>OX637885.1:1313959-2627918 GCA_951802675.2 Boloria euphrosyne | reverse complement strand
TTGTCATTGATTGTCATCTTGATTATTCACAGAATGTTTCATTTTATTCAAGGAGACCTATAAGTATTTAGGTAAAATATTTATTTATTTTTTCTAAATTTATTTTTAGCAAACTTTTAAGGTATACAGGAAGACAATAATAAAATAAAGAGAAATTGCAATTGAATCCGTACATATTATAAGTATTTTAAATGTCAAATTGTGCTACTTTCAAGTTTTTCTTTTTTTCACGTCAGAACGGAGCTAAGGGTTAGCGTGATTTTTATGTACATATTACAGACATTATAAATGAAACTACCTTTTCGGATTTTGTCGCGGATTTATTTTGATTTTTAATTCCCGGCGTTTCGAATGCTTTACTGCAATCATGGTCACGGGAGAGACTCCTGTGGGAGTCTCTCCCGTGACTCCCGAGGACTCCCGAGGACTCCCGAGGAAAGTATTACATATAGACATTTGGAGAGCTCGCCAGTGACGTAGGCTAATTTTTATCTCGGGAGATTAGTTTATTCCCACGAGAAACACGTTATAACAATATATATAATTTGTAAAAAAGTTGATGGAATATCCTCCTTAAAATTTGATTTTGAGAATTTTGAGGCCGGTTGTTCAATGAGGCAAATATAGACTTAAAAGAAGATTTTATCTCACAAAGACATTTTACAGAACCCAGGAACAGACAGATACACCAATGTGGTATACAAAGAAGTTCTTCATAAATGTTGCTAAGCTTCTTTAACTCAAATTAATTTATAGAATACGTAAACGTAAAACATATTTTTAGATACTGGATATTTTGAGTTGTAAGTACGTTAGCTTAAAATAATTTTCATAATTTACGAAGCGAAGATATTTTTGTAATGTTTAAATTATGTACCTACTGCGAAAACAAATATATTATTAAAATAAAGCTAGAGTTTTTTTGTAGTATTAAAGACAATAACTGTCCAACCATATGTTATTTATTTATTTAATATCAAACTACTGCGTAAATTTAGAACACGCTGTAGCAAGCCTATGGCATGACAGCCGTGTAGAGACAGAGTAGCGGCCATATTCATTTCTATCTATGTGTGCGTGTAGTGTTGGCTATGTTCGTTTTTATCTGAATTTTCAGCAAAATACAATTGATAACTACGACTCGATACTATTGAATAAAAAATGTGTATAATATAGAGATTACAATTTCTTTGTTTTTCCTGATCTTAGTAACAAGAAATGAAATCGATATATTTTATAATAATTATAAACAGCGATTTCTCACCTCTGAAATACGATATACGACATTTGTTGAATTTTACTAAGAAATAAATATGCGTGCGTTCGTTTTGCTGCTGAAAAAAGTTGATTAAAAAGGTTCTTGTGGACTAGACTAATAAGAAATAAAATAAAAAATATGACGGCGCGTTTAAGTATATGGCCACATAAGTTGTCAATATTAAGTGTCATCGATGAGAAAAAAATGCGTGACTGTCAGATATACCTTCTCTAATCTCTTGATGCAATACTAAAAATGCTAGCTTGGCGAGGGATTGTAGCCGGAATAAAGATTAAAGTCGGCAAGCGGTTAACATCTCTTTATAACGCGTTACGTGAGTGGTGGAGTATCTTTTGATAAAGGAAGGTGTAGTTGTGTAGTTGAATGTGATTTACTCACGTATAGAGCATTGTAGGACTATCATTGTCAAATTCGTGCATGAGAGTGCTGTAGTAATATTCTGTAATATAAAGTAACATGTGATATTCCTCTCCAGATTACCCACGTCTACTCAAAGTTGGAATATGGAAGTAAATGATAAAGGGCACCATACATGACGTCGCGTCCCTTGAAATATATTGCAATAAATAAATATTTTAAAAGTATAAAAATATTAGAAGATTAAGATTTTTTATGTATTCTGTATACCAAAATATAATAAGACAATTCATAAAAACATGATCACATTGATACCTACGGAGTCCAATTGTGATTTTAATCTATCCAGAAACCTATTAAAATAAAACGTCACAAAAATAATGTCATCCAAATCGGTCCAGCCATTTAGGAGTTAGGTGACAAACATACACAATAGCTGTTATCCTATGCCTCAAATCGACGACACTTTAGACATTCAATGAGCAATAGAAGTGGTACATTATGAAGATCTCGGAGAATGCTAGTGTTTTCATAAAAAGTACGCGTGCTTCAATTTTACTTTCGCATGCGGACGGATAGTTTCATCCAAATCAGTGCAGCCATTTAGAAGTTAGACGACAAGCATACGCAAGTAATTGTCATATTATAAAATATAAGATTAGATATATAATTTCTTAAACACTAGTCAACCACCAAACCGCTTTCAAATCCATATTTTGGAAAAAAAACCCATATATTTGAAAAACTGATGTGGCTAAGACAATTCTAAAACGCTTAGTTTCATTTTAAAAAATGTTGAGAATCTATGATTATAATTTTTAAGTGGTCACGCTTGGTGTGCTCTCGGCATAGTATAATAACTTTTTTTTCGCACTCAAAAAAGTTCTTTATTTTCTCGAACCATTTAAAATATGCGTAGTTTATCACATAAAGATTATATACTTACAAATTTGAGTAAAAATACAGCATATTTTTAGAAATATCACATAAACACTCAGAACACGCCTAGCGTGTCCGCGGCGTGGCTGAGAAATTTAATGTGAGCACGCTGTGCGTGACGGTGGCTCTGAATGTGTTAAATAAATTGCGGGCATGTACGTCATGTTCTGTTGATGCGTTCCGCGCCATCGCTTCACTTGCTTTTCTATTTTACTCAGTCAATGGACACGAAGACACCATAGTACAGGAGTTGTCGCAATGCTGAAGTTAAAAATGTATATTATTACTAGCGGTGCCCGCGGCTTCGCTCGCGCTAAGAGTGAATAAAATAAACATTTTTGCTTATATACTGTTACTTATAATGTACCAAGGACTGATTCCCCATTTAAAGTTCTGGCCTTCTTAATTTGTATTGCAGAGCATTATTTCAGTGTCACGCAAAATATATCAATAGAATTAAATTTCCCATACAAACTTAGCCACCCCCTTTAACCCCCAATGGGGGTGAATTTCGAAAAACCCTGAAATACGTGTTTCATCATTTGTACTAAAAAGCATTAATTCAAAGTTTCATGCAAAAATGTGCAATAAAAATATTTTTCTCATACAAACTTTGCCACCCCTTTTAACCCTTTTAGGGGTTGAATTTCCAAAAAATAATATGCCTATTTCCTTCTCATGAATGCAAACTATCTACATACCAAATTTCAGCAAAATCGGTTGGGTGGTTTAGGCGTGAAAAGGTAACAGACAGACAGACAGACAGAGTTACTTTCGCATTTATAATATTAGTATGGATTACGTGTAGCGACACATTCTTGTCATAATCACTTTGTGATCAAGCCCATTTAAAACAAAGATTGAAAAAAAAAACCATTATAAAACTATATTTTCGTAAAAAAAAAAGAAAAGGTATAAAATAGCTTTAATTTATAACGTCAAATGTACGTAAATATAAGAAAGTGATAATGATGAGCTTTAAGCGATGTAACTTTTAATATCAGCTATTTTTGGATTAATTCTTAAAGTTGAGACATTACTTTATATTCAAGTCGTCTTTTAAAAAGGATCGTTTTCAAACTCTACTTTTCATGGTTGTGTTTAAACATTTTATAATTACATAATCTATTTTAAATTGCATTTTTTATTAAGTACACTAAACCATTAGGAATGATTGGTTGTTTTAGAAGATTCCCAAATAGTATGCCAAATTATATATTTCTTCATAAACTTTAAGCTTTATATTGGAAATGTAAAATTCCCGCTACGAGCGTATACCACCGTTATATTTATTGAAGTCTATATTTGCATGTAGGCTCTTGAACGTATGTACGGACGACGGACATATATGTTCATTTCTGGCCGTCTGCGTCCACAACTCAATCGAATGTTGTTCCTACGTGTTCTGTTTATGTGATAACGCACAGCGGTCACTTAACCGTAACAAGTGACGGGTAAAGTAACACTTTTCCATAAAACCTACTTCGTTTTATGGCTTTTGAGAAAATCCGCACGCACCGATGTGGGTTAATCGTTTGTGCTTCATTAATCTTTTAATGATGGATTTGTTATATTTATAGTCACACACGAACTTCTACGTTGTATTTATGGCTTATCACAGTTTCTTTGTTTCCTTAGATATTTATCCTTTTTAAAACAAATATGTTTTTTTTCTCTATTTTTTTGCCTCTACGGACAGATGAATGAGATATTCCTTATTAATATTTTGTACAGCCATGGCAATACAAAGTAATATACTTTTTTAGTATTAAACTCATGACCTACGTAATTTTCTAACAGTCAGCCTGGCTAGAGAGTATATGCTCCAAATTCTTTTTGGTTTCAACAGTCTCAAACCTTACTTATATAATAAATAAGAAAGTTTAGACATTTGGGTGCTGGAATAGATGGTAATGCAATGGCAAATATAAATCGTAATCTGGAACTCCTCTTTATCCCGGAAAGCATGGCTCTCTGCATTTGGTACGGCAATTTTTCATACTTTATTAGTATTTAAAGAGCATTATGAGCTAAGATGTAAACTGGCAGCTTTTTCTCAATCTATTTAAACTTTTAAAGCATAAACGTGAAAATGTAAGAGCTAATGGAAGCTTGACTCATATACATTCAAAAGATGTAGTACCCAAGGAGTACTTTAACATAACGGTGTTTTCTTATTTCACACGTTGTTGAAGTACTAGAAAGTTCTAATCAGCACATACATTGAGCCCTTTGACCTGAAATCCGGCGAGTGAGTCATGAAGCTTACATGTTTACATACAATCCACTCTTGTTTAGTACTTAATGTATAGCACAGTATAAAGAACTGATGACTAATATCATTTGGAAATAACGAAAGTAATTGGATCACTTTGTGAAATAAACTACTTAAGCGATTAGTTGTAATTCAGGAAAAGTGAAAAGTAGAAATCTAATACATAAGAATAGTATTATAAATAATCTCTTTTTCTTTATTGCACGTTGTAAGTAATAAGTACAGCAAAAATAAAAACAGTAAACTTAGCCAACAAATGAAGGTTTATCTTTAAAAGAGATCTCATCCAGTCAACCTGTAGATGTGGAAGATGACCGCACTCAGCAAGTAATTAATAATTATCCAATGTTCAATTATCCAAGAGTTAGTTTGTTCAGTTTCTCCCTTTGAACAAAATTTATTATAACAAGTGCTAGCCGCGACACTACAGACAAACAGTTTTAATGAATTCAATATTATTAAATAAAAAATATAATAAATATGTTGGGACATTAAAACACAGCACCTTCAGCAAACTAATCGGTGAGCTCCGAGGCCTGCGTTATAAATACCAGATAGTTGAAACACTACACATAGACATAGGTACATTATACATATTATAAATATCCTTGATTGAAGTACAAACATCGTGCTAATCACACAAATTAATGCCCCCAAGCGGGATAGAACCCGCGACCGCTGGCACAATAAATAGGGCTCCTACCAATTGAGCCACTTAAATACATACATCATAAAGGTTCAGAAAGTAGCTTCAAGTAATTTTTTTATAAAAATGTTGTCCCTCAAAAAGTGACTGACGCGACGTAAACATAAAGGCCAGACGTAGACACATTAATTTAATATCTACGAGTAACACGAACAGTGTTTACTTTCTATGAACTTGCTAAGGAAAGCTCCTCTCACTGATCGTTCACTGTGCTTTTAAGTAAAAGTTACTAACTCGTTCCTTGGATTTTAATTAAAATCTGTAATTACTGATTGTAATGAGAAATGTAAGTTTTTTTATTGTATATTTTTATTATAATATTGGCATTATAAATGAATTTATAAAACGTTGTCTATTATTTGACTTATGTTGGCCTTTTTATAAATGTCACTGTCATGCTTTTTTTATGTTGAATGTTCGAAGGAAGCAAAAAGTGCTTGTCTTCGACAACTTTATCGACATTATTCACATTCATAATTGATTACAAAATGACATACTTCTTTTCGTAGTCATCACTTACCTAACCCGGCACAATTTTTAATTAAAGCTTATGATTTATGTTTTTTGTATGTTTTCATTAATGGAGTAAGTATTTCGATTTGTGATCACTATGAGTAAATGTAAAAAAAAAACTTATTTACATACCTACACTATATTATGTTGTGTGCTCGTTGTATCCGAAAATACTGCACTGATTGCTCGAATAATCATTTTCCTATTATGAGTTCATATTGGAATTAAAAAAATTTTTTACACTAAATATATATTACTATATAGCTATTTGAAGCCTGAGCTAAGCGTTAAATATCGGTCATTTTATAATGCGATATTAATAAAAATCAAATCATTGGTAAGCATTGCAGAAGAGCGACTAGAGTCTAGTCCGAATTGTCTAATTGTTTAATATTTGTAATGAGGTCTCCAGAAAAAAGTTGACTGTTGGTTTAAAAATTCGGGAATTTTGTATTCTATAGGATAAATATCTTATAGAAAAAGAAATCCCCACATAGCATTCAATTCAATTCAATTATTTCTTTTAATGGCTTCCATGAGTGCCGATTGGGCACAGTTGACTTCGCCAATGTCGCGTAGAACCCACATAGCATAAACAGAAACTATAATGAAATAAAACACGACAACATCTGTCAAATGAAGAAATGTGGACCATCACGACGTTCATTACTTGTAGATACGAAAACAATTGTTCATGTGTTGAGCCAATCTGTAAATTGGTCGTTACAGTCGGTCACGGGGCGTCGTGTCATGTAACAATGCATCATGAATATGTAAAGGCTCTGTCTTACGCTCGCTGTATCTTATAGGATAGCAGTGTTTACCTGTTTACTAATTGTACCATCGAAGACTATAAAGTACTTAAATTATAGTCTAAACTAGCCTAGTTCTTGACGGCCATTTAGACGTACCTCTGCACTTACAATATTATCTAATATCTGCTATTTGTACTTAAACTAATATCAATTTTATAAGAGTAAGTACCTTATGTTTGTTTGCCTGAACTATTATACTGCCTTAAATAAGTTTGTCTAAAACGACTAATGAGATTTGATTTTTTTGCATCTTATTGGCTATCCATTAAGGTTATATGCGATCTTACGTCACGCTGAGACAAAGAGCAAAGTAATCTATACTAATATTATCAAGAGGCAGAATTTGCTTTAACGCGATCTCAGGAACTATATGATCGATTTGAACAATTCTTGTTCCGACAACCGATATTATCCCAAATATTAAAGAAGGCTATAAGGTATATAATATCATTATTATATAATATAAGCTATGTATTTATTCCTACTGACCGTTAAAATGTGACCATTTATATTTAAAAATACGCAAGCGTTGCTGCAGACAAGCTGGTGACAAACGAAGATTAATTTGTCTTTATTCCTGGATAAAACTTAAAACTTTAAATTAATTAATTATGTTTTATACTTGGCAGATGTAAACGGATGTTTCGTTGATTTTATATTATACTCATACCATACATATATACAAACAATCGTCTTCATTTATTCTCTTTGGTCATTATTTATTGCTTTAGGATGAACTGCATTCTCACGGCCATTGTATTATACCTCATTACTTACAATTTTATTTATTAAATTATTTTAATGTTATTACTATTATTTTTTATATATTATGAATCGTATTTTCTGTTAAACCATATCTCAGGTTGCTCTAAATTTATTCGACATGGCTCAAACTCGAGGAAAATGTTGACTTTTTGATTCTATACATTTTTAAATAGAATTACATTGTTGTAATGAATAATATTGAAATATTTGTTCGTGTACAACTCTTTTGTATATTTTAATTAGATACGAGCATAATAAGTGTTTTATTGTAATTTCAGGCTTCGACCATCGATGGTAGGCGGAAGGGCGCGTGTCTATTCTGTCAGGAGTACTTCATGGACCTTTACCTTCTGGCAGAGCTTAAGACGATCAGTTTAAAAGTAAGTGCAACGTTAAGATGTTTTTAATTTTTCACTGCTGTTGTTTGTTTCAATGCGAAGGGGATCAGACCATAGTCCACCACGCTGGGCCAAGTGCGAATTGGCAGACTGCACATGTCTTTTGTAAACTTTCTTAGTTCTCTCAGACATGCAGGTTTCCTTACGATGTTTTCCTTCACCGTAAGACATTTGAATAGATAATTAATTCAGTTGAATTAGTATATACTTATTAGTTGTTTTTTGTTTATTACATGTCTTTAAGAAACTATATTATAATATAAGTTCTAATGCCATATGAATATGTATATATGTATAACAATATATAATATATTTTTTTAATGTATTTAGGTGACAACGGTCGACATGCAAAAGCCACCTCCAGACTTCCGCACCAACTTTGAAGCGACGCATCCACCGATCCTCATCGATAATGGTCTCGCCATACTCGAGAACGAAAAGATTGAGCGACATATAATGAAATCAGTGCCCGGTGGACACAATCTGTTTGTACAGGTATAATATACTTAGTCATAATCATACAAATTTCGTTTTGATGACACGTTCGCGTAAGTTTGTCGGAGCCATACTTGCTGGGCCATCGTTCGCAGGTCGCGGGTTCTAGTCTCGCTAGGGGCATTAATTTGTGTAATGAACATAAATGTTGGAACTCCTGTCATATGCACTTCTATATATAGTATGTATTTACTATTTAAAGCTAAAATTAATGATATCAACATTACAAAAAAAACGAATAACTAACTAAACTTCTGGTATGTCACAATAGGATTAATCTCAGACACCGTTTAAATTGATTTCTAATCGTTTGTCAAATATTATGCGTTTCGAACTAGTTCAGTAGGACGCGGTCGCGCTGTCTCTTGCGTAGGATATTTTATTACGTTGTAAAGAGGGGATTGGATGTAAAAAGAAAATAAGCAAGATTTAATGTGACTGGGACCATCTATAATTAAATATCGATTTAATGTATATTCGTGAAGCAACAAAGTCAACATTTTAGCAATTCACTCCTGCTTTGCATGAAATTTATCTCTCGTAACCAGTATATTTTTTCGGGATAAAAAATAACCCATATGTTATTCCAGACCTCTATGTTCGTGCAAAATTCTATCCAGATTGATTCAGACGTTTAATTCCAGATTGATTCAAGTACAGATACTTGAATGACAGATATCTCCATCCATCCCAACTTCAGCATTTATAATATTTATTACGGGATTCATTTTTTTTTAATGTAGATAAGTACATATATCTTTGCCTAGGTCTTGGCGTTTTATAAGCGGGTATTCTTGAGTATAATAATAACACGATATTTTTACAGTTAATTGTAGAATTCGTTTTTAGCCAACAAAAAAACGCCTTGAAAAATATTGGCATAACGCGGTACGTACGCGTGTAGATTTCGATTCATTAATAACGTATAACAAATAACGTAGGTTTTAGTTAAAAAGAAGAGGTAATTGTTACATTAATCATATATGTACCTACATATATGAATCAGTATATTTGGAATATTCATTATTTTTCCTCAATCCTGTCACACTTTAATTCAAATTTGAATAAAATCGCGTTATAATGGACTTTTAAAATTGTCTTGAATTCAAGTTTAAATAAGAATTTACTTAAATAAAAAGACTATTTTATTTTTAAATCTCATTTTACTTGATTTTTATTACTAGTGACTTAAGCCCGCTTTGCTCGGGTGCGTCAGTCGTCACTTGGTACGTATTAATTTTTCTAAAGAAATCCTCCTTTTTGTAAAATGAAAGTAGCATTATTTAATAACAAGCCCTTAAAAAATCCCGTTAATAGTCCAGCCGTTTCATAGATAAGCCAGAACAAACAGAAGACAGACAAATTTTATTTTATATAAGTACCGTATATAATTTCATATTATGCATTAGTTACAGAAACTTCAATTGTATTCTTTATAGATAATGGTTATATTTAATGTTTCTAGGACAAAGAAGTGGCCTCTCTGATAGAGAACTTGTACTCCAAACTGAAGCTAGTGTTGGTTCGTAAGGACGAGCAGAAGTCGGCCTCTTTACGTGCGCATCTTCAGCGTATAGATGCGTTGCTCGAGCGTCGAGGCACCAGGTATGGCATGTTAATCATGTAATATTGTAATTAATTAACAAGTTTTGATCGTGTTCTATACTTTTTTCAATAACCTCAAGAAGAAGCGATGGTTCAGAGGTATAGGTATAAGGTTCGAATTATTATAAGATATATAGATTTTGTTTGTAATCTTATTTACATTATTTTTTAATATACCTCCCTCGAGTGATGCTTTTACTTAAAATAGCTTCACATAATACAACCAAGTGTTATATTGTGAAGCTATGTGAGTTGTGACTAGCAAAACCAGTATTTCCCGCAAAAAATCGTTCGAAACTTTTCCCTCTCTTAATCGGGCGTCGCAGAATAGCTTCTGCAATGAAGCAGACCGTTGTCAAAACTATAATGTTGCTCCCACAGCCCAGTGTACCAGGAACAACCGCCTACCATTGCATTTCTTAACTTCCACAAATCTGTAGCAGGCTCATAAAAACTGACTACATTATCTCAAGCAAAACTATACTAAACTGTAAACATTGTCAACAGATTCCTGACAGGAGACACGATGTGCTGCTTCGACTGCGAGCTGATGCCGCGCCTGCAGCACATCCGCGTCGCCGGGAAGTACTTCGTGGACTTTGAAATACCCGTACGTATCAGTAGTGGCAATTAGGACCTATAATCGCGAATGCTAGATGTTTTCTAAGTTTAATAAATGACGTAAATAAATTAGGAAATGCATATTGCTATATCGTATTCGTATCATATCATTGTCTGTTAAAATATCGACTACGTGCGTCACACTGTTCAAAGCTATCTCAATTGTATTTTTTTAAATTAATTGCACGAATTAACGTTACACTTATAACTAATATGCTACGGGAACCATTTATTAAATCGAATTCAAAATATTTTGTAACGTCACTCACAATTTCGTTACGTCAAAGAATATAAAATAATAATATATTTAACTGATAATACCTCAATATATTTTTTATCTCTTTTTTTATTAAGAGATTTTTATCCTTGGACATGTCTGTCCCGTTGTATCTTAGACTACCCTCAATAATATAAATGAAAATAAAAAAAGTGTTATCACTTTATCTTGTGATCTAATATAATCTGTGGTAATTCAGACGAGTTTCCGCGCGCTCTGGCGCTACATGCACCACATGTACCAGCTGGACGCGTTCGCGCAGAGCTGCCCCGCCGACCAGGACATCATCAACCACTACAAGCTGCAGCAGGTACGCATACACACATACACACATACAGACAGACATACACTTGTATAGCTCTATAATATATAGTTGGATATGTATATGCTATAGTTTACAATAGTTGACCCGAACGTAGTCGGTTCGAAATTCCAGTATTTATTACTAAAAGTAAGTTATTAAAATTTAAAATTACTATGTATTTCTTACGTATTTTTATTTTTTTATCAATGTTTTGTCCCCGTAGTAAAGCTTGACTATCTATTTTTATCGTATGTTACTTTTTATTTGAAACTTATTTCTATTTACCTCTCATACTTTTACTACTTTTTTTATTATAAAGCCAAACAATAAATATAATAAATGTGTTTTTGTTTTTAATTTTTTTTTGTAGCGAGTAAGCTTTTGTTTCACATTATGTATATAGTATTACGGTATATCTAAGCTAGAACTGTATCTTTTCCCTGTTTCTCCTACTTTCTATTCCTTACTGCAGTTATCGTCAAAAGGTTTGATCATGTCGCCGACGCTGACGCGACAGCGCAAAGAGGAACCCACGGTACGTTGCGTGGTTGTGACGTCGCGATGCCTGTGTACATACATATTGACTGTGTAGCCAACATTCAAGTATTTTTACTTTAATCAAAAAAAATATATAGATTGATAGATTTTTTTTATACTTGTAACATTGACATTGAAATGTCAAAAATTGTATACTAAAAAAATATAAATAGAATTGAATTGAGTTATAAATTCATTAGTAATTAAATATTGATTTATATAAATATATCTGTTCTTGTTGTAAATGTATAATATATTATTTATTTTACATTCTTCTGAGTTCCGTAAAAGAAAAAGATGAGGAATTATTTCCCATAGTACTTAACTTTTGTAATTTAAAAAAAACAAATGTTTCAAATTTTGATAATAAAGTTGGCTACACTGCAAGCTAATAAAATATTTTCTATTCGCCTTGCATTATATAACAAACATTAAACATATTTGGCAAACATTATGGTATAAAACCTATGGTTTTCGAAAATGTAATTCGAACAAAATTTGCCATTTCATGAAACATTGCTTATTGACAGATTAATTCACCGCCTCTGTGACGTTTTCTTCATTCTCCGAGAGGGTTGTGGTTTTCCTTGTGATAACATAATATTATGTATTAACGTGTTTTTTACATTGGTTATTTATTTCTGTAAATACTTCAAACAATTTGTATTAGAAATTAATTTATTTAACGTTTCAAAGCATTTTTTTAATTAACTAGTAATACCTTTATTAATAATATTTTTTTCATCAGTGTTCTTTTACAGTTAAATGATAAACACTCAAGTAGCACCAATAATTGTTAAATTACATTGTACAGTTATTACAATAAAAAAACTTTAATTAAGAAAATGAGATATAAATTCTTTATTTGAAAATATTATTCTATTAGCAAAATTAAATGTTTATTTATTTAATTGAATGAACAGAAGTTTTTTTTAATTTGTGAGCACTTTTTTATATTAGTAGTTTTAATGCAAATTATTATACTATTCCAGGCACTGAAAATGAAGAAACACGAAGAACTCGAAACGCCGACGTTCACGACATCCATCCCTGTGGACATTGACGACCTCAACGACTCTAAACAGTAAAATAGACTAGGCTCTTAGGCTGTTTCATTGTTATTTGCCAATAGATAATACTTAAGGTCATACACTGCGGGATCCGGCCTGCTTAGTGATGTAACTTGGCGATATTTCTTTAGAAACAAGCATTTTATAACGTCAAATAATAATTTATACTTAAATTGATTCTATATATCCATCATTTTTATATCGCCAACTGGCCCCATGGCAAAATATTTTTGTAATTTTTATATAAGATGACGATCATACAGTAAATCTAAAAGATTGAATGGTTCGGTGCAAGCAAAGTTTGTTGTTTATCAATGGCTGTTAAATTTTCTCTTGTATTGCAGTTGATTTCAAGTTTTTATCCTCTCTAGTTTCCTAGCGAGAGGCAAATGTAGCCATTTTGATTGGATTTACTTAAAAATCATTTACCAATATTCTATTGGCAGAGGTTTCTGTTAGATTTCATATCCTATGACTATCTTTTATATAAATAAAAGATATATAATTTATCTTTTCTTAGTTTTAGTATGTGTTCAAACACAACGAATAAACATTGACATTTTTGTATTATATTCACAAAGTATACTTATTTAAGAAATTGGTTTTACAGTATTTTTTTTATTTTGACCCATAAGTTAAGTTTAGGTTAGAATTTTTCGGCCATTTTAAACACCTCTGCCTTTACATGGTTTGGTATTTGCAACAATTTAATTATATTTATTATAAAGCATAGAAAGTGCTCTTGCCTGCCTCAAAGTTACCTTTTTTAAAGGTAGTGATTAAGTACTTATCTTTTATACATTTAGTGTTGAACTACGATTAAACATGTTTTTATACTTATAAGTAATAACATAAAATATAAATAATAAAAAGTATTTTTGTGCGAGCGAGTTGTACTTATCTAATGCAGTATAAATATGAATGACTAATACTTAAAATGACCTACTTTTGTTTTGAAAAGTATACCAAGAAAAAAATAAAAATACTGTTAGTATAAAATCATTGTTTAATATGTTCAACATTTAAGACACGGATGACCTCCTCATAACATAAAGTTATGCTTTAAATTAAACCACCTCACCAACTGATTGATACTAGTTTTCTATTTTACATTGTTATACAGATTGTTTTTTGAATCATTTATTTATAGTACACAATAGACAAGGCGAGAGACATCAACATGTCAATTGGACAATGTATAAAATATTAATACTAGATTATAATGTAAATGTTAAGGAATAAACCTGGATTAATATTATTTTTTTTATTTGTTTTTTATTTCTTTCCTTTTGTTTCCTTTGTTTTTTTTTTTAAATATATATTTTAATTATTAACTTTTCCAATATTATTTATGATTGATTTTAAGTAATACTTTTATAATTTTCAATTTTTAAAGTTTACGCTTCATAAAGAAAATATTGCCTAGTAAGTGTGTAATGTATGCTAAAAGCTTTATACAATAAGTCAAACATTTTGCTTGTGATATGTAGCTTTTGTACTTTACAATAAATATTAAAAATATAAGAAAATAAACATTTTTATTTTCATTATAATAACCATTAACCATAACAAAATATACATAAAATAATCTTGTTTAGAAATAATAAATAATAAAACTAAGCATTTTCATTTATCAGTTTTTACTTTTTTTTGTAGGAATTTTGTTCTGCATCCAATTATTTTTGTAAATATCCTGAGGGAGAAGACAGCTCAGTACTATATGAGTAATAACTGCCGTTATTCCCCAAATTCTAAATTCATTAATCACAAACACTGGTAGTATAAAGCCATTTTTGTACTGGGTGTAAAACTGGTTTTTTGGATCACATAAACTTTCAAGGGGAGCTGTAAATACATGATAAACTTCATTTTTATTTATGGATAAGTCGTCTTCTTTTAAATCTGGTATACTGCCAACAACTGGAGTAATCATAATATTAAAATTTCTACCTGGTAAAGCCTGTGTACATCCCCAAACTTCTATCTTATCCCGTGATAAGCCTATTTCTTCATTAGCTTCTCTTAGGGCAGTATCGATAGGAGTTTCGCCTTTATCAGTTTTCCCTCCGGGAAAAGATATTTGGCCGCTGTGGCTCTTTAACTGCATTGATCTTACAGTATACAACAAAGATGGAATGTTATTTACTAGACATAGAGGCACTAAAACAGCAGCAGTAGCTGTAGGCATTTTTATACTTTTATTCATTAAAGGCATTCGAAAATTCTTTAAATTTGTTATAAATCGTTCCCGAGATGCAATAGAAAAGATACCGTGAATGGTACGTCTTGTCGTATTCATATTCACTTAAAATAATTATAGCACCGTTTACATAATTGTCATTATTAGTTTAAACTATCACTATTCAATACCTAATTGATTTGTAAAAACGTTCTACGAAATACGAATTACGATAGGATCAGTATTCATTATTCAACTCAAAGAGATTCAACTATTCAGTTATCAGTACCAAGGAACATATTTTGTATCAGTACTGACTACTGACAATTGACATATCACCACAGAACACTTTTACTCAGGATTTTTTTTTTTTTGGGATTTTTTGACCTGGTAATTACAACCTTTAGGTCAACTCTTATTTATTCGTATACGTAATAATATGTCTATGAGCACATCCCATTAAATTGTTTTAATTGTATTCTTTATGTATTTGTAGATGTGCTTATAAGTAAGTTCGTCTTGTAACAATTGTTTTAATGGCGGCGGGCGGGACAATAAATCACACTTATTTTCAACATCACTGAGTTCACTGGCCAACACTAGTCTGTCAATCAAAAATTTTTGACAATCAAAGATAACATGCTCCACAGTTCCATCACTTGAATTACAATGAGAACAGGTTCCATTCGCAATAATGCCGAGTCGAGCAAGGTGTGACGGTGTAGTATTATGACCGAAACGCAGTCTATTTATGATAGTAATAAAGTCTCGAGAAGCATCTGGCATACGATGATACCAAGGTCTTGCAGGTAAGCTTTCTTGTATGCTTCCATACCATTTTCCTTTCGTATCTTGATCTTTCTTCCACATTTCTAACCACAACTTTTGAATATTTTGGTCAATACATTGCAAGTAATCGGACATAGGAACATTCATTGTATTTCTAACGTCAACAGCATTAACTCCTTCATATGCAGTTTTATCAGCCATTTCATTGCCAGAGATACCTTTGTGGGAAGGCACCCATAGAAAGAAAATTTGGATATTTTTACTGTGGTATTGGTGAATTATTTGCTTAATGAAGTAAAGGATATAATTAGACTTGTATTTGACTGTGAGGGTAGTTAAAGCTGTTATCAAACTTAAGGAATCAGAAATTATTAAAAAACATTTATTGTTATTGATTTCGCGAATACGCATTAGTGCCTGATACACTGCATATGCCTCTGCCGTAAATATAGAGCAGGGTTCATGCAGAATAAAACTTGAAGAAAATTTTGCTTGTGGATCATATAGAGCAGCATGTACATAATCACTTGTTTTGCTCCCATCAGTGTAGATAACATAGTACATTGTATTTTCCTCCAAAAATTGAAGCATTTCCGAATTATTGTTTATTGTCTGTTGAACTACATTAATTGGATGTGAAATACACTGATAAGAGAAAGAGTAACATGGCCATGGAAACTGTTTTCTGATTTTAGAAAAATTATTGTCTATTTCCAGAAATATATCAGACAGTGTTGGAGAATTACCACATAGTAGACCGTGTGCTGTTGTTAATGGTCTTCTTGTGGATCTATCTATATAAGGTACAATTTTATTTATTATTTGAATGTTATTTGATGCTATTAGTTTGAGACAGAATCTTTCAGCAAGTAAAATTCGCCTCAAAATCAAAGGCATCACTTTTGTCTCAACTTCCATGGCCCTTATGGGAGTTGAGCACATAGCACCAGATATTATTCTTAAAGCCTTATTCTGCAATATGTCTAATTTATTTACATGAGAACTATTCATATAAGCGAGTGAGCTATAATCTAAGTGACTTCTTACAATACTTTTATACAATATTGACAATATTTTAGGATCTGCACCCCATGTTACACCACAAAGTGATCTGATAACATTTAGTCCTGTGTGAGCTTTTTTGGATATATATTTAATATGTTCTTCAAAAGTTAATTTTGGATCTAGTATTATTCCTAAAAATTTCTTTGAAGTGACTTTATTTATAATTTCATTATTGTAAATAACATTTGAGTTTGGGGTTTCATTGCCAAAAAACATAACACTACTTTTAGAGGGGTTAATTTTTAAATGTAAACAATCATTATAATATTGTAATAGTTGAAATAAGGATTTGTTCATGTTATCTATTGCAATCTCTAGGTTGTAATTACTGCTGTATAATACAATGTCATCAGCAAATTGTAAGATATTTACATTCCTATTATTTACATATTTACAAATTTCACTTGTGTATATATTGTACAGCAATGGAGATAGTGTGGCACCCTGCATTGTGCCTCTTGAGGCATATTTGGGTCCATATAAAATATTGTTATGTCTAGCATAGATTGTTCTATTGTTCAAAAAATTAAAAATCCACTTACATAAGTGCCCAGGCACACCTAACCTAGACATGATTTGAACTAGTATACCAGGATCAACACTGTCAAAAGCACTTTGGACATCTAGGAATACGCAAACAGTGTTTAATTTTCTATGTTTTGCATTTTTTAGGTCAGAGATTAAAGAGGTGAAACTGTCTGCACTACTACGTCCTCTACGGAAGCCATATTGTATATGTGGAATGAAACACTTTGATTCAACATACCAGTCAAGACGAACTTTCACCATATTTTCGAATATTTTACCAAGACATGATGACAAGGAAGTTGGTCTATAAGAACTAGCAAACTCAGGAGATTTGTCGGGCTTAAGTATTGGGACAACACACTGTGTTTTCCATGACTGTGGAATACATTTATTAAGCCAAAGCAAATTGAGAATGTTAAGAAACAACTTTTGGGCAGATACATCTAAGTTTTTAATTACGATGTAAGGATAATCATCTAAGCCAGGAGTTGTATTTCGTCTAGAGTGCAAGCTTGTTAAAAATTCAGACCATGAAAAAGGATCCAGTAAAAATTTAGAATTTGGGTTATCATTGTTGGTTTCAAAAAGAATGTTCAGTTGATCTACTTCAATTAAGTTGCTATTATCTGATAATTTATTTAAGAGTGGAGATATAAACTCATTTGTATATGATTTATTCTTAGGTCTTATGCCTTTGAACATTTTTAATAAATTCCAAATTTTACTTATGTGAGTATTTCTATTAAAAGTGTTACACAAATTATTCCATCCTATTTTTTTCTGTTCTGAAATTGTTCTCTTTTTCTGGGCATCTTTTCTTTTGTAATTAATAAAATTTTCAATAGTAGACTCTTTTCTATATAGTTTTAGTGCATTATATGAAGCAATAACACTTTGTTCACATATACTATTCCACCAGGGAGCTGGTGGTCTGCTTATGAAAGTGTTTGTTTTAGTGAGCTTTGGAATTGACATTTCTTTAAGAGCTGTATATGTTTTCCAGTCAGCTTTTTTATATATGAACTTATCTACAGGGGAATTGAGATGATATTTATCTATATGTAATGAAATCTCTGTTATTGTTGGATAATGGTAACTTCCCATTGTATCATCATGTACAGACCATTCACATAGTGGTGCGAGGCTGCCACTTATAAAGCTTACATCTATGGCAGAAGCAGTTTGTCTAGGGCGATTTATAGTTGTAGGTCTGCCATCATTTAAAATACACAAATCAAAGTCATCAATTAAATTAAATAAATCCTGACCTCTACTTTTCGTTGACAAACAACCAAATGCAATATGATGAGCATTAAAGTCACCACTCATAAATATGGGCTTTGGTAGATCATTAATAATGTAACGGAGTCTATTAATTCGTATCCGTCCACTTGAAGGTGGACAGTATACACAGAGAATTGTTAAACTACTATGTCCTGTTGATACAGATACAGCAACTGTTTGAATGTCTTCATAAAATCTGGTATTTAATATATTATACTTAAGGTGTGGTTTTATTAGTATTGCAACTCCATTATGTGTATTGTTTGAATTTTTATTGTATATATTATATCCTGGTATTTTAAAATTATTATCTTTGAACCATGTCTCATTAAGAAGGCAAATATCAATATTTTGTTGTTTTAAAAATTTGATTAATAAAGGTTTTTTACTATTTGCACTTTGAATGTTATACTGCGAAATACGTAACTTGGATTGTGTAGAACTAGGCCCTACACAATCCATTATGTTAAGTTTTTTAATAATGTATCTTTAATAGTTTTAATATTAGTCGGTGTACTATCATCTTTATTGCCTAATTCCACCAACGTCTGCACTAGGGCCATAAGTACATCGTTATTGGAAATTATTTGAGTTTTAAGGTCTTTAGAATTAACTATTTTAGCTTTATTTACATCTTGTACAGACTTATTTACAGGAATATTTATAGATTTATTTACAATAACATTACTATTTACAAGTTGTGATTTTGGTGGTGAGAGTGGAGGAAAATCTGTTTCATTGGTGACGACTTGTTTTGTAGAGGTGACACCTGCATAAGATATGTTGTTTTTCTTTTCAATGATCTTTTTTGCTTTAATAGGACATAATCTAGATATCGCAAGGTGAGGCCCACTGCAATTTATGCAGCTGATTTCTGTTGGTTTATCACATTCCTTATACATGTGTTCACCTCCGCAAATACTACATCTTTGTTTACCATTACAAATCCTTGCTGAATGATTAAATTTAAAACACCTATAGCACTGTAATAATGGTGGAATGTATTCAAAAACTCTATACGAGAATAGATCATATTGAACATTATCAGGTAGTACATTAGATAAAAAAGTAACGCTTACAGTCTGTAATGGAATGCGCTCTTGTCCTATTTTCTTTGTAAACCTTCTTATTGCCACTATTTCATAAATTGAAGAAAGTCTTGTATAGAGTTCTTTGTTAGATATATTCGTTGGAACAAATCTAATGATGCCGGTTTTTTCAATTTGCGCTGCCGGTATGAATGCCTTCATGTTATATTTTGTGAGGAAAGTAGTGTTATTAATAAAGTTATTGGCCGTATTATATTGCTTGAAAATAACTGCTATTTTATTGGCATTCACCCTCTGAATACCCGTCACACCTTTTATGTCCATTGAGAAAAGATGATTTAAGTATATAGGGCTCTTGTTACCCAATCTATCATCGTTTATGGATTCTACATACACTTTAAAGTCTGTGTTGGTTGAGTTTTCCGGATATAGTCTTTTATAATTCGGTTTGTAATAGGGCAGATACGCATCTCGCTCACCGCCGGAGTCCGATTGTCCTTCATCCCTAGGCTGTGTCCGTTTTATTTTTTTTGAGGTGGGCGGGTTAGACCCGCCCCCCTCGTTTATCTCCATTGCTATTGTGCTTTTCAGCCGCTAATAGCAATATTTAAATTCACTTTAACTATAAAAAAGTCACTTTATAGGAAAAATTTAAAATTAATTTTCTAAAGTCAACCGCGCTTTTTCAAGGTTCCCGCCAGAATCCCTTTTACTCAGGAGAGATTAAGGCATAGAGTATATTGCTACATATGGATTAAGGAGACTAATGACATATACAGCAATATACTCTATGGTACTGACTGCATCAAAGACTATAGATAATATACTGGGGACTCACTGACCTCTATAATACCACTGGACTGGCTGTTCCAAGCGTTTGACAGCAATTTTTTTGTGTCCATTTGAAGCGCCACTAGCGAGAGTCCCGAGAACTAATTTTGACGTATATTGCAAAAGACAGCGAGAAGTGTTTGTTTACTGTAAAGTAATTTTACATTTTCGTTGTTAATATAACATAAGTAGTAATTATGATGATACGGTTATTGATTAATAAAAATAAAAAAATAAAAATCTTTATATCGACATCATTAGTTTTAGTACCACGAACTCTCGCCAGGAGGACCATTGCCCTAGAATGTAGTGTCTCAGAAAGATTGTCAAACTAAGGAAGCGCTGCGATCGCTATGTTGTCTCAATGCCTAACTTCACGTTGTCACAATAGTGACAATACTCATAAACAGCTAACTTCACAAATACTACTTACCGACGACAGCGCGTTGTAAATTCTACAAATTTTCATGGACAGGCTGGTAATGCTTTAGTATGAAGCGATGGTCCTCCTGGTCTCTAATCTCCATGGTTACCAAAACGCGCAGAAATGATTCTGACGTTTATTATTCATCTATGATTTGGCAAATATGTTGGCACTGCATGGATTTATTGCTTACAGCTGATTTTGACGTGTAGTGATTTTTGTAATTTGTATTCTTTGTCCTTGGACTTTACTTTCTTTTAAAAATTTCAAAGTTCAAACTTCAAAGTCTAATAATTACAACTAAATTTGATTATAATATTTAGTGAATAATTGAATGTGTGTTTGGATTGTTCCATATTATGTCGTTATCCCCTCAAGTTTTACTGTCAAAAGTTGCGAAAGATAAATGTATATCGCGCATAAAAGATTTACCCGTATTTGCTCAAACTGATATTACACCTGTAATCAGAGCTGCTGTGTTAATACCTCTATTTGTAAAAAATGGAGAATTACATTTATTATTTACGTTAAGATCTTCAAACTTAAAGAGTCACGGTGGCCAGGTATCATTTCCTGGGGGAAAGCTTGAGGACCATGAAGGAGTTGTAGATGCAGCCTTAAGAGAAACAGAAGAAGAAATTGGAGTTCCTACCCAATCCGTTGATGTTTGGTGTGAAATGTCTCCAGTACAAGGAAGGAATAAAAACATAATAATCACTCCAGTTGTTGGTGTAATAAAAGATCTCAATTTAGACACTTTAAATGTAAATATTTTTGAAGTAGAAGAAGTATTTTCAGTATCAGTGGCAGATTTTTGTGATAGAACGAAGCATGCTCATTTAAAATATGAAGGATTTTTAGCACCAGTCTTTCTCCATGAAAAACACAATATTTGGGGTATTACTGGACTTATCACTCATCTTTTTTTACAGTGCTTTCTTCCAAGTGATTTATACAATGTAAATTTTACTAGAAAACGATTTACCTTGGAGGAATTAATGCCATCCAAATTATGATAATTTATCCCTTATTTCAAAATCAAGTACTAATAGTACTTATACACTTGACTGTTTTGTCTATAAATAATAAAAAGGCATTAGGTATAGGACACGGTGATATGATGGTGATATGGTGTTAGAAACATGAATAATAATTTTAACAGTTTTATTTACACTCAATACATAAATTGACTTATTGTATGTGTTAATTATATGTACTTTCTTATTAAGATAATATAATATTATTTACACAGTTACATAAATAGTATTTTTTTAAATATTGTTTTTTATTTTAATTCATAAATATTTGAATAAACACTTATCATAAGATATTTAATTTTCATTTAAATATTTCTTTATTTTAAACCTTATTTGCACTAATTTTAACATTCCTAGATTTAAAAATAAGACTGAAAGTTTCCATTCATTGTTGTCAATATACAGTAGCCGATATGAACCTGAAAACTAAATAAATATAATCACAATATAATACTTATGTTAAGTAGTTCTTATTAGCCTTAGTTAATGTTAGTATATTTCAAAATAGATCAGGGGCCTTAGCCTTAATATTAATGAAATAATAAAAATAAATTATTAAAAGAATATGTAGTGATAAGTATAAATATTTTCCTTTGTCTGTCATTACCTAATATTAAAATTTAAAGTCATATTGCGTCACAACGGTTTTCAAATAATACAAATAGTTCAGTTCCGTAGGCATTCTTGTATTGTTTTGCATCACACTCGAATTCGCAATTATTATTGTATGAGCGTCCGTTTGACGCACATAAAGGCTGGTATATTCTGCTGCAAGCGCATTTGTTCCACGAGGCTTTCGGCTGCGGCGCGCAGAGACATGACACCACCATGATTGCCAGAAGTGATACTGAAATTTAAAGTAACCTTTTTAAAGTTTATATCAAAATTATAGCTCCCGTTTTCTTTTATTTTCTATTTAACAAATGTTGTTTGCTTAAAAAACTTGCGAAACGGACTAATAACATATTAGTCAGTACAAATTTTAGAGCCTAAAATTTTTACTGATAAAATTATAAACTGAAGGACCATCTAACTTATTTTAAATTAATACCTTTTAGTGCTTTTAAATTAATGTCGTAGATCACAACGCAGAAATACACTAATATGTTGCATTTAAGTTTAAAATTTATGTTCACATCAACTTGCAAGGGATACAACCTTGGAAGTACCTATTTAATATAATAATTTTATTTTATTTTATAAAACTTCTAGTTAAAATGTACGAAGGAACTCACATTCGCTTCGCTTGGGTACCTACGTTACGTTCTTCATACAACGGTTATTATACTCTCAGAAGTTAGACATAATAAATTTTTCTACCATCTATCTACTGATAGATAATTTAAGAATAATGTCAATAAAATATTAAATACATAATATTATATATCTAGTGAGTAGTGATCATCATACCAAAATTTCATAAAAAATTGTCGTGCTTTTCTTGTGAAGTGATGCGGCCACAGAAGCACAAAAATTCTAAAAAGCTTAGATCTAAGCTAAAACGTAAAAACTGTAGATTTGGCCTCTGTGTCGATAATAAATTATAATGACCATTCGAATAAGATTTTTCAATAAATATTTAATGTACATACTACAGATTAGATTAAGAATTTTATTATATGAATGAATAAGCAAAGATGCACATCTATTCTGATTTATGTGTGATAAGTCATGGGTGTAAACATAATTATTAACTCTATTATTAACTACGAAGTGTAGTTACGTCAAGGACTTTTCCTGTGAATCAATATTTTTCAACGTAATATTGGCGTACCTACTTTGCAGCTATATAGCTACGTAACTCTAAAATTATTCCTTTTCAAATATCAAAAAGCGCTTAAAAAGGAAATGTCTATTAAATTTAAATAGGAACATTTCACACAGACACCTATTCTACATTCTATTCTTCTCGTCTTTCGAGGTTTTTGTGGTTGTTGGGTGTGGTGCCGAGGTCAGCCCTAGCTACGTCGACCAGTTCTGATCCATTGTAGCTTTTCGAGGCTTAGTAGATTAACTATTAAATAGATGCTAATTATAACATAAAAATGATAAAATATGACAGTTATTCAAGATCAAAAGAAGGTCTTGAGCAAACAGCGTTTACGAAAGCTAATAACCAATAATGAATGTGAGAAAATCCTATTTCCTTGCATTGAAACCATCTAACCGCCGTAAAATATCAAGACCACTTAATATAAATCTTCGATTATTATTTAAAAAAAGACTTACCAACTCTATAATCCATTATGAATTAATAACTTCTCTCTAACACGTCGGTACAGTTTCTGGTTCCAGTGGCCAAACACTTTCACTGTAATATGCTGTGATGTGTTTTATACGCACGAAAGGCTTTATCTGTTTCCGTCAGATAATCCGTAAGTTATAAACTAACATTTAACGGCCTGGATCTTGAAGTACTTTAAGTGAAGTACCATCCGGTGCTTGTATTTAACGACTCACCGAGTTCTATTGTTTTGTTTATCGCCGATATTTTGCTCGCATAATTACATGTAATTTGTAATTCAGACGCGTTCCCGGTACACTTGGCAAATTGGTAAAGAACCTGAGCTTATATTTAAAAATTAATGATGATCGTGCTATGTACGTACGTCCCTTATTATTAGAAAAATTAAACACTATTATCTACATCCTACAAGTAGGTATATCACTTGAACTTTATCAAAAGGCAGTTGTTTAAGTTGACAATTTACCGTTTAAATACATAAATCATTTAAAAAGGTTTTTAATTTTTTAAATATATAATATGATGCTGCATGATTACAATTTCTCGAGTTGGAGTCGTACCCGCCACCACCGGTATAATAATCAGGCAACATATTTAATTATTCATTTACATTATGCACAAACATACATTATTTAGTATTTTTATAGGTTGTTTTATAAAAACGTTTAATGTGACTAAGATAAACACTTTTGTATGTATGATAAAGACGTGCTACTTTTTGTATTGAACACTTCTGTAAAGCGTATATTTGCGTATCGCGTGGCATCGAAAGGTGTTCGAGGATAGAGGATTCGTGCAAATATAAAATAAGGCAACAGACGTCGAACGCTTATTTCCAATTATATTCAATAATATAAGTCACAGTAATGTAATAGACGCAGAATTGATGTTTATTTAAAAGGTGCATTTTAAAGAAGTCCTAATAAAATGAGGTAAAGTCCTATAAAGACAAAATAAAATTGCAAAAAAGTTGAATGAACTCAAACTGAGCATTATTATACCTAGTACGTTGTAGTTGGTAGTGGCTGCTGATCCTTAAATCTCGATGCTTATATTTAATTATGAAGGTATGTAAATAAAATTAATTGCCGTTCATTAGTCTCGTTAAAACTCTATAATATCTGGACCGATTACGATTTACGTAGTTATTTCTTGTGTTTGTTTTCTTTGGGAATAGGGACTTAGTAAAAGATAAACATATTGGAAAGTTATAAAATAAAAACAAATTCTGCCAAGTGCGAGTCCAGTACCATTATCCATAACAATAATCTAGTCCTCTAAATTGTATGAGCGCCCATACAACTCGGTCAACTATGTATGGGGAAACCTTTTAATTTTCAAGTTTTTTTCATTTTTTGGATTTTTTCCTTTATGTGTGCTAAGTGACGGCATAGCGCCCTCTAGTTATTGTATAATAATTATTATTTATTTCTAATCGAGACTTATCTATATCTATTCTATATACTATTTATAAAGCTTAAGAGTTTGTTTGTTTGTTTGTTTGTTTGTTTGTTTGGATGAACGCACTAATCTCAGGAACTACTGGTTCGATTTGAAAAAAATCTTTTTGTGTTGGATAGTCCGCTTATCGAGGAAGGCTATGGGCTCTATTACATCCCGCTACGATCAATAGGACCTCAGCACCAATGAAAAATGTGTCAAAAACGAAACAAAAATTTTCCTTTTGAGACGGCCGTAAACGGTTAAAGTTATGCAAAAATCATGAATGACGGAATTGTTGTTCTTTAAAAGTTCTAAAAAAAGTCCGCGATCATATATGTCTATCTTTTAAGGTTGACTGGCTGTAACCTTTTTTATGGTAATCAAATTTGCTTTAAGATAATGCATTATTTGCGAAGGTATTTAATTAACATGATATTAATCCCTATCCAAATAAATAAGTTATTCATCACAAGTATTTAATTTTGATAAATTTGAACAAAAATGCTCTTGGCGTCAATTGATTTCAATGAATATCTTGATATCACAGTTTTAACATAACTCCGTAACAAAATCACCGTGTGCAAGACGGGTGGATGGGCGGGATCACAGATAAAAAAAAAAAAAAGGCGGGATGAAAGAATTTGGTTTCCAGCCTTTAAAACGCGAGCGTAGTCGCGGCAAAGGCTAGGCTACTATAATTGTCTTCTATATCTACTAATTAATTGTTAGTAAGAACCAATTGCTTATTTAAGTTATTATTTTGTTTATTTATATAAATGCTGTTGCTAGTCGTCCGCTAATCGGATGAATAAAGAAAATATTATTCGTCCGACAATTGTCGGTTTATACGAATATATTCTATCACTTTTTTGCTTTCTAATAAAAAATAAGTGAGTTTTAGGTGCAGGATATTATATGCAAAATATAAAAAAAAATAACCGTAACCTACCGAGCTGAAAATTTATTATTTAAATTCCACCGACTTTTAACAAAACATAACACCCTCAAAATTATTTTTATCCCTTATCACACGTTAATAAAACTATTTCAACAAAATATAAGAAACAACAAAAGTCTCAGTCGCAAAAACACCAACAGTCGGCTGTCGGACGAATAAAATTTTTTTATTCATCCGATTAGCGGACGACTAGACACTTCGTTATATAAAAACAGCAAACACAAATTCAGAAAAAGATTAAAACATTGTAATTGTATATATATATTATCGTTGATCTCAAAATCATTAAATATTAAATGTTATTATTCCGTTAACGGTCTCCTAATTCCTATACTCGTAGATGTTAGTTCCGCATAGTTAAATGCAATAATGTAATGTGAAGTTGATAGTAACAAAGAGTGCAGTAGGTACTTTAAAATAATGCAGAGGTGTGGATTATCTGCACTCTGCGACTCTTTTTATTATCCTTATTTATTAAAAACTTGTTCTATAACTACATTCATTATTCAATAATAAATAATTCTCACTTCGTTAGGTAATAGAAAAATAATAATGCTACAACTTATTTACTTACATGTAACATAAAATCATTAACTCTTTATATAAAAATCCTCCTCCCAGCACAATAACCTTTTCATTAAGACCATTTCCTTGATTCTTAGCTTCTAGCAGAGCTGATTATACCAATTTTACAGCATCCAGGTGACGCTGCAGCATCAGACCAGATTATTGCATGTCATGAAAGCAAGGGGATACCTACTAAGTTTCGTATAGATTACATCTGTGGAAGTTTATTAAATTCTTTTACATTGTAGAAATGAGCTAATTTTCTTATTTATCTAAGAATGCTCTGGATGAAGTCACCGCGAGTAGGCCTGCTTGAAGACACAGACATTATGTCCACGCCTCAACTCAGTGGGAACCGCAAATGGACCAAATTGTTTTGATCACATTCTATGCTATATATTGAAGTATAGGTAGGTACTATATAGACAAGTAATAGATATGCGCTTTAAATAATATGCTTTAAACGTAGCTTAGATTATAATAAGTGAATTATGTTGTTAAATTACACATTAAGTATATAATATTGCATCAAGCGAAGCGGCGCTTGATGCAGCGCGTGCATTTTATTCTCGCGTCCGTATTTTTTTAACAAATTATACACTAAAACCTTT
This sequence comes from Boloria euphrosyne, assembly GCA_951802675.2. Lineage (NCBI taxonomy): Eukaryota > Metazoa > Arthropoda > Insecta > Lepidoptera > Nymphalidae > Boloria > Boloria euphrosyne. Next base: position 2,599,952 of record OX637885.1, on the reverse strand, counting down.
TCTTTCGGTTCTCCAGGAAGGTTCAGACTCCATTGGTGAAAAGTACATGAAAATCGGTGCAGTAGGTTTTGAGTTTTGCGCGAAGACAGACGCGGCGGAGGACTTTGACTTTGATAAATTGTTATTATAGTAGTATTTCATTAAGTAAAAGGGTTATAAGTTATAACACTCTGCATGTACTTATACCTATAATATCAAAACTACCTAACTACTTTCGGCAATTTACACTGAAAAGTATTTAATTTATCATAAAAGTTTTGTAAAAGAAACTTGAACTTTGGACCTACAGTCCAGCGTAGATAAGAAGGTTACTGAGAAATACATAAAAAAAGAAATTGGACAAACATTTAACAAAGGCTAGAAAAACCAGTCTAGTAACATAATTCCTAGCGAAGTGTAAAAGGAAAACACCAAGTAAAATCTAGCTTTATATATTATGATTATGTAAAAGGAAAACACCACGTACTCGTAAAACCCGAACAAGTTAAATATTTGATTTTGACGATGACTATTTGCGATACACACTCTGTAACTAGGTCTCTGTGGGTACTGGGTATTTATATTGAGTTTGTAGCTTATGTATGCACTTTCATCTATTTATTTAGAATTAAATATTATTTATATTCTGCTCCTTCACTGAAAATCATTTAAAATATAAACACTGAAATAAGAATCCTTAGAGTTACACAAGTTTGGCTCAGTCGGTAGAGAGTAGATACCCTACTTTCTGCGCCAGCGGTCGCGGGTTCGAGTCCCGCTGGGGCATTCATTTGTTGAGTACGAATGTTTGTACTCCAGTCATGGGTGTTAATATTTATAATATGTATGTATTTAATATTTATTATAACTATCTGGTATCTGTAATACAAGCTTAGCTTACCACGAAACTAGATGGCGCTGTGTGTAATGATGTCCCAAAATATGTATTTAATATTTATTAACCGACTTCAAAAAAAGGAGGAGGTTCTCAATTCGTCGGGGACGTTTTTTTTTCTATGTAGGTATGTTCCCCGATTACTCGACGATGGCTGGACCGATTTGGAAAATTCTTTTTTTGTTTGAAAGGGTATAGTTTCTAGTTGGTCCCATAGTCACCAAGTCACGATCTGATGATGGGATCCCAGGGAAATCGAAGACAACTCTCAAATTTTATAGGCACTTATTACGTTTTTCATATATTTTCTAAAGCTGTTCAAGTATTTGCGTCTGATAATCATCATCTCCTGTGGTTAAGCTAATGATGGAAGGTATAACTCCTCAACGGTTAGGAGTTAAAAGAAAATTCTTTCAATTTTATACGTAATTATAGACCGATAGTTAAATTCTTTCAGGCTCTTATCAACCGACTTCAAAAAAGGAGGAGGTTCTCAATTCGTTGGGGACTTTTTTTATGTATGTTCCCCATTACTCGAAGATGGCTGGACGGATTTGGAAAATTCTTTTTTTTACATAAACAAAAGAAGTAACTACTTTCCGCTAAAAATTTGAAAATAAATTATTTTTAACAAAAAACAAAAACCGACTTCAAAACTAAACAAATCTAAACTAAAAAGTAGAAAATAATACTTTTAAGAACTTCGTTAATTTTGAAGGCGGTGCCAGCCAAAGCAAAATAAGTTCTTAAAAGTATTATTTTCTACTTTTTAGTTTAGATTTGTTTAGTTTTGAAGTCGGTTTTTGTTTTTTGTTAAAAATAATTTATATTTAATCTCCATGAGGTCGATTTTTTACAAAATGTTAGACTTTTTTTTTTTTTTATGGGACAAAGGGGGCAAACGGGCAGGAGGCTCACTTGATGATAAGTGATCACCTCCGCCCATGGACATCTGCAACACCACAGGGCTTGCAGATGCGTTGCCGGCCTTTCAGGAAAGGGAGGGAGGGAGGAGGGAGAAGGACGGGAGTAGGGATGGGGAGTGGGCCTCCCGGACTCTCACTTACCGGACGAAACGCGACAACATAGCTGCCACTTCACGCCGGTCTTCTGTGAGAGAGTGGTACTATACGGGGCGTGCCGGCCCATTCGGCTGCTACCCGAAGGTAACAAGCATGGCACTACCACTTAAAAACTATAAACTTATTTATAGTCTATTAAATATTTTTGTCATAAAATAGATATCTAAGTTTTACCTAGACCTAAACCTACCTTTTAATAAATAAAAAAAATATGAAATACCTACTATCCCTCGCTTTGCTCTTGTTCGTATAAATGAAAAACAATTTTGTTATTTATTTTCTTAAATAACTATACCTATACGAAGAGAATTGATTACAAGGAGATATAGCCCAACTTGTATTCATAATATTTTAATTAATTAGGTATGTTTTCACTAATTATAATGTATCATGTACCTACCTAGAAACAAATACTTGGATGTAGGAATAATATGAATAGATATAACCACATAGGTAATGTTTTATCATGAACTAGTTACCTATCACGTTTGTTTTTGCTGCAAATGTAGATAATAAACTAATTATAAAATATATTATTTTTGTATTTGTATGATTACGCTATTTTGTTTTTTTTTAACTACTTAGGTATGTTAAATCATAAGTAAAAATATCTTTATTACAAATATTATAAATAAATATGTTATTTATTATAATATAGTATAATTTATACATATTGGATAGAGAAGCCGAATGTACTTAAGCATGTATATGTATGTATAATTATAGGAATTTGTCTGTCTGTGACCGCACCACGAGAAAACACTGTCTGTTCTGGTCTGTTTTAAATAAAAAAAGTATACCTACTGTTTAGTCTATATATATATTTAACTTCAGAATCTATAAAAATACTGAAATGTACTGCATTATTAGTCGTTTTGAACGACATTAGACAATACGCGGGTAATGTCTACTTAATTTCACGTTAATTTGCTTAGAATAAATAAAGTGTTTTTAATGTAAATGGTACAGATTAACCGCTAAACTTGAGTTAAGAAACGAGTGATTGGGTAATCCATTGAGTTATAAGTATAACATCATTGGGGTAATCAATAAGTCAGAGGAATATGTTGTAACAACGCAGGAATCGACGAATAGCGTTTTCATCTGGGCTCAATAGGAGCCAGTGAATTTAATCTTAACCTTTTCATTTCATATATCAATAGAATAATATATAGAGTTTATTTACTTGATACATATTTTTATCAGCATAGTGATGCCCCATGTGTCAAGGTCTGATTGCCGAAGGGCTAATTACAACGATTTTTCCTTGACCGGGAGAGACTGAGTCTCTCCCGTGACCATGATTGCTGTAAAGCATTCGAAACGTCGGGAACTAAAAATCAAAATAAATCCGCGACAAAATCCGAAAAGGTAGTTTCATTTATAAGGTGAGGTTAAGGGCTATCCGAGATTCTGGAGCAACTCGCATGGGTCTCGGACACCGCAAAGTGAAGTGTGCGTTTTTTTGGTGATAAAAAAAAATAAAAAAAAAATCTTTGCTAATAAGCCTCAATAAGAGGTGCGAGATCCGGGATTTGAACTAGCATGACTCGGTTTCCCAACGCGCACTTTTAGTCCAGGCAAATTGACTCATTTACAGAGATAAAAAAAGAATAATGATTAATAATAAAAAAAGAATAATGATAATAAATGATTTTTTGCATTTTTTTCTGAAATTTTGAGGTTATATTAAAAAATGACCCATACAAAAGTTGTAGATTTTTCCAAGATCTACACCTTTTGTATTTAACATTTTTCAGTAGGACATCAAATTTCGCGTGAAATTGCAAAAAACACGAGATGTATCCATTTTCACCCCTTTTCAACCCCTTAAATAATCCCCTAACCTTCTTGGGCACATAACACATTTTCCTTATGTTGACTTTAACACTTTTAACCATTTAAAAACGTAGGTTTCTGGATAACATTTTTTTGTTCTCCATATTCAACGTGCCTGGACTATTTACCACTGTCTTAGTTAAAAAAAAATAATATAATTAATAAACTTTAACCTATATACCAACTCATATTTTTCTGGAAAATTTTCTGCAGTGAATTTAATATTGTTCTTAGAATAAAAAAATAACGTTTGGCAACAACTTATAATCGTCATTACAAAATGATAGGTATTATATACTGGCGTCTGGCATATTAAAACTATATACCTAATATTAATTATACAGGTATAATATTTCTTTTTGGGGTCTCTGTAACCTGTATTGGTGCAACTGAGGTACCGCCATGCTGGCTGGTGCCATCTTGTGTGGGCTCCGGTGTGTGGTTCGGATGGGTAAACTTTTTTTTTAATGTTGGGCAATGCATTGACACATAAAACAAGTGGTTATGAGGGACTTAGTGGCCCGAAAAGTCAGTACTACCCACTAAAATCCAACAGACCTCACCCGTCTAAATGGGGCGTCGTCGCAGGATAACCAATGTTCGCTTGAATGCGAGATGATAACCACGCCAGACTTATATGATGTAAAGGAAGGAGAACGTGACGATGGACCTAAAAGCGAGTCCCGCCCGGCGACACTGTAAAGGCCAGTAGGGCCAACAACACTCTACATTCAAAAAAAAAATGCAAGTGCCCTATCGTATTGTCTCCAGTGTGTGGCTCGGACGGGAAGACTTACGAGTACGATAAGAACAGGTTTGAACTTACAATGCATGAAGAAAACAAATCCGGACTTAACTATCGTCAAGAGAGGGAATTGTTAAGACAACAATGGCAATTTAATGAAACATAATCAACAATTTATTAAATATGTAATGAACAAATATTTCCAACAAAATTACTATGTTAGATTATTCAAAATCTTGGGCTATAGGTAAAAGTATGAAATTTCTAGGATCTCCTTATTTGAAGTAACTGTACATGACATGTTTAAAACCATATTGTTAGGTAGGTACCTACTTATTGTGTACATAATATATTATATAACCCAAAACATTAGTAAGTTTGTCTGCTGTATATTTTTTTACTTGTGTTCATTACATAATTATAATTAATGAACACGTATCAGTTCTGATAAAAAATTTACGCAACGTTCTAACTATCGTGGCCAACTACGAACTTTGAAATTAAGTACCAACCAGCTTTATTATATGTAGTTAAATATTCTGATACTAAGAAAAAATCATACTTACTACCAATATTATAATTAGTAAAATACATTTTGTAAAAAAATATTTATACATTTGTGTGCTCTCAAAATCTCTACATGCTCCTATCTCGGGAGGAAGTGGGAAAAATCTAAAAAGAAATCTTTCTTAAATAACCTAAACTAACAAAAGACAGAGTTTGTTTATTTGTTTGTTTGAACGCGCTAATCTCAGGAACTACTAATCCTATTTTTTTTTATAAAAAACTTATTGCTTTAGATAGTCCACAATATACATATATCATCATAATATATACCTATTATATACTAATTACTAACGTTAGAATCGAACGTAGGTACCAAGGGACGTAAGTCGCTAGTATTTTGAAAGTCGAAAAAGTACAATTTCCAATAGAGTGATGGGCTAGCCGCTAGAGGCTAGAGCTGAGTATTGAGGAAAAAGACTCTGAGATCTATTTCTTCTGTTTTAATGTAAAATTACATTTATACATATTTTTTCATTGTTATATTGCAATTGATCGTTTTCTACAAACAACCAAAGATAATTTTAATCTTATGTGCTCTAGAGTCTAGAGGGAGTCAAAAACGGCAAACAGTAAAAAGCACGGCATTCGACTTCCCATGGTATTCTCTTCTTCATGGTATTCGATTTTATTTATCACTAATTTTTACCTTTTAACTTGATGCGGCCTGACAAAAAACAAAATTCACTGCATTCTATTATATTAATGAAATTCCTATTAAACAAACTATGAATAAATTTAAACAAAACGTATTTATATTTAAACGTATATTTTCCAAGTATTCAATAATATGAATACGCGCTTTCGATGGAAAAGTTTGTTTATTTGACGCATCGGGATTTACTTTGACAACAGAACAGAACCTTGGCGGGAAAATATTATTTCAGATATAAAACGCCGCGCCGAGTGTCGACCATCGTTCAGTATTCTAGAGCATCTCGAGTGAATACTAGTGGTTTGCATCTTATTTAAATCTTCTTTTTCCTGTATAAAAATGATTTATCAATTCGGTAAGTTTCTTGATAATTCTTCGTGATTTTTATTTTTTTATTGTTAATAGTTTTTCTTCTAATAATAGAAGTTAATGTATGAAATAGCCGATTTGTACTGAAAAATTGAAATTAGTTTTTTATTTAATTTAACATACTTATTTATTTAATCAAAATAATTACCATTATTATCTATACTATACATTGCTGCCAATAATGCCATCTAATAGGAAGGCCATTTATGCCTTTGCGATAAAACTCGGTGATCTAGATTCGACAAACTATGTGAAAGAAAGCATTTTGTACTGCCTCCTGAGAAGAAAACTTTTTATCATGTAGAAAATTGTCCAAATCACGAAAAAAATGGTAGTCCGTTGGAGCAAGGTCTAGCGAATACGGAGGGTGGCGAATGGTTTCTAATTACCTACATTAAATCTTTAAATAGGTTTTTCTAAGTTTCGAATTAAATTTAAAAAAAAATATTTCGAAAATAATTGTTATATTATGTACATAGTATGGGTCTTAGAATATTATACTAAGGCATAGGTAGTGTTAATTGTTATGCATAGAAAAAAAGTATTCAGTATTGATGGTAGGTACATATAAACGATTTCCTTTTAAAAAAAAAATATTGCATTGTTACAATAATTAATTATTTTTAATAATTTCTAATTTAACTTTTATGATAAAACAATAGTAAATAATTAAATATAACAATTGCATATTAAGTTACATTGTAGAGATCCCAGACCAAATAATTTTAATTGGTCTGAGGTAGAGATGTGTTAAATATAAAAGTATTTGTTATGAGTTATCCATAATTGAACAGACAAAAGGTAGGAAACAAAAATAACTTTTCATAAAAAAAAATATACTAACTAAAACAATTACATATGTTATGTACAGCTACAGGCATTTATAGGTATCTGCGGGAAAAGCTAATATAACTTATATTACTTATACATATTGAATTAGTCCTAAAAGTCAATAAACAGTCAATATAATATTTAATTACTGCAACCTTCGAAGTTAAAACAACAGTGTGCATATTTTATAAACAATAATTACGACATCAGTGAGATAAGCTATTGCGTAATTACGAGCCGAGAAGGAAAAGATTAACCGCCGCACTCATTGTCACTTAATTAAACCTTTATGCCAAGAAACTCCGTACTAAAGAAATATTTAATGGTTCATTAAGTGACTATGAGTGCAGGCGTAAGTTATTATTTTAAATTATCACCTACTGTTGATATTATAAAAAATATTTTATCTTGATTTAAAATTACACGAATTAATAGATTTTTAAACTAGTAACTCGTGCTTTTATAATGACAAAATAAACCTATTATTTTTATTTATTCAGGTATAATTTTCCTCATTGGGGTCTCCGTATCCTATACATCTGCGTTACCGCCATGCGTCTGCACGAGGAACATGAAACCAGTGTGTGGTTCCGACGGGAAGACTTACAGCAACGAATGCATGCTGGATTGCGAGAAGGTAACCAAACCAGATCTAACCCTCGTCAGGCCCGGAGATTGTGATGAAGAACCAAAATGTTTTTGCACTTTTGAATTTAAACCTATATGCGGAAGCAACGGCGTTACTTACCCTAATGAATGCTCCTTGAAATGTGAAAGACAGAAGGTCGATATAGCTCATAAAGGAGAATGTAAACAAAAGGAAGAGTTACCAACAAACCCGCCATGCATTTGTGCCAAGCAAAAGTCCCCAGTGTGCGCTTCCAACGGTGATACTTACAGTAACGAGTGCATGATGCGGTGCGCAGGCGCAGACCTTACCGTGGTCAAGCATGCACCGTGTGATTCTTAAATTAAAGCACATATCATGTGTTGCCGTTATAATTTATTATAATTTAGCTTTAGATTTATTCCGTCTACCTTTTACTAATGCTAAATAATAAATGGTTTATTACAAATTTTGTTTTTTTATTAACCAGATCTTCAATATATAAGTGTGTGCTGTGTGTCACATAAGTGACTAATTGGTACTATCACGCTTAGATTCGCCGCTAGATGTGTCTAATGATGCCTGTATAATAAATAATATGCAAATAGAAATATTTAATTATCGATTATAAGTAATCGATGTAGTACATCTACTTGATACTAGTAGATTTTTAATTTAAAACTTGATAAAATAAAGATTTCTAGAAAAAATGCATTATTTTTCTGGTAGCCAAATATTCATTATATAATATTTTATTTATTAATTATGGTACCTATTAAAATGTTTTTCAAAAAAAAACTTTATATTATTAATTTTTTTACCTTATTTTATAGATTTTAATGTAATGCCTAGCATAATAAAAATATTAAAATAATAGTGGGCATATAAAAACAAACAACAACATTTCTTAGAAACGTTATATTGTATAAATATAAGTTTAAAAATTTATGACACTATAATTTAACAAAATATATTTACATTAAACTCACTGTACAAACACCTATAGTTAGCAATTTACAGTTTTACAATTAACATTTTTAGGCATAATATTTAAGGAACAATAAACCTATAACTAATTACAACAGCTGAAATCGAAAAAAAAACGAAATTTATGAAAGGCAATAACAGTTTTTGTGATGTGATCTTATATAAAATTAACAAGTGTTACCATATTTTATATCGACTAAAATTTAATAATATTAGTGAGGAATATCAGTCACAAAAATAATGTATAATTACTTAAGATTATTAGTAAATTATCGTTTTTTTCTTGGCATCACTTAATTAAATTTGAGTATACATCAGTGGCGAAGGGTGAAATTTTAGCAGAGGTAAGCTGTCCAAAAAAATGACAAAAACTAAATAAATACATGCGATGCAAAAGTACCTAGTACAGGTACTAGTATAGTCCGTACCACGAAAGATGAGACTTGTCAAACGTCAGTAGTGGGGGGTCTGCGCAGGTACAGTTGTGTTAGAAATTGTTATGTATAATTTCAATATCTATTTAGGAGTTTTTCGATAACATTTTTAATAAGTTGTAAAACAATGTTATATTAAAATAATTATTAACATTATTTATTACGAAATGATAAAGTTTAAGTATTAAAATATGTCGATAAGCCAGCGGGAAGAAAATTATTAAGTAACAATATTTATTACGAAATGAAAAAGTTTAATATAAAAAATGGCATATTATTATTTTAATCACTCTCACTAGTCACTGTCAATAACTGATGTGTTTTAAAACAACTTTTTTTAACATGTAAGTGTTCACGTCGTAAACCATCTTCCTAATTTGTCTTTTTAATGTATTACCTCGAAGCATAATAAAAATTAACAATATTACACTCTTGTAGAATAATTCTACAAGAACAAAAAAACAAAATAGAAAATAAACACTTAAAGTTGCACTCGTCTGTACTGCGGGGTCCAGCGGGGCGTGCACGGGGCGAGGAGAACGACAGGCAACCGGTACCGCGCCTCCCGCGCTCTTTCCGAAGGCCCGATAACACACGAGGCCTTCCCGCCTCTCACCCCTACCGCTAAGGATACCTATAAATCGGCTTCTGCGCAAGTAAATCACGTGGTTTGTCAAGTCTCATCTTTAGTGGTACGAATTATACCTCGTAAGTATCCGTTATGTTGTAGTGAAGATTTTTTTTCGTAATAATTAAAAAGTAAAAAAGTGTTCATAAAGTCTTATGTCATTGTTTATTTTTTTAATTTATGTAAAGTTATAGCAGAATAGTCAATATATTTAATATTTACTAAAATAATATAAAAATATTAATGACGCCATCTATGAGAAATCATTACGCATCATTTAAAAAGTGAAAGTACGGCGATTTGATTTAAGGCCGCATTATTTTATTTTGTATTCATTATAAATATAATTAATTTCAACCTAAACATAATTTAGTGAGATTTAAATATTCGTTTTTCCCTTCTGTTAATTTTACATTAATATATTAAATCATTATTTTAATAAATATCGCCATCTAGCATTGAGTTACTATTACTACGTAAACTCAATGCCATCTAGTGACAAGTGTTTGAAAAACTTCGTAGTTCGTTTGCTATCTTATTGAAGAGATTGATTTATTTTTTATTTATCAAAGTTAAATTAAAATTTTGAAATATGAAGATGATTTTACTGGTTTTAAAATTTAATTACAATATCCTACAGCATTACTTGATATTTCCTTCCAGTCCGAATAAACTGCTTAAGCTAATACGCGTAAAATAATTTTGTCAAGGAAACGCATATAAAATAACTTAAAAACATTTTCACTGCAACATAAATGAAAACAAACACAATATTTTTCTAATTTAGCACTTACACACAATTTCAATAGAAAGTTTTATTACAAATTACTTGACTTATGCAAGTTTCGAAAACAAAGTTGCATACAATCCAACTTCAATAAAATACGCAAATTTAATAATGGCTTATAGAACTTACCGTAATTAAAACATATATGAACCATACACTATACAGACTCAACACAAAATATCAATATTAGTTATTACGCTAAAATCGAGTAAAAACTCAATAAAACGAAAGAAAAACACAAATAATGCACTAAGCACTTGTAAACAGAATCGCCATCGGCCATATTAATTTGTTTTTGTTTAGATACTTGTCGCTTGTCATTGGTCAATCATAGTGACGTTTTGTACTTTCCACCAATCACATGCAAAATAAGCTGCTCGGGAGCGTCTTAACCGCGACAAAAATCTGAGTAATTATGAATGAAATCACTTGAAAATGTTCCAATACAAAAGTATGAATGAAACACGATTCGTATGGAAAAGGTAAGCCGAATTACTACGTCTTACCGCGGCATTTCTATGAAGGCGCATTTTAGCAAAGTAGACATTTTTGTTGATTTTGACTTATTGTAGGCGTTATGTTATTTTTAAAAAAGGATTATTACTATAAATTATTATTTTAATTAGTAATCATGTAAATTTAAAAAACAAATATTATGTAGAATAATTAAAACTTTATTGGATTTTTAAAAGGTAAGACGGTGGGAATCGTCTTGTATGGACCCTTCGCCACTAGTATACATGTGTAAGTATCACAAATCACAATTACATTTGATATCAAAAATATATCTATACTAATAAATGGCGAGAAATTTTTTGTTCGTTCTAACTGCAAAAACTACAAAACGGATAAAATACATGGAACTTATTTCATAAGTTGATGTTCCAGTGAATGTTTAAGAGGGAAGAATAGCTTTGCCATCCTAACGAAATAGGTATTTTTGAAAACATATGCCATCGCTCCTGCGCTCATGCCCCCGGGCATTCGTGCGATAGAGAGCGTTGCAGCTCGCGACTGACAATAGGTACTTTTGTTGATGAAATTTACATTTCGGGAGAAAACGTTTTTCATTAACTAAATCTTAACAAATCTCTTTGATTTTGATGTCGATCGTTTCAGCATAATATATTCTAGGTTTATAGGTTTTGCTTTTTTTAAAAAAATACATTGTTTTTTTAAAAGAAACAGCTAAATTCGACGAAGTTTTAATCACAAAAATTAAGTTATTTGAGGAGCCTGTAAGTTTGAATATAATACAAATTTGAAAAAAGGAAAACATATAAACCTAGTATTTTACTGTGTCAATAACATACAAAAAAAAATCATGGAGATTGGAAAATATTTAGAAGTGGAAAAACGTTTTCTCTTTTTGTATGGACGATTACGTACTATTCTTCCCTCTTAAGTATAATATGCAAAACAGAAAGCGGACGGAGCAGCGCGAAATGCTAGTATTAAATAAAGTGATACAAAAAATAGCTACAAGTTTTTTTCAATTATTTTATTTTATATTCTTTAATTTTGTTTTATTACGTTTATATTAAAATTATAATAGAAAGTTGTACACCAAAGTTGATGCATTTACGGAACGCTTATACCCGTATAATAAATAATTTTATTTGGCAAACATCACATTTACAATATTAAAAAAAAACAATATTTATTTACATATCCATTTCAAGTGCCGCTAAAAGTTCGTCATCTTCGTCGTAGTTCAAAATGAATTCATCCATTTCATCAAAAGTCTCCATTTCCGTTACCTTTGTCTCGTTATTTTGTGTGTTTGTTGGTGTGACTTGCTCCGTTTTCACTTTCACTTCGGATTTACGTATATTAGTTCCGGGAATGAAATCGCTTTTATTTCTACTGGGCTTCGGAGATAAGTAATTTGTAATGCTGTTTCTGCTTTCCTAAAAAAATATTGTAGATTAATTAACTCTTAAACAGATTCTTTGTATAATTTAACATCGCGTCCCTACTTTAAAAGATGTTATCGAAATGATAAATTTAATAAATAAAATAAATGAGTGTTAAGTATTTATTGTGGAAACTGGAAAAAGAACAGTATTTACAGAATTTATTTGTCTTTCTGTCTCGGAATGATGAACTAAAGACGGAAACAACAAAACAAGTGGTCAGATTTTGATGAAATTTTGTATGATAATAGCCACTTATTCGGGCCAAATTGGGATAAATCTATGACAAATCTATAGAAATCGTTAAAACGTACATTTTAAATAAAACTACTAATTTTTAACAAAACTTTTCGTATATCTGAAATAAGTATTTATAAATACGAACCTGATGTTTGACGGTGTTGCCCTCAAAGGTGTCCCCCGTGAGGCCGACGTCATTCAATACCTAAACAAGAAACATTATTGTTAAAATAGTAAATAAAATCAGCTGTATAAAGATTTAAAAAAAATCGATGATACTTTCTTAGAAATACGCAAAAGATTTTTTTTTTCGTGTATTTATTTAGATTTGTGGTTCTAGACATTTTGAATGCTTTGCAGCATTCTTGTGCAAGGAGAGTAAGGTTTTAGAAGTCTTAATGGCGATATTGTTACACAATACACATATTATATAGTATTGTTTATTTAAAACAAATATTAGTTTCGCGTGTTGGAAAAATGCAAAATTGTTTTAATTGTAAAATTGGATTATATAAATAACTAGCGGTGCCCGCGGCTTCGCTCGCGCTAAGAGTGAATAAAATAAACATTTTTGTTTATATACTGTTACTTATAATGTACCAACGACTGATTCCCCATTTAAAGTTCTGGCCCTCTTTTCTGAAAACTACTGTTTAGCATTTTCTATTTCATCTACAGCGCCAGTTATTTTGTAATCCTGTGAGATGTTTCTCTTAAGTTTTAGCAAGAGTTATCTATATAAATTTATAAGAACTCTATAGAACCAGTAATTGTGTTTTCACTTAGGAATGAAAGATTAATGTTCAATAAAAGGTATTTTAAATGTTTTCTCGTATAATAACGTATCACTATACAAAACTTAATTCAAATCAGTTATGTACTTTTTGTGTGAAACGCCAAGTAATACGAATCAAAAAAAAAAAACAATGTTTATGGAATCGGGTTGCATTCATATACTTACATTAAAAAAACTCAACTATGTAATTTAGATAAATAAAGAGAACCTTCGCTAATAACTACTTTTGTCAACAAACTAAGTTGAAAAGAGAAATAAATTACTAATTATTTAAATTGATAGCATCGATCAACTGAACTGAACTTAACTTAATTAGTTCCAAAGCTATTGGAAACAAAAATGAGGTAAAATAGAGTACTTATGATATTGAATTAATAAGAAAAAAATGTGACCTTTTCACTATGTTATTAACACCTAACCTAAAACTATTTCCGAATTTTCGATAAAGTTTAATTTAAGAAAATACTTAATTATGCAAATTAATTGCATTAATCATACGCGAAATAAGAAGTAATTTAAACTGAATATTGTTTTTGTATAGTTTATGGATAAAAAGAAATCATAAACTAAAAAATTCTGAAAAGAAATAAACAGGTACAGTTTTGAAAATGAAAACTTATGTCAACCGTAATTATATTATTATACACCTAACCTAAAAGTATTTCCGACAGTAAATAAAATGTTAGCTTTTAAAAACATCAAAATTTTAAGTTTAATTAAAAAATACTTAACCTATTTGCTTAACCTTATTTTGCACATTAAATACATTAGTCATACACAACTGAATATTGTTTTATTGTTCCGCAAGTGGCTTGCCCGCGCGCGCCCCGCACCTGCCGCGCCGCCACTGCTGCGCTTTCTAAAACTTATTTTCTATTTTTAACCAATTTTGCTACTATGTGTATCATAATTTCTTTGTGTGTTTTTCGTTAATGATAAACTGATGTACGTGGTTCATTGTTATATGGACTTATGGCAAAAATTACTGTTAAATATTTTTCCTACGCAAATTGTGCCACCCCCGTTAACCCCCGTAGGGGTTGATTTTCAAAAAACGCTTAGATATGTATCTCATAATTTGTATTGCAGAGCATTATTTCAGTGTCACGCAAAATATTTCAATAGAATTAAATTTCCCATACAAACTTAGCCACCCCCTTTGACCCCCAATGGGGGTGAATTTCGAAAAACCCTGAAATACGTGTTTTATCATTTGTACTAAAAAGCATTTATTCAAAGTTTCATGCAAAAATGTGCAATAAAAATATTTTTCTCATACAAACTTTGCCACCCCTTTTAACCCTTTTAGGGGTTGAATTTCTAAAAAATAATATGCCTATTTTCTTCTCATGAATGCAAACTATCGACATACCAAATTTCAGCAAAATCGGTTGGGTGGTTTAGGCGTGAAAAGGTAACAGACAGACAGACAGACAGACAGAAAGACAGAGTTACTTTCGCATTTATAATATTAGTATGGATTGTTCGTCCAGGGTATAAAAGTGGACTAGTGTGTATGTGCGTGTGTGCGCGTGCGTGTGTGTCGGCACGTGTACGCACGTGCAGCTTGGCGCGCAGCAGCGGCCACACGGCGTCGTCGGCGCAGGCGCGCGCCAGCAGGTAGCGCGCCACCACGGCGCCGCCGCCCAGCCGGTGCGCGCGCGCCTCCGCCTGCGTCAGCACCTGCGGCACGCACACACCTTGTACTCAGCGCTTTTTTAACTTGCCACCGGTTTCCGTTACCGTCACATCGAATATAAGATATGTTATTTTGTTTATTCAGCCCTTTTTAACGTCCCACTGCTGGGCACGGACCTCCCTTAGTACGAGAGGGATCAGGCAAGGGGATTACATACTTTCCGAACTCCATTTCAATTAATTTATAATTTTCAGTATTAGAACAACAGTTTTTTGAGTATTAGAAGTTTTATGTACATACTTTTTGAGTTTATATAATAATACATCCAAATTTTAATTATTTTAACTCAACATTTAATAATTCTACTATTCTACTGTTTATATTTTAGATGTACTTAAATTCTGCAATATTATATTAATACAGTAATTGCCATTCCATAAATAAATTATAAAATAATTTGGAATATCAAAACTAAGTTATTTTAGCTTACACACACGCACACGCACACACACTCACTCTCTCTCTCTCTCTCTCTCTCACACGCGCGCGCGCACACTCACGCCGGGGTTCCAGTGCAGCTCGGCGAAGAGCACGAGCGCGGCGGCGGTGAGCGTGAGGCCGGCGCCAGCCGCCGTCAGCGAGAGCACCGCCGCGCGCACGCGCCTCAACGTCTGGAACCGCGACACCAGGTCCTGCACGGACACACTCATTGATATTATATATTTAAACGAGCAATTGTTGTCTATCATCTATTATCTATTACTATTTATAAAGCTATAGCTATATAGCCCAGCGGTAACGCGTCGCTTGTATAACCGAGTGATGCGGGTTCAAATCCGGGTCTCGCACCTCTGATCGGTGAAGAAAAACATCGTGAGGAAACTTGCAAGTCTGAGAAAACCTAGCAAGTTTTCGAAAGACATGTGAAGTCCGCCAACACGCACTGGGCCAGCGCGGTGGACTATGGCCTGATCCCCCTCGTACTGAGGGAGGCCCGTGCCCAGCAGTGGAACGTTAAAAAGGGCTGATGATGATGATGATGATTTATAAAGCTGAAAAGTTTGTTTGTTTGGTTGAACGCGCTAATCTCAGGAACTACTGGTTTGATTTGAAAAATTCTTTTTGTGTTGGATAGTCCGTTTATCGAGGAAGGCTATAAGCTATATTACATCCCGCTACGATCAATAGGAGCGGAGCACCAATGAAAAATGTTACAAAAACGGGAGAAAAATATTCCTTTTGAGAGCTTCCGTTGCGTGCGCTGCTTAAACGGTTAAAGTTATGCAAAAATAATGTATGACGGAAATGTTGTTGTTTAAAAGTTCAAAAAAAGTCCGCGATAGAATATATCTATCTTTTAAGGTTGGCTCGCTGTAACCTTTTTTGTGGTAATCAAATTTGTTTTAAGACTACTAGAATCTTACGAGATATCACAGTTTTAACATAACTTCGAATTAAAATAATGATCATCGCATGCAAGACTGGCTGACGGGCGAAAGAATTTGATTTCCAGCGCGCAAAGCCGCGGGAAAGGCTAGTATATAAATATATATAAAATCTGAATCTCGGAAATGTGATTCGTACTTGAATATAATTTCTAAAAAACACAATTTATCAAAAAAAAATACCGAGCAAATCGGAAACGGCTCCAACGATTTTTTTCCCGACATCTATAATTGGCGAATGATAATACTTAATATTTTTCTTAAAAATACCGAGCAAAGCTCGGTCATCCAGGTACTATTAATAAATAATAATAAACTAGCAAAAAACTGACCTTTGTGAAAGCTCGTGTAGTTTTTCTAACGAGTAATAATGCTACAGCAATGTTAACTCTTCCGTTTTCTAACAGATGGCGTTAGTAATACTAATAACATTCCATCCAATGAACACCAAAAGTGGTAATGTTATTTTTTTTAATGGTTAATAAATTATTATATTTTTTGACAGATTACACATCTAGATATGAAGTTAAATTACTATGTTAAATGATAAATCTATAGATGTGATAATTTTTCAAGAAAAAAATGCTCAGATTGCGGGATAGTGTTAGGTCTCGCTTCGCTCGCCATAATAAATATATTAGTACTCAGTTGGTGTTTCGCTTTTGCTGTGAATAATAGCTACCATACCAATACCACTACCCTATTTATTTTTTAAATTTTTCACCAGCCTATGTTACCCGAATACAAGGGATCTAACGATACCACACGTACCTACATCGAAATCGGTTTAAAAGTTATGATGGAATGAAAAACTTACAAAACATACATACATACAAAAACCCTTTTTGGGTTGGTTGGTTGGTTTTTGGGCAGTCGTGTAATACAACATATAAATAATTAACAAATTAATATATTGGAACATTAACACACAACGCCATCTAGTTCCGTAGTAGCTACGAGGCTTGTGTTACGGATACCACATAGTTGATACACTACACATATATAACTGTAAATACAAATATATTATAAAATTAATATAAACACAACCAAGACTGGAGTACATACAATAAGTCATGATCTACAAAAAAGCTCAGCAAGTACTATCTAGAGACATGTATTATTATTATATGTATATTATATTATTGTTTTTTTTTGTGTTTGGAAGTAGATTTTACCTTACAAAACGTTTCACAATCATTTTTTTAAAAACAATCAAACACAAACCACTCACAGCTCTCGTGTTGGTGGGCGTAGATCCCACGATGCAGATAAATTCAGTATTTTCTTCCTCCAAGGTCTTGCAAATCGCATCGATCATGATTCGATGATGAGCAAACACCAGAAACTTGCCGTCGTACTCCCTCAACGTCTGCTTTATATATTTGCTGGAAATAAATAACTGCTTTAACCCTAAAGTTATATCTTCTAATATTTTGTATCACTCATAAATACTACAAATATATATATACTAATATATTTAAAATCAATAGGGTATTTTACTCCATATGAAAACCAATCTAAAAATATATTATTAAAATAGCTTAGGCAAAAAGCATTCGCAAAATGCTGGTTTTTTTAGTTCATAAAATAACAAAATAAATTTTAAAATTAAATTTAAAGTTTTCAGTTTTTTTATCTATTTTTAAACACCACGAAATAGTAGACGCCACTTTATTACGTCATACCGCCGTGTACACAAAATAATTTGTTGGGTGTTTTTACATTAGTATTCTTGCATTCAGAAACAGCACATCAACGATGAGTCAAATAATAATTCATTTTTAAACTATAAACAACTATCAATTTCATACAAATTATCAGCGCATTTGTTTACAAAATCCACTGACGTACTGACCACAGCGTAACAACTAACAATGGCGTCCACTGCGTTCAGCGTTTAGAAAAAATGAGGCGCGAAATTTAAAAATGTAAAAATTTCAATGAATAAAAATTTGGTGGTTTTTTTAGTAGTGTATTATTACTACAGAATCTAATTGATGTAATACCCGATTCCAAAATATTATGTGTAAAAATCAATTGAGTAGCCCTATTATTTACCCAGTATTTTCTTTTGTAGTTTATAATATACAGAATGCGCTGGAGACATCGGTCTCCATCATCATTTATGTAATATATATGTTCGAATATCGAACACTATTTTATATTTTAGTCAATGATATTATAAGTAAAAAGGTGTAGATACGTTACCTAAACGACATTCTACCTTCAAAAACGGCACACTAACGCACACATGAATAACTAAAAATATTGCAATAACACTGAACACACTACATTACGATTAGTCGTCAAAATAGGATGGCATGATTCAAGTATCGCCAGTGAAAAAGAGACAAATATAATTCTCGACATTGCGTCGTCAAGAAGAAAAGAAATTGTTGTTGCACTCTTTCTTTTCTGATGCCATATTTTAGAAACGTTATGTTTGTTTTGTGAAAATATTAAGATAAATAGTATACTTACGAATGATATGTGATTCCTTGACTTTTAAAAGTTTTGCTTGTATAATTAGTACAATATCTCATGACACACGACGGCATTTTTGAATGATTCTACTTAAATGTTTAAAATGACACGTGCGAACACGACGACGACGACGACACCTACGACGCGTGACGTTCAGGTAGGCCAATTAGCCTAGTTTTAGTGTGCCACTTTTTGAGCGCATATGACTTATCTACACCTTTTTTCCTAGTATATCAATGATTTTAGTATTTTGATAGATGTCATTATTGTTATTTTGGAATATAAAGGAATAATAAGTAAATGCTTTTTATTTAATATTATCCAAATATTAAAATTTATTTATATATTTTTTCCTTAAAAATATATGTCAACTTGAATCCTAGTATATAAATTATAATAAACTAGCGGACCCGACAGACGTTGTTCTGTCCACATATAAATTTTTTATAAACTTTTCCTCCCGGTGAAATGTTTTATTACGCATTCGCAAAACAACATTTACTTCGCACCTCCCAGTATGTATTCGCTGATTTAATTACCATTGCACGCGCCATGGCAACGGTAATAACATGATACGTCAAACGCCATCAATGTTATAAAGATTTTTTTAATTTCCTTTTTTTCCGCACAACTTTCATATTTATTCACCTTTAAAACCTTCCCTGGACTTCCACAAATAATTCAAGACCAAAATTAGCCAAATCGGTCAAGCCGTTTTCATGCTATGTCGTGACAACGGAAAACGGGTTTCATTTTTATATATATAGATGTTTATTTGAATACTTATTTGTTTTCAATGTTTTCCTCTATTAATTACCCGTGTAACATTGGATATGCCGCTTTCCCACTAATAATAAGTAAAAATTGTAAATGCGAAGAAACTTTATCTATCGGTCTGTTACGTTTTCCCGCCTAAACGGCTAAAACCAATTTCAATGAAGTTTTGGTGTAAAGGACATAAGCCACTTTTTGTTAGGAAAATAAAAGTTAAGGTTATTTTTGCTTCTAAAGACAAAGATGAGTACTATACATATTTTGGTGGATTGTTGTTCACGATATTTCGATGTAAGGAACAGTCCGCACACACTGCTGCGATACCACTCCACCGTGGTACTATTTTGGTGTATACCTCTCTGCACTCGTACGCTTTAGACTGTCAAGTCTAAATTCCATTTTTTATGTGCCTATTGTACAAGGCACTCATTAAAGGAGTTATAAATTTGATGTGGATTTAATTAACCCGTCCACCTACGAGTATATATTCTTCCTAACAATAATTGTATTAATATAAAAATTAAAAAAATATATGTGATATTTTATAATGAAGACCTAATGTAAATTCAAATAAGCTAAGGTCGTGCAAAGCAAGAGGAAGCCTAGTGGCAACGGAATGGAATACAAAAAATTAAAATACGTGTGGTGTCGTGGGACACCGGATAGGAACGAAGTTCCTTATTATAAAAATATTAATTTTAAGTTCTATTCGAGGTATAAAGAAAATAATTATTCGGGTATACATTTTTTATTATGATTTTTTTATGATAAAAAAATAAACTACTTTACAAAGTTATCAACTTTATTTTATTTACAAACCAGGCGGTGTAATTATCGAATGATATAATAATAATAACCGTCATCACATAGACTATACATTACACACTGTATAGCCATCATACAAACACTATACATAAATAATAAAAATCTTACTTTACGGACGTTTTTTCCCGGTTAGGGTACCCCTCCGCATCGTCCCATAAGGAACTTCGTTTCAAAAATACTTTCAAATCTTACTGGTATTACATAAACAAACAAAACCTTCAGCTAAAAATATATAGGTACAAGTCTTACCACACAGCAGGCATTTTCACGGCAGCCGTCTTGCTGAAGTAGGTTATAAGGGCGGCGTGCTTGTCCGCCGACCTCTTGTACTCGGCGGCCATTTGCGATAGATGCTGCTCGTCCTCTTCTGTGTAATTTAGGAGATTCTGGTCCAAATACACCGACTCCCTTAAAACATAATCAATTTGTTTAAAATATCTTGGTAATTCATTAAAATAAATATGTGTACATATAATAAAATTCTAACTTAGTCTAATCTGTAAATTGATTTAATAATTTATTGAAAAAAATAATTATTATTATTAATACAGAGATCGAATCAATAGTATTTAAAATTTTTGTCCCTCTGTCTGTGAACGCATCACGAGGAAACACTGAACAGTGTTTGAGGAAATTTGTTAAGATAATAACAGGTCACTCTATACCACATTACCAACATATTATAATATACTTTTTATTGCAGGAAAATAAGGCACTAAACGTATGTAGGGACGAACTCGAGCGGAACGTGAATCATTTTCTTCTTTTTAATCAATTCATAATCAATTTGTTTAAAATACCACGCGGTCTCAGTAGGAACAAAAAAAAACTAAAATAAATATCAATATTAAAATTAAACGCCACAATAGACAGGTTACATCGCTAGAATCGCATTGCTAGTGGGGATGAAGAGTTCTCAAGTGGCGAAGTCAAATCATTTTTGTTGAGCACGAATGTTTGTACTCCAGTCATGGGTGTTTATATTTGTAATATGTGTGTTTTTAAAGTTATATAATAAATATGTAGTGTATCAACTATCCGGTATCTGTCACAAGCCTCGTTGTTAACCACGGAACTAGAGGGCGCTGAAATACCTTTATTTATAAAATGTATGTATTTTAAAATTATATGTGTAGTGTATCAACTATCTGGTATCTGTAACACAAGCCTCGTTGCTTGCCGCAGAACCAGATGGCGCTGTGTAATAATGTCCAAGTATTTCAACCTACCTCGTGATCTCCCCCAAGTCGGTGAGCACGTCGACTTTACTCCTGCGTATGAGGAACCTCCTGCGCAGGATCGCCTGCAGCTCGGCCTCGTGCGACGTGCCCGACATGTCCCAGCCGAAGCTGGTTTGTTTGCCGTCGCAGTATCTCACGCCTAGTTTTGAAATTGGACTAATAGTTTAAAAATATTAAAGTTTATATGTACGCGCGTGTGTGTGTGTGTGTGTGCTTGCGTGCGTGCGTGCGTGTGTACCGTGCGCGTACGTACGTGTATGCGTGCGTGCGATTGTGAGTACGTACGTGCGTGTGTGCGTCCGTGCGTTTGTGCGTGCGTGCGTATGTGCGTGCGCTTGTGTGTTATAATATATGGTTGCACAGATTTGGATTAAAAGCACATAATATAGTTATGCTGTAATTGTAGTAGGCTAGTAATCGTCTTTATTTATTAATTTAAACGACCAATATTAATTTATTAAATTTTGAATTTAAATTTTTTACTTTACAGTGTTTGTTTGTTAACTTTTCTCTCCTAGAGGGTGGATTATTGAAAATTTTGTGTACAGATGTAATAGATGGCAAATTTAAAATGTTATCAATAAATTTTAATATGTGGTTGTAATTTAATTAATACATCTAATTAATTAATACATCAATAAATAAAATAAAAAATAAACTTACCAAATTGTATATAAGTCTTATA
This sequence comes from Boloria euphrosyne, assembly GCA_951802675.2. Taxonomy (NCBI): domain Eukaryota; kingdom Metazoa; phylum Arthropoda; class Insecta; order Lepidoptera; family Nymphalidae; genus Boloria; species Boloria euphrosyne. The sequence goes on along the minus strand of OX637885.1, from coordinate 2,577,505 downwards.
GGAGTTAAAAACACTTGGTTCGATGAGGGCCAGTTGCGTGTACAGTTCGGAGGGCCTGCTTAAAGCCGGTGTTCCACTGAGCAGGACGACGCGCGCGCAGCTACTGCCGATGCTCATGAGGGCGGACGTGCATTGTGCCTTGTACGACTTTAAATGGTGAGATTCATCCTATAGTGTACAAATACGTTACATTACGTGATTTTAATCATTTTTATCCATTTAACATTATAAAAAATAAAAAGTGCGCGCGTACAAAGTACACATGTCAGAATTGAAACTTCTTTATTTATAAATTTAACTCACTGTTTACATACTGTATAAATACTAATGTGGTGGCGCTAACTCTTCCCCGTCTCTGAGCGCCTGGTACTTGATCTAAGTGTTTGTGTCTCTATTGACTTGCTTTTCCGTTTCATCGAGTTTGAAACCACAACGATTCTAAAGAAGTTTCACTTCAAAAATATTTCTCAAATAAGTACATTGCAAAACATTGTTAACCCCTGCTACACACGTTACGATATATCGTAGCGATAAAACTGCGCAAACTGGTTTGCGTCGATTTATCGATCGTGTGTATGGTAAATCGTTGCAGTTTATCGTTCATCGGTGGCAGTTGCAATTTCTATCCAATAGATCGTTGTCGATTGCGTTTGCACAGTTTTATCGTCACGTGTGGATGGAGATCGCTCAGTTCGCGCCAGTATTCAAGGTGCTCGCTTGTTGCTATATACTTTCCCGCCGCGTCAATTAAAAAGTTTCTACTCCCGCTTTATATAAAAAATTGCCTTTCCCGCGGCTTCGCTTGCGTTCTAAAGTCTGGAAATCAAATTCTTTCGCCCGTCCGCCCATATTCAACGCGATGATAATTATTTTGTTGCGGAGTTATTTTAAAACTATGATATCTCATAAGATATTCATTGAAATCAAATGATTCCAAGAGCAATTTTATTCAAAATTAAATACTTGTGATGAATATCTTATTTATTTGGATAAGGATTAATATCATGTTTATTAAACACCATCGCAAATAATGCATTATCTTAAAACAAATTTTATAACAATTAAAAATGTTATAGCGAGTCAAGCTTAAAAGATAGTCATAGGCTATTGCGGACTTTTTTTTAGAACTTATAAAGAGGAACGATTCCGTCATACATAATTTGTGCATAACTTGAACCGTTTACGCAGCGCACGCAACGGAAGCTCTCAAAAGGAATAATTTTCTCCCGTTTTGGCAACATTTTTCATTGGTGCTCCGCTCCTATTGATCATAGCGGGATGTAATATAGCGTATAGCCTTCCTCGATAAACGGACTATCCAACACAATAAGAATTTTTAATTCGGACCAGTAGTTCCTGAGATTAGCGCGATCAACCAAACAAACAAACAAACAAACTCTTCAGCTTTATAAATAGTGTATATGACTTGCTGTGCAGGAAAGGGTGTCACAACATGTCTCATAAAGAAAAATAAGAAAAAGAAACTCATATTTCACAAGTTATACTCATAATTTTAAGTAAAACATTCGCCTATACAGAAAATTAATTTGTAATCAAATCAGACGCCATTACAATAAAAAAGTCTCCAGATATAATAGTATTTTTTTTTAAATCTCCGTTTAAAGAGCTTAGACGTTAAATATACGACTATGGCGCTCAAAAATATTATATTTTATTTTATTAAATCTTCCATCGTGGACGACATGTTTCTTGCGTGAGCTTCTATGGAGAACTAACGATCGGCGTCGATATCGGAGGCGTGTGGAGACACTATGAACGTTTGATTGATCTGCACAGTTTGAAATCGCTACGATATATCGTTACGTGTGTAGCGGGGGTAAGTGTTATTATATTTATATATATTATATTTATACATAATAAATAATCATTTCTGTTTGAGAACCCCTGAGGTAAAGGCCTCCTCCAGAGAATGCCAGTTGTTGGTCTAGGCTATACGCACGACCACATTAATAATAAATAAAAAAGTACTCTATGTATATATTTATTTATAATATTCTATTTTTACAGCACTGCAGGGGGCTCACATACAATAATTTGGGGTCTTTTTGTAAGAAAAAATAGGATTACGAAAAAAGTATAGTCATAGACAAAAACAAAAATATTGAGCTTCTGATTCTTTATTGTTTGACTGATTATTAAAGTAGTCTACTTACTACAATGACGACGCCAAACTTCTTTTTCTGCAGTAACTCCTTGTGGGTACTCGCTATTTTATAACTAGTTATAACAACCTCAGTCTAGAAAAGAGAAAAATAAGTACATTAAAATCCTTTGAAAACGAAATAATTTCAGTTAATTGTTAAGTAAATATTTATCTATAATAATAATTAAGAATCTAAAAGTAGCCTTAGTTATAATTATACTACTAACATCAACTCCCTGCCAATTACAATCCGATCAAAATCTGTCCAGATTAGCCGCGAGACAGACTGGCGAGAATGTACATTTTTTTTTTCATACGTATCTTATATAATTTCATAGAAAGCTACTATTTTGATATTACAGATACTTTAATTTTATTTATCTGGAGTTCCCAAACCTTGTTTTGTAAAACTTAAAATTAAAATAAATAAAATAGTTAAAATAAAGCATGTTTCATAAATAAAAAATATATAGGAGGCATGAAAATATTTTTTATAATCTAGGGAGTTTCGACAAAAGAAAGGTTGGGAAACCCTTGGGAAGGTTGGGGGTGGTTGCATTAAACTGCTTAAATATAAAAATAATGAAAAATCTCGTATATATGTACTTATATAAATAAGGGGGGATCGTTACCGAATTGTAGTCATAATATGTTTACTTATAATTTCCGTCACGTAAAAAGAGCGCTGGCAGAAAGTGGTGGGGGTGTGTTTGCGCATGGGTATAATCGCGCACGAAAGTACTAGGTCTACTCATTTATTTTTGAACTAGCCTTTCGCTCGCGACGTATATTGGTTACTGGTAGGTACATTGAAAAATATATTAGATAGAATATCATTACATAGAATTATATTAATTAATAAAATATGTTTGACTCAGTGTAGAATGTTTAATCTACTTACAAAAAATTAAATCAATACGTTTAAATACTTTTTTAAAAATTATTAACTGCATTATTATCAGATTCTTCTCTCTCTCTCTCTTTATAAAACAATATACGTCAAAAATATTTCTTCTCTTTTCTAAGTAAACTTATTTCGTAATTAATAACTATTGTGCGCGCGATGGTATTTTGATCTGACGAACCAATAGCGTGCGGCGCGTACCCCGCCCCCGATGCCTCGCGCCGCGCCTCATACAACCAAATTAATCGATAAGTAAATATAATAAAATAAAAATTGACCGATAGATAAATAAATCACCTGCCAGCGTTCTTTTTAAGTACATGACGTGAGCTATACCTGTTTGTCGGCAACCAGCTGGCCGTCCTTGCCGCTAGCCAACAGCGCGATGTTCGACATAGGCACAGACGGTAGTAATTCGTGAATTTTACTTTGCCATGTTTCTCTGAAAACGAACAGTCAATTCTTTATACTTATGTCTTTAGAAATAGCAACATTGCTTAATTATAATTTAAAGACTAGCTTTTGCATACAGCTTCATTTGTCTGTATATTTATTTATTATTTATCTATATAAATAAAATGATAAAGGTCTGCACTTGTGCGCGCATCACGGAAAAACTACTGGATAGATTTCAATGAAACTTTCTAAGTTTTATTTCTTAGACACTTGGCCCTTATCAAAAGAAAAAATTATTGCGATATCTTCATTTAATAAAAAGTTTCAAGAAACAACGATTTGTATATGAACTGCGTGTTCAGTGATGTATGTTTCCTCCTCGCGGATTTCTCAATAGATGGCGTTAGTAGTATTTTAAATCGCGCAAGCGTTACGTTCTGTGAGGAGTATCTAACCTCGGACACTCACGCCATTCGGTTAGGGCTCATTTTCATTAGTCGTTAGAGCACGCATTCGGGGTGCGGGAGATTACTGTTCACGCATGCCATAGGGACCGCATGCTGTAATCGTTTTCATTAGTCGATAGGGCTCGCATACGAGGTACGGGAGATTTCTAGTTAAGCATGCGATAGGGCCAGCATGCGATAACCGTTTTCATTAGTCGATAGGGCCCGCTTGCGGATTGTTTGATATCCTTCATTGCACATTTATTTTGAAAGAGTGGGACTGAGTAGACGTAGGTACCTGCTATGGACCAACAATTATTGTTGTGTGGAGCAATGTTATCTGTTTGTGATTTACTGAAGAAGAAATTATTAACTTCACTGAAGTTAGACAATTACATTCGTAAACTGAGTCCCCGCACGGCGCACCACGCATGCTTTAAACCAACCGACGAATTTCATTAGTTGTTAGGCCACGTACGGGGATTACCCGCATGCCGTATAACGACCGAGATATAGATAGCCTATTTTCATTAGTCGACAGCCCGAATTCGGGGATTCCCCGCTTGCGGTGTAACGACTGAGTTAACGACTAATGAAAATGAGCCCTTAGGTCAGGGTTGTCAGTTCTGTAGGGTGAGTTCTTAAGGTTGTCGAAGTTCTGTAAGGTTTTCGTTAAACAAAGTATATTTTAAAATTGCGATCTTTTTGATGTTTTTTCCTTCGCAGTTCGTACATAAGAAAACTTCGACAATATTTTAACTTTTAAGCAACGCGGACGAAGTCGCGGGTATCAGCTAGTAGTTTATAAATTTTTTAATCGTACCTTACGTACGTAGAAAAAGACATGATTGTTTTTATCGAAACGTTCCTTAGTGATGTCAATTTCGCAGAGTTCATAGAGACTCGAGATTTGCTTATTATTTCTCACTGAATGAAGAAGAAGTACCTTAACTTTAAAACGGAAAATTTCCAATAAATATTCATAAGTTACTGTTGTAAGAATGAACATTGGCCTTAAAAATGTATGTTGCCTACTACTCTATTTTGCAACGAAAAGATGGATTTGAGAGCTATACAGTCCTTTGTCAGGCACCAAAGAGCAGGGAACTGAAAACCTCTTACTCACTAAAAACTCATTGATATATACATACATATCTCTTGCGCACACACTTCATAAACCTTAACACTCAAATTAATGTCCAATCCATAGCCATTTTATTGGTTGCATATGATATTGTTTATGCTACTAGATTTTGTTTTTTCAGGAAAGGAATGAAATCTGGATGATAGGGCGAGTTTTCGAGATGCCATTTATTTTTAAAACGATGTTTTTTAATAGGGCAATACACCCATTTTTGAAAATTGTCTCAATTAGATCCTGTAGTGCTAATAAACCACTAAAAATCAACAAAATTTTACTCAATCGATGAGTGCCATAAAAATGTTTTTTTTTTTTATTTCCTTTATGGAGTAAACTGTAAAATACCCTTTTGACTAATATTCGCATAAATTTAAAAAAGTCAAATAATTATTAATTTTTTTTTAACGAAATTATTTTTTCTACTTTACAATATAAGTCTTACCTCATGGAGGATGTAGTGACGATAAGTAACGGCCAGTTCGGTCTGTAGTAGCTCGCTATCGCGAGAGCCTGGAACGTCTTCCCGAGGCCCATTTCATCGGCAATCAGGCAGCGCCCTTTGCGAGCTATCGCGAACCTATACGTAACATTTATATTCGATTTATACCTATACGTAACATTTATATTATAAAATACTAGCGAGTAGGTATATACTTAAAAAGGCAGTGGTAGACAAGTGCATGGTCTAACGATTTTAACGGTAAAGAAAAAAATCGTGAGGAAACTTGCATGTCTGATAGAACTAAGCAAGATTTTGAAAGACATGTGATATCCGCCAAGACGCACTTATATAATATAATAATAATAATATGTCGGGAAATTATTACAACAGCGCCATCTAGTTCCGTGGTAAGCTACGTAACGTGCTTGTATTACGGATACCAGATAGTTGATATACTACACATATAAATTTTTAAATATATACATATTATAAATATCAACACCCATGACTGGAGTACAAACATTCGTGATTAGCAAATGAATGCCCCCAGCGGGACTCGAACCCGCGACCGCTGGCGCAGAAAGTAGGGTCACTACCAACTGAGCCAAACGAGTGTCATAGCTTGGCCAGCTGGTGGACTATAGCCTGATTAATCTCGCATTGAAGTGAGACCCGTGCTCAGCATTGGGATCATAACGTCCCGGGTAATACTATATGCCATAATATGGTATTGCTGAACACTAGCAACATATCAATTTTTTACACAACATATCCCTTTTTTAGGAAATAATTAAAAAATCTTTAATTATATGGTTGCAATTTTTTATTTTTATAGTAGGTACTAATTAAATGCAAGTTCTGTTTAGTGTTACTTTTTTTAATCATGTTACTTGTCAGTTGAATTAAAGATATGATAAACTAAACTAATGTTTAGTAACTGCATAACTATACTTTTCAACTTTATAATTTGCTTAATAAGTATTTCTCTTAACATAAATTTGTGCAAATTCTCGATTTTGTTATAATGATTCGCCATTATCCGGACCAACCCCGATCAAATAACTTTATACCTTCATGCCAATGATATTTTAACTATAGATATGTTATGAGCGCGCAATCGTGAAAACTCGAAAACATCCTAATTAGGACGTATTGCCTTTAGTCAGTGTCACCGCATGGCGACGAGTGGTACGCTGCTACAAAATTTAAAAAATGCCATCCTGTGTATTTAGGAAATGCACCAATTATGATACCAAAGTTAATAAAACACAAGGGATCTCATACCACATGTAAGAACGCAGAATACTTCGATTTATTAATATATTTCAATTATTTGCCTAATATTCTGATATGTCATCGGTCGCTAGACTAATGTTTGTTTACATTGACGCGCAATTGACAACATTAGCTGTCTCTTTTTTTCTTATTGATTTTATCGACTATCCCCTTTCTATCATTTTGACATGTACCTTGAATGAAAAGTGTGTATGTGTGCAGCGCGGAACACTTTTTTCGGTTGTTTAGTGAGCGTATAACATATCTATAGTTAAAATATCATTGCTTCATGCCCAATCCATGCATGGAAATGATAGAACTGCACGGCACATAGTGCACGTGCATCCTGCCCCGGACTCACGAGGGCTCCGAAAAGATAACATTTTGTTTACAAAGAAAACATTTTGTTTTAAAAGAGACAGACAGCTCAATGTTTTATATAATACACTGGACTATAATTTACTTAATATTTAGTCCTAAACTGTTGTGGGAGACTGCAGTGCATACATGCACAGACATGTCAAAACTTGTTTCGTTCGTTCACACTCACGCGCGCCGCGCTGTCCCTGTCTCACTGGGTTTGTTATTTTCTTTGATAGTTACTTTAATGTTTGCGTCAAGTCTGTACCAAAAATGTTGAAGCGTTAAGTTTAAAGTTGTTATTAATAAAAATGGCTATTCAATTTGCAGAACACTTGTAAATCAGATAGTGGAGAAGGGAATAAACATCCAAAATGATGAAGAAACTGAAAAATGTAGTGGTGGCAAACCTACCCCGGCACCCACATCGGGCGACAGTTTCATTGGGCGTCAAAAATATAATATACTTTGATTTAAAACAGTAAACTTGCTCCACAAAGCGACTAGTTTTGGTACGGAAGCCTGGTTGGCCCACCCTCGACTTGTAAGGAAAAGGCTACACAGTAGTATTTTTGTCCGTCTGTCTGACACTGTATCACGAGAAAACCGGACAGATTTTAATAAAATTTTGTGTGATGATAGCTGGCTATCTGCGTCAATACATCGGAAACTTTTTACTGAAGAAATTATCTCATTTGTAAGAAATTTATACTGACAGTTAAAACGTATCTAGGGACGAGAGAAGCGAGAGTTAGTCACTTGTATGATAAATGGTAATTAAGAACTTTTATAAAAACATATATTATACACTTACCTCACTCCATCTTCTTGGAATGGCATCAATTTATTTCTTATAGTCTCCTCTATTGGTGTTAAATCTACATAATCAGGATCCAGGATTGGATATTTAAGTATCTATAAATAATAACCAAATATTTTTTATATGTGAAAAATCGTAAGACATTAGTTAAGTAAATTGTGTGTGAAATAATAATCATTCTTTTTGAAACTTTAAGAGCAATTGAGAAACACATAAAAAGTACCTAATATATTACATAATTAACATAACATAACAATATATTCAAATAATATCTATATCTATTAAAAAAATTCTAAGTTAGTTGAATCTTTCATCAATCATAGCAATTAAAATAGGTATAACTAGGGACAAACCCTAATGAAAAACCCTAGTTAGCCTCCGACGTGTACTTTTATTTGCGCGATTGTGTTTGATATTGTTTCATTTTCTTTTATAGAGTTACTGATACTTGACAGGTTATCTTTTATTTCTATTTAAGTTTTGCGTTGTAGATATTATCATTGTTGTTATATGTAAATCCCATTGGCCGTTATATAATAAAAATTAATTAAAATTTAAATATAGCTTGATTTGACTTTGAAATTCACTATCCAGATTTTCGATTACATGGAATATCCCTGGTTTTATTTGATCCGGATAATCTGGATTCTACTGTAGTTCAAACCCATTTTGGGGTTCACCAGTGTCCGAAAATAATATACCTTTAAAACAAATGATGGTAATGGAGTTATGACTGCTTGAGGATTCAGGGATGCAACTTTTGATATAAAGTCCTGATAATCATCAATAGAAAAATTCCATAGTTTTGATCCTATATCTATAAGCAAAGAAATATATAGATTTATTATTAAAATCAATTACTTCATCCCATTCACAAAATTAGAACATAAGCCATTTATGATATTAGAATTAATTTTATGTATTAATTATTGCTACAAAATTAATAGAAATAAATATCTCTGTTTTATTTGTGTTAAAAAATAAAGAATTATTATAAACAGTCTTACCATAGGCTCTAGATTGTATAGTCTTAAAAATATTAATAAGTGGTTCACAAAATTCTGATAATGATACCTCAAATCTGTGTTCAGATATCAAATAAACTTTTACACTGACACCTTGACTTTGGGTCAGGCTTAGAGCTGGACCTAACTTTAAAGTACTAGGACTTAATGCTCTATGACTGGTAGGATTAGGCTCTTCCGTAACTTGTCCTGATAGTTTGCCAGCAGTTGGGTTTAAATTATGTTGGTTACGAATACAGGTCACAGTTGAAGATTCAGTAGGACGTAATACGTTTTGAAGAGTATGGCTATTTCCTCCATTTGCATAAGGATGGAAACCAATATTGGCCCTAATCTGGGTATTGTTTCTTACAGGTCCAAAATTGGAAGTTTCAGTAACAAATGGCTTCCCAGCTGGTTCCTTGGTCGACTTGTTTTTTTGCTTTTCTAGAGCAGCTAAACGTTTTCTTTCTATTTCTTCTTTAGTGCAAGTCATTTTTTATTAAGTATTATTCAATTAGTGGCATAAAAATCTTGAATAAAAAAAATTGTTTACCTAAAGGTTAATTTAAGTAGAACAAAATGAGTCACAAAGTTTCTAATATATTTTTCAGGAACAGCGTACAGGCGAAAATAGTAAAGGTTAAAGATATTATATCTACTAAATTGTATAATTGACCAAAGAAAATGTTAATTCATTCATAACTGGACAATAAGAATAACACATTCCAATTCAATAACAATAATATAAACAAATAGAACTTAGATTTTTTTTTTTTTTTGGGATTTTTTGACCTGGTAATAGAACTTAGAAGACAGCTGACCACAGAATAATAATACTCTAGCAGCTGACAGAGTATAATATAGACTTGCTATTAGCGTATATCTGAGCAAGACAGACGATTTAGAAAACGTATACGTTTTACTAATATATTTTTTTTAAATGGATTGTATTAAAATTCATCAAATCATTTATTTTATTCAATTGATTATGATATTTTTACATTATCCTACCAAGATCCTGTTTGTATATTTGAACAATAAATTAAATTACAATAGAATTGTATCAGTTTATTTGATAATCGTCGCCGCGTGTATTATCTATACTCTTTGGTCGCCGCTGTAGTCCAGCGAGATATGTCAGTAAAAAAATGGAGAATAATATGGCTACCCTACCCCAGCCTGCAAATTTATGATATTTGCAATGAAAAAAATACTAATCGATAGATTTTCAATAGCTCAATTTAACTACGTAGCCCTTTCAAATTGCTCACCTTTAATTATTTAATTAAAAATCAATAAAGTCTTTGAAAAAAAATTAATTTATCTGTATATTCAAACTCCTATATCTTTTGATGTATACAATATTTCAAATTGCTCAAAGTTCTAAAACACTGCTCAAGTTGCATTTGTAATTGCTCAAGTAGAGTTTTTACCAGCTCCACTTTCGCTGATTATTAAATAATTAAAAGTATAGTTGTAACAAATGTAACGTAGGTTAAGTGAGCGTGCGCATGCGCACCGCGCATTCAATTCAATAAATTTAAAGAAATCCACCGAGAAACAGAATTAAGACGTTGAATTGGAACGATTGTCCAAGCCCGCCGAGGCCGACCGACAATGCGCGGTGCGCATGCGCACGCTCACTTAACCTTGTTACAACTATACTTTTAATTATTTAATAATCAGCGAAAGTGGAGCTGGTAAAAACTCTACTTGAACAATTACAAATGCAACTTGAGCAGTGTTTTAGAACTTTGAGCAATTTGAAATATTGTATACATCAAAAGATATAGGAGTTTGAATATACAGATAAATTAATTTTTTTTCAAAGACTTTATTGATTTTTAATTAAATAATTAAAGGTGAGCAATTTGAAAGGGCTACGTAGTTAAATTGAGCTATTGAAAATCTATCGATTAGTATTTTTTTCATTGCAAATATCATAAATTTGCAGGCTGGGGTAGGGTAGCCGAATATCTGAAGTTTTGTTACTAGTCGGTGATCTGAAGTTAGCACTGACCTCTATAATACCACTGGACTGGCTGTTGTCAACGTGCTTTTGTGGCTGCTTGATATTCGCCATTTTGGCGCTGTCCGCCGCTGTCGGACGTAGCGAGAGCTTGTGGTACCAAAACTAATGATGTCGATATAAAGATTTTTATTTTTTTATTTTCATTAATCAATAACCGTATCATCATAATTACTACTTATGTTATATTAACAACGAAAATGCAAAATTACTTTACAGTAAACAAACACTTCTCGCTGTCTTTTGCAATATACGTCAAAATTAGTTCTCGGGACTCTCGCTAGTGGCGCTTCAAATGGACACAAAAAATTGCAGTCAAATGCTTGGAACAGCCAGTCCAGTGGTATTATAGAGGTCAGTGGAAGTTAGCGATAATGAATTAACGTAGTCCGTTTTCCAATTTTCTATTTTATCACTTTTATATCCTAAAAACTACTGCCGTGCATTATTTTTTCATTTTATTTTACGGACTTATCACGTTTAATAGCACAGTACTATTTTATAAAATACCGGATAGTACGCTGAATATCAACAGAATAAAAATGTCACCAGTTGTTTAGCCCCAACTCACCGAGACTAAACAATAATTATGTGATACACCAACAAAGATAGGACATCTTACTGTTATCTTTTTTTTTCCTGTATCTATAATACTTACATGATATGCCTATCTCGCTCTTTCACAACTCTTTGGTTCCATAGCTAATCTACTTCATTCTTTAAAAAACTACGATTTAATCTGTTAACAAATTGGCAATTGTTTTGGTTGGTTGATTGCAAACTTGGACTTTCAACTTTGAAATTTGACATATTATTTTGAATAAATAACTCGAACTCGACACCTGTGCTAGTGTGTGTACGGTTGAAGACTTTCCTTTCTCTTCCGTTATAACTTATAATAATCATTACTAAATATGTCTGAAAAAAGTAGCCCTATTAAATATTTTCTAAGTGGTGGTTTTGGTGGTGTCTGCACTGTTTTAGCAGGGCATCCTATGGACACGATTAAAGTAAGATTGCAAACCATGCCTCTTCCTAAACCAGGTGAGGTAGCGTTGTACACTGGTACATTGGACTGTTTCAAAAAAACCATTCATAAGGAAGGATTTCGTGGACTTTATAAAGGTATGTCAGCTCCATTAACAGGAGTGGCACCTATTTTCGCCATAAGTTTCTTTGGCTTCGGATTGGGAAAGAAACTAATTAAATCTGATGAAAATCAAGTTCTTTCTAAACCGGAATTGTTCGCTGCTGGTGCATTTTCTGGAATTTTTACTACTTCTATAATGGCTCCAGGTGAACGTATTAAGTGCTTATTACAGATTCAGCAAGGTGGCAATGTGCCTCAGAAGTATAATGGCATGCTTGACTGTGCCAGACAGCTATATGCAGAGGGTGGAATCAGAAGTATATACAAAGGAAGTGTTGCCACCATTTTAAGAGATGTGCCAGCCAGTGGCATGTATTTCATGACATATGAGTGGGTTAAGGAGGTGCTCGTACCAGAAGATGCAAGTGCCAAATTAAAAATGATAGCAACTATTGTTGCTGGAGGTTGTGCTGGAATAGCTAACTGGCTGGTAGGCATGCCAGCTGATGTTCTAAAAAGTAGATTACAAACGGCTCCTGCAGGTACATATCCTAATGGAATGCGAGACGTTTTTAAGCAACTTATGGAGAGAGAGGGGCCTACAGCTTTATACAAGGGTGTAACTCCTGTAATGATTAGAGCATTTCCAGCAAATGCTGCATGTTTTGTTGGATTTGAATTTGCTATTAAATTCCTAGACTGGGTAGCACCAAACCTTTGATCGAGGTATAACATATATTGTACATAAAATGTATTATATAGAATAGTTATAAGTGTCCTGTTGAGAATAAAAAAGTTTAAGCTTGTTATATAGCTGTAATTACATACAAGTAATTCAGATTTATATAAGAAAATAGACTTTTGTTCCTATTTATCTACAAGATTTACAAATAAAAATAATCTAAACTTCATGCTTGTTTCCTCTTTATGTGAGAATTTAGTTCAATGATTTCTACAGTATTTTTTTGTTTTTAGACATTTTTTTTAAATAATATATTTTTCTTACTCTCGACTTGATTGGCCTCAAATATTTTAAAATTAAGGCTGTTGTATTTTACCTTAAGAATATTTTTACATAGACAGTTTAGTTTCCTTATAATAAATGTATTGTGCCTTTTACAAGATCTCTTTTATTATTTTCCTGTTGTGGTAAGAACATTGTTTTGAAACATAGCTAGTTAAAAAATATTTAAAATGTTATACAGACTTATTTGAAGACATGATGAAGGTGATATGTTGCAAAATTCTAATTGCAAATGAGTAAAAAGTTTGTGTAACACATGAAATATGTATATAAAATGTTTAGCAAGTGGTGTGAACTTAACTATAATAGTCATTATTATTATATAAACATCTGTGCATAAAATAGCTAAAATTTGAAATTAAAATAGATCACAATCCTCATTTGCTTCTCCATTTTTAATACATTGAATAATAATCCTTACACACACTATATTATTAATCTAAAAAAAGGTTCAGAACATTTATGTACATCAAGACTTTGTCAGTAAAATTGTCTTCGAAAATTTATTTCCATTTGTCTATCATTCATTTGAACATTTTTCATTTTATTATTATTTATATGTTGAAGTTTATCTTTCACACCTACAGTTTTATTCTTTCTATGACCTAGTCCAATTTTATCATTTTTTTGAATTGTTTTTATAGGATATTTTGTTCCAGAACCATGAGGACCTAAACCATCTTCTTTATTCCAACCAAATCTTAACATTAGTTGAAAACCCTTATTTGATTCAGGAATAACATAATTTACCAATGGTTTTTTTCCTTTACTTGCATTTATATTATGTATTGTAGATGACAAATGTTCTTCTTTATCATCATATAATTTATTATCACATAGTTCACATAGATATTTTTGCTTCAATCTTTTAATTTTTCTTTGTTTTTTAATTGTATCTGTTTCATTAAGTCTTCTTTGCTTACTATGCTGCATGAGAATGTCCGCTAATATCACATTTTTGCTTTTAATTACTAAACTTTGAGCAGAGTTTCCTGCTTTATCCCTTATAGTAGTATCAATTCCTCTTTTAAGAAGCTCCTGAACTGTTTCAACGGAATTTGCCTGACATGCTATCATGAGCAAGCTCCAACCAAATTCATCAGTTGTATTTAACTTTTCTGGCCAACTATCTAAAATTTTACATAATTTACCAATGTCATTATTCTGAACAGTATTAAATAAATGCAAATTAGTTAATTCTGTTTCATTTGAAGGTGTTTGTTTTACAGGTAAAGTTTCAATATTTCTATTAATTTGTGGTGAATCTTGAATGTTTCCAACTTCTTCCAAATATAACTTCGCAGCTTCGTCTCCATTTAGTGAGGGAGTATTTAATGATATTTTTGTTGTTTCAACAGATAAAGGACGCACAAAGTTACTATATTCTTTTCGATACATCACAAAAGCTGTTGTTATAGTGGAATAACTGGCCTTAAATTACATATTATTAAAAGTAACTATATAAAACCACAAACGATATCATAAGTTATTATAACACATTTCATATCATATTTTGCATTCAGTTCATGATTTTATTGCGACTAGCGTTTTAATGTAACATTTTATTTATATTTATTTTTTATTTTTCACTTCGAAAATGTCAGTGTCATCTCAGAGGTCAGACCAAATAAGTAAAGACGGAACTCTGCGAACAGAAAAGTGAGGCCACCTTTTTAAACATGTGTTGCGTGGGCCGGTGTTGCCATGATAATTCAAATTACCCTAAAATTACAAAAATAACGTTACTAATTGATAACGTCATAACATTATATATAAAGTGTCTTGGTGAGTTGTCGGTATAAAGTAGTGATGGTAGGAGAAAGTAAATGGAAAAAGTGGTTCAGATATAAAATTCGTTACGATTTATCCAATTTATTTTATTTAAAAACCTTTATGCTGAATTAATTATTAATAATACACATAGGTACTATTAAGCTTGAAAGGGTAGTAAACGCCTTTAAAATATTAATTAATACATATTATTATGGATATAATTGAAACCCGTTAAAAACAACTGACTTAATAACGTAACGAATAAAACTTAAGTAAATTTTTTTATTTTGCTATTAAATTATTGTTCGAGCTGATTTTGATAACATGGATATATAATATTGTGAAAACCGTTAGATAAGAATCTATCTCGATAGATTGTAATCCATCCAAATAGGGTAAACAAAAACACTTTATACTGGCAACATTTGTGTTCCAAGCAATAATCTCACAGACAATTCAACCTATAGACGACGCTTTACAGGGGATATGCTTTCGCCAAGGTTTGGCAGTGACACTGCATAACAGCCGGCCCCGCCCCTTTTCGTTCCTCAGTCCGCCGCCGATAGTGACAGCGATAACATTGTCCGAGTTACAGTTATAATGCCGTATTGTTCAGTATATCGGTGTAGAAAGTGTAGTACAACGTTTAGTCTCACCAAAAATGGTATTACATTTCACAGGTAAGTCAAAAAATCATTAATTACCCAAAAATAAAATATAAAAAGAGCTCGCGTCTTCTTGACACTTATGTCATTTTAGTTTTTTGACATCCCTTTCTTTCGTAGATAAATTAACATAATATTATCACCGACACAATTTTAGCACCCCATCGAAGGATTTTTGAAATCAAAATGGCCTGAATCGATAGGTCTACGTTCGGTCAGTATAGGTCCACTATCATTTTTGTTAGGTCGCCTGTGATTTTTTAATAAATATTTTTTTTAAATTTAACTATTATTTTAAAAAATTTTAGCACCCCATTGAAACTGAAACTGATTAATCTTTATATTTCTACATTCTTTATCGTTAGGTCAGTTTTGGTCTCTATACGTTTTGCTTTTATATTATCCATTTAGTTTTTTTATTAACAATTATAAATAATTGACATTGACAATGTCATAAGTCATTTGACATCTCATTTATGTTACCTTTTGAGCATTAGCTTCTTGTATTTTGGCTATCCATTTTTATGTCATATTTAATATGTATTGTATAGTCTATATATAGTTATTTAATATTATTATTATTTTTGATTTGTTTTTAATTTATTGTTGTTGATTTTTGTGTTTTCTTTATTTATGTGTATCATTATTTTTTATGCCTTCATACTTTCTATTTTGTTTATATTCGTTTGTGTAACACTGAACATTCTCAATTTTTGTGTTATAAAAATTTTGTATTATCTTTCCTTGTAACTGGCGGGTGTTTAGGTATTATTATTATTTTAATTTAGGTATTATTAAAGAAAACACAAAAATCAACAACAATAAATTAAAAACAAATCAAAAATAATAATAATATTAAATAACTATATATAGACTATACAATACATATTAAATATGACATAAAAATGTATAGCCAAAATACAAGAAGCTAATGCTCAAAACATGGAGATTAGAAACCAGGAGAACCAAGGCCCTAGAATGTAGTGCCAGTATATTATCTATACTCTTTGATGTAGTGTCTCAGAAATATTGTCAAACCAAGGAGGCGCTGCGATCGCTATGTTGTCTCAATGCCTAACTTCACGTTGTCACAATAGTGACAGTACTCATAAATAGCTAACTTGACAGATACTACTTATTGACGGCAGCGCGCTATAAACTCTACAAATTTTCAGAGACAGACGGGTAATGCTTTTGTATGAAGCGTTGGTTCTCCTGTATCTAACCTCCATGGCTCAAAAGGTAACATAAATGAGATGTCAAATGACTTATGACATTGTCAATGTCAATTATTTATAATTGTTAATAAAAAAACTAAATTGATAATATAAAAGCAAAACGTATAGAGACCAAAACTGTCCTAACGATAAAGAATGTAGAAATATAAAGATTAATCAGTTTCAGTTTCAATGGGGTGCTAAAATTTTTTAAAATAATAGTTAAATTTAAAAAAATATTTATTAAAAAATCACAGGCGACCTAACAAAAATGATAGTGGACCTATACTGACCGAACGTAGACCTATCGATTCAGGCCATTTTGATTTCAAAAATCCTTCGATGGGGTGCTAAAATTGTGTCGGTAATATTATCTCGTTCTGTCATTAGCACGTGTCAACTAGTGATGAGACACATTGTAAACATAAAAATTACGTTTATCGACAAACATATATTAATATTTAATATGAAGAAGATGTGAAGCTACCATTCGCATGAATGATTTAAAAAAACTAATCCAAGATGCCGTCCTATGACTTTTTTCAAAAACATTAAATTTTTTCGAACAATTATTTTCCGACTTACTGCAGTATCAGATTGATTATGAAAACGTAAATCATTTATTTAATTTAATAAAATGCGTGATTAATAAATACATATATTGATATGCGATTGGCTTATTTAGCAAAAAAATCCGAATCAAAATCAATAAGTAGACTTTATACAAAATTATTACATTTTGAGGGTTTTATTTTGAAATAAATAATTAAATATGGGAAATTGAAGTGAAAACTTCTATAAGCAAGTTTGGATGGAGAGTAAATTCATGTAAGTCGTCATCGACATGGCCACTAACACTCAAAAGTGCCGATAGATGTCAAAACCAGGTAAATGTAAAAAGTTTTAATTTACAAATTTTAATTTAAGATATAACAATTCATGTGATTATATATAAATACTTGGTACTACCATTTTATAATACATCATACATGTGTTTGCAATATTATGTTGTACAATGTTTATTTAGTATTAGCCTTTTTCCTGGGAAGATTAAAAAAAGATCCGCTAGGGGCAGCACCGGTGGGGGGTTACATATGTTTTGAATTGACAACAACGTTAAACATATAGAATTATTATAGAATTAACAGAAGATGATGTCTCTCTCTGGGTCGGTCCCTCATGTCTGAGGATCGTGGTCAGCATTGAGGTTGCATCTGGAGCGGATGATCTGCCTCCATCGGTTTCTGTTTTGCGCGTCTCTTACAATGGTATATAAGTTAGAGGACGACGAGTCTTTCATTTGATCGGTCCATCTTGTTGGTGAGCGACCGCGTGATCTTCTGCCTTCGGTGTTTCCAAGAACTATTAATTTTTCCAAATTTTCGTCGCCTCTACGCACTGTGTGGCCGAAATATGAAAGAATGCGTTGTTGACACATAGTGGACAAGCGAGTTTTTATGCAAAGTTGGGTCAGGATCGATGCGTTGGTGCGTTTTGCAGTCCAAGGTATTCTAAGCATACGTCTCCAGCACCACATTTCGAATGAATCAATCCTTTGTCTTTCTCTGGCCAGGATCGTCCACGTCTCCACCCCATACAAGAAGATCGGGAAAACAAGGGCTCGTACCAATCGGATCTTAGTTTTGATACCAATACCTCTCTTCTTCCAGATGTTGTTTAGACGAGTCATAGCATCTTTTGCTATGGCGATTCGTCTTTTTATCTCCGGGGCACAGCTGCCGTCATTGCAGATTTGGGAGCCCAGGTAGACGTAGTGGTCAACGATGTTAACGCCAGGAAGGTTGTTGGTGACGTTTGATAGTTTTCCTGCTCTGTCTACTATCATAACCTTGGTTTTCGCTCTGTTCACTGCGAGACCGATGTTGCCGCTTTCTAGCTCAAGTCTTTGGAACAGCTCACTCATGTCTTCCATGGATGTTGCCAGGAGAACGGTATCGTCGGCATATCGGAGATTTGATAATCTCTTGCCCTTAACAAAACCTGCCTGTTCTTCGGGTATCTGTCGGCTTAAGAAGTAGTTTAGGCGTCGATTAATTACATGGAGTAAAATCTTGCTCGCATGAGATATTAAAGCTATAGTTCTGTAATTTCCACAGTCTTTTGAAGAGCCTTTTTTATGTAAGGGTACAAATACCGATTCAGTCCAGTCTTTTGGCCATCTTCCAGTATGCCAGATGGTATTACATATTTCGGTGATAGCTTTTGTGCCTCGCTGACCTAGGCTTTTCAGTATTTCGGTTGTAATAGCGTCCTTACCCGGTGATTTCTTGCACTTAAGAGCTTTAATGGCATGTTCAATTTCAGATTGTAAGACGCCAGGTTCTTCTATCGACCATGTAATGTTAGCGTTCGTAGGCTTTTCAGAATCGTATAGCACCGCGCAGTAGTTTTTCCAGCGCTCTAACACCTGAGCTACATTTGTAAGTAGGCGCCCGTCACTATCCTCAAAGGCACAAGTTCTCACAGGTTTACGCGTTCCAGTCAGATCTTTTACTTTTTGAAAAAGATATTTAGATTCATTATTCAGTGAGTGCTGTTCGAGTTCAAGGCAGATTTCGTTGATGTGGTTTTCATAATCTTTTCGACAGCATCGTTGAACTTGGCGGCTTAGTTCTGCATACCTTTGCTGGTTTTCGGTTGAGCATATACCATTTGCTTTTATTTTGCGTCTCTCAAGGATGATTTGAGCCGTCTCTGGTGTGATGAAATCTTTCAAGACGGGTATCGGCAGCTTGTTATCTCTAGCTGTTTCCTCTATCATCGTTTTGAAATATTCCCATTTAGTATCACTGTCCGTCAAGTCATTGGGAAAGTCTCCCATTCTCTGCTGAAAACCTTCTCTAAAACCATTGATGTTGATGCGTTGCATATTCGAACCTACTTTAGATTTCTGTATCTTTTTTAGCCGCACTTGAACTGTTGCTACAAGAAGCTGGTGGTCGGAGCCGCAGTCAGCACCGGGGAAGGTTGTAGCGTTCGTCACTGAGCTTCTCCATCGCGTCCTTACTAGTATGTAGTCAATTTGATTCCTACATCTGTCGCCAGGGGATATCCAGGTGTATAATCTGCGTATATGATGCTTAAAACAGGTGTTAGTAATAGTAAAATTTTCTTCACAGCAGAACTGTAACAGACGCTCGCCCCTATTATTACGTTCTCCAATTCCATGTTTCCCCGCAATACGACGAAGGTGTTCATCGTCTGTAGTATCTCCAACTTTGGCATTGAAGTCCCCCAGGACGAGAGTAACCTCTCGTTTTGGCAGTTCTTTAAGTGTCGCAGTCAGGGTATCGTAAAAGCTCTCAATTTCTTCCTCAGTTGACTGTGCTGTGGGGGCATATACTTGCACGATGTTAAGTTTGCACGGTACAGTATTGATTTTAAGTGTGACTATACGATCACTGACTGGTTTATACCCCATAACGCACTTGTCCAACGTTCTCGGAACAATGAAAGCCACTCCTCTGCTGCTTTCATCTTCTGGGCCCGAAAAATAAATTGTATTTCCTAAAGCAGATGTAAAGTGGCCCTGGCCTTTCCAGTGTGTTTCGCTTAGCCCTAGAAGGTGAACGTTTTTTCTACGCATTTCATTTTCCACAATTTGTAACTTGCCAGGTTGGTTGAGGCCGCGTACATTCCACGTTCCGATGTGGTGGGGATGGCGAATCGACTTATATGTGTTAGATTCATCAGTAGCTGAGTTTCCATGCGGCGCCTGATGAGTCACGAGCGCATGGCCGGTAGCACATTTCACACCACCTCTCCCGGAAAGATGGCGCCGGGTGTCAACCGGATCGCCAGACATACTAGATACTGTTCTTAGACCTTCCATGCTGACTCTCTAGGGAAAATAGTGACAGTGGTTTCCCGTTGCCTTCTGCCCCAGATATTTTAGAAGTTATTTATACTTCAAGGCCACTGTTGCCTCCTCGGTCGGTTTCCCGGTACCGGTGATATGGTTATACCGCCATTGCTCGGTCGCCAGAGCCTCGTCCGTTATCTAGCAGGGAGCACCACGGCGCTCAGTGTGCGCCGCCGTCAGCTATTCATAACGAACCACCGACGCGTGCAGGTGAGGTTGACTTTTGGGTCGGATACAGGTGTTATTCCGTTCTCCCCTTACCCCCATGAAGATTATGTACCTGGGGCGAAATTGAAATTTGCAAAAGTACAAGATCATCTTGTCAGGGACTTAAAACGATGGCTTGCATGTCGTGGCTTAAGGCCTTATTACACCTTCCTAAATTTAGTCTCCTAAATGATTTAGTTACTAAATTCAGGAAAGTGTAATCGCATTAAGCAAACATCAGGCTACCCTACCCCAGCCTGCAAATTTATGATATTTGCAATGAAAAAAATACTAATCGATAGATTTTCAATAGCTCAATTTAACTACGTAGCCCTTTCAAATTGCTCACCTTTAATTATTTAATTAAAAATCAATAAAGTCTTTGAAAAAAAATTAATTTATCTGTATATTCAAACTCCTATATCTTTTGATGTATACAATATTTCAAATTGCTCAAAGTTCTAAAACACTGCTCAAGTTGCATTTGTAATTGCTCAAGTAGAGTTTTTACCAGCTCCACTTTCGCTGATTATTAAATAATTAAAAGTATAGTTGTAACAAATGTAACGTAGGTTAAGTGAGCGTGCGCATGCGCACCGCGGTCGGCCTCGGCGGGCTTGGACAATCGTTCCAAGTCAACGTCTTAATTCTGTTTCTCGGTGGATTTCTTTAAATTTATTGAATTTATGAATTGTTCACATTACGTGATTCCACTTCAGATATTATAACATAAAGAATAGATCTGGAATCTACCAATAAATGAAAATTAATACCAACAGATAAATTAAGACAAAATCTCAAATCTCAAAATCAATGCGCGGTGCGCATGCGCACGCTCACTTAACCTACGTTACATTTGTTACAACTATACTTTTAATTATTTAATAATCAGCGAAAGTGGAGCTGGTAAAAACTCTACTTGAGCAATTACAAATGCAACTTGAGCAGTGGTTTAGAACTTTGAGCAATTTGAAATATTGTATACATCAAAAGATATAGGAGTTTGAATATACAGATAAATTATTTTTTTTTCAAAGACTTTATTGATTTTTAATTAAATAATTAAAGGTGAGCAATTTGAAAGGGCTACGTAGTTAAATTGAGCTATTGAAAATCTATCGATTAGTATTTTTTTCATTGCAAATATCATAAATTTGCAGGCTGGGGTAGGGTAGCCCAAACATCAAGCTAACCTAACCTAACCTAATTAGGAAGAAGTATGGTAATTAGGAAAGTATTTAGGAAGGTGTAATAACATTTAGTCGCCTAATTCGTTCAGTTGACCTTAAATAATCTGTGGACAGCAAGTATTTTTGGTTTATTATTACTATGATTTTTGTTCTGGACTGACCAAAGAGAGTACATTTATTATTGTTATAATAAACGTGACGACTGCGTAGTGCGTGTGCACATGTTATTAAAATTTTTAAAAAGTTAAATGTTATTTTGTTAAAGTGCAACGAGTATAATGGCAAAGGAAAGAGAGATCCTAATTAATATTATTCAATTATATAAAGATATGCCATATCTTTGGAATAAAAACGATAAAAACATATCTTTGGAATAAAAACGATAAAAATTATTATTATAGTTAATGAAAACGTTATATAATATAGTAATATACTCTATGGTTGCACTCGTAGAAACTTATACTTAATCTGTACATTCGTCTATGGTTACTAAATTTAGGATAGTGTGATCAGAAACATCACTTTGCTTTCCTTTCCAAATCCTAATTAGGACGGCTAAATTTAGGAAGGTGTAATAAGCCCTTTAACCGTGTCAGGCATTGAGTTATAAAAGACTAGAGTAGCAATGTCTAACAAAAATATTGCAAAAAAACGTGTCAACTTACGAGTTTAAAGTCGTAGCTTTGAAACTGATACATAAATATGTCAATACGATCAAATAATGTATGCTTGTCTCATTTTTTTCTAACGTCAAGCTATTACGTTGGAAAGAGACAAGACATTGTCATGGACAAACGATCAGATGTTGTCATTAATCAACATAATTTCCCCAGAATGAATGAAGGTTTGATTTTTTTTTCTTGCTGCACAAGGCTTGAATTAATTACTATGAAATATTGTTCGATGGATATTTCAATAGATTTAAAGAATTAGAAAAGTTGATAAGGATGACTAGGTAGATTAGGATGATTAAAAAAATGCGTAAATGTATATTATATTTATATTATGTATTTCAAAACTTTACAGTTTTTAATCAAGGTGAAATAAGTAATAACTATTGTTACGTACTACGGGTTCGGGATCCGAAATTATAAGCGTTTTTGCAACAAAGCTGTTTTAATATTATTGTTTTATATTATAAAAAAAATATATTATAAAAATTTATTTATTATTATTATAAAATTTATTTATTATTATTATAAAATTTATTTATATTATAAAAATATATCTGTCTATATTAAGGTAAAGTAAACTGTGAACGTGAGTGTGTTATTTTTTCGTTCAATGAGTGAGTATGATACTACAGTGCGTTTAACACAACAGACTTTAATAATAAATTTACACTTACACTTAACATACATACGAGTACATACGTTATTCACTAAACTCCCAACAATCCGGGAAATTTAAAAGCGAATATTTTGGTATTAATGTGTCATCAATGACAAAACGATGTTTGAATAATTTATTTCGTCTTTTAATGTTTTTATTAACCGACTTCCAAAAAGGAGGAGGTTATATGTTCCGATGTATGTATTTTTTTTTTTTTTTATGTATGTTCACCGATTTCTCCGCCAACTGTGGGCCGATTTCAAAAATTTTTCTTTTGTTCGATAGGGTATAGTTCTGAGGGGGTCCCATTATCACAAAATCAGGATCTGATGATGGGATCCCAGGGAAATCCAGGGCAACTTTCAAAATTTATAGGCACCTATTATGTTTTTTATATATTTTCTAAAGGTGTCTAAGCATTTGCGTCTGAAAATCGTAATCTCATTTGATGAGCTGATGATGGAAGGTTGAATTCTTCAAATGTTATTGTTTATCTGTGTTCACCGATTTATGCGTCAATTGTGGGCCGATTTCAAAAATGTATTTTTTGTTTGGTAGGGTATACTTCCAAGATGTTCCCATTGTCACCAAGTTAGGATCTGATAATGGGATCCTAGGGAAATCGATGGCAACTCTTAAATTTTATAGGCACATAGTACATTTTTCATATATTTTCTAAAGTCTTTTAAGGATTTGCATCTGATAATTACCATTTCATGTGGATAAGCTGATGATGGAAGGTACAACTCCTCAACGGCTAGGAGTTGAAAGGAAATTCCTTTAAAATTATACATACATATAGACTGATAGTTGTGTTCTTCCAGGCTATTACGTTAATATGATAATAGAAGGTAAATCTCATTGACCTTAGGTGGAATAATGGACGTGGTTTATTTAAACTATTTCGTATGGGGAATGTAAACATAAAGATGAGCTCGTAGTTTAGTTACAGCTACAGTAGTCGTAGATAGAGTACTCTTTGGACACCAACACCCCCCCCCCCCCCTTTCGGTAGACCCGATAATTAATTACTATTACGTTACATACGTTAATAGGTATGCAGTATGCTCGTTGTTTAATATAAAGCTTAAACAGATTTTAAATTAGTGACATATAGTAAGTCACTATAATTAAATCAGCTAAATAAAAGGCACACTAAAAATGGAAAAATAAGTTATTTTTAAAAAAAAAATTAAACCGACTTCAAAAAATCTGCATTAAAAAGAGAAAAATCTAAACTAAAAAGTAGAAAATAATACTTTTAAGAACTTTGTTAATTTTGGAGTCGGTGCCAGCCAGGTATTTTGATTATGTTTACAAATTGATAGATTAATCGAATATGTATCTATTTAGGGTTATTTTGCTTTGGCTGGCACCGACTCCAAAATTAACAAAGTTCTTAAAAGTATTATTTTCTACTTTTTAGTTTAGATTTTTCTCTTTTTAATGCAGATTTTTTGAAGTCGGTTTAATTTTTTTTTTAATGGATAATCTGAAGAAAATTTAACAAACTTACTTGTGAAAAGTAACATCACTTGCTTTATTTATCTTTTCAGACCGTGATTGGCACACTTTAACAACACATTTCACCATTTTGTATTTTTTTGTTGCCAAGCAATCACTCTTATGACATCAAGCTGTCAACTGAGGTCTAATATGTCAGCGGACATATTAGACCTTTCAAGTACCAACGCCGTACATTGCGTATCTAGTCCTGTATAACATCATTGGTGTCAGGCAATGATATTGTTGCGTGTTAGGGTTCGAACGATTTGGAGAGAAAGACCTGCTGACTCTTTCAGAGACTTTATTCACTAGCACTAGGTCCGACACAAGCACTAGGTACACTCACTAAGCACTAGGTACACTCACTAAGCACTAACGATGTCCGAGGTCGTAGCCAATGTCGTAGATTTCCGCTGGTATCACTCTTGATCACTAGTCTTCACTTCGAAGTCGCTTTGTTGATCGCTCAAACTGAACTGAACTCGCTCGGCCACCCGCGGCCTATTTATACCGGCCGAGTCTAGTCCCAGACCATTCTGGAATGTTCGAGCGTGTACTCGATTTTCGAGTTTATTCCTCTATATAGCTCCTCTAGCGCCATCTAGTATTGAGCGGAGGTTTCACGTTGTCTTAGTAATGAAGTGGTTTGTACAGCACACAAAGTAGTTCCCTCGCTCCACGCTAGATGGCGCAGGCTCCTTTCCTTGTGTATTCGTAACACTACTCCCCTCTTAGAGATGCTCGTCCCGAGCATCGTTGTTACTGCCATGGTAACGCGCCAGACGGTCTATGTGTACCACTTTGAATGTCCCTCTTGGTTGCTTTTGAATCCTGTAAGTCACATCATTCATTCGGGTAACCACTTTGTATGGACCGTCCCAGTTGGTCTGCAACTTTGGAGATTTCCCTTTCCGGCGGGTTGGGTTATGCAGCCACACCAGTGACCCTTCCTCGAATCCTCTCGTGTTCGATTTCCGGTCGTATCTGGTTTTCATGTTCTCACTTGACTGTAACCCATTTTCCCGAACCAACGCGTGTATATAGCGCATTTTTTCCCTTAAATTGCTGACATAGTCTTGTACGGTCTCTGGTTCCTCCGGTGACCCTCCTGTCAATAGGTCTACTGGTATTCGTAGTTCTCTACCGTAATTGACATACGCCGGGGTAGCTTTTATGCTCTCATGCTCGGCGGTTCGGTACGACAGAAGGAAGAGTGGTATATACTTGTCCCAATCCTTTTGTTTTTCGTCTACCAATTTCGCCAAATGCCTCTCAAGAGTCTGGTTAAATCTCTCAACCATTCCATCGGACTGTGGGTGGTACGCGGTGGTCCTCGTCTTATGCATGCCCAAAATTCTGCACACTTCCTGGAACACTTGCGATTCGAAGTTCCTGCCCTGATCAGAATGGATTTCTAGAGGCACACCAAAGCGACATATCACTTCTTCGACTAGCTTAGAAGCGACTGTTGTAGCTTCTTGGTTTGGTATGGCGAACACTTCGGGCCATTTGATGAAGTAGTCAATGACGACCATAAAATACTTGTTTCCCGATTCCGTTACAGGAAATGGCCCGGCTACGTCAACTGCAATTCGTTCCCACGGTGCACCGACGTTATACAGCCGCAGCTTCCCACGGCTCCTGGTCTGTGGTCCTTTTACAGCAGCGCAAGTAGTACATTTGCGACACCAATCCTGTACATCATCTCGACAATGCAACCAGTAGAATCGTTCCCGCACTTTTGTTAACGTCCTCTTGACACCTAGATGACCTCCTGATACGCCATCATGTACTTCACAGAGAACATCTGGTACTCTCGCTCTTGATACAATTATCTGAAGATGGAACTCTCTGCCGTTAGTCTTCTCCCATTTCCGGTAGAGTATTCCGTTCTGAAGTATCAGACTGTCCCATTGCGCCCAGTACGACTTAGTGACAGCGCCAGTGGGTGCAACCTCACTCCAGATTGGTTTTACTTCACCCCGTTTCTTCCATGTGATGATGTGCCGAAGGTCGTCATCTGTTTCTTGAGCCTCCCTCATAGCATCATTCTCCCAGCGACCCAAAGGACTTGTTCTCGTTAGCTTTAATGTTACTTCATTAGATTCCTGCTTAACACAATGTTTGCAGTCTTCCGAACACGGCCTTCGTGAGAGTGCGTCAGCGTTCCCATGCATCTTTCCGCTGCGGTGTTCCGTCTTGAAGTCATATTCCTGAAGCTGTTCAATCCATCGAGCTACTTGACCTTCTGGGTTCTTGAATTGCAGTAACCACTTCAAGGCTGCGTGATCAGTTCGCAGTAAAAACTGTCTGCCGATGAGATATTTGTTGAAATGTTGTAGCGTCTTTACAACAGCCAAGAGTTCTCTCCTTGTTTCACAGTAGTTTCTCTCTGGCTTGGATAAAGATTTGCTGAAATATGCAATAACAACTTCTCTTTCACCCTGTTTTTGAGATAACACCCCTCCAATGGCCGTGTTGCTTGCATCCGTGTCGACTATAAACTGACCTTCAGTTTGTGGATAGCCCAGGATTGGTGTTTCACACAGATGTTTCTTCAGTTTCTGAAAAGAATCTTCACAAGTCCCATCCCAACTAAATTGTCGTTTATCTTCGGTCAGCCGATGTAACGGCTTGGCTATCTCTGAGAATCCCTTAACAAAACGCCTGTAGTATGAGCATAGGCCGAGGAATGCCCGCACTTCGGTTTTGTCCTTAGGGGTAGGCCATTTTTGAACTGCTTCCAGTTTCTCCGGGTCTGTCTGGATTCCATCACTGGAGATAACATGGCCGAGATAATTGACCTTATTCCTGAATAAATGACACTTTTTCGGGTTCAACTTTAATTTAGCTCCCTCTATTTTTGCGAAAACTCGCTCCAAGTTTTGCAAATGGTCCTCGAAGTCACGGCTGATAATGATGACGTCATCTAAGTAGACTAAGCAAGCCTCTCCAACTAAGCCTGCTAGTACACACTCCATGAGTCGCTCGAATGTGGCAGGTGCGTTGCACAATCCGAAGGGCATGACGTTAAATTGCCATAAACCTTTACCGGTCGAGAAAGCTGTCTTCTCCTTGTCTTCTGGATGAATTTCCACCTGCCAGTATCCAGATTTCAGGTCTAGGGTCGAAAACCATTTCATGCCACTCAAGGTATCCAAAGTGTCGTCGATTCGAGGTAACGGATAACTGTCCTTCTTAGAGACATCATTGAGACGCCTATAGTCCACACAAAATCTAGTGCTACCATCTTTCTTCTTCACTAATACAACAGGTGAGCACCACGGACTTGCAGACGGTTCAATAATCTTATTCCTTCTCATGTCCTCCAAAAGGCCTTCAACTTCTTTTTCCTTAGCAATTGGTATCCGTCTTGCTCGTTGACGAATTGGTCTCTCGCTTCCGGTATCTATCCTGTGCTGAACCACCGACGTTCTTCCAAGGTCCCCATCGTGACTGGAGAATATATTCGCGTAGCGCTGTAAAAACTTCTTAGCTTTCATGCCTTGCGAATACGTTAGGTTCCTCTTGCAGTCATCGAGCAGCTCCGTCACTATTCCGTAGTTGTTGTTGTTTACAAAGTCTGTGCCTGTTATCGACCTACACTTTTTCATCCAGACAACTTCCTCGCACTTTCCAATGACGTCACCTTTGTTCAAGCAGATCTCGCGATCACCAAGATTAACAACCTTGACCACAGCGTTACTGCTTCCACTAACAAGGGTTCTCGCCGTCATCAGTTTTTGCGCCGATGTCTTCGTAGGTGTGTCTTCTATCAACATGCATCTGTTTGACTTTTGCTTTCCAGCTGGCGGCAGTTTCACCAGCACCTGAGCTTCCGCTCGTCCAGGTATAATGACTTTCTTTATTCATGCGACTTTCCCGCAGGCACCTCCGAGAATGAAGATTTCTTCTTCACCACATCTGAAAACTCCGTCAGCAACGTTAATTCTGCAGTTGTGTTTCTTCATAAAATCCAAACCCAAGATGCAATCATCCATAATCTCAGCTACGATAACGTTATGGGAGTATGAGGACCCCCCTACCTCCATCGTAACTGATGTTTCTCCCAGGACGGGTATTGGCTGACCGGAGGCCGTAAGAAGCTGACAGTTAATTCTCCTCTTGTGTCCCCTTGCTGCTTTTACCAGGTTTGGGTTCAATATTGTTCTAGAGGCTCCTGTGTCTAGAGTCATTTGGCAATCCGTCCCGTTAATAGTCCCCTGAATCACAAGACTATTCCCGCTGCATGCCTGGGAGATAATGGTTATCGGGGCTTCCTCCGCGTCAGCCACTACTCGCCCCATAGTCCTGGCTTTTATTCGTTTTCCCTGATCCCGGGCAGGGGACGAAGCCCCTTGCTTCTTCAGCTCCTCTATTTGATCCTCGATCCTTTTCATCCTTGTCAGATGGGTCTCCTTTTGCGGGCAGTTGAGCTGAAGATGCCCCCTCTCGCCGCACTTGTAGCACATGACTCCATAACTTCTCTTCGTAGGAGCCTTAACCTGCTTGGCTTCCTCAGAGACCTCACGGACCTTATGGGTCTGCCGTACGTCATGGCGAACAGCCTCGACCTCCAAAGCATGCGCCAATGCTTCCTTTAGCGAGGTATGGTGACGAAGCCTCACTGCAGCTCTGACCTCCAGGTCTTTGATTCCGTCGACAAATGCTTGAACAATGTTCGTGTCTACCATCTTAGTCTCGGCTCCTGGGTGTGCCTTCCTGACGAGTTTTTCAATTTCCAGCGCCCATTGTTGAAGTCCTTCTCCTGAGCGTTGGACTCTGTCACGCAGTTGGGCACGGAACACGTGTTCCAGGTGTCGCTCCCCGTATCTGGATTCAAGGGCCTCCATCAGGTCTTGGAACCCGTTTCCTGAAGGTGGCAGTGCTTCCAAGACAGACAAGGCTTGCCCTCTGAGCGCAACAGTGAGAGCGGTCAGACATTGTTCTTCCGTCCATCCATTGGCAGTGGCAACAGTCTGGAATTGCTGACGATAAGCGTTCCACGAAGTATTGCCGTCGTATGGCGGCACTTTCACTCTTGGTCCTTGCGCCCCTCCGGTAGTTCCACTAGGCATCGCAACTCCCGTGGTTTCAAGGCGTACTACTTTCTTCTGTAGTTCAGCGAGACCGGTTTTCACATTTTCAACATCCAATCCTAACCCGATAACTCGTTCTTCCACTTCGTCGACATCTTTTCGAAGCTTACCCACCGTGTCACTAACATCTTTTATAGCCAAAAGCGCTTTTTCTTGGAGGTCTTTTTGTTGCCCTTTTGATTCTTGCATTGCCTCTTGTGATTCTCTCATTGCCTTCATTAATTCAAATAAACTTCCTAATTGAAGTGCCACTTGAGGGTCTGTAGAAGCTACGGTGCCGCTGGTGGGCGTGGCAAGGTGGGTGGAGCCAGTGGGCGTGGCTTGAGCCAAAGTGGGCGGGGCCTGAGGGGCGTGGTCAGTGGGCGGGGCCTGGTAGGCGGGGCTAGTGGGCGGGGCCTGAGGGGCGGGGCCAGTGGGCGTGGCCTGGTGGGCGGGGCCAGTGGGTGGAGCTTGGCCCCCAGTGGCGTCCGGAGCTCGTTGTGCCCTCGTCCTGACCCCCTCCTTGGGGTTCTCTCTCGGAGTCAATGGCATCTCCAAATCCCACTTCTGACACCAGTTGTTGCGTGTTAGGGTTCGAACGATTTGGAGAGAAAGACCTGCTGACTCTTTCAGAGACTTTATTCACTAGCACTAGGTCTGACACAAGCACTAGGTACACTCACTAAGCACTAGGTACACTCACTAAGCACTAACGATGTCCGAGGTCGTAGCCAATGTCGTAGATTTCCGCTGGTATCACTCTTGATCACTAGTCTTCACTTCGAAGTCGCTTTGTTGATCGCTCAAACTGAACTGAACTCGCTCGGCCACCCGCGGCCTATTTATACCGGCCGAGTCTAGTCCCAGACCATTCTGGAATGTTCGAGCGTGTACTCGATTTTCGAGTTTATTCCTCTATATAGCTCCTCTAGCGCCATCTAGTATTGAGCGGAGGTTTCACGTTGTCTTAGTAATGAAGTGGTTTGTACAGCACACAAAGTAGTTCCCTCGCTCCACGCTAGATGGCGCAGGCTCCTTTCCTTGTGTATTCGTAACAATATTTTAACTACACTCTACAGATATGTTATACGCTCACTAAACAACCGAAAAAAGTGTTCCGCGCTGCACACATACACACTTTTCATTCAAGGTACATGTCAAAATGATAGAAAGGGGATAGTCGATAAAATCAATAAGAAAAAAAGAGACAGCTAATGTTGTCAATTGCGCGTCAATGTAAACAAACATTAGTCTAGCGACCGATGACATATCAGAATATTAGGCAAATAATTGAAATATATTAATAAATCAAAGTATTCTGCGTTCTTACATGTGGTATGAGATCCCTTGTGTTTTATTAACTTTGGTATCATAATTGGTGCATTTCCTAAATACACAGAATGGCATTTTTTTAAATTTTGTAGCAGCGTACCACTCGTCGCCATGCGGTGACACAGACTAAAGGCCAAAGAATATACTACTCTCTACTGCTAAAGGCAATACGTATTACGTCCTAATTAGGATGTTTTCGAGTTTTCACGATTGCGCGCTCATAACATATCTATAGTTAAAATATCATTGGTGTCAGGTAATAAAAATGTCCTAGTTGAAAGGTTAGTTGGTTCATAAATTTTATCGTATAACTGTGTCATTGTGTTATTTAAATTTTTAATATTTAAAATACATTTTTTTTTGTTTTTTTTTTGTATATTTAAGAATCGAAGAATGCATTGCAAATGGTAATAGTAAAAAAAATTTTACTGGAATTGATGGTGGTAAATGTCTAGCGCAGTGTTCCGCAAACTTTTTATGTTCAAGGTAAATTTAGGAAAACGAAAACTTTTGGAGGTACACCATAATTTAAAAATCAGTTTTTAAGTAATATTAATCAACATTTATTATTAATCCAAACGAGTATTGGCCGAATATTGGCTTTCACCAAACACGCAAAATAGGCGCACAGTAGTCGAGTTGCGGAAACCAGCCCGCTCATACCATACCAAATCCCTAACCAAACGAAACGAAACATATTGCTCGTGTTATTTACATTATTATATTATGTGGAATAATTTTTTTACCCTCACTTACTTACAAAAATTAAGTTTATAAGATAACTTTTTTTTTCCGAGGCACACCAACTAGTGACCACGGTACACCAGTGTGCCGCGGTACACACTTTGCGGAACACTGGTCTAGCGGATAAACAGCAACGCATGAAATTACTCAATCCAACTCTACCAAGTTCAAAATCCTGCACTTTTCCTACTACAAACTGGGCAAATTTTCCATCCCAAGCTATCCCGAATTTTACACCATCCTGCTTATACCGACTGTCAGACGTACAATTAGCGAATGCACAATGTTTTGTAGGCAATGATGTTTTACAGGACTAGATACGCAATGTACGGCGTCGGTACGTGACAAGGTTGGATATGTCCGCTGACATATAAGACCTCAGTTGTCAACTTGATGTCATAAGAGTGATTGCTAGGCAATAAAAAAATACAAAATGGTGAAATGTGTAGTAAAAGTGTGTCAATCACGGTCTGAAAAGATAAATAAAGCAAGTGGTGTTACTTTTCACAAGTAAGTTTGTTAAATTTTCTTCAGATGATCCATAAAAACATTATAAGACGAAATAAATTTTTCAAACATCGTTTTGTCATTGATGACACATTAATGTGACCAGAATATTCGATTTTGAATTTCCCGGATTGTTGGGAGTTTAGTGAATAACGTATGTACTCGTATGTTAATGTAAGTGTAAATTTATTATTAAAGTCTGTTGTGTTAAACGCACTGTAGTATCATACTCATTGAACGAAAAAATAACACACTCACGTTCACAGTTTACTTTACCTTAATATAGACAGATATATTTTTATAATATAAATAAATTTTTATAATATAATTTTTGGAACGAAGTTCGAAGAAAAAAATGTGATAGTAAAACCGTAAGAAAAAATGCATGGAATAAAACCGTTAAATGAGACGTGCGCATGCGCGACAGTCGCATACACAAGCGAGTAGTTTATAATTCTCTCTTTCTTCCTCTTTCTTTTCGTTCAATCATCCCTTCTCTTTCTATTACCACTCCACCGATAATTTGAATTACGATGTTTTTTTATTTTAAGTAATTTATTATTTCCGAAAATACTGAATTTCCTAAATACTTTCTTGTACTTAAATAAAAACTAATCAGCAAAATTTAAGAGAAAAATCAAGAAAACCTACATAAAATTGAGCACGTTTTTTTTGCAATTTGTGTCGATTCTACATTAGCCGAAGGAACTTCGTTCCTACCTGGTGTCCCACGACACCACATCATTTATTTTATAATATAAACCAATAATATTAAAACAGCTTTGGTGCAAAAATGCTTATAATTTTGGATCCCGAACCCGTAATACGTAAGAATAGTTATTACTTATTTCACCTAGATTTTACAGTTTTGAAATACATAATATAAATATAATATACATTTAAGCATTTTTTTTATCATCCTAATCTACCTAGTCATCCTTATTAACTTTTCTTATTCTTGAAATCTATTGAAAGATCCATTGAACAATATTTCATAGTAATTAATTCAAGCCTTGTGCAGCAAGAAAAAAAAATCAAACCTTCATTCATTCTTGGTAAATTATATTGATTAATGACAACATCTGACCGTTTGGCAATGACAATGTCTTGTCTCTTTCTAACGTAATAGCTTGAAGTTAGAAAAAAATGAGACAAGCATACATTATTTGATCGGATTGACATATTTATGTATCAGTTTCAAAGCTACGACTTAAAACTCGTAAGTTGACACGTTTTTTTGCAATATTTTTGTTAGACATTGCTACTCTAGTCTTTTATAACTCAATGTTTGTAGGCATGATAATTTTATTTTTTTGATCACAATATTTATTTATTTTAATATTAATAAGACGTACATTTAACGTTGTTGTCAATAGAGAAATCAAAACATATGTACCCCCCCACCGGTGCTGCCCCTAGCGGATCTTTTTTTAATCTTCCCAGGAAAAAGGCTAATTTAGTAAGTAAAAGTAAGCTTATTGCTTGAATTGGCAACACCATATTATCTATACTCTTTGGGCAACACCTTCATTTACATTATTGATATTTAAAATTTAAATTGCACTAGCATACTGAAACACACCTGAAGCTAAATTCTTAAGATTTATTTTTATACAATATTAGAACAGGTATATGAAAAGATGTCATTCCTAACTCATGCATATTTTACATTTCTCACATTCCACATGATTTCCCATATAAACCTTGTTTTTATTTTGACATGTGTTATTATTGTTTGTGAGTAAAATAGTGTGTAGGTTTGCCTAGATAGTTCTCACATGGCAAACTCATTGAGATTCAATATTAATGATGATTATCACCCCACATGACACATGCACTATTATGATTTTTGTCTTTATACATACTACTAAACTGCTATATGGAACATAGGTACTTCAAACATGATACTTATGTAATAAATATCACGCAAATGTGCAACAATTTGGATAAAATAATAAAAAAATAGAGTATAATTAAAAACAATAATATTATGTAGAATACAAAAGTATAATTAAATTACAAACGGCACATGAATAAAACTGAGATTCTTAGAAAAGTAAAATAAATTATTGTTGCTTCTATTCTAATATCACTTTGATAGTTCTTTTGCTATACTCTTTAATGCCTCTGTCTGTTCCTTTAACAGTTTCAGCTTTTGCCTTAAATAATCTTTTTTAAAATTCAAGTAATCTTCCTTTATCTGTATTTTTCTCTGTTCCTGAACTGCCAATATATCACAATTAAAATAACAAGAATCTGAATTTTTTGAACTATGTTTAGTGCTACTTAATTTTAATTTAGAAGACTTGTGTTCTAGTGTATTGAATACTTTTGCTTCAGGAGGAGACTCTGGTTCACTGATAAAAGGAACAGATATTTCATCATTAAAGATGTCATGTTGATTATCACCCAATGGAACAAATTCTGGAGTGCCATGGTAATCTTCTGTAGATGATGTATTTTTATTATCTAAAGCATCTTGCACAATAGGAGTTAATATCACTGTTGATATTGGCAATTCTCCATTGGTTTCAGATTGCTTTTTCTTTGTTTTAGATCTTATATCATGCCATGTCTGAAAAATAATGAATATAGAAATATTTTTTAATCAATTTAATGCATAAGTTGATTATGCTGGAGCCTATATTAAATTACTAATAATACACTCGGGCTTTGCATGTGGTTCATACCAGGAACATATTGTTTGTCTGTCTAATTCACATTAAAACAGGGTGACGGGAATAGTGATTTAGTATATACATACATATGAACAGTTGTTGTGGGTTGTAAAACATGTTTCCCCATGGGAGTGAGATAATCCCAGCAGTATAAAGTAAATTATGCCAACCCTCTTAACTAACTTTGCACCCCTTTCTGTCACTCTGCTTTAACATGAAAGAAGATTAAAAAAACATATTAGTAGTTCATATATTATATAGTTTTGTGTCAAAATACATACTTTTCTCCATTGCCGCCAAGTTTTTCTTGCGCCTGGTATTGCATTACATTCATTTGCAATGTTTTGCCATAATTTATGAGAATCTACATAATTAAAATCCTGTGTCACTTTGCACGAAATTAGTTCAGGATATTTTCTCATTAGTTCAATAAGTTTCTTTTTCTGACGAGCCGTAACATAAATACACCTTTGTCTTTTCTTTCCTTCCATTTTTCAAAAGATTAAGAATCTCCGTAGACTTAAAAAGCTTCCATATTATATAATGACTAATAATATAAAAGAAGTATATAATTATATACTTCAATTTTATTTATAAATAAAATTTTTAAATAAGTTTTAGTTTCTCATCTTTCAACTATGAAGATAAAATTTATTTTGTTTTGTTGTTGTTATTTTTAAAATTTATTCCCAACAGGGAAAGGCAAAGGACTAGTCCATACAGCCTTGATTCTTGAAGTATTTTATTTTTAATCACAGATTAAGTATTAGTTTTTAACCGACTTCCAAAAAGGAGGAGGTTATATGTTCCGATGTATGTATTTTTTTTTTTTTTTATGTATGTTCACCGATTTCTCCGCCAACTGTGGGCTGATTTCAAAAATTTTTCTTTTGTTCGATAGGGTATAGTTCTGAGGGGGTCCCATTATCACAAAATCAGGATCTGATGATAGGATCCCAGGGAAATCCAGGGCAACTTTCAAAATTTATAGGCACCTATTATGTTTTTTATATATTTTCTAAAGCTGTTCAAGCATTTGCGTCTGAAAATCGTCATCTCATGTGATGAGCTGATGATGGAAGGTAGAATTCTTCAAATGTTATTGTTTATCTGTGTTCACCGATTTATGCGTCAATTGTGGGCCGATTTCAAAAATGTATTTTTTGTTTGGTAGGGTATACTTCCAAGATGTTCCCATTGTCACCAAGTTAGGATCTGATAATGGGATCCTAGGGAAATCGATGGCAACTCTTAAATTTTATAGGCACTTAGTACATTTTTCATATATTTTCTAAAGTCTTTTAAGGATTTGCATCTGATAATTACCATCTCATGTGGATAAGCTGATGATGGAAGGTACAACTCCTCAACGGCTAGGAGTTGAAAGGAAATTCCTTTAAAATTATACATACATATAGACTGATAGTTGTGTTCTTCCAGGCTATTACGTTAATATGATAATAGAAGGTAAATCTCATTAACCTCTAGGAGTTAGGTGGAATAATGGACGTGGTTTCTTTAAACTATTTCGTATGGGGAATGTAAACATAAAGATGAGCTCGTAGTTTAGTTACAGCTACAGTAGTCGTAGATAGAGTACTCTTTGGACACCAACACCCCCCCCCCCCCTTTCGGTAGACCCGATAATTAATTACTATTACGTTACATACGTTAATAGGTATGCTCGTTGTTTAATATAAACCTTAAACAGATTTTAAATTAGTGACAAATAGTAAGTCACTATAACTAAAAATGGAAAAATAAGTTATTTTTAAAAAAAAAATTAAACCGACTTCAAAAAATCTGCACTAAAAAGAGAAAAATCTAAACTAAAAAGTAGAAAATAATACTTTTAAGAACTTTGTTAATTTTGGAGTCGGTGCCAGCCAGGTATTTTGATTATGTTTACAAATTGATAGATTAATCGAATATGTATCTATTTACTTAGGGTTATTTTGCTTTGGCTGGCACCGACTCCAAAATTAACAAAGTTCTTAAAAGTATTATTTTCTACTTTTTAGTTTAGATTTTTCTCTTTTTAGTGCAGATTTTTTGAAGTCGGTTTAATTTTTTTTTTAAAAATAATTAATTAATCGCACTCTATACTCTATACCAGAGACAATGTCATGTCTCTGCTCTATACTCATATTACATGTCAGTTCAAAAATCAAAGTTCGAACTTCAAAGTCACAACCATGGAGATTAGAGACCAGTGGTCTTTAATCTCCATGGTCACAACCACGGGCTAGTGAAACATGGCTCTCTTAAGTTGGCTAGGAGTAATTGTTTTTTATTATTATTTTTTTACAAATTCAATTGTTCAATGTCTGATCAAATATTTTTTTTGTTGGTTTTTTTTTATTTTCAAAAATTGAATCTCAAGTTAGCGCTAACTATAGATTTTTTCAATTTTTTTTTATTTACTTTGAAATTATTTTTTTTTTTTTTGGGATTTTTTTACCTGGTAATTACAACCTTTAGGTCAACTCTTATAACTTATTTATTCGTATACGTATTACGTAATAATATGTCTATGAGCACATCCCATTAAATTGTTTTAATTGTATTCTTTATGTATTTGTAGATGTGCTTATAAGTAAGTTTGTCTTGTAACAATTGTTTTAATGGCGGCGGGCGGGACAATAAATCACACTTATTTTCAACATCACTGAGTTCACTGGCCAACACTAGTCTGTCAATCAAAAATTTTTGACAATCAAAGATAACATGCTCCACAGTTCCATCACTTGAATTACAATGAGAACAGGTTCCATTCGCAATAATGCCGAGTCGAACAAGGTGTGACGGTGTAGTATTATGACCGAAACGCAGTCTATTTATGATAGTAATAAAGTTTCGAGAAGCATCTGGCATACGATGATACCAAGGTCTTGCAGGTAAGCTTTCTTGTATGCTTCCATACCATTTTCCTTTCGTATCTTGATCTTTCTTCCACATTTCTAACCACAACTTTTCAATATTTTGGTCAATACATTGCAAGTAATCGTACATAGGAACATTCATTGTATTTCTAACGTCAACAGCATGAACTCCTTCATATGCAGTTTTATCAGCCATTTCATTGCCAGAGATACCTTTGTGGGAAGGCACCCATAGAAAGAAAATTTGGATATTTTTACTGTGGTATTGGTGAATTATTTGCTTAATGAAGTAAAGGATATAATTAGACTTGTATTTGACTGTGAGGGTAGTTAAAGCTGTTATCAAACTTAAGGAATCAGAAATTATTAAAAAACATTTATTGTTATTGATTTCGCGAATACGCATTAATGCCTGATACACTGCATATGCCTCTGCCGTAATTATAGAGCAGGGTTCATGCAGAATAAAACTTGAAGAAAATTTTGCTTGTGGATCATATAGAGCAGCATGTACATAATCACTTGTTTTGCTCCCATCAGTGTAGATAACATAGTACATTGTATTTTCCTCCAAAAATTGAAGCATTTCCGAATTATTGTTTATTGTCTGTTGAACTACATTAATTGGATGTGAAATACACTGATAAGAGAAAGAGTAACATGGCCATGGAAACTGTTTTCTGATTTTAGAAAAATTATTGTCTATTTCCAGAAATATATCAGACAGTGTTGGAGAATTACCACATAGTAGACCGTGTGCTGTTGTTAATGGTCTTCTTGGGGATCTATCTATATAAGGTACAATTTTATTTATTATTTGAATGTTATTTGATGCTATTAGTTTGAGACAGAATCTTTCAGCAAGTAAAATTCGCCTCAAAATCAAAGGCATCACTTTTGTCTCAACTTCCATGGCCCTTATGGGAGTTGAGCACATAGCACCAGATATTATTCTTAAAGCCTTATTCTGCAATATGTCTAATTTATTTACATGAGAACTATTCATATAAGCGAGTGAGCTATAATCTAAGTGACTTCTTACAATACTTTTATACAATATTGACAATATTTTAGGATCTGCACCCCATGTTACACCACAAAGTGATCTGATAACATTTAGTCCTGTGTGAGCTTTTTTGGATATATATTTAATATGTTCTTCAAAAGTTAATTTTGGATCTAGTATTATTCCTAAAAATTTCTTTGAAGTGACTTTATTTATAATTTCATTATTGTAAATAACATTTGAGTTTGGGGTTTCATTGCCAAAAAACATAACACTACTTTTAGAGGGGTTAATTTTTAAATGTAAACAATCATTATAATATTGTAATAGTTGAAATAAGGATTTGTTCATGTTATCTATTGCAATCTCTAGGTTGTAATTACTGCTGTATAATACAATGTCATCAGCAAATTGTAAGATATTTACATTCCTATTATTTACATATTTACAAATTTCACTTGTGTATATATTGTACAGCAATGGAGATAGTGTGGCACCCTGCATTGTGCCTCTTGAGGCATATTTGGGTCCATATAAAATATTGTTATGTCTAGCATAGATTGTTCTATTGTTCAAAAAATTAAAAATCCACTTACATAAGTGCCCGGGCACACCTAACCTAGACATGATTTGAACTAGTATACCAGGATCAACACTGTCAAAAGCACTTTGGACATCTAGGAATACGCAAACAGTGTTTAATTTTCTATGTTTTGCATTTTTTAGGTCAGAGATTAAAGAGGTGAAACTGTCTGCACTACTACACCCTCTACGGAAGCCATATTGTATATGTGGAATGAAACACTTTGATTCAACATACCAGTCAAGACGAACTTTCACCATATTTTCGAATATTTTACCAAGACATGATGACAAGGAAATTGGTCTATAAGAACTAGCAAACTCAGGAGATTTGTCGGGCTTAAGTATTGGGACAACACACTGTGTTTTCCATGACTGTGGAATACATTTATTAAGCCAAAGCAAATTGAGAATGTTAAGAAACAACTTTTGGGCAGATACATCTAAGTTTTTAATTACGATGTAAGGATAATCATCTAAGCCAGGAGTTGTATTTCGTCTAGAGTGCAAGCTTGTTAAAAATTCAGACCATGAAAAAGGATCCAGTAAAAATTTAGAATTTGGGTTATCATTGTTGGTTTCAAAAAGAATGTTCAGTTGATCTACTTCAATTAAGTTGCTATTATCTGATAATTTATTTAAGAGTGGAGATATAAACTCATTTGTATATGATTTATTCTTAGGTCTTATGCCTTTGAACATTTTTTAATAAATTCCAAATTTTACTTATGTGAGTATTTCTATTAAAAGTGTTACACAAATTATTCCATCCTATTTTTTTCTGTTCTGAAATTGTTCTCTTTTTCTGGGCATCTTTTCTTTTGTAATTAATATAATTTTCAATAGTAGACTCTTTTCTATATAGTTTTAGTGCATTATATGAAGCAATAACACTTTGTTCACATATACTATTCCACCAGGGAGCTGGTGGTCTGCTTATGAAAGTGTTTGTTTTAGTGAGCTTTGGAATTGACATTTCTTTAAGAGTATCTAAATGAAAACAGAAATTATTATAGGTTGAAATAGGATCATGTGGTTGAAGTATCAAATCATTAAACATTGTTTTTGAAAGAGCTGTATATGTTTTCCAGTCAGCTTTTTTATATATGAACTTATCTACAGGGGAATTGAGATGATATTTATCTATATGTAATGAAATCTCTGTTATTGTTGGATAATGGTAACTTCCCATTGTATCATCATGTACAGACCATTCACATAGTGGTGCGAGGCTGCCACTTATAAAGCTTACATCTATGGCAGATGCAGTTTGTCTAGGGCGATTTATAGTTGTAGGTCTACCATCATTTAAAATACACAAATCTAAGTCATCAATTAAATTAAATAAATCCTGACCTCTACTTTTCGTTGACAAACAACCAAATGCAATATGATGAGCATTAAAGTCACCACTCATAAATATGGGCTTTGGTAGATCATTAATAATGTAACGGAGTCTATTAATTCGTATCCGTCCACTTGAAGGTGGACAGTATACACAGAGAATTGTTAAACTACTATGTCCTGTTGATACAGATACAGCAACTGTTTGAATGTCTTCATAAAATCTGGTATTTAATATATTATACTTAAGGTGTGGTTTTATTAGTATTGCAACTCCATTATGTGTATTGTTTGAATTTTTATTGTATATATTATATCCTGGTATTTTAAAATTATTATCTTTGAACCATGTCTCATTAAGAAGGCAAATATCAATATTTTGTTGTTTTAAAAATTGGATTAATAAAGGTTTTTTACTATTTGCACTTTGAATGTTATACTGCGCAATACGTAACTTGGATTGTGTAGAACTAGGCCCTACACAATCCATTATGTTAAGTTTTTTAATAATGTATCTTTAATAGTTTTAATATTAGTCGGTGTACTATCATCTTTATTGCCTAATTCCACCAACGTCTGCACTAGGGCCATAAGTACATCGTTATTGGAAATTATTTGAGTTTTAAGGTCTTTAGAATTAACTATTTTAGCTTTATTTACATCTTGTACAGACTTATTTACAGGAATATTTATAGATTTATTTACAATAACATTACTATTTACAAGTTGTGGTTTTGGTGGTGAGAGTGTAGGAAAATCTGTTTCATTGGTGATGACTTGTTTTGTAGAGGTGACACCTGCATAAGATATGTTGTTTTTCTTTTCAATGATCTTTTTTGCTTTAATAGGACATAATCTAGATATCGCAAGGTGAGGCCCACTGCAATTTATGCAGCTGATTTCTGTTGGTTTATCACATTCCTTATACATGTGTTCACCTCCGCAAATACTACATCTTTGTTTACCATTACAAATCCTTGCTGAATGATTAAATTTAAAACACCTATAGCACTGTTATAATGGTGGAATGTATTCAAAAACTCTATACGAGAATAGATCATATTGAACATTATCAGGTAGTACATTAGATAAAAAAGTAACGCTTACAGTCTGTAATGGAATGCGCTCTTGTCCTATTTTCTTTGTAAACCTTCTTATTGCCACTATTTCATAAATTGAAGAAAGTCTTGTATAGAGTTCTTTGTTAGATATATTCGTTGGAACAAATCTAATGATGCCGGTTTTTTCAATTTGCGCTGCCGGTATGAATGCCTTCATGTTATATTTTGTGAGGAAAGTAGTGTTATTAATAAAGTTATTGGCCGTATTATATTGCTTGAAAATAACTGCAATTTTATTGGCATTCACCCTCTGAATACCCGTCACACCTTTTATGTCCATTGAGAAAAGATGATTTAAGTATATAGGGCTCTTGTTACCCAATCTATCATCGTTTATGGATTCTACATACACTTTAAAGTCTGTGTTGGTTGAGTTTTCCGGATATAGTCTTTTATAATTCGGTTTGTAATAGGGCAGATACGCATCTCGCTCACCGCCGGAGTCCGATTGTCCTTCATCCCTAGGCTGTGTCCGTTTTATTTTTTTTGAGGTGGGCGGGTTAGACTAGGGTTGCCAACCGTACTATAATATATAGTATTGTACTATATTTCGGGCCTGGGTACTATATACTGTTGAAGAAATATATAGTACGCAAAAATACTATATTTTCAACACCTAAAGTCACGCATACATAGTTCACAACACAGTCAAGCATGCAATGAATTTTTTAAGCATTGATGTTGAAAATATAATTTTAAAAATCTACAGCCATTTCTCCGTTTCTGCAGTCTGTTGTTCTGTTGACGGTGAATGACATGAGCTGAAACGACATGTTGGTACTAGATTTTTCAAGCCATTTTTTACATAACTTTGATAAAGCTGTGAAACAACTTGAAGGTAATAACATAACAGTCTTAGATGTGTATAATA
Source organism: Boloria euphrosyne (assembly GCA_951802675.2). Classification (NCBI taxonomy): domain Eukaryota; kingdom Metazoa; phylum Arthropoda; class Insecta; order Lepidoptera; family Nymphalidae; genus Boloria; species Boloria euphrosyne. Next base: position 2,534,489 of record OX637885.1, on the reverse strand, counting down.
TTGTTTCAACTGTAAAATTGACGCTAGAACAACGTAAAAAAGATACTTTTTTTTGGTTATGAAACCAAAAAAATGTTGCAATCATTAGAAGCAAAATCCCCTACAGAAAGTAATGGAATTCAAAAGAATTTTTTGGTATTTATTGATAAATGTTTAGACTATCTTAATAAATGGTTTGATTTTGGTGAAAACAATTGGTTGTATAAAATCCTACTGACTGTGAGATAGTGTTAGGAATTCTAAATTTACAAGAAAAATTGAGTATAAAAATGGATGACCTTTACTATGAAAATACAATATTCAACGAAATCTTTGGTAAAGTAAAAGGCTGTAGTGACTTTATTGATAAAACTACAGGCCAAAAATGGCAGCATATTTTAAAAAAATCAGAAAATAATTTACTAAATTTATTAAAAATAATTTCAGAAACGAAACTCTCTATGCCCGCCACTTCAGCATTCACAGAAAGAATATTTTCTGTTATGAATTCGAAATGGCGAGAAGAAAGAAACAGATGTAGTCTTACATTAATAAAAAATAAGCTTTTAATTTATTTTAATTTAAACATTCAATGTGAAAAAGCCTATGAAACTTTTATTTTGAACAAAAAATTGCTACAAAAGACAAGAAGTGCAAAAAAATATAGTTTTTATACAAATAAATTACTAACAAATGTATATTTGTTTATTTTTTGCTTTTGCCATAAAATACTATATTTTTTTTAAATGTACTATATTTTTTTATAACTTATTTTGGAATATACTATATTTCGCCGATGAAATGTTGGCAACCCTAGGTTAGACCCGCCCCCCTCGTTTATCTCCATTGCTATTGTGCTTTTCAGCCGCTAATAGCAATATTTAAATTCACTTTAACTATAAAAAAATCACTTTATAGGAAAATTTAAAATTAATTTTCTAAAGTCAACCGCGCTTTTTCAAGGTTCCCGCCAGAATCCTTTGAAATTATCTCTTATGTGTTCGTCCAAAAAAAAAACGTTTGTTCGGACTTTATTACCTTTGAATTTAATTATAAAAGTGTTCATTTAAATTCACTATGGGGAAAATCAAACCAGTTATGAATATGCTATAATTAAGAATCATATTATTATTTTGTGGGAATACTGAATTTTTAACAATACTTGCAAAGGGAAATAAATTTAATTACACAGAAAATTATAATTGTTTTACAGCTCCTAATACATACCGGTCTCAAAGATTTTCCTGCGAATGAAATAACGCTCTTCGAAGCAGAAATTAGCCGACACGGTTTCTTTTTAGTCTCCTTAATCTGTGGTTTCTTTCCAAATGTCGATGTGCAATATTTATTGCCGGGTATAATTAGTAAGTGTGACCAGTGTTAATCTTTTCCTTTCTCTAAATATTCAAAATTTAAATTGAGTAAAGTGAATTTTAAGTTTTTTTATGTTGAAAAATTTACGAAAAATGCGTAGGCACACTTAGTGTACATAGAGAAGGAGTGCAGAATGCTATTTTTTTTTAAAATTATGTATAACAATATATTAAATCAATAAAAAAACATTAAACACACTAAACACACTACATACCATACATACATATACTTATTTGTCTATTATCAGGTATTAGACTACTAGTATTTAATAAATATCTCTATACTTTTATTGACATTGTGGATAAGACAAACATTTTGAATAATATTTTTACGAAGAATTCTTTGATAATAGTGTACAATAATTAGTAGTTTCAATAATTAAGTAGTACAATATTTTATAAATATTTGGTCGTTTTAATAAATCTATTGTCAATAAAAATGGATTCTAGATATCCTCATGCCGCCAGTCGTCGTGGTGGTGGACTGCATACAGCATAGTCCCACAACGCAGGTTCTGCTCGGGTTCTTGGGGATTTCCGGCCTGACTGGTTAATCCTACTCCGTAAAACTATTTTCCAATGTTACAAACTGGGAAAAAATTATACCTACGTTTGCAACATTGAATTTTATGAACGAAATTATGGAATTTATTGAACACATACGTTACATCATTAAGTGGTAAATAAAGTTTTAATAGTTTTACTGAAACAAGTTAAAGTCTGCGTGTAAATGTTCAATGGACTATGGTCCACCATCGAATAAATTATCCTAAGATAAAGAATATTTCATAATCTTAGAAATTATCTGTCTGACCAAAGAGAATATAATCACTACGTCAAAGAGTATAGATAATATACTGGGAACACTACGTTTTTAGTCTGACGCAAAGAGTATAGATAATATACTGTCTGACGTCTGTGTCAATTGAGTTCAGTCGAATGTCGATGAATGGAGAAAACGTATTTTAATACGCATATATGTCACCACAATAATTAGAAATTGTGTAGACTCCATTTACAAAAAGCATTAGTGTTATTCAATTATGAAATAACGACGTTCTGTTCTACAATTTGTATAGTGAAGTTAGTTTTAATAATGGCTGGCTTTAGTGAAGCAGTTTTGCGAAGATTTCTACCATCTATCTTCGGATGTCTGTTTCTATTACACATAGCACAATACGTAAGTACTTGGCTTATTTTTTTATGGTTTAGCGCTAACTAAACGAACTAGTATTCTTTTGAAAACGCGTATATGAACGTAAAATTAGTTTAATTTTCAGATTGAGGCAAATTATTCTTTTTTGTACGTTTACCTACATTCACCTTGCAAAATTAAATACATAGTTAATCCCAAGGCGATTGCGCATTGATGAGGAAATGAGATCATAAACTGGTTTTTAAACGTAAAATATTAAAAAAAAATATGAAATGTCTGTCTTTATCTTTAATTTTTAATATTCATTTACTGTTGGATTTTCATGCACACAAAGCTATTTATTAGTTATTGGTGTAGTAAAGACCTAAATCTTTTATTTCATTGCAACAGTAGGTATCACCCGAGTTCCTATTGTAATATTTAATTGCACTATGACTGATGAAAAATTCCTAGCTTTTTATGATTTATACATTTATACATGTATTTTTTTTGAAAGTTACTGAAATTTTGCAAGAAAATTTAATAGCAAGTAAAACTATAAAAACTGTAATTTAGGATTGAAATTTCTAGATATGACATTCAATGTTATTCACTAATGTAAAACCCATTCACACACAGGTGTTATTTTAGTGTACCAATAAAGTATAATGGAATGATTCAATTAATATCATTAAATAGTGGCTTTTCCTGGCTTTACTGAAGTATAGAGACAGATATGTATATAAATTATTATTATAATATCTAAAAAATGAAGTTATTCAAAAGTTACTTTTTCTAAGTGGATTTATGATATTCATATAAAGAAAATCCCAGAAAAGTTTCTTTGCACCTGACTAAATGGTTTGAGAATGGACTGTTACAAAAAACAGAGATAATTATGTACTTTGTACCTATATGTATTATTAAAGACTTTCTGATTAGTTAGAAATTGACTAAGGTATATGTATATGAATAATATGACTAATAATATTGAATCTAATATAAGTATATCAATGCATGGATAATTAGAGAAACATGTGCCTAATTATCCATGTATTGTTTACTGTATTATATACCTAGTACATACATATATACTTAAACAATTTTATTCTTAGGTAAATAATAACACACACAATACATTAACCAGTTACCAATTTATAAAAAACTAGCTGACCCGTGCCCACTTTGTTGGGCATAATTTTAATAATCCTTTTTAGTACAGAGTGTTATGTTTTAATTTCTAACTGCCAAAAGGAGGGTTATATGTAGGTATTTTATTAAATTAAAAATTAAATTATCTATACTAATATTAAAAAAACTACTTTTTGTAACTTAAATATAAAAGTTAGACAAATGCTGTTGTTGACTTTTTTGTTGACATTTTCAAGCTCCACATCTTTTCTCTAGAACTCAAAAATATATCTTTCATAGTTAAGGCAGCGTTCGTAAGGAACGCTTTCATTCGACCGTTTTTTCCGATTCACTTTGCAAAACGGACTACCGCGTAAAAGCCTTTTTATTTTTCGGTTTTTTATATAACCTATGACACTCAGCAATAATGTGGCTTTCTTTTGGTGAAAGAATTTTTAAAATCGGTAGTAGATCCCGAGATTACCCCTTACAATTTAACAAACACACAAACTTTACTTCTTTATAATATTACTAGCGACTCACCATCGCTTCGCTCGGGTTCGTCCCCAGGTGTAACCTCTTTAGTATAGTTTTAAAATGACGTAATTTCCAGATATAATTGCGTAAGAAACGCTTTCATTCGACAGTTTTTTTCTCCGATTCACTTTGCAAAACAGACTACCACGTAAAAGCCTTTTTATTTTTCGGTTTTTTATATAACCTATGACACTCAGCAATAATGTGGCTTTCTATTGGTGAAAGAATTTTTAAAATCGGTTCAGTAGATCCCGAGATTACCCCTTACAATTTAACAAACACACAAACTTTACTTCTTTATAATATTAGTATAGATGATGAAAATATTTATAAGTTTCCTTAAATGGTTGCAACTGTCTTGCCCATCTTACTTGCGTTGTTGTTATTTATTATCCTTACAACATTGTATTTATTTACTTGCCATTAAATTCACAAAATATTAACATAATGGAAGTTACGTCTCTATTGACTAAAATAGTAAGTAATTACATAACTAGAAGAGAGAGGAGTAACATATTATGTCTAAGTAAATGATTTTTAAATTATCCATGCCTATTACAAACCTCCTTTTGTTTATATAATATTAATTTTTAACTGAATGTACAGAATATTATTGTTTAAAGAAATTTATTTAGGGAAAATTGTTTCTTTTCTATCTTTTTCATGGTATTAATAACAATAGAATTGCATTGAATAATTAACATGCAAAATCAAGACAAAATATAACCAGTCATTTATATATTATTAAATTAACTATTATTTTATATTTTAAACTCATATACCTCTGTTTATAAATAAGTACAGTGTAGTAATAAAGTACCATCATAATGTATCAATCTGTTTTATAGATTGATTAATATTAATTGTTTCTTCGGATATATTAAAAGGTTGATTTTATAGGGGCCAATCGTAGTATGATTGGGAGGAGTACTAAGATTTAAATAATACTTATGTACATCAACTGAACAGAAACAACTAAATTAACAAGTATAGCTACTTCTGTGTAGCATAGTTTTGTTTTTGTTATTATTTATTTTTATTATTTGATTTTTAAATTAAAACTAGGAAATTTCTTCTGATTATATTTTAATTTTAAAACATTCTCCCTTCTACTAGTTTCTTACATACCTATACATGAGACTCAAGTTGAGCTTCTTTTCATTTAACAGCTAGACAGACAGAAATTCTAGTTTATGAAATTATTTATGTGTATTTATCATAATGAATATATGTAATTACTGTACACACTCATAACATAATGTTGACACGTCAAATCAAAGTAAGGAAGACAATAAGCATGACGTCATTTCTACCACTATCGCTTACGCGTACAAATTAATTCGTATTATTTCATTATAAATAGTTTATCAGAGTAAATTCGCGTGTGACGTCAGTAAAATGCCAATGTTAGTCATTTGTATTACTTATTGGAAATAATAAAGAGATTTTTAAGAGTTAAAATTAATAAGAGAGTAGTCATACATGGGATGCGAATGTTTCAAGGTAGTAACTTTGTCCGCTCGTAAATATAACTCTTCACATCTGCTTTAAAAAGTTACTACCTCTAAGTTCTCTTCGGTGGGCCGTTGCAGGTTCTTAACTTGTTGTCCTTTTTTTTAAAAAGTGTTACATCAATTCGCTTGGAATTTCGGTGTCCCTATGTACTTATATTTCCCTATATTTTTATATACTAAAAGGTATCTTAAATATAGACTTTAGTAATAAGTTATTACGGCACAAAATATGGTTAAAATTGGTTCAGTTATTTTTGCTATTGTTTTTTTTAATACACTTTATTTATAGATTAGATACTAATAAAATATTGTGAACGCGCAATTTAATATCAAAAAACGTATTAGCCATTCAAGTGGACATCTAATCAGCCTAAAACTTAAATCGATGTACATAAATGGCTCTATGCGTTCCGCAAGACACTGTCAGTAAACATATCAATACTATTGCGTATCTTTGCCTCAAGGTCTGTAATGTAATCGCAAGTACAGGCTGCAATTAATTTCTTTTCTACGACATAAGCACAACGTAGTTACTAATGTTGTTTAATATGTCGTGATTCGTGAAATCCGTTCTTAGCAAACGTACTACTATTAACTAGGTACCTCCCTGCCAAATTTCATCTTTATAGGTTATGCGGTTTTCGCTATTTCATGATGAGTGAGATATATTAAATACTAGGAGTACCCGCGGCTTCGCCCGCGTTCATGGTTTCAAGCCCACTAGAAAAAAAAGTATAGTACGATTCAAACTTAATAGCGGCTCGGAAGTTAGCTGCGAGTGCAGGTACGCGCATGTACCTAAAAATTGCGATCTGCGCATCGGAACGTACGATGTTCGGAGCCGCATTTAAGTTTGAATCGTACTATATGATATATCCTATGTTACTTCTAATACCTCCAAGAATATGTGTACAAAGTTTCATGATGATCGGTTATGTAGTTTTCGCCTGAAAGTGTAACAAACAAACTTACTTACATTCACATTTATAATACTATAGATTTAGATGAGAAAGTTTGTACTTTGTATGGATGGATGTTTGTTACTCAATCACGTCAGATCTGGCTGGGTTGTTGTAACATTTACTGAGAATTGTAGTGTCGGTATTAAATACACATAATTTTCCGTATTACTAAGGTTCAAAGGAATGATAAGAAGTGATTCAATAGTTTTAAAAATAGAACACAATAATTATTGTAAGTTGGATATTATTTTTAATTAATACTACTTAATTTTCGTTACCTTTATATAGCAAAGTTGGTTAATATATTATGTCGCTTACATCTAGTTACTTCTAATTAGTAATTATCGTAGATGCTTAGTTTAGTTATCTAGTTAAAATACCTAAACTACCCACATACACATACCCACTACCTTTATGTATACCTATCTTATTTTACTCGATGTAATTTAAATACCTAAATGGCATTAAACTTTAATCGTATGTTCTAAACAAATAAAAAAATTTAAAAAAGTTCTAAACAAGAAAGTTTTATGCGAATTTATGATGCAAATTCTTCAAAAACTTTACTGTCCATAATTTAGGTATAAGTTGGGAAATGTTTCATAATAAAATGCTAATAAATATAGAACTATATAGTTCCTATATAGTTTTTTTGTGTTTCGAATTTCGATCGTTTTGAGGGCCGTATTATACTAGTCTACCAATTTGACCTCATTGTTGGTTGGTGTTGTTAGAGGGAAGTAGTAAGTTATACAGTATATGTATATGTAGATAAATTTCAATTATAAAACGTAGTGTACACATAATATAATTTCAATTATATGTTGTAGATTGCCTTTATTCTTGTACTCCTTTGACGATTTCTCACTGTTTTTAAAGCAATTCCTGAGCTGTTTGATTCGTTAAAGAACTAAATCCCAGGCTAACAAATTCTTAGATTGAGAAAAGATGTAGATGTTGTGTACAGTGTAGTGAATGTACATTTAAAACTGTATGTATAATTTAAATAAGTAGTTGTGAATCTATAAAAATAATAATAATATTTTTTTCTGTATTAATGATAACTAAATCATTAATTATTATGGAATTACAGTGCAAACTATATAACCTATAGAAAGTGGTCGTTAAATGAAGAGAAATAATTTTTGTATTTTGTTTTTCGACATTGATGTCTTCGATTGATGTGTCTACTATGTCAGAGCGGCTAAATCCAAAGCGTCTTCCAACATCACTTATCTTTTCTCCAGCGTCCTATTGAGCGTATTAGTAAACTAGCTGTGCCCGCGACTTCGTTCGCGTTGATGTCGGAGTTTAACAATGTATTTTTTAGTGCGAAGCGCTGTTGGAGGATACCGATACAATTTTTTTTTTATTTATGCTAGTGTTTCTTTATAAACAACATTAGCTGTGGAACAATCTGGAGCGTATGTTATTTACGCGGGAAAGAGCTACGTATAGTTGACCATGAGAAAAGCATCCAATACTTAGGTCCACCCCCGCAACGGATAATGTCTGGCCCTGAGCTTTATTAATCGTCATGGCATAACAGAGACTGACTGGGAATTGCACTCGTTTGAAAGATAAAGGAAAGTTGTTGGGAATTATAGGTATTCTTGGAATAAAAACAATATCACCGGCGCCGCAACCGGTTAATATTTCAGCTTTGATTATGTTTTGCTGCAGATTTGTGACTTGGAGCCGAGTGCCGTTACAAAGTTTGGGAGGACATAAATTTATTATAAGGCAAGATAAACTAAATTTTAAAACTAAAAAGTAGAAAATAAAATTTCCCTTCAAAATTAACGAAGTTCTTAAAAGTATTATTTTCTACTTTTTAGTTTTGATTAGTTTAGTTTTGAAGTCGGGTTTTGTTTTTTGTTAAAAATAATTTATTTTCAAATTTTTAGCGGAAAGTAGTTACTTCTTTTGTTTATGTAAAAAAAAGAATTTTCCAAATCCGTCCAGCCATCTTCGAGTGGTATGGGAAACATTCATAAAAAAAGCGCCAACGAATTGAGAACCTCCTCCTTTTTTGAAGTCGGTTAATAAGAGCCTGAAAGAATTTAACTATCGGTCTATAATTACGTATAATATTGAAAGAATTTTCTTTTAACTCCTAACCGTTGAGGAGTTGTACCTTCCATCATTAGCCCAACCACAGGAGATGATGATTATCAGACGCAAATACTTGAACAGCTTTAGGAAATATATGAAGAACGTAATAAGTGCCTATAAAATTTGTGAGTTGCCTACTATTTCCCTGGGATCTCATCATCAGATCGCGACTATGAGACCAACTGAAAACTATACCCTTTCAAACAAAAAAAGAATTTTCCAAATCGGTCTAGCCATCGTCGAGTAATCGGGGAACATACATATAAAAAAAAATGAACAAAGTCCCCGACGAATTGAGAACCTCCTCCTTTTTTTGAAGTCGGTTAAAAATAATACTGCGTATGATTTTAAATCTCTTATCTAGAAATTTAATATCAACACAAATTTAATCATAATATCAGCCTTAGTGGTAAAAGTTTTTAAAAACATATAATGCAATGAGCAATGTGTCTGTGCAATAAAATATCAAACTACGAAGTAAATAAAACTACTTGACTCAAATCGCAAGTTATTATTTAATATTTACTTCGCACTTCGAAATTAAGACCAAATCTAACTAACCAAAATTTTTTGAAAGATAAAACGAATTACGAATTAACGATTTACGATACTATCAATTCAATTAATACCTTTACATAGACAAACCTCTTTAAAGACAGAACTTTAAAGACTCCTACAAAACTCATAAATGGCCGGCGGACATAGACGTAGGCGAAGGTCATTCTTTCAAGGAAAATCTTAACACCGCGATTCAGAAAATGACTTCACACGCACAACGCCATCTATCGCACAATACTGCACGCAGTTGATCTCTAGTTATAATCCAGTCAAGTTCGAATACTCGTAGATGGTGCTGTTTTAATATTTTGCTTCGGAAACACTATTATAATTTTATTAATTAACATTTTTTATAAGGTGTGAACTGATTACTATGAAACAAAAAACTTTATGTTACTTCAATTTATGCACATATTGTTGTGTATAAAAGTTACGTGAAGTTTTGAGACCAAATGCACATAACCCTAATTTTACTTCTGAAATTTCTCTACTTCTTCACTTTAAACTCAAATATCTTTTGATAGACTGAACCGATTGCAATGAAACAAAAACTAAATGTTACTTCAAGTTACGTTCAATCGTTGTGTATAAAAGTTATCTACATTGCTTTCGTACATTTCACGTGATGCCCGGATAAATAAACAGACAAACCGACAAACCGACAAACAGACAAACAGACAAAAATTCTAAAAATGCTGGAAATAGGTTCTATTGGTTGTCCTTTAACACCCTGGCTATTTTTTTTGTAATTTTTTTTGATGTACAAAAACGACTTTTCTACAGTTTTATTATATGTATAGATATAGATAAAACTTTTTTGCGTCAAAACGTAAAGATTTTCAGTTATCAACCATGTTTATAATTCGAAAGCCTGTCAACAACTGCGATTATGATATTGTGTTACAATTTGACAAAAGTCTAGTGACCGAGGAATACATTATGCAAATTCATCATAGAAAAACAAAAATACTTCAGTCGAAGAAAACACGTGCTAGATCATAAAACAACAAAGCAGCAAACACAAAAACGTACACTGCTGCAGTTCTTATCAATTTTGGCAACTTAGAAAATACTATGTGGTGTTGTTGTAGAGTGTATTATTGTATCTAGAAAACAAGGTAAACCAACTAAAGTAATGCAAATTTGACGTTTTATGGTGTTTGTCGTTAAATCGAGTGACGTTTAACGAGTTTACACTGTAATATTTTAATCCTAAGGAGTCTCGCGTCTATTATGACAACGGATACCGCTGGGGAAAATCCGCTTTAATAACTTATTAATTAATTATTATTATTAAGACTAATATGTCCATGACAGTATTTCTTTTGTAAAATATTGGCTAATTCATAATATCTACATGATCTTCGACCTTGCCTGATCGCTGGTTTATAACCTTGTAGTAATTTTATTTTTTTTAACATAAAATGGTGGTTAAAATACTACAGCAACAGAAACGTCTTACTATAAAAACTTGTTTTATGTATTACTAGCGAAATCGACTACCTCTAACTATTTTCCGCTGAACTTTGGACTGTTGTAACTCCCATTCGCAGTTTTCTTATCGAAGTAAAATCTATATTGCTAATATAAAAATTAAACACATTGCGTATAACGTTAGTCTTACAAATGAGTACTGCAGCTTAATATACGAATATGAAAGCTACTAAATACAGCTAACAGCACTACTTATATATATTTAGATGAGAAAGTTTGGCAGGATGTTTGTTACTCAATCACGCCAGACCGGCCGAGTTGTTGAAATATTTACTGAGAAGTGTAGTGTCTTGTGTCGGTATTAAATACACAAAATTCATAATGTTCAGTTTCATTCATATTCAATCGATTAATTAACATTTTCCTTTTCACTTTCATGTGAAGTAATGTAGCTATAATTTCAATGTTGAGGCTCAAGAGCAAAATGACTCATTCAAAAACCGGAAAGGCCAGATTAACTCCCTACATGTCTGCACCAAGAGGAATAATCGAACAGTTAAAAATATACCTTATCAGTTAATGATACGGTTGTTTTTACTCTAAAGGGCCATGACTTTGAAATTTGAATTACTTTGGACGAAGTAATACTAAATAGCTCAAGTTCAAATACATTGAATACGCTCAAATTGGTGTAAAAAAGGAAACAATTCGTTAGTCATCACATCGACTAATGTTATTTATGTGTCTATATGCCTGTAACTCTAACAGACACTCTAATCGGAACACGTTTTTTTTTATTTCCGTTGGAATTAAAGATTTTTCAGAAATATCACCACACTTAGGTTAAATCAGCTCAGTTCTTTTTGCGTCAAATACATACAGATGTACAGACAAACAGACAAAGATTTAATAACAGCTATTGTTTTAGGTACAGGATTCGTTACGTTTTCGTTTCATATTATATGTAGGAGACTATAATTAACTGTTTTTGTTGTTCAGTAAAGACTATTTCGATATGTCAACAAGTAAATGTTTCGGAAGTCGGCTACGATGTGCATTGGCAGGTTGAAAACATTTGCACGTGGGATTGAGTGTGCTTTATTTCAGCACTTGCTAGTTGTCTCCGATTGAATAGGTTGATATTTGAATCTTAGATACGCCAACTCGTTGTTTACAATATTTTACAAATATATAACATCACTCATAGAAAACTTACTATAAATAATTTTTATGACGTACAGGCAGACGTGACAAAACTTATGGATCCTGTTTTTGCACTTTTAACAATGGATATAAACAATCAATTACCACTCGTTATATTAATGGCCAGTTAAAGTACACAATATTCGTGGTTCCTATTTATATTTGGCATATTTGTTCACTTCGTTGACAAACTGCCTAACTACAGTGAAGGTTAGAATATTCTCGATTTCTCACAAAGGGGTCGATGAGAAGATGAGTTCTCGACTAAGACACTACTTGACCTGCATATTCGGTTAAAATTATTTTTGTAGAACAATCGGTATTGTGAGAGTATTCTACTCTTGCAAATCAGTGTTATGGGGACTGTTATATTTAACTAGAGATTCACTCTCGTTCCGCTCGGGTTTTCCCTGGATACGATTTAACTGTTACTATAAATATCGCAGAAATGATATATTTTACCGCAGTAAAAAGTATTCTATATGATGACTGATGACTCGGATACCGACTATCATCATACTTTTCGTCAACATCTATCCAGTAGTTTTCTCGTAATGCGGTCATAGGCAAACAAACAGAGGTAAAAATTCTAAAAACTAAATGGAATCAATCTTAATATATAAAAATTAAAAATCTTCTGTGCGTGTGCAAGTAATTAAACTCCTCCTAAACGACTGGACCGATTTTGATGAAATCTCTTGTGTGTATTCGAGTGGTCTAGAGAATGGTTTAGATGAATCACAATTCGGTCCTACAAAATGTATTTTGAATTAATTAGTCTACTATATAAAAATAAGTCGGGTTTTCCTTCCTGACGCTATAACTTCAGAACGCACGAACCGATTTCCATGGTTTTGCATTCGTTGGAAAGGTCTCGGGCTCCGTGAGGTTTATAGCAAAGAAAAAAAAAAAAAAAAAAAAAAAAAAAGGAAAAATTTCAACAGAAAAGCGGGAAAATCTTTTAAACTATACTAAAGAGGTTACACCTGGGGACGAACCCGAGCGAAGCGAGGGTGAGTCGCTAGTTATTTATACATTTAAACAATAATTAATGACATATTCGAAGTCTTTGCTAGGCATCGTTGTTTTGCGCTTGCGTACAGGACATCGCGACATCTGCCGGGTCCGTTATTATTATTAATATTTCAATTTCTTTTTTTTTATATTTCAACAAGATTTTCCAAAAAATATTTAATGTATAGATTCTACTCAGATAGTACATTATTATATATAGATATATCATAATATTATAATCAAATAAGAATGCTTATGGTTATGGAATCAATACCAATTTCATTTGTTTTAGATTTAGATATTAGATTGATAACTAAAGTTTAGTTCCTTTGTTCTTCTACACTTCGGGTTTTCTACATGTTTTGGGTTGTTACGAAACTTTTATCTTATATCCAACGACGATGATTTCGTATCTAGAAATATATGAATATATATCATAATATACGAATTTTAGTATATTTGACTATTTTAATTTAAATTTAAATGACAATTTTATAACAGAGTAGATTTGTAGTGGATGATAACCTATGTCCGTAGGTATTATTAGTGGGATATAAATGAATGTACGTTATGTAGGCGGTCATTAGATATTACTCGTAGTTCAAGATAATGATGACATTGAGGGATGAAAATTAGAAGAATTATATTATTATTAGCGATAAACTACAAAGAACGTCTGGAAAAGTCAAAATTGTTTATTTTGAGTGTTGTATTTGTCTGTCTGTCTGTCCGTCCGTCGATCCATCTTTGACCGAAAACGGGAAAACTTTGATGAAATTTGGTAAGAACATAGCTTAACGTTATAGAAAGGTTATCCGGGTTAACAAATAAGATTTTTATTATTCCTATTGCATAACAACATACAACAAGAAATCCATACTAGCATTTGAATTAGGTGAGTCGCTAGTTACATTATAATACTCGTACATAAGGTTTAGGGTGTGGACTTTATTTCATGTAATGTTAGTATTTTTAACCGACTTCAAAAAAAGGAGGAGGTTCTCAATTCGTCGGGGACTTTTTTTTTTTTTTTTTTCTATGTATGTTCCCCGATTACTCGACGATGGCTGGACCGATTTGGAAAATTCTTTTTTTGTTTGAAAGGGTATAGTTTCTAGTTGGTCCCATAGTCACCAAGTCACGATTTGATGATGGGATCCCAGGGAAATCGAAGACAACTCTCAAATTTTATAGGCACTTATTACGTTTTTCATATATTTAACCGACTTCCAAAAAGGAGGAGGTTATATGTTCCGATGTATGTATTTTTTTTTTTTTTTATGTATGTTCACCGATTTCTCCGCCAACTGTGGGCCGATTTCAAAAATTTTTCTTTTGTTCGATAGGGTATAGTTCTGAGGGGGTCCCATTATCACAAAATCAGGATCTGATGATGGGATCCCAGGGAAATCCAGGGCAACTTTCAAAATTTATAGGTACCTATTATGTTTTTTATATATTTTCTAAAGCTGTTCAAGCATTTGCGTCTGAAAATCGTAATCTCATGTGATGAGCTGATGATGGAAGGTAGAATTCTTCAAATGTTATTGTTTATCTGTGTTCACCGATTTATGCGTCAATTGTGGGCCGATTTCAAAAATGTATTTTTTGTTTGGTAGGGTATACTTACAAGATGTTCCCATTGTCACCAAGTTAGGATCTGATAATGGGATCCTAGGGAAATCGATGGCAACTCTTAAATTTTATAGGCACTTCCTTTCTAAAGACTTTTAAGGATTTGCATCTGATAATTACCATCTCATGTGGATAAGCTGATGATGGAAGGTACAACTCCTCAACGGCTAGGAGTTGAAAGGAAATTCCTTTAAAATTATACATGCATATAGACTGATAGTTGTGTTCTTCCAGGCTATTACGTTAATATGATAATAGAAGGTAAATCTCATTAACCTCTAGGAGTTAGATGGAATAATGGACGTGGTTTATTTAAACTATTTCGTATGGGGAATATAAACATAAAGATGAGCTCGTAGTTTAGTTACAGCTACAGTAGTCGTGGATAGAGTACTCTTTGGAAACCAACACCCCCCCCCCCCCCCCCCTTTCGGTAGACCCGATAATTAATTACTATTACGTTACATACGTTAATAGGTATGCTCGTTGTTTAATATAAAGCTTAAACAGATTTTAAATTAGTGACATATAGTAAGTCACTATAATTAAATCAGTTAAATAAAAGGCACACTAAAAATGGAAAAATAAGTTATTTTTTAAAAAAAATTAAACCGACTTCAAAAAATCTGCACTAAAAAGAGAAAAATCTAAACTAAAAAGTAGAAAATAATACTTTTAAGAACTTTGTTAATTTTGGAGTCGGTGCCAGCCAGGTATTTTGATTATGTTTACAAATTGATAGATTAATCGAATATGTATCTATTTACTTAGGGTTATTTTGCTTTGGCTGGCACCGACTCCAAAATTAACAAAGTTCTTAAAAGTATTATTTTCTACTTTTTAGTTTAGATTTTTCTCTTTTTAGTGCAGATTTTTTGAAGTCGGTTTAATATTTTTTAAAAAATAATTTCTAAAGCTGTTCAAGTATTTGCGTCTGATAATCATAATCTCCTGTGGTTGAGCTAATGATGGAAGGTACAACTCCTCAACGGTTAGGAGTTAAAAGAAAATTCTTTCAATATTATACGTAATTATAGACCGATAGTTAAATTCTTTCAGGCTCTTATTAACCGACTCTAAAAAAAGGGAGAACCTCCTCAATTCGTTAGGGACTTTTTTTATGTATGTTCCCCATTACTCGAAGATGGCTGGACCGATTTGGAAAATTCTTTTTTGTACATAAACAAAATAAGTATCTACTTTCCGTTAAAATTTGAAAATAAATTATTTTTAACAAAAAACAAAAACCGACTTCAAAACTAAACAAATCTAAACTAAAAAGTAGAAAATAATACTTTTAAGAACCTCGTTAATTTAGAAGTCGGTGCCAGCCAAAGCAAAATAACCTTAAATAGACACATATTCGATTAATCTATATCTATAATATTTGTAAACATAATCAAAATACCGTTCGAAAGTTCCTTGCAAAGGCAAGATAAGTCTATCCGTCTTGGCTGGCACCGACTTCAAAATTAACGAGGTTCTTAAAAGTATTATTTTCTACTTTTTAGTTTAGATTTGTTTAGTTTTGAAGTCGGTTTTTGTGTTTTGTTAAAAATAATTTTGATAACTTCTTCCATTGTTTACCTAGCTTGTAATAACATCAGATTATTTGGTCATAATTAATTGCTACTCTACTAATAATTATCTATTATCACATATTATTTGTAAGGTTTACTGATATAATATACGAGTAATAATCTTAAGGAATGATTTCTCATGTATATCGATTCCGGTTTAACCATGTCTAAGTTGTTATTGTTTGTTCACATCCTATCTTCTGTTGACATTTTGAAATATTATCTACCCAACTGGTACGTCATTTAAAGTCATTACTTTAAAGTCATTACTGTTGTAGGTCCTGATTTTACAACGAATCTCTTCTACAACGAAGCTCCGTTCCTACACGTAATACGACTTAGTGTTTGTTTTTTTTCATATTCACCGATCAGTTTATATGTAACGTGTATTCTCCATTCTACGCGACATTGGCGAAGTCAACTGTGCCCAACTGGCACTCCTGGAAGCCATTAAAGGAAATAATTGAATTGAAAGTCATTACAACCTTAGATATATTCAATACAAGAATCAAAAGACACACATTCGATTCACTCGGGTGCATCCCTACTAATCGTTTCCGCGTGAACGAGTAACTAGCATAATCACACGGCACACATGTACCTATATGCATCGTTCATACATACTTTCACATTTTTTTTATATTTATCGGTAAATAATTAATTAGAATTGATTTCTATAGATATGTATATAATATATGTTTTTTAGTAATATTTTGAATCAAATCAATATATGCTGTGGATATTATAATTTATGTGATGCAGTCAAGGCTATTGGCGTTCAAAGCCATGTTTACCGACAGAATGTACGATCGATACTAGGTTGTTAGGCTTCACTTAAACCCTGCGGCATTTTGATTCAACTTAAGAGAAGAGAGAGAAATATTTGCTTATTCGGCTGTTAAATATTCTTTAGAAAAAGACGTAATGCGCTAATCTTCTTATTTATTCTATCATAATATGTTTAAAATTGAAAATTTTTATAATCATATGTTGGAAAAACCCAGTTCTTTTTAAATACATGTCATTATATATGGTGTGTTATCTTCTACGTTTCGATTTTCTTTTAGTAAAAATATTTTCGTTGGAAATGGTAAAACGTTCTATGGTTACTTCTAATGCAGCTGGTGAGCTTGTCTAGTTATACAAGGTAGTAGTACAAATCAACGTAGGTATATTATGTTAAGGTGATATCATACGGTTCACTCAAATAATTATTCCTCAAGTGAATGCTTCATTTTTCTTTCATTCTATGTTCACACGGCTTAGACGGGATGATATAGAAAAGAATATTCATTGTTCATTTCTTTTTACCCCCTACGGAACGGAGACGGTATATGCGTTTAGGGTGAGAGATGCTTGTGTGTGCGTTTATGCAAAGTAATGTTCCCACCTATCTTCTAAACTAATGATCCGATTTTGATGCAGTTTTCAGTTATGGGTTCGGGTTAGATTGCTGCATGTTCTTAGATAGGCGGGCACAGTCGGGCGAACGCCCGGGTCGGCGCGTACATAACGCTTATATAATATTTTGAATATAATATTTATGCTCTCTAAAAAGTTTAAAATAAAAAACTAAATTAAAAATTTTGATAAAACCCACGACGGTTAACAAATTATTAAAAAAGGATAAAATAATAAAAAAACCCCCGACTTAAAAATAAACGTAATACGAGATAAAAAAAACCAAGAATATCCGTCGGGGGCTGCCATTAAATGAACTAGTTTTGACGGTTTAGGAACATTTGTATGTAAATGCCAAAGGTAAAGAACCTTTTTGTTTTGAAAACCTTACGTGTTAGAGTTCTGTAATAATGGTGTATCAATATAAAAACTCTAACAATTTATCTTATTTTACTGTTACTTTACAGTGTCAAGAATAATCGAACCCGTAAAGAATAAGTTAAGGCAGAGAATCTGAATTACTAAACAGTATGAATTATTAAAACTATAATTTAAATATTACCGAGATGTACTTTGCTGAATGTGTACCGACTACTGAGTGCGCTTAGGTTTTACATAGGGTACTAGTACTTTCTATATCTAAAGTCTAAACCTCTTAGTATTTTAAAAAAGAATTATATGTTTTTTTTTGAGAATAGCTAATGCTTCCACCACGCTTGAATATGACTAAAAAAATATGACGCAAATACAAATTCAAAAATTAATTATGTAGTCCACGCGCGCTAGTTCCACTTCCCGAAATTTCAGAATCAGGACTGACCTTCATTTTGATCTTATTAATATTACCCACGTCAATGTAACGGACCCGCATCTTTCAATATTCCGATGCCCCACATATCGGGAATTAAAATATTCAATACTAACGACTCTCTTCGCTTTGGTCAATCTTCCCCCTTCCCCCGGACCTTTGAAGAAATAAGACGTGTACATTTGTTTTACTAAATTTAAATGATTAATTAAAATTTATTCAGTAAAATGCTTCTAAAATAATAGGAGTGCAGAACCATCGAAGAGCTCATGTAAACTGTGTCCGATACTTTGTGCTTAGTGTGAGTGAGTGCGATGTACTTGAACTCTGTCTCTCTCGACACCGCTTAAATCGTGCGAAATAGTATAGGATAGCAGTGGTTCACGCTCTTTACTCTGCTACAAGTTCATATTACACTGGACGGTCATAGAAATAATTCGTTATTGCAGCGAGTGACCAGTTTAGCTTGACCTGTCGATCGTACCTATCGAAACTTCTTTGAAATCATTAACTCCTGGTACTTATACACATTACGAGAAAGATGCCGATCAACCGCTCCCCACCACAAGTGCAACAGCTGACAGCGCCCGCTTCGATTTTGCACTGTAGCTCGGAGCCTAACTTGTTAAATCAAACGGATACCGAGAGTTTAAATATAAATATGCGTCAAAAGCGTAAACGCTTTGATTCCGATACTGGAACACAATCACAGTTAACCTCCTTTATGAATGATATGAAAAACATGATGCTTGAATTTAAAACGATACAAGAAGAAAAAATAGAAAAAGTTTATTCGGCATTAGACGATATTAAAAAACAAAATAGCGACATATGCTCCTCTATTGAATTTATGTCAAAAACATATGATTCCCTAAATGAAAAAATACGTAAATTAGAATTGGACCGTCAAGCTAATCTACAATACATACAATCTATGGAGGAAAGGCTTGAAGGGCTGGATCGCAGCTCCCGTTCTTCTTGTATAGAAATAAAAAATATACCAATACAGGGATCGGAAACTAAAGAGCAGTTATTAAATATACTTGTTGATATAGGAAAAAAACTCAACTTAAACATTTTACCTCATGAAGTTTTTGACATCTACCGTATTCATACCATAAAAAAGAATTTGGAATCAAAACCGATTATTGTAAAGTTTACAAGTGTTTTAATAAAAGAAAAAATAATAGATCTTTATAAAAAAAATAATAAAAGCGGCACATTTTTAACTACGGACTCCATTCACATTAAGGGAATAACCAAACGTATCTTTATATCAGAAAATCTTACTGCTAAAATGAAACGCCTATTTTTCTTAAGTCGAGACTTTGCAAAAGTGAACGATTACAAGTATTGTTGGGTATCACATGGAAAAATATTTGTGCGTAAGTCTGATGGCGGACCGCTGCAGCAAATAAAAAGTGAAACTGATCTATCGCCACTTAAACAAAAGTGACTATTTATATTAACATTATTTCACTCATTAACGATACTTACAAAATATTTTTATACTTTTTTTAAATATCTTGTGGGTGCTATGTTTTATGGTTTTTACTTGCACTTACCCAACATTATTTTTGGTTTTTTACCTATAAAAAATAAGAAAAACCTTATAGCACCTTCAGGATATTTTTATGTACTTTTTGAGCAATTTTTCTTGAAGTTAAGAACATATTATCTTGTAATTGCTATGTTTTATAGTTTGTGCTTATGCTTACCCAACACTACTTTTGGTTTTCTATCCACAAAAATTAAAAATAAACTTACTACAAAATACTTTTATATACTATTTGAGCAAATTTTCTTAAAATTAAGATTATATCTTATAATTGCAATGTTTTATAGTTTAAGCCTGCATTTACCCAACATTAATTTTGGTTTTCTATCTTTAAATAATAAGAAAAAAATCATGGTATGTTTTATAGACATAGCTTGTATTTTTTATCATTGTACTACACTAAACAACTACAGACACAACACATACACTTCAACACATAACATAAGATTAAAATTCAATAATAAGAATTTCTACTCAGCCATATTTTATGTTTTAAATGAACTATTGTATATTATTATATATCATATTATACCTATTGCTACTTCAACCTCACAAGTGTGTATACATATTTATTACAAAAGTTTTATTCAAATTGAAAGATCAATATTAATAAACAGTTTCATTTTAAGCATAATAACAATACATTTATACTATTATCTAATTAATTATTTAATAAGTATATTTTATATTAACGTAAAAACTCATACTTTTATTAATTCCATTATAAAATGAATGATATTTATTATATAACTAACGAATTAGAAAATATTAAATTATCAAATTCATTCCTCTGTTCTCCGGAAGAATGTTTGCAGTTGGCTTCAAAGAATTATAACATGTTTAATATTTTGCATGTAAATATTAGAAGTATAGGGTGTAATTTTATACACCTGTTAACTTTATTAGAAAGAATAAATGTGAAAGTTGATGTAGTAGTTTTATCAGAATGCTGGCTCAGTAAATGTAACAATCTGCCTATATTACACGGTTTCACTTCTTATGCATCTAATTTTACTCACCAAAATGACGGGGTTGTTATCTATGTCAGACAAACTATAATTCACACCGTTGAACAGCCAGATTTTTATGATGCAAATTGTCTTATATTAAAATTAATGAATACAGCAGCTATCGTGGCACTTTATAGGTCTCCATCCTTTAGACATATTGACAAATTCAATAATTCCCTAGATAAAACCCTACATGACTTAAATATGTACAATAATATAATAGTTATTGGTGATGTAAATATAAATATAGCAGATAATAATAATGATCCTCATTCAGATCCATATCTTAATCTTGTCTCCTCGCACGGTCTACTATCTGCGCATACTTTCCCGACACGTGGTAATAACTGCCTCGATCATGTCATGGTAAAGTCGAAGCAAATATCAACTACTCTTGTTCTCGATTCGTATATTACAGACCACGCACCAGTGATTGTTTGCTCTGATTTCGAAATAAAAACCCATACCATGCGCCACCCTGTGAGGAAACTTAATGAAGCTGCTTGCTTAGAGGAACTTGAAAAGTATGACTTTTCCAAAGTTCTAAGAGATAACAATGTTGACAGAGCGACTACAACTCTCGTAAAAATAGTTTCTGACATTGTACATAACCACTCTAAGGCAGTTACTGTAACTAGTAAAAAACGAATTCTAAAGCCATGGATTACTCCTGGACTCTTACGATGCATCCGAAACCGAGATAAACTTTTTCGGAAATCCAAGAAAAACCCTGAAAATGTGGAACTTAATATAATTTATAATCGATATAAAAATTTTTGTAATAACCTTCTAAAAAAAATTAAAAAAGAATTCGATAAAAATAACTTTCTTAAAGTAAAAAATAACCCTAAAGCTACATGGGATTTAATAAAAAATTTAAGCTATCTTAAAAAAAACTCTAAAACATCTACAGACCTTCTTAGGTTAAGTGACGATCCATTTATGGCAGTTTCTACTGTCAACGAGTACTTTGCCAACGTAGGTAGAAATTTAGCCACACAAATTACGAATTGTAATGTTCCGTCCCTCCTTGATAGTTCAAATATAACAACTTCTTCTTACCTTTCATCTTTTTCTTTATTTAGCACTGACTATATTGAAGTTGAAAATGTCATAAGAAATCTTAAAAATACCTCAGCGACAGGATGGGACGGGATACCAACCTCGCTGGTAAAATCGGCTAGACATATACTTATACCAATGTTGGTACATATTTTTAACTTGGCTATAGAGACTGGTATCTTTCCCAAATGTTTTAAAAAAGCCCTGGTTCGTCCAATTTATAAAGGCGGTGATGGAAGCATTGTCAGTAATTACAGGCCTATCTCGATTTTAACTACCTTATCTAAAATATTCGAAAAACTGCTGAATAGTAGACTTGTTAATTATTTAAATCATCATAATATTATTGCAACAAATCAGTACGGTTTTAGAAGTGGTAAATCTGCAGAGGATGCTGTTTTGGACTTAACGAACTCTATCGTTACTAATTTTACTAAAAAAGAAAAAACTATTGGCATATTTCTAGATCTCAGTAAAGCATTTGACACTGTTTCCATTCCGAACCTACTACAGAAATTACATCAGTTGGGCGCGCGAGGAGTGGCAAATAATATTTTTGAGAGCTACCTCAGAAATCGTTCACAATGTGTTGTAATCGATGGTGTTATGAGTGGAGAAGAAATTCTGGATTTCGGAGTACCTCAGGGTAGTGTCCTTGGGCCGACGCTCTTTCTCATTTATGTAAATGAATTGTGCAAACTAAAATTAAAAAACTGTAAACTAATCTCATATGCCGATGATACTATCTTACTCGTAAGTGGAAGAAATTGGCCGGAAGTTACAGAATACGCTGAATCTGCATTAAATGCTGTCAACAATTGGTTTCGCAAAAATACTTTGACTCTAAATTTAGATAAAACAAATTTTATAACTTTCGCTCCTAACAATAATTCTCTTCCATCTTCCCCCGTTAAAATTACTGTTCATGATCAAGGGTGCAATAGAAATATAAGCGTAAATTGTAAGTGCAAACATATTAAGAATTCTATTCAAACCAAGTATTTAGGCATATATATAGATAACACCCTTTCATGGAATGAACATATTAAGGTAACCTGCAATAGGCTTCGAAAATTAATATTTGTCTTTAAAAAAATAAGAAACGTCGTTGATTTGCCTACACTTAAAAGCGTTTACTATGCCCTCGCACAGTCGATCATATCATATTGCATTACGGCGTGGGGAGGCATGGGTAAAACTAAATTGTTGCGCATAGAAAGGGCCCAAAGAACTATACTGAAAACTATGAATTCCAAACCCTTATATTTTCCTACGATTGAATTGTATAAAATATCAAAAGTACTCTCTGTTAGAAAATTATTCTTACTCCAAACCATACTACGTAAGCACTCGCAAACACCTTTCGATGACCGCTTAATCTCCAAGAAGCGTAGATCGGACCTAGTTTGCAGAACGATTCGTGTAAGATTGGCTTTGGAAAAACAACATTATAATTTCCTTTCCCCACATTTATATAATAAAATAAACAAAATTCTTCATATATATCCTCTAACATTACATGTATGTAAAAAGAAAATTACAGCTTGGTTGTTGGATTTGACTTATGATGAAATAGAAAGCTTATTGAAATAAAGTACATTATATATGGCTGACACACAACACGCACGCACACGCACGCACGCACGCATACACGCACGCACACACACACGCACGCACGCACACACACACACACACACACACACACACACACACACACACACACACACACACACACACACACACACACACTTTTTTATGAAACTTCTAATATCCTAATTTAGGTTTTTAATCTTTAATTTGGAACTAATGTATATATATGATCTGGAAGTGGGCGTTAATGGCTACGACACAGTTTTTAACTACTGTAGCCCTTATCGTACATAATTTCAATTTGTTAATTTAAAAACGTTTCCAATAAAGGTTTTTATTTTTTTATTTTTTTAATCTTTGTTACTACTAGGGAAGTAGTTTTAAAACAATAGTTCTGGTTTTTAACTCCTACATTAGAAATCATATTTAATGATTATGTATCATACATTTAAGACGCTAAAGACATGAAGCTCTACGCTTACTTTTTCCATATAGTAGAAAAAGGAAGGAATCAAACGTTATACATATTACTTAATCACTAATATATTATATATTTTTAATACGTAAAACTTTACGTGTATTGTATTAGTTGGGTTCAATGGCGGTCGTCTGTAAAGGCAGTCTCGCCCATAAAGTACTCGGAGGGAGGACCAATTCGTCAGATTATATCGGCTCCACAGATCGGCAAACTGCAAACGTGATTTCGTATGCGAATTGCTAACAAATTAGGTTCCTAAATGCATACGAATAGTTTTTGTATTGTTTTTTCCATTATTGAAGTATTTACGACGTTCGTTCTTACGTAAATATCTATATGATATTGTTATCTGCTTGCTGTGAACATTACGTTCAATGATCTGAAGTTATCGACTATTTGTATTTAAGTGCCTTTATCATTTATATTAGTTCTTTATATTTGGTTTCTTTGTCATATCTTTAGATATTTCATTAAAATATACCTTATAAGTGTTTTATTAGTGTTATTATATTGTGTAAGTGTTTATTTGAGCGTTCGTAAAGTTACTTGCCCAACCGTGGAATTTTCATAGAAATGATTAAAATCGATTCCAAGTACATCTGAACATGCGATGTTTCGAGTAATCGATGTTTGACCTTTTAAATATACAAGTCGGGCCGCGTGTAACTTCAGATTTAATAACTAAATAAATAGGAATGTTATTTTTTAACATTGTTACTTAGACAGTTTAAACTTCTATAATCTACGATTACTTATGTATTAAAATATAGAAACATGTATTATATTATTTTTATTTATTCTACTGTACATAATACCTTTTTATATTTTTGTAACACTACAGAGTTTCGTTTTTTTTAAGACAATATACTATCAACTATGTATCTTAACGTTTAAAGCAATTTTAATATTTGTCAATATAAATATTTCGAAAGCAGGTAAATTCAATTCTGGATAGCAACAGCATCAGACGAGACTGAATTGTCAAAAAAAAACTGTTGCTAACTTCGTCCGGTATTTTACGACGCGGGATTCCAAATTCCGAATTCCAAATTATGCCCTTGGGATCGACTGCGAGAGAATTTATGCCGTTCTTTTTTAAAGATGGTTTTTAGTGCTTTTGTCGTAGCTAATAAGTATAACTATTCCTTATTGCATTTAAACAATAAACAGGAATTTAAATACGATTTTTGTTTGCCAAATTTATGGCATAGTCAACTGATTCATATAGTTGTCTAACGAATTTCTAGATAGGTCATAGGGCATTGACAGGGCATGCGCGGAGAGCTTACTTACGTACTTCTAATATGACAGTTAGGAAATTATGACAGGAATAACTAACTTATTACGAGTTTGCAATTCAATTCCATTAATTTTTGATTTTGCTCCTTAGTGCTTGCGAACAGATTAATGACCAATGTCACGAATTTGCAACGTAAATCAGTATTTTCGACAACCCATATCTATATCTATTTGCTACTATTTCCAATAAAACCAATGGGCGATCGCCTGCTATATGAATTTTTATACTTTGATTATAGTTAACTTCCCGGTACATCACCCTTCAATCATGACCTGATATTTTCCGTCTATTACAGATTCCAACTGCGTCAGCCGAAGGCCATTGCGTGTGGTATGGCGTGTGTTCGAATAGCACATTCAAAAAAACGAATTGCTACTACGATGGTCCAGCGAAGCCTATTGAAAACAGCGCGAAGGTAAGTTGGGGTTTTGTGCATATTCGGACCTGTAACATAATTTGTTTCGGTTTTTGCATAACTCGATTTGTACAGATTATGCCCATACACAATTTTTTTATAATGTATCCGTTGAAGTCGGATAAAAATAGAGTTTTGCAAGATATCTACTTTTATATAACTACTATACCATATTATTGTTGGCAAATTACTAGTGTTCACACTTTACATTCATACCACATATATATTTTTATTTAGTTAAGTTTCTATTTCTCGTGGTAATGTTTTAGTAGATATATATACATATTATTATGATGTTGCATCATAAAATATATTTTCTGAGCTTGTCTATTTATTTTATTAAGTAAATAATATATCGTAATAACTATAAGTGGTACCAGTAAGGTATTATTAAATTAACACTGAAAATTTGCAAATGTTTGAAGGAGATTGATATCATCTTGCAATATACATATTACATATTACATTGTATACATGTACGAATATGTATGCTTTTATCTTTTAATATATAAATATATATACATAGTTTTGAACTTTAAACCATTAAAATATGTAGGATAAGTGTAGGTGGCTTGGGTAAAACTATTTAGACTGACAATAGTCTTTAAGGCCTTAACAAAGTTCATTATATA
Organism: Boloria euphrosyne; assembly: GCA_951802675.2. Lineage (NCBI taxonomy): Eukaryota > Metazoa > Arthropoda > Insecta > Lepidoptera > Nymphalidae > Boloria > Boloria euphrosyne. Next base: position 2,508,065 of record OX637885.1, on the reverse strand, counting down.
TCGTTGATGAGTTCATTTGTATGAATATTTTATATTTATTGTTTGTATGGTATTGAATTTTGTGGTATTTGCCAGCACAGCGCGCTTTTTTTTATCGACGTGATATTACCATTATTGCTTAAGGAATATTAGGGCTTTTCAATTTAAAGCCTAAGTAAATAAAGGTTTATATTACCTAGTTTATTCCTATTATGGTAAGGTTATTTTTATTAACTTTAGCTGTGATTCGAGATTCGTTCTATAATAATGTTGAAACATTATTATATATAATAATCTCTTACTTTTAAGAACTCATTCTATATTGCTTCTTATAAAATTTATGCTTTATTTCATTTGTAAAAGTACGATTAATCCCAATATTGAGTTAACCCGTCAACGCGAACATACGAGACACAATAGATTTTCAATTGTTATAAATCTATATTGTCCCCGCGCCCGTTGATGGGATACCGATAAAACGTCGCATGCTGACAAAATTTTCCTCCGCATCACATTTTCTGGAAGAATGAAAAATATGGGAAAAAGTACAGACTATCACCGTTTTATTAATTTAGTTTCAAGGTCCTAATAGTCTCAAGGACCTAACTAAATAATTGACATATTGTACTTTGTCACGAGGCTTTTTCCGAATTAGGAAATTTATAAATTGCACAGTAAACGTAGAAAGTTTTTCCCTTTTTAATCCTCAAGGGCGATTCCGCTGGGCACAAAGTGGGTCAGCCACGAGGTTACCTCGTCTGTAAATCTATATTTAGCATATCCATGCAATTGTAACGTGAAACAAAGCCTACGTTCATATTACGTAGGTATGTGAACATTAGGAGTTTGACCCCACCACGACATTCATGTAAGACAAAGGCAACATTGACGTACACAATACGTTTGAAGTTGCCGAAAAAAATTTTTAATTTCCTAATGTCTTTTCCTTAGATCCGTAAAATACTTAAACAAAACATGATGACTAACTGTTAGAGATACAGAACGACATAATATGATCCATTTATCCAAGGATGTATGACTGGCTCTGATAATTATTTTTTGTATTATTATATAAATAACAATAGAAATGTTGACTTATTAGTCATTACCATATACCATATTGAATAAAATACTTGAAAGTATTAAATTAATACTTCCTTAGATTTACGCGAATATTCGACATTATAAATGAAACTACCTTTTCGGATTTTGTCCCGGATTTAATTTGATTTTTAGTTCCTGACGTTTCGAATGCTTTACAGCAATCATGGTCACGGGAGAGACTAAGATATTTGACGTCTCATAGGTTTATATACTTGTTACAGACAGTGCCTACCCACAATTTACAAAAAAAATTTGAAAATGGCATCCGAGTACCTTATAAAATTTTCATTCTAAACATTTTTATTTAAATTTAAATAATTTAAAAATAATTTATAATTATGGCAATATTATTAACTTATTTTTAGCTAGTATTATTATAATTATTATTTTAATATTAGTTATTCAAAAGTATTATGTAGTGTTGCTATTATAATAATATGTATATTATATGCTAAGTTACATTTTATAATTTAAATTAAGTATTAATTTCATATAAGAAAATTAAGTTAAAATTGCTAAAAATATAAATTGAATTTTGATTATTTTAAAGTATTAAGCAACACTACTGCAAATTAAAAATAATTTAATCAAATCAAAGTATGCTTAGATTTTGACAGATTCTTTTGAGTTACAATTTTTAAAATTTTTAGAATTTAGATTGAAAGAAAGCTACTGCACGGTTCGGAAGGCAGTTTGTACAGAGAAGAACCGGCAAAAAACTCTACACTTAATTAAATTAAACTCTACACTTAATTAACTTAACTACATTAAATTACCCAAAAGTAGTAAGTGTTATGTTCTATTCAGAAGAATCAGAACAGATGCAGATCTGAAATGTGATTTTACGAATAACGTTAATTTTTGTATTTTATTGCTTTTTGGAGTCAGAAAAGTTGAGCAAATATTTCGTCGATGCCACGTATATGGAATCATTTGAAGGTTACAGGGGCAATACAAGGAACGTCACAAAATTATTATTTTTTTAATTAACATTGCAATCTATAATTCGTGGCAAAATCTTAATGTTCCCATACTTTTCAACTTTTTTAATTTTGTGTGACATTCCTTGTGTTGCAGTATTTCTTTTCGATGCCCTAGTTTGCATATAACCGTTAAATGTTGAAAATAACTCGGTCACTTTTTGATATTTTGTTGAAGACGTATCGAATGCTTTGCCGCAAATGGTCTCAAGAGAGACCTATTACAGATTGTATTTTTACATTGGAATATTAACAAAGTAATGTTCTCCGACCGATTCCGGCCATGGCGGCCATTCTCATTGAGACTGGCCAAGTACGCAGGAGATATTATAGTGCACAAGAGTACGCGCAAACACAAGTGCACTCTCTCTTCTTATCACTCTCATACTCCGATGGGACGACTACTCGACACGACCAGTGAGAGCTAAGGCGCAGGACCGACGGCTTTACGTGCTCTCCGAGGCACGGGGGTGAACCACCGCCAACTTCCCAACTCCGGGCTGTTACTGAGGCTTACGAAACAGAAAGACTCAATAACTAAACTTGGCCCGACCCGGGACTCGAACCCAGGACCTCCGTACATGCTAGCCACTACACCACAGGCAGTTTTAACAAAGTACACAGTAAATCACACGTTGAGCCATTCTTCCATTAATTGACCACTTCACATGTTATTAAGATTTATGATCTAGATTTACAATATAACACACCCAAAAAAGTGCGGTGCTTATTAAAGTGCGAAAATATTATAGTGTTTTAACTTGTATATACACAAATAATATAGATTAATGAAATCAACTCAATATGATATTACAGATTTTTCTGGAGGCATTGTTAAAACCTACACTTTTCTAATAATGCCCTGAATACCAGCCTCTTAGCACTTTTTTCTTTTTAAAAAATCGTACTTTCATTTAGTAACATACATTAATTAAATGCTAATTCGAAAATAATCCTATGGCTCTAATTACAGCTACCTAGTACCTAATGTCACCCTTTTGTGTATCTAAGAATACGATAGTCATACGAAAAAAAAACAGTTTATAAAATTTTTGAAATCTAATCTCAAAAACAGCACAACCGATTATGACGATTCTTTCACTGGAAGATAACTCATGTCATAAAGTTACGAAAGTAACGTAGGCTACCTTCATTTTAGAACAAGAATTAGAATTCGCCCAAAAAATTAAAACTCGTAAAATTGCATCTATGAGGGCGAAGCCGCGGGGTATAGATAGTTATAAATTAACTACAATCAAGGTATAAGGATCTGATTGTTTTATTTAATATTCAATAATGAATCTTGTATGTTTCAGGAGTATTAAAAATCAACACTTAGGTAATAATAGTAATGTTGTGTCACATTTATGTCTTTCGTCTTTACGTTTGACGTCACATTTGGTTTCAACCAATGGTGACGCGCTTAGAAAGTTTTGATTTCCTGCCGTTAACGTTCACTTTTATATTTACGAAATAAAAAAAAACGATTTAATTGTAATGTGACGATAATAAAGATTGGAAAAAGGATATTTGAAACAAAATGAATTTTTATGCATATTCCCTATTGTGACATTTATATATTTGTGACACTGACACCCCTGAAATATATCAGGCGGCTGTAATTTGATAAACAGTCAAAATAAACACCAGCCTATCCGGTTGATATTCGGTACGTCATACATTTTGTATATCTAATTACAGCATCGTCAATTATCACTAATCTAAAGGAAATACATCGTACATGTATTAAAAAATCCATGCATTAGTTCGTCTAGAGTAATAAAATCGTTAAACAATTAGTATGGAGAGGAATAAATGCGAAATATAACTTATTTTTGTAGGTTATATTTCGCACGGTTCTCTCCTTATTTTTGGAAGGACAATTCTAATGACTAGGTGTCATTGTTTTTCGTGGGAATTAAAAATTATTTCTGAATTATTCTAATTCTTTAAAAATTTAAGTTAAAATCGGTGCAGTATTTCTTGCTTCAAACGCGAACATCGAATTCGCATAGTTACTGTTTTATTATATATCCAATTTTTTTCAATCTGTGAATTTATTTGCATGGATTTCGCCACATGATTCGGGCGCTTCGCCAGCGAGCGTAATGTTGCATGCTGACTGGACTTTGTATCTTTTGTGCTTGCAGTAGAGAATAAACTGTGTTGCTTTTCAAGCGGCTTATTGTTTACATTTTATAGCAATGATGTTGTCATTTCTAAAGCGGAATTCCTTTTTATAATTCATTGATAAGTATGAAAACAAACAAAGGGATGTGAATGTATTACCGCTGTAATTTTGTTATTATTAGCATTTTCGTATCAGCTTTTATGCCTTTATCTTAGATATTAAAATTGTTAAATGTTTTTAAATAAATTTATGCTTTATGTCAAAGAAAATTAATTCCATAAATATACTATATACATAACATACAGTGTAGAAATTAAATGTACATACTTTTATATTTACATATATTTATATTAGTGCGGAAGTACGGGTTACATTTCTTTCGGTTTTATATTTACATCAAAAAAATTAAATTGACTCCAAAAAATGCCGAAGTCAAAAATAGTAGCATTATCTTCTGTTCATGCAATTATTCTCGCTTTTGATGTACAGTTTTCTTCAAAGAAATGAATAAACTCGTGTTGAAGGGAGGCCCGTTCCCAGCAGTGGGACGATAAAAAGGACTGAATACAATACAACACAATGAATAGTCTATTAATATTACTATTACGTACTCTGCCTGTATTATTTCTTAGTCTGAGATTTATACATAGGCACTTCATATTATAGTAGAGTTAATACCTCGCTGCAGACTCGGCCATAAATCATAATCGGACTAGGGATGTGCGCTAGTTGCGCGCGCGCAAGGCCGCTATCGATAACGGAATCATCAAGGTTACGACGTAAACATACTGCATTCATTAAGTATGCAGGGTAACTAATGGGTACTAATGTGATTAACTACCTAATTATTAAAAACTAAAGAGGGTAATTAGCAAATATGTTTAGCCTATTTAGTATAACTATTTTAGTTGTGCTGTGCTATTAAGTATATTTAAATTGCTACAAAAATAAATTAGACCATTACGTGTCAAATAAACGTGTTTTTATTTCTATCACCCATTTATAAAGATACAAAAAAAGAACTATCGATATCACTCATCGACTGCAGTAATGCACAGCGCAGTAATGCACAATGCCGTGCCATAAGGCCTGTGAGTGGGAAAGAGAGCGAAATACTCGAATGATTTATGGCCGAGTCTGCAGCGAGGTATTAACTCTACTATAGTTAGGCTTAGGTAGGTATAATAAGTACGTATCTTTTTATACTAACAATGATTATTTCACGCGTGAAGGATGCATGTGTGGAAATCTACTAGACATTTTTATTAATTTCTGATTGACATCACATAAATTATAATAAAATGTCTTATCAAATATTTTTAACATAACTTAGATGGTTCTGCAAATCTTTATTCATATATAAGGAATACAGTATGTACCATAAATATTTATGTAAGGTGGGTGGACCACGGCAGAATACCACCTTATCAAATAAACAGTTATAATTTGTTGGATAAATGAAGCAAACTTATCATTTAGTAAAACTTTGTTTTATTATATATAATATTCTTTATTGCACTTAAAAATGATATACAGACATTTCATTATAATTTTTATATGCAAAGGTGGACTTATCTCTAGAAGAGATCTCTTCCAGCCAACCTTTGTTAATCAGAAATAGTGTAATAAAGAGCAGGTATGTTGTGCACAAAACTGATAATCCAAATAATTCAATACTTAAATATTGTAATATAAAATATATAATATCATACAATACATACAACATACAATACATATTTACATACGTATATATACATACATAGATACATACATACATACATACATACATACATATATACATACATCCATATACATACTTCTAAATAAGTAATAATATATATAATAGGTACAATATATAATAACAGTAATAATTAAGCATCTTAATTTACGATTGAGTAAGAAGGTGCTGTTTTAATTTCTTCTTGAAGGAATTAATGGAAGGGCTAAGTTGGATGTCTTTAGGGAGCTTGTTCCAGAGCTTTGCGCCATATACGGAAAAGGAGTGCAAAAGGAACTTCGTGTTACTCTTGGGTATCTCAAGCATCGCAGTGATGCAAGGTCGCCTGGAACGTGATGGAGTAGGGAGAGTTTGGAAACGAGAACGGAGGTATGAAGGAGAATTAGGGTCATTAAGGATGTTGAAAAGGAACGAAAGGATATGCATATCACGGCGAAGGCGGATTGGGAGCCATTTAAGTTGAGCACGAAATGTTGATATATGGTCATGCTTGCGCAAGCCAAAGATAAAGCGAATAGCGAGATTTTGAAGACGCTCAAGTTTATTATGTAACATATTAAACCCTTTTTTGATTGCAAAGTTAATCACTTTCTAATAAACGTAGGTTTTAGAAAGCTCTTCTAAATGGCCTTACTAGGACAGGGCTCCATATAAGGCCAATATTATAAATCAGTCATTGAACTGAAAACTAACGTTATGATTACCAAAATATCTGCTTATACTTAAACTATATTAAAAGGTCTTTCATTATAACGGAACATTAAACGTTCAATATTATATATCCATTTATAAAATACTCAACGAAAATAACTTGATCACAATAATTGTATAAGCTAGTATAGTATTATGTGATATGTGATATAACTAAGAATCTTTTAGAAATATATAGTGAAGAAATGTTTTAAAAGTAATACTAATGAGTTTTATATTGACAAAAAATAAGTTTTCAATGACCTTAATAGTAAAATTATAAAAAAATGAACTGACCTAGTTTGATTGGCCTTACAAGGAACCATTGACTTTTCTAGGAAAACTACCTATATTTTAATTTGATTTTATAATAGTAACTTTTTTTTATTACTATAGCCAATCCTTATTATTAATTCAGAGTAACAAAATTTAATAAAAATAATAGGTTATCTACTTAAAAACTTAAGTTTTTCTGTGAGCGCGAATTACAATTTTAACGTCGATAAGAGAAGTTAATATATCGATGGACCGCAATGACATAATATCGGCGTGAGGGACTTGCCGCCGCGTCTGTGTCCTTAAGATAGTTAGGTATTAGTGTAAGGAATTTGTCATCACGTGGCAATGACTATGACTTTTTAGTAATTGGCCTTCGAAGGAACATGGCCTTCCATGGTCCACCCACCTTACATTGTACACAACGTACGTACTTTATGTAAAACGTAAACGTAAATTTATTTTAAACGTAATAATTTATTTATGGAACATAATATCATTTAATTTCAATATTCCTTATAGTATTTCAAACATACCTACCTGAATAGATGCGTAATGTTATATTTTTGTATATAAACATATATCGGGCCTATACATCCAACTTGTGATAATAAAGATAGTACCCATGCAGATTGTTCCCAGCATAGCAACGGCGCCAATGACATTATAATTGACGTCAATAATGTTCACTTAGCAATATTAATTGAAGCGATACATATTAGGTACTTACAACAAGGCATGCGCCTCATTGAACCCCATAAACGTATCAGACGTTTGGATGCATTTTGATCAGACCTCGTTACTTTCAACCAATTCAGTAGATATTTTTAAATGAATTGGATTATTTTAAATATGCATGGATTCTTTAACTTTGCCGATTCAAATGCGATTTTTATAAAACTAATAAATCTATCTCGATTTACTACAAAATGTATAAATAATTGAACTTTGATGAAGGACAAGCGAAAAATAAATAATTTATGATGATATTTTTAACCTTAAATATTCGTGACGAGACTATTCAAAAAAATGTAGGTAGGTACTTTTAACATGTACATTAATGATCATATTATAATGATATCCTTCATATTATGTTGATTTGAGTTAGAATATTTTCCCTCTCATTCCCATGTATGCGTGCGTTCATACTGTCCTTAATAGTCATGTTTCGCTTCAATTCCATTCCAGTCACGATCAATCTCGAAGAAATCTTACTGCAATGCATTCGACAGTACTATAACAATTTTTCTTCATCATTATTTCATGAATCACATTATCATTTCATAATATGAATATGATACGACTTTAGAACGAACTGTAAACGGTATTTCAGTCAGGATCGGCACTTAAGGTTAAAGACATCTCCAAATTCTTCGATGTAAATCGATATGATTAAAAGTGTTTTTTGTGGTATCTAATTTTCTTGGTGTCATGATATCTGCAATTTTTGTTATTCATGATAATCTTCTATCCATTATTATTGGCTTGTAAATAGTTATAATGATAAGCTATTAAAGCTTATTTTTTGGTTATTTTACGTGGCCATGAAACATTAATTACAATAACAGCGCGCACAGAGCGGTTGACGTTCATCTGTGTGATAATAGTTTGCCATTTTCTTATTTCGACTATCGTATTATCGGTCGTCTCTTTTAATATGCACTGTAGGACTACTTGAAGAGGCGTTAGTAAATGTATTTAGGTTTAATAGTCTTTTAAAAAAATCAACGTCTCAGTCTTAATTTATACAAATGGCTGACCAGCCAAAAAATAACCTTTTTTTTTTGTCGACTTCATGTTTATGGTACTGTCGTCACTACTGCTGTCTGCTACGCAGATCGCTTACTTTTTAAAAAAAAATACTAATAATGTATTCTTTTGTATTTTCGCAGCTTCAGATATATTTAATAATTTATTTCCTTAACATAATAATGATTATTGAGTACCTATTCTAATAGTATTCGTATAATATTTCATAACATGATTGTCTGATTTCATGTTTAGTTCTATGACATTTTATGTTTATATTGTTTCTTTGAGTATAAACTATAATGTTTACGATGGAATACTCAGAGATGGATGCCGGCTGATGGTCACTAACGAATCTCATTAGGCACTTGTGTCCTCACGCAAGACTTCTACGTGTTGGATCTATGTCACCACGCAAAACCGGACCGGGCCTTTAAGCCCGTGAAATTACAAAAGGTGCGAACTTAATAACTAAATAAAATAAAGTCAAATATAACCATTTTTTGCCACAAACAACGATAAATCTAAGCAAGAAAATACCTCCCCCCACATCTCAAGAAAACTTTTTCACAAAGAAAAGATTCGCAGATGGCAACCGTATTGCAATTTACTATAATATATTTTTTTCTAATTTGCAGTCAATAGTTTCATCATGCAATGACCAGTGATAGTTAAGTTGCAATACAGTTAGATGAGTATAACACACGTGTACGTGATCAGCATTGTAGTCAGTTTGCTTGAATGAAGAAGATCCTTAAGCGCAGAGGTCGTATAAATTAAATAACTACCTACTTGATGAGCAAGTTTAATTTTATTTAAATTAATATTAATGTATAATGAATTTGCTTCAATGTTTAAAAATTGTTTTAAAGCAAAAACTTACTTAGGAACAAAAAATATGAAGACTAGCAACCAACCATCGTTCCGCTCGGGTTCGTCCCAACATTTTAACGATGAGTATAGATTTCACAAAGATGAGATCTTTATCCCGCAGATAAAAGTAATATCCTTTATGTTGACCCGGAGAACTAGCTATTATCCAGCTATCATAGCAAATTAATAAAATGTGTCCAGTGATTTTGTATCAATTACTATCTCAGCAAGATTGTGCAAAAATGTCATATGTTCAGATTGGTATGAGTCAGAATTTTAATATAGGTATAGATTTTCTTTTGTACGGTATCCCATTCTGCAGAAAAGAATCATTTAAATCTGTTCATAATAAATTGATAAATTCATGTGAGTTCATATCCTCTGCTTTTTAAATAGATTTTAACAAAATCAAATCATTATGAGTTTTATCAGAACAGTGTGCGTAATTATGGGTTTTTCAAACAAATTTTGTGGGCGACACAATTTTTTATTGTGTTCAAATACTTCCTTATTTCGAAAACATGTTTATTGGGCAGTTACAAGTGTTCGTGATATCAATTAACGCTTGACGTGCTAAATATTTGTATGTTAGAACTTTAGCAACCAAGCCTATCAGAGTGTTAGTTTTCGTGGTAGCATATAGCTTAAAATTATTTTGACATAAATATTTTTGATATATTTACATGCTAGTTCCGTTGCTAACTTCCGTTAGAATGTTACCTGACTATTAAATATTTGTTCAGGCGCTAGTGCATAACAGGTTTTGAGTTATAACGGAAATAAGCTAATATAATATGTAAATAATATTGGTGTCAAATGAGTAATGACACCTTATGATTTAAAATTTACCATAATTATCGAAATTTATTAGTATCAGTCAATCACTGTTAATACTTAATTCACTTGACTTATCTAAGGTTATATTTAAAACCATTCAAACATTTTGTCACTAGAGTTCATTTATTTTAACGAAAGTGAAAAGGTTTCTTCTTAATTTTTTAAATAGACACTTCACCGACACTTTCTATTTTAATAAGTTTTAACGGTTAGTAAAGAATAAAAAAACTGTGACAAACAAAAAAATATTATCCCACGGGAACTGTGCCTTTTTCCGGGATAAAAAGTAATATATAATATGTATATATATGCTATTCTACACTACCAAATATCAGCCAGATCGCTTCAGCTGTTCTGGGCTGATGAGTAAAAAACACATCCATCCAAACTTTCGTACTTATAATATTGTAGGCATAATAAATAGGTATATAATGGGAGAGATTGCCTGAAAATTTCATCAAAATCATTCCAGCCATTTCAGAACTGATTTTTTTTAATTATGACATTTGTTCATTTGTTCTATATTTAAGTAGCTTGATATATTTTCTTTAGTTTACACAAAAAAAATCTGAACGCACGCATAAATATATGACAACCAATATAGTTTTCAATTAATGTCATGTCCTTTTCATTTCAGACATTTTCTACATTTTTTAATCTCAAGGGTTCTTGATCCGAATATTGTGGATATATCTTGTCGATTCGAAACCTTTATTTAAATACTTATTTAAATTCTTATTATTTGAAGGAAGAGTTCAAGTTCAGTTCAACGAGATGAACATTTAATGTTTGACAGTTATGAAACCCATGAACATTTTGTATGGGAAAATGTTTTTTTCTTTTATTTCTTTTTCTCGTTTATTTTCCAATGTTTTTAATAGTTACTCTGCTATTCGGGACGGAGATAAATACAACAAATTAAAAACCTTGAAAATCGGTCCAGCCGTTCTCGAATTATAAGTGTTCGAACAAACTCGACTTTTTTAGTGGTAGTGCCATGTTTGTTACCTTCGGGTAGCAGCCGAATGGGCCGGCACGCCCCGTATAGTACCACTCTCTCACAAAACACCGGCGTGAAGTGGCAGCTATGCTGTCACATTTCGTTCGGTAAGTGAGAGTCCGGGAGGCCCACTCCCCATCCCTCCTCGCGTTCTTCTCCCTCCTCCTTCTCCCCCCCCCCTCCCTCCCTTTCCTAAAAGGCCGGCAACGCATCTGCAAAACTGCAAGACCTGCAGTCTGCAGATGTCCATGGGCGGAGGTGATCACTTCCCATCAGGTGAGCCTCCTGCCCGTTTGCCCCCTTTGTCACATAAAAAAAGACTTTGTTTTTAAATATATTACTAGCGAATCGTAGAGCAGTTTTAAAGATCTAAGCATACATGGGGACCGACAGAAAACGAGAAGCGACAATACTATGCAGTGAACATATAAAATCTGATGGGATTTCGAACGTGGATTGAAAATGAACATTAATATAAACGCTTACACTGTCCATTGGTTGGTTTCAATCACGCCACTGCTCACGTTATATATATACAATTAAACATGATAATAATGTATTCATTTTCATACGAGACTGCAACTTTGTTATAATAATGGAGAAATATCAATCCCGCCTTATTATTATAGCTCATAAAATAGATGAAATATACATATTTATATATATATATATATATATATATATATATATATATATATATATATATATATATATATATATATATATTATCTGTAAAATTATGCTAATAGCAATGAGCTCATACGAAAAATTATTCTTTACTAGTTTTTCCCGCAGCTTCGTTTGTATGATGACATACAGGTTGGTAATAAACTGTAGTCCCTATTATTCATAGATTGCATCATGGCCTAGGATAAGCTTCTTAAATTTAACAGATAGACAAACTAATATTAAAACAATGCGAAATATTTTTTCAATATCCTATATTATCTCACACAAGGCATCTAATGTTTAAAATTATTTTCGTCGAAAATATCTTAGAACGACATCGACTCACATTCCTATAATATCTAAGAAATATAAACAGAGACATGACCACAATGATAAAGGGTTTTGTTTTTGCCTTTTGACTACATGACGAAACTCAAGTAAATCTTATAAATTTTATGAAACAAATTTTATTATTATGCCGACATTTTATCTATAAAAATTCACTATTTAAGTAAACGCGGGTTGTAATTAAACGCTGACAATGATAACTCATTAATATGTTCACGTAATCTTACACGTGCCATACACTGCTGAGGCATCTTCTATTGCTGTTTAGTTGCTTATTTTTATAAAATTAAATTAGTTAAATTAGTTTTTACATTTTGTATTTATCAAAGTTTTTTGGAGAATCGCCTCTGTAGTAGAAATTGTAATATTTAAAACCTTGAGCATAAATTGACAAAATGGATAAATCCGAGTACATTCACTTGACTAAGTATATTTGTAAATGTTGTTTATCTGCCGCGGGATACCACTGAGGTATTGGTATTGACTTTTGGTCGCAAGTCGCAACGGCCGCTACAGGCTATCATCTCCAATCTCCATGCCAGGCAACTAATATCAAAAAATCCGCTATATAGGTTTAATTAAGGTTCAGTTTCAACCACTTTGTAAACACTAACAAAAATAAATTGTAGACTTCATTAAATGCGATTTATATTTCAAATTTTTCAGTACATCCTTTTTATTTAATAACAATAACGTCAGCTTAATAGCATTCATTAAATAACAAAATTTGCTATAATGTTTTTTTAAACATAGGAAATACTTATCGTAATGTTATTATGACAAAATATGTTTTTAATTTGAATATTGTGGGAGGCTTCAAACATCCTCCTTGCTACGGCAATTAAATTTACATTGGTCGTATTTATAACGTTATTCCCGGTTCTGCATGTATGTTCCATTTATATGTGTAGATCATAACGCATCTTTATGTCATATCACTCACCGAAAGAAAAGGGCTTTTATATAAATTTACGAGTAGCCCTATTTGCCAAATTTAATTTCTTCGAAAATTGACTTTTTCGCTTTTCGACCCACTACAAAAAGGTCCACAATTCGGTTGTGTTTTTTTTTATGTTTGTTACCTCAGAACTCCGTTATGTATACCAGATATTTTCGAAAAAATTGCCATTCGACCCCATGACAGTTCTTATTTACTTACGTTAATGGACAGTTTTACAATAGGATCCAATCTGTAAAGAAGTTTTTATTCTGAAAATAATATTATGTTAGTTATAGCAATTTTATAACCATACCAATGATAAGGATATTGCTGTTATTTATGGCGATATTTTTTATCTTAGTTAAATTACTTAATTTTATTTCTGCTGTTATAATAAAATACGTATTTATTATACATACGATCGTTTTTAACCACTTCGTGGATTTTTTCTGTTTGAAGCATTTGATTTTAATTTTCTTTATATGTATTTTTAGAGAATATGTTGATTATAAATACCTAATTTGATTCAAAGTCGAACCCTTTGTATTCTTATCCAAATATATTTTTTTGTTTATGCTACCATGCATATAAACTCCAAAAATATCTGATTTATATAATACCTTATATAGGTACCTACATACCTTTTTGTTTTCGTTTTTGAGATATAACTTAGAGATTTGTTTAGCATTTTTATGATTAGCAAAGAAAAATCTCCTTAGCTTAAAATCAATAAAATTTTTGTTTTCATATTTTTTATTATTAAATGCGACTCAAATGGTCGAACATGGATGTATTATATTGTAAAGTACCTATTATAGGTACTTACTACTTATATAAATAAATGTTAAAAACAAAAATACAAAAAAAGGTACCTATTATTATTAAGTATATGTTTTATAAATGAATTAAATAGAAAGTTATTATATCGTTGAACTTGTTAGAAAGTACCACCGAACTAAAACGTTCGATGGAAAGTACCTACTTAAATTTTGTGAGAACTGTTTTACTATGCATTATAATTTATAATATTATGCGTAAGTGTGCATTATCATTAGTTCTTAGTTCTTTCACTATAAAATAGAGTTAATATTTTAATTTTTACATGTAATGTATGACAAATTGTATATGACATAAAGGTTATCGATAAACAATTTACAACTAGTACTGATAAAATTCTATTTGTTGTTTTTTGTCATGTTGCGTGTTTTCCAACGCATTTCTTACTTTTTAATTACGCAATTTTTTGATAGTTAATCTTTACATTTTTTTTTCTAAACTTTATTTTGACTTTTGGTTTTCACTATACACAATAATCACATTCATGGGAATGACTAAAGGCCAATGACTAACGTCTCAAAGGTCAATATTATAGTTGTTAAAAGGACATACCTACAAAATGATAAAATCAAAATGAGTTCTCATAGTACTCTTTCTATCTATATTCAAATAAAATATGTACATAATATATCTATTAGTCATTAAAGCTTATTACACCATAGCGGAATACTTTGAAGATGTGAATGTATGGGGTTTGGTTGTGTTTCACATATGATAAATAGATGATTATAATGTATAACAATATTACATCGAATTTTATTTTAACAGAGCTATTGTGTTTTTGCCGGTTCTTTTCAGCAGAACTGCATCCCGAGTCGGTGGAAGTTTCCTCAAAGACAAAAAAAAGTGACGAGTCAAAAGTGCTTGTAAAAAAGTCTATATGAATAAAATATATTTTGATTTGATTTATAAAACTTCTTAAAATTTTGTTTTGTATGGTTGTATTTTTATTTTTTTTTATTATTTCTTAACTATAAAAAGATTTATTGATATGAATATTTAGAAATATATACAATTTAACTTTTTATGTTATTATTAATCGGTGTAGCTCAACAAGCGCTTCTGTATTTTGTTTGATAACCTTGAGGTCAGTTTCAGCACGATTAAGTTAAAAGAACACAACAAAGCTCGTTAATCTTCTTTAGATACCATTTAGGCTTCGTGATTCATTATTTGGATTGATATGAATAATGTTAGGTCCTATCTTTTAAATGCCAAGATTATGGTGTCATATTTGATTACATTTAAAATTACGAATTTTCAGAGCCGGTCAAACTCAATAGTTTGATTAGATAAAAAGAACTAGGAAAAGATTTTATTTTTATCTTTAGGTCGTTTTTGTAAAACATCGTTGTAATTTGCATAACTGTTTTTAATTTAAACACAATGATAGATTTATTTACAACCTTGCCGAAAAAGTAGTCTACGCAGTAGGCACAATTCTTCTGATTGACTTCTAGAACCATAAGCCGTAGAGACTTGAAATTTGGTAGGAATATTCCTTCCGCCGAGTAGAGGTTAGCTAAGAACTGATCTTACGAAATTCTATCCCTAAGGTGAAAAAGGGGGGCAAAGTTTGTATGGGACAACGTGATTCCTTGGTCCAATCTGCTTCAAATTTTGCTGCAAAGTTATTTTGGGGATTAATTCATATTAATACTCCTTAGTGAATTTGATTTTAATGACATTTTATTTTGACGTCTCAAAACTCAATCCGATTAAAATATTTGACATCTCAATCTTACAGCTTTGACTTCTTTAGACTCTCGCCTCGAAGCTCGTATCGCACCTCGTGTGATTTTTGCGAGATATTGTGTGTCTGTTCACACTCTCGCGAGGCGTTCAGTTCACTTTAAGCCAGCAATGATGGAAGACGTTTAATTATTAGCAGCATCCACTATTTCCTTACTTAGTTTTTACAACTACGTGACTTATTTACAAATGAGAGCGCGAGTGTAAGCACGACGTTCGCGTCGGTCGCGAGGCCCTTTGACTCGTGCCTAAAAAACCGCCCTCGACGCGAGCGCTGCGAGGAGCGGGACGAGCTGCGAGGCGAGTCGCAAACACACCATTCACACACTCGACTCGTGCCTCGCCTCGCGGCTTGTCTCGTCACTCGCGCGAGAGTGTAAACCAGGGGTTAAAGGGTATTGTTTGTCGCAAACAATGATATTCTAACAAAATATCATTGGTCGCAAAAATTAATTTCTGTTATAATTTGGTGTTCCTGTTATCAATTTTATTATTTTCGCTATAAATTATTATTTTATTATCTTATATGTTCAATAAATATATTCAAAATAAAAAGTATGGCTTCTATTTATAGTAATAATTATAAGCATTATTTGAAAGTAAAAAACTAACTTTACATACATTTTAAAAAACGTCCAGCGAAGCGGGCGGGTAAGCTAGTAAGTAACTTAT
Organism: Boloria euphrosyne; assembly: GCA_951802675.2. Taxonomy (NCBI): domain Eukaryota; kingdom Metazoa; phylum Arthropoda; class Insecta; order Lepidoptera; family Nymphalidae; genus Boloria; species Boloria euphrosyne. The sequence goes on along the minus strand of OX637885.1, from coordinate 2,491,490 downwards.
AATAAACAACATTAGTGTCACACCCATGCCATAACATACTAAGTATGCCTGTTATAGAAAAAAAAAACAAATAATATTTTTTTAATATAGGTAATATTGTTTTAATTTTCTATTTTAAACTCGGTAATTGCCGGCACCTAGAGTTAAGGCGACATTAACTGCCCGCGCCCTTGAGCATACACTGCCGCCCGTCGCCCGCTTCAACGCGCACCAAGATTATTCGAAAAAACAACCCACCTTGATTTATCAAACACAATACAAATAAAAACCGTATACTAAAATATGGGTCATTAAATTGTCTTTTATATGATTAAAGTTTCATGTAAATACGCCCCATAGTTTTTGCGTGATTGTCGTTTTTTTGTCCGCGTTAGACATTACTTTACAAATTAATTACACTATGTTATTAAAATATAATTTCACATTTTCACATATCAAATTATGAATAAAATTGTCTAGTAGGATAACATATATTTTTTTCAAAGAAATAAGACTAGAAGTTTAGACGTGATGTTCAGTATAAAATCATTAAAAGTCGTTTATCTGCGCCTTAATTCGAACGGAAAGTTCTTGTATGTAGTACTTGAATTTGTGTTTTAATTTCTAAAATGGTAATTTTTTATATTACAGGCGATCTTAGAGAAGTACTGTCCGCAAGAATTGGCAGGCGGCGTGACGTGCTGTGACACGGAACAGTTAATGAATTTTGATGAAAATATCAAGCCGGTGTTGATGCTCTCGAGGTGTCCTGCGTGTTTAGAGAACTTCCTCAAACACGTATGCGCTATGACATGCGCGCCTAACCAAAGCGATTTCTTAAAGCCTACGATAGGCCCGTACAATGGTGAGTTTTTTTACAGCTTTGTTTTTATACACAGATTAGAGAAACTCGCGGCTTTGTTTTGGATTTATTTTATAACTTAATTCCACCCCTCTTTTATGAGAACTACTCTATGGAACCAGTTACTTTGTATTCCTGTGAGAATAAAATATTTTCTTGTAGTTAAGGGTAAATAATAAATATTGATCCTAGTAATAATCTATCACTTAACAAAGTTTAGTTAAAATCGGTTCAATACTTTGTGTGTGTACGCGCACGTCGATTAGCTAAGTTACTGTTTTTCAACAGATCAAAACAGTTATTGCGAGTGTACCTTAGTAGACAGACATATATATGTACTACATAAAACTGTAAACTTTCCTGGGGACATTGTTAAGACCTACATTTTTATAATAGTGATACATCGTTTTGAAGTATCTCTTTAGTTTTAGCAAGAGCCATAAAATTTGAAAAAAGGACTATAGAACCAAGTATTCTATTTCTTCAATAAAAAGAATTTTAAATGTTGCCTCGTGTTATAACGTATCACTACTACACAAAATTTTGTTTAAATTGGCTCAGTACTTTTTGCGTGAAACGCGCTTATCGATTCGCTGAGTTTTTGTTTTTTATACGTGAAAAATGAAAATAGGTATTGCGAGTGTAACTTAGGAAATAGATATTTAATATTATAGACTTTTCTATAGGCCATTTTAAGATCTACAATTTCCTACTATTGTTTTGGTGTATCTTTAATATTTAGCCACCGCTAGTTCTCCAAGGGCGACTTAATAAAACGAATTATTTGATTTTTCTGTGAAAATGAAATATTTTTCTGCAATAAAAAGTATTTTAAGTCACAACGCGAGTAATAAGTTATCACTACATAAAATCAGGTTAAAGTTGGTTCAATATTTTTTATGTTAAATGATAACATACAAACAGGCATACCGACAAACAGGCAAAATTTTTAATAACTATTGTTTTGTGGTCTAAATTCAGTATATACAGTATGTTACAGTCATTGTTTTCAAAAAATATATCATGAAGAGATTTTTTAAGTTGCAGTTTTATTATAAAAGATTACTGTTATAGCCAATGAAATGAAAATGTTTCAATATACCATTCTATTGTAGCGAAGTTAAAATAATAAATAATACTAAAAAATCTCTAATCTTTTCACGCCAGTATTGCGATTATTATTTAAGATGAATTTTTTTAATATATTTTAATTTTTAACCAATATTTCTATATATTTTCAGAAACTTTCAAAAGAGTAACCGAGTTGGATTATCACATCGGCGCCTCTTACATTAACGTAACGTTTGACTCGTGCCGTAGTGTAAGTATGATAAAAAATTATCTTTTTAGATTATTATTTTATAAAATACATAAAATATTTTTAGTTGTTAGTATTACCTTTACACAGATTAAATAGGTGAAAGATAAGAAATAACTAAACTATAACAGATTGTGTGGAGCAGTGTCAATAACCACTTTCTATTACCAGAGCGGAAAGCCTATGAAACATATAGTCTGCCAACGGACGTGGAGGGTGACAGCGCGTCTACCCTGGCTGACGAGTGCCAAGCGAGTGTATGGTTGTCACGTCTGTTGGCCGACTGTATGTTTCATAGGCTTTGCTATTACTATACTCCTGTATTATTGTACATAACACAAAAGTGATTATGCTTTAGTGCTTTTTCACACGAGCCGGTTGCCGGGTAAAAGGCATTTACACTCCAAAATATAATTGTATTCTTATGAAACCTTTCATAAGAATTTGGCTCTTTTTAAGTCACATTGCTTAATGCAGGTCTTCTCACCCTCTTAGTAGACTTAGGTCTTAGCCCCAATCCTAAGTAAATGTGGGCTGGCGTATTTGACATTCCATTCGAAACGTACGTCCGATCACACAATATGTAAATTTCCTCACGACTTACTATAAGCAATTAGTTGAATACCATTGTTTGTTTCCATGTTTCTAATGGTTACGTTATCAGTAAACTACCACTGGTGTTAATTTATTATGATTATGTTCATAAAAATTTTAACGGCCGTCTTCATGTTGAGATATATAGATATGTATGTATAAAAATTTTAAAAACATTCTTCGATGCATACATTTTTTTAAATGATCTTTTTGAATAAATGTAGCCTATATAATTTCTAATACAATCTCAAATATCGATTTATCGTAACCATTTCCAATTTACTTTGTACGAAACTGTCGCATGGGCAGTAAAAGTATAACTATGTAATTGCTAATATAAATAATGTAAAATCTTCGAACTTTCATTTAATTCATTTGTGTGATGTACACACATGTACTGGTCGACCTGTGGTTGAAATTCGACCATAATGAATAACTTCTATAATATTCTATATTCTTGTGAATTTAGACCAGAAGTGAGCTTTCTTTTAAAAAGAACAAGCTTACTAAATCGACCTCAATTTACTTTAAGTATCTGAAAAGGCTAAAACACAATTTAACTAACTGAAAAGACAACTAATCTACCAACAATGATATTTTTAGAAACAAACCGGCAGAGTAACAACTAACAACCTAATAATGCTACCACGATAAGTGTCATGACACAACTACCCCCCGATGCCGGTTATACATCGACCTTTATAGATTTCTCCCCACCCTCTAACATCCTCTTTCCTATTCATCTTCCACACGGCCTTTCCTGACAGGAGACCGTCCTCGGGCTCCTTCATCTTCTAGCCTTGGGGTTCAGAACCTCGACATCGAAAACCTGAGTGACGCCAGGAGCTATAGACATTACACTCTCATCATCTGCTGCCGTATAAACAATTAAAATCATCAGACAAAAAAAAAACACAAAGTGCATTTCTAAAAATTGCTGGTCTATATTAAGATTTCAATTTGATTCATTCGTGGGCTAAGCTTCACCTAGCATAACCTAAGCACAATGGATGTGAAACAAACTGATATCTGTACCAATTACCCGGGGCAGGACCCGTCGGGGGAGTGCACCCTCACGACTCGCCAGAGAACCATGTCATAGCTTTGCGTGTGTAAATCAGTACCTATAAAAGCATGTTTCAACCCAACCTAACCACAAATTTACGTTACCTAGCATAACCTAAGCACAATGAATGTGAAACAAACAGATATCTGTACCAATTACCCGGGGCAGGTCCCGTCGGGGGAGTGCACCCTCACGACTCGCCAGAGAACCATGTCATAGCTTTGCGTGTGTAAATCAGTACCTATAAAAGCATGTTTCAATCCAACCTACCCCCAAATATACGTTTAATGTTTACTACACAAGCGTATGCAACGGTCAACTCATAGTATGATCACTGCTCCAGGACGACATGTCTGAGTAACCTCCAAGACACTGTTCGAGCTCACACACATTAATCTTAAGCTACACGAGGTATGTTCCATATACTAGGATCGCATGTCTGAGCGCACTCCAAGACAGCATCCAATAATATGAAACCGTACCCCACTTGAAGTGCATCTGTCGGCCAGGACAGCATATCCGAGTACAAAGACCTGCGAGACATGCCATCCCCGACCGCAAGATACAACTTCCCTTGAATGTGTCAACCCCAATGAGAAAACACAAAATAAGCATCTTTTACGTACACAGTAAAAAATAAAATAAAAATTTTACAGTTAACATTTCTACAAAGGCCTGGCATAAAGCACAGCACCTACTATAACACAGATCACGACTACCGCCACGCTCATGACGAGGACTATAACTACATCGGCGACTTTCACTACGATCTCGCTGGTTGTCTGACATAACAACTAAATTTTCTAATTTAGGCCTGACAAGCAAAACAAAACTAAACTAAACACAGCGACCAACAAAAAACACGAATCACCAAAATCAATGAAAATACACCAAAATCACGGCACCCTCCGAAAAAACTTTTAAACATACAACCAACAAATACATACTACACGCTAAAAAAAGAAGTGGGCGTAACAGGACCTATCCCACTTCTGATCTTGTGAATTTAGACCAGAAGTGAGCTTTCTTTTAAAAAGAACAAGCTTACTAAATCGACCTCAATTTACTTTAAGTATCTGAAAAGGCTAAAACACAATTTAACTAACTGAAAAGACAACTAATCTACCAACAATGATATTTTTAGAAACAAACCGGCAGAGTAACAACTAACAACCTAATAATGCTACCACGATAAGTGTCATGACACAACTACCCCCCGATGCCGGTTATACATCGACCTTTATAGATTTCTCCCCACCCTCTAACATCCTCTTTCCTATTCATCTTCCACAATATATAATATTGTAGTAAATGAATTTATTATGGTTGTTTGACATTCAGTGTGTCAAATACATGGTAGTGTGTGTAATGTATTTTTTTATTGATTTAATGCATAATTAAAAAAAAATATTAGCAATCTGCACTCCTTCTCTATATAAACTATAAGTGTATAAGATTTTGCTTCACGTATTAATATATAGATTATAAATTATAATATTATAATATTCATATGTGATGATGTCCGACCGTACATGCTAGCCGCTACAACACCAAGGCAACTGCAACAACATATGTATAAATAAGCAAAAAAAAAAACAAAGACAATATCCATACAGTAAAATCCAATAAAATAAAAATTATATTCTTTTTTTATTATACAGGTGCAAATGCCTTCTTCAAATCAGCGAGCATTAGACCTCCTGTGCGGAAGTTATGGTGCAGAATTTTGTACGCCGCAGAGGTGGTTCGACTTCATGGGCGACGCGAGTGTGCCCCAAGTGCCTTTCCAAATAAACTATCTGAGCGGGGATGAGCCGGTGGACGGGTTCATACCCTTCAACCCCTCTACAAGGGGCTGTAATGAAGGTATTGAGGTAAGTTACGAAGACCGTGTTAATTACTACATATTGTTGCGTGTTAGGGTTCGAAAGATTTGGAGAGAAAGACCTGCTGACTCTTTCAGAGACTTTATTCACTAGCACTAGGTCCGACACAAGCACTAGGTACACTCACTAAGCACTAGGTACACTCACTAAGCACTAGGTACACTCACTAAGCACTAACGATGTCCGAGGTCGTAGCCAATATCGTAGATTTCCGCTGGTATCACTCTTGATCACTAGTCTTCACTTCGAAGTCGCTTTGTTGATCGCTCAAACTGAACTGCCTCGCTCGGCCACCCGCGGCCTATTTATACCGGCCGCGTCTAGTCCCAGACCATTCTGGAATGTTCGCGCGTGTACTCGATTTTTGAGTTTATTCCTCTATATAGCTCCTCTAGCGCCATCTAGTATTGAGCGGAGGTTTCACGTTGTCTTAGTAATGAAGTGGTTCGTACAGCACACAAAGTAGTTCCCTCGCTCCACGCTAGATGGCGCAGGCTCCTTTACTTGTGTATTCGTAACACTACTCCCCTCTTAGAGATGCTCGTCCCGAGCATCGTTGTTACTGCCATGGTAACGCGCCAGACGGTCTATGTGTACCACTTTGAATGTCCCTCTTGGTTGCTTTTGAATCCTGTAAGTCACATCATTCATTCGGGTAACCACTTTGTATGGACCGTCCCAGTTGGTCTGCAACTTTGGAGATTTCCCTTTCCGGCGGGTTGGGTTATGCAGCCACACCAGTGACCCTTCCTCGAATCCTCTCGTGTTCGATTTCCGGTCGTATCTGGTTTTCATGTTCTCACTTGACTGTAACCCATTTTCCCGAACCAACGCGTGTATATAGCGCATTTTTTCCCTTAAATTGCTGACATAGTCTTGTACGGTCTCTGGTTCCTCCGGTGACCCTCCTGTCAATAGGTCTACTGGTATTCGTAGTTCTCTACCGTAATTGACATACGCCGGGGTAGCTTTTATGCTCTCATGCTCGGCGGTTCGGTACGACAGAAGGAAGAGTGGTATATACTTGTCCCAATCCTTTTGTTTTTCGTCTACCAATTTCGCCAAATGCCTCTCAAGAGTCTGGTTAAATCTCTCAACCATTCCATCGGACTGTGGGTGGTACGCGGTGGTCCTCGTCTTATGCATGCCCAAAATTCTGCACACTTCCTGGAACACTTGCGATTCGAAGTTCCTTCCCTGATCAGAATGGATTTCTAGAGGCACACCAAAGCGACATATCACTTCTTCGACTAGCTTAGAAGCGACTGTTGTAGCTTCTTGGTTTGGTATGGCGAACACTTCGGGCCATTTGGTGAAGTAGTCAATGACGACCATAAAATACTTGTTTCCCGATTCCGTTACAGGAAATGGCCCGGCTACGTCAACTGCAATTCGTTCCCACGGTGCACCGACGTTATACAGCCGCAGCTTCCCACTATTTTTGTGAAAACTCGCTCCAAGTTTTGCAAATGGTCCTCGAAGTCACGGCCGATAATGATGACGTCATCTAAGTAGACTAAGCAAGCCTCTCCAACTAAGCCTGCTAGTACACACTCCATGAGTCGCTCGAATGTGGCAGGTGCGTTGCACAATCCGAAGGGCATGACGTTAAATTGCCATAAACCTTTACCGGTCGAGAAAGCTGTCTTCTCCTTATCTTCTGGATGAATTTCCACCTGCCAGTATCCAGATTTCAGGTCTAGGGTCGAAAACCATTTCATGCCACTCAAGGTATCCAAAGTGTCGTCGATTCGAGGTAACGGATAACTGTCCTTCTTAGAGACATCATTGAGACGCCTATAGTCCACACAAAATCTAGTGCTACCATCTTTCTTCTTCACTAATACTACAGGTGAGCACCACGGACTTGCAGACGGTTCAATAATCTTATTCCTTCTCATGTCCTCCAAAAGGCCTTCAACTTCTTTTTCCTTAGCAATTGGTATCCGTCTTGCTCGTTGACGAATTGGTCTCTCGCTTCCGGTATCTATCCTGTGCTGAACCACCGACGTTCTTCCAAGGTCCCCATCGTGACTGGAGAAGATATTCGCGTAGCGCTGTAAAAACTTCTTAGCTTTCATGCCTTGCGAATACGTTAGGTTCCTCTTGCAGTCATCGAGCAGCTCCGTCACTATTCCGTAGTTGTTGTTGTTTACAAAGTCTGTGCCTGTTATCGAACTACACTTTTTCATCCAGACAACTTCCTCGCACTTTCCAATGACGTCACCTTTGTTCAAGCAGATCTCGCGATCACCAAGATTAACAACCTTGACCACAGCGTTACTGCTTCCACTAACAAGGGTTCTCGCCGTCATCAGTTTTTGCGCCGATGTCTTCGTAGGTGTGTCTTCTATCAACACGCATCTGTTTGACTTTTGCTTTCCAGCTGGCGGCAGTTTCACCAGCACCTGAGCTTCCGCTCGTCCAGGTATAATGACTTTCTTTATACATGCGACTTTCCCGCAGGCACCTCCGAGAATGAAGATTTCTTCTTCACCACATCTGAAAACTCCGTCAGCAACGTTAATTCTGCAGTTATGTTTCTTCATAAAATCCAAACCCAAGATGCAATCATCCATAATCTCAGCTACGATAACGTTATGGGAGTATGAGGACCCCCCTACCTCCATCGTAACTGATGTTTCTCCCAGGACGGGTATTGGCTGACCGGAGGCCGTAAGAAGCTGACAGTTAATTCTCCTCTTGTGTCCCCTTGCTGCTTTTACCAGGTTTGGGTTCACTATTGTTCTAGAGGCTCCTGTGTCTAGAGTCATTTTGCAATCCGTCCCGTTAATAGTCCCCTGAATCACAAGACTATTCCCGCTGCATACCTGGGAGATAATGGTTATCGGGGCTTCCTCCGCGTCAGCCAGTACTCGCCCCATAGTCCTGGCTTTGTTTCCCTGATCCCGGGCAGGGGACGAAGCCCCTTGCTTCTTCAGCTCCTCTATTTGATCCTCGATCCTTTTCATCCTTGTCAGATGGGTCTCTTTTTGCGGGCAGTTGAGCTGAAGATGCCCCCTCTCGCCGCACTTGTAGCACATGACTCCATAACTTCTCTTCGTAGGAGCCTTAACCTGCTTGGCTTCCTCAGAGACCTCACGGACCTTATGGGTCTGCCGTACGTCATGGCGAACAGCCTCGACCTCCAAAGCATGCGCCAATGCTTCCTTTAGCGAGGTATGGTGACGAAGCCTCACTGCAGCTCTGACCTCCAGGTCTTTGATTCCGTCGATAAATGCTTGAACAATGTTCGTGTCTACCATCTTAGTCTCGGCTCCTGGGTGTGCCTTCCTGACGAGTTTTTCAATTTCCAGCGCCCATTGTTGAAGTCCTTCTCCTGAGCGTTGGACTCTGTCACGCAGTTGGGCACGGAACACGTGTTCCAGGTGTCGCTCCCCGTATCTGGATTCAAGGGCCTCCATCAGGTCTTGGAACCCGTTTCCTGAATGTGGCAGTGCTTCCAAGACAGACAAGGCTTGCCCTCTGAGCGCAACAGTGAGAGCGGTCAGACATTGTTCTTCCGTCCATCCATTGGCAGTGGCAACAGTCTGGAATTGCTGACGATAAGCGTTCCACGAAGTAGTGCCGTCGTATGGCGGCACTTTCACTCTTGGTCCTTGCGCCCCTCCGGTAGTTCCACTAGACATCGCAACTCCCGTGGTTTCAAGGCGCACTACTTTCTTCTGTAGTTCAGCGAGACCGGTTTTCACATTTTCAACATCCAATCCTAACCCGATAACTCGTTCTTCCACTTCGTCGACATCTTTTCGAAGCTTACCCACCGTGTCACTAACATCTTTTATAGCCAAAAGCGCTTTTTCTTGGAGGTCTTTTTGTTGCCCTTGTGATTCTTGCATTGCCTCTTGTGATTCTCTCATTGCCTTCATTAATTCAAATAAACTTCCTAATTGAAGTGCCACTTGAGGGTCTGTAGAAGCTACGGTGCCGCTGGTGGGCGTGGCCTGTCCGATGGGCGTGGCAAGGTGGGTGGAGCCAGTGGGCGTGGCTTGAGCCAAAGTGGGCGGGCCTGAGTCAAAGTGGGCGGGGCCTGAGGGGCGTGGTCAGTGGGCGGGGCCTGGTAGGCGGGGCTAGTGGGCGGGGCCTGAGGGGCGTGGCCAGTGGGCGTCGCCTGGTGGGCGGGGCCAGTGGGTGGAGCTTGGCCCCCAGTGGCATCCGGAGCTCGTTGTGCCCTCATCCTGACCCCCTCCTTGGGGTTCTCTCTCGGAGTCAATGGCATCTCCAAATCCCGCTTCTGACACCAGTTGTTGCGTGTTAGGGTTCGAAAGATTTGGAGAGAAAGACCTGCTGACTCTTTCAGAGACTTTATTCACTAGCACTAGGTCCGACACAAGCACTAGGTACACTCACTAAGCACTAGGTACACTCACTAAGCACTAGGTACACTCACTAAGCACTAACGATGTCCGAGGTCGTAGCCAATATCGTAGATTTCCGCTGGTATCACTCTTGATTAGTCTTCACTTCGAAGTCGCTTTGTTGATCGCTCAAACTGAACTGCCTCGCTCGGCCACCCGCGGCCTATTTATACCGGCCGCGTCTAGTCCCAGACCATTCTGGAATGTTCGCGCGTGTACTCGATTTTTGAGTTTATTCCTCTATATAGCTCCTCTAGCGCCATCTAGTATTGAGCGGAGGTTTCACGTTGTCTTAGTAATGAAGTGGTTCGTACAGCACACAAAGTAGTTCCCTCGCTCCACGCTAGATGGCGCAGGCTCCTTTACTTGTGTATTCGTAACAATATTATAAATGTTTAATGATATCAATTCAATTTGCTTGTTAAAGATTTCAAAGCACGCTAGCACAGATTAATTTTTCGTCAATGTCACGTATATGTACTTTATGTTATAAACGCTCCAAAATATAAATACTAGCGATTCACTCTGGTTTCGCTCGGGTTCGTCCATAGGTGCTCCCTGCCAAAAAAGATTGTAGTACACATTTCCGTCCCGATAAATAAATACATAATATGTTTATAATAAAACTAGCCTGAGTTATTCATTATTACATATGCGAGACATATAGCTATCTGCGAGTAAAAGTGCTGTCAAAACTCAAAATCACAGATGGACAAAAATTTTAAAAATTTATTCATTGATGTAAGCTCCGTATATACTTTAATATACGTTTAGTGAAAAGCTATTAATTTAAAATCATAAACATACACTTCAATTTTATTTATATATCTAGACTACACGCTGTAAACTAAAGTTACTGTAACTAAAAACTCCAAGAGTGCTTGAGTTTGTTGTGTCTTAATTTCAGAACTAATTACACTGTATTGATTTCGATACGATTTTTATTTAGAAAAGTGTTATTAAAACAGATTATAAAACAGGTTATGATTTATACATATTATTATGACAGTCACTGACAGTGTACCACTGGACTACCACTGAGTGATAAGTAAAACGCTTAGATAAGCGTGTGTAGCGGGTTCAAATGCTGGTGCGAAAGCCTTTTTATTACATTTTCATGTGGGAATTATTTTTAACATAACGTTTTACGGTGAAATAAAAAAATCTGGGGAAACATGCATGTGTTTCTACAGGAACCCAGTAAGTTTTCGAAAGACGTATGAAGTCATTAGAACTTGGCCATTGTGTAACATATTTATTTATTTAAAATGGGCTGAATATATTAAGACAGTAAAATAATAGTATGTCTGGTGTGCACGTCCAGGGTGAGCCGGGCTGCTCGTGCATGGACTGCGAGGCGTCGTGCCCGGCGCCGCCGCCGCCGCCGCCGCCGCCGCAGCCCTTCGCCATCCTCGGCGCGGACGGGTACGCCGTCGTCATGGCCATCGTCTTCCTCATATTCACTACGCTCTTCCTCAGCGGCGTCTTCTGCTGCAACCAGCAGGAGAATGTCGTCGGTAAGTCACCTGTCACTTGTCACTTGTCAGGTTCTTTTTTATTTTTTCATTTAGGTTCAGGTTACTGTAAAGGCGTGTCTCCTAGTCCTAAAAATAACAAAACAAACTATGGTTAAGTTAAAACTTAAAACAAATATAATATAATGCATAAATCGGGAAATACGAAACGCAACATCCAATTTTCGCAAGCAACGATGTCTGTAAACAAAATACAGTCTAGGCCATGATGAAATGAAATCCGTCCGCTTCGGATAACGTGTTTGCTTGATTTTGTTAACAAAACATTTCGGCCACGTCCATATCTTGTTAGATGTTTGATGTTAGGTGTTAGAAAAAAGTGTTGCAGGAGACCCGGCTTTAGTGTGACGATATAGATATTTATCATATAGGAGAGATAAATAGATTGATATAAGTAGATATAAGAGATCATCCATAAAGTATGTCACACTAATTTCGTTTTTTTTTGAATCCCCACCTTTGTCACAGTTGGTCACATTTTGTGAAAAAAATATGTAACGTAATACTAGGGAGTCCCTGGTGTTACGTCACATATTTTACAATCATACATCTAGAAATATTAAATTAAACAGTAGTTCCCAAATCAGTTTTACTAATTAATTGAAAACAAAAAAAAAACAAACATTCAACATTAAGTCAAACATTTGAAAATATTTTACAAATTAATAAATAATATATTAATTGTATTAATGGAAGGTTACTCAGGCCGGCGACAGTAGTTTGGCAACACTAGCATTCTAACACTTAGCGTAGGTTTGAGGTTTTTAAACTTAGGACTCCCCCCACCCCTTGTCACACAATGTCCCACTGCATCGAGCCCCGCCCTCCCCCTTAACGTGTGACGTATTTTATGGATGACCCCTAAAGATAATAATATTATGCAAACTAGCTTGAGACATAAAACTTGTCATTTGAAGTTAAAAATTGCATTCTCACTTCATAAGAAGGATGAAAATAGTTTTATTAGTTACAAAGTTCCATTTTAATTTTTAGCAGTATTTATTTGGTTGCTTATTGTATTCTATTGTGTATTATACGAACTATATGTAATATTGAATCGAACCCACTACCTTTGGTTTGAATAATTAATAATAAATTCATATATCATTTGCGATTGTGGACGTTATAATCTATAATATATTTTGAGAATTAATAAGTTATTATACTATATATTTTAAAATTTATTTAATTATACATACATATATAATGCTTATATGACACTAACAGCATAAAATTAAAGTTATAAATTTATAAAATAATACATAGATTATATTTTATTATTATGTGTGATTACTTACTGTGTACACTAATAACACTAAAGGTAGTTTAGTTATTGGTTATGGTTAAAACATTGCAATGGTAGTATAATTGGTATAAACACTAATCACGCTATACTCTAAAATGTTTATAAAGCAGCACATTTAATTGGGTAAGTTGTACACTTTATATAAGTGCCTTACTTTTGCTATACAGGATGTTTGGAATTTTGTAGACATATATCATAGACAAAAATATTTTTTTAATATACATATTTGTTGTTTTAGTTTTTTTAAAAGTATTGCTCTATAAATATTTCTGATTTTTATATATTTTTATATATAAAGTTTGATTTCTTAAGTATCTAGAGGAATATTAAGTATATAGATTAAAAATTAACCATTTGATTTGATGAAGAATTTGTTACAGCTTTCTGAACATTTTGTTGGTATACTGTTAAATTGTCAAGGTGTGATATCTCTTATATTTATTGATACTGACACTTGCAATAACCATAGACAAACAATGTTAAAATTACTAATAACATGATAGACGTAAACGTCTCTCATTCCTAGCACTATAATATAAATAATCTATTTATCTTATTTCTAAAAGTTAGTGTTACTTTATGTCGATTTCTAAAGAATATAGTATTCATATTAAAAAAAATAACATTAATTATATAATTAATAAAAAATATTTATTATTAAAAACTATTTTTAAGTATATATTTAGTTATATATACAATAATAATACACAGGCAGACCGTTTGACAAAATTAATTCATATAGTTTAGCTAACTTTCATTAATGTAACATTTTAAAAACTTAATAATGTAAAATGAAATAATTAGTTTTAATAAAAAGGGTTTTAATAAAAATATAGTATTTTTTACTTTTATTTATTCATATAAAAAATGTAGTAAATCGGTTACCTTCTAATGTTTCTAAATAATTGATTATACTCGCGATTAATAGTAAATAAAATCCACATGGTAGTATATAATATAATATATGGTACGGTCTGTCTGTGGTGTGGCGGGGCGGGTACTAACGCGGGTGTGCGCAGAGGGCTGGGCGCGCGCGGCCGAGGCGCGGCGCGGCGGGCCCGAGACCAGTCCGCTGCACAGCCACCGCTCCAGTATGTACTGTGTTTGTACACGTGTGTGCCTGTCTGTGTGCTTGTTTGTTTCATTCATTGTGTTTTATGGAGGTTTTGGACTCTTGTTTTAGTTTTTTTTTTAAATAACTACCTGCCGTTAGACAGACAGACGTTGTTCTGTCTTAGTTATATTAGTGAAACTTGATGGCGCACATCAATTTGAATCAAAACGCGAGGATAATTATGTTTTCGCCTACTTTTATGTTTTATCTTCTATAAAAACTTTCTTCAAAGTATTACAAAACATAAACGTTATAAGCCTATTCGATCCAGCCGTTTTCATGTGATGAACTTACCAACGAATTACATTATTTAGATTTTTATTACAGCGTTATATTTTATATAGACGCGACGAAGGCCTTTTTTTATAATAAGTAGCGATGTAGGTAGTAGAAAGGTTTAATATTGCATGGTTATGTAACCTTATTTTTGTAAAACACGGGATTTTCCTCAATAATAAGTAGATTTTTGTATTTATTTATTTAACCTTTTGTTCAATTATCTTATGCTCGAGTATGTAGTGGTTAGTCTATTGCTAATTTACTTTATAAACCTTACCAATTGTTATTTTTATTGCAAAGTTCGTTTTTATGTAAATATTTTGAGTACCTTTAAGGCTTTATAGCTTTAAGCGTGCCTATATTATTATTATAAAAAGGCAGTTGTTCGTTTGTTTGTTTGAAGGGGAAGAACGATATCAGGAACTACTTATCCGATTTAAAAAAACTTTTTTAAGAAGACGACGTTTAAATAAGAAGACTTAATACATTACGATACTTAAGCGTTAACACGAGCTAAGCGGGGATAAGACGCCGGTCTACATATGTGACCGTAAAATTGTAAATATCGTTAGATTATAATTAAGGCCCGTTTGCGTCCAGAAATCCTGCCGCGCGCGACGCTAAGAAACTCACATTGAGGTGGCCCACTTCGGTGGGCGGTGTGTGATGCGGGTTGCTCCTGGTACTTCTCTGGTAGCAGAGTCGACTGTGGAACGAAAAATAATGCGTTAAATTGTTAGCAGTATGTTACGGTTCACAATCTTTCGACAGTTTACAATCTCGCGAGAATGATTGTAATGTAAGGTATTTACAATTTGATGGTGACATTAATTTGATATGAAAAAAATCTAAATTAATTGAATCTTTGCATTACTTTGAATTATTTATAAAATTATGATTGTAATAGTCGTTGTTATCGATTGTATAGTCTGCCTGTCACTACTAAAATCATCAAAAGTAATGGACAGATTATTATGAAATTTAGTAAAATAATAGCCTTCTACTCCGAGAAAATATCTAATTTCCAAAAAATCTATATTAAATGCTACACGTATCGCTAGTGTAATATATTTGTGTTTATGAAGCAATATTATTTTTAAAACGTGGAATACTTTGTTTTGTTTCAATTGCACTAAAACAAGAGCCAAAACCTTCTTCGAATGTGATGTGATTTTTTTTGCTAGTTTTAGATTAAATATTATTTTGTACATTTTTCGCATGCAAATACTATGTACTAACTGTATTTTATTGCACGATTATTTTATCTGTATTGATACTCTATGTATTGTTTTTGTTTATATAAAGTATGATTTACGTTATTTGTACTATATTTTTTGTAGGTAGGTTTTGTATATATAATAATAAACTTTTGCTTATTGGTAATTGAATTGAAATAACTAGTTAATTTAAAAAAACACTTTGTAGTGGACCTGATTGTGAATTGAAACCATTCTCGAATGCCAGCCGTTTAGAAGGAGTTCAATTAATAATAATGTCCTTCCGGCCGATTCCGGCCACGGCGGCCAATCTCATTGAATTTAGCCAACGGCGCGGGACATATTATAGTGCAGCTCGTGTACGCGCAAACTGTGCCTATAACTCTCACGACACGACCAGTGAGAGTTAAGGCCGAGTTCAATTACATACATACGCACAGAATATGTTTATATATCTAGATAAGTAAATGAAATATAAACAGGTGTAGCGTCCGAGAACAACCAAGAGATGGCGACGAACCCGGCGTCGGTGGGCTGGGCGGCGCGCGGCGACGGCGACGGCGACGGCGACGGCACGTTCTTCGAGCGCCTCGGCGCCGAGACCGAGACGCGGCTGGAGGACTTCTTCCAGTGGTGGGGCTGCGCCATGGCCTCCAACCCCTGGCGCGTGCTGCTCACAGGTGACAACTAATACTAAATAGATATTAGATATTTGATGCGTCCTAAAATACATTCAAAATTTTTCAACTTTTACCTATATGTTTATATTTTATTTTAAAAACAATATCTTAGCTAATTTTAACTAATCTTGTGTGTGTAGTGAAAGATATTACTAGAGTCAATATTTATACCACCTAGGTATTACAGTAAAATATTTTATTCTCACAGGAAAACTTAATAGCTGGTTCTATAGAGTAGTCCTCATAAAATAACCCGGACCATTAAATAGGAAGCGAGCGAAGTCGTGGGTTCCGCTAGTGTTTAATAAATGAATAAATTGTTTCCAGACAAATGATTTTATTGATATTTATAGATGCTAGGGCTCATTTTCATTGGTCTTTGGAGCTCGCATTCCGTTTGCGGGTGGTTTCAGTTCACGCACGCCATAGGGACCGCGCGCGATGACCGTTTTCATTACTCGATAAGGCCCGTTCGGGGATTGCTTGTATGCGTGATATTCTTCACTGTGCATTTATTTTGAATGAGAGAGAGTAATTGATTCCCCGCACGCACAATATTGTTTTATGTTATATAAAATATGAAAAAGTGTTTTAATTATATTCTAGTTTAGTCTACTTAGTTCGCAAGAGACGTCGGGAACAAGATTTAAAATACAACCGCGACAAAAGTTTAAAAAATAATTTATATTATTTCATTTTATATTAGAAAGTAATACAAAATTGGTTATATTTCAGGTCTCTGTGTAATAATCGCCCTCGGTTACGGCATTAGATACATGGAAGTGACGACGAACCCCGTGGAACTGTGGGCGGCGCCCAACTCGCGCTCGCGCCTCGAGAGGGACTACTTCGATTCCCACTTCGAGCCCTTTTACAGGACTGAGATGTTGATAATTAGTGCTAAAGGGCTTCCAGACATCGAGTACACGTTTGAAAATACTACTTTTTCATTTGGACCTGTCTTCAATTCAACCTTCCTTTTGGACGTTCTTGATCTGCAAAATAGAATTATGAGTAAGTAATTGTGGCTTAACTACATTAAGACATTAAGAGGAATATCTTAAAGAACACACTGTTTACTTATACAGGGATAAATAAATAATTTTGTCTAGTTTTATTTTTAGCATCTTAAGTTTATATGTATCATACATAGCGAATTGGTGTGAATGGCGTTACACACAACGTAAGAACCCACAGTAACTGATTATGTATTCAGTTTTAACGTCCCACCGTTGGGTGCCTCACTCAGACATGCAGGTTTCCTTACGATGTTTTCCCTCACTGTTAATTGTTCGTACCTACCTACGTATATCTAGATGAATAAAGAAATTAAAATGTCTGTTTAATTTCAATTTTCAAATTAACAGCTTTTCACTTAATACATAATTATGAATGTAAATACGATACCTACATCAAAAAATCTATTTTTTAAATCTTTGTCTGTCTGTCTGTCTGTTTGTTCCGGCTAATCTCTGAAACGGCTGGACCGATTTTGACGAGACTTTCACTCGTAGATAGCTCATGTCATAAAGCGTAACTTGACCTACTTTGATATAGAAATTTATTGTTTTTAATTACGGGATGGGTTTTTGTGCTAAAAACTTTAAATAGGTGCACCTAAGGACGAACCCGAGCGAAGCGAGAGTGAGTCGCTAGTATGCAATAAAATTCTTTGAGATGAATCTGTACATTGATTATTTTTTGATTTGATGATAGCTGGTTTTGCGGGCTAATTAGAAGTGGAAAGTATCTCATTTTTAAGGAAACTCAACTAATCGTGTAACCAGCAATAATAATAATATTTGAAATTTAAGAATTCGGTGTCAGGTCGCGAAAATTGCTAGTATGTATAGTATAAAGTGAATGTACTCCATATTAACCGTGAAAGTACCCAGATCTAGGCAACGAGACGAAGCTGGAGGACATCTGCTTCGCGCCGGTGTCGTCGCCGTTCAGCGCGCTGGCGGCGGCGGAGCGCTGCGCCGTGCAGTCCGTGTGGGGCTGGTGGAAGGACCGCGACGAGTTCATCGACAGCCTGGACGACAACGACTACCTCAGACAAGTGCTCTCCTGTTCCCGGTCAGTCAGTCAGTCGTGCATTCATTCGTTGTATCATGTTTGCATCTAATCATTGGTCGTATCGATTGATACAATACTTATTATGCGGTCGCGTTAAGAATGCAGTGAATGACACTTTGTTAGCAGGCCTAGCAACGCCCCTTAACCAATGGAATCTTCTCAAATTAGAAAGTCGCGTCCACGGTGACCAGTTGAAGGCACATGTATTTTGAACGCAACATTGTACCTGTCCTTTGATTGTTAATAAATTAAATTTTTAAAATGAATGCCTCACCTATTAGTCAAAATAAAAGTGGTATGGTAATAATGTTTTTAAGTAATTTAAACAGTGTAATTTAAAATCGACTGTGGACAATATAATAGTAGTAATTTTGAGACCACTGTGACTTTGAACCCTTTAGTTGCACTGACAATTTACTGCTTTGTTCACGCGAACAGACGATAGACATATTTATTATATTGTTACGAATACACAAGTAAAGGAGCCTGCGCCATCTAGCGTGGAGCGAGGGAACTACTTTGTATGCTGTACAAACCACTTCATTACTAAGACAACGTGAAACCTCCGCTCAATACTAGATGGCGCTAGAGGAGCTATATAGAGGAATAAACTCGAAAATCGAGTACACGCTCGAACATTCCAGAATGGTCTGGGACTAGACTCGGCCGGTATAAATAGGCCGCGGGTGGCCGAGCGAGTTCAGTTCAGTTTGAGCGATCAACAAAGCGACTTCGAAGTGAAGACTAGTGATCAAGAGTGATACCAGCGGAAATCTACGATATTGGCTACGACCTCGGACATCGTTAGTGCTTAGTGAGTGTACCTAGTGCTTAGTGAGTGTACCTAGTGCTTGTGTCGGACCTAGTGCTAGTGAATAAAGTCTCTGAAAGAGTCAGCAGGTCTTTCTCTCCAAATCGTTCGAACCCTATCACGCAACAACTGGTGTCAGAAGCGGGATTTGGAGATGCCATTGACTCCGAGAGAGAACCCCAAGGAGGGGGTCAGGACGAGGGCACAACGAGCTCCGGATGCCACTGGGGGCCAAGCTCCGCCCACTGTGGGCCAAGCCCCGCCTACCAGGCCACGCCCACTGGCCACGCCCCTCAGGCACCGCCCACTGACCCCGCCTACCGGGCTCCGCCCACTGACCCCGCCTACCGGGCTCCGCCCACTGACCACGCCCCTCAGGCCCCGCCCACATTGACTCAGGCCCCGCCCACTTTGGCTCAAGCCACGCCCACTGGCTCCACCCACCTTGCCACGCCCATCGGACAGGCCACGCCCACCAGCGGCACCGTAGCTTCTACAGACCCTCAAGTGGCACTTCAATTAGGAAGTTTATTTGAATTAATGAAGGTAATGCAAGAATCACAAGAGCAACAAAAAGACCTCCAAGAAAAAGCGCTTTTGGCTATAAAAGATGTTAGTGACACGGTGGGTAAGCTTCGAAAAGATGTCGACGAAGTGGAAGAACGAGTTATCGGGTTAGGATTGGATGTTGAAAATGTGAAAACCGGTCTCGCTGAACTACAGAAGAAAGTAGTGCGCCTTGAAACCACGGGAGTTGCGATGTCTAGTGGAACTACCGGAGGGGCGCAAGGACCAAGAGTGAAAGTGCCGCCATACGACGGCACTACTTCGTGGAACGCTTATCGTCAGCAATTCCAGACTGTTGCCACTGCCAATGGATGGACGGAAGAACAATGTCTGACCGCTCTCACTGTTGCGCTCAGAGGGCAAGCCTTGTCTGTCTTGGAAGCACTGCCACATTCAGGAAACGGGTTCCAAGACCTGATGGAGGCCCTTGAATCCAGATACGGGGAGCGACACCTGGAACACGTGTTCCGTGCCCAACTGCGTGACAGAGTCCAACGCTCAGGAGAAGGACTTCAACAATGGGCGCTGGAAATTGAAAAACTCGTCAGGAAGGCACACCCAGGAGCCGAGACTAAGATGGTAGACACGAACATTGTTCAAGCATTTGTCGACGGAATCAAAGACCTGGAGGTCAGAGCTGCAGTGAGGCTTCGTCACCATACCTCGCTAAAGGAAGCATTGGCGCATGCTTTGGAGGTCGAGGCTGTTCGCCATGACGTACGGCAGACCCATAAGGTCCGTGAGGTCTCTGAGGAAGCCAAGCAGGTTAAGGCTCCTACGAAGAGAAGTTATGGAGTCATGTGCTACAAGTGCGGCGAGAGGGGGCATCTTCAGCTCAACTGCCCGCAAAAGGAGACCCATCTGACAAGGATGAAAAGGATCGAGGATCAAATAGAGGAGCTGAAGAAGCAAGGGGCCTTCGTCCCCTGCCCGGGATCAGGGAAACGAATAAAAGCCAGGACTATGGAGCGAGTACTGGCTGACGCGGAGGAAGCCCCGATAACCATTATCTCCCAGGCATGCAGCGGGAATAGTCTTGTGATTCAGGGGACTATTAACGGGACGGATTGCAAAATGACTCTAGACACAGGAGCCTCTAGAACAATAGTGAACCCGAACCTGGTAAAAGCAGCAAGGGGACACAAGAGGAGAATTAACTGTCAGCTTCTTACGGCCTCCGGTCAGCCAATACCCGTCCTGGGAGAAACATCAGTTACGATGGAGGTAGGGGGGTCCTCATACTCCCATAACGTTATCGTAGCTGAGATTATGGATGATTGCATCTTGGGTTTGGATTTTATGAAGAAACACAACTGCAGAATTAACGTTGCTGACGGAGTTTTCAGATGTGGTGAAGAAGAAATCTTCATTCTCGGAGGTGCCTGCGGGAAAGTCGCATGTATAAAGAAAGTCATTATACCTGGACGAGCGGAAGCTCAGGTGCTGGTGAAACTGCCGCCAGCTGGAAAGCAAAAGTCAAACAGATGCGTGTTGATAGAAGACACACCTACGAAGACATCGGCGCAAAAACTGATGACGGCGAGAACCCTTGTTAGTGGAAGCAGTAACGCTGTGGTCAAGGTTGTTAATCTTGGTGATCACGAGATCTGCTTGAACAAAGGTGACGTCATTGGAAAGTGCGAGGAAGTTGTCTGGATGAAAAAGTGTAGTTCGATAACAGGCACAGACTTTGTAAACAACAACAACTACGGAATAGTGACGGAGCTGCTCGATGACTGCAAGAGGAACCTAACGTATTCGCAAGGCATGAAAGCTAAGAAGTTTTTACAGCGCTACGCGAATATCTTCTCCAGTCACGATGGGGACCTTGGAAGAACGTCGGTGGTTCAGCACAGGATAGATACCGGAAGCGAGAGACCAATTCGTCAACGAGCAAGACGGATACCAATTGCTAAGGAAAAAGAAGTTGAAGGCCTTTTGGAGGACATGAGGAGGAATAAGATTATTGAACCGTCTGCAAGTCCGTGGTGCTCACCTGTTGTATTAGTGAAGAAGAAAGATGGTAGCACTAGATTTTGTGTGGACTATAGGCGTCTCAATGATGTCTCTAAGAAGGACAGTTATCCGTTACCTCGAATCGACGACACTTTGGATACCTTGAGTGGCATGAAATGGTTTTCGACCCTAGACCTGAAATCTGGATACTGGCAGGTGGAAATTCATCCAGAAGACAAGGAGAAGACAGCTTTCTCGACCGGTAAAGGTTTATGGCAATTTAACGTCATGCCCTTCGGATTGTGCAACGGACCTGCCACATTCGAGCGACTCATGGAGTGTGTACTAGCAGGCTTAGTTGGAGAGGCTTGCTTAGTCTACTTAGATGACGTCATCATTATCGGCCGTGACTTCGAGGACCATTTGCAAAACTTGGAGCGAGTTTTCACAAAAATAGAGGGAGCTAAATTAAAGTTGAACCCGAAAAAGTGTCATTTATTCAGGAATAAGGTCAATTATCTCGGCCATGTTATCTCCAGTGATGGAATCCAGACAGACCCGGAGAAACTGGAAGCAGTTCAAAAATGGCCTACCCCTAAGGACAAAACCGAAGTGCGGGCATTCCTCGGCCTATGCTCATACTACAGGCGTTTTGTTAAGGGATTCTCAGAGATAGCCAAGCCGTTACATCGGCTGACCGAAGATAAACGACAGTTTAGTTGGGATGGGACTTGTGAAGATTCTTTTCAGAAACTGAAGAAACATCTGTGTGAAACACCAAACCTGGGCTATCCACAAACTGAAGGTCAGTTTATAGTCGACACGGATGCAAGCAACACGGCCATTGGAGGGGTGTTATCTCAAAAACAGGGTGAAAGAGAAGTTGTTATTGCATATTTCAGCAAATCTTTATCCAAGCCAGAGAGAAACTACTGTGTAACAAGGAGAGAACTCTTGGCTGTTGTAAAGACGCTACAACATTTCAACAAATATCTCATCGGCAGACAGTTTTTACTGCGAACTGATCACGCAGCCTTGAAGTGGTTACTGCAATTCAAGAACCCAGAAGGTCAAGTAGCTCGATGGATTGAACAGCTTCAGGAATATGACTTCAAGACGGAACACCGCAGCGGAAAGATGCATGGGAACGCTGACGCACTCTCACGAAGGCCGTGTTCGGAAGACTGCAAACATTGTGTTAAGCAGGAATCTAATGAAGTAACATTAAAGCTAACGAGAACAAGTCCTTTGGGTCGCTGGGAGAATGATGCTATGAGGGAGGCTCAAGAAACAGATGACGACCTTCGGCACATCATCACATGGAAGAAACGGGGTGAAGTAAAACCAATCTGGAGTGAGGTTGCACCCACTGGCGCTGTCACTAAGTCGTACTAGGCGCAATGGGACAGTCTGATACTTCAGAACGGAATACTCTACCGGAAATGGGAGAAGACTAACGGCAGAGAGTTCCATCTTCAGATAATTGTACCAAGAGCGAGAGTACCAGATGTTCTCCGTGAAGTACATGATGGCGTATCAGGAGGTCATCTAGGTGTCAAGAGGACGTTAACAAAAGTGCGAGAACGATTCTACTGGTTGCATTGTCGAGATGATGTACAGGATTGGTGTCGCAAATGTACTACTTGCGCTGCTGTAAAAGGACCACAGACCAGGAGCCGTGGGAAGCTGCGGCTGTATAACGTCGGTGCACCGTGGGAACGAATTGCAGTTGACGTAGCCGGGCCATTTCCTGTAACGGAATCGGGAAACAAGTATTTTATGGTCGTCATTGACTACTTCACCAAATGGCCCGAAGTGTTCGCCATACCAAACCAAGAAGCTACAACAGTCGCTTCTAAGCTAGTCGAAGAAGTGATATGTCGCTTTGGTGTGCCTCTAGAAATCCATTCTGATCAGGGCAGGAACTTCGAATCGCAAGTGTTCCAGGAAGTGTGCAGAATTTTGGGCATGCATAAGACGAGGACCACCGCGTACCACCCACAGTCCGATGGAATGGTTGAGAGATTTAACCAGACTCTTGAGAGGCATTTGGCGAAATTGGTAGACGAAAAACAAAAGGATTGGGACAAGTATATACCACTCTTCCTTCTGTCGTACCGAACCGCCGAGCATGAGAGCATAAAAGCTACCCCGGCGTATGTCAATTACGGTAGAGAACTACGAATACCAGTAGACCTATTGACAGGAGGGTCACCAGAGGAACCAGAGACCGTACAAGACTATGTCAGCAATTTAAGGGAAAAAATGCGGTATATACACGCGTTGGTTCGGGAAAATGGGTTACAGTCAAGTGAGAACATGAAAACCAGATACGACCGGAAATCGAACACGAGAGGATTCGAGGAAGGGTCACTGGTGTGGCTGCATAACCCAACCCGCCGGAAAGGGAAATCTCCAAAGTTGCAGACCAAGTGGGACGGTCCATACAAAGTGGTTACCCGAATGAATGATGTGACTTACCGAATGAAGGATTCAAAAGCAACCAAGAGGGACATTCAAAGTGGTACACATAGACCGTCTGGCGCGTTACCATGGCAGTAACAACGATGCTCGGGACGAGCATCTCTAAGAGGGGAGTAGTGTTACGAATACACAAGTAAAGGAGCCTGCGCCATCTAGCGTGGAGCGAGGGAACTACTTTGTATGCTGTACAAACCACTTCATTACTAAGACAACGTGAAACCTCCGCTCAATACTAGATGGCGCTAGAGGAGCTATATAGAGGAATAAACTCGAAAATCGAGTACACGCTCGAACATTCCAGAATGGTCTGGGACTAGACTCGGCCGGTATAAATAGGCCGCGGGTGGCCGAGCGAGTTCAGTTCAGTTTGAGCGATCAACAAAGCGACTTCGAAGTGAAGACTAGTGATCAAGAGTGATACCAGCGGAAATCTACGATATTGGCTACGACCTCGGACATCGTTAGTGCTTAGTGAGTGTACCTAGTGCTTAGTGAGTGTACCTAGTGCTTGTGTCGGACCTAGTGCTAGTGAATAAAGTCTCTGAAAGAGTCAGCAGGTCTTTCTCTCCAAATCGTTCGAACCCTAACACGCAACAATATGTATGTATTTCAAGTTAAGTATTATGTGTAGTGTATAAAATACCCGGTATACATAACAGAATCCGTATACTATAATCTATAATCCGTATGCCGCCGAACTAGACGGCACTGTGTGTAATAATGTCCTTACATATATTTTAAAAAGCAAATGAATCCCTACAAACTCAGCCAAACGTGTCGTCAACATGTAGTCATACTAGCTTACGTTTGACCCACTGACCTCTATAATACCACTGGACTGGCTGTTCCAAGCGTTTGACAGCAATTTTTTTGTGTCCATTTGAAGCGCCACTAGCGAGAGTCCCGAGAACTAATTTTGACGTATATTGCAAATGACAGCGAGAAGTGTTTGTTTACTGTAAAGTAATTTTGCGTTTTCGTTGTTAATATAACATTTTATTGATTGTAAAAACTTATTATTAAAAGTTATCGATAATTGCTCGCTGATATTGACATCATTAGTTTTAGTACCACAAAGGTCCGACAGCGGCGGATAGCGCCAAAATGGCGAATATCAAGCAGCCACAAAAGTACGTTGACAACAGCTAGTCCAGTGGTATTATAGAGGTCAGTGCGTTTGACCAGAAAACCAGTCAAGAGACTGAAGAGAGGGAGAGGGTTAGTTTTTATGAGCTCGTTGTGGATTCATCCTTGCTTCGTTCGTGTTCGTCTTTATATACGTTTTACGGTTGTAATCAAAAGTTAGGATCTGTCTGTGCTATTTATAGAGAGCCGATCTTTCATGAATAACAAACTTCCAATCATCGAAACCTTCGAATTTATGATATTTATAACATTTATGAAATAAAAAATCCGTTCAAATAAACCAGAAAGTAATTGAAGACAAGAATATTGACAAAATTAAGTTCGTTTTGTGTAATGTATTAAGTGCTAGAATATAAAATGATTAAAAATTAACTGTAATATTCATTAATATGCCTGCTTTTAGATTAAAAAAAAGGCAGTTGTAGACCAGCTCGCTTGTATAACCGAGTAATGCGGCCCCTCGTATTAAGGGGGACCCCTATTTTGCTGTAGAACGTTAAAAAATGGGCTGAAGAGAAGGTGTAAAAGTGTAGTATTATGTGTAAGTGTGTGTGTAAGACGAGATGTGTTGATTGTCGATGACGTCCGCCAGCAACCCGTACCAGTGCCTGGCGAAGTGGGGCGGGCCCGTGCTGCCGGGCGTGGCGCTGGGCGGCTTCCTGGCGCCCGGCGAGCCGCTCTCCTCCCGCGCGAGCTTCCACCGCGCCCAAGCCCTCATACTCACCTTCATCGTCAACAACCACCACGACAAGAACAAGGTATGCTCCTACATTTACTGTGACAAGTATATGAACCTATGAGATGTCAAATATCGTATTCGAAACGTCGGGTACCAAAAATCTAAATAACATCCGCGACAAAATCCGAAAAGGTAGTTTCATATTATATTATAGTTTCATCTGTATTCAGCTCTTGGACTCTGGACGGACGATTAGTTACAGGATTTTTTGTCATCAACGAATTATGGTGTCACTGGAATTTGGGGACTTAAAGCCATGCTAATGGTTGGCTGTATTATTATAATATATCCCGTGAATTTCGTAAGCTAAATCGACTACGACGACATTATTATGCTGTAAAATATATCTTTTCTTGAGAAATTTCAAGTAACCGTTACAAATTATTGAACATCTAACGGTAAGTGATATCTAAGAACTCGGTTTCCGGTCATTATAACGCGGGCGGAGCCGCGGGAAATGCTAGTACTATTCATAATAGTAATTCTAAAAAATATTTTGTTAATATGTATAATGTATATTATGTATTTTAAAACAAATAGCTTTTTACCGAAAATTTTCAATCAACTCGGCCTTAATCAAAACATATATTCCAGCTAAAACCAGCGCTTGAATGGGAGAAAATCTTCATAGAATTCATGAAGAACTACACGGCGAACGAGATGCCCGCGTACATGGACATCGCGTACACGTCGGAGCGCTCCATCGAGGACGAGCTGGACCGCGAGTCGCGCTCCGACGTGTCCACCATCCTGGTCTCCTACTTCATCATGTTCGCGTACATCGCCATCTCCCTGGGCAGGTACACCACCTTCTCCAGGCTGCTCATCGATAGCAAGGTCACACTTGGCTTGGGAGGTACGGTTTGGTCTCTCTTTCTAATATTTATTATTGTTTTTTTTTGTGAGAGCAATTTAAATATATGTTGCCATTTGAAAACTACTTATTTTTTTCTATAAAAGTAGATAATTATGTATTACTATACTGTGAATTTTTAGTCTTTACATTTTAAAGTTTGCATGTAACGTTTTTAAGATGAGCATATATTTAAAGTTCTTATTACCATATTATTTTTAATTTTTTTCTGGATATCAGGTTATACTCGTACTATACCTACTTAGTCGACATATTACATGTTATTTGACATTCACATTAAAAAGCTACTCAGAGGAAATAATATTTATTTTATTTTCAAGTAACAAAATATGATTATTATTCACGAAATACACATTTTCATGAATAATATTATTCTCATATTGCTCACTGGTCTTATAAGTTATAATGTTTAACCATCACCATTTTAAATTTTATGGTAAATGAAAATAAGTATCATCATCAACTTCTAAAGATCCTTACTGTAAGACCAACTCTATTAAATCTTTTTAAGCTTATTATATCGCGTTACATTTATTTTTTAAATTTATTAACTTTTGTGTATGTGCACACTGTACATGATACTGAAACGCACTAACCTCTATAATACCACTGGACTGGCTGTTGTCAACGTACTTTTGTGGCTGCTTGATATTCGCCATTTTGGCGCTGTCGGCCGTAGCGAGACGTAGCGAGAGTTTGTGGTACTAAAACTAATGATTTCGATATCACCGAGCAAATATCGATAACTTTTAATAATAAGTTTTTACAATCAATAAAACTGTTTCAAATAAAGATTTTCATTTTTACTACTTATATTAACAACGAAAATGCAAAATTACTTTCAAAATTAGTTCTCGGGACTCTCGCTAGTGGCGCTTCAAATGGACACGAAAAAAATTGCTGTCAAACGCTTGGAACAGCCTGTCCAGTGGTATTATAGAGGTCAGTGCTGAAACGTGTATTTGTTGCCAGGTGTACTAATAGTGCTGGCGTCGGTGGTCTGTTCGATCGGCTTATTCGGCTACTGCGGCGTGGCGGCCACTCTCATCATCGTGGAGGTGATACCCTTCCTGGTGCTAGCGGTGGGCGTCGACAACATCTTCATCCTGGTGCAGACCAGCCAGCGAGAGCCGCGACGCCCAGACGAGACCGTGGAACAGCATATTGGCAGAACGTTAGTGGCTTTTTGACATTTTTTTTTCTTTTTTGAAGTGAAACTTATGCGACTTCCAACAAGGTTGCATTAAACGTTTAACGCAACCATGGAGGGGGTATGAAAGCACACACGTAAATCAAGTACCAGGCACTCAGAGACGGGGAAGAGTTAGCGCCACCACCCCTCAGACGGTCAAGACGCGCAGGTCGGGGGTCTCGCCCACCGCAAGTCGGTGATTTTTAATGTGACGTTATGTGTAGCAAAAGTATTACAATATACAGCCTAACTTATGACGTGGCTGCTTATCTGGTAATCGTGAGGAATTGTTTTTGAAGTGAAATTACAATATCATTAGTATTTAGTATTTATACAGTGTGTAAACAGTGAGTTGAAATTTATAAATAAAGAAGTTTCACTTCTGACATGTGTACTTTGTATGCACGTACTTTTTTCCGTGTTAGTTGGCAGAACATTGGCATGTTTGTCGGCTTTTAGATTTTTTATAAATAGTTAAGGCAATGGTAAAACTGTAGGTACAGCTGTTATCACTTGTTAGATTATGGATGTGTTTTTGTGTGAATTGTGCGCAAGCGATCCTGCACCTGCAATTGCACTGCGGCGAAAGGTTCCGCTGTAGGTTTTAGTAAGTGGGATTCTCACATTTACTGTTGGTATCCCCAGCCCGAATTCATTAGATAACTAAAATCTATTAATTTATATTTTTTATCCAATATTAAAATAAAATTGGTTGATGATAATTGAAACCAATAACCATTAGTATTTTTAAAAATCAAAGTTGGTCAATAATTAATCAAACAAGAATAAAATCGTATTTTCTTATATATCCTGTGGTCGGTTCAATAGTTTATGAGGTCCTAATCTGTTTTAAAACTAGCATTACTAACGTATGCCTGATGTTCTCGTGCAGCCTCGGCCAAGTGGGTCCGTCGATGTTCCTGACGTCGGTGTCGGAGTCGGTGTGCTTCTTCCTGGGCGCGCTGAGCGACATGCCGGCGGTGCGCGCGTTCGCGCTGTACGCGGGCGCCGCGCTGCTCGTGGACTTCCTGCTGCAGGTCACCTGCTTCGTGGCGCTGCTCGCGCTCGACACCCGCCGCCAGAACGACAATAGGTGCGTACTGCACGGTTCCCAACTTAGGAAGTTTTCGAAAGACATGTGAAGTCAGACAACACGCACTAGGCCAGCCAGCCCAGCAGTGGGACGTTTAAAAGGGCTAATGATGACTTGAATGTGTTTGTTGGTGGCGCAGGTTCGACGTGTTCTGCTGCGTGTCGGGCACGAAGGCGGAGGGCGGCGGCGCGGACGCGGGCGCGGGCGACGGCGCGCTGTACAACCTGTTCCGCCACGTGTACGTGCCCTTCCTCATGCGCCGCGAGGTGCGCGCCGCCGTCATGATCGCCTTCTTCGCCTGGCTCTGCTCCTCCATCGCGGTGAGTCCTTCACCGCCACGCTAATTTCCTACTGTCATTTATCTTAACCTTATAGATGAGTAAGATTAAACTTCGTGCAGGATTTTAATCTGCTTAACTTGATTATGAGTTATGAACAAGACAGGTTATAAAATGAATTATTATACCCATATATTATTTATTTTTCATAAAGAGGTATTTAATATATTAAATTCTTTACTCCATGAATTATAATAACATAATGTATCCCGCAGGTGGCCCCCCACATAGAAATAGGTTTGGACCAGGAACTGTCTATGCCCCAGGACAGCTTCCAGCTGAAGTACTTCCAGTACCTGAACAAGTACCTCAACATCGGGCCGCCGGTGTACTTCGTGGTGACGGACGAGCTCGACTACTCGGACAAGGATGTGCAGAACTTGGTCTGCGGCACGCGCTTCTGTAGGCCCGATAGTGTTGCAATGCAGTTATATTCCGGTTGGTATTCAATGTTATATTTTTTCATTTCCTTATACTGAAGTAAAACTTCTTACGCACGCTTGACTTGGGGAGTAAGCTCGTGAATGCGTGACGAGAGCGTTACGAAAAGAGAGGGAGATGTAAGTTTGTGAAGAGAGAAAGAGAGAGAGAGAGAGAGTTAGTTACGTTTTATATATATTTAGTTATTGAATATTCATGTTTTGTAAGTCTCATTAATTGCGCATTAACTCTCACTAGTCGTGTCGAGTAGTCGTCCCACCGGAAGATGAGAGTGCACTTATGTCTGCGCTCTCCCTCACACTCGTGCCTTATAATATCTCCTGCACAGGTGGCGGGTCTTTACAAGGTTGGCCGCCGTGGCCGTAATAGGTCGTAATTTAAAATTTTATAAATCTTAATTACGCTTGTTATAACAAATATAGAAATAAATATATCTATAGAAATAAGAAATAATATATAGAAATAGATATATTTATTTTTTTAATAATAATAATGTTTAGTAAAAAGTTAGTATATATTTTTGTCATGTTTGTTAATTTTGCACTGATATTGTTGACTTCTTTTTTTATGAAAGGGAAAACATAATTGACAAGTAAGAATGCATTCTACGGTTGGTACACTTATTTTTTCTTTAAACTGAGCCTTTTATTTTTAGATACTTAAAAGTAATATACAATTGTACGGTATTAAAGGAGTGAGTCGAAGTGCTTTGGCAAGCGGAATTTTATGCATTTAACAAAAATATATAAATAGTAAACATATTAATGTATTTCAGCATACAAAATGTCCAACGTGACGTACATAGCGCAAGCGCCGAACGCCTGGCTGGACGATTTCTTCGACTGGGCGGCGTTGTCTTCCTGCTGCAAATACTTCCCGAATAACTCTAGTTTCTGTCCGAATGACAATAATTGTAAGTATGCATTTTTATTTAGTTTTATTATTTGAAAAGTTAAAAAAACAAAAGTGGTAGTAATTACCTAGCAATTTGCCCTTTAACGGTTAGTCTGGATAGATATAGGTATGATGAGTTTTATATTTATAACCTTTACTTGAGTGATGATTGATTTACTATGAACATTTCCACTCCCGTTTTTACCTCCTGAAGGTATGCTTCAATGATATAAACTATGTTACGTTCTTCCTAGGGGTCCGCACTATCTTCACACTAAACATTTAAATCATTCAGTGGATTATGCATGAAAAGTATTAAGTATGGATCTCGAATAAGAACGTCTAAACGTCTCATTTAATGCAAGAGATTGATGATTAAGACTTTTTCAATAAATAAAAAGTTGAGATAGTCATACCTATAATGATTTCAGTATAAAAAAACTAATTCTATTTCTAGCTCTATAGATTATGATGGTTAGCGTTTTTCTTGTTTATCCTCCTTAACATAAGAATAGTGTAGTATAATATTGAGAAGGAGATCAATAGAAGAATACGTTTGGGGTGGGCGGCATTCGGGATATTTTTGAACTGTCGATCCCTTACGCTTTTAATCAGTGCGTCCTACCTGTGATGACTTAACTAACGGAGCTGAAACATGGACACTCACCGTAGGACTAGTTCAAAGTTCAAGGTCGCTCAGCGAGCATTAGAACGCGCGATGCTCGGGGTTTCTTTGTTTGATAGAATCCGAAATGGGGATATCCGTCAAAGAACTAAAGTCACCGACATCGCGCGTAGAATTAGCACGCTGAAGTGGCAGTGCTGGTCATGTCTCTAAGCGTATTGATGGCCGATGGAGCCGAAACGTGTTAGAGTGGAGAGCACGTTTAGGTAAAGTAAGTGCAGGACGCCCTGCGACAAGGTGGACCGACTATTTAAAAAAGGTACTAGATAGATGCAGGCTGCCTAAGATCGGGATGTTTGGCGCTCTTTAGGGGAGGCTTTTGTCCATCAGTGGACGGCGATAAGCTAAAAAAAGTTCTTTAATTTCAATAAAATACAACAATATATTGTATTTTTTTTCGCAGCATGCAAGAAATGCAACATACCGTTGTTAGGTGCAGAAAAGCGGCCAAGTGCGGCCGACTTCCAGCACTACATGCCTTTCTTCCTCCAAGACAATCCCGGTCAGAATTGTGTGAAGGGCGGCCACGCGGCCTACGGGCATGCGGTCAACTACCAAATGTATAACCGCAGCCAGGCTAAGATCGGCGCTACTTATTATCAAGGTTAGTTTATTTTTGCTATTTTTTTTGCGAAGTTGCTACTAATTTTTGTTTCTTTGTTAAAAAGTTGCGTTTCGTTTGAAAATTTCTAGGGTCTCTCAAACGTGTAGGTTTCATCACGATGTTTTTCCTAAAGACAAGTGGTTGGAAATTATTTGAACATGAAAATATTCAAGTCACTATTTCAAGATATTTTTTTTTGAATAAAAGTCTTAAACTGTGTTCGTACCAAATTTTATTTCTATTGGCTTAACGGGTTTTAAGTGGAACCATTACAAACAAACCTGCAAAAACGAAGTTTCTCTCTATATGAACCAGTATATACGAGTAGAATCCTACTAATATTATAAATGCGAAATTTTGTGAGTATGGATGTTTGTTACTCTTTCACGCAAATACTACTGAACCGATTACGATGAAATTTGGTATGTAGGTAGCTGAAGACCCAGAATAGCATATAGGCTACTTTTTATCCCGGAGTTCCCGCGGGATTGACTCCTAATATTTAAAAAATTAACGTGGCACGGCCAGGCTACCACACGGTGCTGAAGACCAGCGCGGACTACTACTCGGCGCTGCGCGCGGCGCGCGGCGTGGCCGCCAACCTCACGGAGACGCTGCGCGCCGCCGGCTCGCCCGCCAGTCCCACCGTCTTCCCCTACTCCGTCTTCTACGTCTTCTACGAGCAGTACCTCACCATGTGGCCCGACACCCTCAAGTCCATGGGCATCTCCGTGCTCTCCATATTCATCGTCACCTTCGTGCTGATGGGCTTCGACCTGTTCTCCGCTTTGGTCAGTGCGTTAGTTGTATCTAGTTAATACTTATATTTATTTTATATGTAATATTTTGATATTATAGGCTAGAGTAAAGATAACAATTAGTTAATAGGTTAGATAGTTATAAAATTATCCGTTTTCATGATGGTCATGATGTTTATGCCTCCAATTTAGTGTCTAATCTAGATGAGCTTCTACTAAAGCTTATTGTTAAAAATAATAAAAATTAATAAAAAAACATCCAGTTACATATTTTTACAGAAAAAAATATAATAATTAAATAATGGAGAACTGATTGTAAATTAATAAAGCTTACAAACCGATAAATTTTATTTTATTATATCTTATTTTATTATATCTAAAAGTGTCCCATGTAGATTTGTAGAACGTCAATTAATAAATAAATATGTTCTACTTACAGGTGGTAGTGATAACGATTACAATGATCGTAGTAAATCTTGGAGGTCTCATGTACTGGTGGAACATTAGCTTAAATGCAGTATCGTTAGTCAATTTGGTAAGTCCTATTGTTTGTTACTGTAATTTAATTATATTTAATGTAAATAATAAAAAAGAATAGTTTTTAAATTATATATGATTGAAAATGAATGTTTTATATTAATATTTTAAAGTTTATGGGAGTAAATATTTAGGGAATGAAAAAAATAATAGTAGTAGGTAATATCTACGTTTCTTCATTAATAATGTCAGAAACATGGTAATGTATGTTATATGGTGGTAGATACTCGGTAAGGAGAGGATTATACGAAACTTAATTCTGAAAAGTTAAAAGTAAACAGGCATAACAAGCATGCAAGCCAAATTTAATTTATTTAATTTATAAGGTATAAAGTACTGTCTGTGGCTTCGTTCGCGTGGTGAGTGGAGCGGGGATACTTTTAGTAAATTCCAAGAAGAAGAAGATTCCAAGTTCGAATCTTAGCAGAGTCGTCATATAAGGACGTGAGAAATGAAACACTTCTCAAACAATGCATATCGCATAAATGAATAGTATGAATGTTATTATTAAAGTTAATATAATACTAGCGACTCACCTTCACTTCCCTGAGGTTCGTCCCTAGATTTAGCGTGAGTGAAGCCGCGGGTCTTGCTAGTTATACACAAAAGCTTCTTCGAGAACCACTCTATCCATCGGTGAGACAGCCTGAAAGTTTGTGCTATAGTTTTTGAGGACAAACAGACAGACAGTGAAGACTACACTAGAACTAGGTGGACACTAAAACGGTGTGTTCCGCAGGTGATGGCGGTGGGCATCGCGGTGGAGTTCTGCTCGCACCTGGTGCACTCGTTCAGCGTGAGCGGCGGCGGCGGGCGCGAGGCGCGCGCGTCGCACGCGCTGGCCACCATGGGCTCCTCCGTGCTGTCCGGCATCACGCTCACCAAGTTCGGCGGCATCATCGTCCTCGGCACCGCCAACAGCCAGATCTTCCAGGTGCTCCACACACCTTGTACTCAATCAATTTATACAATTATCATGATTATGTGACACATCATCGACGACTCGTTTGGCTCAGTTGATAGTGACACTTTCTGCGCCAGCGGTCGCGGGTTCGAGTCCCGCTGGGGGCATTCATTTGTTTAGCACGAATGTTTGTAATCCAGTCATGGGTGTTAATATTTATAATATGTATATATTTAAAATGTATATGTGTATTGTGTAGTATATCAACTACCTGATATCCGTAACACAAGCTTAGCTTACCACGGAACTAGACGGCGCTGTTGTAATAATGTCCCAATATATTTATTTATTTATTGATGATTTATGTCAATTCGATTGTGGACTAAAGAAATGTAATGTACATCAAAGATTAAATAATCGCATAAATGTAGGAAAGTGATTTTTAATATATAATTAAAATCTGTTTACGTTATTAATAAAGATATAGGGGACCTACTACTAATTGGTTGATAAATTAAATATAGTCAAAGATCGTTGTAAAAGTTTATTGGTTTAATTATATGATATAATGATGGCTGATACTTGAAGAATGCAGCCGATTTGATTGCGGTCTGAACGTGCACTACCTGTTTTAGGTTTACTAAGCATTATTGCTTAGGTGTACGGTAACAACCTTTGGCCCGAATAGAAGATAAAGACTTAAATCTTGAACTTCGACTAGTTAAATAATCCGATCAAAATCAGTTATGAAATGTAGATAAATAAAAATATACTTTTTTTCAAACGAACTTCTACAAGTTCTTTTGAATAATTACTTTTTACATTAAGTAAAAATATAGAAAAAATCCTGACTGAATTTCATCACCTGGTCATGGTAGCCGATTTGAAACATCCCACAAAAAAAAACGCTCATTCAAACTTGCGAGAGCCCTTACACCTCCTAAATCCCACCCTGTCGCAAAATCCGTTCTTAGCAGACGTCTACTAACTATAATCTAGCTTCTTGCAAAATTTCATTTTAATATGTCAAGCGAGATTACAGACAGACAACAGAAAAGACAGCGATATTTTGCGATGAGTCAATCAGAGTGAGTGATCTTTTACTTTTGTATATTTAGATAGATTCATCTAAATCAGTCTAGGCACTTCAGGAAGTACAAACAACGACATCCCGCTGCTGTGTCATCAGTCACGGGTTTGACTCCCGCTGGGGGTTTTCTTTTGTGTGATGAGTACCAATGTTTGCACTCCAGTCATGGGTGCTTATATTTATAATACTAATATGTATGTATTTAAAGTTACATAATATGTAGTATATCAAGTATCTGCTATCCATAACACAAGCCCCATAGCTTACCATGGTACTAGATAGTGCTGTGTTAATATCCCAATATATTTATATTCTATTGTTTTGCTTCATATTTAGTTGTATAACAAAATGTCAATATTATTCCGTACTTTGAGACTGACAGTATGATTGTGTGCAGGTGTTCTACTTCCGCATGTACCTGGGCATAGTGCTGATCGGCGCCGCGCACGGCCTCATCTTCCTGCCGGTCATGCTCAGCTATATAGGTGAGTGCGACTCCTCACTTTGATGTTATTGTCACACGTATTAGCATGGAGTCTCATCACGAACAAATGACAGTTAGTTCAAACAATTGTCGATAGATGGCGTTACGTGTGTCGATTTGTTATTGAGATTGTGTTACATTCATTAGAATATAAAGATTATCGTAAGATATATAAATGAAAGTATGAGTCCCCAAAATAAAATTGACGTCATTTTACTTACTACAAATCCATAACTCAATAGCTGATATTTCAATAATAATTAATGTTTCAAATGGATCACACATGGATGTTTTACTTTTTCAGTTTTATATATCAAGTTTAAAAAGTGATGGTTTCTTTTTAACTAGTAAATATTTTTTTATATGTAACACTTTGGTAAATAATATTCTATAGTTGAAAGTTGGCACACTAACAATCTTTCTATTGTCTATTCATGGAACCAAAAAGCCTGAATTACACACCACGCCTGAACACTATGGAATGGACAAACTTTGTATGGGATGAGGCGTCTGTTTTAAAATAGTATTGTGTTATCTGTGGTTTAGTATGTGTTATAACTAAGTTCAGATACAATTTAAAGGAATAATTGTTATACCATGGATCTTTACATATTTGAATATAACATCACTTGATCCAACATGGACATAATAACTCGGAAAATATCGAATTAATAGAAGTAAATTTTAAAAACCAAAAATATATAGATTTATAGTGGAAATAAAAAAATGAGTGTGTTGTGACTCAATATTACAATGCTTAAATTGCACATTTTTACATAGAAATAGATATGTCGCAGAGATACAATTGTTGTGAACTGTTTACTTTCAGCTTCATTCACATTCATCCAAATGATATGCAAGTACAATATTATATTTCAAAAATTATTGAGAATTCCAATGAATGTTAACGATTTTTTCAAATTTTAATAAAATTAATAATAGTAAATTTATTTTTATAAGTGTGATCTTAACTTAATTATTGGTCAACTATGTTTAAATAGTATTATAATAATTGTACTTGTATATCCTCATCACTTTACATGTAGAAGTTTTATTTTATTTATTTTAGTTTTACACTGCTCTTGCATGATATTATCAATTTTCTTTTTTTCTTCCCTTTTCCTTTGCATAGTCTATTATAGCTTCATTTTGTATATTGGACCTTATTATTTTATGCCGTGTCAAAAAATGTAATATCATAAAGATGGAGCCGTTTTGAATGCCATGTGATTTGTTGAAGCTTAACAAACACAATTATGATAAGTTTGCCAAACATATTTTTTATAATTTTGATGTTCTAATGTGCATTCTAATATGAAATGCTTGCTTTGCTAACCCGAGGTAAGAGGCTATATACGTTTGAAAATCTAACCTATGTTAATTCATTTATGTGCACTAAATAAAAGTTTTACCACATTCTACTTAAAAGGAAATAAATTTTATTATAATTTACTCTATGGTATGGTAAATTTGGTGCAGTGACCTCGCTTTATTAGAAGAAGCTAGTTGGAGGTGAATTTATCGATCAATTACACTCAAATATGTACGCTTTTGCCTATCTCATCATTAATATTGCTGTGCAAATCAACCCAATTTTTTTTCAATTATCTATTTTATTTTGCGTTAGTAGTTACATATCTCATCACATTTTTACATCGAGTTTAACTGCTAATCCAGATGTCTATAACAAAGGCAATAACTCAATAAATCAAAAACCTGTTTAACCGATTTTCATGTAACAATTAGCATTTCACTCAACATTTAATTTGTTAGGTGAGTACATAATGTCCACAGTAAACAGCGGTAAGTATGCCATTGCAGGGTCGCCGGTGAACAAGCAGAAGCTCGCGCGCCAGCTGCTGCGCGGCAAGGAGGCGGTCGCCGAGACGTCCCTCACGCGAGTAAGCGAACGACAATATAACTTTGACAGGTTGCTCGCGTGATTGCGCACGAGACTGGACCTTGCATTGCATTTGACAGATGTCATCACTTATGTCACTTTTATTTTTATCGATTAGGCTGTATGGTGTGTGACCATTGCCTACCAAAAAATTTTAACTATTAAAAAAATATATTATGACAGATGTATAGTTTTTGATGTTTTAAGGGATCCGATGAAATAATAAAAAATAGTTAAAAGTATTGTTTATATTTATATTCTTGTGGCGTCCCTTATTGAGTGTTGAATACTAAGAATAATAATACACTTATTTATATTTGCTTAATTAATTATGTATTCAAAATACTAAAGCTTTCTTCTCTATATATTTATTTGTCATAAAATATCCCTTATTTGTGTTACATCCTAATGAAAAGTCAAAAATAATAATTACCAGTTGTCCATTCAACGTTAAGTTTCTAACTCATTTCTTGTAAAGTGGTCCAACAATTATGCTAACGTCTATCGACTCGACCTGGTTACTGTCGCTTTTGGGCTTATTTCAGGTGTAAGATGGTAAAAGTGTAAAGGAATACCTTATAAGAAATGAGATTTTAACATATGCTTCGCTATTAGTATATAAATGTGTTAAAATAAATTACTTGACTTGAATGGAGGAATAGTGTCGTGCAATGTTCAATCTCGTTTCAATTACTAACTTATCGATGTATTTTACTTCGGGAAGGTTCCCTGTAATATAAGTTTGAACCTAACCATGCAATTTTGCGGCACACATTAACTTTATACCCCGATATGATGTCGTGCTAGTTGATTTTGTCGCAAAGTAAACTGGATTTTGGTACTTTTTTCCTATTTATTAATTATAGCATTTATATGTAAAGGAGTTTTGCAATTGGTGTGTACCACATTAGATAATAAAGATAATAAACTTAATTTTATCAAGTTTTTTGAAATTATTTTTACTCTTTAGAAATTATATATGCAAAACTTTAACGTTTTGAAATTAAATCATCAATTTATATATGTATATTCGATTGCAATGTTCCTTAGAGGGTTCGGGTTCTAACCACTAGCCGGTGGAAGGGCCTAACTGTAGAATAATATCCTTAAATATTTTGCATGTTTTGTTTCGATGTTAGATGTATGTATATGGACATTAGTCATTCCTAATTATTCGAATTTAAATGATAATGTTACTTATAATTAATTATCAGCGTGTAACTTTATCGCGATCGTACTTATCTCGAGTACTTATGTTCGCGGGTACTTAGAAATATAATAACAGTTTTATACTACTATTGGAATTATTTAATACAAGAAGGACTTCAAAATCTAAAATTCTATACTTAAAGGTGGATTTTTTTCAGATTCCTACATAGTATCACAAAATATATCTCAAAAGTCCGTTTAGAATTGGGTAATATATAAAAAAAACATAGCTCTTCTTCCTTTCAAGTTCGGTCCACAATTTAAGTAAAAGTTATACTCATATATAAATTTAAACTATCACATTTAAAATGTGAGAAAAGAATAAGGGGATGAACAGATTTTACCGATTACAACATCGATTAATAACAATTATTTATTTGTTTTGCGTAGTTAGATCGCATTTTAATATATGCTATTACTTAATGCACAATGCTTTAATTTCACTTTTGAATATACAATTTTAGTTTCATATTTGCGCTTGGACGCATGTTTTCTTTACTTTCAATATTGTGCTTCACGTGTATACAATTTGTGTTAGATGTACGCTAGGCTATTATTACACTATTTACTTTGAAAATATTTATTATATATACATTATAAATGAATTGTAATAGATTATTGTTTTATTCCAAATTTTTTGAATACTATATTTTTTTATTGACGAAAAATCTTTATAAATTCTACACTGTATTTATAAAATTTATATAAATGTATAGTCCACATATTATACATCCAGTGATGTACAGTTTCTACAGGTATATACAATAATATATACATAATTTATTTATTATTAATTTGCTGAGATTGATAAATTTTATTTTCGTAAATATTTGCTTTTTATCGATAGACGGGTAAGTACATCCCTGGCTGTAAAATAAATGTACAGTTTGTATTATTTTTGTCCCACGTTTACTGAACTAACATATTGGGGAAGAGACTAAAACAGGTGTCGGTGAATTTTTGCACTTTTAATTTCAAAAATATATAAAGGGGCACCTATTTTTACAGGTACGCCTGTAGACCAAGGATATTAAGAACAAATATTTATTATCTCCATTTCGTGTTTAAATTAAGGTATTATTGTGATTTTTACTCCTTGAGATTTTAGTATTGCCCTCTATGTTCCTGTACTACACTATTACATAGATTGTTCTAGAACAAATTGTTTTGTGGTATCTGTTACTACTAAAGTGAAATGTATTCGAATGTTTAAAATCCGGAATCTCTACTTAATAAGGTACTTAATTAGAGGGGAAACGCTTTTTATCCAAAGGTTATGGTTTAATGTAATGTAATAACCGACTTATGTGATAGAAATAAATTACGTCTTTTATTTATTTTTTGTTTTATTTTTAGTTTAGCACCTCTGCATGGCATGGACACTGGGCTATTGCCATATCATTGCATGTAACGCTTTAGAAATTAATTTTAAAGCTATCATTAATTATTATAAAAACTATTGAATATTTTTATATTTAATTTTATATCGATTTGCTGGATTTATGATGGCTTTAAACCTATTCAAGGTCCAATGTACAAACTCATTAAGAATTCTTCTTTCTTTTGTTTTAAAAGGATCTACTCACGGCAAGTGAAAATAACGTAAGGAAATATTATTGTATTAGTTTTAAAAAAGTAGTTACTTCATTCATAACTCATTACACTCATAGACTCGACATTTTGCAAACGAGTTATTTACAGTACATACCTATAATTATACAAGTTAGTAAAAAATTTAGAACAAGTACCTAGTCTCTGCACATTTGGTGGTAACGATTAAATTAAAAGTGTTAGCTTATAAATGACTATAAATATATTTTAGATTAAACTATTTAGAACAGTAAACCATTGAAAGTTTAACAATAGAGATGCTTTTCTTTTTTAAATGTAAGTGATTGCAAATTATTGCTATAAAGTAAAGTTTTTATAGATATTAGATACATATATCAACTGTAAATAAATAAATAAATATTAAATTGATTTTCAATACAAGCACGTATTTTTTGCACGGTGCAATATAATTGTATACTTAGGATTTTGGCAAATTATTTAAAAAATTGATAGTTAAATTAAAAAAAAGCTTACCTTTTTCCCTAAAAAATTTAGTTAAATTAGTATTTTTTTATTTTTCCCTAAAAAAATTAGTTAAATTATTAATTTAATAATACAGATTTATTTGTATCCTTTGTTTTTCTAAAAAATATGGAAAACAAATATTGATTTTCGCTACATTACGTGTACTTAATGCTTTAAAACTTACTTCGATAATAAACTAGTATGTGATTAACAAACTTGTCCACCTTCAACTTATCTAGTTGATATATTTTTCTACTGAAAACAGATAACAAATTGAAGTACCTACACTTTACAATCATGATTTATTCTTAATGTTTAATAGTTGAGGCATGGAGGTTAGAGACCAGAGGGCCTAGACAACCGGCATTCGTTATGAAGCGATTCGATTTCTACAATCGTCATGGCTTAAACGCAGCGTATGCATTTTGAACTTTAATTCACTAATAATTGAAATGAATGTACATTGTCTACCATTAATCTATTCATTGACAACAGATCACGTGACATA
The DNA here is from genome assembly GCA_951802675.2 of Boloria euphrosyne. NCBI lineage: Eukaryota > Metazoa > Arthropoda > Insecta > Lepidoptera > Nymphalidae > Boloria > Boloria euphrosyne. Next base: position 2,449,906 of record OX637885.1, on the reverse strand, counting down.
TCTAAGGCATAAGTCAAACCCATACATTTTGGACTTTTCTACTATCGCTTTCGCTAATCGCTTGTTACATTGTCTAGGCCCTCAGGGCCTATAGCCAACCGGCATTCGTTATGAAGCGATTCGATTTCTACAATCGTCATCGCTTAAACGCAGCGTATGCATTTTGAACTTTAAATCACTAATAATTGAAATGAATTTACATTGTCTACCATCATCCATTCGTTGACAACAGACCACGTGACATATCTAAGGCATATGTCAAACCCATACATTTAGGACTTTTCTACTAGCGCTTTCGCTAATCGATTGTTACATTGTCTAGGCCCTCAGGAGAACCATCGCTTCATACTAAATCATTACCCGCCTGTCCCTGAAAATTTTTAGAATTTATAACGCGCTGTCGTCGGTAAGTAGTATTTGTGAAGTTAGCTGTTTATGAGTGTTGTCAGTATTGTGGCAACGTGAAGTTAGGCGTTGAGACAACATAGCGATGGCAGCGCCTCCTTAGTTTGACAAAATTTCTGAGACACTACATGCTAGGGCGATGGTACTCCTGGTCTCTAATCTCCATGAGTTGAGGTATTTAATTACATATAAAATATTACAGATACAAAATAAAAATACTTTAACTCCATACTCTATGAGCCTTTTTGAAAAAAAGGTTTTACTTGAAAAATTTAACAGTCACAAAGCATTCATGAATATTACCCAGATACATATAAAGTCACCTAATGCTTGCTGTTATCATTTGATATAATCGCAAAAAACTAAATTAGCTCAATAATAAGAAAATAAGTGTTTTAACTTAAGTGACAAGTATAGGTTATATTTAAGTTATCATATACATATTTGTCCTGTCCTGCATACACGAGTCGAAACCATTCTCTGAAAACACTAGGCTTTTTACTACAAATCAAACGTTGCATTCATCAAATTCATTCATTGACTCAAAATTTTCTAAAATACATGTTGTGTATATTGTATCTTTGCATCATTTTTTTTTAATTATAAAGTGAAGTATAAAACTTTATAATTCCCTAGTTTAGTAATTAGATTTTCTTATATGAACTAGTTTATATACTTAATAAGCTTTAAAGTTCCCGTGTTAAAAATGTCGCACTTGAGCAGCGCAAGACTTAGCTTCCACGCTTTGAGTTACAATGAAACAGAGGTAATTCAATAAATAGGTAAATCGAATTGTTTAAGAAGATGCATTCCCCTCTATAAGAATTTGTATTTTAGGCATAACCCGTCGTCGGGGACGCTGGCGAGTGGTCTCGGGAGGCGGCCACACCTACGGCAGTCTAGACTCTACGCCAGTGGAGCCCCAAGCCTCAGGCAGCGGCCTCGATCTCACCAACGAAATGTAACGACAGTACTGAGATTTACTAGTTTATATAGCTAGTCTTTCTAAACATCGATGTTTTTAAAGATTATCTATTTATAAATTATGTATATAATATTTTAGTTGCCTAGGAAATGTTTTACTGTAGGTACTATCTAGGTACTGAGTACTTAATGACGGTGGTGTTTTCAGTGAAAGACTTGAGATGTGGACGGAGGTAGTGAAAAGTTTTGTAATATTATGATATAGCTAAATGTGTACCTAGTGGATTATGCAAAGTAATTGATTGTATACAATGGACTTAAGCAACGAACGACGTCGCTTACTTCCTTTTAAAAGGTTCTGCCCCAAAATATGAATTGCAACTTTCTAAATATTGATATCTTCGTATATAGGTAACGATGTGAAGGAAGTGATGATGAGGGGACTTTCTTTCATCATGTGAAGCGTGGAAACTAAAATTTTGTCACACATAATTTTGTAATGAACTAGCAAGTCACCGAACCCGAGCTATCTAAGGAGTGAGGGCTCGTTCATAGATACGTTATAAAGATTAGTATAAATTTCTCAGACATAAAATATTTTCCGCAGTAAAATGTATTCTATAACTGGAATCAGATATCGAACTATCATCATATTAAATGTCATCAAAATCTGTTTAGTAGTTTTCTCGAGATGTGGTCAGACAAAAATCCCTAAAACTATAGAATCGGCCTCTGTATCGTTAAAATGACTGTTTCAATTAGATTTTATAAATAACAAAAAATTCATAGTACACATTTGGACTGTTAGAATTTTATTACCATCAGCCTGCCCAAAGCACTTTTTGACAAGATTGTTTGTATTTTTTATCTTCATTAATAGTAGCATAAAATGTTATGACAAATATTTTCATTTTCACGGCCGTTATGGAAGAAAGAAAGGGACATCCTTCACTTATACATAAATGTTAAATGATGATTACTAATTATTATAATAAAAGTATTAGGATTGACGGTGGAGGTGTCAATATGTAAATGTTATAAAATCGTTGAATGTTGTAATTTTTTCTTATTTTGGAAAAAAGTGAAAACATAGGTATTATTTAAAAAAAAAAATTAGACAGGATTTCTTTAATTAAAATGGTAATTGTCAGAGTTAGAATGAACTCTATAATGATGTTAGAATTACTAACTACTCACTGTTATGCATATTACGAATATGTAATAAATAGTGACAAAGTCAAATCGATATTAAAAAAACAACATATTATATTTATAAATATCTAGGATTCATTATATAATATAACAATTTGTGGAGTACTAAAGCTATAAATCATAAGAGTGACTGAATAAATATTTTCGGTTCCCATAATTAATGGACCAAGCTCGAAAATTTTTAAAGCCTTTATTATTCTCTTTTACGGTACATTTCAGATATAATTTTCGAACGTCTCGTTTTTTGTGCGAATGTAGTACCAATATAGTATTTGGAAATATGTAATAAATATATATTTCATTATGTATTTATTACATTATTATACCTATAAAGATTTATATGTAATTTTAATTAATGTTAAAATTTCACATCTTATTTTATTGTAAATTTGTAATATTTTAATATGTATATAAACTAGATTTAATTGAATTTATAATGCAGTTTTAGCATATTAAAAATATATTAATGTGTCCATTAGTCTTTTCAATTTTTTTTTTATATTTTACTGTTTAGCTTGTGCCTTCTTAAACGTCAATTTGACATAAAACATAGATTATATTAAAACCATATCAAAAGTAGACAAATTATTAGACCCGACGACAAAATCCATAGGTATGATAGAATTTATTGTAAACTTTTTTTATTGATTTTCTTAATTATTAGGTTGTATTATCAATAACTTTTCCTGTTTGAAATTATTTCCCTTAATTAGTCTCGACCTAATAATTGTATTTATAGTAAATTAAATACATATTTCAGATACACTTAATTATTGCAAACTTTGTGTATATAGATGTAAGTAAATGTATAAGCCATTACGCGATTGATATTCTTATGGCAATTTGTATATTTGCTAACTATATTTAGCGCATTTGTGTGATTAACGTTAATTCTGTGTAATAGATTTTTTTAATAAACGATCTGAAATCATTTGTGCATTTTACCTTAATAAAAAACGATTTAATTCTTATCATTTATATTGAAAATATTTTTCATTTAAATTATTTACAAACAATACAGCAATAACATCTATTAGGGACTAGATATTCAGTTTGAGCTAATTTTTGTATCACAAAACATTTAAATCGAATGATCTATTTTATTTTCATAACTAGTTTAAATTACTAGTTTTATTTATTTTTTACATAAAATTAAATATAATACGTAAGAAATATGGTACATAAAAAGAACGATAAAGATTAAGAAACACAATAAAGACCGTTAACAACATTCCATATCTAATATTATCTTATGTATAAAATTATATATTTAAAACAATCAAAAGGACGGTAAATAAATGAGTGAACAATTTGTTTTAAATAAGAAATAAGTTGTAAATTGAAAATAACTTCTCTTATTGAAAAAAAAGCAAATTCGTGCCTTTCATTTATTAAAGTAAAGTTTTTAAGGTTATTTTTTCTAGCAAGTAAATGGATTAGTAATTTTCAGTCGTAACAAATTTTAAAATTTACAAAATGTAGGTATCAACAGAACGCATCTGTTTAACTTTCTATTTTTGAACGCTACGTGTGCGGTGTTACTCCGCGATTTATTATTTTTAGCGTAACTTTCTATGATGCGTTCCTTTATTTATAGAATATACCAATATCCGGAGCATTATAGGTCAAGAATTTATTGCACCTGCATTCTAAATTCTAATCATATAATTATAAATTAGCACGCATTTTCTTGCACTTACATTCCGATCAAAACTTTAAGATAAAACGCTGACATTAAGTACCATGAAAAATAGAGCAATAGTGTACGTGTAACCCTAAAATATTATACCTTTTTTTATATATATATAATAATTATGGAAATACGTATAGAAATTTATAATAAAGACAATTTTTACAGAACAAAGACAAATGATCACAAGTTACAATATTTTAAATCAGTTCTTAAAAAAATAAACGTACCTATAATATTTATAATAATTATAATTCTAAAGGTCCAAATAGTAGACTGGCTGGGCAGTTATCGTTTTGGTCGCTTAGGAATTGAGCGAAAAGCTCCTGATACCTCGACAATGCAATGCCTCCCTTTCGTCGGTCATCGTCCTGTAAAAATTAAAAAGTAATATGCATGATCGTTATGGATAAGTATGCTTTACATTTATTTCAGGAACATATGCTAGGGTTCAATAGTAGATTGAAAAAAAATAAAAATAAATGAGGCATGATTTAAGATATTGGCGTCACGACGAAACATGTCGATGTTATTCTCTGTAATTTTTAATTGAAAATGTAATAAATATAGTTCTTTATATGACAATATTCAGAATAATTTAGACATAGGTACTCTCTATTTCATAGCTGTATCCAATACAATGTAGTTAGATCAAAAATTGAAGGAATTTTATAAAAACTCGAGTTGATTATTGATATATGAGTAGTTTTTGTCTATGTCTGTGTTTGTTTCTAACCCCAAATACAATTCAAACTTAAAGCGGCATAGAACATTTTAATGAAAAGAAATTACTTTAAAAACATGAATAAACTACTCATAATAAATAAAACAATATGAAAGTTCTTCTCAGGTCAGCGGCTTCTTTCCGAACTGGTAGTAGACTCATGTCGTCCAGTAAAAATTGTAATAATTTTATGCTGAATAAAATATTTTGAATTTGAATTTGAAAAACTAGTAAAATAGAATTATGCAATAAGATAATAAAAGTTTAAGAAGAGCTTTACTTGGAGCGTCGCCAGGGCACTTTTTTGACACTCTGAACATTTATTTGTAATCAATTGTGCTTCAGACCATTGTCACACGTTACTAAATGATTCAAAATCCAATGCAAAGCACTTAAAATAGTATATTTTTCGTAACTTCGATAAAATGTGATACCTAATTATAAATACACTCAAGAGCATCTACTACGTTTAAATTATTTCAGCTTAAATTGTAAATTTAAAATTGTGAAACTATACAAAAATCTAGTCTATAGCTATTTGGTACCGAACCTATTGCATATCGCGAAGTATATTTCAGTATTAATTTTATGACTGCCAACAGCAGTTCGATACCCGATAGCAAAACATTTAATAGGCAATCGCATCAAACCGAGATCGTCATTGACATAAATTCTCAAACAGATTGCCAAGTTTCGCCAATATCAGGGGTATTCCTAGAATCGCGTAATCTTACGTAGAGTCACGTAACGAGTGTGGAGTGGCCGTGGCCGTGTGGCCGTGCCTAATATATGTTTTTAATGATTGATGATTATATTTTAGTTTAAAATTAAATCCAAATAGTTCATTATTAAAATAGGAAATATGCTATTTTTTATAGTTTAGAAAGCTCATATTATAATGTTTGCTGCTTGCTACAAGTTTCTCGACTTCGGTTTCAGTGGCTAGACGAGATCTTCGATGTTATGAGACTTAATAAAGTTCAAGATCGACAAAGGTCACAGAAAATTCGATCCACTTAATTTGTATAATTGTGAAAATTAATGATTTCGCTAGTATTGGAGATATAAAAAATGTGGCACTCACATTTAACAAAGAATTGAAAGCGTCATCTATAACTTTGATGTCATCTACCACCATCCTCTGAATGCAATCATATCTGTACTCTTCGATGCCGATGATACCGTCACAATTTATGTCTATCATTTTGAAATTAGTCTCTATAAAAGCTCTCATTGCTTGGGGAAAATCGTCATAGCGTTTTCCAATGCAACTGTTTTGTACGGCCATTTTAAATTCATCCACAGTCACTATGCCGTCCTGAAAAAAAAGCACTAATCCATAGATAGAATGTCAATTTAAAAATGTCAAGTAAATAAGAGCGGCAAGCGTACTTTGCTCTATATTTGCATGCCCAAATAAAGCCTAATTATAAAGTACATGTGTATGTGTGTAGTGTTAAATATATGTTTGTGAATTGTTAACATAACAATATTAACAATTTTTAGGGGATTTAAATAGTGTTATATAATATATTTATAAATAAGTAGGTATGCGAAATATTAAAAAAAAATACTCATGACTAACTACAAAAGCCAAATTCATTCAATATTCTACTAAGAAATAGGTACCTATTTCTATTAGACGAAAGTAAAATATTTGTTATAGCGTTTTGCGCTAATTTTGTTTGATTTTAATATAAGATTGTAGATGTAATTCTAGCTTGTGCTTTAACATGGCTGCAATGTGCAAAAACAAAAGCATATTATACATTAGTTCTTTTTTTATATAGAGATTGAAATAGCATAGCTTTTACGTAGGCGTTACAAAGCAAACGCCAGACTACTCTTGAAACTGTCTACGATGGCTCATTTTCTTAGACATTACCTGCAAAGCCTATATGTTAAATTTTAGTAACTACTATAGATGAGGTATTACGATAACTATTAGACCAACTGAGCTCTAACTACCTAATATTACTAAAATATGTAAATGCGCTTACACATTATTTTTTCTTTAAAATTAAAGTAGAGCAATTTAACGTTTATTTTATTTTGTCATCGCGCTAGTTTTTGTATTGGACTAAAATATTTAGTCATTCTTCGACCAATAAACTAGAAAAATAAATTTAGTTTTGTAGAGTCTATCTTGTACCTACATTTGAAAATGAATATCACCGGACATTGATAACAATAACAATCTGGCCAACTACTTTTGTATCGGCTAGCTGTAGTCTGTATAATAAATTATTGACGTAATGTGTAGGTAGGTACGTTTCTATAGTCTAGGATATATTAGGATTCTTTAAATTAAAAATAATTTCTAAAGCATACCATATATCAGGTTAACCAATATTATTTAAATAATAAGTTCTTATACGTTTTAAGTGTGTTAAGTACTATATCTACTTTACGGTAATTAATGAAGCCAATAGAAATTGGATCAATAATCGAGTTATAGTTTTTACCAAATATCTACTCGAATAAGCCCATATATGTAGTCAGTTTCATTGTTTAAACAACTTTAATAAACGCTCATCCAGCCAATCAGCCTGCGATAGCTAACACCAAACAAAGCCATGACGACACGAGCTCAGCGTATATATTGTGGAGTGTAACCGACATAGTCTGGCACCTTGTCGAAGTCCGCCAATTGAGCGATCTCTTCCCATAGACTAAGCATGATGTGCTGGTACTTTTGCAAACGGCTTGAACTACAGTCGCCTTTGCCTTCGAGAACACAAGTTCTGAGTGCCAGGCAATGAAAATCGTGCGCATCCAGATAACCGTTGTTGTCGATATCTGAAACGTAAATGAAGGATAGTTATATTATATACAGCATTGCGATTATATACTAAAGAAGAATAAATTAAAAAGGCCTAGCCAGATGTACTAGAGTATCATACGCATTAATGAAATAAAAATAACACATTTCTTTTTCATTCCAAATTCATCTTTTTTCATATATTCGTTCACGATTTTATTTAGATTTCTAAGGAGATGTCTAGTTCTGAAATAAGCATTCTAATAAAGTAATCTGTCAAGTTCTTTTTTTTAAATATATCATACTTTACATATAGGTATGTAAAGTTTACATGGGTCAATTTTTTTACACATAAGTAATGTTTTTGATATTTGCTATGTACGAGATGAGACACTCTGCCTGTGTACCTACTACCCACTATATTGCTATCTATAGTCCTTAAAGGCTTAGCAGTTAGCTTAAAGAGCAAATTGTTAAAAATACGTACCTACATTCTTAAATTTAAACGAAGGCATACTTATTATAGAATTATATTACTGCTTAGTACTACTACTAATCGGCTTGTTTCATCAAATTTAAGTCATTTTAATTTCCAGGCATATGTCTTGTAAATACATCTTAGTTACACAGAGTTAACAGAAAACAGTCGCTTTGTGTAATTTGGCAACAACATTACAAATAAATTCATAACATATGGTTACTGTTTGAATAATTCGGCTGCCCTCAAAATGCAAGTAAATCACAATATTAAATATCTATACGAACAATGAAATTGTCTGTTAACAGCTGTTCATTTTTAGCTTGTGCTCCTGATTAAATCATTTTGGTAATCATTTTGTGTACCTATTTTAATGGTAAACTACGTTTTAGCGGTCGTTATGGAATAGATATTATGTTATATGTACTCGTACCTATAGCTTCTTTCTAATATATAAATATCTCGATTCTCGTGTCACAGTGTTTGTTATCGAACTCCTCCGAAACGGCTTGATCGATTATTATGAATTTTTTTGTGTATAATTGGGTAGGTCTGAGAATAGGTGACAAGGGTGGCCCTCTATAAATTTTATTGTTTATTTTTATTTTTTTAAGATTTAACATTAAAAAGTACTTATAAATTTTCATTCCTCGGGCGCGGGCGGAGCCGCGCAAATTGCTAGCAATCTATATAATATTATTATAGTAATATACCAGTTGTGGTAGTTTATCGCGCTCGCTGGAGAAACTATTACGTCTCATATTTTCACATGCGAATCATTTTCCACATTTAAATCGGCATTTCTGAGAGCACCTAATAAGTCTTCTAAAGCGTGTGAGGTCCGCTAACCCGCACTTGGCTAGCGTGGACTACGGCCTGATCCCCTCGTATTTAAGGGAGATCCGTGTCCAGCAGGAGTGTGTGTATATAGCCTTCAATTATTTAGCCTTCGAGCTTGTACTACGGGGGACTTGATTGACATGGCGTACTTGAATGTAAAAATATAAAATGAAAACGTGTTTATTCTCTCGCTGTCTCTATCTTTAGCCCGATTGTTGATAATTAAATATAAAAATCTGGAAACGTATTACTATTATAGATCTGGCACAATTTGGGTTGTAAAATTTACAAAGGAGCTAGATTCGTGGTGTTGCAATAGTAATTAGTAATCCCAGTTGGCGGCGGAGAACAATGGCAAGAGATTATTTTAACCGATCATTACTCAAGATCTATGCCAAAACTGAGCCCTTTCGTAAGGTTGGACCTAACGAAACTATTAACGTTTGAAATTCTTTAAGATCATAAATCATTATATCACTATGATCGTTAGGGATCGTAATGTAGGGATATATAATTTAATAAGCTGAAGCTTTTGTATTTGATGTATCTATCTATGTAATGTTGATTTACTGGAAAGAACGCAAAACGTACACATATATTATTCATAGTAGAGAAAAGCCGAGAGACAATTGTAGGTCCAAAAAGACCTACAGAAAAGTCAGTGACTAAGTATATTGTGAGCGTAGGTACTACAGGAGATCCTGTAGTACGTTCACATTAATATTTTATCTACATCAAATGCATCTTGGGATGCAAAGCGAGGCTACGCTGCTAGTATTTTAATTTTTATATAACAAAATATATTTTTTTTTGTTTTTATGTTATGGTCTTACAATGTTTCTAACATTTTATATTTAAAGATTTAAATCAAAATATATATTTTACTCGTAATTCCGTTTATAAACAATACATACATCGTGATTTGAAATTGGTATTTATTCAACGTTTAAGCCATATCTTGAAAGATACGGACGACATCTCCGTTCTAAGATTATTATTTGATAAAGACCTAAAGATATAATTTTATCAAAAACATTTAAAAGTAAGTAGAAGGAAGGAGACTACTTATTATAAAATTTTCACGTATACACAAAACACTTTACCATTTGTTTAAAAATAAAATGCTCATGTGGCTATTTTTAATTAAAACGCGTACACATAGTATAAGTGCAATTTATTTTCATTTTGTTTATTAGCGAGCCAATTTTCTGGATTAGCGCTTCGCTGGGCTTGATGTAGATTTATAATCTGTATCGGTCTTTGCCAATCAACAACTCAATGTCAATGAGGTTTTATTGTTCTACAAATAGATTGTCTCTGGTTCATTCACTGAACATGATTAGCTTATTTAGTACTCAATTAAATTGAAGATTAGAATGCAGATTATTCTTTTTATTTACATAAATGAATAACAATTTTTTAATGTAATTAATTTGATTAACAATTGGAGATAAATACTAAGCTCTAAAATAAGTACTAAGTAACTGCCAGATACCTTTAACAATTTTTCTATAAAGTACTTTTTTTTCAAAACTGGTTAAGATCAACAAATTATAACCATTTCAATTACTACCTTCGTTTTCCTTGTGAGTACTTTTGAAAATGCTTCTTGGGTTTTATTTCAAGGGCATGCTGTTTTGAAATAGATGTTAAATACAATTTTAAATTGAAGTGACGACAAATGATTGATTGCCGTCGCTGAGGAAGTGATCGGAATAGATGCTCAATTACATGATAGGAGAATGTACGAGTATAAGTCAAGTACTTACTACTTACGTACTTAGTTAATGAATGCTATAAATTATTTTGTTTCACTATTAGAAATTGTACTTAATTTTATTTGATTATGGCAATTATATGCTATATAAATTAGTAGATAAGGGTACTAGGGCCTACAAATTTTAAATGTAGGAGATAAAAATATTTTGTAGTTAAAGTTCCTTTTGTAGACTTGGTCCTATGATTAAATGTAATAAATGATTGTATAGCTGAAGTATCAAGTACCTACTAATGAAGGTCCAATGGAAAAAAGTCGTGAAAGTAGTTTTGTGCTTCATGGGAATGATTTTAGGACTTATAGGTATTAATAAAAAAATATGATTTTAACACTTTGCACACATAATTTAGTTTTGAATTTTAAGATTCTTACAGGGGTAGAATCTCTGACGATGAAGCTCTAAGTAGGTAAGTAACTTAGATTTATTTGTCTAAATTATATCACTTAAATTGAACGAGAAACGCTAGTGTATGATGTGTTTGATGTTAAATTAAAAATCACTTTTACATCGCAACAAAATAATACAAAGTTGGTCCGATTCCAATGTCAAAAATATAATATCGCTCAATTAACTGAGTAATGGTGCTGCGAGTTGCGATAAATCTTATTGTTGATTAACTTTACGCGTTTTTAAATACGTTCTTTCCAAATAGACGTTTACAAGCGTTTTTAAGGTAAGTTGCAAAATGATTTGTGTGAAAAATATATCGGAAAAACATTTCCGGCTTGTTTTTGCGACATAATTATGTTTAATCCATTTCTCTGAGAAATAAGACATCATTTTTTAAAAGTAGTATTAGCAGCACTACATAATATTAAATATAATTAAGTATTTAAATTAAATAAGCAGTATAAAATTAATGAAAAGTACGAATTAAAAATACGCCATTTTTGCTTTTGTAGTAGAGGAAAAACCTGATCAAGTTGTATAATTTCCTAGTTAACAAACAAATTGGTACCATCGTTAAACTGTACGTCCGATTATTTAAGTCTTATGTACGATATATAATATATAGCATACGATGCTAATAAAGTTTAATGACTTCGAGTCGAGTCGAGTAACTACTAGATCGAAAGTTCTTCATGAAAGAGATGTAAGTACAATACGTCGTATTTTGTTTACTTATCGTAAATTCGTTTGGCTATAAAAAAAGAATAAAAAATTACATATTCAGCATAATGGCAGCGAGTTAATTTTACTGTTGACTTCTACCGATATAACTCCTTACTTAAAGACTAACATTTGCTAAGCGGCGATTTACAGGCTACAGCAAGGCTTCGTACTTTGCATTTGATCAAAAAAGAACGTTTAAGAATGTTTGTTAGACAGGAAGTTAGGAACAAAACTAGTCACCACTAATTAAATTAATTCATCCATGAGTTACTTCCTTTCATAGGATAGAAACATAACATAATTTTCCATCTTCTCATTTCATAACTTACAAGTTATGACCAGTCTTAATACTTAGTTCTATTTTGAGGCCATTAACACGCAGTACAGATCCCAGTATGTTCTATACTCTTTGGTACAGATGGTACGAGTGGTTCCATGTTAAGCTACGAGGCTGGTGTAATGGATATCAGACGGTTAATATATTATAAATGTATAACTTTAAATATTTACATATTATAAATATAAACACTCATGACTGAAGAACAAGCTTTTGTGCTCATCACACAATTGAATGCTTTCAGTTGGACTCGAACCCGCGACCGCTGGCACACCAAGTAGCACTACAATCTACGTCAAACGAGTCGTTTTGATTATTATCGGTCGTATTATTTAAATTGTTTTCTTTTCCAATTATGTAGTTGTTGTTTAACTTTAAACAAATGCATTGTAGAATAATAAAATTATTTGATTACACTGTTTTTCATATTTAAAAATACTTATCAATTTCTATACTGCTAACCTCAGAATAATTAGTCTAAGCCGCTAAATATATATTTCATCTATTGAATTAAAGTCATAAATGTTTTCTAATTTCCTCATTCTATTTGCAATCAAACAAAATGTTGGGATTTGAATTAAGGTAAAGTGACAATTCTAGAGATAACTAAATTGAATAACCGCCACAACTTACCGTAAAGGTATCGCACAACAAAAGCGACTCTGTTATCCCACGAATACGCCATGACGTTATTTAAAACACTACAATAGTTAATGTATCCTGTATTTAATAACAACGATCGATTTACGCGTCGACGGACGCTTCACGACTGGATCGGAATTAAACAATATTGCTAGTGGCGACGTCACGCGATTCCAATAGACGCCCGAAATATATTTAGATTATTTACTATAGTGGCGGCAGACTATTGGTTTTGCTTAGTACTCGGCACAATTTCTTTAGGATGATTATAAGACAGACAGACAGGCGGATGAATTACTTTTAAACAAAGAATCAGCAAACGCAATTTGGAGTCTTTAATCCACAGAACACAATAATTACTATCAACAGTTCCTTAGGAACCGAGATGCTGAAATCTGTTAAGACTTTTCGGAGGTAGGGATGCACGGGAAAAGCGAGGGTAAGTTTCTAATGTTCCATAAAAAAAGTGATACAGCTGAAAGGTGTTGTCAATTAATAAAATCGTTCTTATATCCCATACTATAAATACAGTATGGATGCCCTAGTATATATATTTACTCTTTGGTATGGATTTCTCAAACAAACATGACAAGGAGCTAATTGGGTGCGCTCGCGCATCGCAATTCGCATCACTGTAAGGTCGATATCGACTGTAATTAATGTTACTTTGACACCTTCAAGTATGTTTATCTAGTATCTACCTACTACTCTTATGTAATACTTAAATAGTTAATAGCCATCAAAAAAGTATGCTTTTATTAATTTTTAAAACAAAAATGCGAAGATTACAGAAAATTTTTACAAAATAGAATAGATAAACTATGCCAGAGTAAAATAGCAGTTAACTAAATGGAGTGAAGTTGTATAGATGATTTTATATTACGGAATTACCGGAATTCATTTAGATACATATTTTATAACAACTATAGTAATTATTAATTTAATAACGAAAATAAAATAGTGTATAAATAAAAAAGGACTCTATTGGCATGAAAAAGATTTATTAAGTGGTTTTCGGAATCGACAACCGATACCAGTTTATAGTCCTGCGAGTATATTGCCCAATTCTTTGGGTGGCTCTTGAAATTGGTTCACTTGTAAATTGTTAATAACACCTGCCTCGGTGGTCTAGAAGATATTAGGATCTACTGAGTTTGAGCCACGGGTCGAACAAACTATGTAGGAAACACATATATATACTTGGAATCCAAACAACGCTGCTTAACAGCGGGATAGAAAGAGATAAATTATACAAAAATATAAAATCATAAAAAAATATATAAAATTACAATATATTAACTTATACATAAATTCAAGTATATGTACTACATAAACACGTAAGTTAATAAATAATTACCATTTAATACATACATACATTTTCAATAAGTAAACTTAAATTTAGTAAAAAACAATGATATATAGAATATCATTGGTAAAAAAGCATTCGTCTGGATAACAATAAAAATCTAAGATAAAAATCCTAAATTGTTTATTTGTTAAATGTCAAAGAATCAGAAGATTTAAAATGAAGTTTCTTCAGACTTGGCCTCGGCCTTTCGTCATATTGGAATGAAATTTACAAATTTAGACTAGGCTGTATGGACTATAGTCCTTTGCCTTTCCCTATTGGGGATAAATTTTAAAAACAACAACAATTGTTAAATGTCAATTGTCAAAGTCATAAAAACATCAAAACAGGGTGGTTTGTGTTTTTATTTAGTCCTAAATTAAATTATTATATATCTAATTGAAAGAAAGTGTACAAAATGAAAATAACTACTAAGTATAATGTTATAATATTAACAATTTTTCTTATAAGTAAGTTTTTATCTTGTCTTAAAAGTGGTTAATTACACTTATATCAAACTTAGAGTAAAAGAAATGGAAATTTATTTATTAGTTAGATGCAAAAAAAAAACACTTAAATTTCAAGGTTAAAATAATTCCTATATGCTCACATTAATTCAAAATAATAATTCTAATGCATCAACATTCAAAAATATTATTGTTTTTATTCTATTTACAAAATATTACTCTTTTTATTTTATTGTAAAATTATATTTTTAGGTATTTCATTTACATCACAATTTGATGTTGAAGATGAAGCTGATATAGAAAAGGATGATAATGATTTTTCTACTGTGGATGAATCAGAGTCTCTTCTTTCCAATGTAGTGTCTGATGTAAATAAAACTTTAACACATCTGTACAACCAGGTTACTTCAGCTAACATCACTATGGAGAACACAACACAAAGTTTGAATGAGACACGAAAATTAGCCAAATGTAAGGAAATTATATATGATCAAGGCGAAGAATCTGAACCATCAGTTGAAATAATTAATGGAACTACTTTAACTAAGCTCTTGCAAGTAAAACCAGATATAGCAAGTCGAGATGTTGAGGCTGATTGTGTTTTAGTACTATTTTATGCTAGAGCCTGCCCTTTTAGTGCTCATGCCGCTCCTCACTTCAATGCATTAGCCAGGTCATATCCTAATATAAAAATGGTAGCACTTGATGCATTGAAATACCATGGAATAAATGCCCAATATGGAATTGTGGGTGTACCTACTTTAAAAATGTTCCATAATGGCCGACCTGTTGGTAAATTTAATGGAACAGAATATAATATTCACATATTTAATAAATTTGTTCATACTATCACAGGACAAAATCCACAAGTTCTTCTAGTGACATCTAAAGATTTTCAAGGGCCTGTACCAAGTGTGGTTGAAAAGGAAACTGATTATTTTCTTATTCTGTCTTGGATATTTATTATTGTTTGTTCTATTTACTATTTTATGGAGTCAAAATGGTGGCAGATGATAGTTGAAATGATTCAGAATAATTGGAGAGAGTCTGAAGCACAGCATGAACATAATGACTGAACACTCCAAATTGTACTTTTCATTTGTATATATATAATAAATAAGTTATTAATGTTGATTGTTTTGCTTATCAAAACATGGCAACACATTTGGCTCAGTTTGCTGTGACCCTATTTATTGTGTTAAAGGTTGCGGATTTGTTTGCTTTAATTTGTGTGTTGAGCACAAATGTTTACAATCAGTCAGGGGTTTATATTTATACTAATAAGCAATTGTAAATCATATGTGTAGTGTATCAACTGACATCAATAATATTAGCTGCTTCATAGCTTACCACAGAACTAGATGGTGCTGTATGTTAATTTATTATCTTTTTCAAATGCTCAGTGAAGTTTTATAATATATACCCTAGATATTTGTTTAAGTACCTATTGTCATGAATATAATTGTCATGAATTTAGGAAGAGTAAGTGATTCATTTGATTAATTAAGTAGTCTTTATCTATTATTCAATTTAATTCTCTTGTTAATGGCTTCAAGTTTATCTACTATAATATAGTGCTTCAAAAGAATTGTCATTTTAAGTCAAACATTTGTAAAGCAAATCATATTATACCTTCTTGAAGCCTTATTTTATGGGTTTTATGATAATAACTCTAGTTTCTAAATGAATGTGAGCAAAGTAAGTATGAGAAATGATACTGTAAATTATAATGAAGTGTAGAAGTTTAAGAACATTATATAAAATAAAGAACAACTAAAAGACAGCTTAAAAGTAAACAAGTTTTGTTTTTTAGTCATAAGGTCAAAGTAATAAAAATAATACATAATAAATATATACATTTATTTGAACTTAACAAATCAACAAAATGTTTAATTTTAAACATTATAATTCTGCTGGCATATTAGTGCCATTGAGTGCAGCAATAATATTATTAGCAGTCAGTGTGCTCATATTGTTCCTAGTATCTATAGTGGCACTACCTATATGAGGTAGGACAACACAATTATCAAGCTTAAATAATGGACTGTCCAATGGCAATGGTTCAGGTGTCGTGACATCTAATCCAGCTGCCCAAATAGTTTTATTTTGAAGAGCTTCAATCAGAGCATCCTGATCAACTATAGTCCCTCGACTTACATTTACAAATACTGCAGTCCTCTTCATCTTTTCAAATGCACTTTTGTTGAATAACCCTTTAGTTTCAGGCACAAGTGCAATAGAGCAGATCACAAAATCACTTTGAGCCAACAGTTCATCAAAAGGAACTTTAATGGCCCCTACTTCTTTAGCTTCTTCTTTATCACTGCGACTATAGTATAGAATTTTAGAGGTATTAAACGACTTGACTCGTTTAGCAATTGCTAGGCCAATTTTTCCCAATCCTACTATGCCAACTGTTGATCCAGCTAACCCAGGCCCTGTCATCCAGGTTGGAGCCCAGGATACCCAACCACCTGTTTTTGCTTGATGTTGTGCTTCAGGGAGACGTCTCGATGTGCTTAGTAGTAATGCCATCTGAAATATTTTAATCATTATCAATCAATATGCCAAATTATGACCATCTAGCAAAAACACTGATTTAAATGCAACTTAAATTATTGATCCCTATTTAATTAAACTTAAATTAATAAAAAAATATAATTAATAGTAACACAAAAATATCAGAATTCTACTAATAAAACCCTTGAGTTTCTTGATATATTACTGATTAACTTACAGCTAATTCGGCAGTAGCATCAGTTAGTATATTTGGTGTGTATCCTATTTTTACACCCCTCTTTCTACATTCTGCAACATCTATATGGTCATAGCCTACTGAAATTGTAGCCACAATTTTAAGGCTTGGCCCTGCAGCATCCAGTAGTTCCTTATTTATTTGATCACTTAAAGAACAAAAGATAGCATTGGTACCAGCAACTGATTTTATCAATTCACTATGTGGAACTGGAGATGGTTTATCCCACATTTTTACATCACACCTGAAAGAACAAAAATGATGAATTCAAATAAATAAGCTACTTTGTATTATTTAAGTCCTCCCTGGACTTAAATTTTTGAGTATATTTCTTTCTAATATAAGATATAACATTTAAACATGTTATAGTTTAGTATAGTTTATATATGTTATAGTTCTAAGACAAGTACTGATACTTATACTTTTATACAAGAAAATAAATGAATTACTGTACTTACTGTTTTTTAAGTATTTCAATACCACATTCTGGCATATCAGAACGCGTAACATACACCTGGAACCTTCCGGTACTCATTTTTCTTGTTAAGTTGCTCACCAGACCTTTATGTATAGTACTAGCCACAGAAGCGGCAAGCCTTTTATAAGTCATGAATTTGTTTGATTTACTTTTAGTCGGACGATTAATTTCCGTAATGTGCTTAACTCTTAAGGTCGTTTTTTCTATGGTATATATTTAGGCGCTGCCACGTAATTTTTGTCGTCCTTGCCCTTGAAAAACGATGGTTTTGCAAAGTAAATTGCCAGATGAAGAGTTGCTACAGTGCCAAGGATTACTTTCCCCTTTGTCGATTTAATAAATGACATAGAAGACATTATGTTGCCGAGGACTTGGTTAATTAATACTAATTTACATGCAATAATTTATACAGAAAAGGTTATCAGTAACGACATTGACATGAATAAAATATGATAACACGCACGAATGACAAAATTCAAAATTGATCATTGTCACATTGACATTTGACAGTCACATGAGTCAATTTTCGAGTAATCATGGAGATTAGAGTCTTTAATCTCCATGCGAGTAATGTTGAAATCATGGAGATTAGAGCGGTTGAAATGTTTAATGCATATAGGTTTAATGTTCAGTATTCTAATTTCTATATTTATTCTGTATTCTTGAATTTTGAAATGGAATTGATAGCTTTATCTTATACCTTTAAACGAGCAATTCTTGTATAATCAATGATATTCTAACAATAGATATGTTGTGAGCGCGCAATCGCACTGACCTCTATAATACCACTGGAGGGACTGGCTGTTGTCAACGTGCTTTTGTGGCTGCTTGATATTCGCCATTTTGGCGCTGTCCGCCGCTGTCGGACGTAGCGAGAGTTCGTGGTACTAAAACTAATGATGTCGATATAAAGTTTTTTTTTTAATTTTTATTAATCAATAACCGTATCATCATAATTACTACTGATGTTATATTAACAACGAAAATGCAAAATTACTTTACAGTAAACAAACACTTCTCGCTGTCATTTGCAATATACGTCAAAATTAGTTCTCGGGACTCTCGCTAGTGGCGCTTCAAATAGACAAAAAAAAGTTGCTGTCAAACGCTTGGAACAGCCTGTCCAGTAGTCTGTAGTATTATAGAGGTCAGTGGTTGGCCCTTTCCAGATATTTACTTTTTTTATATTTAGTTTTTATGATTTGGCATAATAAAATAAAGTATATTATAAACCAAAATTTTCATCCATCTACCACCAATCCCTGTTTTAATAGTGAAAAGAACGCGGGCGGAGCCGCGGAAACTGCTAGTTGTTATATATAAAAACTGTTGACTGTTTTATTGTAGGTATAATAAGAACAATAAGTATTTTATTGTTGTATTTTATATATTTTCCTTTCAATAATAAATAGCAATTTTTCAAAAAAACTAAGTATTAATACAACTTTAAAAGGCACCAAAATTTGTAATACATTATATTATTATTTATTATTATTATATAGTAACTAACAATTCCTGCAGCTCCGCCAGCGTTCTAACGTTTTTATTCGATTGGTGGTAGAAAAATGAAATTTTGATGCCAAAACTTAAATAAATACAAAATAAAAATTTGGTCTAAAAATAAAAAATAAATACAAATCTGAAGAGGACCACCCTAATCACTTAGGGAAAATAAAAATAAACTACGACCTACAAAAACCTACTTACTAAGAAAAAAATTCATAAAAATAGTCAAGCCGTTTTGGAGGAGTTCGATAACAAACACTGAGTTGTGACACTAGCGAGTAGCGGACCACCTTCGCTTCGCTAGGGTTTCGGGTTCTCTTTGAATGTAATATTTATTTATATTTAATCAAAGGCCTAAAAAATAAGTTTCAAGCTTCTAGCTTTAACCCCCAGGTGGATATGTGGGACTCACCAGCCAGAACGGCTGGTACTACCCACTAAAACCCGACGATCCCCTCCTCACTCCGCCATAATGGGACGCCGCAGGATCGCTTTCGCACCACCGGCGGGAGGCCTGACAGGCCCCTACACCGATAGAGCTGCTCCAATTCCACTCTGATAACAGCAGAAAAGTACCCGGAGCAACCCCATCACCCTACACTACGCCGCCCACCGAAGTGGGCTCCAACACCCGGCTGCTCAACTCTACTGTTGAGCAGCCGGGTGTTGTATAACAATCCTTGTATAACAATCCTTTACAAGCTCCTTTTTCATATTAAAAAGTCTGTCTTTTCTCAGGCTTTAACAATAAAAAAAATACATTTTTACTATACTATAGTACGTACTTGTGAAGTATAATAATGTAGAGGAGTATAAATAATAATTACTAATGGTTTAATTTATGCTTATTTAAAACATATAACGTCCAAATTAAATATAAGTTAGGAAAATAAATGATATATGGAGAAGGCGGTAATTATTTTTATCACGAAAAATTAATTAGCAACTTTCATTGTGGATATTCACTTTCAGAGTTCTCAGTTCTCGACGAAATGCGAACGGAATGTAGTGTTAGACTTTCTTTGCAAAAACTAAGTGCAGATAAAGTATATTGAGATAACGAACATAGAGTAGACTCAACGCAGCAGGTTTGAAAATTGTAGTGCACTTTTAAGTAAAAGAAAATACATATTATGAGTTAAAATATCTAAATAGCTATGCAGTTTTTGAATAACTTAAGTTTCAAGTTAAATGAAAAAACGTCTAAGTACTAAAAGAACATTAAGCAAAAAAAAAACTAGAACATTAGTAGTCGTAGTTATTTTTTGTTAAGATCTTTTCTGTGGCAGGAGTAAAATATAGTAATGAACTTTCCCTGCTATATCCAGATATTGAATAAATAAAATGATGTGTAGCATTCTTAATTCCTACTTATAGGGGAGAGTTGGTCAATTATTGACTATGAAATGTACCTACCACTAATTGTACTACGAATGTTGTGATTAATGTGAATAATTTAATTAAAATAAAATACAAAGCAAAAAAATATAGCTTAGTTGTACTTTCGTTTTAGATGGATGCATCTGTGCCAAAGAAGAAGAAGTAATGGAATCCAGATAATATGAAGGCTGCACTGGAGTCTATACGAAACGGTAGTAAAATAAAGACAGCTGCTAAAAGCTTTAATATCCCTGAATCAACAATAAGAGATCGACTAAAATTAGGCGAAAATCATGACCCCCATATGGGCAGAAAACCCACTTTTTCAAAAGAAGAAGAGAAAGAAATGGTTTCATTTATTACGCTGATGGCAAAGAAGTTTTATGGAATCACTCAGCAACAGCTACGTAAACTGGCGTATGAGTTTTTTTGCTGTGATTATAAATAAGTCTGATATATACTATATAAATATTTGAGACTCCTACTAGTCTAGTCTAGATTAAATTCAAAGAGTTACTAAGACTTCTAGTTATTAAGAAAATTATATATGCAAATATTTATCCGTTTTGTTTTGCAAATAATTTAAGTTTTTGCTATTATTTCGTATTATTATATATTATAGTGAATTATCTCGTAAAAGAATATTTGTAGAGATAGAAAACATTCAGGGCTCTTTATTTACACGCATTTGTTTATGAAAACCTTAAATAGTGTTAATTTTTTTTAATTACATACCGATTTGCACGAAATTAATGTGGGCACGGTTTTATCAAACCTAGGCACGGTATTATCCGACCAGTTTGATAATTCCGCGCTTTCCCGTTTTTTTGTAATTTTGTAATAATTACTTATGTTTAAAACTTTGGATGTTTTTGTCATACTGTATGTGTACCTTAATAAATTTCTTACTACTTACTGCATTTTCGTTTCTATAATTCAAACCTTGTCCGAATTATAGGTCTATTTCCTTAGGGGCTCGGTATTATCCAACTCTCCCCTAATACTATTATAGCGTTACCCACTAAAGTAAAACATAACCTTACCGTAAATATTACATACATATATTATTTATTAATGATGACATTCATTATTATAATATCAAGATACCTATATCAAAAATCAAAGGTAAATTTTAGATACCCTGGAATCTGGATATTAAATATGGTTATGGATCGCGCTTACGTACATTATAATAAGTGTCATTATTGACAAGGGCATTAAACGCTAGGACAATTCGAATACATCTGTATGGAAAAACAGAATTATTCTAACCTTATGTTTTTATTAAAACGAACTTTGAAGGTTTAAAACGCCAAAAATAGTTTTAGATTTTTCAGGGTCTAAGTCTGGATATCACGTTTAATGATTTTTTGCTTTTTTTATTAATTTCGACACCTAAAATTGTGTGTTTATTCAAACATCACTTTATGTATTTTACCTAAAGCCACTTTCTGAACCATGAACTATTTCCACGCATAAAATTATTAAAATTCAAAAAAAATTTTAAAAAAAAATTGTATTTATAACAACCAAGTTTTAGTAAGTATAATATTTTAAACCACCTACACTTACCTACTCTTTGTACCTATAATATATTTGAGATGAACGCACAAAATAATTTCGTCGACGGTGATGCGAATCGGTTAAAAAAATGGCTTTCTATCGAGTAATTAGTGAATTTTTACACGAAGCACGGCAGAAGAAACGACGCGGTAAATGTGAGATTAATGTGGTGTAAGCGCGAACGGTTCGCATTTTTATTTGTTAGTTTTAAGTTTTGATGAGGAATTTAGTGTGGTGTAAGAGAAAATGGAAAATACATAGCCTATTATTCATGCGAAAAGTCAGTCTCTCACCAGCGTCCGGCAATACGGCCGGGCGTGAAGCCAAGAAACGCGCAGGTAGGACCTACTTTGGTGAGCGGTGTGTCATGCGGGTTGCTCCTGGTACTTCTCGGATAGCAGGATGGATTGTGGAGTAACCTCCTTGGCTGTGTGGTATAATTCGGAAGACCTGATGCCGGGCCCGCGTCGGGGCGTCGTGGTTGAATGCAGGCGATTCTGCGACGCCCAATAACCCATTATCTGAATGCGAGTAAGGTTTTGTTGGGTTTTAGTGGGTAGTACTGGCTTATTTTAAGCCGTTGAGTCCCACATAACCTGGTGGCATGCGTTAATGCATTACCCAACTTTAAAAAAGTATATTCATATGTATGTAAAAAGCAAAGTATATATTTCTGTGTAAATCTTGTACCTATATAAAGGTTGTACAAAAACTTAATCGTTAGTAGGTTTCATTAATCGGAACCTAAATCTAAAAATCTAGCATTTCATCACATTTAGCAAAAGAAGTGGTTTTGAATTATACTTTTAAAAGTTTCTAACGTATAAAGAAGGCAAGGTCGCCCAGATCGACGGGTTAGTGTAGATATGCAGGAAAAATGTAGGTGTGTCAGCGTATAGCTCACGAACAAAATATCTAATAAATAAAGCTAGTTTTCCAGTCCATCATTCGCGATGGATGATGTTTGGTAAAATACTCTTTATTTCTCTGGCTAATTATATATTCGTAGGTACGACATACAGAATACGTAGGTATTAATATTTCAACAAAAACGAATCCACAATTAATTGAATTTGTTCTTAATCCAGGAGGAAATCGAACTTGTTGGTTTCGAGCAATCCCACTAGCCAATATCATTGTGTTTAGTAATGACTTAATTCTAGAATATAGTGTATGCGATGGACGACAATATTATTCGTTGAACTGGTTGTGTTGTTATAGTGATACACTGATATATTCTAAGCACACTATAAACATATTTGCATTTTAACGTACAATATTGATATAATAACATTTGATGTTAAAGATCTTTATTCTAAAGCTAAGTTTTTACCTGCTACTCTGCTAGTGTTGTACGTACATCGATAAGTCTATTAATACAGATATTTTATATCCCGGCTATAAAATAAGCCTATGAGCTGATGCATATTACTATTTATATGCGTTAATTTTCTTAAGTCTTTACTAAAACTGGTATTAAATATTTTCATATTATAAAAAGCGGTCTATAAAGTAAATTATATGAAATAACGTGTCTGTTAATTACTTATTTATAATTTAAATGGTTATTTTAAATTGAATTTACTATAAAATCAACTAATAACCGTTAGGCAATATCTGCTGATGCTTCATGTTCGTAGATATCGCTGTTTGTTTTTATGAGACTCTACTACACATCGTAGTGGCGACAACAATATCACTTATATCAGTATATCTCTAGTAAAAACATAAAATAGTTCGCAAAGATAGTCAAAAATAGGTCCGTTCGATAGAGTATCTGCAGTACCTAATAGTAGCCCCTAGGCCATAGACCATAGCATTGTAGATAGCGCGATTTTCCCGGCTCATTAACTATTTCAATTTAGAGAGCTTAAACATGAAAATATGAAGTAAAGTAACATTTTACGTAATTTATTTATGCAGTTTACATAATCTAAATGACAACATTTTGTAGTATTATGTGATAAATGTTTAGTAAGGATATATAATTTGTGTTCTAGAAATATTACATAGGTAGTTTGAATATTATCTAATGGCCATAAGTTAATAATATACCTACAGGAAAGTGATAATTAATTAATGTAATTTGTTCTACATGCTTACATTCTTAGCTTTCTATTTAGTATCAGTCTTAAACGATCCTGATTCTAATTTAAAATCTGGTTAAAAACTAATTGATAAGGTACCATTAATCTTGCCACCAAGAATGACTTGACCCGTATGTATAAACACTAGTTTAATCTCGTAGAAAACGACTTGGCGATGAGATTTCGCCAAGATTGTTAGTAGGTACTTACTCGTACATACTACAAATGCCTAAGTTAGTTTGTCTGTTTTTCCCTTTTCACGTCAAAACAGAATGACAGATTGATGAGATTCTTTATAGATATTTTGGACGACTTATTGACTCTTATGTTACCGACCAATCTCCTTCGTGTCTTCTCCATTCTACGTGACATTGGCGAAGTAATCTGTGCTCAACTGGCACGCTTGAAGCCATTAACAAGAGAATTGAATTGAATTTTGGACTACAGTAGAATGGTATTATTCTAATTATGCCTACTATGAGCTGTGTTCATCGAAAAACTATTTGATGCCCACGGAAAGATAAATTACAACAAAACTCATGAACCTATTATAAGATATTGCGATGGCTATGGTTTTTAATTTGGAGATAGAAGGCTTCGAGAGTAACATTATCACCTATTATGTAGACTGTAGGTACTGTATATGTATTTTACTGTTACCTACTGTTTGCACAGACTAAAGGCGAAGGGAAAGTGCGTTACTAGATCATGAAATAAAAATAAATCAATATTTGTTATTTTGCAATAATAATATGTAAATGCTTGAATGCTTATCTCAGGATGAAAAAGTAAAAATTAAGCTGGCTATACCAGTTGTGTAATAAATAATAGTTAATATAACATTATACAACGAGAATCATTTGATTGTTTTATTATTTTATAATTTTTTACGCCTATTTAAGCTTCGTAAAGCCATGTCAAATTATACTTAAAATTTTAAATTAAATGATGAGCTAATATTTATTTCTAATTAAATATTAAGACTTTCTAAGATTAGATATAGTTTTAACTTCTAACATCCAAAAATGATCGGATCATCGCCTTCGTAGTCCACTCCATTTCCCACGCTACCATTCGCGTTCCGTTTCACCTGAATAAACGTTAACGGTCCGTACGCACTAGATATCACAATCTCTTACTGATATATAATAGTATAAAACGTTACTATTATGGTACAAAACTTTGATTAGAAGCAGTAATTATTTATTATAATCCTTCCATCCAATCCTTTCACACATTTCTTATCTAAGTACATAATATAATATTAATACCTACATAATTCCGTTCGCGTGAAGCTATTATGTAAATTTAACTCTAGCGGAGGGATCCTGTATACCTTAATAATGTAACCTATGTTGCCAACAGAAGGTCACGGATAATCTTCTACTTTGATAGTAACATTGACAGCTGCTACAGAGCCATTTGCACCTTTCAGTAGGGTACAGTCGGCACTCGCTATACGCATACTACTCGTATAATATCCGCGTTAAAACTAAGCCATTCGTAGCAATGAACTTTATATTTCTATACTGAAAAATAAAACAAAAGCAATACGATTCGTTCGTAATAGTAAGTTCGAATAAGCTGCCAACCCGCATTTGGCCAGCGTGGTGGACAATTTCATCTTGAAAGGAGGCTGAAAATAATAACGTTAAAAAATGACAAACAATTTCAACAGAGATATTGAAGATATTTTATAGGATTGTACCATTTAAAGTCATTCTTTGCGCATTCAATATCCTACATCGAAAGCCGTTGCCGGGTACCAGAGACACAGATAACGGCTGCCAAGCGCAATACGTGCATAGAATACATTAGATAAGTTGTTTGCGAGATAACTAAACATAACCCGCAGGTTTCTGCAACAGCTGTTTGTTATTTAAAAAGCTAGAATGTTGTCCTATTTCATTCTATCTTTATGTGTAATATACAGGTGTAGACAATCTTCTAATAATTAAAAATCTCGTGTCACAGTGTTTGCTATCGAACTCCTCCGAAATGGCTTGACCGATTTTTATCAATTTTTTGTGTATATTTGGCAGGTCCGAGAATAGGTCGTAGGCTATTTTTATTCCCCTAGGTTATCTCTCTCTCTCTCTCTAGATTTTTATTTTTTTTATTTTTAGACCAAAGTATTTTTCTTATTTTTTTATGATTTGACATCAAAAATACTTATAACCCTAAAGAACCCTTAGACTTAGACTTGGACCCTTAGAACGCGGGCGGAGTCGCGGGAATTGCTAGTACATACATAAATATAAGGACTAAATTGTTTCGTATTCATCTCAGAAGTGCATATTTTTTCACAACGTATTTCTTCACCGTAAGAGAAGTAGTTATCGCTTATCATGTTGAAAAATCCGGGATATAAAGCCTCATCAGTTGGTTTTCCAAATGAGCGCATTACAACTTGCACTGTTTTAACTAAAGTAATAGATAAACTATTTATATTTACTACTAGCTGTGCCTTCGACTTTGTTCGCGTGGATGTCGGAACTTAACAATGTATTTTTTAGTGCGAAGCGCTGTTGGAGGATACCGATACAAATCATTTTTTTTATTTATGCTAGTGCTTCTTTATAAACAACATTAGCTGTGGAACCATCAATTCAAATCATTATCAATCAAAATAACTTTTCCATCTTCTTGTACGGGGTATGTGCCAGCGCCTATTTGTAACAATAAATTGGAAAACTCCTGTGCATTTTCGCAGCCTCCTAACTGTGCACGCATATTTACACTCAGGTGTGTAGATGAGTAAGACCAAATTCACATAACCCTAATTTTACTTCTGGAATTTCTCTACTTCTTCACTTTAAACTCAAATATCTTTTGATAGACTGAACCGATTGCAATGAAACAAAAACTAAATGTTACTTCAAGTTACGTTCAATCGTTGTGTATAAAAGTTATCTACATTGCTTTCGTACATTTTACGTGATGCCCGGATAAATAAACAGACAAACCGACCAACAGACAAACAGACAAACAGACAAAAATTCTAAAAATGCTGGAAATGGGTTCTATTGGTTGTCCTTTAACACCCTGGCTATATTTTTGTAATTATTTTTTTTATGTACAAAAAACGACTTTTCTACAGATTTATTATATGTATAGATATTATATATGTAAATTTTCATTGCTTCATTATCTTATTTCATAATATAACATAACATTTTTTTTCCGTCCACTTTTTTATGTTATGGTTGAATTTTCGTTAAATTGTTTTCAAAACGTTCAAAGAGATAACTTAGATTAGATAAGCCCTTACTAGTAGCTTTGAGAAGACAACATTTCAATTGAAGACTCGTAGCTTTGAAAACAGTTGTGCTGGAAGTTGAAGTAATAATAATGTTCTCCGACCGACTTCGGCCACGGCGGCCATTCTCAATGAGACTAGCCAACTACGCAGGAGATATTATATTGCACAAGTGTACGCGCAGACACCAGTGCACTCTCTGTTCCTATCAGTCTCATTCTCCGGTGGGACGACCACTCTACCACACGACCACACGACCAATGAAAGCTAAGGCGAAAGACCGACGGCTTTACGTGCTTTCCGAGGCATGGGGGTGACACACCACCAACTTTTCAACTCTGGGCTCTTACTGAAGCTTACTATACAGAAAGACTCATTAACTAAATTTGGCACGACCCGGGACTCGAGCCCAGGACTTCTCGATGAGTGGCCGTACTTGCTAGCCACTACACCAATGAGGCAGTTGAAGTAATATACCAAAGATATTTGGGTATTTGTAAGGATCATTATGATTTTTCAATCATGACTTATATTACTTTTGTTCCAAAGTCTAAATAATAAAACTGTTAATATTGCTAATACACATTCAATCTTAATAGTATTGAAATAAGGTTAATTTTAGAGGAACGTAAACGTTGCGTGTGTCTGAATGCATCAGCGCGTGCTTCCTCACGGAAGGTCTCTACCAAGGCTTTTGTAATGTTGTTATTATAGCTTTTGTTGTATTAAATACTAACTACCTCCGATGGCTTTACTTGCACACATGTAAAGTTTTAAAAATAAAAATGAAATACTTAAAACAGTTTTTTTTATTTATTCACTTGATTCTAAACGTATCAACTTTCGATCCTAACTTGCTTCAAAAACAATGAAATACACAATATTTACTGTTATTTATAAATGTCTGATACGAGATATAAAGTAACATAGTTTACTTTAAAATTTTATTATTATCGATTTAGTTCCGCATGTAATTGTAAACTTCCTAAAAAGAAGCGTTTTTGCCAAAAGAAAAAAACTGATAAATTTTGTATAAATAAGGAAGTCCTTTATAAAATAAATAAAATAATACTTATTAGTAATTTACATATAATGTAGAATAAAAATTCTTAAGCCGACTCAAATAAGTTATTCGATATTTCTTATATTAATATATTTAATCAACATCAGTTGCTCTAGTTCAAGGAAAGAAAGTTGTAGTTTTTCTCGTTGCATAATATTAATGGCTCTATATGAAACTAAGGCAAAAGAACCGGCTACACTCGTATATCAAGATGCCTCCACTTCTGGAAATTAACTGTGCAGTACAAAAACGAGTGAGAACATGCGGTCGCTTATTTATATCATGACATCTACAGTTTTCTACTTTTTCAAGAAAATCTTTTTGCTATGAAAGTTTTAAGATTTATAGCGATTTCGATTTATTATTTACGGTCGGTTTTCCATTATTATCCGACTTTGAAAACGAAGAAGTTCTCAATTTTATTGCTTAAGACCGATAGAGTAAGGCCGCTGAGCTTATAGACGTTTCTTTTCTGTGGTCCTAGATTAAAACGATTTCGCTTCTTGAAATTTTAATTTACAAAGACGCCATTTTTTATATATTATTATATCGGCTTAATTATATTTAATTATACTTATTATTAACATTACTAAGGCACTTCTATTTTGCACATTTATTATTGCACTCAAATAAGTACAGTAGTTTGGATACAATTTTTATATACAGAGATATTGAGAGATTGCTCTTTCAGCCAACCTAATTTCTAAAGTTAATTTCTTAAGAGAGCCAAAATAAATCGTTATAAAAGTTGTAAAGACCTTCAGTTTGTTCGTTGACACTCTCTTTTATTTATCTTACCTACATCTTTTATCTATTTTTTTTTTGTTTTTGAGAGCAGTCTAATACATCAAATATCGTTTGGCCTTATCATTCAGACGTTATCATGTGTGTAGATAAGCGTTATCATGTAAATATGCAGATGACTTTGATACAGATTCATTGTTTACGTTTATTACTACAAAACATAAAGATATAATAATCCATGATATAAAAATGAAACATATCTATTTTTTATTAGACTCTACTCTCAAGAGACTAGAAACTCGTACCTATATTCCAGCGGTTGATGTGATAAGCGATCCTTTCTGATTGAATTATAAGATTTGAAAAATACTATATTTTGACTTCTTCAAATTAAAACCTACTTAAAAGGGGAAATTCAATTACATTATGTATATCTACAAATTTAAGCAAAAAATTTTATTAATGCTGTCATTTAGTGGAGAAATCGAGAATCGAAGATCAAGAATATCTGCAAAATCACGCTAAGTACATTATTGACTGTGACATTTTTTTGGCGGATTGCGTGTAAAAGAGTCTTCCGTCTGAGAGAGGTATCACTTCAAGGTTCAAGGTCACATATGTAAATGACTCTGTATATTTTTAATTGATAGGTTCACCATGTAAAGCCACCAACCCACATTTGGCCTGCGTGGTGGGTTATAGCAAAGCCTATGAAACATATAGTCGGCCTACGGACGTGACAACCCATATCTGTCATACACTAATGTTACACTAATGTCCCAAGCGAGTGTATGGCAGCTTGGGCTGGCTATCACGTCGGCCGTTTTTACGTTTCATAAGCTTTGGTTTTAGTCTGATCCCTCTCAAATTGAAGAGAAGCCCGTTTCTGGCAGTGGGACGTTAAAAAGGGCTGAATAGCAATTAAGTAAAACAGGTAGATCTCAATATTGTTAAAAAACTTTATTACTTTTTAAGTACAAAATGCGAGAATAATAAATAATATTTCTTATCAGAGAAAAGATCTCGTACCGTTTTCTTAATAGTGTAATAATATGTTCACGCCATTTATGATGTGTATTTTTTAGTGAAAAGTTTGATGAAAATATTAAGAAGGTGTTTTATATGAAATATTGCCATAAAATGTGATATGTTATTACGACAAAAACACGCGCTCGTCTGCCGGAAACGATGTTTGAGGCCGGATTTTGGAGCGAGACGGTGATATAACAAGTTCAGTATCAGGTTTTGCATAATTCGGAAGACAGGGTTGTCGAACAGTGTCATTATATACCACAATATCGATAATTTATTTAATTCATAAATCAGTACATATAAAAAAAATTGAAGTGTCTGTTTTAATTTCAAATAAACAGCTTTTCACTAAAACATAATATGAAAAACTTACGTCAAAAAAACAATTTTTAAAATGTTTGTCTTTCGTTTGTCCCGGCTAATCTCTGAAACGGCTGGACTGTTTTTGACGGGACTTTCCTTTGCAGGTAGCTAATGTTATAAGGAGTAACTTAGACCACTTTTGTTTTATGAGAATATTATAAAAACCGTTTATTTTATTTTAACTTACGCCAAGGATGCGGACCGGGTTTCCTAGTAGATAATAAAAAAGTCTTTAAGATCTTGAAATTACAATTTTAAAATGGCTACTGCATATCAAAGTATTAGTATGGGATTTATAAAATGTGCTTAAACTCGAACGTGTGATTAAACTTCGATTATCCACCTTTAGGCTCTATCATCAGAACTCATACTAGCAATGTTTCAAATCTACATACATAACAATTAAATCTTTAAAGATTCAAATAAACTTCGAAAATTAGTTAACAGAATAGCAGCTGTAAGTGAAACTAAAGAAAAATATTCTTAAAGTGGAGAAGATAAATCTTTGAAATAAATTTTAAAATGTTTGCATGAAAAGAAAATTATGTAAATTAAGTTTTTTTAAACAATAAAGTTATGTAGCGTAAACCCTATCGAAATCGGTGTGAGGCGCAGTGAGGCATGCATCCATTCTAATTGCTGCCAGCTATTTTACGAGTGTAATTCACCCGTTCCGCCATACTTTGATTATTTTGACTATAGAACCACTTTGTTCATTATCAAATGTCATGTTTGCAATTCAATTCAATTCCCTTGCATAATATTTTAAATATACCTGTTGAGCACAATTTAGTTTGCCAGTGACATGTAGAATATAAAAATTAAGATAATGCTTAATATATGTTATACCTACAGTCAAAATAGGACAAATTTTGGACTTAGACAACTTATACGACTTTGTAATGTAATAACTGTCCCTTGTAAATAACGAAAACATTTTTAACTTCATTTATTTCTCGTCAGTCGGTAAAAATGTATGAATATGTCACACCTAAAAATAAGCTTTCTATCAGAAGTATTATTGATTATATAAATTTAATTTCTCTAAAGGAGATGGCTATAAGTTATTGACAGAAAATAATAGTTCAAAATAGTTATTAAACTAAATACGACGCTTTCATGTAGAGTCGATACTCGGTAACTCTTTCATGGAAGTTGGAACACAACACGCATTTACAACAGAATTCTAGTAATCGTTAATAAACACTTTTTCCTTTTGTAAACCAGAAACGCCTGTTTTAAATTTTATATGATACTGATGATATTGATTAATTTATGCGAAATCGAATGCATAATTAATTTGTATTCATAGTGTTAACACGCATAATTAAATAATATGTAAGTAAACATTTTGTAGGCGTGTTGCATAAGACATTATGTCAATTCAGTATTTTTCTAAAGTAATGCCAGAGCTTATGTAGCTTTATTATGGGCGAATGTCTAGCTGTTAACTTCACTTCACGTTCCACATACATTAGGTAGAACTAACTCAGTATTTATTTATAACATTCGCTTAGGTTCGTCCCTAGGGTAGGTATTCTTTTGAGCAGTTTTTTTTTCTAAAATAAAAGTAGCGTAAGATGAGATGATATAAGGGGTTATAACTTCCGCTATTTGCTAGTGAAAGTGTCATCAAAATAAGTTCAGCCGTTTCGGAGATTAGCCGAAACAAACAGACAGACAAAAAAGTCATAGGTACGTACCATATAATGTATTTATTAAGAAGCTGTTATTTTGATATAACAAACTGAAAGTACAATTTTATTATATATATGACACACTACAATAACACTACCGAGTTTATATTCAGAGCTCGAAAAAAATGTATTCCATTAAAATCGAATGCATAATTAATTTGTATTCATAGTGTTAACACGCATAATTAAATAATATGTAAGTAAACATTTTGTAGGCGTGTTGCATAAGACATTATGTCAATTCAGTATTTTGGGAAAACCTCAAATCAAAGATATGGGACATCAATGATAGGTTCCTTAAGCCATTGCCTGTTTTGAAGAAGGATCCTTGGATTACGGACTCAATTATCCAACTTATTGAAGAAAGACGCACATACAAATCCACAGATCATCAGAAATATAAAACTCTTCATAAACGTATCAGATGTGAAGTTAGAACAGCCTACACCACATGGCACAAAGATAAGTGTGAACTTATGGAATCCTTGATGGCTAAGTTTGATGCGTTTAATCTTCATAAAGAAATTAAAGCAATGGTACACATCCAAAAGAAGCATAAACACGGATTTCTGGTTGACAATCTTGGGAAAATCATCACAGACCCGATTACAGTTAAAAAGACCTGGGAACATTATATATACGAAATGTTTCAAGACAATAATCGTAGCTGTCCTCAGAGTTCAGAAACTATAACTGGACCGGAAATCATAAGATCTGAGGTTGTATTTGCTCTTAATAAAGCAAAGTCGGGAAAAGCCACCGGGCCAGATTGTGTCAACGTTGAGCTTCTTAAACTTTTAGAACCGGAACAAGTTGATGTACTTTTAAATCTTTTCAACTCTATCTATAATTCTGGTATCATTCCTCAAGACTGGGTCAAATCTACTTTTATAACTCTTCCAAAAAAACGGAACGCCAAAACTTGCAAAGAATACCGCACAATCAGCTTGATGAGCCATGTTCTAAAACTGTTCCTGTCCATAATCCACCACCGCATAAGACGTAAGTGTGAGGAACAACTAAAGGACACTCAATTTGGATTCCGAGCTGGAATGGGTACAAGAGAAGCCCAGTTTGCGTTAAATGTTCTCGTACAGAAATGCTATGATATGCAACAAGATGTGTTTATATGTTTCATAGATTACGAAAAGGCTTTTGACCGTGTTAAACACGATGTTCTTATACACATCTTGAAGACCATCGGCCTTGATTCTAAGGACATACGCATAATCCAAAATTTGTATTGGCGTCAGACCGCGAACGTAAGAGTTAATGAAGGTTTTACCGACTCAATCGCTGTTCAAAGAGGAGTACGTCAGGGATGCATTTTGTCACCTCTGCTATTTAATCTGTACTCGGAGTATATTATAAACGAAGCGCTAGAAGATGTTGAAGAAGGAGTCCTTGTCAATGGTCGATTAGTCAACAACTTGAGATACGCTGACGACACTGTCCTGATTGCATCTTCAAAACAAGGTCTAGAAAAAATTCTAGAACGCATAGTCGAGTGCAGCAGAAATGCAGGACTTAATATTAATGTGTCTAAGACCAAAATCATGGTAGTTTCGAGAGTTCCAAAGCAGTGCAGTGTATGTGTGGGACAGGTTAGTATCGAGCAGGTTCAAAAATACCAGTATCTTGGATCCTGGGTAACTGATTCTTGGGAGAGTGACACCGACATACGAGTTCGAATTGAAACTGCAAGAGCATCTTTCATGAAGATGAGCAAAGTCCTTACTACAAGGAGACTATCCATCGAACTACGTACAAGACTCCTGCAATGCTATATCTGGCCTATCATACTTTACGGATGCGAATCATGGACCATTAAAGAAGACCTCCGTAAGAAATTAGAGGCTTTTGAAATGTGGATGTATCGCCGTATGCTCCGAATTAGTTGGACAGATAAAGTTACCAACATTGAGGTCCTCAGTCAGATGAAACGGGATAGACCCCTACTTGTCAAAACCATCAAACAGAGAAAAGTTGCGTACCTAGGACACGTGCTTAGGCATGAACGTTACCAACTGCTGCAGACTATTTTGATGGGTAAAGTGGCGGGTAAGAGAAGTGTAGGTAGAAGAAAGATGTCCTGGCTCTGTAACATCCGGAAATGGACCGGGATAAAAAGAGTAGAAGATCTGTTCAGGCTAGCCCTGAACAAAGAAGAATTTAGAAGGATGACTGCCGACCTTCAGTAATGGAGAGGCACTTAAAAGAAGAAGAAGATTAAAATTCTAATATATTCAACGAAGGTACAGCATTTCCTTTGATTTTTATACATTTTGTTTTAAGCATTGAACTTTATTGTAAATATTTATAAAGCTCATATCAAATTACTAATTTAAGCTTTAAGGCATGTGGAAAATGTTTGTTGCTTGCACGACAGGAAGTCTCGACGTAAACGCATATAGATTACTTAATTAGACTTACAAGCTATAAGTATGGTGTTTTATAGAGTTTTTGAAATTCTATTTAATTCTTTTAATTATTTTAATTCTATAGTTTATATGATTTAAAATAAAAATATTTATGATTATTAGTGTAGAAAAGAGACTCAGGCAGAGCTTTTGTAATAATTATTTTTTTTTGATTTGAGTACTGCCATACTCCATCCAACTGTCTTTTGTAATGAAAACAGAATATTAATGAATGATATTCAATGTAATTATAAATGAAACTACCTTTTCGGATTTTGTCGCGGATTTATTTTGATTTTTAGTTCCCACGTTTCGAATGCTTTACAGCAATCATGGTCACGGGAGAGACTGGTGCTTGGTGGTCTATATTCAATTTAATCAGCTTTAACGCAGTCGAGTTTAGTTTTTCCATTTTCACCTCTTGACCTGTAATACAAAGTACCTGCGTATGTAATATATATGTAACATATACCCCGGGCCGGATTTAGAGGTCCAGAGGCCTCGGGGCACAAAGGAGCGGAGGCCCCCTCGCCCCAAGTTATTTTCCAAATAAAGTAAACATTTTTTTTTCAGTCGAATTTTTCAATAAATAATTTATTGTGAAACCAAGTAGATTCCCTTAGTATTGAACAAACACATAAATATAAACGGAAACAAGAATTAAAAGGTGTTTACTAGTTGGTATTTGAAAGATTTTTTCCGAAGTCTCTTTTGTGGGGGCCCCCCGTTTGTGGAGGCCCCGGGGCTTTCGCCCCGGTTGCCCTCCCCTAAATCCGGCCCTTGATATACCTGTACAGGTCAAACACATAACCCTCTTTTGGCTTTCGCTGCAGTCGGATAGACAGAAAAGAGAGTTAATGTAGTAATATCTAGAACTTTAGTGTGTGTTGTATATTTTAAGCTGTAAAGTTCATATTTAAGCCTAGGCTAATCCTTGAAGCGATATACAATTTAGAAACGACGTCAGCTTAATGCAATTCGATTGAAAGGTGTTTTCAATGACGGTCCCGTGACATCAATAGTGTTCCATGAACTGTGATTGAGATCATGTGACTGTGAATTGCGTATAATAGGTTTGCCTGTTTTAAATAGCACAATATGCCTTTATTTGTAATAATTCGTGTTTATAAATACTATTGGAAAAATACTTGCAGTGTTGATGTTTCTTTATTGGACTTATTGATTTTTTAAATTATAGTGTTTACGATGGAAGAGTCAGTGGAAAAACAGTATTGCATAAACATTGTTCATAGTAAAAAAAACAAGATGTTGCCGGTATCACAACCTCATCTATATTAGGTATTAGAGACAGTTAGTGTTAATAAAAAATAAATAAATTCTGGTTTAATTTATGATTACTCTTTATTACTTGCATTCTTTATAGGACTATTATTATAAATTCGAAAGTTGTGTTCGTGCGTGTGCCGTGTGGGTATGTTTCTTACTCCATCTCTGTAACGACTGGATGGCTTTCTATGAAATTTAGCACAGAGAGAGACGATAAGATGGACTATAAGTTATAACATTGGCTACTGTTAGGCTCTAAGCGAATTTGCAGCTGAGCAGGATCCTAAGTAATATTACTTAGAACTTGCATTTTCGTCCAAATAAAATTGACTTACACCTTGTAAACTATTAGTACCTTCGCTTCGCTCAGGTTCGTCCCAAGGTTAATGTTTTCCATACAAAATAAACAGTTCCTAACATTTCGATTTTCCAGCTGCTTTTTTGGACTTTTCCTTTTTCTCTGACGCACTTCCAATAAAGCAAAAAGAGTTTTATTCAATTCGGTCCAACCGCTTTTGAATTTAAGCGAGACTAATGAACAGTAATTGATTATTTACCTATAAGTACTTATATATATTTAACATTAAAATTAATATAATGAACATTTGAAATTAGTTTCAACATTTTATTTTATTTATTAGTTACAAAAAGATTTATGTATTAACACAAAGTGCATCTGTCATGATCATTGTAAAGCGAGAGTGTAGTTACATCACTGCTCTCAGATTACACTAATTAGTATCTTGTGAAACTCATTTGCTATCACTGTTATAATTAAATCTAGATTATATTTTTTTGTTACAGTTAATGAATTTCTTGTATTATTTTGTTTTAGAACAATCGAGACATCCACAGCATTTTGTAATTCCACTCTTGGACCTTTTAAATAAGCTAAGTAAATTATTACTGTCCGTAAATCTGTGAAATGTCATTGCTTGTGTCTTCACAGCCCTTTTTAACGTCCCACTGCTGGACATGGGCCTTCCTCAGTACGAGGGAGATCAGGCCATAGTCCACCGCGCTGGCCTAGTGCGTGTTCAGTGTTATCGGACTTCACATGTCTTACGAAAACTTGCTAGGTTTTTCTCACACATGCAGGTTTCCTCACGATGTTTTCCTTCACCGTAAGCCAAGTGACATTCATGTTAGAAATGATTTGTACATGAAAATATCAGAGGTGCGAGACCCGGATTTGAACCCGCATCACTCGGTTATCCAAGCGAGCGCATTACCCGCGTTACCATTGGGATACCACTGTAACTCATTGCTTAGCAACGCTTTATAGATGAGACAGCTAAATGTTTCATGTGATGTTTAAAATAGCTTAGTAGTCTTGACTACTGACCTACTACGTAGCACTTATTAGTCAATATTTTTTATGATTGCTCATTTAACTTAAGTGTATATGTATATATACATTATACAGTACACCTAAGAAAATATCAATTGCCGAATGTATGTAAGCGTATTAGGTATCTATTTACTTAAAAACGGTTCGATTGATTTTAGCTAATTTCTTTTTCGTTGTATTCGTAACTGTAAGGACAAGGTTTTTAACTAAACTTTTACGACAATTCAAAATTTACTTAAGAGCATTAAATAAATGGTATATAAGAAAAACCGTAAGATTTTAATAGTAGTTGTACTAATTATTATGTTAAGTAGAAATGTAGCAATGTGCATTAGATGATGAGGCACATTCACAATAATGTATTACTTGTATTTCGTACAATTGCCAATATGCCATAAAAAGATTGATAGACTTCACGCTGCTTCGTTATGATTAGGGTCGTAAATCTATCAGACTTGTATTAAGTATTATTATTACTTGTGTATCAATTGTAAAATATAAGATTATTATAAGTTAAGAATTGTTCATGTTAAGCAGGTTTTCAAATAATTTTAATTCTGAATAGAACATGCCTTTTTCGAATTACCGCCAATCGGTCTTAAGTTTATTGGGCGGAGTTGATTCGCCAAACTAAAGGCTTTACGTTTTTTTAATGAAGAGAGGTTACCATATTTTTCTTTTTAGTTTCAGTTTCATATTGATGGACAATGCACCTTAAGTCATACTTATTACCTCATAACCTTCAATCATTCATTATGTGTTGCAAAGTTATGGTCCAAAGGCTAATGTATTATAATAAAAGTAGACTCGAGTATAAATAGTAAAACAATAACCTATGTATTTGTATGTATATATGTTTCTATGTAGTCGTGACTCGCGTGACACTGCTAATGTGCTAATTCAGTCCAATAGTATCGTGATAGGCCGAAACAAAAAGATTATATACTTATTTATATTTATAACTTCTAATTAAAAAAAAGTATGATTGAGTTCGCGAATAAGTGAGCGTGTTCTTTGTTAGCTTATTTTTCATGCTGAAACGGTCATATTTTTCCTAAGTATTATGAAATTTCATTGGCTTTTTAATGTCAAGGGCCACAAGCAAGAACTAGTTATGCACAGCTGAAATACATATAATGGTAATTAATAATAATATGTTATTAAAAAATATATGATACAAATAAATCAGTGCGTAATATTTTTACCTCTTCACGCTGTAACCGTTTGTGTGAAATTAAGTATAAAAAACTTTAATCTCTATCTAGTAAAGTAGTAACTAGCAAAAAGCTGAGCTTTGTGAGTACTCGCGTAGTGTTCTAACGGGTAATAATGTTACAATTTACAGCGATGTTAACTCTTTGGTTTTTTAAAAGATGGCATTTAGTAGTACAATAACATTCTATCCAATGAATACAAAATTTTTAATGTTCATTTTTTTAATGTTTATAATTTTTTTTAAGTTAAATTAGTATGTTAAAACACAAATCTATCCCCCGTACTCATAGTCACCTAATGAGTTTCTAATGAGAATTCTTTAGTATGGGGATGCGGTATAGGCGTGATAGTTTTTCAGTAAAGTGTACCACAAAATGCTCACGTTGTGGGATAGTGTTAGTTCTCGCTTCGCTCGCCTTAAATCAAAAGTTTCTCAAAGGAAACGGACACTTATAACTCAAATTTTATTTATATTACCAAATTAAATGTTTTACGACTTTTTTACGAAATGAAAAAAAATATAGAAAATAATATAATAAAAAAATATGCCATGTTTAAAATTATGATTTCTGCATTGTCGGTAAAATTAAAAATTATTAGAATGGCGCAGGCGCAGGAGATACGCAACCGTTGCATTCTCATTCTCTCCGATTTCAATCTGCGTCAGTTAGTGGAGAGCGCGTAGCCGCGTCAGACGCGTTGTGTGCGCTCTCATATTCATTTTTCGAATTTACGCAAATATTTTTTCTTTTAATTCCAAAAAGAAAATAGGTTTATCGTTTCGAACTATTGTGCCTAGTGTTGTGATATCGTGCTGAGTGGAAATCTTGAGGAATCTTTCTTTGAAGCGAAGAGTTGTAAGTTAAAATTTCTAAATTTCATTTTTATGTTTACGGAAGAAAGTTTCAATTTTTGGCTGAAACATTAGAAGTTTTATGTTTTCTTTTTTATTTTATTGCGATTATCTAACATTGAAGGAGATCTTACGTGCCTCTTAAGTAAAAGAAAATGTTGCATTCATAATATACGAAAGTAGGGAATCAAACCGCAAGGCCTATACGGCCTATGCTATGTATGTCGATCATCTCTCTATATATATTAAAACTTAAAAGGCTTTGTCCTGAATGATTGATGGATCAACGCACAGCCTAAACGGCAGATCGTAAAAATCTGAAACTTGGAGAGTGTGTTCTTTGTATGACGGAGGCATCAGATAAGAAAGGATTTTTGGAAATTCTACTTCTAAGGGGGTGAAAAAGGGGGTAAAGTTTGTATGGGACATTTGACAGTAACTAATACTTATCTGTGTATTTGACATTTCAACTTAAAAGGGAATAGCTTTTATGTGAGCGTAAGAGCTTTTTAACCAAATTTTGTGTAGTGATAACTTATTACTCGGGTCTCATAACTTACTTTTATACTTTTTAGTGTTGAACAATTTTCCATTTCCACAGGAAAACAAAATAATTGGTTTTATTGAGTAGTCCTTGGAAAGCTAGCAGTGGCTTAACCTCAAGAGATACATCAAAACGATGAAAAAGAAAATTATAGGTCTTAAAAAAGCCTATTATATTAAATAACTATTATTATCAGTAAATATAAAAATTTTAACTTAGCGAATCGATGTGTACGTTTCACGCAAAAAGTATTGAACCATTTTGAACTAAATTTTGTGTAGTGATATATTACGAGGCTGCATTTAAATACTTTTTATTGAAGAAAAAGTCTTTCATTCCGAGAGGAAAACGATTCCTCTTTTTTTTAATTTTAAATATATTATGACTAACTCTTGCTAAAAGTTATGAGGTACATCCAGTAGGTATAATATTGAAGTGTCTGTTTTTAATTTCTAATTAACAGCTTTTCTTTAAATGCATATGAAAGTTTATACGATACTAACAACAAAAAACCAACTTTTTAAATTTTTTGTCATTCTGTCGGTCTATCTGTTTGTTCCGGCCTCCGGGTAATCACAGAAACGACTAGACCGATTTTGATGCTACTTTCTCTGGCAGATAGCTAATGAATGATGTAAGGAGTAACTTATGCTAGGCTTTGTAACCGATTTAAAAAAAGGAGAATGTTATGTTGAAGAAATTTTATTTATTTTAACTAGCGGAATCCGTGGCTTCAATGATGACGTTAAACCTAGGGTCGTCTCTCGGGTTCGTACCCGAGCGAAGCAAGGGTGAGCCGCTAGTAGAATAAAATAAATTGATAAACTAAGCCTTTGCATATAGTTTATCTTTTTATACGAAAAAGAATTTCCTTTACTTTTTTTACTATGTTACAATTATTATATATATATTTTAAATTTAACATAATACTTACATTAGCGTAAATAATTACGCGTAGCCTACCTAATTACAAATTTTTCTTCCGCTGTAAGCGTTACCTACTGGCTACTAATATATTTTGTATTAAGTAGTATAATGATTTCATTAACCGACCTTAAAAATTCTTGCCACATGCTCTAAATATGCTTATTATCAAAGATTTATATCTTTAAAAATATTATTTTTCTAATTTTACTTTGCATACCATTTTTTTTAAATGTAAAGGTCGTTAAATTCGTGCAGTTGGTATTACTATAGGTATCACTATTATAGATATTATAAAATTTAATGTGAGAAATATTTACAGTGAAAATAAGCTTGTACCGTATATTTCTTAAGATTTGACAAAACATTTTTTTTTAATTTCTCAAGTTGATATCGTATTTGTGAAACTATTATTTAACACAATATCGTAATGGATACCCTAAATGCAAATACAACTTACTCAATCTCTAAGAATTCAGGGCAGTACGCAAATCGACAGTCTTATAGAATTTTGTCAGATGTATCACTCAGTGATACTATCATCATCTTCAGCCCTTTCTAATTAGGGAGATCATTAATTATCATTATGTTAATAGATTGAGTCTATACTCTTTATTGTACACCGTATTAAACAAACAAATACAATAAAATAATAATTATAAGTATGGTAATCAAAAGAGGCAGTGGTAGCCCAGCGCGCTCGCTTGTATAACCGAGTGATGCGGGTTCACATCCGGGTCTCGCACCTCTGATATTTTCATGTGCGAATCATTTCTATCATGATTACCACTTGTCTTACGGTGAAAGAAAACAGCGTGAGGAAACCTGCATGTCTGTCTAGCAAGTTTTCGAAACACATGTGAAGTCCGCCAATCCGCACTAGGCCAGCGTGGTGGACTATGGCCTGATTCCCCTCGTACTGAGGGAGGCCCGTGCCCAGAAGTGAGACGTTAATAAGTGCTGAAGAGAAGAGAAGAAGAAGTATGGTAAATAAATTAAAATCTGTTCGATGATTAGATACAAAATTTTAAAAGACGATGATTTAGAAAATTAATTGTATTCTACTTCCAAGATTTGTTTACACATATAGTGTATTCTAAAGCTTTTATAAAGTTAATCAAGTATTTACAATACGAGTACATGTCTATATGATTTAAGTGGTTCATAATATTTTGAACAATTGCAACAAAGTACACCAAAGCGTATAATATGTAATGATTTCATCACGATTTTCGAAATATCTTAAATAATATAATTAGGTATTAAATAAGAATGAGTACCTGCCTAATTATTATTATGTTATGTTCATAATTTCATATTTTGCATGCAATCGCTTATGGAAAAATATTACGATTTAAATTAGTTACCTCACTGCATTTTCTTTCGCTCTTCATTTTTGTTGCCTTTTAAAATTTTGAATGCCTGAATCTATTCTACGCTAATATGCTAATACCGTGCTAATATAAGAGACAATTTATGAGATAACTAGGTAGCAACTCGCTCTCGATTCGTTGGGTTCGTAGGTACAAAAACGAATCTATCCCACATGAACCTGTGATTGGTGTACATTTCCCGTAATAAAAAGTAAACTATTAATTCAGACTATACTCTATCTTTGTGTCAAATTCCATCCTTTCCAAACAGCCGTTTTGGAATCATTGAAAAAGATCACAAGCATCCATCCAATTTTTCCCATAAATTATATTAATTATTATGGAATTAGTAATGAAAAAATGATATTGCTTAAAGTAAGTAAGTATCTATATTTTATAAAGTTAAAATTGTGATACAAAGCTTAATTTTTTAATGTAGGTATACGACAGTAAATAACAGTCACTAAATGATGGGTAGTTTTAGTGTCGTTACAGCAGATGACTCACAGAGTAACGGCACCGTGACTTACTACTAAGTAAAGAAAGATATGACTTAACATGTTTGTTTAAGAGTACACATTTTTGCTATAAATGGATACTTATATATGAACGAATGTTCAACAGTTACCTTACAATTAACAGGAAAAATAATGAAAAATCCTGAATATTTAAGTGAACCTCGCAAGTTTTTAAAAGATTTGTGAAGTCTGCCAACTCGCAAATGTGTAGTTTGCTGGACTTTGGTTGTTTCCTTTGTAGAAAGACCTCGACTATCTATTTCGTACTCACTGTAAAGTTTCGAATGTCTCCGGGTAATCTCTTTTTCACTATAGGCTCTTTGTTTTTCTGTCAAACAAGGCTTAATTTTGACTTTAATGTTAATGAAATCTTCGTTCTTCTTCTTCCTGCCTTTATCCCACGCTATGTGGGGTCGGCACTACATGTCTTCTTCTTCCACTCTCCTCTGTAATTCGTCAACGTAACATCCACCCCTTTTACACGCATTATATCCTCTTTTACACAATCCATCCATCTCTTTTTCGGTCTTCCTCTACTCTATTTTCCTTCTACATGCATACTTAACATTTTACTTACTTCGATCCCAAATTCGATAAAATAAAAATAAAATCTTTAACATCCTTAAATCGTACTTTACAAAATCAAAATGGGATTAATTTGGCGGTAAGATTAAGAAAATTTCGGAGATCATAATAATATGATTTCTAAAGTGAATAATTGTCATTTGTCAATTAATTAAAAATTAAAAAAAATATATTTTAATATGTTAAAAACCAATAATACTTTAACTGTTATAATATAAAATATAAATATGCTGTATTGTAATACACACTAAAAAGTTAATTGAATTTTAATTATATCCTTCAACTGTTCATTACCTTGGCATTATAACGATTTAGAGATAATCTAGTGATGTAAGAAGCAATTTAGGCGGATGTGAACGGAAATTGAAATATCTTCGCTCGTTTTTATAAGATCACTTATTAACATCACTAAAAAATTGCTGCATTACATATTAGCTTCGAACATTGTTTCAGATCACCCAAATGTACATTTATTTAAAACAAATGTCACCCAACTTATATGTACCGTTCCACTTTTACTAAGTAGGTAACAGTAACAAGTAAGAATTTTCTAACCATAACTTTTATATCTATTATATAACTTTTTAAGTGTAAAGTTAAAAATGTACTAACTAAGAAAAAAAATCATCAAAATCTATTAACAATTACTAATAGAAGCCGCGAATTTTGAACCTTCCTTTTATTTGAGGCCAGCCACAAACTAAATATTTACTCGTACGAACCGAACCACAAAACTAGAAAAGCAAAATAAACAGCACAGTTATCAAAGGATCAAGCGCCGATTAGATACTTATGTTTGTTGTTAAACTCAATTTGGTACAATGTAGTGTACTTACTGATAACAGAAGATAACTTTTCAAATAAAAGAATTCTAATCAAGACGACAAATCGACCGATCGTTGTCGCACGTTAAAAATGTCCTCCTGACCGATTTCGGCCACTACGGCCTATCTCACTGATATTACCCACCCATTCTCTGTTCCTAATACTCTTCAAGTCATGTTTAACTTAAAACGCAACGCGATACGTCTGGTGATAATTAAGGCACCAGACGAAATCTTCACGTGCTATTCGAGGTACGGGTGTTTTCTCGCCCCTGTTACTGAGAATTTCTTCAAAAACGTATTGCGCCTTGTTTTCTTATGTCATTCGATTTTTCTAGTAAAAATAAATAAAAATAGGCATAAATCAGTGTAAAAATTGGCATCTTTGTTTTTTCTCTCAATTTTACTTATACCCTTTTGTCATTAAGTGCATAAGGCC
Source organism: Boloria euphrosyne (assembly GCA_951802675.2). Classification (NCBI taxonomy): domain Eukaryota; kingdom Metazoa; phylum Arthropoda; class Insecta; order Lepidoptera; family Nymphalidae; genus Boloria; species Boloria euphrosyne. The sequence goes on along the minus strand of OX637885.1, from coordinate 2,404,927 downwards.
TCGCCTTCATCGGTACAGCGATGTTCTCCGCAAGGTCAGCTTTATTAGTACGGGTTCAACTTTCATTCTTCGAACAAAACACTCCTTTGTAGTGGGTTCAAGGTTTTCTCTTTATTAGTACGTCGTTAGCTCTTTTGTGTTTTTTTTATGATCTGATTTTTAAATTGAAAAGAAGATTACCTACTGTTATAATATTTACTTATATAATGTACCAATAATATAAAAAACGCCTAAACTCTTGCACTGATATGTTTTGCTGATAAATGCAAAAGGCTTAGGCTAAGATCAGCTAACTTAGATGAATGATGATACTCAAAATAACCCATCAATACGGCATTTTTATCCGACTGTGAAGAAATGACGGCTTGATGTTTTCTTCACAAATGGGGTAACGCCACTTCTTAGTAGATTATATTTTAAGTTAGCCATGGTTCTTGATCGATCCACATTAATGCAGGTCAAACAAAGACGGCGAGAAATGAAGTCATCGTTACATCTCTATGACCATAATGAGGCCTAGTAATAGTATAATGTTGTTGAACAAATGATTGACCGCGTATTGCAAAACGGTAAGAAATTAAATCTAGGTTTATTGCCATTATTATAGCAATAAACATAGACCGCAATAGTATGAAAGAGTTCGAATTCGTAATTAACATGTAAATAGCGTAAAAAATGACATTGTTTTATGAAGAATATTTGATAATTGTAGGTATCAGTAACGCAAAAGCTCTCTCTTCCTTTTTCTCTTCTCTCTACTTCTACTGTTTGTTGGTTTTCATATATAATTCAAAAGGACTGTAATGCTGACTATCTATTAGATCTTTATGAAAGACCTAAAGTGAGAATCAAAAAAGACTGGCACCTGTAGTATTAAAGAACAGGAAGTAAACGTTTGTAACGTAGTTCGTCCGTAGTTCGGACGAACTGCGTATTTATTTTTCAGAAAGAAATATGGAAATATTGATCTAATGGGGATCAAATGGATTGTTTACGCAAAAATCATAAACATATAAACAAAAGGTAAATTAGGAGCATATGCAATACGGTACGTAAAGACTAAAGTAAGGAAAATCGTTCCACGTATTCGTCTGATTTTTCGCGCACTTGATGAATAATACATGGCAAAGAATTACCAGTTAGCTATTTTTGGATTCAATATGTAGGTACTAGCGACCTGGATCTTTCACAAACATCCTGATGGCAAATAACTTGGTTCGTAAATGTTCCGGTGTACGAGATAAGAATGTTAAATGTTCGTTTTTATTTTTTTGTGTTCTTTTTTGTTATCCCGGTAGCATTATTTTTAGATTTATAATACAGTACTTTCTCTCTGCAGGTAAGTCAAGGTACCTAATTTGCGTGTGTGTTTTTGTGTAAAATCATCCTTTGTCAACTGGATTTTTCTAAAATGCAACTTACTTAATGGTTGTCACGTGTGAAACTGACTGCCCTAGATCTTTTTTTCTGGTTTTATGAATTTTTTAACTGTTCTCCAGTTAAGTTTAATGATTCCGTTAATTTCACATGAGGTGCACTTGTAAGTTGTAACATTTCCAGAGAAACAGTTTCATTATGTGTTGATTTTCACGATGTCTTACGAGATAACCTTTAAAATACAGTTATACAATAACTACTTATATTAGTGTTATTTGTACTAGCATTTACCGCGGCTCTGCCCGCGTTCTAAAGACATGGCACCAAATTCTTAGTTGTTACATAATGTTATACCATGTAATGTGATATACCCTTCCTCGTTAGTTAGTGACCTATCAAAAACTACATTTTTTTTTATTTCGAACCAGTAGTTCCTGAGATTAGAGCGTACAACCGAGCAAACAAAATCTTCAGCTTTATAATATTAGCGTACATTACACAGTTATTATATTACGTTACAACTTTTACTTACTTAATTCTTAGAAAAGTTTCATGAAACTGACAGATATACTAAAAGTAAATTCTTCGTTTTATTGCTATATAGATAACATTCATTAAAACCATTAGCACAATAAACTTATCAAAAATCTTAGTAAGAATGCGTGCAATGTTTTACCGATGTTAATGTCGTCACGCAAACTTTCTCGGGAATCGGCTTGCATAAGCAACTGTATCTCGTACGGGAAGTCGCCGCTTTGAATGCCAATGCCCCGCACTTGCCTCAAGCCTATCACTGACGTAAGTACCTAATCTAATATATGATTAGGTATAGAGTATTTATTTTGTTAAATAATACTTGTGTTGTTCGTAATTTATACTCGCGTTGTTTACAAAGTTTATCCAAAATCTGTCAAGAAAAAGAGGGGGCTTATGAAGTTTAAAAGTGGGACCTATCCCTATAGGAATTTTGAACAATAATGTCTTCTTGGCTGATTTAGGCAACAGTGACCAATCTCTTGAGACTAACCAGCACAGGCGATATTATAGAGCACAAGTGTACGCACTACGCGCAGACACTCTTTTCCTATCACCCTCAAACTTCGATGATAATTCGGCAAGACCATGACATGAATAATTAGGCAAGGTTTTCTAAAAATAGTTAGAAAATAAATTGCTAATTGCACGTAAATGAGTACTGTTCCTATTTTTATAATCATTGTGACACAACATTTAGTTACATTACTTAATTGTTGCGTAACTGACTATATAACTTTAACGTCAAAAAGAAGGACGTGATTTGTATACTAGGTTTTCTACTTAAATATGTTGTCATGTTACTATGTGCCGCGATTATTAGTTCGCATTTAGACACTTTTCTTTTGTATTGTTCTTTAAACATAATATTTCTTTTTATTTTCATAATTATAGGAGGATACAGTATTTGAGCACTAAAGTAGGAGAAATTCATATTATTTTAACTTAAATTTTAAAGCAAATTAAATTTTAAACGACAACAATGCAAATGCAAAAATATATACATAATAGTGACTATTACTTCATCATGACGAATTGGTTTTAAATTATAATGTAGTTATTGAAAAGTTAGACTTTCTCCGATTTGCATGTTTTGACTCGGAGCGTCTGTCAGTCCGTGTCATCGTTTGTTTACTTGTCATACATTTTACACACTTAAATACATCCGTCTTCAATTGAAGGGCACAGGGGCAAAACAAAGAATGTCACAAAATTATTATGTTTTTAATTTAAATTGCAATCTATAATACGTGGCAAAATCTACATGTTCCCATACTTTCAACTTTTTTTAATTTTATGTGACATTCCTTGTTTTGCCCCTGTACCCTTCAATTGTTCTTGAGCAATTATTATTTAAAAAAACAATAGTTATCTATACATATAAAAAAATCTGCGGGGAATCTGTACATTTAATATTTTTGGAAAATCTTAATAACTATTCTTATATCTAATTAGCGACTCACTCTCACTATGCTCGGGGTCGTCCGTAGGTGCCCCTTTACTGTAAGTGTTTTACAAACTTTGAATTTTTAATTATATTTTTTATTATTATTAAAACCTTCCGTGTAAATTTAAGGAACATACAAAAAAATTAGCCGAATTAGTCAAGCGATTCTCGGGTTTATATATTATAATAGATAACTATTGTTGTTATTATTACTATCAAAAATGGGGCTGAATGTATAATTATTAGAATCAGAAGTTTTGTCTGAAAGTCTGGGAATGCATCACGAAAAAACCACTGAAGAGATTTCGATAAAAGGTCTGATGATGATAGGTTATACAGTCAACATAAATAGGAGGTACCTTTAAATAAAACATTAACATGTTTATTTTATATTGAATTTGTTACATCTCAAAGGTGGTCAGATTGGGTGGTGTACTTTCGAATTTCAAGGCCTTAGGGACCACTGCGTAGTGTATTCTTGTTAAAAAGATATTGTATATACATACATACTATTATGAATAAGTAATTTCTCGTATGAATGACAAGATATACAGATGCGTTAATTATTGACTAGATATATTTTTATTTTTTTTCCATGAAACCCTTACCTTGCGAAGGTAATACTTGATCAGCCGTGTTATAGGCCAAGTCAAAAATATAAGGTAGGCTTCAAAGTTCAAATTGTAACATCTACTTTGTTTATTTTGGCTATGGTATTAAATCTGAGATATTTATTGTAGATGATTGACAATAAAATTTATTGTCGCATAGATAATAAGTAATGGATGTCGTGTGTTGTTTCCATTTCTGCTCCAAATACGCAACACAATAGCGATACGGTTATCGGACGAACGTCATCAAATCGCAGCAATTTGAGCGTACAGGCCTTTGTTGTGACGGCGTTTAACGTTTTTATAAACTCATTAACTTTCGACCGCGACTTCGCTCGCATGACCTCTAAAGATATAATTAATTGTTTTCTGTTTGATGATATTATAATTTATAATATGGCATTTGGTTTGTATATATCCAATATTGTATTTTTATATTTTTATGGAAAGGCGCGGGTCTCTTATTAGAGCTGAATTTCAGGAACTGGTTCGAATTGAAAAAACATTTTAGTGTTGGATAGCCCATTTATGGAGGAAAGTAATAGGCTTTATAACATCATAATATATCATATAATAATATTATGTAAAATCTAAAATTTTAGTTTTCGATTTTCTTTTCGGAACGCGGGTGGAGTAGCGAGAAATGTTAGAACCTTTATACATTTGAAAACATCATGCCTTTGCGCGGAATAATTAATTGTAAGTATTTTTAAATCATGTTCTTTTTCGTTACAAAATTAAGACATAATTAAATAACCGTATATATAATATAATTTACTATTCATGCTTTAAATATAAGTTCAATGGCATTAAGATTGGTCACATGTTAGAGACTACACAAAAATTCACTCATACATTATAATTTATGCTTAATTAATATTTTATCGGTTGAATAACCAATAACCAGACTTGGGTCCAGTCGTTACATAATAATTATAATATGTATTTAAAGTTGTTATGAAGAGTGTGTCAACTATCTGGTATCCATAACACAAGTCTCGTTGTAGTATTGTATTTATTAAAATAATTATTTATTAGTAAAGCGGTTCGTTGATTCAATAAAGGTGTTATTTTTTGAATTCCATTTGGAACTATGGTTTCCGAAATACGTTCAATTGCAATCGATATCGCTAATCGCTATAGAAAGCGATAACGCTAATAGCAAACGTAAAAGTATAATATGGGAATGACATATCATGACCACGTTATGCACTTAGCTTTGTCATTTTTATGAAGTTTTCATATACCCCTTTTTATAGTTTTTTCTGATCTTATGTAACAAATTTTTGATTGTGTGAGCGATTGAAGTATTTAATGTAGGTAAGCTTTTCTACTTTAATATTGCTGTAAATTATCAAAATCTGTTTCGTTGTCTTGCGTAATGTCAGGGAATTAAAATATTAAGGAATACTAGTAAAATTATTTAATGCAATGTTTTTACACGCTTTTTATTAGCTTCACCTGTATGTTTGTATGTTTGTAACCGACTTCTTTGGGCGCGATTTTGACCCACTTTAAACGGCCAGATTTCGTTCAAGCTTTGTAGATTTATCGAGGACCGATGACAATACACTAATTTGATATATAAACCAAACTAAAAAGTAGAAAATAAATAATAGTTTATAAAACTAATTTACAAACAGCTCCCTCTAGTATTGTATATAGATTACATATTGTTTTCAATAGATGGCGCTTTTTAGAAACTAAAAAGCAAAAAATAAATAATAGTTTAAAAAAACTGAAAACACGCTTTTTATAGAAAACTAAACTAATTTAATGTTGAATTCGCCATCGCCACTCCCTATGCTTCGCTTGGAGGCGGTGCCCGGTGTAGCTGGCCTAATAAATTGTGTCTACGAGCAACAATTACAACCGATATCTCTTCAAACTGCATATATCGAATAGACGAATGGCTGTTTGTTCGTGCGTCACGCAATTTAATGCTAATTCAAATTGGTTTTCAATGTATCTTTGTTTTGACTTATGGTTCAAATGATATTTGGAACCTTATAAGTTTCTAAGCACCGATTTTTTTATTTGGTTGAATTTATGAGTGCTGTAACCTGCATAACTTACATACGAACGAACGAAATACGCCACACCAGCTTCAACATGTTTTCCGCAATTTAACTTGTGAATTGCTGAATTTGTGAAAAAAGATAATGTATCATACGTATGTATGGTGTTATCGTATTAGGATTCCCCGAATTAATCTTGCAGTCAATTGCGATTGTTGTCATTAACATTAAACTATTGACACAATTCCTATAAATTATTGCTTTCCAAACATCGAGATTTATAATTAAGTATTAACACTAGGACTAGCGGACCTGGTCGGCGGTCGTCCTGTCACGATACCTAGAACTAATAAAAAATAACCTTTAAAAATCGTTAAAAAGTACACCTGTATCAACGACAGTGCATCATACTTAATTCGACTAGCTATTACTTTACAAGACAATAACTTATCAAAATCGGTCAAGCCGTTAAGCATGTGAGATTTTATGAACACACGTATCTACATTGCAATTTATATATTTAAGGCAACATTTTCACTGCGTTAGATAGTGTCGTAGGTCATTAAACATAATTTAAATCAATTAAGACACCTTGAGTCTAGACTGGTTTCCGGCGATAGCGTATATATAACATGATAAATATTACAAACCTTATTACAGATAACCTGCAATGATCTTTGATGTCCTGGTTTTTATTTGTCACCCTCGCTGCGTAATTGCTTCAAAAAGAGTGGCAATTAGTATCCTCTAGAATCTAGATCTGAGTCTAGAATCTAGATCCATATCGGCCATGAAAGCCAATCTTACCTAGATATCAGGGAAGATATTATAGTGCATGCGTAATAAAGAAATTCATCTATTATACTCGTATTTACCATCACTTTTATAATTAGGCTTTTCCCCTATCCGAAAACGGAATATTTTAAACCTTGTAGGTTATATAATACTTTATTAAATTTACGCGAATGTTTGACATCTATATCTATACGTACTTATAATAACATTCTGAGTCGAATCTGTATACATTTTTGGAAACTTCTTGTCAAACATACATTTATTCATTATTAATTTATTATCGACATTTAACATTTAATCATTATTAATTTATTATCGACACAGAGGCCTTATCTATAGCTTTTAGAATTTTTGTCTCAATTTATCTGTCTGGTGACCGCATCAAAAAGCGCTAGACAGATTGTGATGAAATTTAGTATGATGATAGCTGATTATCTTATTATATTACTTTTAATTGCGGGTAATATCGCATTACTGAGAAATCTTTACTAATTAACCGTTAAATGTATCTACGGACGAACCTGAGCCGAACGAGGGTGACACTGACAAGGGTTTTAAATAAAATAAATAAATATGTTAGGACATTATTACAACAGCACCATCTAGTTCCGTGGTAAGCTACGAGGCTTGTGTTACAGATACCAGATTGTTGATATACTACACATATATAAATTTTAAATATAAACACCTATGACTGGAGTACAAACATTCGTAGTCACCAAATGAATGCCCCCAGCGGGACTTGAACCCGCGACCGCTGGCGCAGTAAGTAGGGTCACTACCAACTGAGTCTAACGTGTCGTCGAATTAAATCTTCTTGGATATTACCGCAGATTTATTTAGATTTTTGGGCCCTGACGTAATTATATTATAGGTTATCTACTAGACTAAGGTGGTGGGCATATTATGTACGTAATTATTTTTAACAAAAAAACAAAAACCGACTTCCAAACTTAATAAATCTAAACTAAAAAGTAGAAAATAATACTTTTAAGGACTTTGTTAATTTTGGAGTCGGTGCCAGCCAGGTATTTTGATTATGTTTACAAATTGATAGATTAATCAAATATGTATCTATTTAGGGTTATTTTGCTTTGGCTGGCATTTATTTTTAAATTTTTAGCGGAAAGAAGATACGTATTGTGTTAATGACTATAAATTTACCTTCTATTATGAGGTAAACCTAATAGCCTGAAAGTATACAACTATCGGTCCATAATTGCGTATTATATTGAAAGAATTTTCTTTAAACTGCTAACCGTTGAGGAGTTGTACCTTCCATCATCAGTTCCGATACGCGACTCAAACATCCATATAGCCTATACAAGATTCGGCCGAGCATCGTTAATTTGCTCCTAAGAATTGAAGAGTTCCGATACTTTGTCATGTCATCCTACCATCAGAACCTTACCAAACTCTCATCAAACTACCCTTGAAGTATATCCTTTCCATTAAAATAAGAATCATCGAAATCGGTTGGCGTGATATTGAGTTATTCGTCCATTTGTCGCGCAAATGCTTAATGCAAATTTAAGACTTTTATGGTTTTCTCATGGATGCCATTGTCAGAAATGGAAAATATTAAAATGGGACCACATGGGAAGCACTACCTTTCAAATAAAAAAAGAATCATCAAAATCGGTTCACCCAGTTAAAAGTTATGAGCTAACAAATATAAAAAAAAAACAAAAAAAAATACAGACGAATTGATAACCTCCTCCTTTTGGAAGTCGGTTGAAAAGATAACCAGAATTTCCTAATAATACACGTCGCTTATAGTTTGTAAACAAACAAGCGTTATAATTAGTGATTGACCAAATTAAATGATTACATGATATATTTTTTAGGTCTCATATTATCTTAAGTATAACCATATTAAGCTTTATACATTTTTTTATCTGTGATTTTATTTTCATTCTATTTTTTTATTTATGTCAAAAATTTGTGGAACTTTTGTAGATTAATTATAATTAATCAAACAACATTAATTAAAAGTTACGTAACATTCATCATTCATCTTACGTAACTAAGGTTTTAATATTCATCAAATAATCTCTCTCGCCGAAACAAATATTAAAACATTTAAGTAAATTAATGCTCTCAAAAATGCAAAAACGTCAATTTTAATATTTAATATTATGTATCATATTTTAAATAATTATTAAATATATTCTCTACAAGATGGTTTAGGTAAATGTTAGTATCAAGTGTGTAAACTTAGCTAGCTCTCGTATGATCACCGGCTCAAAAGTCTGCGGAGAAAATACTCGTATTACATCGGGCCGTGTAGAACATTTTCTTAGTATGATGCAATTTTTAAAAATGCTTTGGTACTTTTCATTAGAGTTCGGAGGTAAAAGGCACTAAGTACTAGTTTAGTACTAGGTTTATTAGATGGCTAAAAATGCCACCCCTATATTCTTCCGCTTGATGGATGCATTTTTGCATCAATGTACAGTGCTTATTCGGTGAGAAAAGATTTTACAAAAGTAATTTCTCAAAAAAATATTTTTTAGTTCTATTATAGAAATTATCAAAGTTAAAATCTACAAAGCGAAGTCGGAGTAGAGTACTTGTGCCAGTACAATTGCACATTCACGAAACTGTAAATTAATTACGAAAAATTAATTAATCAGCTCAATTTCTGTTACATATTCATGATATGTTTTCACTTGAAATTAGAATTTTAATTGTTTTGAAAAAACTCACACTTTCGGAGTTCCAGCGAAAGTGAATCCTACGGATGTAATCGATGTGAGAAGCTCGAGATATTGCTATTGTTTAACGCTTTTTCAAAATATATAATGCTCTATAGTATATAATAGTAGGCTTGGCATACTCATAATGTGACACGTAAAATAAAAAAAAAACTTTTCTAAATACATATAAATTATACTATTTAAAGTATGGAGTACCTAAATTCTACCAAAGTCTTTTACACAAACTTACACGTATTTATTATTGTAAACAAACAGATAAAAATAATATATTACGATACCTATAATAAAATGATATGATAGTAGAAGATGGGATTATTTACATTACTTATTTAGTGTGTAAATGTGAATATCAATAAAGCAACGTGTATGGATAATCATAGATATAAATACGAAAAACTTAGATTTACGCGAATAGATTTATTAAACTTTTTTTTTTTTGGAGGTTTCGAAAACATAGTCACAGGACACAAATCTAAGGGTGTAACACCACTTTAAAGATACTTAGAAGTTAGAATATGTAAGTAAACCTTTTCCGCTAAAGACTTAATAATTGCGATTCAACACGGAATACAGCTAGCATTCTTGCCACAATTCCACGTGGACATGACTTGTACAGTAATTACATTTGTTTATTCAAATACGATTTTTTAAGCCAACGCTTTTTTGGAAAAAGTTTGAAAACTTGTCAAGTACTTGATATATCCTTATTTTAGAAGTTATACTTATTTTAGAATATGGCCTTGAATAACGAATAGGCATAGACAATAGAGGCACTCGAGGAAAGCAATATTAAGTCGCTAGTAAAAGCTTAGTGAAGCATGAATTTAAAATATCAAACCTATACAAATTGTATGTTGGTAATGATGAAGTAACAGCTTTTTACTAAATGCATACGAATATCGAAAGTATTAGTTCATTGTTTTAAGAAAAAAAAGTTAATTTTAAAAGTTGTGGTTCTGTCTGTTCAGGTCATCTCCGAAACGGCTTAACCGATTTTGACAGGACTTTCACTGGCCGTTAGCTGATGTTATTAGAAGAAACTAAGCCTATTTTCGGTTTAGATAAACAATCAAGAAATTGTGAATGTATTTGACGGAAGCACCCAAGCGAAGCGAACATAATTCGCGAGTTTTTAAAATAAACATAGTAATAATATGTACCTACAGTAAATAATAAACCGTTGTGTGGTTATTATGCTGTGTACTTGATATACGGTGAGATTGATGTAAACGGCTTTATAACATTTTCACTAAACCGTCGCACGGAGAAAGCGGCGCTTTACGTAGTGTCAGATATAATTATTGTCACCCAACTTTCTTGACACTGCGCACTCCAGTATGATTTGCGTTATGGATATACTAACTACGGCTCACGACTCATCTATTAAGGTGATATTCACTTTACGTATTTTAGAAATGTGAAACTATAGCTTACGACACGTTTTGCTCAGTTGGTAGTGACCCTACTTTCTGCGCCAGCGGTCGCGAGTTCGAGTCCCGCTGGGGGCATTCATTTGTTGAACACGAATGTTTGTACTCCAGTAATGGGTATTAATATTTATAATATGTATGTATTTAAAATTCATATGTGTAGTATATCAACTATCTGGTATCCGTAACACAAGCACGTAACGTAGCTTACCACGGAACTACCTATATGGCGCTGTTGTAATAATGTCCCATCATATTTATTTAATTATTTATTTATAGCTTAAATAATTTTAAAAACCTCCTTGTTTTAACAAAAAAAAATATATCACAAAAGGTAGGTACACCGTCATTTTTAGTTTATGTATATTTAAATTAGATATTTTTCCGTTGTAAAAAATATTCTATAATATGTTAACCCGGATAGCCAGCTATCATACCGAATTGTATAAAAATCTGTTCCATGGTTTTTACGTGATGCGGTAACAGACAAACGGACAAAAATTGTAGAACCTATAGGTTCGGCCTCTGTATCGATAAAATAATGCCTATTACAATAAGATTTTCCAAAAAATATTCATTTAATGTGTATAATAAAAATATTTATTAACAGATTTGATTCCCAATTTAATTATATGTATAGAATTAGGATCACTAAGATTACTTCATCCAAAAGAACTATAGCAATCGATCTACAATAATTAAACTTATAAATAACGTACCCACAAAAAATGCCGACAAATTAAACTCTTCCTTTTGATGTCAGTTAAATATTGAGTAAACCATTACAATATTTTAAGTTAGTAGAAAATAACTGACATTATTACACTATTTTATTATGATACTGTGCAGTTTTTCTTAAGTGTGGTTAAACGTTGTACTGTAAAAAGTATAAACCATTCGCTACGCATTTAATCGATTTTTAAAGGTTTCCTAGAAATGAGTTGGTACGCTCGTGCAAGGTATCATGTGGTATTACGCAAAATATTTTAGATATATTTGTATAGAAGGCCTGATCCCCCTCGTACTGAGGGAGGTCCGTGCCCAGCAGTGGGACGTTAAAAAGGACTGATGATGATGATTGTATAGAAAGGTTCTTTTAGAATATATTAATAACTAGTAGGTACCTCACTAGTTCCGCTTCTTCCTTCCTAGGTACCTACGTTTTATTTCTCAGATATGTGACATTTTGTGCAATAAAAAGTAAATATAGGACATAATATGTTGTCCGTAATTATTACATATCATCATACCAAATTTCATCAAAATCTGTCCAGTGAGCTAACGACAGACTAACGACGCTAATGATGACTATTTCAAAAAGATTAAAAAAAAAATTATAATATATTATATTCGACTCAGAATTTTATCATTAACCCATCAGAGACGAGACCTTCTTGTATACCACGAAGTTTTGCGTCATATTCAATAGTAAATGAATATTCTAAAACCAGTGAAGTGTCTCAAAACCACAATTTTCTGAAACTTGTTATTTTCGACATTTTTGTTTCATAATCTAACCTTGTTATTCCATTCAATTGAACTTGAATAATTGTCAAAAAAAAAAGTAACTGTTTACTGTTAAAGAGTACGTTACCGATAAAATATATTGCAAGGAGTGAGTAGATAATTTTTTGTGCTATAAGTGTACATACGTCAAGTTATATGACGTTTGTAGAGACGGAAACCGGATGTAGCGATAAGTTTTTTACAACGTGTAAGCTTTGTTAGTTAGGATACTGCACATTAAATAATTAATCAAAATATTTCAAATCTCAATTCAAAATATGCCAGGCATCCAACCCAGCCCGCGTGAATGGACTATAACCAGTATGAGAAGAGGGATCTCTCTCATTGAGGCCTGTGTCTAGGCAGTAGAACGTTAAATAGAAATTAATTACTAATATGATTAAATATTTATCTCACAGAATTAATTTGTAGAAGTTAATAAAGGAACGTGGACGTTTGGAATTCACAAACGTTGCCTTAAATATACCTACCTATTCGGTATTTTTCCCTTCCCATTACATAGAAGAATCAAGAGAATCTTACCATCTATAAGGTTCTTATAGGTTACATTATCGTATCTTTTTTCACTGTTGAGATGATTCTTAAAACCCGCAGTAATAAATCAACATCGTAATTACAGGAACAAATTAATTTCCTATACAATGCGAGGCTGCTCCTAAAAAGGTATAATAAGATAAGGACGTTCCACACTACCGGATTTTTTCTAACAACGACACACATTCAAACGATGCGGAAAGAATTATGAATACGTAATTGTCTATACGTGTCTTGTTTTCCATTTCTTAACGATTGATTGGAAAAAATACCGTGAAATCATTGTGGAATGTGTCTTATGTTCGACCCGATTTTTAGTACTTAGCTTATATATTCATTAAGTTTAGTATAGGTACCATACCATTATTAATATAATTTAGCTTTAAATAAAATATTTTTTTGGGGGCTTTATGGTTTTTTAGTTTACTTACCTTACAGCAAAACACGGTCGTAGAAAGTTATTAGATCTAATCGAATCTGTACATAAATTGGAAAATCTAATGGAAATATTTTCGATATACTCGTAGGCAGGCTCATTGGAGCGACATCCATAGTTTTTAGAATTTTTGTCTGGCTGTCTGTGACGACATCACGAGAAATCCACTAGGCAGATTTTGATGAAATTTTGTACGATGATAGCTGCTATCAGGGTCAATATAGGATACTTTTACAGCGCAAAAGTATCTTGTTTCTGAGCGATAGAACCCGAGCGGAGCGAAGCGCTTGGATAGGTATAAAAATATTAAAACGCTCAATTATACATTTTATAGCAGACGTGGCACTAATCAATCATTTGATAAGGTAAATTAGTTCATAAGCGGAGCGTTTACTTGATCTAGATTGTAAATTGATCTTACTCGGGTCAATAAATCTTATTTGTGTCGTACGTTTTGTTATTTTGAACGGAAACGTGTAGTGAAATACTTAATTTGCAGAGATACTCAGTCGAATTCAATTTCTACAATTTTTTATCGATTCTGGCCAAATAAGCGGTTTAAGACTGTTAGTTCCAGTACAAATTACATATTTCACTATACTCCTGACGAGCTCGCTGTTTTGATGGTTTACTAGGAACTAGTACCATGTACTACCTTTAACTTATATTGCTATTGTTACTACCTAAATCGCAATGTTTCCCCGCAACAATAAACAAACTTATATCATCCTCATGGCACCGCAACAGTAGAATGTCGTCGTGGGATTCATTGAACAAGAGCTTAATCCTTTGCCCGTTAGTTTCTTCAATAACATCAAAAAACTAATTCTTACAAAATAATGAAAACAATTGTTATAATTTGCTAAATATAATATGATAAACACACAAAAAAGGCTAAAAGTGTCGAGTAGTAGAGTAAAAGTGTAAGCTGCTTTTTTAAATTCTTAATATCATGTACATTAAGTTACTCAACTATAAAAATGATACAATTAATATGATAAACGCATGTATTAATCTAATATAATAATGATAATTAGAAAAGAAAATATACAAAATACTGCAATTTCAAATTAAAAAAACTATCTAAAGACAGTGCAGACAGTACCAGATTGTGCTGCTTAAATATTCAACTCTTAATGGTTTACCAAATTAATTAGTGTTTTAATTAAATATTATTTAATTAGTATGATTTAATTATAGATTTCTATGTATGATACTAGTCGCTAGAGCCACCGCGAGGGGGCAACGACCGAAAACATGTTTCGTAATTAGACATTTCGTTATGAAAGTGAATTTACGCTGAAATTATTGTCTCAACTGTGATATTTGAGGTGTATTTGTATTCAACACGTTTTTACTTGGCTATTTAAAATTAAGTTACGCAACCGTGTAATGTTCTCATATTATTCTAGTACTAGGATAAAGATTAATTAAGTTACGGAGGTTAGTGTATACAATATACATACTCGTAGTAACTAGTAATGAGGCGAAATCTGAACGATTTATGATATATTTCTTAAAAAAAATTTACTACTATGGTGTTCTAAACAGAATACTCGTACATATAGACTCTAAAACAACAGTGTAATTTTTGTCTGTTTGTCTTTGTGGTATGTTTGTATATCTGCATTTCCCACAAATAATGAACTTAAATACCTTTTACCACAAGAGTTTTTTCAAAAGACTGGTAGGCTAATGTCGAGTATATGTGCAAGTAAATATTATTTATAAAATAAACGGGTAAAGTCACGGTCTATTGACATGTATAATATACGCGAAAGTGTATTGACCTTAAAACTTACATGTGGACGTTTAACCCGCATTCAACACGTTGTGAGTCGGAGATAGACATGGTATTAAAATAATGTGTACTGAAATTGCAATAATTGACAGAGTAACAAGTAATACCATTTGAATCGTATAATTATAGTTTATCTAGAAGAAATATGAATGATTATCTCTAATCTAATATATAAAAATCTCGTGTCACAGTGTTTGTTATTGAACTACTCCGAAACGGCTTGACAATTTTTATGAATTTTTTTGTGTATATTTGGTACGTTTGAGAATAGGTTGTAAGGTTATTTTTTTACTCCCCTAGGTGATAAGATAAGGCCCTCTCCAGCTTTTTATTTTTTTATTTTTAGACCAAATTTTAGACTAGAATTTTAGACTAGAACGCGGGTGGAGCCGCGGGAATTGCTAGTTTTATATATGAAGTAAAAAAAATGAAATCTGAGTGTATTAGGCGATTACGCCAAACGAAACGGTCAATGGTAACCAACTTATAATTTATTCTTTTTCCATGATCGTCAAATTTAAGCCGAATTTCACGATAGAGTGATTCAAGAGAAAGGATTATATAATATGTAAAATACACGCATATTAAAGCAGAAAAAAAAGGCGAAATAATATCTTATTTTCAGTTAAAACGTCTAGGGACGAACCCGAGCGGAGGGAGGATAAGATGGATAACATTTTTGGTGTGTTAAAAGTGGACCGTGTATAAAATCGTTGTGGCTTCAGATCTATACAAAAGTATTAACATGAAATATTTATAACACTAGCATTTCCCGCGGCTCTGCCCGCGTTTTATAGATCGGAAACTAAATTCTTAGATTTAACATGCCGTGTGATGTTTTACAGCCGGTTATAAATATATAAATATGTTGGGACATTATTACAACAACGCTATCTAGTTCCGCAGTAAGCTACTTAACGTGCTTGTGTTGCGGATACCAGATAGTTGATATACTACACATATAAATTTTAAATACATACATATTATAAATATAAACACCCATGACTGGAGTCTGGAGTACAAACATTCGTGATTAGCAAATGAATGCCCCCAGCGGGACTCGAACCCGCGACCGCTGGCGCAGAAAGAAGGGTACCAACTGAGCCAAACGAGTCGTCGAATTTTTTTTTTAATGGTTACCTACTTGAGATTTCTCAGAAATGAGATCCAGCCGTAAAAAGTATCCTATATGGATCCTGACCCGGATAACCAGCTTTTACCATACCAAATTTCATCAAAATCTCTCCAGTGGTTTTCTCGTGATGCGGTCACAGACAGACAGACAAAATTTCTAAAAACTACAAAAAATATTCAACGTACAGATTCGACTAAGTTAGAATTTTATTATATGTATCTCCAGATAATATTAAGTGTTAGATAATTAAAGTATTGCATAGGTAATTAAGAACTTAATTTAAAATTTCTAAAACTTATGCTTAAAGTTAAAAAATCAAAAAATATACTTCAGTACGAACTATCCTATACAAATATTCTAGTCACCTACTTTTCCACGCTGTTTCCCCATTCACCATTATTTGGCACTTGTCATTGTGTTCCTTTGTTCGAATTTGCAACAGGTAATTTGTATGACTCAAATTTCACCGTTCTAGTTCCACCAAGGATGTTTGAAGTATGTCAAGGCATTTACGAAGGCTATTTTGCCTGCGAGAAAAATCATTTTCCAAATCGTACGATTCCATTCATGTTTGAGGTACAATTCAAATGAAAAATATACTATTTATTCAGTAAAACTGATTAGTGATTACTTAGTGTTGTGTTATTGATATTTGATTATATTTGCAGTTTAGTTTTTTACAGGCACAGTAGCTCAGCTTTTTTTTGAACTTGAGCAGAATTGTATTGCGAGCCAGTTATCCTTTGCTCTATTCTGTTCCATTGACTAATAGACTTACAAATTTGAATGAAAGAATCGTACAGTAAAAACGTCGTATAGTGACTTCAAGCCTTCAAGGACCATTTAAAAAATATGACATAATTACTAAAAAGCAGTGGCAGCCCAGCGGTAACGCGTTGCTTGTATAACCGAGTGATGCGGGTTCAAATCCGGGTCCCGCACCTCTGATATTTTCATGTGCAAATCTGAAATCATTTCTATCGTGATTACCACTTGTCTTACGGTGAAGGAAAACGTCGTGAGGAAACCTGCATGTCTGAGAAAACCTAGTAAGTTTTCGTAAGACATGTAAAGTCCGCCAACAAGCATTGGGCCAGCGCGGTGGACTATGGCCTGAATCTGATCCCCCTCGTACTGAGGGAGGCCCGTGTCCAGCAGTGGGACGTTAAAAAGGGCTGATGATGACTAAAAAAATACAGAATTCGAAGTAACTGTCCACCCAATGGGATGGGTTGTTTACAGTTTGATACATTTTGATTGGCACGTCGCCCTTAAGACTTCGTCTAACGTCTGAGCTCTCACCAGTCGTGTTGAAAATTGAAATGTTGTCCCATGGGAGAAAGAAAGTGACAGAAATATAATATATAGCCATAAAATTATATTTTTTAAAGATTAACCCGGTCCTTTAATTTATATTCATTAAAAAACAGTTACCGAAAGCTGTGCACAAAAAAACTCAGTTAAACAACTTACGAGTAGGTACTTATTTTGAGACAGTTAAAAACAGTACTTTAACCTCATTACAATATTATTCATGTACGTAAACTAATTACTGTGTTTATTAGAGTAAACTAAAACTCTTGGCAGAATAACTAAATAACTTTAGGTCCCATTTCAAACCCATAACACAATAAGAATCATATAAATATTTCTACTTTAAAAGAAGGCACAGAAAATAAAAAAAAAAATATAAAAAATTTTTATTTTCCTCGAACTATTTTACATTATTCGGTAACTAACGGTTTAGAAAAAAGTAGATTTTTAGTTCACATAAAAAAGCGTAAAACAAAGACTATCAGTTAAAATTACATGTTTGCCAGAATTATGTTGGAAAATAAATGCGCGATGTATTCCACGGTATTTAACCCAGTTATTAACTACAGTTAGAGTTTTGCGAATAAAAAACAAACGTAAAATGGAACGAAGTCAGTGTAATTAACCCCACAAATCTGTGATGTGATAAGTTTATGCACATAATAATAGATTTTCTTAGTATACACTAGTGTTCGTTACTTCACAATATGGAAGTTTTGTGTCAGAAACATAATATTATTGTATAATATTTGTAAATAATGTAGCTATTGTTGCTTACAAGTTTGGGTTTCTTGCCTTTTAAAAACATTATTGTAGCACCTTCTATATGAAATACCTACTTACAGCTAATATGTAAAAATCTCGTGTCAATGTTTGTTATCGAACTCCTTCGAAACGGCTTGGCCGATTTTTGTTTTTTTTTTGTATATTGAGAAAAATGTCGAAGGCTATTTTTTCCCCGGGTGATAATGGAGGCCTTCTTCAGATTTTTTATTTTTTATGATTTGGCATCAAAAAATACTTGCAGGAATTGCTAGTAAATAGTGATATATGTATAGGACTTATATAAAATGTTTCTTATAGAAATAGATATTATTATCGATACAGAGGCTGAATCTATAGCTTTTATGATGAATGTTTGTTTATCTGTGGCCGCATTACGAGAAAACCACTAAACAGATTTTGATGAAATTTGCTATGGTGATAGCTGGTAATCTGCCTAGTATATAGGATACATTTTACTGAAATATCACATTTCTGAGCAATCGTTAAAATGTACCTACGAACACGTGCGAAGCGAGGGGAATCGCTGGTCTACTAACTATAATGTAATTGATTGTTATTATTGAACGTTGATTTAATTCGCAACGCTTGTGTTGTTAATCTATAAATTGTATGAATATTCAGGTGAACAAAAAGCTTTCGGGTCCGTTCATATCATGCTCTACTTCGTAAACTGTACAAAAAGTGTAAAAGTGTTTTAATTAAGTTTTGTTTAAAGCTACAATCCGCCGCACTCATAATCACTTGATGAACCATTTAGTCGAGAATTACCATACTAAAGAAAGACTTAATGGCACGGCGAATGTTTACTAAGTAATATATAGAAGTGCGTAAAAAGGTATTCTGCTTGATTGTTTCACTACATATTTAGCACTATTGCAGTTTGAGAAATTTGTACAAATATTATAAATAAGTTTTTCGTAAGTTATACCTAATATTATTATTAACGTAATATTTTTTTACGCACTACTTTTGACTGATATGGTAAAGTTACATAAGTAATCGGTAAAAATAGGCGATATTATGCCTACTGTGTAACACGTGACTCGATGTGATGTACTTATCAATAGAAACAATCGTAATATTAGTAAATGTAATATTTTGGCTTATATCTATATAAGGTACGTACTTAAAATAAAATTCTAAATAAATAAATAAATAAATAAATAAATAAAATGAAAATCTATAGTTTTTAGAATTTTTATAAATTTGTCTGTCTGTGACATTGCGATCACATAGAAAACACAATAGAAAAACTGAACAGATTTTGATGAAACTCGGTGTGATGATAAATGGATAACCATTTAACAACATCAACAACATAAAATACTTTTCACTGTAGAAAACTATCACATCTCTAAGAAATCTACACTAACCTTTAAAATGTATATCGGAGCGAGGGTGTGTTTCTCGTCAATGCATAAATTTTAATACACAAAGTTATTAAAAGTTCTAAAAGCTACACTGTAGTCTGTAAGCCACCGTGCTTCGTGTTTCGAGACTCACTTGCCCTTGACTTCCCGACTGGTCACGCCCACAATGTGCGGGCGCTTTCTTCACTGAATAAGAATTTTAATTCACTAACAATGGCTATAGTATGCTATTGTTTCAGTTAAATTATAATGTAATATTATATTTGCTTATACTCACTAGTATTGTCATGCTACTTTGTAGTGAAGAATAATGAACCCTTTTATTGACCGACTCTGAAAAAGTGAGTACGTAAAATTCGTACGTACTCCCACGTTTTCTTTATAATGTGTATGTTGCGAGATCAGCCAATTCGGAACCGATTATTATTTATTATCATTATAATTTTAAGCTATTCTTTTTTATATTTTTTATTTGCTTTACTTAGTTTTTTTGTTATTTGGTATCGCAATACATAATTATATATAGCAGGAACCACCTTAAACTTCTAGGATTCAAAGTAAAGTAGTCTTCGTAGAGAAGGAGGAGAAAATAAAGGAGCGAGGGTGAGTTACCAGTTTAGAAATAAAGTTCGACTTCTTTCGCAGTATGCACTAATAGCTAGTTGACATATCAGTTAAATGACTCAGATTAATCAGACGCTATGTGGGGTCCATTGATTCAGGCCATTGCCATTATAAAGCTACATCATCAGTAATTAATGAACAGATTGAAGTTAATCTATATGTCCATTTTATAAGAGAATATTTTCTTATTCATTATAATAATGATGTTTTGAAAATTCCTCCCATACCTATTTATAAGATTATTTCGATGACATCAAAATATTATAATATTGTTATATGAATACCACTTGTTAACTTAATAAACACTTCGGTATCGACTTTTTGGATTTGTTCGCACAGTACCTACATCTGTTATCCATTCAGTCACAAATGTAACTAATAATAACGTATTATAAGTCGATATTTAGTAGGCAGTGGTAGCTCAGCGGTAACACGGTCGCTTGGGAAACCCAGTGAACCGTGTTCAAATCTAGAGACTTGCACCTCTAATATGGTTTTAAGGTGAAGATAACATCGCAAGGAAACAGAAGTAGGACGTTAAAAAGAATTGAATATATAATATTTATTTATTAGGTACAATATATAACAGAAATATGTTGCAGAAAATCAGATGCGATACTTTTGTGTTAAAATATTCAAAATTTTACAAGAGAAAGAACAGTTTCTATGTATACAACTTTGGTTTGTAGTTACTAAATTATATATACAAAAACACACTACTATGTGTTAAATCAGACCGTGAAGAACCCGTACAGCGTACATTATAATTCCCATACGCTTACCATGTGTTATTACAAAAAATATCTTGACCTGAAAACATGTAGGTACAATGTATATTTGATCTACTTATTTATTTTTAAAAGTCTATAATTTTTTTATATTACTTATTTTAAATTGGATACTCTTTCATTTTTAGTATCAGGCATTTTAGAGACTATAGAACAATTGATTGTATATTGGTATCACTTACTTGAGCAAAATTTATTCCACACACAACATCCTACTTTTCACCCTCATATACGGTAAGATTTCTCTTTCTCAAATAAATCGCTTTAGCGGTATCATGTATATAAAATACATGTATAATATAATTTTTCTCTCTTTATAATAGCAGTCTGTCTGTCTGTTTGTTCCGGCTAATCTCTGTAACGGCTGGACTGATTTTGACGGGACTTTCACTTGCAGATAGCTAATGTTATAAGGAGTAACTAAGGCTACTTTTATTTTATTAGAAAATTATAAAAACCGTTTAATTTACTTATTTTCACTTACGCCCAGCGAAGCGGGCCTGATTTGCTAGTTAATAAAGATTAAAGTAAGATAAACGCAGTTATTAGAAGAGTAATTTCTAAATCCTGTTCTAAATCCCACTTATCATGTGCAATGGCGTAGGATTCCATGAGTCATGTGCGTGGTAGTGATCAGTAATTACTAATTAGTGACTACGAGTGTCACTCCTCAGTCCTCTCTTAAGGCCGTTTAAAGAACAATGTTTTTCTTACCCAATAAATGATAGCTTCAATTTTGTATTGTCACTGTTGCAACTTTTTAATCGACTCAAAAAAGGGATATTATGTTTGTATCTTTGCAATTGAAATCTATTAAATATAAACCAAATGATAAATTGCTTTTGTTGCTGTATATAGGTACGTACAATGTATAAGCTTGACATTAGGCGTACAGGCGTTTAAGCATAACCTAGACTCTATACCTAGAGGATGGAGTTATTTAAATTCAAATATATTAAAATTTAACTTATTCAGTAATAACTAATATCGATTAGATATTTATGTAAGGTGGTGGTAGTACCCTCTCACTACTGACTACAAAATAATAAAAATGTCGTTCCATTACACTGAATTTTGCTTTGCCTACCTGAATTACTTCTGAAAGACTCTCGTATAATAATAATACTGTTTTTTTGTTTCTTTTAAATTATAATAGTTATAAGTATTGTCTTTGTTATCATAGTAACACAATAAGGTATGCGTGAAGTAGGTACACGCTGTCGGACCGGTTCCGTCTAACGACTGGCATTTCGCAGTCACCTTCACTTTTAAGCCTGTATTATGTCACCGCCACAGTCAAAGCTATGATAGAATATGCTATACTCGTAGATATACTTTTGTGTATTCTTAGATCTGTGAGAAAAATATTATTAACATGATGTAAACTATAAATCAAAGGGTAGGTAGTAACTATTTTTCCGTTAGATTGTAATACCCATGGTATATTAAATATATTGATGGAAGCCAGTAGTGTTGCCACCATTAAGGAAAATAATTAGACAAAAAAAAGCACACCTTCACTAAAAGAAAAAAGAAAACTTCAACTATCCACATCTATGCTATAGCATATGTGTCAAAAATATACATGTATCTATCAGCCCTTAATAGCATCCCACTGCTGGCCTCACACGCGCACGGCACGGGCCTCCCTTCAATGCGAGGGGGACCAGGCTATAGTCCACCGACTGGACTAGTAGGGACTAAAAATATACTATACATGTCAAATAGGTACATGAACTTTCCTGGTCTTCCTCGAGTAAGAATAAAAGAAAAACGCTTTATGTGACATCGGCAGAGACGAATATTACTCGGTAGTAAACAAACTTTACGTTTAAGTGCAACTTTCCGTATACAATCGTGGCGTTGTTGGATAAAATATCTAAGCGTTTTCTATATTTAATGATATGTTATGGTTAACAATAATACATTTATTGTCCATTTGTCTTTCGATATGGGCATATTATAATTTATAACTAGTGACTTACCATTGCTTCGCTTGGGTGCCTCCTAAAATATAGCGTAAAAAAATAAAACGTCATTTAATTTTTACCGGAATCCTAATTATGTATTAAAATAAAAGTAGGTATCATAAGTTTCTCAGCTATTTGCCTGTGAAGGTTTTGTCAAATGCTGTCTAGTCTTTTCGAAGCTAAACCGGAACAAGCCGACAGACAGACGAAAACAAAAGGAGCAAGATGATGTATATAAGTAAATTAATAATTATTATTAAGATAATATATTCAATTCTTAATTCTAAGCCTGTGTAAAATTAATTTGAATCAACGTTTCCGTACCCCATATTGATATTGATATTTTATGGCCGATCACGAAAAATAATAGCAGAAATACTATTGATAGTCTCGATTTTTAGAACAAAACCATCGTTACCTCTTACAAATTGCAATAGATGCGACTGTAACGAGCCACGACTAAGTATATAATAAAAAGATTTCCAATAAAGCTTTGTCACAGTACACTTACAGTGCGTATTTTATGACAAGGAAAAAATGTTTTGTGCATTGATAAAGTGCATAAATACGATAAAAATCAAAACCTTATCGAAATAAATAATTTGATTCAAATCTTAAGAACCGTTTCCGAGATAATTTACACGAAAAAAGTAGTGTACAAGAATTACCCATTTAATATTTTAAGATACGAAATATTGTGTCGAGTTCCTTAAAAAAGCAACGAATTATCAGATAGCACCGATTTTAAATTCTACTTATAGGTACATTATACTTAGATGTAGTAAGTAGTTTGTGAAGATGAATGCTTGTTACTCAAACATGCCAGAACGGCGGAATGGATCTGGATGAAATTAGCGCAAAGATAGATCATAGTTTGTAATTAGCCCTAACAAAATCCCAGAACCTGAGCATTTTGTGGAACATTTTAATGAAAGACTATCACGCCTATTGATCTGCGCTTTATCATAATAATTTAACTTCATATTTAGATATGTTATCTATAAAAATACATGTATATTATAACCATAAAAAAATGAAAATTAACAATTTTGTGTTCATTGGGTAGAATGTTATTGTACATACTAACGCCATCCGTTAGAAAACCAAAGAGTTAACACCGCTGTAACATTATTACTCACTCACAAAGCTCAGTGTTTTGCTGGTAGTACATATATATAGGCTAGTTTTTATCACGAAGAATACTATTTTAAAATGTCGGTTTTAGTTTTTCACTAGAGACGAGATGTTAGCATAGCCGCTAGTATAATATAGAAGAAAATAATAAGGAAATACATATTTACCCATAGGTAAAAACACAACTAATCGAAGTCACCTGCTAGTGCTTTCATACGATGTAGCAGCCATAGTAACACCTACTAAGACTAACTACTATAATAATGTCCTCCCGGCCGATTACGGCCACGGCGGCCAATCTCATTGAGACTAGCCAACGGCGCGGGACATATTATAGCGCACAAGTGTACGCGCAAACACAAGTGCACTCTCTGTTCCTTATCACTTTCATATTCCGGTGGGACGACTGCTCGACACGACCAGTGAGAGTTAAGGCGCAGGACCGACGGCTTTACGTGCTCTCCGAGGCACGGGGGTGAAATACCGCCAACTTCCCAACTCCGGGCTGTTACTGAGCCTTCGTAACAGAAAGACTCAATAACTAAACTTGGCCCGACCCGGGACTCGAACCCAGGACCTCCCAGTGTGCGACCGTACATGCTAGCCACTATACCACCGAGGCAGTAAAACTACTATAGACTGTCTACAAATCACGCTTTTCATATGATTAGAAGCATTGACCTCATTATCCTTTATTATATTATTGTTGCAACACATCAGTATAATTCACTTGTTGAGACATGTCTGAGCTTTGCAAAATTGAGGCAACCTTTAAAGCTATTCGTCGCCAGCTTTGAGTGCCATGAATAATGTATGTACTTTGTACATTTTGTATAGGATACCCTTATTTATATTCCATCCATTGTTCATATTTTCTGGGAACACTAATGAGTACGCCACACTTGTGTCGCCGACTGTCTCTTTCAATAATTCGTATGATTCACTATATAATTACAAAATTGAGCATGTAGGTATGTCTGTTTGTTACTCTTTCACGTTGAAACGGCTGAACGGATTTTGATGAAAATTGGTAAAAGGATAATAAGAATACTTCGAGAGTAGACTTTTATAGTTTTACCGCTCCTCTATTTTGCCGTTCTAGGCCTCGTTAGTCTAGTTTATTTAATATTATGACGGATATCAAAGCCTTCACATAATGCTATCATAATTTAATCAATGACACTAATCGAATCCGTGATTAATTTAATTGCGGTTTCGATAGTTTACTCGTAGATATATTGAATTGAAAAATGAACCAATAATAATTCTTGTTTCAAGTTTCAAATGCGATATTTATTTAAAAAGGTCATGTTTATGTGTTATATTATAGACTACGCAGCTTTAAAATAGACTGACATGATTTTTTTTTTTTTTATTTTTTTTTTTTTTTTATGGTACAAAGGGGGCAAACGGGCAGGAGGCTCACCTGATGGTAAGTGATCACCTCCGCCCATGGACATCTGCAACACCACAGGGGTTGCAGATGCGTTGCCGGCCTTACAGGAAAGGGAGGGAGGGAGGAGGGAGAAGGACGGGAGGAGGGATGGGGAGTGGGCCTTTTTTTAGATTCCTAAAAAAATATTTTTAAGAGATAAGAACACTTATGTCAAAGAAATAAAGTTTATAATAGGAATAGCTTTAGCTTTAGCAATATCTTTGTTATACGACTAATAATATGATTCATACGGCTACCAAGCTGACTTAAAGACGCAGAAGTTTTGTATTTTTTACTTAGCTTAGAGTCGCGTTGGTACTTACTGTCTACGTGAATAATATTATTCGTAGCTTACGAATCGTAGGAAGTATGATATTTTTAACCCCCCACGCAAAAACGACGGGGTGTTATAAGTTTGACGTGTCTGTGTATGTCTGTCTGGGGCATGGTAGCGCCCGAACGGATAAACCGATTTTGATTTTGTTTCGTTTGTTTGAAAGGTGAATAAGTCGGGAGTGTTCTTAGCTATGTTTGATGAAAATCGGTCCAATATGGCAACCGCGCCGCTACACAATGGCAAACATATTTTTTCACAACTCCCTCAACATGGGTATCAAATGAAAGATTTTTACTAGTAGAATACTATTTTTATTATTTTATGTCGCCGGGGGTTTTTTAGGTTAATTTTTAATTTTTAATAAACCAAATAATATAGAGATAGCACTAAAACTTTTTTACGTTGTTCTTTTTCGATACAACTTTACTACTACTGATAAAAATAAAAATTTGGAACACGATTGAGTTAAGTATGTAAATATTCCTTAAATTAATTAGCAGTATGTAAACGGTAATATTAATTATATTTTAGGGAAATCCCTAATTTGTTATTTTCATAATATTATGCGTATTTTCCTGAATTACGTAACAAAAAACAATAGCGAAGAATGAAGATATAAATTTACATTTATTTTACTATCACGGCAAAGATATTTTGAGATGACAAGTAAGATAAACGTAAAAAAACAAAAAGATAAAACAGTATAGATGAAACTATCTTTTCGGATTTTGTTGCGGCTTTATTTTATTTTTTTATTTCCCGACGACGTTTCGAACGGTTTACAGCTATCATGGTCACAGGAGATAGTCAGTCGAGATATGGTCAGTCTGGTATATACAACAGACATGATTTTTTTAAACTGTTTTTATAAATAACTAGCGACTCACCCTCGCTTCGCTCGGGTTCGTCCCTAGGTACGTGTTGTATATGTTTACTTCGCACCACCCGGTATATATTTGAGTTGATTATATGAATTGCACGCACCATGGCAACGGTCATAACATGATACGTCAAACGCCGTTAATTATTGTATAATGTTGTTTTAAATTTCCTTTTTAACAAAAAATAATTTTTAAAAAACTTGACAAATTATATATTAAAACCTTCCTGGAGAACCATTTTATCCATTGGTGAAACTTGCATGAAAATTGGTGCAGTAGATTTTGAGTTTATCGCGAACAGACAGACAGACAGACAGACGCGGCGGAGGACTTTGTTTTATAATATGTATAGATGGTACGGAACCCATCGTGTAAATGTCAGACTCGTTCTTGGCCGGTTTTTCTTTTAAATATTTGCTTCAGAGGGTAAAGTGCCTACGCCTTTAGGAAATTATTTTTTATTTATCTTATATTTATATATTCCCATTAGATATTGCAATACATTACTCAAGAATATGCGAAAAACTCAACTTTTGATTTTACTGCAGTTTTAAATAATGAGCTGTTTTTACGCTGAATGCGTATTAAAATATTACAAAATAAATTCAGTTAACAATACCTTATACAAACAAACGTGTTATCTAATCTTTTAAAATATAGTTAATTTGTGCAAAAACTAAATAATTTTTATACAATTAACATTCGCAATACCAGAAAAAAATACACGTAACCTGGTTAGTAGAATACGTTGTAATAATATTGTGCCACCCAAAAAGTGAATAAACAGTGTATTACTGTGTTTTCGTAATAACAGCAGTCACGGCTTTTAAAATATAATAATAAAATAATAGCTTAAGCTTAGTTAAAAGCGAAAACGTATATATTAAATTGTAAGATGCGAATTTATTTAGCCTTTCTTGTTGTTTTTAAAATTTATCCCCAATAGGGAAAGGCAAAGGACTATAGTCCATACAACCTAATTATTTAGCCTTCCTATTTTTAGATTGTTTTTTTTTTTTTCACTTACTGTACTTTGCTTTAGACGCGAGCTTTTGGTTTTGATTCGTACAATATCATTTTTTCAATAAAAAAGATCTTTGTTTAAAATGCTATTAAGAATCAATATAAAAATAAAAAAAAATTGAATTTAAGTTTGCCATAAACATGTTGAGAATTTAACAAAATAGGTACTTACTTACCCAATGTACTTTATTGTTATTCAGTTTTTTACATTACCATGATATTATCTAGTGTACATAAATAAAAAGTTATATTAAAAAAATTCTTTCCAGTACCACCATGCTGCAGCAAATATTGCGAGACATGTGGGTGGACCCGGAGATCCTCGCCGAACTCGATGAGACACAAAAGCAGACGCTCTTCTGCAAGATGCGCGAGGAACAGGTATTATTTGCTTTTGTAAACCTGCAATTCCGACATCTTTAACCATCATATTCATATTTCAGCCAATTTACACAAAATCTTGATGAATTATATACCAAAACCTTCCTTATGAATCAGTCAATCAATTGGTGTAAACTACATGAAAATTCGTTCAGTAGTTTGAGTTTATTACGAACGGACAGACAGACGCGCGCACAAATCATAAAAAAGGATGTGAAAATAAAGGCTTTTTTGTTCCTTATAATATTTATCACCACGATTTTATACATTTTTAGGACTCTATTAACGTTAGCAATTGTAGAATAACCACTAAGCTAGCCCTCAGATTCGATTATCACTTAGCAATATGTAAAAAAGCAACCAAAATTTTGATTTAGTTGACCTTCTGCTCCTTAAACTCATGACTGGCAGATCCTTTACAATTTCACGCTTCATTGTCTTGTTTCTTGCATTGAGAATGGCAAATCCGTTTATTAGGATATCGACTCAAGGCTATGATTAGACAATCGTGCAAGAATTAGTTGACCACTCACTTCTATACGAGCTAGTTTCAATAATAGCTCTACAAGATTGATATCTTATATCCATAATTTACACTTGTGCTTGAAAGAAATAATTTAAAGTAGGGTTCCGAATATTATACATTTTGACATTTTCAATTAAAATCTAGTTTTACCTTAGGGTCAATATGCTAAATATACCGATTAGTATTGGTAATATAAGATTTCCAAAATGACTTCTGAAGCCAAGAAGTTTAAGACACCTACTGCTTCTTTAAAAGTTTTAAGTACCTAATATGTCTTTGTGAATACTTTTATCAAACTTTTGCTTTAGACTAAACAGTGATTATATTTAAGTAAAAATTATTTTTGAGACTTTTAATAGGATATGGTTTTTTATTTGAAGAAATACAACACAAACGCAGGCGAAGGCATAAACAACTGCTTGTATAAAATAAATTACAATACGTAATATAAATATTATTACATTAACATCAAAACAAATACAACATTTTATAAAATTTAATGCGTAATGTTACGGTATGTTTTTATCAGTGAGCATGCTATGAGATGAGTCAATGCTTACAAAAACCGCTTTCAGTTTATACGATTAGATAACACTGACATTATCTGTGTAGAAAAAAATATGTAATAAATAAACGAAATATGAACTGAAAAATAACGGAACTTTATAGTACCTACGTAATATTATGTGCAAACGACTTTTATTTAATATGAAATTGTACCATTGTCCTAATAATAGCATTTACTATGCAGGTTTTATATTGTGCAAATATTTTTTTTTATACTTTCTGTAATTGGCTTATGGCTATTGAGTATTGGCATAAACATAATAATACTGTCAATTATTTTGGGGAAGTCACTGGCTCCTGCAATACAGTTTTTATTAGCGCAGGAGCTAAGGGTATATGAGTACATTGTAATGTACTATTAAAATATGTCAATTAATATTTCTTTTTTTTTTTAACTCTGATTATATGCATAATTTTTAAAATCCTTATTTGTAAGAGATACAAATATGTAAATAGTAAATATATAAATATAAATAAACTACATACATAAATTAGAAGTAATTAGAAAATTAAAAAAATAATCCAATGATTAAGAGAACTTAAAATTATGATTCAAGCTCACAATCTCCTTAGGTCACACCTCTTTTGTGACAGGAATTTCGAGGTGTGGCATACTCGTATTATGATGGTAAATAAACACTTGTTTGTGAAAGGATTATGTGTGATCATATAAGTAACATGTCTTACTCGTACCACAGATAATATAATACTATACTAGTACTCAACTAACATTTTATCTTTTACGAGGACTGAAGATCATTTAGTGACTGGTATACCTAAAATGGTTGAACCCTAGTTATCGATTTCAATGAGAGTTTTCGACAGCCAACAAATTTGAATCGATATAAAGCTTAAACCATAAATAGATTTCATATTGAATTTAATATTTAATTATTTCCAAGTAATTGCCAAAGTATAAGTTTATATTATCAGGTACATTGATATACTAGGAAAAAAGGTGTAGATAGGACACTTACAAGGCAAACGGTGTTTTAAAATGGCACAAAACGCACACACGTATAATAGACGCCACACTAATAAATGATCACTTATAGTTCTGATAAAGTAGGACGGCAAGTCTACGTGCGAAAAACAAAAACCGACTTCAAAACTAAACAAATCTAAACTAAAAAGTAGAAAATAATACTTTTAAGAACTTCGTTAATTTCGAAGTCGGTGCCAGCCAAGACGGATAGACTTATCTTGCCTTTGCAAGGAACTTTCGAACGGTATTTTGATTATGTTTACAAATATTATAGATATAGATTAATCGAATATGTGTCTATTTAAGGATTTTGCTTTGGCTGGCACCGACTTCTAAATTAACGAAGTTCTTAAAAGTATTATTTTCTACTTTTTAGTTTAGATTTGTTTAGTTTTGAAGTCGGTTTTTGTTTTTTGTTAAAAATAATTTATTTTCAAATTTTTAGCGGAAAGTAGATACTTATTTTGTTTATGTACAAAAAAGAATTTTCCAAATCGGTCCAGCCACTTTCGAGTAATGGGGAACATACATAAAAAAAGTCCCCAACGAATTGAGAACCTCCTCCTTTTTTTAAAGTCGGTTAATAAGAGCCTGAAAGAATTTAACTATCGGTCTATAATTACGTATAATATTGAAAGAATTTTCTTTTAACTCCTAACCGTTGAGGAGTTGTACCTTCCATCATTAGCTCAACCACAGGAGATGATGATAATCAGACGCAAATACTTAAACAGCTTTAGGAAATATATGAAAAACGTGATACGTGCCTATAAAATTTGAGAGTTGCCTTCGATTTCCCTGGGATCCCATCATCAGATCGTAACTTGGTGACTATGGGACCAACTAGAAACTATACCCTTTCAAACAAAAAAAGAATTTTCCAAATCGGTCCAGCCATCGTCGAGTAATCGGGGAACATACATAGAAAAAAAAAAAAAAAAAAAAAAAAAAAAAAAAAGTCCCCGACGAATTGAGAACCTCCTCCTTTTTTTGAAGTCGGTTAAAAAGAAACAACTATATAGCTCTTTGTATCGTCGCGAATAGAGACAAAATTGTGCAAATTGCACGTTTTAGAGAATAGTTACTGATTATTTGTAAAATAATAAATAAACCATGTGAATTGTAATACTTAGGAATGATAAGTGATTCCTTGGCTTTTGGAAGTTTTTCCAGTATAGTTTGTGCAAAATCTCATCACACACGACGGCATTTTTGAAGGATTCTACTTACACGTGCGAACACTTCCACCTACGACGCGTGACTAAGTTCAGGTGGGCCAATTAGCCTAGTTTTGGTGTGCCGTTTTTGAGCGCGTATGACTTATCTACACCTTTTTTCCTAGTATATCAATGATCAGGTATGAAACACAAGCTTCTTAACTTACTATGGAAATACATAGATGATGCTCTGTGTTAATGTCCCGACATATTTAATATTATTTATTATATTTTTAATTCTAGGTGCGTCGATGGCAAGCTTGGGACCAAAAGGTGAGCAAGGAAGAAAACAGTCGAACAAAATTTCAATCAAATGGCAAAAAGCAAGTTCAATTTCTAAAAGGAGAGGATGGAGAACCATGGGTAAGCGAATACTTTTTGTAATAGGAAATTTATTGGACAAATGTGTGATGTTTATTTAATCAATGGCGAATCTATGGGTAGTCCTTATCCTGAATGAAAAAATTCTTTCTAATATTATAAATGTGAAAGTGTGTATCTGTATATCTTCTGTATCCTTCTTTGTGATAAAATAATTTAATATTGTTCCAATGCATATTAAGTAGATCTATTCAAATCGTAGCTCTTTGACAGATTATATTTTATCATAAAAAAATTAAGTAAATAGTTCTTTGTTCTTTCTACCACATCTATTTAAAAATTTAACCGACTTTGCCAGCAAAAACCAACTTACGGTCAAACTAAAAACCTTTTTAAATTAAATTTAAGTTATATTTTCTTCGCAATATAATGAAATATGTATAGAATATTAAAAAAAATGAACTCAAAATAGTATTACATCATCCGGTAACATTAACATACCAACGCTTGGTTAATATTTTCAGCCTTGAATGGAATTGACTGAAGCACTTTGTTAAATTAATTGATATTTAAAAGCAATTTATGTGATCTAGTGTCTAATGCATCTGTGTATAACCAAATGCCAATGTACGTTAGATTTTCTTAATTTTTTATTGGGGAATAATTTTTTGTATAACTATTAACACTAAGGCTCGATCCTCACTAAAATTCCGTTTACAGTTCATTCTTGGTCCGATCTCGGTCTGGTAAAATATCAAGTATCAAGAAATATATGTGTGCATTCATACTATGGATAAGCAGGCAAGTTTTGCTCCATCCCAATTCCCATTCCAGTCATGATCAATCTCAAAGAAAAAAGACTGATCTTTAATGAGTGAACGAGCGTGAACCAATTTAGATTGATAAAATTAATATGATACGAATTTACCAGACGAGAACGAACTGTGAACGGCATTATAGTGAGAATCGGCCCTTAACGGTGTATTATAATTGCTCAAGTACCGAATACCTATGTATCATCATCAGCCCTTTTTAACGTCCCACTGCTGGGCACGGGCCTCCCTCAGTACGAGGGGGATCAGGCCATAATCACCGCGCTAACATAGTGCGTGTTGGCGGACTTCACATGTCTTACGAAAACTTGCTAGGTTTTCTCAGACATGCAGGTTTCCTCACGATGTTTTCCTTCACCGTAAGACAAGTGGTAATCAGGATAGAAATGATTCGCACTGAAAATATCAGAGGTGCGAGACCCGGATTTGAACCCGCATCACTCGGTTATACAAGCGACGCGTTACCGCTGGGCTACCAATACCTATGTATATTCACTGTTAATCACCCAACGGTTGAACAATTCTGGATGAAATTTTGTATAGAGATAGATAACCTGGAATAATGCATTGGTTACTTTTTATCGCCGAAGCTTGTAGGTACTTACCGCACCGTTTATCACCAATTAGGTAGGTTTTAGTAGGTAATAAAAATTCAAGGTTATTTTTTGGCTCAATAAACTTAACCTACTTTAGTCACCTGCGTAAATACAGTATTGCGAAGGTATTTTTCCATTGACTTGTTTTCCAAATAATACATTCCATCGCAAAATCTTGCTGTAGATGTTTGTTTCTTAAAAACGTAGATTGGATGAATTGTTAATAAATAAAATGCAGTGTAAATAAAACGATCTGATCGGGCCTAACCAAAAATTTAAAACAATATCCGCGTAAGAATCTAAAAATATTTTTTTAAAGTGTGAAATATTCGCGTAAATCAAAGAAAACAACATCTTTCATTTAATTTCAATTAATAATTAATAATTTTATTCCAACGCACACCTCTGACTTAGACCTTCAATTTGACCAATAGTTTTGACTTCTAGGTGTGGGTGATGGGAGAGCATCCCGATGATCAGTCAATTGAAAACATCCTCGCTGAAGAAGCACGTCAACGCGCTCTCGCTCAGGCTCGTGAAGAAGCTCACCAACTTCGAAAATCCGTGGAGAAGGAACTCACACATTTGATCGATTACAAACCCCTTGATAGCTTGGAACAGGTCAGATTTCTCTTGAATTACTTACTTTCTGAATAAATATTTTATGTTAAAACAGTATTTTAGTTTTAATTGTACATACAACATTCTCGTAGTTCTTTCTACATTCAAATCAAGATAAAATATTCAAATAAACTTTTAAAAGCACTTTGAAATCGTCAGTTTTCAACCGACTTCCAAAAGGAGGAGGTTATCAATTCGTCTGTATTTTTTTCTTTTTTTTTTATGTTTGTTAGCTCATAACTTTGAACTGGGTGAACCGATTTTGATAATTCTTTTTTTATTTGAAAGGTAGTGCTTCCCTCCAAAGCAAAATAACTAAATAAAAAAACCTAAATAGATACATATTCGATTAATCTATCAATTTGTAAACATAATCAAAATACCTGGCTGGCACCGACTCCAAAATTAACAAAGTCCTTAAAAGTATTATTTTCTACTTTTTAGTTTAGATTTATTACGTTTGGAAGTCGGTTTTTGTTTTTTTGTTAAAAATAATTAATATGTATGTAAGCCCGTGTGGACTGTGGAATCTACTACCGACTTGGTAAGCAGTTCTGCTGAGAAGAGCCGGCGAGAAACTCAACAGTTGCTGCTCTTTCAAAATAATATTGCAATGCGATAATAATTATCTATTTCTCCTCATTGCCTTTTATAAGA
Source organism: Boloria euphrosyne (assembly GCA_951802675.2). Classification (NCBI taxonomy): domain Eukaryota; kingdom Metazoa; phylum Arthropoda; class Insecta; order Lepidoptera; family Nymphalidae; genus Boloria; species Boloria euphrosyne. The sequence continues at coordinate 2,370,196 of OX637885.1, read as the reverse complement.
GGGCTGTTTTAACTATTATTGAAATTCTGCTCGTAATTGGCGAGACTGAAATTAACATTGAAACTTTTACATACAAAGTCTGAAAGTCATAAACTAACATTGTAAAACTAATAAGCAATAATATTATAGTTGCAACTGCCATCGTTTTTAAAGACAATGGTTTGCATAAACTTTAGTGGAGTTATTATTATAAAACAAGTAAGGCGAGGTTAAACTAACCGTCAATCACTCCTTTTTTTATATATGTATTATAATTCCCGTGATAGGTACTATGGTCCGGGATAAATTCTGAAGCATTTTTTTTTCAATTTGTGTTTGAATTTATCTAAAAGATTTTTACGGTAGTAAGCTGATTGATTTTATCTTTTATAGTATTTTAATTAATTGTTATAGATTATTTTTTTAGATTGTCACAATTATAATAAGAAAGGCTTAATTTAACAAAAAAATACGATTTATTTTATGAAAATTTGATTTTCAGAAATTCGATCTGTCACCAAAGAACGTGGATTCGCTAGAAGACACCCTGGATCTATACTGCTCAGTAGATGAGCTGAGGCAGAGTATCGAGGCTTTGGAACCTGAAGTAAAGGAGAAAAGTGACAATGAAGCAGAAAAAGACTATTGTGAAGAACACTTGAATTTGAACCTTAAGAAAAACACTTTACAGTTCAATTTTATTGAAGGGAAAAGAGATGTTATACAAGTAAGTATTAATTACTAGTTTAGTAGTCGTTTTGTTGAGAAATGCGTCAGTATGAATTTAGAAACTATATCAAAATTGTCATTATTAAGTCATGACTTATGCGAGCGCAAAAACATTACATTAAATATCTGGATATATAATAGATTTAATGCCTGGAGACTGACTATAACCAGAAATGACATTAGTACTACGGTTAGGTCACCTAAGAATGCTCTCGAGTGAACGAACTTATTGATGTAGCTTTTCATTATGGTGATGTACAACTTAAAAATTTTCGGGTTGATGCTTTCTTATTATTGTTTTCAAAGTTATTACTATATCAGTCTATTCACTTTCTAGTTTGTTTTGTTCGTTATGTAAGACCTATATATATCCATTTTAATGTAATTACAACGATGGTTTATTAAACTAAAGAATGTTTGTACAGGATTCGGGGCTTCCCCGCAACGGCGACGGGGTAAGCCTGCGCGTGGCGGCGTGGGAGCGGCGCGTGGCGGCGGCGCGCGCGGGGGACATCCTGCGCGGGCTGCGCGCGCGCCGCGCCCGCACGCTGCGCGACGCGCAGCTGCAAGCGCAGGATGAGGATGCTGCGTGGAGGGAGCAGGGTTAGTTTGCTGTGTTATAGAATTTTATTTTATTACTTCAATTTAAATGTTAAATGCATTTTTCTAATATAGAAATTTAGTGAAAATAAAGACATTTTAAAAGATTGCCGGTCACGTTAACTTAACCAGAAAAAGCGTTCATTTTTAAATGTAAGTGTTGCAAGCTATTCCAAATTTAAGTTGATTTTTAAATCATTTTTCCTTCGAGGGTTTACGTATTACGTATAAAAATATATACCTAGTACCTACGTATAAATGCCTGAACTAATTGTATCATTAGTTATTACGAGCATTATTGACTATAGAAATCTGATTAGAAAATAGAATAGTTTTTAAAAATCGGTGTTAATTAAAATTACATTTATGTATAATATATTAATTTTATTATTTCAGAACGTAAAGCAAAGGAGGCGGAGGCCGCTATGAGGGAGATCGCCCGCGCGGCGCGCGAGGCTCACCGCCGCAGCGCGCACTTGCCACCGACACCGTCTACTACAAGTTTGTATATTATATGCTTTGATTTTTGCTTTTATTACGTATTTATCAAAATCTAGGTATTTTCCCGCAGTAAAAGTATACTATATGTTGGCCCAGATAACCAGTTATATACCAAAAATCCAAATTCGTCTAGTGTATTTTGGTGACGCGGTCAGATGGACAAAAATATTAAAACCAATAGATTCGTCTTGTATATATTAATAATGAGTATTACAATACATTCCAAAAATATTTAATGCACAGTTTCAACTCAAATAGAATTTTATTATATGTATGGATGCCAATGTAAGAATTTAGTAATATGGTATATAATAACGTGAAATTATTCTTCAGCTGGCAAACCTCCGAACAGAGAAGCGGTATTGGAGTGGTTTCGCACGCAGGAGCTAAAGCGGGGAGTGGGCTTAGATGAGAACAACAAGCCTGTTGACTGGTTCCATGGTAAGAAATTTACCTATATAATATATAGGTGTCCGCTTATTTGTGCGTTAACATCGTATTTTTACCGAATCTAGGTACTAAAATTTTTTAGTACATATGTAAATAAATGCAATTTCATTAGAAGTATAAATGTCCTCTACATTCTGTACCTTTTTCATGTCTTATGATTTTCTTGTAATAAAATGTATCCTTTATATTGTCCCGAGTGATCAATTTTTCTGAAAACTCAGCTATGTATTAGTGTTCGTGCAGTGTGCAGAGATGTGCACTCACAGTTCACACTAATGCAAAACTGAGCTTACATCCAGAATTATACTTACTTTCAATCAGTATAATATTTTTAGTATGAAACGTGAACAGATGTACTAATTGTCTAAATTGTGTGATTCTGTTTCACTGTAAAAACAGGCAAATATTTCTAGAACTATTGTTTTTGGGCTTTATATATTGTACATAACAGTCAATCTATTTAATTATATGAAGGGTACAGAGGCAAAACAAGGAATGTCACAAAATTATTTTTTTTTTAATTAACGTGGCAAAATCTTAATGTTCCCATACTTTTCAACTTTAATTTGACATTCCTGGTTTTGTCCCTGTGGGTACAGGATACATATGTATAATACAACTGTGAACGTGCAGGCCTGATCACGCGGTCGGAGGCGGAGCAGCAGCTGAGCGGCCGGGCCGAGGGCAGCTTCCTGGTGCGGCTGTCGGAGCGCGTGTGGGGCTACGCGCTGTCGTACCGCGCCGCCGCCGCCTGCAAGCACTTCCTGGTGGACGCCGGCCGCGGGTACCGCCTGCTGGGCGCGGGACAGCTCACCCACCAGACATTAGGTACGACAGCTAGACACTAATTACGGTCCCTTAACGTCCCATAGCTGGGCACGGCTAATACAAAGGGGATCAGGCCATAGTCCACGCTGGTTTAGTGTTGGCAGACTTTGTGTATTTCGGAAATCTGCTAGGTTCTCTCAGACAGACATGCAGGTTTGTTTAATAATGTTTTCCTTCACCGTAAGATAAGTGGTAATCAAGTTAGAAATGTTTCGCATATGAAAATATCAGAGGTGCAAGACCCAGATTTAAACCCGCATCATTACGTTTTCTAACTGATTGCCACTGGGCTAACACAGTCTACAAGTTGTAAGCTTTACAATATAAAGCATTCAAAATTTCTTTTCTTGCTAAATCATGGAAAAATATTTTATAAAAAAAGAACTACTTTTAAATTTTTTCTATTTTTTTAACAATTTACTACACGACGACTTATTTTCACCTTTGGTAAGTTGCTGCTTTAAGGCAGTGGTAGCCCAGCGGTAACACGCTCGCTTGGATAACCGGTTCAAATCCCGATCTCTGATATTTTTATGTGCGAATCATTTCTAACATGATTACCACTTGTCTTACGGTGAAGGAAAACATCGTGAGGAAACCTGCATGTCTAAGAAAACCTAGCAAGTTTTCGAAAGATATGTGAATTCCGCCAACACGCAGTAGACCAGCGCGGTGGACTATGGCCTGATCCCCCTCGTACTGAGGGAGGCCCGTGCCCAGCAGTGGGATGTTAAAAGGGCTGAAGACAAGACACATGTTGCCGATGCTACATGTAAGTGAAAAATCCCTTTTTGCCGGAAATCTTCAACCACTAAGAACTAAAATACGTAAAGTTTTATAACAACCAGCATCAAGTACCAAACTACCAATTATAGCTAGATAAGTTTAGATTTTCTTTTGATGAAACTAATAATATTTTTTTTTATTTCAGCCGATCTCATTAATTATCATAAAAAAGTAACGATTACGGAAAATGGCGGAGAGCTTCTCACAACACCGTGTCTTCCCGCCACATCTCCTGTCATTTAACCGCCGCCATTTTGTCGCGTTCGGATACTTGTACGATAAAGACCATGTAATATTCAGTCAATGTATTATAGATATAATTTGTATTCCTATATTCGATATGAGATTTTGACTCTTATTTAGATTTTTTGAATATCTGTAGTATAAATAGGTAGCTATATATTTTTTAACATGCATAATTTTTTTTATATGTCCAGAATAGCAAGAAAATTCATATTAAAATATGTAAAATATGTCATATATTTTCATTATTTAGAACAATTCGTATACTCTAGTGGTATATTTACAATTTAGTTCACGAATATCTATATTAGATCTATAACGAGATATATTCTCAAAAATCGGTGCTAAATATAATTAGCGAAGTAAAATTTTTGCATTATATAATAAAACATTATGATCTATCTATCTGATCGAAATCTTAGTGTAATTTTTAAATGATTCCATTTAACATTAAAGATAAATAATTTATTGTTTATAGTTAACATTGGTTTTTGATGTGCAGTATTATCGAGACAGCCCTAGAGGGTACAAAATCTAAGCCAAAGTTGACTCTGTTTCTAAAGTTAGCGTGTATGAAGTGAGGATATTTGATCTTTTTTATTGTTAGTCAATAACTGCCAATTAGGTTAATAAAATATATTAATTTACTAAATATTAAAACGTTTTATTTTTAATCCCTCATTTACCCGATCCAGCCAAAAGCATGACAAGAATTTAGTGTCTAAAATTATTATTATTTAAAATAATTTTAAATAAACATTAAAATTTTAAATAAACATCATCAAAAAAAATAATACCGTGGATAGAATAAGGGCTTTTGTGCTGAAATGTCAAATGTCTCTGAATGTTTCCTATTGAATAATAAATTGCTAAATAAAAAATGAACTGATATATTCATTTGTATAATAACTTCAGCTAAGACGGTTTCTGCTAGTTAAAATAAATAAACTTTCTAAAATATAACCTCCGCCTTTTTTGAAGCCGGTTAAAAACTAGCCTAGCCCATCTATCGGACCAGAGTCTGGTCACCAGACTAACAAATAAAAATTAAAAAAAATGGTTTTTTTTGGTAGTATCGTATATACTTTCATATTATGAATTTAGTGAAAAGCTGGCAATTTGAAATTAAAAACATACACTTCAATTTTATTTATATTTATAGATAAACTTATACAGGTTGGCGACGCTTGACCAACATTCCTTCAAACCACATATAGTATAAAAAATTACGAGTTGAATACAAAAAAAACTAATTGAAAATATTCAAAATTAAAGCCACAGGAATTTTTTTTCGTTTTAAAATTTTAAACCACATATGTACGGGCAAGCGAAGTACGCTAAGGTCATGCACCCCTAGACGGCGAAATACTGTGCGACGTTGCCGCTCCGAATACATTTAAAGAAAGATTTCAAATTACCTACTTATGGCGCGAAAGTCAATAGGCATGTAATTAGGTGTAATATTGATCATAGTAACAACATTATCAATTACTAAAGTTAGTTAAAATGCTTAGGTTTATAAGAAATGTACCTGTTTACCTATTTATTTACAAAAAATCGCAAATAAATAATTTTCAATTTGTCTTTCGGAGAGAAATTATTAACCGAACTTTCTTTTAGCGACTACTTTATTACTTATTATTATAAACATCGCATCATTAAATAATTTTAAAAACCTCATCACTTTCGACATACGAATAATTTTAAATTATTTAAATAAGATATTTACCTCAAACTACCTCCACACTTTTGTATGACAACATTACTTACTAATCTAAGTCAACCGTATTGGTAGGGACTGCAGCAAATTTATTTTCATAAAGTACATTATTGACCGTCTACAATAGAATAGACTAGAAAGTAGGTATCGTCAATATCAAATTAAAGCTTAGTAATTGTTACGCATTACGAGGTAGGTATAATGATGTATAGGAACTGCGTACCTAGATAGGTAATCTATGAAATCTTATTACACATAGCATAGACAAATAAAATAATAAAATTAAGTTTACTACTTGACTTGCTATTAAATTGTCTGTTTACACGCAATTAATCACTTAAAATTAAGTTAAAAGTCGGTTAACTACTTAATACGTGAAAACCGGGCGTTAGGGAGACATTTAGGTACTTCAGATACCTACGGAACCTACCATAATATCACGAGGAGTTGTATAAGAGAGTTTAGGAGTTAGGTAACCAAAGCTTTTTGCGACATAAGTAGACTAAAACAATAGATTTGTCCACACTTTGAACAAATAAGGTTCGGGTTGTGAACAGTTGCAGAACTAGTATTCTACCACCAATCAGTAACGAAAAACAAAGCATTTTAAGTACGCGCGCTAAATAGGTAATTCGTAGATACTAGACTACTAGCTATGCAGTTATAACACATACCTACACACTGTCTCGTAAGTCGTAAGAACCGTTGACACCACTAAATATTTTTTTGTTCCATCCACCTTGACAATAATGGACCTACGCGACGACACCTACTCGTAAATATTTTGTCATCGCACAGATTTAGTCAGTAGGTCCTAGTCACTGACTTTTGCACTTCTTTTAGATAATTTATTTCACTAATTATTACGAAGAAGTCTTTATCCTGTTGACCTAGTCCTAGTCGTTAATAAAAGCGTCTTTATTTCATTACAACACTAAACTTGACTAAACTAAAATCAAAATAACTTAAAAGCAAAACAAACACAAGCCCCTTTGTCATAGCGATTTCGAAGAAGTACCTATTGAAGAATTCGTTTTAGGTATTATTAAATTTAAAACTATCTAAATATTAGATGTATGGAGAACTCTTAGTAAAAATATTTTTTTCTTTATAGTTAATAATAAATTAGAAACATGTAATCCAACCGGGATTCGAACCCTCGGCCTCTATTAGCTCTGTGGGCCAATATGATCCTAAGGGCGGAAAATTATTTTTCTGCGTCGTGCTTCGCAAACACGATTTTGCACTATGTAGGTACTTACTTATTACTCTTTCACTTTCAAAAAACCTATTTAGGTACCTATAACCTGAAAATTATTTATCAAAATGCCTACAAACTTTTTTATTTGATGTAAGTACCTATAATTTTACGAGAGACAAGAAAATACGCGTGCGAGAAAGAAGTTAAAAGTTCTGTTGGTGGTATTAATACTTAACATTATTTAAATAAAATTAACAGCAAAATTAAAAAAGAAAAATGTTATCTATCTGTGATTCGAACCCCCGACCTCCCAAGGCTTTGAGGGCCAATAGAGTAGGCAAATTCATCCATCCAAAATCTAGTTATAACCTGTTTATCGAAATACGAACTTTTCTATTTTATGTATCTTTATGCGAATAAATTAAACTAAATAATATTTTTTGTTACTACTTTATTACAAATTATAAGGCATTCATGTAGCAATGTTTTAAACCTCCATCAATTCACACAAACAGTGACAAAGTTACAGTAGGCATAAAATTCATAAATTGAATAACGTTCACTAGAAATTAAAATCTATCATATCTCGCTATATCTACTCTTTCACTTTTCAAAAAATCTATTTAGGTACCACCTATAACCTGAAACTTATTTATCAAAATGCCTACAAACTTTTTTATTTGATGTATGTACCTATAATTTTACGAGAGACAAGAAAATAATATGCGTGCGAGAAAGAAGTTAATTAAAGGTTCTGTTGGTGGTATTAATACTTAACATTATTTAAATAAAATTAACAGCAAAATTAAAAAAGAAAAATATTATCTATCTGGGATTCGAACCCCCGACCTCCCAAGGCTTTGTGACCCATAAAGTAGGCAAATTCATCCATCCAAAATCTAGTTATGATATAACCTGTTTATCGAAATACGAACTTTTCTATTTTATGTATCTTTATGCGAATAAATTAAACTAAATAATATTTTTAGTTACTACTTTATTACAAATTATAAGGCATTCATGTAGCATTAAAATGTTTTTAAACCTCCATCAATTCACATACACAGTGATTAAAATAATACATTAAGTTACAGTAGGTATAAAATTCATAAATTGAATGATGCAATATTGAATAACGATCACTAGAAATTAAAATCTATCACATCTCGTTACATACTTTAAACGAAACAATGTTTATTTTCGTAAAATATCTTAAAAGTACTCTTTAAAATAACATTAATTACAATTTTTAAACATAGGCTCGCTAAAATATTCGTAATACCTATTAAATATTACCCATAAAAATTATAATAAAATACATTCAAACTGTCATAGAATGTACTCACAAGTTTTTAATTCGACACGAATATGGGTGATCCACCTTATACATAAATCATTCTGTTAAAATTACAAGAACATTTACTATACGTACGAGCATATTACAAATATTTTATGTATGACACAGTCCATAGATATTAAACAAATTTTAAACTAAATAGGTACACTGGCACTCGAGTTTTGATGTCAATTAAATTTAAATACAGCAAACTGTATCTCGTAACTACTACACGCACATACAACAATAAAAGCAAGTCTTGTTCGGGGTAGGTGAAGGGACTGGACACTGGCCTGCCTCTACCAATCAGTTCCTCAAAACCAAGTATTAGATAGGTACGCGCAGCGGTAGGTAGCCGTTGATACCTCTTGCATACCAGGCCAGAGCTCCTGATGCTGTAGCTTCTCTCGGTTATTAAACGGTTGACACGTTGACCGTTGAATTATGACTTCGTGCCTTCGTACCCTGGCAATGGCAATCATGCGTGGAAGTGGCCAGGATATGAACGTTTATTGAAGACTTAGACCAGACCAGGTACCAAATACCATCGCCAAGAGACGCTGGGGCTTAATAGTTCACTATTTTAGAGCCAAAAGCGCGCCAAGATATAAAGGAAGTTCAAACTAATACATTAGGTATAAAATTTTCACTTTCACAACAATAGTTGTGAAAGTGAAATCGATTCAATCGAAATAAGCCCTTCGACATTTTAAAGCCAACTAAAAAAATAGAAAAAAGTTAAAAACCTAAGCCGCCTTTTCAAAGCAATGCCGACATTTGAAGCACAGAGTAATCGTAGTAGCGGCGGTAATTTTATTGCTTTTTTTAAATGCTACTTTAATATTATGATTGGTATTTTAGGCCTTTTAGTATTAAAAAAAAATGTTATAGTAATAATTAGTTCAAATAAATATTTTATAAATGTTTTCCTAAAGGAAATGTTTTAAGAAGAATAAATTAATTTAATTACTTAAATTTTATTAAGAAGAATAAATTTATTTAATTATTGTCGGCAACTACTCTGTATCAGTCGGCGGCGGCGGTGCTTACACGTGTCTTTGGTTTTCTTTGAATTTTGCCGATTGGACAAAATGGCGCGACTTTCAAGGATTTTTGCGCCATAGAACAAAAAATACACTGTAAAAACTACTTTTAAATTAGTATTTAATAATATTGAAAAATGTTAATTTATAATATGGAAATTGTAAAAGAATTTCATTTGCAAAGCATTTCTTGTTTTTATTACATATTAGATTTATTTTTTAACTATCACCATCTTTTATAATCAACTAAAAAGTATAACCACCACAACAAGACTGTTGATTTTTTTACTACATTAACTACATCTTATGTGATGAATTTCATGTATTTTGTTTACTTTTTGTCATGAGCCCTTTTTAACATCCCACTGCTGGGCACGGGCCGAGTACGAGGGGGATCAGGTCATAGTCCACCGCGCTGGCCTAGTGAGACAGCCTGAGTCAGACATGCAGGTTTCCTCACGATGTTTTCCTTCACCGTAAGACAAGTGGTAATCAGGATAGAAATGATTCGTACATGAAAATATCAGAGGTGCGAGACCCGGATTTGAACCCGCATCACTTAGTTATACAAGCGACGCGTTACCGCCGGGCTACCACTGCCTGCCACTTTATTTACTTACTATCAAGATAAATTATTTTACTCAACTTAAGGCATACACTGTCATTTCTGCGAATTATTTATTCTTTGCAAACGACGCAAGGGCTAGTAGTACCTACGAGTGTTCGGGGGACGGGGACAGTGCGATGTTGCCGTCTTAAGCTAGGGTCAATAAACTTATGATGTAATGGTGTTTATTTTGATGACCATTTTTATTGTATTTATTTTGTTTGAAAAATGCACTTTTTTATTTGAAGGAATTTTTTCAAATTGATAATTTTTATCGACTTATATCATCTCACCCTACATGCAGTTTAAAGGAATGTTGGTCAAGCGTCGCCACCCTGTATAATAAAAAAATATATAGGTATCTGGTCCCGCGCTAACAATGTCAAACGTGTGGTGAAACGATAGCACTTATTGATAACATTTATATTTTTTAATTAAAAACAAAAAAACAACCACTGGAGTAGGATAAATAAAACTCTATTTTACTTGTATATAGAGTTTAATATCGCGTGTATTCAAATTTTATACATATTTACAAATGTTACCATACAAAATTTCTATTCACGTAAAGTCATCTAAATTCCGCTTATTGTATCTACGATATACGTTTAAAATTTTGAGTATAACTTATTCGCAATCATTTTATACTATCTTTTGTGTTGTTAATTGTTACATTATGTCATTTGCGTATATATATATATATATATATATATATATATATATATATATATATATATATATATATATATATATATATATATATATAAAAGTATTTAAAAATGCTTTTAATAGCATTTTCTGCAAACTTAAATTTAATAATATGATAAACGATCCAAAGAACAATTATTTGAGAAATTATATATTAGATATCTGATATATGTACATTAACAAAATAAATATTTAATTACATTTTTTTGTATATAATCATTAATAATCTAACACATTCATTCACATACAAACATAAAATAGAAGCAACTAAAATGCAAGCCTATTAAAACATTACAGGTACATTTAAGTAATTCTAGCTTCGTCAAAATTATCATTTCGTAATTTATATTTCTAATATCCATAGTCCCAACAAGTCACCAAAAAACTTCTCCACCCGTAACTCAACATCACATCACACAAATTAATTTAAAATCACGTTATAAATACATTATAAAAAGATACGGTAATTATTTTAAAAATAAATTAATTTTAAATAACAAAAATTTTAGTAATAGCTGGCTCTCCACAAGCCACGTCCATATAGTCACATGTAGGGAAGATTTGTAGGCGTTCTAGAACTCGGCGTTATCTGAAAACAAATGAAAAATGTAAAATATTAAACAAGTGCGAGTCGGACTCGCCCATGAAGGGTTCCGTAGCAAATTGTGGTTTACGATTTATGACGTATTAAAAAAAACTACTTACTAGATCTCGTTCAAACGAATTTTAAGCGGAAGTTTGCATGGTAATGTACATCATATACTTATTTTTTTTAGTTTTACCATTCTCTTATTTACGAAGTTACACTGGGACACACATTTTACCACTTTGGAAAGTGTCTCTCGCGCAAACTATTCAGTATAGAAAAGATGATATTAGAAACCTCAATATCATTTCTGAAGATCTATCCATAGATGCCCCCACTCGATATGGGTTTGATGGAAAAAAATTTTGGAGTTTCAGTTCTAAGTATGGGGAAATTTAATGTTTTTTTTCTATTTTTATGTGAAAATCTTAATGCGGTTCACAGAATACATTTACTTCTTACCAAGTTTTAACAGCATAGTTCTTAGTTTCGGAAAAAGGGGGTTTTGACATACGAACGGACAGACAGACAGACATGACGAATCTATAAGGGTTCCGTTTTTTGCCATTTGGCTATGGAACCCTAAAAAAGGAAAAAAATGAAAAATGTAAATGTAATTGGGCTATGAAATCTAAAAATATAAACTCAAAAGGTTACTCACTCACTAACTCATCACGAAATATCGAAAAAAATTGGCAGAGGGGTAGTTTATAGTTAGTAGACGTCCGCTAAGAATGGACTTTGCGACAGGGCCGGATAAGGTCTAAGGGCTCTCGCAAGTTTGTTTGAATTGAAATTTGGCAGGGCACTTAGTAATTTACATAAAAATACAGAATGATTTATTTCTAAAATTCAGAATCGAGAGGAAGATTTCATTTGACCCGGATATTAAGAAAGGTAAAGCCTTGATAAGCTTAAATAGTTATAATTCTATTCCAGAGCTTGAAAAATGTTGTATATATTTGTATCTTTTGTTATAACACTGTTTTTAAAGTAACAATAGTTACAACTTTTAAAAGAAATTTATTTAAATGTTTTATAAACAAATAAAACGTGTTCGTAAATCTTAACAGACTTACATTGTTGTTCCAGATGTCGTATGACTTTGCCGTATTATATGTGGGTGGCTTTTTTGCCTTTTTAATTGGGCTATTGCTAGCTGAAATATAAGAAATAGATATTAATGAAAATTTAAATTATTATTTTCGGAGTAAAACATATTCTACAAACTCCTCTAATTATCAGTAAATCCCCATTAAAATCGGTTAAGCTGTTCCAAGGATTACCTCGAACGGGGGAAAATTTAAAAAAAGATTGTTTTGACATTGGTATTGAGAAACCATATTATTTAATTTGAACTCAATTTTTTTTTAAATAGTTGTGAATACTTTTAATATTACTTATATCATATATGCCTAGTATTATGTATAGTTAATGCCTCGGTGGTGTCTTGGCTAGTATGTACGGTCGCAAACGTTGGCAGTGTTTCACTCCTGTGCCTCGGAGAGCACGTAAAGCCTTCGGTCCTGCGCCTGAGCCCTCACTGGTCGTGTCTGGCGTCGTCCCACCGGAGGAGTATGAGAGTGATAGGCATAGAGAGTGCACTTGTGTCTGCACGTACACTCGTGCACTATAATATCTCCTGCGTAGTTGGCTAGTGTCAATGAGATTGGCCGCCGTAGCCGGATTCGGTCGGGAGGACATAATGTATAGTTTACCTCCAGGTACATAAGGAAGTGAAAAGTCCGGTATCATCTTCTTAGTAGCCTTTTTAGCAACCGCTCGACCGCGTAGCATCTCGTCTTCCATAACCAGCTTGTTATTGACTCTAAACATATAATCATATTAAGAAAATTTATAAAATAATTTTAATGAGTTATAAAGAAAAGAATCAAAACATTGAAAATATTGAGGTGAGTACATAAATATTTCTTTAACATGAAATTAATAACATACGCTTTATGTAATAGAAAATATTGTTTTTTGTTTGTAAAATTGTTTTTGAAAAAATTGATTTTGAAAATGTATAAAATGTATGTATTATTTCGTAAACTTTAAAAAAGATATACCGATTTAAAAAAGAGCTGAATCATTTTTTTTAAAAGTACAGGTAATTTTGTAAAGTAGCACTAAGTAATAAACATTTCAATATTCTTGAATAAAAATAGATTCACGGATGAAAAAAATAAATATAATATAATAGATTCACAGATGAAAAAAAATAGATTCACCATTTGCGGACCCATCGCGTGACATATCCGCAAAAAACAGATATAAAGCCTACTTTTTCTTTAAAAAAAAACATACTTTTTTATATACGGCGTGCGTGGATAAGTATTGACGGGCACTGGAAAGTTCTGGAAGGCGTCGTCTATAGCGCGCGCCGCCGCCCGCGGCAGGGACGGCCGTGCTGCTGCTGTACTCGTGCTTGATGTAACCTGGACATTGAGCACTCACAAATTATATATTTTTAGCCCCCGACGCAAAAACGATGGGGTTTTGTAAGGTTGACGTGTATGTCTGTGGCTGTGACATCGTAGCTCCTGAACGGATAAGCCCATTATTTTGTTTATATTTGTTTGAAAGGTGAATTAGTCGAAAGTGTTCTTAGCTATGTTTGATGAAAATCGGTCCGAGATGGCCGCCGCCAAAAAATATTTTTTCACAACTCCCTCATATATTATATGGTTATGAAATGAAGGGCTTGACTATAATAGTAGAGACTAGAGACTAGAGAGAGAGTAAACTATTATAGTAGAATACTATTTTTAATATCAGGGTTTTTTAATTTTTATTTAAATTTTATTTAATATAACTTTTATTTATAACTAGTGTAGCCCGCGATTTTGCTTGGATGGTAAATGGAACTGAATCTGGAGCAAAAAAAGTCGAAATGAAGCAAAACACGTAATCGTATTGAAAACTGTTGAGCGGTTTGAGTGTGAGAAAGTAACAGACAGTCCCTTTCATATTTTAAGTACATTATGGATAATAAACATGTACGTAACCCTTTTTAACGTCTTACACCTGTGCATTTTGCTTCCATACGTGGGGGAACAGGCCATAGCTTACCACGCTGGTCAAGTAGGTACAGGTTGACAGACTATACATACTTATCATATCTTTCGTAAACTTGCTTGGTTCTCTCAGACATGCAGGTTTCCTCACGATATTTTCCTTCACCGTAAGGCAAGTGGTAATCATGTTGGAAATGATTCCAACATGAAAATATTACAGGTGTGAGACCCAGTATATGAACCCGCTTCACTCGGTTTCTCAAGCGAGCTTTACCACCAGGCTATCGTAGACCATATCAATTTACTGAATAGTTTATAATTTTGTATTTAATACTTAAAAAAACATCGCAAAGAATTACCTCATCTATGTCATGCGGTGGCGGCAATTTCTTGTCGACCGGTGCGATCTCCATTTGAGCTTCGATACCTAATATACAAACAATAAGCATATAATAATATGAAATATGAATGTATAACTGTAATTGCTTTCACAATAATAAGTCTATTTTAATCTAAAGGGCTTCACATATTTAAATAAAAATAAATTTTCACCAAGTTCCATGATAAGCTACGATGCTTGAGTTATGGATATCACATATCCATAACTCAAGCTTCGAAACATTCGTGCTCAAGACACAAATGAATGCCCCAAGCGGGACTCGAACACGCAACCGCTGACACAGCAAGTTCAACTGACAACTGGTCACTGATCAAAACGTGTCTTTAAAGCAAAACAGTAGAAATAAGATTGATCTGAATTAAAAAAATTAAACTTTAATTTTAGTAACTTACTTGGCGTGTAGTTATAATCAATAAGCGACTCTCCCGCGGTACTGCTTGTGCGAGATCTGCTCTGATCCTGCTTCAGGAACATAAATTCAAAATAATTTCATTTTGTACCTCTATACTTTAGTCAATAGTGATAAAATTTGCAAGCATGGAAGAGTACCTAATATTATTCGTATAGTCTTTATCAAAAGAGTAGTTAGTGGAATTATATAATTGAATTAAGATATTAAAATGGCATATAAAGTTAAGAACATTGTCTTTCTAATTTCTTTTACTTTACGAGATTGTACAAGAATATGTGTTACCAGTTAAAATATTACATAAAACTCACAGATATTATATTTAAGGTCCATTGCTGGCGAGGCTTGCCGGCGACGCGCGCCGCTGATTGCGCAGGAGGAGACTACATTATAAAAATTATTTATAAAACTGCTATTTACATTTGTATAAAATATTTTAAAAAGTTAAAACTTCTTGTTATGAATGGATATGCATTTATTATATCTATAGTATTTAGAATTTTTGTCTGTCTGTCGGTGACCGCATCACGAGAGAACCACTGGACAGATTTTGATAAAATTTGGCGTGATAGTAGCTTGTTATGCGGGTCAGGATATAGGATACTTACTTTTTACTGCTGGAAAATATATAATTTCTAAGAAATCTCGACTAACCGTTACAAACCAGCTGTAAAACATCACACGGTTTGTGAAATGTCAAAATTTGGTTTCCGGTCTTTAGGACGCAGGCGGAGCGGATTAATTTATAAACAACTGGAGACTCACTCATCCCGCTTGGATTCGTCCCTGGCCTCTAGGTAGGTACATTTAAAACTATATTTTCTTGTAATAAAATATATCCTTTATCTTTATGACCCGGACGTCCAGCTATCGTCATACAGAGAGACAGACAAAATTTTTAATTAAAAAGTAAAAACTATTGTTTATTCGGCCTCTATGTAGTGTTCGCCTATATGTTCAATAAGATTTAAAAAAATATTTAATGTACCTACAGATTTAAAGCTGTTAGATTTTTAATATATGTATAGATAAATACCTAATTGCAATTAATATTTTCAGGAATCGTAGCACAAGTTCTTTCATAAGAAAAAAATATAACTCTACTCTAATTTATAAAAATCCTTGTATTACAGTGTTTGTTATCGAACTCCGCCGAAACGGCTTGACCGATTTCTATAAATTATTTTGTGTGTATTTGGTAGGTCTGAGATTAGGCTATTTTTTATTTCCCTAGGCGATAAGGGATAATTCACAATTTTTTATTATTTTTTTGATTTGGCATCAATTTTGGCGGGAATTGCTAGTAATACCAATAAAAATATATATGTAACACATTAAACTATCAAATCTATTTAATAACTTACTTCAATTTCTTTACCCAATTTCTTCCTGAGTTCCGCATTGAAACTTTCCGCGAATCCATCAGCGATAAAATATCTGAATAAAATGAACATGTATGTATTATAAATAATATATTATATTGCTCTAATAGTGAATGTTAACATTTTTTGCACAACATTCTTTTAGTGTATTCAAAAGCATGACCGAGCTAAAAATTATTGTTATAGCTCAAAAAGGTTGAAGATTTTGTATAGTGGTGGTGCCTTATACAACGCGGGCTAAAAGAAAATATAGCCTTGCTAGGCGCTGACGAAGAAAATTAACTAGCCCTTACTTATGTCTCAACAAGGTGGTGTCTCCGTACCCAGCTTGGGTGGTAACACGGAAACGTGGAAACGTAGACTAAAGAAAAAAAAATTCTGTCTCTAGGCGCTGACCTGAACGTCCACTAAGAGCCACCACGTTTAACCGAATAAACCCTTTCAAAATTATTTTCCTTTCAAACTACAACAAAGAAATGAAGAAGGAGTTAGTCACTTGTGTCTCAACAAGGTGGCAGCAGTGGGGCGGGCGCGGGGCTCGGTGCGCAGGCAGGCGGCGAGCAGGTCGCGCGCGGGCGCGGCGCCCGGCAGCGCGGCGCGCGCGCCCCCCGCGCCGCCCGCCGCGCCCCCCGCGCCCCCCGCGCCGCCCGCCAGCCGCGACACCACTTGCTGGTGGCGGGGCGCGAGCTTGCCTGGTGGTAAGGAAATACACTTGTGTAGCGACGATGTTTTTATTTTTATACAATCGCTTACATCAAGCTCCGAAAAGCTAAAATTAAGTAGGTACATACTACATATATCTAAAAAAATATCATACTCGTGTAAATGCTTAATGCTTTAAAGGTCTTTGAACGCAAGTATTTCGCGCTTGACGTGAAATTACAGTCTATAGTAGGAGAGCGAGTGTACCAAAAGTTTTTAATACCTACTTTAAAATTTAGATGTTAATCTTATTAGGATATAGGTAGGTACCTCATAGATTAAGAAAGCCGCAAAAAAAAATTAATTTTTATACGTAACTCTCTACTGAAAAGTAAATATTATCATATTTCTTATCAATTTTTGATCAAATAAAAGCACAAAAGCGATATAATTCATAGTTAATTTCTAAATATTTTTTTTAACTTACCAACGGTCTTAATAATTAACGCCAGTTGATCAATGTCGGAATCGCCGGGAAACAACGGATCGCCAGTTAACATCTCCGCAAACAAGCATCCTATTGCCCATATGTCAACTTCTGGACCGTACCTAGGAAAAATTTTAATACGCCATATTATTTATATTCTTTTATTAAATAAGTTTTATATTGTATAGAAAAAAAAATGCATCAAAACTACATATAATTCGAAATTTTGAACGCATTTATAATTTTTTAAAAGTACCAGTACATATTTAATAAGCATTAAGATAATCATTCATTCATAACCTTTAATGATATTACTCGTTTTTTAGGAAAACGTAGCCTTTTTTCATGAAATACAAAAACTTTTGATAGCCCAGGGATAACGCGCTCGCTTGGATAATGCACTGATGCTGGTTCAAATCCGTGTCTTGCACCTCTGATATTTCTATGTGCGAATTATTTTCTGACATGATTAGTGATTGATTACCATTTGTCTTACGGTGAAGGAAAACATTGTGAGGAAACCTGCATGTCTGAGAGAATCTAGCTAGTTTTCGAAAGACATGCTCAGTCCGCCAACCCGTACATGGCCATCGTGGTGGACTATGGCCTGATCCTATCGTATTGAAGGGTTACCCGTGCCCAGTAGTTTCACGTTAAAAAGGGCTAATTACTTACAAAAAAATGACAATGACGAATAGAAATATCCAAAGGTATAAGCTCTACAATCGCTAACTTCCATACCTGTGCTCAGCCACCAGTAACTCGGGAGCTCTGTACCACCTGGTCGCCACGTACTCCGTGTACGGCTCGCCCGGCGCAGCCAGAGCTCTCGCGAAACCGAGATCGCACAGTTTGACTATACCGTTGGTTGAAACTAATACATTTTCCGGTTTCACGTCCCGATGAATAATCTGAAATGTTCAACACATATGCATATCTATTATCTAGTATCATAATGGTGACACTATAATTGTACTTACTTCTCATTAAAAAATTATATTAAGATCTTAATGAATTCGTAGTTTACGGGACTTCCAAACATGTCCACTTGTTACTTATTCACATCCCATTTTATTAGTAAGTGTGGTTTTATCCACTTAAATCATTATTCAAATATTTCATTTCGTTGAAAAGTTTAAAACTCACCGAGTTCTGATGACAGTAGTCTATGCCTTTCAATAATTGATACAGATGCTTTTTAGCTGTATCTTCTCCCAAGCCACCAGGAGAAGCTTCGAGTTCATCAAGCAGTGTGTGATGCAAATATTCGAAGACCAGGTAAAAACGACGCTTACGACGAAACACTTCGATCATGTTCACCAAATGATCATGACGCAGTTTCTGTAACAGCACATAATCAAGTGCTTTCTTACAGCCGCACTCAGAGACAGTTAATGAACCTTTAAGTCATACTAAAGAACGACTTAATGGTTCATTAAGTGACTCTGAGTGTGGCGGTTAGTGACTTCGTTTTAGGTACTGCCTATTGTGTCACTGAATATGAATTCGATTGTCAGTAGAATTGCAAGATAGAGCTTTTATAAATTTAATATATAACAGTATAGGATAAGCGATGAATGTAAAAAAAAATTATACCTACCAATAAAAAATATATAAAAAAATTCTTAAAATTTGTGTGTTATAACTTAATACAATTAAATATTCACTTTTAACATTCTAATTTCTCTGAGTGCCATTTTCCTGACAGCGGCATCGTCTTCTGTTTCGAGAAACTTCTTTATAGCGACGAGTTGGCCGGTGTCACGACGACGACATTTCAACACAACTCCGTATGACCCCTCACCTACCTGTATACGAATGAATAACAATATATGGAACATGTTTTATGTGAATATCATCACATTCAAAGCATTTTTAAAAAAAAATCATTCATTCACGTCATTATCCGAGGATATGAGAGATTTTTCTCTAAAAAAATTATTGCTGAGATTTTTACACATTAACATTATACTTTCTTAGATTTACGCGAATATTCGACATTATAAATGAAACTACCTTTCCGGATTTTGTCGCAGATTTATTTTGATTTTTAGTTCCCGACGTTTCGAATCCTTTACAGCAATCATGGTCACGGGAGAGTCTCAAAATAAATCTGCGACAAAATCCGAAAAGGTAGTTTCACATTAACATTATTAACATTGGTAGCCCAGTAACGCGCTTGATTGGAAATCAGAGTGATTTGAAGTGAAGCGGATTCAAATCTCGGGTTTCGCATCCCTAATATATTCATGTACAATTCATTTCCAACATTATCACTTGTAACATTGTGAGAAAAGTTACAGTCTGAGCGAATCTAGAAATTAAATAAAAAAGTATTCGAAAGTCATGTAGAGTCAAGAAAAAGAACAAGCCTGCCATCGCCAAACCTGACATTGAATAAAATAAAATGACGGCGGGTGATAGACTTGATTGAAATAAATTCGAGCTCTTTTTAAGTTATGATTAATAATGAATATACTTACAACAGCTAGCTGCTCATATTTATCCATGCCTCGGCTCCTAGGTGTGGAGGGGGAGATAGTGACGCGACGTGGACGGTCCATCATTGTGGTCACAATACGACATTTTCAATTAACAAACCTGTAAAACATATATGAAAGGAAACTACTTTCGTTTTTTTGGAGTTTTTATTTTTATTTACCTACATTCCTTCTACCAACATTTATTGTCAATTTATTAGGTTTATGAAATGACACAGGCCTTTGTATTCATGATTGAAGGTTTCTATAATTAATGATAATAAGTTTGGTACAAACGATAATCTTAAGCGGAATCGTAAGTTACTGCTTTTACTTTTTTACTATAAGAGAGTAAAAGGATATTTTTTTTTATTGCATTAAATGGGAAATATAAAAAGTTAAATAAAAAAAGTTACATATAGGCCGGCCTATATCCCTATAGGCCGGCCTATATGTCACTTTTTTTATTTCCGCCAAAAAATTAGCTTTCGTGGGTTAGACTCAGTCTCTCACTAATCGAAACCTCGTTGCGTTTTATAATCAAATATGTGTATTAAATATACGTATAACCAGTCATAGTGCTGAATCTTATTATATATAAAAATCTCCTGTCACGGTGTTTGTTATCATAATTCTCCGAAACGGCTTGACCGATTTCTATGATTTTTTTTTGTGTATTCGGTATTCGGTAGGTCTGAGAATAGGTCGTAGGCTATTTTTTATTCCCCTAGGTGACAAGGGTGGCCGGCTCCAGATATTTTTTTTTGGACCTAATTTTTATTTTAAAAAATACTGTCACAAGAATCGTATCACTTACGCCAGGGACTTTTCATGCACCTTATTATTTTCCCACGCTAACTGTATATTTAAACGTTTGAAACAAATGATAGAGTAAGGATCTTTCAAAATGTATGAATTATTAAAATTTTAATTTAGGTTAGGAACAGTAGGTAACTTATAAACGATATTTTTAGTCTAGATAGTTTTTTTATGAATAATTACATACTTTGTAATTATAAATTTTTAGTAGGTACTAATTAAAGAAAAGTAACGAAACTCTTCGCTCTCGTTTTAACGTTTAAGTTCTTAGAGATGAGATATATTATAGACAAAAGAAATTTATGTCACGAGAACCGTGTATTTTGCGGGGATTATATAAGTTATGCTGCTATGCTAATTGAGAATATAAGATTTAGAGAGAAAATTTTGCACTTACATAGATATGTAAGTGCAAAATTTTCTCCATATCTGTTCAGCCGATCTGGCATGAATAACAATCCATCCAAACATAAAAAAACTAAGCATTTATATATACACATTTATAATACACACTCACTTCGCTCGGGTTCATCCCTAGACACTCCTTGTCAAAATTTAAAAATTGTAGCATAAAAATCCGACCCGTAATTACAATAGATAAAATTTCTAAAATAAAAGTACCCCAAGTTACTCCTTATAACATCATAACATCTAGCGAGTAAAAGTCCAGTCAAAATCGGTCCAGTCGTTTAATACATTAGCAGGAACAAACAGACAGACAGACAAAAATTTTAAAAGTAGATTTTTTATGTAAGTACTGTACCGTATTATACTTACTTATATATAAAGAGAAAATTTTGCACTTACATAGATATGGAAGGGACAATGTATTACTTAAAATCTGTTACTTTGAAATTACAAACAGACACTACAATTTTATTTCTATTTCTAGATTAAGCGCAGAAAGTTAAATTCCGTTGGGATGGATCTATACGATATTTAAATATTTAACACATGGTCAGGCCAACAAAAATACACCAACCGTTTTCGGAGTAAATCTAACATATTATCTAATGTAATTAATTATGTACTTAATAAATAATAATCATCCAATTTTTAAATTCAAACATCAATCGACATTGCTTCTATTGACAAGTAAATATTTAATATAAAACTTTATTTCAAACGATTACGTTAAAGGCCTTTATGAATTAAAAAAGCCCTCCAACCTTGCGTACCCAATGTCGAAGTTATTATAGCGGTAGGTTAACAAAAATAGTAACAAATTGTTCAAACAGCACGACACTTGGTCACGGTCGTATTGACACTTGTTCGTATTAAAAACGCATTACTGACAGCCATTTTGAGACCGTTTTATATTTCAATGTCAACTGTCACATTAGAGTGACAGCACCTATTGGAGGTCCTAAATACGAATCCTGCATGCGGCAAAGTTAGGCTAATTAAAAGTTAGGCAGAGTAATACTTGATTTTTCGAAAAATCGTGCATGTTACTCGGGCATTTTGTACTAGTCTGGTAAACTATAAGACATAAAAAGTTCAAGTTAAAAAAAACCATAACGGGCGCGGAATGTCACTATTTGTTTTTTATACAGAAACGTCAAATTAAAAAAGCAAAAAAATATATAAAGAAATATTGAAGAAGTATATAGTTGGATTTGGAGAGTTGTGGCATCCTGAAAACGCCCACAAAATTTACAATCCCTAAAGATATTTTTATTTTTTTTTCTTTGTGAGGTGAGAGGCATAACCTATCAGCTATCCTATCCGCAGAATTTTTCGGAAAATTTACTGTTTTAGTAAGGATAATTTATAATCATATTGAACATGAATGTTTGAGATGTAACAACTGGCCTGACACTCTTATCATTGAGTTTTCCATACCATCGAATACCACTGACTTAGTGACTGCTATAAGTAATGACATTTTCATTACTTATGTCTTATAGCATTAGCAAAAATATTAACAGCATGGTGTTCATACATATAATTTAGTTTTTTAGGAAAATTACTAACTAATGTCAGTGTAGTTCAGAACTAATTTCGAAGATTGGTTAGCATGTGAGTAGATTAAACAAGCATATCCAAGGCTACGGCCCTGCTGAGGTATATGATAAAACATTATAAAAAATGTACCACCATGTCGTGTATGTCCCATGGGCTGTCGTGCATGTAATGGCACCCAGTCAATGTCAACCCCTAATAACTTTATTGCTTTAAAATAGACTACTGATATAATTTCTTATGAAAATTGCTGTACCCGTTTGGCTCAATAGCTAACATCGACGGTCACAGATTCAATTTAGGTCACGAGAAGATTGGGACCGTTCTTTATTACATTAATAAATTTTGACGGATATTTATAAAAGATTTTTGAGCTTTCGCCACCAGGAGAGCTTGAGATATAATAGCCTTCTGTCAAAAACAATGGCAAATAATTAAAAAAAAATTAAAAGCAAAGAAAGTATTAAATGCCATTAAAATTTAATCTAATAACCTTGATAATAATTAAGAATCAAAACCAAATTCACTATATTTTTCTGTTCTTATCTTTATCTTAACTTGCTGCTCTACTGCTGAGCGAGGCTCTAATTTATGCCTACAGTCTATATACGTGTGTATGTATGTGCGCATGAACATACATACATGTACATTAACAAGTAATTTATATCGAATAGGTGGCTTGCCAATATTTACTTAGCACAGCAAATATTTTAAATTTCCATGCGACCGTGCGTGTCACCGTCGTCTTTATAACCCAACGGTGGCCGACTCCGCTACACAAACATTAACGATCTATACATTTTTCCTGTCAGATTACTGTATTAAGTACTTTACAGAGGTAGGCTGCAGTATGCAGTTTTATTTGAAAAGTATTATTAAACCATTTCACTAAGTAAGTTCCAACTTATACCTACTGTAATAAATTATATTCCATTCTAGTGACTTACCCTCGCTTCTTTTATGCAGTAAAATATATCTTTATAATGTTTTCTCGTAATGCGATCAGAAAGAGAGACAAAATCCTAAAAATATAATAGTAATAATGTTCTTCGACCTATTGCGGCCATGGCGGCCAATGTCAATGAGACTAGCCAACTACGCGGGAGACATTATAGTGCACAAGTGTACGCACAGACACAAGTGCACCCTCTGTTCCTATCACTCTCATACTCCGGTGGGACGACTACTCGACACGACCAGTGAGAGCTAAGGCGCAGCTCAGGACCGACGGCTTTACGTGCTCTCCGAGGCATGGTGGTGACACACCGCCAACTTCCCAACTCCCGGCATTACTTAGCCCGATCCGGGACTCGAACCCAGGACCTCTCGATGTATGACCGTACATGCTAGCCACTACACCACTGCAGTAATAAATAATAAAAATATATATTAAATCATTAAAAAATAAAAATATACATTTAATCATTAATTAATATTAAGTAATAACTTAGAAATTTATACGAGTATATAATAAAGTATATAAAAATATAAATAATATAATTGTACTTAACGAAACATTAAATTTCAATACAAACAGAACAACACATAACTATTCAAAACGAATCAAACTGCAATAAATAATACTTTACAAATAAATACAGTAGACTTTCCTTGCAATTTCGACAGGAATGATTAATGCCGGGGGGTTGGCTTATTTAAATGACGATTGCTCTTTCTCCCGGAGTTTCAAAGAGCCCCCTTAGCGTTCCACGTAAAAATGGTTAGTGAACAAAAATATCGCGTGTCTCTCGATCATACTGACATCAAAATACTAATCAATAAAAATGTTAAGCCGCTATATTTGGCTTCTCGATGTCACATGACATTCTTGGTGGATTTACTGTTAGACTATAAAAGTCTAGATAAAATCGGTTGTAAACACATATCAAGCTTATTCCGGAAGAAGTTACTGGACTAATTATTAATAATGCCCATTTGCCGAAATTGGACCGTAATCGTAATTGAAAATTTCAGAAAAACATCGATTAACTACTAGTATGAATGGAATTTATCTACCTATATACCTACCTACATATCTAGCTAAAAACTGTTTCTAAAAGTATTCTATTGAGAATACTAAAGTTTGTCAAAACCTTTTTTTTTTATGCGACAAAGGGGGCAAACGGGCAGGAGGCTCACCTGATGGGAAGTGATCACCTCCGCCCATGGACATCTGCAACACCGCAGGGCTTGCAGATGCGTTGCCAGCCTATTAGGAAAGGGAGGGAGGGAGGAGGAAGAAGGACGGGAAGATGGGAAGTGCGCCTCCCGGACTCTCACTTACCGAACGAAACACGACAGCATAGCTGCCACTTCACGCCGGTCTTCTGTGAGAGAGTGGTACTATACGGGGCGTGCCGGCCCATTCGGCTGCTACCCGAAGGTAACAAGCATAGCAATACCACTTAAGTCTAAGCAACAATGGAGGAACAAAACAAAACTGTTTTGTCTTTAGTTTATTTACGAGTATGAGTACGAGTATAGACTAGAGACTCACCCTAGATCCGCTAGGATTTGCCCTAGATACGTTTTAACGTAGAAAGTAGAAGATCACGCGGTCGCTCACCAGCAAGATGGACCGATTAACTGAAAGACTCGTCGTCCTCTAACTTCTATACGACTGTAACAGACGCGCAAAACAGAAACCGATGGAGGCAGATCATCCGCTCCAGATGCAACCTCGATGCTGACCACGATCCTCAGACATGAGGGACCGACCCAGAGAGAGACGTTTTAACAGTTAGTGTGGATTGCTCATAAGTGTGTTTTGCTTGCATTAAATAGTATCCTCTATGTTGATCCGGATAATATTAAAAAAATCTTCATAAAGCCTATCAAATCAATTTCAAAAATTCATACAAAAAATCGGCCTCTGCATCGATAATAATGGCTGTTTCAATAGAATTATCCAAAAAAAAACTACATTTACCTATTTTTATTTTATTATTCATACGTATATTGTATGTATGTATTGTATTGTATGTATGGTTTATATTCAATTGCAATCATAATCAAGTAGAAAGTCAAATTGATATTAAACGACGAAACTCATTAAACATACATTTTTGTATTACCAAATAGAGGGTGTATCTCACAAGAGTTATTTAATCACAACCTTACAAAACATACACTGTATTTATTGATGGTAGTCGGTTAATGATAGGTATAAAGGAAACGTCACAAACAGTGTTTAAGGAGTGATATCATAAGTCATTGTACATTGTACATCGTACATGCTTGACCTACTAAGCCTGTTCGCTTACAGATAAATAATCCTATGATCTATTGTTATTGTGGAAATCCGATACATAATAAGTAATGTTAGGAGGAAAATTTACAATAATCTGTGCTCAAGACCATGAGTCCAAATTCTTTTTGAGAAGAGAACAGTTTGTTGCTAATTAATGGTAAATCTGTTATATGTAAAGTATATCAACATTTTGTGGCTGAACGTCTCTTCAAAGATGCTAAAAGTTAGATAAGTTAAAAAGAAAATGTTATAAATGTTAAACAATACATCACCATCATTGCTACGTAAAAGCACAGATAACATAATACTATACTAGGTAAAAGTAAATATAATACGCAATATAAATATTTGAATACGTAGCAATGACGATGACTACTCGTTGTTTTATTCAGACTACTTATGGTTTTGTTAGATTTTAGTGAGAACTTTCGTGTTGGAAATTAAGAGATTATCATGTTATTATCTAAATCTTTAGAATAAAGGAGATTATATGAACAGTATCATATGCAATCTTAATCAATTGGCAAAGACAAAACAGTTCAGTATCTTTTTCTCCTCTGATTACCAAGCCTTTGGTTCCGTAGCTTCGAGCATATGAGTTTGAGTAAAAAAAATTCAAAACAATTAGTTTTTTATTAAATATGTAGGTAAATTCTACTAATATAATGTTTCCTCAAATTTTAATGATTTCGTTGAACGTTAGTTTGTATAGATCACACGTTTGCTATTTTATCATGTAATTGCTTATTGTAGAAGTGATACTCTTCCAAACATAGCATATGAAGTGGAAAAATTAGGCTACACATAAAAAAATATCGACTAATTAGATAACAACACAATATACACAAGCATACCCAATATATAATGTTCTAGCAATAATAGAACCTAGATCCACTCCGGTACTAACTATAATTAGCAGCGGACAAACCACTTAAAAGCCTACCCCATGAACAACAAGCCATAAACCGCGAACGAGCAGTAAAAAAATTCACGTGTCGACTTACATTTTCGTACATTTCCTTCCACATTAATAGATAGCACTATAACTTTTTATGTGAAATTTGTATCATTACCTTTTTTAAACTAATATCAATTCAATTTTTAATGTCACTCAAATGTTAACTATGCCTTTGTTATTAGACTACAGGTTAAATTAACGACCGTTCAGGTTATGGAGGCTTATTCGAAAGTTTTGTGTAGCGTCTACGTCGTAGCAGTTTACGCGAGTGTCTACGACAGCGCGGTAACGAAGACTGACATCGGCTTGTGATGTAACTGTGCTTCCTATTTATTTTCTAGTTTCATACAACTGATTATATTTGGAAAATGATATTTGTTTAGTAATTATCGATAACAGTTGGTGGTTGTACCTAATGTAAATGTAAGTTTTGATGATTGATTCATCGATTAATCAACGAGAAGTGGGCCTAGGATGAAGTTAATTACGTCCTGATTATATACATATGCATATATTATGTAGATAACAAACAACAAACCATTTTATAGAAATCCGCCCTTAGAGGAAACAAAAAAATTGTCCATTTTTAAAGCATGCTTTTGGAGCGAAATTACATGGACCTATGTTGCTAATTATATGTATTTTATGTTAAATGTTAAGAATTTAGGAACCTAGAGCCTATTGACTAATAAAATATACTTCAGAAGTTGCTAATATTATACTGTTTCGTTATAAAAAGGTTAATTAAAAGCAAAATCACCTAGAAAGATGTTTTAATAAATATTCCCATATTTTTATGGTACGTCCTAAATAGTACATACCTACTCAATTACGTATCTGGCTTTTATACTACATATGTATAGAAACACATAGTTTATTAAATTAATTTAAGAACAAATTATAAAATTAGATTGTTACTTTGCAATTATAGGCTATATAATAGGTATGTTCAGTTATTTACAGGATCTACGCTAAAGAAGTAGGACATAACAATGAAAAATTAATAAGAAATTACGGCAGGTGTTATATTATGCTCTGGTTTCCGTGTATTCTTCCAGCTACAAGAAAGCGTACTTGTACTTAAATATATATATTCTTTGTTGCACAAACATTACAAAAAGAGAAAAAATACATAGAAAAAGACGTGGACAAAGGCGGACTTATCTCTATAAGAGGTCTCTTCCAGTCAACCCATGTGCGTGGGAGATAGTGTTGCATAGCGGGAAGAAAGAGAAAATGCAAAGACAAATTAAAAAGTAAATAATTATAATAACATTAAAATAATAATTTAAATGTATACTTAGATATAGAAAAATATACACTACATATACCTATATAATATATGAATTAAATAAATAAATATAAATACTTATAAAAATATAATTAACGTTAAAAGTTGAAAAAAGAAAAAAGAAGAAGAAAAACAAAAAAGTAACAATTTAATATTTAGTTACTAATAATAATTTTTAGTTGTATTTATTTTTATTTTACGCAACTATTTGTAGAGATAATAATTCATGGGCATATTCTTACATTAATTCGTGAGTTACTTTCAATTCTGCGATGATTTCGATACTTTTTATCCTAGTGTCATTAATCTGAGCGAAGAGTGAACCAACCAATAATTACATGTAATATTTTACGAATTTACCATTTATCAGCTTAACTGGCATCGTTAGGTATTGCTCGTGGTCTCAATGCTTCGAGAAACTAATCTGACCAGAATTCTGATCCAGAATAAAAGCAAATATGTGACAATTTGGAGAAGACTTCAAAAAAGTCAGGAAAGAACAATACTTTGTTTCCTTATTTACAATCCGATTTTGTTTGAAAATGTAAGAAATAAAATATTCAAGAAGTTGGCTCAATTTACAAAGCTAATCGCCGCACTCAGAGTCACTTAATGAACCATTAAGTCGTTCTTTAGTATGGAGATGCTCGTCTTAATGGTTCATTAAGTGACTCTGAGTGCGGCGGTAAAAGTTTTAAAACATAATATGAATATTTTAAATCTCTTTTATATGAGCCAAGTTACACAACTCGTGTACTTGTGAAACTTCATAGAACATAAACCAATATTAAGTAATTAAAATGTAAATAATTTACTTCCAAAAAATACCAGTGTTTAAACGCGCTAAAGCTGTTGTCACATTAAAAAGATACTCGTATTAAGCGAAAACAATATAAGTCTGTCTTACGTTTCAGGAATGAGGGTTTTTGATTTTTCACTGACTTGTACTTAAAGAGGTTTGTGATAAAATATCACGCACCAAAAACAAAAACAAAAAAAAAATCTATAATATAGCGAGTGAATAATATATGTAGTTGATAAAAATAGCGATTAATATGTAAATAATTTTCCATATTAATCGCTATATTATCAACAGAGTTCATTAAATTTATATACACGCAACAGAAAATCATACGTCCCACAGCAAACCGTCATAATATATCTTCGTTATAATATACTTTATTGACTTAAAGAGGTTTTACGAAGGCGTTCGATCGTAACATTGTTCTTACTAAACATTTAAATCCTATCCTAATCTATCCCTTTAATGAGCAACAAACACAGGGACGGACACATAGAAACTTTCGCATATACAAACGTATAAGCATTTTCTTCACTATAAACGAAAAACCATTTCCTTAGTTGCTCTCATAAGCTTTGGTCTCGTTAGTGTGGTCATGAGTTAAGCCAAGCAGTTAGCGAACCGACGACAGTTGAACGACCCGTCGCGTGCAGCGGCGGTCAAGGGGGTGGCCAGAGAAACATTGCATGCGCAGCAATCTTTAATCGAATTCTATTAATTTCGTATATTTTAGACAGTTTGTTTAGGCTGTTCCGACTTTATTTATATTAAATAAATCTTTTTCATGGTGAATATTTGATCCCACAATTGTATAACTAGAGATACTAAGATCCACGTATCCAAAATCTTATAATTTCACTCAAATTATTGGACTATATGACACGCCATTTTGAAGACATGTGGAAAAACACTCAATATGCTTAGATACGCTTACACATAATACATATAAGTAAATTTCAAAACCCATAGGCAATTAATATTAATGTAGCATGAAATAATACTTACGTAGATTAAATAAGCTTAATTAACAGTCTTTAAGTTCACAGAAGCAAAACTAGAATGCATGGCTAGTGTGATCCGTGCAATTAGTCATTGTAGAAAAAGAAAACATGAGTTTTATTCAAAATTGCGCCATGGCGTAGAAATCGAGCTAATGTAAGGAAAATTACTGCAAAATTACCTTTAAAATGACTCCTGAACTTTTCCACTGCGGCTTATCGCGTTCTGTTGACCTTAAACGAAAAACAATAATTATACTATATGACATAAAAAGTGCTCTATAACGTAAAATTTGATAGTTATTCTTTATGGGGCTTACGTAGCTGTACCTATCTATCGCTTGTATGAAGTAACGGCTTGGGAACGTTGGGAAATGTATTTCGAAAGCGGTACTTCTTTAAACCAAAATCGAACCTAACTACATATTAAGCTCTGTCGCCTGCCTGCAAAAGCAGAATAGCCAGAGTTGTCCCCGCGATCCACTCTGCTATCAGAGAAATACCAGGAGCAACCCGCCTACCGCCCACCGAACAACGGTTTGAGCTAAGTGGACCTTTGCCAAAAAATCGCGAAGTGCGAAAATGTTTACTAATCCCTTTAATCAATGCTTTATAATTAATGGTTTAACAGCTTCTTTTAAGTTACACTCAATATGTGAACTTGTTTGCGTATGCAGTATCTAAAACTATGTGATAACTGCCGCACTCATAGTCTCTTAATGAACCTATTACGTCGTACTTTAGTATGGAGATTCTCGACTTAATGATTCTTTAAGTAACTATAAGTGCGGCGGTTAACCGCGCTTCGCTTGTGAGCATTTTCTTAGGTGCCTAAAAGTAACCTAATTGTGTTATTCCAGGTTATATTCATAGCCGACGAGCCCGACATAACCACAGGTTACACTTACAGGTATGCGAAATGCATTTTCCAACAATCAAAAAAATCGCTAGGCATTAACAAATAACAAATTTAAATAAAATAGAAATGACCAATAAATAAATTATAATATTGATGCGATCACTTATCACTCTAGATCATACAAAATTATTTTTTATATAAAATTTTGCAGTCGACAAGTAGAGAGCAATCGAGGGCCTTAGTGCAGGTCTTAGTTTATATTAATCCAGCTTACTTATTTTAGATTTTTTCCATCAACAATTAATTATGTCACTTCCGAAGCTCTGTTCTATATTGTACGAGTACATTCAGCGCTCAACGCGAACGCAACGTAACAAATAATACCAATTCACGATAGCATCTACCCTCATTTCTATTAAGTAATAGTAATTTATAGTACTTTTTCTCTATGAAAATGGTTTTACAACAACTTTAAAATCGCTTAAAATTATCGTTCTAACGTAAGTGGCAGATATTTTTTTATATGTAGGTAATACGACTACACTTGAGGAAATATAAGACCACCCTTGAGGAAAGCTTTTTAAATAAAAATCTTAAGAAAAACTTAAACTTCAAAAAATAACACGAAAAGTAAAAAAAAAAAAAACAAATTTTATAGCATACTGTATACTTACTATATACTTTTTTTACATACACTGCTTACTATATACTTTTTAGCATTTTGTGTACACAAATACACGTATTAGTAACAAAGACGAAAGTATTTAAAAAATTCAGTAAGTCGAAATTCAATCATCCCCTATTTTCTGCACTTAGATAAAAATTTTATCAGATCAAATTTAAATGAGACCAAATTGAAAGTAAGTATAAAGTATTATTCGGTTAATTAATGAAACTAAATTGAGATCCTCCTTTTCCTTTTGAAGTAACGTTAAAGAAAAGGTGGAATCAAACAAAACTTCTTAAACCACCTCTTTCTTTTTAAAGTCGAACAAACCTAATTTTCATACTACATGTATTTAGCTACAACGGGAATAGACTCCGATGAATTGTTCTTGCAAAAACTCGTAAATAACTTAAATCGGTCTCCAACCTTCCGCTAGCGCAAAATAACAGGCTTCTATTATGAAACGCGATAGGGATCTCCTCTATGGTAAGGAGCAACGACCTCACGT
The DNA here is from genome assembly GCA_951802675.2 of Boloria euphrosyne. Taxonomy (NCBI): domain Eukaryota; kingdom Metazoa; phylum Arthropoda; class Insecta; order Lepidoptera; family Nymphalidae; genus Boloria; species Boloria euphrosyne. The sequence goes on along the minus strand of OX637885.1, from coordinate 2,337,945 downwards.
TACGTATTAGAAAAATAAAAGGGGTTAAGCTAGCTATATATTAAATATATCGATGCTTCCGCTGAATAAAATGGTAAAGTCATTGATGTAATTACAATTTTTATAGCATATCCGAATCTAGGTAAAAAAGTTACAACTGCTACTAAAATTCTGTTATAATTTTCGCAATATCACTATAATTTTATAAAATAAAGTGATTGCGCGTCTGTCTGTCCGTCTAGATTTTCAAATGGTCTTCCCATTAGATACAGTGATTTATGAGGAAGGTTTCAGTGTATAATTCTATAACGTTTTGTGTAATTTAACTGAAATGCAACGATGATTGTCGATATGTCGCCAACTGAATTTCTTTATTTGAAAATATAGATAAGGTCTTAGTATTATTAATTAAAAAATTTTTGAATTTGGTCAAATTTTAATCACTTGGCGAACACTATATAAAAATCTTGTGTCTCAGTGTTTGTTATAGATCTCCTTCGAAACGGCTTGATCGATTTTCATGAAATTTTTAGTGTAACTACCTATATTTGGTAGGTCTGAGAATAGGGCATAGGCTATTTTTGTTCCCCTGCCCTCTTGATATATTTTATTTTTTATTTTTGGACCAATTTTTTAAGATTTAGCATCAAAAAATTCTTATAACCCTAAATTTTCATCCCTCGGGCGCGGGTGGAGCCGCGGGAATTGCTATTTAAATATAATATTAGTAAAATAAAATAAAAAGGTACCTACATAAAAGTATTAAGTAGGTACTTGTTATTTTACTGACTACAAAGTAAAGCGAGGGCGGTTAGGCAGATTCTCATAATTAATTAAAACACTAAGCATAAAAAATAAACACATTGTGTTGCCTAACTGGAGGTCCTTAAGGTCTAAAATAATGTGTCTATTACAAATCTATGACTTATGGTACAGGAGAGTAGAAATTGTAAGTAATGTTTTGTCTACGCCAGGGATGCTCAAACTTTTAGAAATATAATTTAAATATGAATTGAACTTAAAATATATATAAAACCAATATATTATTTATATTTAATTTGTTTTAATACCTAATATCCTTTACGTGGAACTCAACTAACGTTGAATTAGCGGGCATTTTTTTTAAACAAATAGGCAAAAGACTACTTTTTAAGGAAAAGGAAGTTTTACTTTATATAATTATAAACAAATACTCCTAGATTCAGGATACTCATTTAATATTAATTAATAATATAGTGTACGCAATAAATATGATATTTGCCTATTTTTATTTCGTTAAATTACGAACCAGTGTTTAAGTACACCTGGCCTATGCGACAAAGTTGCTGACAATGTACACTTTATCAGTTCCAAGTACCACGACGCAAAGGGCTTGAATAACGCTGGCTAGCTGATACAAGCTTCGCTGAACTCTATCGAACTTTGATATTAAATTCTATTTCTAAGAAAATCTTATTTTTGAGATCATTAGCTTTTCTGTTCTTAGATTATTACTAGCAATTTCCGCGGCTCCGCCCGCACCCGAAGGATTAAAATTTAAGCTTTTAAGTATTTTTGATGCCTAATCATAAAAAAAATATAAAATTTGATATAAAAATAAAATAATTTGGGGAAGGTCACCCTTGACATAGCACCTACTATGCCCCCGCATATAGCGCCCTCATCTAGGGGAATAAAAAATAGCCTGCGCCCTACGACCTATTCTCAGATCTACCAAATATACACAAATAATTTCACAAAAATCGATCAAGCCGTTCTTTCGGAGGAGTTCGATAACAAACACTGTGACACAAAATTTTTATGTATTAGATTAGATTTTAGCATGTGATTTTTGTGAAAAACGAAAAGAAATTGATTCCATGGGAAGTGTGCATCTTCTGGGATACAAAGTATTAACTATTACCTATACCTGCTTTTTCATACTCGTAGTACAATCTATCTATCTAGCATGATTGTGTAACAAACATCAATTTAATTTTAAATATAAAACTTTTTCTACATATTGTTAACAAAGAAACTCTACCAAAATCAGTTTAACAATAATATAAAATATAGGAACTCCCAAAGTCAATAAGAAAACTATAAAAACGTATTTAATATCATATAAACAAACTATTAAACTATACCGGGAACAGAGCATCGGAAATGGCGGCTAGTGGACTGTTAACATCCGGCGGGTTAGTATGCCAGTACGCAAATGAGGGACTTTAGTGAAAGTACGATAGCTTTCAGGAATATCTAATCTAGTCTATGACACTCCGTCTATTTTATTCCTAGTTTGCATAATAGGTATAAACAATAACTTTTTGTTAAAATAAAAACTTTTAATTAGGTAGCCAAATATTAAGAAACTACATTCGTAATAATAATTTTATTCTTTTTCTTACCAAGAATAGTGTCAATATTTTAGTAGGTTACTCACTCAGTGTAATAAAAATATGCAAGCCACTCAATCGTCTGTCTTCAAGGTAAAACTTGAGTTTAGTATTGTTGCAAAAAATATTATTGTGAACGTATGTGAAAATAGAATTCCTATTAAATGTCAAACATTTAACTGTCAATTTTGGAACATTTTGCCTGAAATGTCAAAAAATAATGTATTTCCCTATTTTAAATTGCCAGTACGAAACAATATAATAGGAGTATGCTGTATGTTAATTAAAACATCTTTCTTCTCTTGACTGATATTTTATAATTATTTAGATACTGTGAAATCTCAAACCTCGGTCTGATCTGACCCTTACACACGTGCTGGCAGAAGTAAAAACATTCTTTTAAGGATGTATTTAGAATTTATACATAGAAATATAATACATAATATATATAAACAGATGTATCTTTGAAGACTAGCGTAGTAAATTATTTTCAAGTGGTTCAATTACTTGCAAACAAATCGTAATCTTATCTATTTTTTTATAATATATATTAGTACAACATATATACGTACATACCTACTATGTAATACAAAATTATTTGTTCTTAAAGTTAAGAATCGAGAAGAAGAGTTCATTTGACTTAAAAAATATAAATGCAGCGGTAACACGTCGCTTGTATAACCGAGTGATGCGGGTTTAAATCCGGGTCTCGCACCTGTGATATTTTCATGTGCGAATCATTTCTATCCTGATTATTACTTGTCTTACGGCGGAGGAAAAATATCGTGAGGAAACCTGTATGTCTAAGAAAACCTAGCAAGTTATCGTAAGACGTGTGAACTCCGCCAACACGCACTAGGCCAGCGCGGTGGACTATGGCCTGATCCCCCTCGTACTGAGGGAGGCCCGTGCCCAGCAGTGGGACGTTAAAAAGGGCTGCTGATGATGATATCTCTTTTAATAATGTCGGATTCAAGAAAAACAACAATTTAATTTTTTATGTCACTAAATTTTTTTTAACTTTTAGTTAAAAAAATATTTATTTGTCACACAGACGTTACAGAAATCATGGTACCTTCTTGTAATTAGACAATACTTTCACTTTGTTTTTACCGTTTTTAGGCAAGGGTCCGTACCATAGTATAGATTATATTATAACCATTGCGTATGAGAAGAACGATAAGAGAACAGATGTTAAATACAAAGAAAGCGTACTACCTACATCAATTACATTGTTTTAGAGTCGAGTCCTCAAATAACAATGCCTTAGCATCTGTTGGGTTTATTGTTAAGGACGACCATTTAACATTAGTTTCACAATAGATGACTGATTTTGTAATTTTTAGAATTTTTCGATTTCTTATATTTCTTATATCAATACACTTTTTACTCCTGTCACTCTCATATTCTGATGGGACGACGACTACTTACTCGACATTCGCAGGACGGCTTTACATGCTCTCCGAGGCACAGATGACAGGAGTGAAAAACTACCAACTTCCCAACTCTAGGCAGTTAGGCTTACTAAGCAGAGAGACTTTATAACTAAACTTGGCCCGATTCGTGCTTAGAACCCAGGACCTCCAGATATGAAGCAGTACATGCTTATTGCTAGCCACTTCACTACTAAACAGTTAAATATATTATATAAAATCGTATTTAACAGCTTTTTCATCCAAAATATAAAAAAGATAGGGGCAAGAAACTAACTATTTATTATAACACAGCACCCCCTTCCATCCACATCGGTATCTAAATTAACTGTTACATCACGCCAATGAAGTCAATTGGTCCGCATGACGCTTTTTAATTGAGAACAACGAGGCAAGTGACCTGCACAAATGAATATACACTTGCTTTGTTCCCTTTTCTATAAGTTCAGAAGACTCTTATACTTCTTCGGTTTATTATTCTAATAAATTATTATATTGATACTTTTTACAATGTCCATCGATTCTAGAAGATATTAAATTCCACGTTATGTAGGAGAAAGTTAATTGTAAATACCACGTAAGTGATAAGAGTGAGATGTGATTATAGCTTCATAAATCATAAATTACCCTTTCTTAATGTAAGTACCATTCATATAATATTACACAAGGAGATATAATTATTTCGTCATATTAAAAGATCCATCTTTTCTATTGATAGAGGTTTAATTTTATATTTTTGTTCCCGACGTTTCGATTGATTTGCAGCAAACATAGTCATGAGTGAGAATTATGTTTGTAAATTGTAAGTGCTGAGAATGTAAGTGGTATTACATCTGATATGTAGTTGGTATATCCAAAATTACTAGGTATGTGTACCTATATATAAAGATATGTTTTAAAATGATAAACAGATTTCAATAAAATTTGGCAAGGACATAGATTATATTTTGGGGAAAGGCATAAGGTACTTTTGATCCTCGGTCACAGCTACCACGCGAGCCAAGCCGCGGGCAAAACTTGCTGATAGTAAATTAAAAAAACTTTTCTTACAGGTGGAAATAATGGTAATAATTGATAAATCTTTTTTCATTTTTGTTAAAAGTACTTTTCATCAACAACAACAAACATACAGTATATTACAGGGTTTTTTGGTTTCCATTCCATTCAATACATGAAACAAGGGACTTTCGTATGCAAACTAAGTATCAATATCACGTCTTCTTTCGTGACTTAATTCTGTATAATTTATTTGGCTTATAGCAGTACGGTAATAAGGTTAACGACTTCGATCCCGATACAATTCAAGCGACTACTACAGTCTACATAAATGCAAGATACTGTATATAGTATGGCGACGGTTAATTAACCGACTTCCAAAAAGGAGGAGGTTATATGTTCCGATGTATGTATTTTTTTTTTATGTATGTTCACCGATTTCTCCGCCAACTGTGGGCCGATTTCAAAAATTTTTCTTTTGTTCGATAGGGTATAGTTCTGAGGGGGTCCCATTATCACAAAATCAGGATCTGATGATGGGATCCCAGGGAAATCCAGGGCAACTTTCAAAATTTATAGGCACCTATTATGTTTTTTATATATTTTCTAAAGCTGTTCAAGCATTTGCGTCTGAAAATCGTAATCTCATGTGATGAGCTGATGATGGAAGGTAGAATTCTTCAAATGTTATTGTTTATCTGTGTTCACCGATTTATGCGTCAATTGTGGGCCGATTTCAAAAATGTATTTTTTGTTTGGTAGGGTATACTTCCAAGATGTTCCCGTTGTCACCAAGTTAGGATCTGATAATGGGATTCTAGGGAAATCGATGGCAACTCTTAAATTTTATAGGCACTTAGTACATTTTTCATATATTTTCTAAAGTCTTTTAAGGATTTGCATCTGATAATTACCATCTCATGTGGATAAGCTGATGATGGAAGGTACAACTCCTCAACGGCTAGGAGTTGAAAGGAAATTCCTTTAAAATTATACATACATATAGACTGATAGTTGTGTTCTTCCAGGCTATTACGTTAATATAATAATAGAAGGTAAATCTCATTAACCTCTAGGAGTAAGGTGGAATAATGGACGTGGTTTATTTAAACTATTTCGTATGGGGAATGTAAACATAAAGATGAGCTCGTAGTTTAGTTACAGCTACAGTAGTCGTAGATAGAGTACTCTTTGGACACCAACACCCCCCCCCCCCCCTTCGGTAGACCCGATAATTAATTACTATTACGTAACATACGTTAATAGGTATGCTCGTTGTTTAATATAAAGCTTAAACAGATTTTAAATTAGTGACATATAATAAGTCACTATAATTAAATCAGCTAAATAAAAGGCACACTAAAAATGGAAAAATAAGTTATTTAAAAAAAAAAATTAAACCGACTTCAAAAAATCTGCACTAAAAAGAGAAAAATCTAAACTAAAAAGTAGAAAATAATACTTTTAAGAACTTTGTTAATTTTGGAGTCGGTGCCAGCCAGGTATTTTGATTATGTTTACAAATTGATAGATTAATCGAATATGTATCTATTTACTTAGGGTTATTTTGCTTTGGCTGGCACCGACTCCAAAATTAACAAAGTTCTTAAAAGTATTATTTTCTACTTTTTAGTTTAGATTTTTCTCTTTTTAGTGCAGATTTTTTACATTTATTATTTCGCTATATAACATAAACAAAACAAAATATTGTCGAAATAAAAAATACTTTTAAATTGCATTATGTGCGGTATGACATGTACGGCTTGTAAGTAATTCTTTAAAGTGCGATTGTAATTACGGTGTTTTGGTGTTTAAAATGAACATATTATAATAAATATAATAAAAGTTCAATTTTAAGATGAGCATTGAAAGTACAGAACTGAAATATGCATAAGCTTCAATTGAAATAAAAATAAACCCACACACATGCTTCTATAAAAAACTTTTGCAGTTCCTTAGTTTTTGTGTAATTCTTTACTTGTTTTATTCTGGGCGTGTCAAGGGTGAATTAAATATAAAAAATAAAAAAGGGAAACCCCAAAAAACAACCGGTAAAATCGATAAGTTCAGAAATTATTATTTTATATGGAAATAACAATTAAAAAGAACCTAGGGACGAACACGAGCAATGCGAAGGTTCTAGTATTAAATATAAAATAAATTTAGTAGTTGAAAATACATTATTCAACACCCACTAAAAGTAAATCAAAAACAATGAGAGCCATAAGTATCACAAGTATGAATAAAATGCGTTCAGATAAATAAAATAAACAAGAATGTACTCGTTCATAGAACGGATATCAAAGTACGTCATGCATTTCAGCACTTAATAAATACAAAGTGTCACAGAAATTACGAGAAGTCCACTCTACTTTTTAAGTGAGCTATAAACTATGATTAATATTGCATTAAATAAACGTTTACATTTATTTTTAAGTGTTCTTAAAAAGTAAAGTGTTTAAAGTGTTCAAGTAATTAAAAATCAAATTCATTTCGCTTCGTCAAAACCTAGAGATTTTAATAGGATTCTGAGAAACAGAAAGATTGTAGTAGGTACCATGGTATTTTATGGTTTTTTTTAATAAATGGGTTATTTATTTGTTAATGTATTTACTTTTATGCTATAAAGAAAAGATTGAAAAATATCGAACTTCACTATTCTCTAAGAAGGTATGATGTCGCCAAAAAAATCAGGACCGACAGCTTTTCGTGGCCTCGGGGTAAAACTTTACCAACTTTTCGACACCAAGCTTTTTAACAGAAATAATTTATATTAGAAGGTGTCCCAACCCGAGGCGTCTAAGTCTAAGGCGTTTAAGAAATGGTAAAAATTAATTTTTTTTATGTGTCTTTTTATTTATTCTGCACAGATATGGTATAGTTAAATTTCATTATTGTTCAAGTACTTATTAAAAATCATGGTCATTGCAGATAGCTTAGGCTCACCTATAAAGGTTCGAATATAAATTCGAACTGTATTTAATGAATGCTAAGGATAGTGCGGGTTGGCGGACTTCACATGTCTTTCGAAAACTTGCTAGGTTCTCTCAGACATGCAAGTTTCCTTACGATGTTTTCCTTCACCGTAAGACAAGTGGTAATCATGTTAGGAACGATTTGCACATGAAAATATCAGAAGTGTGAGACCCGGATTTGAACCCGCATTCGGTTATCCAAGCAAAAAACAGACATTCAACCAACGCCAGGTGAAACTTAATAGTTATAATAATACCTTATAGGTATAAATTAATGACATACGAGTCAATGTTGTTCAAATAAACTAATAATATCTTCAAAATGTTTCTTTGTTTTTTTAAGAAAAAGCTAAGAAGCGAATGCTACATGTGAACAACTTTGAGAAACACGTGTTCGCCGTTTGACCGTAATCAAAAACAGATACTATTTTGCAAATCTCCAACGATGGTGAACTATTTCTACTGAGCTTTACGTTAAATCGTCTATAATCATTATTTAAATAAATAAAACGATAAAAAGAAAATCTGTATAACACACTATTTCTAATTTTTTATTCACAAACGGAAAAGAAAAATGTACTTAGTTGTTTTGTCTTTGCCTTAAAATAATAAGGTAATTACCTTTTACCAAAAACATCCATTACTTAAAGTCTGTATATCAAGTAAGATATATTATTGTAGGCACATTATAGACACCAGGCCTCGTAAGCTTTCAGTAAAAGCTTAACCGAAGTTGAAAATTCATTGATAAATCAGTTACGTGGTTAAAAGTAAACAAAAGCACGTACACTTGTTTACTCGCTCGGTTAAACGATAGTTCGTGGTAGGGGGGAACGAAAATATTGCTCCAAGGAGTCCCGCGTTGGGTGCGCCCACATGGTCCGTAGTGATGGGCGTAGGCTTAAGATTTATCGATAAATGTTATTTTATATTTATTTAAAAATATGAGTGTATCAAGAATTGCTTACTATGTATAGCTTGCTTGAATATGTTTTGTGTGTTATAAATAAAAAAAACATAAAAAAAAACAACTACGATTACATAAGCAAAACCTCGTATAAAATCATAAATACTCGTAGATTGTAAACAATGAAGTATTCCAATTGATAGCTTACATAAATGAAGCAATATGTGTCATAAAATAACATTAGCTCAGTCTGTGTGTCTGTGAGCGCATTACTAGAAAATCACTGGATCAACAAGTAGGATTATTTTTACATTTTTGAGAAATCTGTTCTAATTGTAAAAACGTATTTAGGGACGAAGCCGGGCGAAGCGAGGTTAAGCCGCTAGTATACCAAAAAGGCAAATGATGTCTATAAGATATGTCACACTTAATGTACACTGTAACAATCAAACTGCTGACATCAGTCGATATTACACCACGGTCGTCTCTATTCCACATCTCCCGTCTTAAGGAGCGCCGCTAGTCACAGTGTAGCCGGCGCGCGCGCATCCCGTTCAACGCGCGATCCAAAAATACCATTCACCCGGCCGTACCCATGTACGCCTGAACAAAAACTTCTTTAGTATCAAAGTGAATAAATTGTGTTCAAATATATATGTGTAGTGCCATTTTGAGTGCTCGACCCACAGATGCTGCCATGTCTCCCACCGCCCTCGGCGGAGATCTACCTCAGTGGTGTGGCAAAACTGAAAACTGCCCGCAAGCTCTCCTAGGCTGGCTTTACTTGACCCACGACCAAAACGATCAGGTATACGAATTTTATTCCTCATTTGTTGGCCGCTAGTTTATTTTTAGGACTTTTATTAATACGATGAACTGTAAATAGGACTTTATTACTGTCATGTAGACAACGTGCTTATGAATTTATGATACGATATCATGATTTTCTTATATAATATTAGGATTAAGATTCGTAGGTCAGGTTTTAGTGTTGACTAGTATCCCACGGGAATGTTCTGCACTAGAAGGAAAACTAGCCTATATTATTCTCCGGCCTCTAAACTATAGTAGACATTCAAATATACTGCTATATACATAATTCCTAATATTATTACCAGTTTTTCTAAAAGTTGCATATTATTAACTTGTATGTACATTGTAGAGTATGACTAAACATTGTTTAAACTCTACATTTCTTAACTAAATACAAAATATTCGACATAATATAATACATTCCATTCTTAATTATAATCTTTACTTTTATAATAAGTATAATTTTAAAAGAATTTACTTAATCAAAAATTATACAAAGTGAAATGGTTTTTTCTACATATATTTTTTAAGAAACTTAAATAACATTAGTTTCAGAAAGTTACTTTCGACACATTACTTTCCCTCATATTCCTACAATTCATATCATCATTTTGAAATAGAGTCGATCTTAAAATTCAATAAGCAATAACAAAAGTACAATGTTTCGTAATAGTTAATAAAAAATTATAACTCGACTTTTTATACTATTCGTTTAAAATATATTTTTTATTTTATAACAAACAGTGACAAAGTTACGTATGAAATTAACCAGTAGTTAAAATCAAACGTTTCTTAATTAATAGCGTTGGCATGTGTACGGACACATCTCACCACGCCAGTGGCTTAGACACTGTGACCTCTTTACCGTCATAACTATTAAAAAAATACATCTACTATCTTGTAATTGAAATGATAAAATTGAATTATTGGTTAGTTAAACGTGTTTGTTGATATTTGAACCAGTTAATTATTAAAATGGATATTGTTAATCATGTTCCATAAGATGGATCTCTTATAAATGTCGAGGAATTGACCTCTAGTCCTTAAGTATAACTGCTAACAATTACATGTATTTCAGGCTGAAACAGATGAGTAGGTTTGGATAAATAAAGATAGACTATTAATATTATGACCTGTTTCTATCAAAATCTACAAGATCCCGCTATTAGGCTAATCTGAAGGTTACGTGCAGAAGATTTTATTAAAATCGATTCCGTTGTTTTGAAGTATCCAAGGTCCAAGAGTGCGAATCCAGGGTAGGTCTGAAGCAGCTTAATATTTTTTGTCGAAATAAGTAATGTTTCAAAAAATAAAAGTTATGGCACTAAAACTTATGAAAAATTTAACTATATTATCACTTCTCGAACAAAGTTAATGAACGGATTAAACTGAGTGCATATTTTTTTTAACATTTTATTAATAGGCATACAGATCAATGTTCTTTAATTTTTTTAAGTTACATTTTTCCAGAGTTTATATATAACTTATTAGTATGATATGTTTATAATCATTTTCTTTACATGTCTATTCATAATTATAATTGAGTAATTGTCATTTTTATTTAACCTTCATTTCCATGTCGGTATTTCTCTAAGTAGCGGACACTCACCATTTTATTAACTTCGAATCTGTTACTTCTCAGCAGACATCAGTTCGAAGTTCGCTTCGAATATTGAAACATTTATTAACAAGTTACCTTTAGTTTGAAATCTTTTTAAATCTATTATAGCTTCCTTCATAATTTGTAATTTACGAGTCCATTTTATTTCAGAATCTTTGCTTTTCCAAGAAGTTCCTAAAAACAATTAATTTGCCAATTTAATCTAAACTTCGTTGTTACAAATTGCTCAATTACAAAAATTTTAAAATCGGTTTAATTTTTCAGTCTGTCTCGTACGTAGGTAACTTCTTACATTTTAACGATTAGTATATATATTTCTCAGAGATGAAACATTCTCCTGCAGTAAAAACACTATCTTATACCTTTAAACGAGCAATTCTTGTATATACAAGAATTGCTTATATATATATATATATATATATATATATACACACACATGAATGTCTGTCATCTACAAGATTATAATAGCTCAGATTGATTGACAGCGAAAACCGGGCGGTCTCTAACCAGAAGTCCTCGGTTCAAATTCAGGTGTTTCCAGTCCGATTATTATTATTTTTTTTAATTTTTTCCAAAAAAAACCCGAGCGAAGCTCGGTCACCTGACATTAAGTATATTATGTTGGATACGAATCAGTTAAATTACTTATTAAGTATCATACTAAACTTCATCAAAATCTGTCCACTGATTTTTTCGTAATGCACTTACAGACAGACAGATCTTATTCTAATTTCTAAAAGAATATAGATTACGCGGTACGCCTGTATCTATAACAATGACTATTATAAAAAGATTTAAAAAAAATTCAAAGTAATTCTCAAATTTATTTTATTATATGTATATATAAGACATTATGATGTTTTCTGTTTTCATAATTCGTGTATTAAACACCTATCATAAGCGCACAAACGCTACAAGTGATGTAAACCATGCAGGTATTCTAAAATTAACATTACGAGCGACTTCCCGATGTGAAACACGTGTTGCGTCCAGTATGAAGACGATGCAGTAACTTAAAGTATCCTTGGACCTTGGTAATATGTATTGCATTTAATATTTAAATTAAAAAAATAGTAATCATATAGACAGTGGCCCAGTAATACGCTCGCTTGGATATTACCGAGATGCGGGTTCAAATCCGGGTCTCGTATCCCTGATATTTTCATATGCGAATCATTTCTAACATAGAGGTAAACATATAGAGGAAACCTGGATGTCTGAGAGAACCTAGTTTTAGCTTAGCCAACCCGAACTAAGCGTACCACAACCAGCGTGGTGGACTATGGTCTGATCTCCCTCGTATTGAAGGTAGGCTCGTGCCCAGCAGTGGGACGTTAAAAAGCACTGAATACAATAAGTATGTATGTTGCAAAGTTGTCTTATACTAAGATAAGAGGCGAGATGAAAGGGCTTTTTAACGCTGAATTTATGAAGATTGTTTGTTCATTTGAACAATTTGTATGTATTTTGTCCTTTATGATTAAAAGACGCTAGTATATTTAAAAAAATAAAAAAAAAATTTCGACTTTGACTTCCAGATATTTAAATTAAGAAGTAACTATTCGTACGGGTACTGGACGAATCCATACTAATATTATAAATGCGAAAGTAACTCTGTCTGTCTGTCTGTCTGTCTGTTACCTTTTCACGCCTAAACCACCCAACCGATTTTGCTGAAATTTGGTATGTAGATAGTTTGCATTCATGAGAAGGAAATAGGCATATTATTTTTTGGAAATTCAACCCCTAAAAGGGTTAAAAGGGGTGGCAAAGTTTGTATGAGAAAAATATTTTTATTGCACATTTTTGCATGAAACTTTGAATTAATGCTTTTTAGTACAAATGATGAAACACGTATTTCAGGGTCTTTCGAAATTCACCCCCATTGGGGGTTAAAGGGGGTGGCTAAGTTTGCATGGGAAATTTAATTCTATTGAAATATTTTGCGTGAAACTGAAATAATGCTCTGCAATACAAATTATGAGATACATATCTAAGCGTTTTTTGAAAATCAACCCCTATGGGGGTTAACGGGGGTGGCACAATGTGCGTAGGAGAAATATTTAACAGTAATTTTTACCATAAGTCCATAACAATGAACCACGTACATCAGTTTATCATTAACGAAAAACACACAAAGAAATTATGATACACATAGTAGCAAAATTGGTTAAAAATAGGAAATAAGTTTTAGAAAGCGCAGCAGTGGCGGCACGGCAGGATGCTACACAGTAGTTTTCAGAAAAGAGGGCCAGAACTTTAAATGGGGAATCAGTCCTTGGTACATTATAAGTAACAGTATATAAGCAAAAATTTTTATTTTATTCACTCTTAGCGCGAGCGAAGCCGCGGGCACCGCTAGTAAATCATATTTATTCGTACATTTATCGGATGATTAGCTTGTTTATTTTATTTATTTTATGTTATGCTAAAAGTCGGTGGAACCTTAAATAATAAATTTTCAGCTCGGTAGGTTAAGGTTATTTTCTTTTTATATTTTGCATATATCCTGCACCTAAAACTCACTTATTTTTTATTAGAAAGTAAAAAAAAGTGATAGATATTCGTATAAACCGATAATTGTCGGACGAATAATATTTTCTTTATTCATCCGATTAGCGGACGACTTACTTTGTCCAGTACCCGTATTAATGATTATAAATTGTTCGTTTAAAAGTAAAAGATAACTGAACGTTATTCAAACACTTTTGAAGTCGTTGCCAGTAGAAGAAAGAAATAATGCATCATTTTTAATCTAGAGCAACATCTCCTTAGTAATAAAAATAAAGTCGATTTTTACATTTACCCGACTACAGCGAAGCTCAAAGGAGGGTTATATATTTGACATGTAGATATGTGTGAAGCAGATAGCTTGTTATGGATGGACATTCATGCATGTTCCTTCATAACTACCAAACGGCTTGACCGATTTTGATGATTCATACGTTGTTAGAAAAGTTTTAATAACGCTAATTATATAGGCTATACATATTATGAAAAGTTAAAATCATGCAATCAGTCATTTTCCTCTCCTTTGTCAAAATGTCTGCGTCTTTTATAGTTCGTTTTAGTCAGGTTTTTAATTCTTATTGTTATTAATCGTTGTTCTTGTTAGTCAGTATTAAAAAAAAACTAGCTCCAGCAAGTCTGCACCATAGTGACGTGTCCAAACATAAACATTCCAAATTAAGAGTGGTGTCAAATTTAAATAACACCCAAATGAGTATTCACGGTGTCAAGAATCAAAGGCGGGCTTCTAGTCCGGACGTCGAGATTATAACGAAACTTGAGCAGTTTATTATGAGTGGGATCGTTGAATATATTACAATTATGTATACATTTAACATGTTAAACAAAGAATTCGTTACAGATAAACACATAATTTTTTATGTATTATTTTAAGTGTTCTTAAAAGTTATTTGAACCACAGATTACATAATACTATATTTAAACCTAGAAAATCCATTAATTTGAACTAGGTACTCACACTCGCTCCAGTTCGACCAGAAAGCGATTGACCTTTTAACGGTTAGTTTTGATAGTACTTTCTTAGGTTCACGCGTATATTCGACATTATAAATGAACCTTTTCGGATTTTGTCGCGGATTTATTTTGATATTTTCCCGTAGAAAAAGGTAGGCTTTTCTGACATATTGACCCATATAATTAGCTATCATCATACCATAAATATCATCAAAATCTTTCCAGTGATTTTCTCTGACTTTTCTCTGACAGACAAAATTATAAAAACTATAGATTCCTCCGTAATAATGAGTTATATTTTCCAAAAAATATTCTTTTACATACTCGCCTCAGATAGAATTTAATTACACATAGGTATAAAAAGAAAGAGGCGATTTCTCTACGTTGGATATCTGAATTTACTTTCTTAATATATAACACCGGTAGGCTTATTACGTATCTTGCATTTATTGATTTGGTAATTGATTGTATATTCTATTAATGGTTTATTAAAGATACGAAAACTAATATTTTATTAAAAATAGCTCTTTTTGATTTTAAAATGAAGTGGAGGCGAAATGCAAATACAAATGAATTTATGCAAAACTACGAAAGAATTCAATTAAGTTTAATACGATTTAGCGATTGAACAGCAATTATTGTACAATTTTCACTATCGCTGGTGGATTGCTAGATACGTAATAAGCCTACGGTGGTGATGGTCTTAGCGGATCTAGATGAAATTTGACATGGAACTAAATCTTTATCCCGGAAAAATGTACGTCAGAATACCTGAATTGCTTTCCTTTATTTTGATTTTAAAAAATATAACTTTCATTAATAATAATTACGTTTGGGCTTTGGAAAAGTTTGTCGTGACTCTCTTGATGAACTAGCGGTCGCAGGTCTCCCACACAAACCAAGTAAGTACATAGCTTATACATGGAACTAGATGGTGCTGTGTGCCAACGTCCAACATATCCCAAAACATTAAACGAAAAAGTCATTTAATTTAAAACTGATCTTTTAAATTGAACCCGATAAAAAAGTAAACAAAGTACCTACCTAAAATATTTAAGAAAGTACAAAAACATGTAGGAATGCCTCTTCAAACGCAATTAGTGTTTTACGATATAATGGGCTTAAAATAAGAGTACAAATGGAAATTTATAGCTTTTTAATGTTTAATAGATGGAGAGGAGGTCTTTATATAACTTTATTAGTCTTTAATACATTGGCCAAGAGTACCAAATGTGAAATAACTATCGAATGATTTTATAATAGTCCCCGTTTACGCGATGGACTACTTTATTATAATAATAATAAATATGTTGGGACATTATTACAACAGCGCCATCTAGTTCCGCAGTAAGCTACTTAACGTGCTTGTGTTGCAGATACCAGATAGTTGATATACTACACATATACATTTTAAATACATACATATTATAAATATAAACACCCATGACTGGAGTACAAACATTCGTGATTAGCAAATGAATGCCCCCAGCGGGACTCGAACCCGCGACCGCTGGCGCAGAAAGTAGGGTCACTACCAACTGAGCCAAACGAGTCGTCAAAATTTCAAAAGAGTTTCATTTAAAAAAAAGCGTGGGGTGAAAACATACAAACATACAAACATACAGGTGAAGCTAATAAAAAGCGTGTAAAAATAGCTAAAATTTTACATGTAGTAGGTATGTACCTATAGATAATATTTAAAAGTAATTTTCTTATAAATTTATTTCTTCAATTTAAAAATTCAGACTTAATACTCTTCTCAAAAACAGGAGTGACGATTATTTCTGGAAAAATAAACAACGGTAATCTAGATTTATAAGATACAGCTGGAAATCGTCGAAGCGTGTGTTGCCACTTGCCACGTAATTAGTGTCACTTAAAAAAGCCGTCGTAAAACTGAGGGTTTGACTTAAATATGTTTTTTTGAAAATCAGATATATTTTACAAATTCAATTCCATTTACTAGTTATCAAGTTTCATGTTATCATTATATCAGTACGTTTATAAATAAGATAGAAAGTTGAAGTTTAATTTAAAATTAACAGCTTTTCACAAAATACGTATGAAAATATATACGATATCAAAAAAACAATATTTCTTTTGGTTTCTTCTTGTCGGTCGGTTTGTTCCGGCTATTCTCTGAATCGACTGGACCGATTTTGACGGCACTTTCACTCGCAGATAGCAAATGTTATAAGAAATAACTTAGGCTACTTAATACCTTTATTTTATTATATACGTTAATACTTTTATTTTATTAGAAAGTTATAAAACCGTTTAATTTATTTTAACTTACGCCCAGCGAAGCGAGCCGGATTTGCTAGTTGTAATATAGATCCTTTCCTTGATTCATCTTCATATTAGCGTTATGAGGGCGAGAAAATCCAAGCTACAGAACTATTTGTCTGCTATATGCATGCAGATGCATGATGAAGCCCTTTACGTCTTATCGTTCATTGGTTCCAACATGGTTTCTAACGCTGGATTAATGCACGGCTGGAAACCTTTTCTCAGGGTAACTCATTGTCAATGTACGTGATAGTTACGGCAAATGAACTTGTCTACGCTTTTGAAGCAATTCACGTGTAGAGTCAAATACATTGTGTGAATGAAGTGGTAAGTGATTGGTTTCAGCGGTTCTAGTCGGGTTTTGATCAAAACAATAGCTTAGTAGAAAACAAAATAATTATAACACAAAAAATATCATATGTATGCAATATTACGCATTGAGATTCTCTTTATATTTTAAAATCGGTTAACTACCATTCATTTCAATGTCACAGACACCATTAGCTTTTATAGAATGATTTATTATTTCGATAAAAAGTCGCATAAAACATACCTGTGTGTATTAATGAATTTTTAAATATATTTCCATAATAAATCTAGTCACGCCACATCGGCTTGGTATTTCAAATGTGATTTAACAACTAACGTAGCAGTTGATTTGAGGCGTCAACGCACGCGACAGAGAATTGGATCGAATTGGTTCTTAATTCGTTAAACAGATGCGCGCGCGCAGGCCAATGGAAATACGTCATTTACAGCGATTTCATTTGTCTATTACCCCGTATCTCGATTACCATAGTTATAATGTCCATCTCGTATTAATTAAATTATAATCTAACTAACAAATGTATATCTGACGCGTTAAAATTGGAGAATGAAAAATCAGCGAATAAACACAGACGAACGTAGCTTTTTTGGAAGTCGCTTAAAAATGATAATTCCAATCATATAATAAACCAGCAAGTAGCGACTCGCCCTTGCTCCGCTCGGGTACGTCCCTAGATTTAACGCGGGTGAAGCCGCGGGTTCCACTAGTTAAAATAATTAAAATTTCAAAAATAAAAGTAGCCTTAGTTACTCCTTATAACATTAGCTATCTTCGAGTGAAAGTTCCGTCAAAATCGGTCCAGCCGTTTCAGAGATTAGCCGGAACGAACAGACAGACAGACAATCAGACAAACAAAAAAATTAAAAATTGAACGTTTGATGTTGTATCTACTTTTATATGCATTTAGTGAAAAACTGTTTGTTTCAAATTAAAAACAGACACTTCAATTTTATTTATATTGTATAGATAATCGCTGAGAATAATTGTAGTGTAGTGGAAAGTGGTTTTCTCCTTCGCACAACTTATTTTGTAATAAGACTAATGGTATACTTTACTACCTATTTATTCAGTTACAAATGATGAATATACCTAATTACCTACTTATTTGTATTAAAATTTCTCAAAATCGAAATACAGTGAATCGAATACAGTTTTTGGCCTTCATAGGTCTTTTTCGACTGAAATAAGTGTCTGATACATTCGTCTCGTAAATAACTATCAAATGTGCCAAGATAACCCTTTTGAGAGAGATTCATTACATTTGATTATCTTCTACAAATATCTGAAACGGTTGTGTACTGCCAAATAGGTCATAGGAACCTATTATTTTCCATACGGGACAAATGTAAGCTTTTACAAATACCTTACTATTAAAATATAGCCTGTTGAAGTCGTATGTATATATAATATATTATATAGAAGACATGTAATATATTTTATATAACATGTCTTCAAAGATAATATTAAAATTTAAGTTGATTTTTTTAAGTTGTTAATTGTAATTTCAGTTATTCTTATTGGTTAATTTTTGTAGACAGTCTTTTAAGTAATATTTTTTATCTATTATTACCTACTTATTAGTTATAAATTAGATTTTCTTATCATTTGTAAAGAAGAAGAACACCTTGAATTTTGTAAGAAATTGTATATGGGACAGTAAGTTGTTTGTGATTTATCTTTGTCTCTGAACTATCCTTGTTAGATGTTTTAACAAAATCGTACATGCAAAGTAACAAATCATTATTAAACTAAACAATTTTTTTATATAGAATCAAAAAATATTTATTGATTATTCTTTATTTTTTACAATTTTTACTTCTTCGCAACACACACAATTATTTTTATCCTAAACGACCGACTTTCAAATTTTAAAGATCTATGTGTTTATGTGCTGGAAAATCCTATATTTTTTCATATATTAATTCCAGTGGGTACCAGGCTCAGTATGGGGACCGCTACCGACGGCGGCGACGGGCTCCACCCAGCAGGCAGACGACACGAGCTCCCTCGCAGAACAACTCGCAGCGCTATCTCTGCGCCGCCCCCCGCGACCGCCGCCCCCGGCGTACATGTGCCACTTGTGCTTCAAGAAAGGACACTACATTGGAGACTGTCCACAGGTACATATACTTAATACTATAAAAAATACTCAAAAATTACTTTAGTAAGTCATAAAATATCTGAAGAATTACTCAGTTAAGATTAAGTTAAGTAAATGTCTTCAGCCCTTTTAGCGTCTCACTGCTGGGGGTGGGCCTCCCTCATGATGATACGAGGGGGATCAGGCTATAGTCCACCGCGCTGGCCTAATGCGTGTTGGCGGACTTCACATGTCTTTCGAAAACTTGCTAGGTTTTCTCAGACATGCAGGTTTCCTCACGATGTTTTCCATCACCATAAGACAAGTGGTAATCATAATAGAAAATGATTCGCACATGAAAGATCAGAGGTGCAAGTCCCGTATTTGAACCCGCATCACTAGGTTATCCAAGCGAGCGCGTTACCGCAGGGCTACCACTGCCTTATAATAAATAAGATTAATTTTTGAAGACGTCAATAAATTTGAACAAACATTTATCACGAATAGTAGGATATCGCCACCATGTTACTACCACTATCTAGAAGGACTATTTTTGAAGAAAAGATGGTGGGAGTATTTGAAAAAATTATCTATATTAGTAAAAATTGAATTAATAGAAATCGAATCTGCGCTCTTTTGGAGAGTCAACGATGTAGGTCAGCTAGGATGCCACTCCAACTGACATTCTGTTTATGTAAAGCCATGTAGTAATAATCTATTTATTTTAAACCTGAAGAGTGTTTAGGATTAAAATGACTGAATTTGTAATAGAATTCTGAGTATTGGTAACATATACCGTAAATTATAATAAAAATCTGGCTCGTCGCCAGTGACTAAGCGGAAATAGCTTTCGCGAGAGCTTTTGTGATTTAAATGATAAGGAAAAATATATAATAACATATAAGTATTCTTCACCATGTATTTGTATGACGCTACTTTATTACGACGTTGACCTACTTTTTTCATATTTTTTAAAGTAAATAATCGCAATGGAATTATTTTTTAATCAGTACATTTAATGATGTACTATTTTATTTTGCCTCGGTGGTGTAGTGGCTAGCATGTACGGTCATACATCGAGAGGTCCTGGGTTCGAGTCCCGGGTCGGACCAAGTTTAATTATTGAGTCTTTTTGTTTAGTGAGTCTTAGTAATAGCCCGGAGTTGGGAAGTTGGTGGTGTGTGGCCCCCGTGCCTGGGGAGCGCGGAAAGCCGTCGGTCCTGCACCTTAACTCACTGGTCGTGTCATGTAATCGTCCCACCGGAGTATGAATAGTGATAGAATTGTAAAATAGTCTTGAAAATTGAGTTAATTAAAGATCGATCATTTCTATTAAAGCTGTTTTAATAATGCTGTTGATTGTTGAAAGTGCTAAACGATTACGGCGAGCAACTTTGGTGAGATTAAGCATTTAAATGTGCAGGTTACATTATATACCACTCCTTTGACTGCAATTTTTAGTGTTAGCTAATGACAATCTTCATAATTGGAGAGATAGATAAAAGTCGTCTGAATGTGATCTCCGAAGTATTGAAGTATAATTGGGAATAAATTTGGCTTGATCCGGGAACCAAACTCAAGTCCAGATCTCGTCTATCGGCTTTTATGTTATCCTTTTCATATTTTAAACTTATTGGTTTGGTTTAAATTATTAAGTATCATTTTATTTGAATGTGGTTCACAAATATAATTGGACAGCTTTAACCTTCTTGTTTTAAATAGTATAGGTAGTGTATTAGGTAGTTGTAATTTTTTTACATACAAAGAAACAAAATAAAAATATTGATAT
This sequence comes from Boloria euphrosyne, assembly GCA_951802675.2. Lineage (NCBI taxonomy): Eukaryota > Metazoa > Arthropoda > Insecta > Lepidoptera > Nymphalidae > Boloria > Boloria euphrosyne. The sequence goes on along the minus strand of OX637885.1, from coordinate 2,316,877 downwards.
ATGGATATAATGGCGAAACCTGCAGACAAAGCATGCGATTGACGTATAATTACTTTTGAAATAACCCATTTCTTAATACAAAGAGGAGTCTATGATACGAGTATGATAACATTAGTACTTGAACTCAAACTTTGGTTTAAAAGGAAGCATTGATTTGCCTTTGACTATTCATATGAAAGACATATTATGTATGTACATATTTATGTACCTAAAAGTGCTATTTAGGTCGTGAATTTAATGAAATAATTTAAAAAAACAAAATTAGCTGAATTGTATGCTTAACATGGCGTTGGACATCGAAGTTACTTATAGGACATAGGTAATGTAAGGTTTCCCTGAGTAGAGAAATAAATTTTGTAATTTCTCTTAAATGAACTAATTTGAAAATTTAATTTTGTGAGCCTTCATCATCATCATCAGCTCTATTTAACGTCCCACTGCTGGGCACGGGCCTCCCTCAGTACGAGGGGGATCAGGCCATAGTCCACCGCGCTGGCCCAGTGCGTGTTGGCGGACTTCACATGTCTTACGAAAACTTGCTAGGTTTTCTCAGACATGCAGGTTTTCTCACGATGTTTTCCTCCACCGTAAGACAAGTGTAATCAGGATAGAAATGATTCGCACATGAAAATACCAGAGGTGCGTGACCCGGATTTGAACCCGCATCACTCGGTTATACAAGCGACGCGTTACCGCTGGGCTACCACTGCCTCTGTGCCTTATCATCATCATCAGCCCTTTTTAACGTCCCACTGCTGGGCACGGGCCTCCCTCAGTACGAGGATATAAAATATACGTAGCATACATAAATACTGCTAAAGCAGCGAACATCAACTTTCAAAATCAAAATAATGTCCAAGCATCATGAGTTGCTAATTAAGAAAAATATTTAACATAAATGTGGTACGGACACAAAACAGACATATATCCAAACATATTGAACTATAAAGGTGGAAAAAAGTTGATATAGTAAGCATATTACGCAGTTGATACTCGTAATATCCGGAAAGGTGAAGTCAGAAGTGTTATAGTATAGTATAGACTAAAAATTGAGCTTATCTCTTTGTCATAGATAAACGAATATCTTGTTTTTTCGAGGAGCCCTGAAGCCTGGATCCCGTGCAGGTGCACCTTGTGCGGTAGGCCCTTATAGTAAAGACGGAATTGACAATAATGTATCCAATATTGGTTACCTTGTCAGAAGAAAATTACTATTACGGTCTTCTTAAACTTATATTTATTTCATTTCAGGCACGGCCGAAGGGAGAAGGTTTGACTCCATACCAAGGCAAAAAACGGTGTTTCGGCGAGTATAAGTGCCCAAAGTGCAAGCGTAAGTGGATGAGCGGTAACTCCTGGGCTAACAACGGACAGGAATGCATCAAGTGTCGCATCAACGTGTTCCCACACAAACAGGTAAAGTCAAGAATGTAATTCACCACAAAATGTGACTCTTTTGCTTAAATCTTTTAAATTTAAATGATATCAAGAAATGTAGTTCAACATCATTATAAAATTTCGATAAATTTTCGATCAATACAAATCACATTGTAATAATTTATTTAATAATACATAAATAGATTTACAAGAATATTTAAAAAGCTAAATTTTAAATGGTCTCTCGAAAGTCGAAAATATATTTTCATTTCAAAATTTCGAATTATTTTACAGCGACCGCTCGAAAAACCTGATGGGTTGGACGTTAGTGATCAATCGAAGATTCACCCGCAGCATCTGTGCCAGAAATGTCGCTCTCTCGGCTATTATTGCCGACGCGAATATTGAATCTATTTTTGTTATCTTTATTTTCCTATACATTGTAAATGAAGTTTGATTCTGTGAACAGTGCCTTTACACCAAAAATTTGAGTCCAAAGATACTTAATTTTCATAAAGTATTAGAATATTATATAATTGACTACTTATTAGATTTACATTAATGTGAAACAAAGTACATACTTGCTTGCTAAGTATTTACTTGTTTTTAAGATTGTCCATCTATAAAGTTGCTTCGTATGTATTATTTTTATCTTTTTTTGTGTATGTTGCCTAGATTTAAATATAAAATGTATATTTCGAAATTAACTAACAGATATCGTAGTTAATTTTTAAGCTTACTTACTTATAGTATACTCCAAATGGCATTAAAGTTACTTATAAAATTTATATGTATATTAGATACTAAATGTTTATTTACTTAACATTATTAACATTAGTTCATAATCTTACTATATTTTAAACAAAGAGGTACTACAATATATATTAAAATAATAATTGAAAAACTACTCATTAACGCAAGCCACCCAACTGTTATTTTACCAAAAAATAGAATATTCGATTGCAATAATTAAAAAAAACATACAGAAAACATACTCCATTTCAGAAGTCGGTTAAAATTATTTTTTTATGAAATTTTGTTTAACATTAGTTATTAATAAAAATAGAAAAAATCTTGTAGTATCTTGTTGTTAATATTTTTTGTATATGAGATTTTTACTAATATTTTTAGTATTGTAACAGAAATTGTGTTAAATTTAGTTTTTGGATGGCAAAATGCTTTAAGGTATATTTTAACAAATATACTTTCATCCAACTTTCATCAACAGCCCTTATAAAGTGCGATCAATTAGCAGTAACTACGAATTAGAGAAGAAGACATTCATCCATACATATATTCATTCACTAGCTGTGCCCGCGACTTCGTTCGCGTTGATGTCGGAACTTAACAATGTATTTTTTAGTGTGAAGCGCTGTTGGAGGATATCGATACAAATCATTTTTTTTTATTTATGCTAGTGCTTCTTTATAAACAACATTAGCTGTGGAACCATCTGGAGCGTACACAAAAAGGTTATTGGGGTTATTTACGCGGGAAAGAGCTACGTATAGTTGACCATGGGAAAAGCATCCAATACTTAGGTCCACCCCCGCAACGGATAATGTCTGGCCCTGAGCTTTATTAATCGTCATGGCATAACAGAGACTGACTGGGAATTGCACTCGTTTGAAAGAGAAAGGAAAGTTGTTGGGAATTATAGGTATACTTGGATTAAAAACAATATCACCGGCGCCGCCGGTTAATATTTCAGCTTCGATTATGTTTTGCTGCAGATTTGTGACTTTGAGCCGAGTGCCGTTACAAAGATTGGGAGGACATAATATATTATAAGGCAAGATAAACTAAACATTAAAATAATACTGCGTATGATTTTAAATCTCTTATCTAGAAATTTAATATCAACACAAAATTAATCATAATATCAGCCTTAGTGGTAAAAGTTTTTAAAAACATATAATGCAATCAGCAATGTGTCTGTGCAATAAAATATCAAACTACGAAGTAAATAAATCTACTTGACTCAAATTGCAAGTTATTATTTACTTCGCACTTCGAAATTAAGACCGAATCTAACTAACCAAAATTTTTTGAAAGATAAAACGAAATAACGAACGAACAATTTACGATACTATCAATTCAATTCAATACCTTTACATAGACAAAACTCTTTAAAGACAGAACTTTAAAGACCCGTTAGGGTATATATGTTCTGTGCTCCTACGATACTCAAAGATGGCCGGCAGACATAGGCGAAGGTCATTCTTTCAAGGAAAATCTTAACACCGCGATTCAGAAAATGACTTCACACGTACAACGCTATCTATCGAACAATTCTGCACGCAGTTAATCTCTAGTCCAGTCTAAGTTCGAATACTCGTAGATGGCGCTGTTTTAATATTTTACTTCGGAAACACTATTATAATTTTATTAATTTACATTTTTTATAAGGTGTGAACTGATTACTATGAAACAAAAAACTTAATGATACTTCAATTTATGCACATTTTGTTGTGTATAAAAGTTAGGTGAAGTTGTGAGACCAAAATTGCACATAACCCTAATTTTACTTCTGAAATTTCTCTACTTCTTCACTTTAAACTCAAATATCTTTTGATAGACTGAACCGATTGCAATGAAACAAAAACTAAATGTTACTTAAAGTTACGTTCAATCGTTGTGTATAAAAGTTATCTACATTGCTTTCGTACGTTTTACGTGATGCCCGGATAAATAAACAGACAAACCGACAAACCGACAAACAGACAAACAGACAAAAATTCTAAAAATGCTGGAAATGGGTTCTATTGGTTGTCCTTTAACACCCTGGCTATTTTTTTTGTAATTTTTTTTGATGTACAAAAACGACTTTTCTACAGTTTTATTATATGTATAGATTATTCAGAGAGATACTTCAACCAAGATATTATGTTTCTAAGGATACAGGTATTACAAGATACGTCAAAATATAAAAATAACATACACATTTAGGCTATAGTAATTACTTTATTTAAATTTACCAATCTAACTCAAACTATGAATCCAGTGAATTCTCATTGTGCCAAAAATATAATTTATAAGATAAGGTTTATTTAAGATTTTGAATGTCCTAAGTATAGATTTAAGTTTTAATACTTACATATTATTCTATTTTTCATTCTACGAATATTCTTGTAAAATTAAACTTTGTTTTTTTTCATATTTTTTAACGAGTTTAAGCCATAATTTGTGTATGAATCATACATAATGCCAGTGAGGATGTTTTTTTTATTTTTTAATTTTTTTTTATATTTCTTCAATATTATTAAGAGAATATTATGCTGAATCAACGGTGCTTAGTGTAAGAAATGAGTAAATCGTTCTTTTGCCATTATTTAAAAAAATAATGTGACCGATGTGTTTAAATCGATTTTGTTTTTTTTTATTGTACTGTTAAGAGTTAGTACACTTTGGTACTATCCTTTTAATGCCTTCAGAGTACGAAATAATTATTTAATTGCAAAGCTTTAATTTTATTAAGTAATAGTTTGATTGATTAATCCAAAAATATAATGTTACCAACTTAATATTTCGTATTAAATATAAAACCTCTTTGCTATAAACCGATAAAAAATACCGTACTATATTAAAATGATTAATTTTAACAAAACTATATAATTATTAATTATAGTTAGTATCTTTAATATTCATGATTATTTATATTTTTAGGACATAAATTGATAATGCTATGTTTTGCCTATTATTGATGAACATATTATTGTAATCTGTTACTTACTTAGTTATATTGAATGTATGAAAATTATAAATTTTCAAATAAAAATAATTGAAAAAAAAATCTGTTTTAAGATTTTTAACACTTTAATAGATAAACAAATTACAAAGCCAATTAAAAAAATGTGACTTTTCACTTAATCAGCACAGACACCCAAAGGGGTAAAATTAATTAAATCTTACAATATTATAAAAATTAGTCACCTTTAGTGAAGGAAACCGGGTAAAACTCGTATTCTATGGGGTCTATCAAAGGCGTTTTCGTACTGTTGTTGGAAGATGTCGCTGTCATCGCCCTTGATATATCCAAGGGATCGTTTTTCAACATTGTGATCCACTGAATTATAATCTTTCCCATCTCGAATTCTGTCTAAACTTCTTCCAAATATGGCCAAAAAGTTCAGGATGAGAATAAAAACAGTTAATTTTCCGTTAAACTTCATTTTGAGTGTTTCTTTCCGTTGCAGTAAATATATAAGTCAATCGGGAAGGAGCAGAATCTTTTATACCACCGTTGTTTGTAAATCTCGTTAGCGATATAATGTTAAGAACGCAAGTCGTACAGATTTATCTTCGACTTATCATCCTTAGTTTAGCACGTGATTATATAAAAATAATATGTTGTTGGGATTATTTAGAAGTAACGTTCTAATTAGTTTTCTTCGCATTTCTTGTATTTGTGAGATTGCTTCAATTCCGATATTTATTGACTCACAAGTCACAATGTCGTGTATCGGTGTTATGACGCATGAAGTTATTTTGAATTTAACAAAGGTTTATGTTAAATCTGATACCTACATCTCAAATAGTATTGAAAACTTAACATAACAGCTAAGTATAAGCAAATGACCAGCTTAGAACCACCCAATGAAAAGTGGAGAATAATGAATATACATTATACACATGGGCGTACCCAGCTTTTGGCCTAGGGGGGGGCAAATCTGAAATTTATTAAACCCCGCACTTGTTTTACTCTACATACTACACTAAAACACTACACGCAACATTAGGTGTATATATTATTATTATTATGCTGGTCACTTATTCGTCTTCCGAGAAGGTCACCAACCATCCCAAGGTGGTGTTGGATTTTTAAACCATAAGTCACTCAAAAACAACGTCGTAGAGGTTGGCAATGTGTCGGCGTTGGATCATTTGGTTATGGACTGAGGAACCATCGAGGGCAAATGTTAGTAAACTTCCTCGAGGCCCAGGGGCTTTTTCTGATGAACTCATTTTTCCAGAAAAAGCCTCAAAGGAAGTGGACCTGGCAAAGCCCCGATAATACTACAAAGAACGAGATCGACTTTATTATATCCAACAAGCGCTACATATTCAGGGATGTCTCAGTGATTAACAAGGTTAAAACCGGCAGTGATCACCTACTTGTAAGGGGAACCCTGAATATGAACATACAAAATTGAACGTGCGCGGCTAATGAAGTCGACTCTTAGACCTTCACCACTCCAGATGAAAGCTGGCTGCGAAAGCTTCCAGCTAGAACTACAGAACCGATTCGCCATGTTGGAAACCACTCAGGATATTGATGACACCACTAATAGTCTGATACGTGTGATCCGTGAGGTGGGACAAAAACATTTTCGACCTGAGAGAGATAGAAAAAAGTCGAAACTCTCAAGCGAGACTCTGAACGAGATGGCGAAGCAACGCGAGGCTGTAAATACCACTCAGTCTAAGCGTCAGGTACTAGACAGGAATGTGAGAAACCTAATAAGGCGTGATCTAAGACGAGCGAATCCCGAAGTATTGAATGCTATTGCACTCAATAGGGGCTCGAAAGTCTTTGCCAACTCTCACAATTCCCGTTGTCACCTGACAAAGCTTAGAACCGCACAAGGTACAACCGCCTCCTCCAAACCAGAGATTCTCGCTGATGTCGAAAGATTCTACGGCGATCTTTACTCCTCACATACACTTCCTGAGTCCCACCACGTGGAGGATCCACGAGCCAAACTTGTACGCCACCAAACAGATGAGCTTCCCGACATCGACGTTGGCGAGATTAGGATAGCTCTTGGATAACTAGGAAACAACAAAGCTCCGGGTGAGGATGGAATTACCGCAGAGCTCCTCAGAGCGGCAGGAACACAGGTTCTATCAGAGCTTTCAAATCTCTTTAATTTTGTCCTTCACAATGGCACTACACCGGAGGCATGGAATTGTGGTATTGTTCTTTAAGAAGGGGGATAAAGCCCTTTTAAGGAACTACTAACCTGTGTCTCTTCTGAGCCATGTGTATAAGTTGTTTTCAAGAGTTATCACGAACCGTCTCGCCCAAAAATTCGACGACTTCCAGCCTGTGGAGCAGGCTGGGTTTCGAAAAGGCTTCAGTACTGTAGACCACATACACACACTAAGGCAAATTATTCAAAAGAGGGATGGAATATAATCAGCCTCTTTGCCTAGCGTTTGCGGACTATGAGAAAGCCTTCGACACCATTGAAACCTGGGCTGTTCTACAATCCATGCAGAGATGCCTTATTGACTATCGGTATATCCAAATACTATGGTGTTTATACCAGTCTGCAACGATGACCATCCAAGTACAAAGGCAGAGCACAAGACCAATCCGATTGCACCGCGGGGTAAGACGTTATCTCCCCGAGGATGGGGGAGAAGGGGGATGTTATCTCCCCGAAACTGTTTACCTGTGCATTAGAGGACGTCTTTAAAACGCTCGATTGGAACGGACGAGGCATCAACATCAATGGAGAGTATATAACACACCTGCGATTTGCCGATGACATAGTCGTCATTGCAGAGATTTGGAAGAAATGCTAAACGGCTTTAGTGATTCTTCAAGACGAGTGGGAAGCTACGTCATATTCTACAGTCGTCGATCCCACAATCCCTTAAGACCAGAGTATTTAACCAGTGCGTCCTACCAGTAATGACATACGGAGCCGAAACGTGGACACTCACCGTAAGACTGGTCCACAAATTCAAGGACAGAATTCGAAATGAATTTATTCGCCAGAGAACTAAAGTAACCGACATCGCGTGCAAAATTAGCTCGCTGAAGTGGAAGTGGGCCGGTCATGTCTCCAGGCGAACTGATGGTCGATGGAGCCGAAAAGTGCTAGAGTGGAGACCGCGTTTAGGCAAGCGTAGTGTAGGACGCCCTGCAGCACGATGGACCGATGACTTAAGAAAGGTAGCGGGCCGTGGATGGATGCGGACTGCCCAAGACCGGGATGGTTGGCGCTCATTGGGGGAGGCCTTTGTTCAGCAGTGGACGATGATAGGCTGATTGATTGAATTAATCATAGAAAATACTCACAAAAAAAAATTTCGTATGTCCATTTTTATTTAACGGACGCTATTTGTTATTGTTCAACAGAATGCACCAATGATCAACCAGATTTTTTAAAGTAGTTATTTATTGGCATTAAATAACAGTAATGTTCAAAGAACTATCTATAGTTTTATTAAGTATTTCCATTTCATTGTTTTTTATTAGAAATTAATACCGTATTTGTGTAAATAGCTTTTACATTACCGCCTTATAATTGCCAATTAAAATGGATATAGTATGTTATCCTTAAGAGATAGACATATTATGCCATCGCGAAATTTTTTATATACCTTTTTAATGTGTACAATACTGTAGTATATTATTTTGATCTATCTCGTAAGGTTCAGCGAGCGTTTGCAATGTATGCTCAAAAAAATGTGTTTATTTACGACATCACATTAGAAACCTCTAAAATTATCAGTGTTTCTCTACTATATTATGCATGTTTTATACATATAAACATTCCTCTTGAATCACTCTATCTATTAAAAAAACCGTATCAAAATCCGTTGCGTAGTTTTAAAGATCTAAGCATATAGGGACAGACAGACAGCGGGAAGCGACTTTGTTTTATACTATGTAGTGATAACTGATAGTGCATTCTCTAACGACAAATATTGTTAAAACATAAACATTATGTCTTTTGGTATGTGATTAACATGATCTAGATGAGGTACCTACTAAATAAATAAATAAATAAAATAATAATAAAATATTTGTGTTTCGGTTCACCTGTGAATATTACACTAAATCCAGGGGGGGGCAGCTGCCTGGGTACGCCCATGATTATACATCTATTCTCCACTCTTTACAGAGTGTGAGAAAATATATATTTATAAAGATTCTATAAGACATTATAACAAAGCAATTATTGGTTTTATAATTTTTTCTCAATTACGTATGAAATTAATATACAATTTATATTTTGATTCTATAAAGGACTGATAAATAAAATAAAAATAAATGGCACGACCAAAATATAGTACAAAAACACTCGAACCAAATACCTACTAGAATCAAATGTACCTACTAAATATGTTCTCGAACAATCGTATAAAAACACACTAACACACTAATATTTCGAATAGCCAAAACAGAAAATTTTACAAAATTCATTTTCTTTTCTAATCTAATAAGTGTGTAGTGTTATCAAAATGTTTAATTAGTTTCGTGATAGCACAAATACGTATAAAAGGTAAAATCGAAGTACCTAATGAGGCGTCCAAGTACAAATAAGCCGGACCAAACTTAAAAATGTTTTTAAAATTGTGTAAGTATAATCAGAATTTACTTTTTTTATAAAGAAACATATAGTTGCGTAAATAGAGAGATAGTGAGTTGTACCTACTACGTTAGTTTTATTTTTTTAAATGAAGATATATTATTTCGTATTCATCTTCCACACTTAACCGTTATTAAAATTAGTTTAAATCCAAACCAGTAGATGCCATTATATGTATCGATTTTGATTTAATTAGTTAACATTAATAAAAGAAATCGAGGTAATTTTAAAGATTAAAAATCAAATTTAGCTACTAACACAATTTAACTTATTATTAAGAATCGATAATTACCTTTATATATAACTAACTAACTAACGAACCCGACACGCATTAAAATTAAAACTAAACGGTTTTTATAAATTTTATAATAAATTAGCCTAAGTTACTCCTTATGACCGGCGAGTGAAAGTCCCGTCAAAATCGGCCCAGCCGTTTCAGAGATCAGCGGGAACAAACAGACAACAGACTACTTTTTTTATTTAAGTACCGTATATATTTAGTAAAAAGCTTTTAATTTTAAATTAAGAACAGACTCTTCAATTTATAATATACACACTGATGTGCTAAAAGTCCTTATTTAAAGATAGCGCGGTTCACTTTTTATTGGTGTTTACCACGGTTCAACCACGTAAATGCGTTCTTTATTGATCTGTAAATTTTGATTTAAATTAACCATATATGTATTTGCTATTGCTATAATGAAACTACAGTACGATTTATCAGATAATTCCATCGGCAGATTCCAAATGGATGGTGTTTTAGCTTTTGAAGAAAATCTTTGCACGCATGAGAGTAAAACCGTCACGAAAAACCCTCATGTCCGTGACACTTTCATTAAGTTGCTATAATCACTGTTTATATTGTCTGATTAATAATATACTACCTTGTTCCGCGGGGTTTCGTCCCTAAATAAGTTTTAAATTTTCTATTTTCCTGCAGTAAAAATATCCTATACGTCGGCCGGATAAGAATTAAGAAGCTATCATCATCATACCATCAAAATCTGTCCAGCGGTATTTTCGTGATACGGTCACAGACTCACAAAGAAAAATTCTAATAATATATTATATTATAGATAATAGTTTATACCTAACTAGTGGTATTCCCTCGCTTCGCTTCAAGCAAGATGGAAAGATTATTTATTTACTTTGTGTATAATACTGCACTGCTGGGCACGGGACTCCCTCAGTACGAGAGGATTAGGCCATAGTCCACCGCGCTGGCCTAGTGCGTGTTGGCGGACTTCACATGCCTTTCGAAAACTTGCTAGGTTTTTCTCAGACATGCAGGTTTCTTCACAATGTTTTCCTTCACCGTAAGACAAGTGGTAATCATGATAGAAATGATTCGCACATGAAAATATCAGAGGTGCGAGACCCGGATTTGTATCCGCATCACTCGGTTATACAAGCGAGCGCGTAACCTCTGGGCTACAACTGCGTTGTATCATACATCGATCTAACCTTACGATTCTTTCGTCGGTCCAAACAGCTACAGAGGTTTCTTAGCAAGAAATATTCCATAAATAGGTTCCAATAACATTCACGTTTTTCTTGTTGGTGAAGTACTAAAAGAAATATCAACAAAGACTAAGTGTTCTCACTTCTCAGTATCAATAATGATATTTGCTTACATATTGAATTAACCGCATAAATGCAGCTACTATAAAGCTAGACAGAAACGGTAGTAGTTATTTGCGTAATTTTAATTTCTCTAATATTTCACAATTAATTATCTTGAATTTTTGCACTTTAATTAATAATAATTTAATAATTAACGTGTTGTTTTTTTTTATTCGGAATTAGTGATGTAGTTGAGCCTAGATGCGTCATTTCAAACAAAGAAAAAAAAAAGACACAGCTAATTTAAGCTATTCTTCGGTCTATTTTAGTTTGCTAGAATAGTTTATAGATGTCTTAGATTAATTATTACAATTTGTTGAAAATTATAAGTTGCTATATATAATATATTTAGTTAATTTAACACAGCTTTATAAAAATCAATACATATTTTAATGTCTTTCTGACATTTTAAATTCAGTGTATAGGAGCATTGGAGATTGAGAAAATCGTTCATATTTATTAATTACCGTTTCAATGCATAATATTGTACCTATTATAAATTTTATGCTTTAACTTCATTATTGTGTGAAAAATGGTTATGTATTGGAATTTGGAACTAATCAGATTCAATGTCATAAAAATTAAAGTATGCTGTACAATATACTTACAAAAATAAACTTCATCAACATAATATTATTAATATAAATTTGTACATTAATTTGCACTATATCTTTTGGAAAATCTATCTGAAATACTTAGTCAGTATTCTCGATACAGAGGCCGAATCTGGTACTTTTTAATTTTTATCTCTGTCTGTGACATTAAATTGTAATTGAATCATGCCAATACATTAAATGTAATTATTTTTAATGTAACCAATGTAAATGTTTATATTACATTACCCTCATAAATTCACGCAAAAATGGATGAATAAAATGGAAAAAAACTAAATATTGGATAAAGTACAATTTGAAGAACATAGGAAGCTCGAGCAATGCGTTATAAGTGAATTTATTAATTTGATACCTTGTTTTTAGTGGCTTTGGTAACAACTTCTACGTATATTCTTCAACTGACGGACTCAAAGGAGCTCTGCGGCTGTCCTAGAATGTACCTACCAGTATGTGGATCCGATGGCGTCACCTACAGCAATATATACTGTATGAAAAGATGTAGTGAAACCCCTGGAGTGAAACTCGTTCAATACGGATCATGTTGTAGCTTAGGAAATAAATAATAAAGTTAATCAATTTTGTCTTAAATTCAAAAGTTATGAGTTCATATTTTGCTTTCCAAGGTCAAGATCGTCGTATGATACCAAATACTGCCTCGTTGGTGTAGTGGCTAGCATATACGGTCGCACACCGGGAGGTCCTGGGTTCGAGTCCCGGGTCGGGCCAAGTTTAGTTATTGAGTCTTTCTGTTTCGCAAGCCTCAGTAACAGCCCGGAGTTGGAAAGTTGGCGGTGGTACACCCCCGTGCCTCGTAGCACGTAAAGCCGTCGGTCCTGCGCCTTAGCTCTCGAGCAGTCATCCCACCGGAATATGAGAGTGATAAGGAATAGAGAGTGCATTTGTGTCTGCGCATACACTTGTGCACTATAGTATGTCCCGCGCCGTTGGCTAGTCTCAATGAGATTGGCCGCCGTGGCCGGAATCGGTCAGGAGGACATCATGATACCAAAGACTATGAAATATATTTTAACAAAAATTGTTAAAGATTGATCCGGGGCTTCCGGCTTAGATGCTACGTAGAGATAATTGGGAGAGCCAATATCCATTAGGAGTAGAGTAGGTAAGGCCTGTTCAAATTGACAAACAATGTTAAGATATGAATTCTATCTAAAATTTTCATATATTTTTACAAGCTCTTTACTATATACATGAAAGACGATAAGAAAAATAATTGTTCTGACGCTCAATATGTAGATTTTTTTAATTTACTAGCAGGCATATTGGAACAAATTAGATTCAATTTTGTGTGAAATTAATGTACACTTCACATATAAGGAAGTTTTTTGCACATTTTTGCGGTTGGAAGGTAGACAATTTCACAACATTAATTTAATACCCCAAATCTCAAAGCCGGGCGAGGTCATACTTCTGCATTGCATCTTGTGTCAATCAATGGTCTTTGGAGCGCCGTCGCTGAATGCGTTAGCGATCCCATGAAGCCTCATTTAGACGGAGGAGGTTCCCTTGGGTTTTAACGAGTAATATCTACCCGTTCAAATAACCTGTTTGCAGATGCAAGACGCAGTTGGAACCTGAATGCATTTCCCAACGTTAAAATAAATGATTAGGTAAACCATGCTGTATCCAGCTGGTTTTATCGCTTCGGAGGATGTCTCGGAGCACCATGTGGTTTCTCTACTAAACGTTACATAACCATACACTTCTTAACCATTTTCAAACCCTTAAAAATTGATGATAATCGGGCATTTGCCCTTATCAATCTGATCGAGGTCTTTACCTAAGTAAGGTATGTTCTGGATTACGCAGTTTATTAAATATACCCAATACTTACAAAAAAAAATACCAACAAAAAAAAGGAGCGAATGACAACAGAAATGTAAATTAATCTGAAGTGATTTCGATAAATAGTTTAATTTTACGTTATCCTTATTCTAGAACAATAACTATTAACTAGTCAGGCAAAAAACTTGTTGCAAATACTTATATTGTCTACAGTACAGTTAATAAATAAATTTTCTACATTAATCTACTTAATATTAATCGAAATCACACAAGTTCACAATATAAGTGGAAAAGAAAAGATAAATTTACAATTGTTTGGAGTCTACATTGCAACATGTATTCAAATATAGTCTGTAAGTACAATCACAGTTTAATTTAAAAAAAATATACATTATTTTTGTGTAACTTGCGTTTGATTCTGTTTGTTCCCGCTAATCTCTTAAACGGCTGGACAGATCTGATGTAACTTCCATTTCTTTAGTGGAATATTTTACTTTGTCCCAGTCTACATTGTATATGTATAATATTATTTCAGTTATATTAGTTATTCTCCTTGTGCTGGCAGTGGTGCAAGCACAGAGGCGTTACTGTGGTTGTCCAGGTAGTGGGACTTGTTTGTGCCTCTGATAGCAACTTCTAAAGCAGCGTATTTTGTGCGTGTGTGAAGAACTAAACATAAAACCAAATTAACAAAATAATCCTATGTAATTGAAAATTTCTACACTTATGAATAAGAAAATAAACGCAAAATTTACAAATGCTAGTTCGGACTATTTTTCGGACTTCGGATACTTCAGTTTATTAAAAAGAGTTTAAGTGTTTTTAACAATTTTTAACAGAGATTAGCAAAAAAAACAAAAAATGTAAAAACACCAATAATTAATCTGTAAATATGTACTACAAAGCCATCTGATACATCATATTTCAATATTCAGTATATTTATGCAATTTAATTTATAACCACATTGTTTCATTTCACTTAGATTTTTTTAAATAATCTTACACCATTTTAGAATCTATTTTAATCTATTTTTTTAAAACATATCTTTCATAAAAAATACATGGTGTATGTACATAACGGTACATATAACGTGATCTATTGACATTTATTTGAACTTCTTAGTTTTTCTTTGTTCGCGAAGAAACCCCATAGTCGTAATTTTACGCCTAAAACACAGATTTTGAACCTGAAGTTTCAACAGACAACATAGATAGTAGATACCTACATAGGTACCGATAGGTACATACCTACCTATTATTTAAATATTTTTATGTATAAATAAATGTACATAAAAAATTTCATTTTTACATGATTATTTCATGATTATAACTAAACAATTCGACATAACAAGCATAAAAACTAAAGAATTGATTAGAATTTTTTATACCTGTGTGTATTGTAAAAACCCATCTGTACGTCTCACTGTTGAGCACAGGGCCTCCCTTCAATACGAGAAGAAAGGGTCAAGTGCGAGTTGTTGGACTTCACATGTCCTTCGAAAACTTGCTTAGGTTCTCTCAGACATGCAGATTTCCTTACGATGTTTTCCTTCTGTGAGGCTTTCTTTTGTTACTTAAATGTAAATTCGTTATATTATTACAAACAAAAAGAACCTAAACGGCTTCTATAACCGTATAGGTTCTATTTTGCCTGTGAAAATCGATTACAAATTGCTGCAGATACACTAAAAATTTTATGCTTTAAATACACGTCACTTAACTGCATACGTGGGTACCTATGTATTGGATAAAAATAATTGGAACTAATTACATTCTAAGTATACCATGTAATCGATATATAATACACATAACAAAGGTTACTCCTATTAGTATACGTACGTATTGGCCAGACACAGCAGTGAAAGATGCTCTTAAAATTTTGTAAGTGGAATTACATTTTTTTTTTAAAAAAACAAGTTTTAAATACTATTTATAAAGATATTTAAAATTTTTACTTAATAAAATTGAAATGGTGTACATATAAAACTTAGTACATCCAGCCAAATCTCTCGTAAGTCTGTGACTGTATTACTGAGAATTTCTAAACAGAGAAACATAATAAATAAACTTGACACAATCCGGGACTCCATTCCAGGACCTTCAGATCTGCAGCTGTCCATACTAGCCACAAGACCACTAGTGATGCAAATATGTATCATATTCGTAATTCGATATTCAATGAACTTATGATGAGACGTATTCTGCCCAAGTGCGGGGTGGCGGACTGCACGCTGTCTTTTTGTCTGATTTTCTCAAAGATGCCGGTTTCTTCACGACGTTTTCCTTCATCGTATTTATAATAGTAGCATGGTATAAAAAATACAATCTCCTTTCAGTGACTTTAGTTGCGATACTTTTATTGGGACTGGCTGCAGCAAAGGAGCCCTGTGCCTGTCCACGACGAATGTACCTACCAGTATGTGGAACCGATGGCGTCACCTACAGCAATATATACTGTTTAGAAAGATGTAGTGAAACCTCTGGAGTGAAATTAGATAAATACGGAACTTGTTGAAATGAAAGAAACATAAATTCATAAATAATAAAATCTTCCTTTTTTAAAACTTTATAAACGATTTACTATTTTGGTTTATTAAAATTACGAAGTTTAAAGGCCATTGTGTCTGTCTGTTTATTTACCCCATTACAGAGGCTTTAGTGGCATTTCAAGAAAGTTGGGTTAAAAGAGAAAAAACACATTACTTATCATAATACTTTCTTAGATTTACGCGAATATTCGACATTATAAATGAAACTACCTTTTCGGATTTTGTCGCGGATTTATTTTGATTTTTAGTTCCCGACGTTTCGAATGCTTTACAGCAATCATGGTCACGGGAGAGACCATGACTCCCGTGACCATGATTGCTGTAAAGCATTCGAAACGACGGGAACTAAAAACATTACATATCATTTCGTGTAAAAGAGCTGTCTCAGTTAAACAAATATATTGAATATCGATCACATTACATTTTAAAACCTTTAACACGAACATAGTTTGTATATTGCGTACCTATATACATAATGCTTGAAACTACCCAATGTATATTATATATTATATTTAAATATATTTTATTTTTTGCCAATTTAATTTGGAACACTAAGTTTATCTTTAAATTACTATAAACTTATACTTAACCTACTAATTTATTACAGATAATATTCTCGACTCTAAATATTCATAGCACATTAAATTGATGGCCGACTAGGTTAGGCATTTAATACCTAGGTATTTACGACAAATAAGTGTTACTATCAAAAAACACTTATGTAACGCTATCTTTTCTTTCTTATTTTAACCGACGCTTATTTATTTAAGTACATAATATTTACATCATTTATCAAGAAAATCTTTATTCTTTAAATTATGTTTCTATCTAAAATTTCACTCGATAGCCTAGATCCTCGGTAGTATAGTGGTAAGTATCCCCGCCTGTCACGCGGGAGACCGGGGTTCGATTCCCCGCCGGGGAGATAACTTTTTTTTTATTTAACATGAAAATAAACAATTCTACATACTTGTTATATACTTCATTTCAATTGCTATTATTCAAGTATAATTAATTTACTTATCGTACAATTCCACAAACAAATGTGACTGTTACGTATTGTGTTCTAAGGAATGTATGTATACATATAGCAGAATAAATGAACATGGAAGAAAAGAACCTAAGATTAGAGTCGATACGTGGATAACGTTGGCTAGCCCTTAAAAATATATGGCACAATGTACCACAAAAGTATCTGTATAGGCCTTACCTACCCTTAAAGGCCTACAGAAAAGTTCGCAATAGAATATGTTTACAGTCTATCCCCTATGTGGCTATAGTTCTCAATAACTGTTTTGGTTTAACCTTATTAGTTATTCAGCAATATTATTTTTATTTCATCACATTGATATTTCAACAATAATAATTATTTAACTTCCAATTGTATTATCTGAAAAGTACTCGTAACTGTACAGTACAATAAAAGAAATGTATTTACTAGATATTTTTCATTAATTAATTAATTTTTATTTAAAAAAAACTAGTTACATAATTATTTAGGGTTCTTCTTTAGATTCATCAAAACATTTATCGAATGTGACACATTGGCCATGAGTATTCCTGTGAAGTCCTCTCTTACAGTGACAGCCGAGGCGACACCTACGCGCGCGCATGCAGGTGTGAGGCAGGCAGTGAACTTCGCACCCGTAACGACAGGTGTACTCTTCATTGATATTAGAACATTTTTCTAGAATAAATAATACATAATATAGTCATGTTTCACTGGTTTTTATCTATTTGACGACACGGTTGGCTGTTTGTAGTGACTCTACATGCTCTGCAAGCGGTTGTGGGTTCGAACCCCACTCATTTTTTTGTGTGGTTTTTTTAAAGGAATAATTAATAATTGAAAAACAGCGCAAATCTAAATAGACCGACAATATGAATATATTTGGGAATACCCTTATCCAATGTTGTCATTTCGCTATCTATTAAGTACACAGTAGGTACTAATAAGAATTTAATATTAGAAGCTTCACATTATTCATATAAAAAAATAAACTGTTTACTCAGGGTTAAAGCTTTTTATAGGCGAAGTACTTTATAAAATCCCTTCAGTAGTATAATAATTATAGCGTACAACCGTATTCTGTTAAAACGTTTCAGAATAGGTACAGCTTTTTATTTTTCATGTAAGCCGTTATAGGCTAAAATCTGAAAAACTTTCCCTTACGTGGTAAACAGTATTGTTCTTCAACACAATGCCCACTGTAATGCCTAAGCAAGGGCGGTCGGCACAGGCAGCCGCGAGTACACGTTGAGTTTGGGCAAACCGGATGGGGTTCAGAACAGCTGCCTTCACACCATCCGCACCAAACAAACTCTTCGTCAGAGTGGCATTCGTCTATAGTTTGTTCAATACTACTAAATGTGATTTCGGCTGTAATGTAAATAGTGTCAAATGTGTAATTTCCGGTTTTTTACTTTATTTATTTATTTACGTACCTACTATATAATACAAGGTAAAATAATTATTATTTTACATTTAGCCTTGAGGTATATACGAAGTACGAACATATAGGTAACAGTGGCGAAGGGTGAAATTTTAGCAGAGGTAAGCTGTCCAAAAAAATGACAAAAACTAAATAAAAACATGCGATGCAAAAGTACCTAGTACAGGTACTAGTACCTCGTAAGTATCCGTTATGTTGTAGTGAAGATTTTTTTTCGTAATAATTAAAAAGTAAAAAAGTGTTCATAGAGTCTTATGTCATTGTTTATTTTTTTTAATTTATGTAAAGTTATAGCAGAATAGTCAATATATTTAATATTTACTAAAATAATATAAAAATATTAATGACGCCATCTATGAGAAATCATTACGCATCATTTAAAAAGTGAAAGTACGGCGATTTGATTTAAGGCCGCATTATTTTATTTTGTATTCATTATAAATATAATTAATTTCAACCTAAACATAATTTAGTGAGATTTAAATATTCGTTTTTCCCTTCTGTTAATTTTACATTAATATATTAAATCATTATTTTAATAAATATCGCCATCTAGCATTGAGTTATTATTACTACGTAAACTCAATGCCATCTAGTGACAAGTGTTTGAAAAACTTCGTAGTTCGTTTGCTATCTTATTGAAGAGATTGATTTATTTTTTATTTATCAAAGTTAAATTAAAATTTTGAAATATGAAGATGATTTTACTGGTTTTAAAATTTAATTACAATATCCTACAGCATTACTTGATATTTCCTTCCAGTCCGAATAAACTGTTTAAGCTAATACGCGTAAAATAATTTTGTCAAGGAAACGCATATAAAATAACATAAAAACATTTTCACTGCAACATAAATGATACAAACACAATATTTTTCTAATTTAGCACTTACACACAATTTCAATAGAAAGTTTTATTACAAATTACTTGACTTATGCAAGTTTCGAAAACAAAGTTGCATACAATCCAACTTCAATAAAATACGCAAATTTAATAATGGCTTATAGAACTCACCGTAATTAAAACATATATGAACCATACACTATACAGACTCAACACAAAATATCAATATTAGTTATTACGCTAAAATCGAGTAAAAACTCAATAAAACGAAAGAAAAACACAAATAATGCACTAAGCACTTGTAAACAGAATCGCCATCGGCCATATTAATTTGTTTAGATACTTGTCGCTTGTCATTGGTCAATCATAGTGACGTTTTGTACTTTCCACCAATCACATGGAAAATAAGCTGCTCGGGAGCGTCTTAACCGCGACCAAAAATCTGAGTAATTATGAATGAAATCACTTGAAAATGTTCCAATACAAAAGTATGAATGAAACACGATTCGTATGGAAAAGGTAAGCCGAATTACTACGTCTTACCGCGGCATTTCTATGAAGGCGCATTTTAGCAAAGTATACATTTTTGTTGATTTTGACTTATTGTAGGCGTTATGTTATTTTTAAAAAAGGATTATTACTATAAATTATTATTTTAATTAGTAATCATGTAAATTTAAAAAATAAATATTATGTAGAATAATTAAAACTTTATTGGATTTTTAAAAGGTAAGACGGTGGGAATCGTCTTGTATGGACCCTTCGCCACTAATAGGTAATATGCATAATATGCTGTTTCCATGCCATTTAAATTACTACAGGCTTAGATATTATTCTAAGAGAGAGAGTTACGTACGATAAAATAATTTTCCTATTCAAGTATCTTATCACTATCTCTATCACTACATATTATAAAAAAAATCCTTCGCCGCGTATGTCTGTCTGTCTATTCGCGATAAACTCAAAAACTACTGCACCGATTTTCATGTTGTTTTATCCATTGGATAGAGTGGTTCTCGAGGAAGGTTTTAACTTTTAGTGTATAATTTGTCAAGTTTTTGTATAAATTTACTAGGCGCTCCGCTTCGCTCGTGCTAAATCTAGGGACAAACCCAAGCGAAGCGAGGGTAAGTCGCTAGTTATCTATAAATATAATAAAGTTGTGACTGAGTCGAATCTGTAAATTAAACCACTAAACAGATTCTGATGAAATTTTAGGTTATCCGGGAACATATAGGATACTTTTTAAGTTTTTACTGCTCGAAAATGTCTCATCTCCTGAAAAATGTATACTAACGTACGTAGGAAGGAAGTGAATCGTTAGTCTATACATATAAATAAAACAGAAGTGTCTGTTTTTAATTTCAAATTAACAACTTTTCACTAAATGTATACGGTACAAAGTACAAACATCAAAAAACCAATTTTTAAAATTTTTGTCTGTTTGTTTGTACCGGCTGTAATCTCTGAAACGGCTGGACCGATTTTAACGGGACTTTCACTGGCAGATAGCTAATGTTGTAAGGAATAACTAAGGCTACTTTTATAAAAAATATTTATTTTAACTAGCGGAACCCGTGGCTTCGCTGACCGTAAACATAGGGACGAACCCGAGAGAAACGAGGGTGAGTCGCTAGTCCGACATAAACCAGAATGGTCCGACAAACTACTTGTGCAACTTTATTATTCATTAACTTAACTTTTCTTAGACGACGCGTTTGGCTCATTTTGCAGGGACCTGCCTTCCTGCGTCAGCGGTCGCCCGTCGCGGGTGCGAGTCCCGCTGAGGGCATTAACTAAAATAAGCAAAATAGATGTTATATGCCTTACAGAAACATTTATTAAACGCGGTTCCGAATCAAATCTTAAACTGAGAAATTATAAACTAGCCTCATCTTTCTCTCGAGAAAATAAACGGAGAGGAGGTTCATGCATTTTGCTAAATTCTAATTTATCCTATAAAGTTCTCGATATACCAAACTGCAAGCCCTTTATTTTTGAATGTTGTGGGATAGAAATCTTAAGTCTTAATATCATTATTATCTCTGTATATAGAACTCCATCTTCTAACGTGTCATACTTTTTAGAACATCTTGAAAATTTACTGCACGTGATCTCACGTAAATACAAAAAAAAAATAGTTGTGTGTGGGGACATAAACATAGACATATTAAAAACAACTAATGAATCTAATGATCTATTGGCAATTTTAAAAAATTATAATCTAAAAAATCATATTCTTAAACCAACACGAAATAACAGTTGCTTAGATCTCATCATCAGCAACTTTCATGACGCTAATGCGGATATACATCCTTTGGCTTTATCTGACCATGAAACTGCACAGAGTCTGACAGTTAGGGTAGATATTAACCCAAAGTATAAACCATTGCCTACGTATTGGTTTGAATATAAAAGAGACTTCAGTAGCGATAATATGAGAAAATTTAGAAATAGTATATCAGCTCTATCATTCTACAATATATTACAAGAATCAGATACTGAACTTGCTTTTACTGAGTTCCATGAATCGCTGATTCTATTCTTTAACTTATGTTTTCCCTTAATAAGATATAAAGTAACTCGGAAACCACTAAAGAATAAATGGCTTACAAGAGGGATAAGGAGAAGCTGTATAATAAAGCGGAAAATGTATATTACATATCGATTGAACCCACGTAACAAAAATTATAATAAAAAAAAGTACAATAAATACAGTAACATTTTAAAAAAGTGTGTATTAATGGCGCAAAAACTCGGCACTACTAAATATATAACAAATTCTGACAATAAATGTATAGCATCATGGAACATTATTAAAAATACATTCGAAAACACACGTAAACAAAACGAAATTGAAGAAATATGTGTAGATAAAAATTATATTAATGACCCCAATTTGATTAGTGAATATTTAAATAATTATTTTATAAATTTGACAAATACTAACACAAATAAAGTGACATATAAAAATAAAATACCATCAAATAGTAATAGCATTTTCTTGACACCAATAAATAAATTTGACATTCTAAAAGTAATTACATCATTAAGAAATACTAACTCCACAGGATATGACATGCTTAATACAAAAATTATAAAACAATGTGCTCTGGCCTTGGCTAATCCTCTTGCTCACCTAATTAACACTTCCTTTTTAGAAGGCAAGTTTCCATCACTTTTAAAAAAATCAATTGTGAAACCTATCTTCAAAAAAGGTGATGCAAAGAACCCTGAGAATTATAGACCGATTACACTAATACCAGTCCTCTCAAAAATTTTCGAAAAAGTAATGCATAATAAAATTTATGATTTCTTGTGTAAATACCATATATTTAAAGAATCACAATTTGGTTTTAAAAAAGGGAGCTCTACCACACTAGCCTGTTTCACGCTTATTAAAAATGTAACCGAATGTCTAAATAAAAACATTTATCCTTTATCGCTTTTTCTAGACATGACAAAGGCATTCGACTTCGTATCTCATCCAGTATTGCTAGAAAAATTGTATAAATATGGTATAAGAGGACAGGCATTTGAATGGATAAAAAGCTATCTTAGTAATCGTACTCAATGTGTAGAAATAATAAAAACTTGTGATAATTTTAAAAAAACATTCCAATCTACCTATCGTCACAATTCATACGGAGTACCCCAAGGAAGTATCTTAGGGCCTTTATTATTTCTCATATACATAAATGATATGCCTGACGTCATCAAGCATGAATGTATTTTGTTTGCTGATGACACTACTATTACTGTCTGTTGCAAGAATTTAGATGAGACTAAGAATGAAACTAATTCATCTTTAAAAAAAATCATTGACTGGCTAATACAAAATAATTTAAAGATTAATTTGAAAAAGACGAAAGCAATTCAGTTTGAAACTAGAAATAGTAATATTAAAAAAATTGACATTAATTACAACGAAAATAAAATTGAAATAGTCGACTCGACGGTATTCTTAGGTATTACAATAGACAAACAATGCAACTGGAAAGAACACATCAATAACTTATGTGATAAACTAGATAAATTTATTTTCGTTCTAAAGAGATTACACAGAATAGGAACTTTAGAAGCAGGTTTATTGGCATATCATGGGTATGTCTCATCAAACCTTAGATATGGTTTGATTTTTTGGGGCAATTCTGTAGATGCAGACAAAGCATTCAAAATACAAAAAAAAAGCGTAAGATCGTTGTGTGGTGCTCACTATTTGGACAGTTGCAAGCCTCTTTTCAAGTTACTAAAAATTCTTCCTCTGCCTTGCTTGTACATATTCGAAATATGTTTATTTGTAAAGAAATATCCATCCTTGTTCAAAAAAAATCAAGAAATGATACCAAGATCCACAAGGTACCCTAATAAACTTTATATACCATATCAAAAATTAACAGTATTTTCCAAAAATGTATATTGTATGGCAATTGTAATATATAACAAACTACCAGATGATTTCAAGAAATTACCATTTAAATTATTTAAAAAGAAATTGTTTGATTTATTATTAGACAAATTATTTTATAATGTTAATGACTACCTTATTAGTGGAGTTTGAAATGATATGACATTGTTATAAATTATTATTATTATTATTATTTTTCTCTGTATACATATATAATATAAACTTGACATTAACTTTTGATTTTGACATAACATAGAAATAATTTTTAAATAATTAGGTTCAATTTATATAAATATTTGCACACTCTTTATGAGTAGAATATGTATGAACTTAACTGTAAACCATAAGAACATTGTAAATACCATATTCTGAGCAAATAAAGAATTATTATTATTATTATTATTATTCATTTGTTGAGCAGGAATGTTAGTACTTCAATCATGGGTGTTTATATTTATAACATGTATGTATTTAAAGTTATATATGTGTAATAAATCAACTATCTGGTATTCGTAGCACAAGCCTCGTAGTTTGCCATGGAACTAGGTGGCGCTTATGTAATAATGTCCCGACACATTAATTATTTACCTTGGGGACAATTTTGTAAAAAGACACAACTACTATTGGGAGCCATAACATAACCGTCTTCGCAGAAACACCCGGCGAGACACGTGGCTGTACATGTGGGGTTGGGATCAGAACATGTCTTAACACATTTCCCACAAGAATTGAACACTTGATGTTCTCCGCAGGCAATATCAAGCAAGCGATTGGCTGAAATGTTAAAGAAATATATCAATGTTTTTATTATATAATTACAAATACTTAACTATAGCTATTACTAGTGGTTTTGTCTTAAATTCTCACTTTCCTTATCAAAATCAACCGCTAAAATGGCAGTGACAGAGATAGCTATTACTGCAGCTTACTTGCTTTAACCAAATGTGTTTTTTATAATAAATGGTCTAAATCATAATAAATGTCCTCCCGACCGATTCCGACTACGGCGGCTAATCTCGTTGAGACTAGGTATCTGCGCAGGATATATTATAGGCAGCAGACACAAGTGCACTCTCTATTCTTGTCACGACGACTACTCGAAACGACCGGTGAGAGTTAAGACGCAGGACCAACAGCTTTACTTGCTCTTCGAGTCACGGGGGTGAAACACCGCTGACTTCCTAACTCCGGGCTCTTTTTGAGGCTACTAAATAAAAAAACTTAATAACTAAAGCTGATCCAACCCGACAAAAATCTAACTATAGATTCGGCCTCTGTATCGACGATAATGGCGATTTCAAGAACATTTTCAAAAAAATATTAATGTTACAGATTTAATCAGTTAGAATTTTAATACAAGTAGGTATAGATTTTTTATTTCTTTTAACTTACTTATTCCTCGAGCAGCAATATGAGAGATGAACAAAGAAATGAATGCAAACGTTTTTCTTTCCATAGTGTTGCAATGCTCAATAACAACTAACATCAGAAATCAACCAATAGTTCCTTGAAATATTATAGAACGCATTATGCACTATAGTGCGTCTAGAACTTTATTAACTTTATCGCATGTGAAGGAAACATATACCTATATGCCAACATACATAGCCTTACAAGTAATAAAAAACCTAAACTTAAACTTTTTTAAAGTATTTTAAAACTACTTATTTAAAGTAGAATGACAATATTTTTACCTCAGATACCTACTTTGGCGAAGTTAAATTGATGGTCAACATAAGAGACCATTAAAATAGGTTTAAAATATTATTTTAAAGGAATATAATATGCAAAGTAACAAAATAGGGTACCCATTAATTGCATAATAACATCCATTCGAAGAAAACACATTATTAACTCTAGGAATTATCATTTTGAAAAATTTAAAAACTTCTTTATACCTTAACTCCTCACTTGTTCAGTTTTAATACAGTGAAAATAAACAACGATGATGAACAATAAAATCATTATGAATACAATTAAATATCAATTTTCGAAAATATGTAAAGATATATGTAACTATAATATATATTTATGTAGAATAAATAAATAATAAAGTCTCGCCCTGGCGGGGAATCCCCGATCTCCCGCGTGACAGGCGGGGATAATTACCACTATACTACAGAGGTTGTATTATTCTGTGCTAAAAACTTTTAAACCGATTGTGTCAATGAAACCATTGAAAAACACATTTACACATAATTTTTGAAGAGGCTCTGCTAAAAATAAAAAAATAAAACTACCCACTAAAACCTAACAAAAACAATAACAATAGAGCGCCGCAAAGTCAATAAATTACCCAACTACATGACTCCTGACGGCTGGTCTGCAGACATGCATCCCAGAGTATTTTTCTTAACCCGTCAACGCGAACAAACGAGACACAATAGATTTTCTATTGTTATCCGGTCAATGGCGGCCGAGCGCCCCTTGACGGATTTTAATAAGGTAGCCTGCCTCCCGGTCCACGGAAATTAAGGGGTTGCTGTCGCGTTCCACTGTGATATGAAGTTTAACGAATTAGGCCATTCCATGTTCGTATCTTGGCTTAACGGTGTTGCGCAGAAAATGATGTCATACTAATTCAAATTGCCATGGTTTAGTGATTCGATGAGAAAACACTAACAAAAGTCATCGTTACATCATTTAATAAATTATTATTATTGAAACAGGAAGAGGTAGCCCAGTGGTAACGCGCTCGATTGTGTAACTGAGTGATGCGGGTTCAAATCTGGGTCTCGCACCTCTGATATTTTCATGTGCGAATAATTTCTAACATGAAAAGGAAGAGGCTATTTATGGGTTCAATTTTCTTGTAATCTTTTAAATTATTCTGACGATAATTTAAAAATATAAAAAAGTTTGTTTTTCAATTTTAAATTACAAATGCTCTATAAAATAAACCTGTATTAGATACAAGATACACGTACTAGTTAAATGTGCAAATATTATGTAGGTATTATCAATGTAATTAATAATTTCCTTTTTAATGCACTTATTTGAATTTCAAAAGTTGATAATATGTTTCTAATTTTGTTATCTAAAAAACGTTGCTCACATTAGGTACTTTTTTATCATCGTAATTCGTATATAGAATATACTCGATATACTCGAAAACATTAATTTTGTAAAGAATAAAATTGGGTCAAATAATTTTATAAAGGTTGTTTGTTTGTTGGGTGTAAAAGGCAACCATCGAGCAACCCATTTTCATGTAGTGACTTAATACGATCAACAATGGACGGCGGCGAACTGAGCCTGAGATATTAGTGAATTCAGGAAAGCTGAGTTTCGGTGTGGCCGAAAGGTTCGGCCAATTTTTGTCCAAAACCGAAACAAGAATTTTTGACCGAAACTTTCCGAAAGCGAAACCGAAACCTTCGATTGGTTACTAGCAAATACACCTTCAAATTTATAATATTACATATGTATATTCTTCATTGCACAAATAAGTACCTAAATAGAAAAAAAATATTGAGTATGGGTTAACATCAATTGCATTTTTCAACCGACTTCCAAAAGTTAGGAAGTTATCATTCTATATTCATAGTAATAATTTATCTCACATTTTGCGATTAAAATAAAAAATAAACAATATGCGGTAACTATTAAAATACTTATTATTATGTATTTAGGAAAATAGATTATAAAACATTTAAAAACATTTGTAAGATCAGCGTCAGCATATTTTTGTGGTAATGCTATTGAGTATCGACGCACAATGGAGAATAAAACTATATTAATTTTACTGTGCGTACTTGTTTCATCTGCAGTAATACAATCGCAAATACGTAAGTTAAAATTAATCTATAGTGTACCTACATTGTACATATTATAATAAAATTCTAATTAAGTCAGATATGTACATTAAATATTTTTGGAAAATCTATTTTGTATCGATACAGAAGCCGAATTTAAGTTTTTTTAAAATTCCCATTTTGACTGAATTTTGAAATTAGGCAAGATGAAGGCTGGTTGATCTAATCTACTTAATATTAAAACTAGATTTGGACTTAAGTTTTTTTAAATATACGAGTAATTACCTTATAGGTGACTCCAGAGGGTCGTTGATTGGGTATCCACAAAAAATATTTATAACTTATGCATAGATAGTTTGCACAGATAAAATTTTTACACGTACCCACATTTTTGTATGAGGTAACGCATAGCTGAATTGTTTTTACTTGTCGTTCACCTGGAGGTTGGGGGATTTATCTTTCACTTCACTCCGAGAAAAAGGACGACTAGCCTCAATAAATGGGACAATAATTCCTGGAGTTATAAATATCGGTTGTGGAAGTACCTAGTCAGTGCTGAGGTAGGACGGGCGCGGGCCACTGCTGTAATCATTAAATCACATTTAAATAAAAAGAGCATTATTATTTATTATTACTGTTAGATATGTAAGAAAGCTAACTAAGTTCTTAAGAAGATTACAAAATAGACAATCCTCCTTTTTGGAAGTCGGTTAAAATAGCTCTGAGTAATATTACATATTTTATAAAAAACTATCTCTTTATATCTCAACTTTTATTTTGAAAATTTATGTTAATATTAAATTTTTATCATTTATTGTGAAATAATTGTCTTTATGTAATTATTCTGTATATTTATATTACAGATGCTTGTTCCAAAAACGAAACCTACAACATTTGTCCGTCTTGTGAACGAACGTGCGCTGCACCAATTCGCAAGTGCTATTTACCGTGCACATATGGTTGCGTTTGTAAACATGGTTATGTGAGAACATCCGTTAATCGAATCTGTGTTCTACGTGAAGAATATTGTAATAACAACTCCACTGAGTCGTAGGCAGTCCTCATGCTGTAATTTGTATTATTTCTTGAGGTGAAGGTGTATTAAATAAAATACTTATCAATATTTGAATTAAAAAAAAGTGGCGATTAGCTGCGTAATATTTGATAGCCTTTTTTATGTCTCCTTTACAATATTTTTATAACCAAAACCCGTAAATGATATTTTGAGGTTATTTTGAATCAAGGTTGAATAAGTACTTGGTCGTGTGTGGTGTTGCACTACTATATATACTTTATATACTGCAATAAATATTATGTGTAAGTATAACGTAACAAAAACGATTCAATCAATTGCATTTTTTCCATATTAAATAATATTCATCTTACAATAAAAAAATCTAATTTGCGGTTATCATTACTATACTTATTACTATGTAAATGTATTTATTAGAGATGTGCCGACTAGTCGCCGACCAGTCGGGAGGAACATTTTAATCGCGAGTTTTTCAATTTGACTGGCATTTAATATCAATTCCTTTACGGAACCAAAGAAGCATCAACACCGAATGGTAAACTACAAAATTCTTGGCAGATGAATTTTTGTTGTGAGCAACAAGCGAACAAACACAAGGCTTCGCTAGCTACTGCTCCAAAACGATAACGCGCCCGCGCGCACCCCGCCCAAAACGAGGGTTTTCCTGGACAGTACGCCGGCCTAGTAAACTACTGGGTCACCCTCCTTGAAGCCCTGACCTAGTAACGAGTGACATCTTTTTATTTGCGAAAATAAAAAAAAAGTGTTCAACGTTCAACATATAAATCTATAAATTAGGTTGCCGGCCTTAAGAACGCGGACGGAACCGAAAACAAAAAAATATTGTGATGACTGTGACTAGTCGGCCGATTAGTCGGCCTCTTTACAGCCGACTAGTCGCCGTCGGCTAGTCGGCCTAACTCATAGTCGGCACATCTCTAGTATTTATGCAAATGTATTACAAATAAACATTTAAAAACAGTTTTAAGAAAAGCGTTAACTTATTCTTCTGATAATACTATTTGAGTATCGACTAACAATGGAGAATAAAACTATATTAACTTTATTGTGCTTACTTGTTGCATCTGCAGTAATACAATCACAAATACGTAAGTTAAAATTTATACCCTTAATACCTATTTGTGCTTATATTAAAACCAGATTTGGACCGTGTATTTATATTTAGTGCGCTCCTATCTCAATATTTAGGGGATTTACCCTTAAGAAACTACACCATTCGAGCTTCATGCTCTACTTTAAGACAGGACCTTCTGCCCGCCTCTCCGCCCAGTATTCAGAAAAAAAAACGAACAATATAGTCTCCCTCAATATCTATTTCCCTCAGTAAATAATAATTTAAATATTAAATGGAAAATTTATTTAATGGCTAAAATGATTGCAAACTTTATTTGTTGCATAGATAGTAGGTACACATAACTGCCTCGTTGTAGTGACTAGCATGTACGCAGGGCCGCGCCGACCCCCCACAGCGCCTGTGTGCGAAACCTATGAAGCGCCTCTTTTTCATTCCTTCATGTTCAACTTTTTTTTTATTTGTTAATTTTCACCGAAATAAATATTCTCCAGTTTTATATACTTACTTATAGATTAATATTTTCCTAAATGGGTAAAACCAGTTCGCTAACGTTTGTTTATTACTGCGAAAAATAAAACGCGAATTAAATTTTTACTGTATACCCGTTTCAAATTCCGCTTCGACGTCTAATTTTTCGGCAATTTTCATGACATCATTTACAATTTCCTCAAAATTTGCGTCGGTTCTAATTTTTATCAAAACTTTTTTAATTCTGTTAAAGCATCTAAAGCAGCTTGCATTTTCATATCCATGGACTGCAGAATTTTGCTCACAAAATTTACTTTTATCAATATATGCCATATATTTAATGAACAAATGAATGAAAAGGAGCATATTTTTTCTGCTAGACATTTAGCGTCATATTTTGCCTTCTGATCATATAATATCCCATTTAATATTTCATATAAGGAATCAAAAATTTTTGGTTAATTTGTAAACAGCGGTTTGATAGCATCTATTCTGCTTCCTCATCTTCATCACCTTGTTTCAGACAATGGTTTTAAGGTCAGATTTATGACATATTTTTTTAATAATTCCCATCTTTTGGTAGAGAACGAAAAATATTTATATAATTTTTGCACAATACTAAAAAATCCAGTCGTATGATATTTAGTTATGTCCAAATTAATTTTGTCTAGTTTTTCTATTAAAAATGACGTTAATCCAGCGCCAGTTGTATCGATAATTGGACAGAAAGCTAGGAAATGCTCCCTTATATCTAATTTTCTAGTTTTGTGTTAAAATTGACGAATCTTATTATAATACTAATTTGCTCTACATGTAAAGCGTCAGGAGTACAATCCAGTATTATTGAAAAATATTTATTAATTTGACATAAATTTAAAATAAATTGTTGAATTTTGTTACCAAGTATGTAAATTATTTCATTTTGGATCTTATCTCCAAGATAAGTCGGCATATTTTTTAAAATCTGAATCATTTGTTGCGCGTCGTATATGTTCAGTCATTGAAAGATCGAATTTTCTTAACATTTCAATACATTTTAAAAAATTACCATTGTTACGGTCATATAATTTTTGGCTTTGGCCACGAAAAGCCATATTTTGTATACTTAGAAATTGGATCACATATATTATTCTTTTGATTACATCGTACCAGCGCTGCTTTTCAACCTCTCAGTTTTTGTTGAAAACTATTAATAGTATTTTTATTTTTAAGAGCGTGATTGCGTCACGCTCTCGGTTCATTTTTTATAATTATTGAAATGAGCAGAACTTTTCTCATGTCTGCTGCAATACAAAGCTAGATGTTGCCAATCACTAATTCCCTCGCAGAATTTATTTTTATGCTTTAATTCAAGTAGCTTGCAACAGAAGCAATAAACGGCATTTTTGGACACTGAATACAGCAGCCACTCCCTTTGATACTTTTCACCGTTTCCTAAATGCCTCTCATAATAATACTCGGAAAATTTTCACCCCGAAGAGTCACGCGAAAAATTATACTGTTTTACTTGTTTAATCGGATTTTCTATTAAATACTGGATTAAATTAGCATTTAAAACTTCTGACCAGAGTCCAGGGTCATCTTTGGAAAAAGTTGGTATTAGTGACGATAATTGTCTTGGAAGTGACAATGGTGTATCAGGCAGAGGCAGGGACGTAACTTCGGCGGCATCATCTTAAATTAAAGACAGACAAACAAAGACATAATATTGCTCGCATGAGTGGTTTATCTATGTATTATCATAATTATCTATACACAATGTGAATGTAAGTTTGTTTGTTACGCTTTCACGCGAAAACTACTTAACTTATCATCATAAAACTTTGCACAAAATCTATTCTTGGATACTAGCGGAACCCGCGGCTTGGCTCGTACTAAAGCTAGGGACGAACTCGAGCGAAGCGAGGGTGAGTCGCTAGTGTATAATAAATATAAATAAAATAAATAAATAAATAAATATTTCTCGACAATCAAACTCCACCGTCTAGTTCCAAACTAACTAACTAACTAGGCTTGTGTTATGGGTACTAGACAACTGACATGCAAAAGTTATGTATATCATTTTAAATTTGAATTTGATATACTACTAATATACTTACCTACTTTTGTATGTAAATAAATACATATTACATATAATACATAAAAACAAAGGCTTTTTTTCGAACTTTCTTGTGGGAATCGAACCCATGACCTCCGGCAACGATTACTTGTGTAAAATAAAACAGTAAGTGCAGGCGTTTTAAGGCAGAGAAATTAAAAAAGTTTTTTTTTTATTTTGACATTACAAACAGACTAAAGTTATATTTATTTGTATAGAAAATTACATAAAAAGCACATACCACTACATGAAGAGTTTTTTGAATCAGCTTTTATAACACCTTCATCGATAAAATGACTGGTTTCTATCTTTAATGATTCTTTGGAAGTGGATGGTAGAGCCGTAAAAGATTTACTTATTTTCGTTGTATTTTTATCACGTTCTTCTTCTTTTTTCTTTTTCTTATTAAATTATAGTAACCAGATAATTTCTTTTTTTTTATCTTGATTATCACTTATCGTGAAAACACGTTAAAAGAATCAGTAACACAAACTATATATTGTTTTTAGTGCTAGAATATATTCTTATTATAAAAAATCAATGCGCAGTTTGCACACACTTTCGATTATGTGATTATTCAATAATCAATTGTTTTTAATCTCATTCCCTAAAGTCAGGGAATCCCCGATACTCCACCCCGCTTTTGTCGCACGCATCGCATCGGGTTGCGTAAATAAACTCATTCAAAGAAACTCATGGCGCTTCTTTTGATTTAGGCGGCGCGGCTCTGCATGTACGGTCACACACCGGGAGGTCCTGGGTTGGAGACCCGGGTCGGGCCAAGTTTGGTTATTGAGTCTTTCTGTTTTGTAAGCCTCAGTAACAGCCCGGAATAGGGAAGTTGGCGGTGTTTCATCCCCGTGCCTCGGAGAGCTCGTAAAGCCGTCGGTCCTGCGCCTTAACTCTCACTGGTCGTGTCGAGCATTCGTCCCACCGGAATATGAGAGTTATAGGACAGAGAATGCACTTCGACACTAGCAAATAAAAACTACAATTTATACTAAGCTAACTCATAAAAGTGAACTTTACAGTTGAGGCTTATGAAGGGGAAAATGTGATAACTTTTATATTAATTATTATACTTATTTGAAATTTGGTATACTTCATAGTTAATTTATTCATTATAATTTCCTATATACATTTCATCTTAATAATTATTATTTTTTAATCTAGCGTAAGTTACTTACGCTAGATTAAAAATACTTAATTCTTCAATAAGAATTTACAAATTACACACGTCTAACTAATGTTAGCGTAGTCTATTATTACGGGGCATCATAGCGCTAAAGAACAAAATATTAAAGTTAGCTTTATTTAACCGGTACATCCGTCACTGGTGGATATCGTATTTAAAACCGTCAAATTATATAGAGTACTTAGCGTTGTATAACATTTGTAACTTCGTTATTTTTGAATATTTCTTCACGATTTTTTATTACATATAAAAAACTACTTTTTAAGCAATTTGACATTAAAAAACGAAATTACCTAAAATTTGAGTTAGCGTAGTATAAATTGTTGGTGTCAACATGTGTCTGCGCATAGACTCGTGCACTATAACATGTCCCGCGCCGTTGGCTAGTCTCATAGAGTATATTGCTACATATATAAAGCTAGTCTCAATGAGATTGGCCGCCGTGGCCGGAATCGGCCGGGAGGACATTACACACTATACATGCAGGTAACTATTACATAGGATGGTTGGACTGATTTTTCCTCACTTTCCCTTCAAAGTTGGGGAATTTAATTTTTCATTTCACTTCGAGAAACCGGACGACTAGCTACAGGAAATAGGTCAATAATTCCAAGTTATTTAAATCGGTGGTGGAAGTAGTTAAGGCTAAACAAATCATATTATTTAAATAATATAAATGTAAAAAGCACTTATTATTAATGTGAGATTTCAAAGAGAGGAAACTATGTTCTTCAGAAACTCGCATAAACATTACTTAAATAAAAGATACATATAGATGAACATACAAATTTTTCTTTTATTTAAAGTCGGTTATAATAGCCTTGAATATTAGGTATATTTTATAATAACAAGTTTCTATTATATCTCAACTATTATTTTTATGTATATGAAAATCTGTCGTAAATTATTTGTGTTTATGTTATTATTTGTCTGACAATATATTTTTATTACAGAATCTTGTTCCCGCAACGAAACTTACAATCTATGCTCGTCTTGTGAAGCGACATGCTCCGAACCATTTCCCACGTGCTCTGTACCGTGCAGATTCGGTTGTTCTTGTATACTGGGTTACGTAAGAGCATCATCTAATAGCTGTGTTTTACGTGATGAATATTGTAGCGACAAGTCAACTTAATCGACTAGTACGCCCACCTAATCCTAATGCTGTAATTTGTATTATTTCTTGAGGTGGGTTAAATAAAATATTTCTAATGTAATTGTGTTTTTTTATCGTAAAGGAAATTCTAAGGTTATTTTGAAGTCGAGTCCTTGTCAGCGTGGTGATCGTGGTAAAGGGAGGCCCGTGTCCAGAAGAGAGACGTTAAAAGGGTTTATTACTTACTAGTTATTAACATGGTAACAAACAACGACAAAGTAACGACTGTAAAGACATTATGTACTCCTCAATGAATAAAACAAATATAAACCAAGTGAAGTTTGATTATGTTCTATAATGGGACTCGCTTCGCCGCGCCGTGGGCCTGCAAAATTTTAAAACTTCTTTAGGTACCTACGTGTATAAAATTATTAAAAATATGATGGAGATAATATTTAGTGAAATTTACTATAATATAAGGTCGCTCTTCACGTTGTGTAGCGACCAATGATATTTTAACTATAGATATGTTATGAGCGCGCAATCGTGAAAACTCGAAAACATCCTAATTAGGACGTATTGCTTTTAGTCTGTGTCACCGCATGGCGACGAGTGGTACGCTGCTACAAAATTTAAAAAAATGCCATCCTGTGTATTTAGGAAATGCACCAATTATGACACTAAAGTTAATAAAACACAAGGGATCTCATACCACATGTAAGAACGCAGTATACTTCGATTTATTAATATATTTCAATTATTTGCCTAATATTCTGATATGTCATCGGTCGCTAGACTAATGTTTGTTTACATTGACGCGCAATTGACAACACTAGCTGTCTCTTTTTTCTTATTGATTTTATCGACTATCCCCTTTCTATCATTTTGACATATACCTTGAATGAAAAGTGTGTACAGTGCGTTCACAGTTATTTTACCTCTAGCTGTTATGTTGGCTAATCTCAGCGTTATGTTGCCATATTTAGCTTATATGACTCCCTTATACGAAATATTTTTTTTTATAGGCATAGTTTAAATTAACAATCGGTTAATAATAATTATGCCTATTTTTTTTACACGATAACATGTTTGAAATAAAATCTTTTGTTATCGAGACGGCTGAACACATTTAAATTTATCTTTTTAAGAAATCAGTTCGGTTGTACCAAAATTTGGTTACCAAAGTTTAAATTTTGTTCTATTTGATATACAAAAGTAAATTTTCGATCAAAATCACTCATGTAGAGTGTGATATATTAATTATTAAACATAAATTATAAACAGCAATTTGAATTATAATAAATATATTTATTTTGAATAAGCATGATCCATGTGGATTGCCAATGATGAATAATCACAATCAGATGAATCTTCGTAACTGCTGTCAGATTCTGTATCAGACTCATTATTCAATTCTATTATGAACCTGTCCATTTCAGCGTCCATACACCCATCTCTTTCACAAAGCTTGTCTTCAATGTGGCGCACATGTACGCATTGTTTTTGCCAGTCTTCTGCAGTGATTGTTTGAAAACCTTCTTCAGTTAAATTAATTATGTTTTTTGTTTCTTGTCCTACGTTTTTACTAGCTACTCGTCTTTTAACAAGACTCCACATAAATTCAATTGCGTTTAACTCGCAGTGATACGGCGGTAATCTAGCCACTTTGTGGCCATGAGCTTGAAGCATTTGATCAGCTTCATATATTGGAGCTTCTTTATGTTCTTTTATAATTTCATAAAGTTGAGCTTTTACCATGGTAGGCAGATAAGATAGCCCCTTATTTGTGATCCAGTTTTGCATTTATGTTTTGGTAGAGCTTAATGTTGGTGCCTTGTTTAACTTTACCGTGTGATAAGGGGCATTGTCCATAACTACTAAACTATTAGCCGGCAAGTTCGGAATTAGTTTTTCCTGAAGCCATTTCGTAAAATTTGTTTTGTTCATGTCATCATGGTAGTCACCTGATTTCGACTGGGATTTAAATATTAATAAAGCATTTGGTATAAAGCCCATTTCACCACCCGCATGAACAATTATCCACCTCGCACCAGCAGAATCGTTTTTTAGGACACCTTCTTCATTTTCTATTTGCCAGCATTTATTCATTGTATAAGACGCGTGAATATAAGTCTCGTCCAGGAAGACAAAAGGCCTGCCTTCATCGCGATTTTGTTTCAAGATAGTTAGGTATCTGTATCTCCAAGCTACAATATCAGGCCTTTCCATAAGTAACTTCCTCTTTGACCCACATTTTTTAAATCGAAATCCAATTTGTCGGATAATTTTCCACAACGTAGTACGACCTCCACGAAAATTTATATCAATTTTTAACTCTGCTAAGAGTTTCCCCAAAGTCGGTACCTCCTTTCTGACGGTATACATTTCATGTATTTTATTTCGAACTGCACATAGATCAAAATCATCTAGTATAATTTTCTTTTCTTGCATGCGCTTTTTTCTTGGCGTAGAAATTTTTTGAGATGTGGAAGCAGCAACTTCACCTTCTTTGGTAATGGTGCTGACGGTTTTTTCAGATACACCTGAAATAAGAAAAAAACCTTATTTAAAAGTCTAGGATAGTTATTTCTTCACTCCTGAAGCCATTAAAAGAAATAATTGAATTTCTTTGCCTTCTTCTCAATAATGTTTACGCTTAAGGTACAATCATTCGCTTCTAAAGGAAGAGTGAAGTATTAGTACAAAATAGAGGACAGCTGGCCGCAGACGACAGACGGCCCCTTGTTTATTTTATTTATTATATATTAAAAACACAAATAGAAAGGACATAAAATTAAATATAGAATTAAAGTCAAACAGTACGTACAAAAAGTCGACATGATACTATAAAAATATTACAAGTCCTTGTGTAAGTAGACTCGCCTTGTGGAGTTAGCAAATCGAACATGACGTGACAAATATATATACGGTTACGGTTTGATTAATATTAATATTATATATTATTATATTATATAAGATATTAAAATAAAATTTAAATTGGGTAAAACGTTAAAGACGGGTAACCCTATTTTACATACCTGTCATGGCGGCTACTCGTTGACGAACATTTGCAAATGGAATTAGAGGAGCATTATTGTCTTTTTCTCTTTCACAAAAATCACGCACTGATAATACAATATTTCTTCCGCTACTTTGAATCCTTTTCGGCATGATAACAGATGAAATATCACAAATATTACAGAAAAACGCTAGGAACTTCACAAGACGACTCGACAGTAACGCCAACATAAAGAAAACATATCATAACATCTGTCAGAGGTAAAATAACTGTGAATGGACTGTATGTGTGCAGCGCGGAACACTTTTTTCGGTTGTTTATTGAGCGTATAACATATCTGTAGTTAAAATATCATTGGTAGCGACCTTATATTATTTTATTGTATTTTATTTTACAGTTAAATATAAGTAAATAGTATTAATAAATAAGTAAATTCGATCTCTAGGCCTATTTACAAAAGTAATCACGAAATCTATAAAAAATATTGGAAGACGAGAAGGTGGACCACCTTAGTGGGCAGTGGGTCATGGGTTGTTCCCACTGACCTCTATAATATCACTGGACTGGCTGTTCCAAGCGTTTGACAGCAATTTTTTTGTGTCCATTTGAAGCGCCACTAGCGAGAATCCCGAGAACTAATTTTTACGTATATTGCAAATGACAGTGAGAAGAGTTTGTTTACTGTAAAGTAATTTTTGCATTTTCGTTGTTAATATAACATAAGTAGTAATTATGATGATACGGTTATTGATTAATAAAAATAAAAAAATAAAAATCTTTATATCGACATCATTAGTTTTAGTACCAAAAACTCACGCTACGTCCGACGGCGGCGGACAGCGCCAAAATGGCGAATATCAAGCAGCCACAAAAGTACGTAAACAACAGCCAGTCCAGTGGTATTATAGAGGTCAGTGGTTGTTTCTGATACTTCGCTAGCAGCAGAGTGAACCGTGAGGGCAACCCCTAGGTTGCAAATCTGCCGTCGGCGCGGAAGATCTACCAAATATTAAAATAAATGAAATGAAAGACCCGAATGATATTGAGCGGCAATTTAGAAATAGAGAGTGAAAATAAAATTATAATTGATCGATATAAAATGGTACAGTGATAGATGATGGCAATAATAAACAACTTTTTAAAGCAACGCTTGCCATAAATGTAATTAATCTGTTAGTCTGTCATATTGCTGCGTTCCACTAAGCGCTCACAACGATCAAAATGGTCTTCCACATCATAGATGAAAAATAAAGTTCCACATAACGACCGTCGTCCTAGTGGTCTCGGCGAAAACGTCACTCATGACGTCATGACTCACGCTCACGCAAAGCACACGACGACCCATCTTAAAAGGTAGGTCGTAGTGGTCGTTGATAAAATTAGCGGCATTTTCAAAATTCAAAGCATCAAAGATGGCGACCGTGAAACTTACGTTTTTTCTTGCGGAAAGAGATATTATCCAAGTGCCGCCGCATAAGATATTTTAATTATTACATAATACATTTGAACGTAAATTAATTAAATACACCACTAATATTAAATATAAAAAATCTAATTATATTTTCTTCAATATAAATCGATTTAAACAATAATAATTATTTAAGTTTATTTTCATTTTTGCTTTCTTTTTACTAACTCACCGTTCGTAATTTGTATTATTTACATCTACGCTCAAAACGCTCTATAATCCATTCCACTTGAATAAACGACAGTAACGCTCACAAGCAAGTGGAACGGGAAAAACTGTGGTCGTAAGCGTGATCGTCGTGAACGCTTAGTAAAACGTAGCATTAGTGGAACGTAGCACTAATCTTTATTTTTCATCTATGGCACTAATCAGTTGTCAAATGTCAAGTGTCAACTGTCAACCTAAAAATGAAACTTCAGTAGTTGGGACGCTTCACTTTCTTTAATTAAAAACTTATTATTTAAATAGTGAATTGTTTTAAAAATGAGTGAAAAGTTAAAGGAACTTCGTGAAAGGTCTCAGAAGCGGAAAAAGTTACTAGCACAAACGGTTAGTATCACGTGCAAAACAGTATTCAAAACTGTTTGTTTTGTAAAAAATTTATTATAAAATATATATTTTACGTGCGACTATTGACTATAAAATAACAGTAAATTTAAAATTATTTTAAAAAATGCCAAGAAACTCATTTAATCTAATAATTGTATACCTTTTTCAAACAAATGAAGCTGATTATACTTTTTAGTTAACCAATAGCCTACCTAGCATTTTTTATTATTTTTACAGCTAGGGGTGTCAAGTGTAAGTGAACTGCGACATGCACTAGGCGCATCACTTGATGTCTTGCCAAAGAAACAGGCAGTCACTGAGTACAGCTCTGATGGAAATGAAAAACCTATGCCTAAAGAACCTGATAGTCTGGTTTATACTGATTCATCTACTTTCTTAAAGGTAATAGGGTAAAGCTCTACAATTTGGTATTCTTAATAATGGATCCTTAGAGATTAACTTTGTGTTGAAAACAGTGAAACATTTTTTCAAAATAACTCATAAATAATAGTGCTTACAATCAAAGTGAACATCTCATATAATATGATGTCAGTTTTACAAAGTACCTTACAACATATTAGAACAAAAACCATAAATAATTCAATCTTACAGGAACTATACTTTTTTTCTGGGACAAAAAATAACTTTTGTGTAATAGCTAATATAAATAAAGCTATATTATTTAAAAATATCTCTATGTGCCTTTCATCCAGTTCTGTTCAACCATTGTGGCATGATTGAGTAACACACATTGATCCATCGAAATGTTTATAATAAAAATTAATTAGGTTATATTATATTTTAAAACATCTTTATCTATTTTATCTGTTTAGGGTACCCAGTCATCAAATCCACATAATGATTACTGCCAGCATTTTGTGGACACTGGTCAAAGACCACAAAATTTTATCCGAGATGTAGGGTTGGCTGATAGATTTGAAGAATACCCTAAATTGAGAGAATTGATCAAACTGAAAGATGAACTTATTGCTAGAACAGCAACTCCACCAATGTATTTAAAGTGTGATCTCAAGGTCTGTAACTTTACTGTAATAATATTTTGTTTCATATCTAAATAAAGTAAATTTTTTTAGTAACAGTTAGTTTCATAAATATATACAATTTATCACTAATTTGCACATATTATGAAAAGTTTTATGGTAACAAACAAAAGCTGATCAACATCAGTGAAGCCTCATGTTATAGTATAAAACAGAAACTCAAAATGACCGCTAAAGTTGAGAATACTTTGTGAAGTTGGTCTTTTAAGAGTAGAGGTTACATTTCTATGATACAATAATAATTATTATTGTTTGTTGTCAGACATTTGATCTGAAGACAATGGGTAGCAAGTTTGATGTTGTGCTAGTGGAGCCCCCATTAGGAGCCGGGTGGCGTTGGCGAGATGTCCTAGCTTTGGAACTGCATCACTTAGCTCAGCCTCGGGCCTTTGTATTTTTGTGGTGTGGCAGCTCTGAAGGTCAGTGGTGGCTATTTTTTAAATACAGGTTACATTTTTTGTGTTGTAGATCTATATCTAGCATAAAATCATAACTAAATGCATGTTAACATTTGAATTTTTAAGTAAATGTGAAAGTTGTATAGAAATTATAGAAAAGCACTGAAAATAAAAGGAATAAGATTATTGTTATATTTTCTAAAATACACTTTTCTACTGCTTCTTGCTTATAAATAATAATTAAAACTTATTTTAAATATTTCTTCAATTTAAAAATATTGTATTATATTATGGTCCACCCACATCATATATTTTTTAACATTGGGAAATACGTTATGTGTATCACCAGGTGGTTATGTGGGACTCACTGGCTTACAAGAAGCCAGTAATACTCACTAAAACCCAACAAATCCTCCCTCGGTCTTAATGGGGCTTTGCTGGATCACTTGCGCATTCAACCACTATGCCTCGACTGCCCGGTAGGTCTGCTGAAGCAGAACATACAGCCAAGGCGTTGTTCCACAGTCCACTCTGCTATCAGATGCTAAGTATGAGGAGCGACCCACATGACACATCGCCCACCACGACAAGGTGGATGCACGTTGGAAGGGGCCTTCATATGTCAACTTTATCTAACATTTTCATTTTATTTATTACAGGTTTAGACATGGGACGAGAATGTCTCAAAAAATGGGGATTTAGACGCTGTGAAGACATTTGCTGGATTAAAACTAACATAAAGAACCCAGGACACTCCAAGAATTTAGAACATAATGCAGTCTTCCAAAGAACGAAGGAACACTGCCTCATGGGTATTAAAGGGACTGTGCGGAGATCAGTTGACGGTGACTTCATACATGCAAATGTGGACATAGACTTAATCATTTCAGAGGACCCAGAGTTTGGTAGCACTGAAAAGCCTATTGAGATATTTCATATCATGGAGCATTTTTGTTTGGGACGCAGAAGGTGAACAATTGATGTTTGTAACAGTTAGAATTGTCTGTATGTGTAATATAAATTGCTGGTTTTTTTTTTAAATTAAAGTAATTACTCTGTTGATAAATTTTGTATTTTAGAGGATTTTTTGAATTATTGCTTTATATGTAAAATTTATAGTTTTTTTTGCTTATATGTGAATCATGAAGTTGTTATTAATTTGTATAGATATATCCATAATTAAAAAATATTGACATTATTTTGATAGTAGTCTTCTTAGGTAGGTACGAAGTGTTGCCTACCGAGTTAAATTCGTAATATAAATTACCAAATAGTGGTGACCCACTTGAAACTCGCTAGTATTAATGATAAAGGCATATGTTTTATGTAACACTTAAAAACTTTCTCTTTTACAACCAATAACATTTATAATCTTTCAGAGTGCATCTCTTCGGTCGAGACTCAACAATACGTCCCGGATGGGTGACGATTGGTCACGAACTCACCAATTCTAACTTCAACGCAGAGTTATACGCTTCATACTTCACTGAAGGCCGTGAAACCACTGGTTGCACGGAGAGAATTGAAGCATTACGACCCAAAAGCCCTCCGAATACCAGTAAAGGATCTAGACCCAGAGGTCGAGGAGGTTTCAGAGGCAGAGGTCGAGGACGTGGCGCCATTTAGCGAATATTTCTCTTACACTATAAATGTGTGAAAGTTACGTCAGCTCTGAGACTATGACGTTCGTTTGAACCCGATTTTTTGTGGGCTCTTAGACTAA
Source organism: Boloria euphrosyne (assembly GCA_951802675.2). Classification (NCBI taxonomy): domain Eukaryota; kingdom Metazoa; phylum Arthropoda; class Insecta; order Lepidoptera; family Nymphalidae; genus Boloria; species Boloria euphrosyne. The sequence goes on along the minus strand of OX637885.1, from coordinate 2,273,920 downwards.
ATCGTGATGTGAAGGACTTGCGATTTACTTTTAGACTAAATTATTGTTTTTAATTACAGCGTAATAATTCGTTACAGATGCTTATGCATTTTAAATAAATAGCGACTTTGTAACAATGCAATAAAGTGCAATTTAGTTTGCATTATGTTGCCTGTTATTCAATCATCTTATCTCTTTTGTCACATCATGATATTAGGGCTTAAATTATGTATGAGAAGGTGTTATACCAGTGGACAATCACAGGATTTTTATCAAAATATAATTCTATTTTTTTTTTCTTTATTTATTAGACTTATAATAAATAAAATTCAAATAAATATTGCTTTAGTAAGTTAGACATATCAAAAATACTACGGATACGTTCAGTTCGCTGCGTTCGTGCAAAACCGTCCTTAGGTGCAACACTTTCCGATACATATATTGTTTGGTTTAAAAGTTTGAAGTAATCCGTGCTCAACTGTTTCGTTTGAACCTTTTGTATGGAGAATTGAATTGAAGACGTGAATGGATGTGATACGTCACATTTTCGAGTTTTCGCTATTTTATGCATATTTTTCGGTTTTATAGATGTATAAGCCGTTATATATGACTATTATAGTTCAGTTCACGCACTTATTATACATACATTTATTTTTATAAAGGGTGATTTTTTAAGCGTTTGGTTTTTCATTTGAAAAAAAAACCATAATATGGTGTTAAATATAATATTTACATTGGGAAGTTAAAAATCATTACTTGCCATTTATGTTTTAAGAATTATTTCGTGCAAATGTTGGCCTCCACTACGTTTTAAATGATCCATACGCGAAGTCCAATTGTGAGGTACTTTTTCAAGCATATCGGCTAGAATATCACGGATAACACGTTAATTTTGTTATCTAGTGCTCGAATTGATGCTGGTTTATCTGCATAAAAAAGAGTTTTTACGTACCCCCACAAAAAATAGTCCAAGAGCGGTAAATCGCACTATCTAGGCGGCCTACTAACTGGTTCGAAACGAGTTATCCAAGCAGTTGTGACCAAATTCCGCACCAATTTTACACTATACGATATTAAACCATCCACTACTCATAGAGTGCGTACATAAGAGAATATTTAAGCTGAATCTGGATGCCAGCCGATATGCTTGAAAAAGTACCTCATAATTGGACTTTACGTATGGATCATTTAAAACCTAGTTTTGGCCAACATTTGCATGAAATAATTTTTAAACAATAAATGGCAAGTGCTGCTTTTTGCCTTACCAATGTAAATTTTATATTTAACACTATATTATAGTATTTTTTTTTTCAAATGAAAAACCAAACGCTTAAAAAATCACCCGTTACATACATTACACAAACTTTGAAACAATTTTTTTTGAACTAAAAATTTCCTATATAATATATCACCTTTATCCATTCATGTCTTCAATTATATGAACTGAAGTTAAAGCTGAAGTAAAAAGGATTAACAACCCTATTATATAGAGAGCCTATTGATATATTTTGAAGCGTATATCGGCAGTGCAAAGTAGCTGTAACAAACTATTACGTATTACATTTTCATTATTTTTATTGCACATTGACAATTTACGACGAATCGTTATTGTGTGAAGGGTACAGGGGCGAAACAAGGAATGCCACAAATCAAAAAAATGTAACTTAACATTGCAATTTATAATACGTGGCAAAATCTTAGGCCTCATACGCATTATGCGGCTAACCGGAATGCGGCCAACCGTCCGGCTAACCGCAGGATGCTTGCTTGCCGGAGCGTGCAGTTGAGCAACCGTCGTGGTTTGCGGTTAGACAGATTCATTTCCAAGATGGAAGTATTATATTTACTCGCGTTATAAAAAAAAAAAGAAACAGAGAAAAATGTACTGGATGTACAAGTATTTTGAATCATTTTTTAAACACGTGCACGTCAATGGCGGGCAACCGCAAAGTAGCACTAACCGCGTAGTGTGTGTAGAAACCGTCCGGCTAGCCGTCTTTGGGCCGCAGCGGTCAGAGCGACCAGAACAATCGGCCGGCAGCCGCATCACAGTGCGTATAGAAACTACTTTCTCAATATTTTTAGTTGCGGCAACCGTCCGGTTGACCGCACTCCGGCTAACCGCATAGTGCGTACGTACCGTTAATGTTCCCATACTTTTCAACAATTTGAACTTTATGTGACATTTCTTGTTTGACCCCTGTACCCTTCATTTGGATTTTGAATAAACCTCTATCAAGGATATTGAGCTTAGCCCGCCATATTGTACGGCGGGTAGAATATATCATATTTAGTTAGTTTATAATTGTTTATATTCAATAAAAGGCATACTTTCTTATATTATAAGATATAATGATAATGAATTAATTATCCAAGTTTCTGTTCTATGTCACAAATGAAATGTACTCCAATTCAATTTTTGAAGGATAAAAATAGCATTAATTCGTAATATCTTCCTTTTCATATTAGGCCTAAAATACTGATATTATTTGTGAATTAATTAAAATAATATGTTATTAGTAAATATAAATCTATATAAATACGTGTTCACGTTTTTAAATGTTCAATGAAGTTTTCTAATTTCATGTTTCAAATTCAATTTCTCCAATTTCTTGTTATAATTTAAACAAATAATAGCACTGTTGAAAAACAATTGTTTAAGATGATTCTGAAATAATTTATATCAGTAAGTAGTTTTATTGTTATAGACCGAGAGGTTGACGACCAAAAACTGCAAACATTTAAAGATTTTTTTTTAATTTTAGATGACATTGATGGAGGATTCCTTCTCGTTTGGCGCTACAAAATATAACAATAAAATTTACCTCGTAACTTAACTAAACTGTCTAAAACATTAATTTGCGAACAGTTTATTGTTTAAAAATTAAATTTTATTCTAATTTCAGTCAGGCAAATCGTATAACCAGACGCGGCAGACACATTTCAAAATTCAAAGTCGTAAAAATTCGCGTCATCTACCTGACGTATATTAAAAAAAATAGCTTTTAGAAAATGCTTGCAGGTTTTTTATCGCTCGCCTCTCTGACTATTAAGTTGTAATTTGATTTAATTATGCAAATGACTGCATAACTTAAGGTGAGACCGCACTAGGCGTAACTACACTGCACTGCAGCGACGCGACACGGCACTGCAAAATATTCTTTGTATGAAATAGTATGAGGCATACCGCACTACGCGGCAGCAGCACTACGCGACACGGCACTGCACGACAAACTTGACCAACTCGCCAAAAATGCCGCGGCGTGCTGCGTCGTGTAGTTCCGCTGCCGCTAGTGCGGTATAGCAAGCGACGCGACACTGCACGCCAATCAAGTTCCTTGAACCTTTTTAATAATAAAATGTAAAAATATGGTGGGATATTTAACGTATTTAATTTTTTTTCTAATTAATTTCATTTCATAACATTACATCTAAATAAAAATATAAATACAGTTGAACAAACAATTTGATTGATCGAACAGTATAAAAAATAATCTATCGAATAAAAAACATTACATATGAGACATAATACGCTAACTTGTAAAAAAATTATTTTTATTTTTTAAAAAGAAACATTTATCGAACAAATAATAATTTTAGAAGACCAAACGATTGGTATATAAAAAATAGTCGAAATATTTTTTCAGCCACCAGGTTCAAGGAATTCGCTAATAATGTCATAGCATATTTAATGCGTAAAACGAAAGGTTGCTTATAAAAATGGCTCTATACGAAGAACGATGTTTAGTTTTCCTTGTTGGCCAATATCCAAAGATATAATATTATGATCTCCAAAATGACATTGAATGAAAAATACCAGTAAAAATGTTAGTTTCATCCATCGTGCTCAAAGGTTGCCGAACTACTGAAAAGCAAAATCTGTCGCGTAGTGCCGCGCTAGTGCGGTATACCTGTTTTTGCAGTGCCGTGTCGCGTCGCTGCAGTGCAGTGTAGTTACGCCTAGTGCGTTCGCACCTTTAGCGTTTTGACAGACATAAGTAATTTTGACAGAAAAAGAGATTTGACAGTAACGTGTATGTATGTAGGTACATGATATCTTTTATTTACTGATTCGACTTTACGGTTGTTATATTGTTGTTAACTATTGCAGCAGCATTACCTATTGTATACTAAATCCCAGAATCTGTATGATGAAATAATTGAATATTTTTGAATAAAATTAAATATTTTTAGTATAATTTTGTTTTCCTATATTTTTACACTTGCAACGTTGTCACCAAATGTTTTTTTATGGATCTAAATAAAAAAAATCCAGTTCTCACTGTTAATCTTGGAACACTGGAATGAAGTCCCGATCGCCCAACAGATCAAACGCCGTAAATGAGCTGGATAGGTCACACCCTCCAAAGGGACCCAGACCATGTACCACGGAAGGCTCTAGAATGAAAACGCCAAGAAAAACGAGTTGGCGGCGTACTGTAATTAATGAAGCGAAGGCCACCCGGAAAACCTAGAACGAAATCATTTGATTTCAAAAGACCAAAAAGGATGGCGATGCGCCGCGTAGACCTCTGCTTCTGCCTCACCTAGGGGACATAGGAACATAAGTCAAACCCCCGCCCTTTCGTATCCGACGCCTTTTGCTTCCCGGCGCCCGGGGCGGTCGAACCACCGCGCTTGTTTTTTGAAGTAGATCAGATCTCTATAAAAAGTGGTTCACACAAATGCTTATAGATGGCGTTGTAAGTATTGTTGTTTACGACATTATCAATTGATTTTTTTAGAAAACAATAAATATAATGTAGCTTTTCTTTGATTATTTTTTCGAAATTCACATTTAAAAACATGATATAACGCATAGTTTTCTTAAGCGTAAATCCTAATTTGTGTTTAAACAATCGGAACTTTTGAGTTTTATTTTTTGGTTTAACGAGACTTTTCTTACGACGCCACTTATTTATTGTAAAGATATTTGTTAGGAATTGCGCATCTATGGTTTAATATATCAATGTATGTATATCTGTATAGTGTATACGGTTAATACAGTCGTTTATGTAGTAGTCATAACCCATTTCAGGGCTCATTTCATAGTATTTATGTATGTTTACAGTTTAACAAAAATTAGGCAACTTAGTTGACAGTTCACTAAGTAATCATACATAGTATAATGTCCCAACATATTTACAGTAAAAGGGTAAATGTTATTAAAAAAAACAAATAATACACAAAATTATATACATCAATATATTTTATTTTACATAGGTTGTCTTTAAATCAACTCGACTATTCTGAAGTTCATCAAAATATAAAAAAGACAAAACAAAAATATGTCGTATGAGATCTTTTACTTACTAAGATAAGAAAAAATTTACATATTCTATTTTAACTATTGTAGAACTAAGAATTTTTACGATTCATTAAAAAAACTTTATATAATTTGTGAAGGGGACTTTATCGACTTATTTCTAGAATACTTCAGAAATTATTAATTCCAAAAATTCAAGACATTAATGACATTAATTGAATTGAATACACATTCAAATAATTTTTCACTATTAATACAATACATAAGAATGACTTAAAAATTATACATACAAAAATTTAAACAATATCTAAAAATAAATACAAACCGTGTGTGACACGCCTTTATAGTCCGTACAAAAGTCAAAAGTCATAGACAATTTCACCACAGATAACTAATGATTTATATTTAATCCTCATCAAAAAAGAAGTACAATAAAGCCCCCCACACACTATGTATCCAATTGACACAATTCTCCTCGGATCATCGTACGCCGCTCATTGTCAAGTCTTATATTACAAAATTCATTTTGTTATCATTATACAAGGCATATTATTCACTCACTGCCGCGATCGCAGTCATACTTATAATTCCTTCATTACGAAAAAGGCATATTTCGATGAAATCCAAAAGCTGTCGAGTAATTTGTTTAAGAGCTGCGATCGCGGCGATGCGAAATCCTTTAAGTATAATCGTCATAAGATCACATTTTTTTATAAGGCAAACAACAATTTTTAAAGCTAAACCTTTGATGAAGTGGGGGTAGCGACAAACCGATAACGAAGTTCTCGTGTGAAAGTAACCAACTACACTGGAATGGGACGTTTGATGTACGGCTCACGCCACCGATGCCGTTAGACCGATTTAATTATAAAAAAATATAGGCACACTGATAAATTATAATATTATAAAAAATCTATATAAAATTTGACAGACATTTTGAATTTCAATTATCGTATTTAACGACATCGATGTGCGAAACGACAAGACTAAACGCGGTAATTCGCTCAGAGAGTGTGGTGACGTCACTTACATATCCGATACAAAATCAACTAATAAATCCTAAATTTGTACTTGATGATATAAACGCGTATAAACATCCGGACGCAAGTGTTATGTATAACAAACAAAACGCAACCAAGCGAGAGGGGACGTGGTATTTACGCTATATTTACATTATACAGTACCTAAACCAGACGCGCTTGTATATGCCTCTAGTTAGTGGTTTGAAATATTCCAGAATGCTCCATTGCTTTTAATAATTTGGATGCACAGACAACCAAATTCATGGTAACCAAGTTAACCAAAAAGTAGGTTACTCATGCAACCGAATTATTACAACCAATATGAAGTGAACTATTCAAACACCTCGCACTAGTTACTTCATGACCATTTCAAAAAACAAAGCATTAAAAATTACGAACTAATTAATGAGAAACATGTTAAGAAATCATGACACTTATTATAAAAAAGAAGTAAAACGATACTTTAAAGTGGAAGCATTCGTGTGACTGAGACAGCCAAAGCCCAAAAATTATTTTAAATATTTTAAACCTAAACGGGGTTATGGGGTTAACGAACAGAGCATTTTAATTTCGATTTTTATATATATATACATGAATTGTATATGAAAAAATATAATTTCTCAAAACTCAAGGCCGAATAATCTCTTATCACACTCTGTTGTTTCATCCCCGTTAACTTGTTAGTTAATTTTGATGGGTCATTCCGCGTCACGTGATATTTGTTAGAAACCAATAAAATATGTAATAAAAATTTAGGTGAAATGCAAGACCGGCTGCTTTCTCAACATTACTTTTTATCAAAATCAATACATTGACGTAAGGATTCCTCCTATTTGTAAATCACGGAACTAGCTTAGCTATTGGAACACATTATTTAGTCTGTCTTACGTTCATAAAATCATAGACTATAAAAAAGTCACAGATAATATATTAAAAAAAACTCAAAAATGACAGTTTCACTGCTACTTCTAAGTATTGCCAAGTTATTTTAGTTAGTTCCGAAATAACCATTAGGATAATCCATCATCGCCAAGAGAGACCCGACTTTAATAAATATATTTAAACAAACCTCCCATTATTAAACATTACATTTAAGTATTTGAAATTTCTTTAATTTTATAAAAAAATATCTAACAAATAGCACGAGACACGACAAATATTAACCACCGGCATGCGTTAAGATGATTCTATGACGTTCATAACCTAACTTAAGCTAGCCTAACTAACGTGTCCTTAACTTACTCCCTTTCAAACCAACCAACTCCCTTCACAAGTGAGATATATAGCAATATAAAAAATGGATGACGCCAATCTTTTTTATTTACTTTATATATGCAAAAAGAATTACAAGATTTTAGATAGTAAAATCATTTTTAATTTTATTAATATTAGACAAATGAAATGTAATCTTCAAAATTGAATCACATCATATTATTTTCAATAAAATAATCAATAATAGATTATTATATACAATATACATACGTCGAACATTACAAAATGGACAGTTTCTTACTTTTATTGCTATTTTAAGGCAAGAAGTATGTCCTAAGTCTCCAATTGTAAAATAATGCATTTTAAGATATATTCACACTCCGTAATTCGGGTATAATTATTCAATACATTTAAATCTAAACAAATTAAAAAAAAAACATTTTTATACTGATTTTACATTTTCGTTGCTAATTAGCAGTTTTTTTTATAATTTTAAACTCATTCCTATATCGATCGTCGCTGTCTTCCAAAGCCTTAACCTTATCATACCTAAAACGTCATAGAAACCAACTAAACCGTTAAAACCACATGGGCCCGCCATCTTAAACGTTTGCACTTATTGTACAGAAAAAAAAAACAGATCTGAATAACACTAATGTAATAATAACAATATTTACAAATCGTGTATTATTCTGACTGTCGTCACATTTTCTATTGATTTAATATATAAAGATTTTTTTGCATTTTTTTTTGTTTGTTTTTATAAAAAATGTTTAGAAAAGCCCTATTAAAATTCCCATATCTTTTTGAAATATATAAAAATAATATTAAAATTATATATTGGATGAATAGTATTTCAAATAGTATAAAAATATAGGCATAGACAATTTTTAGTAAGTTATTTTGAGTGAAATCTAAATATATTAAATCAAATAACCTATATAAAGATGCTAGCATCTAAGGCTTACTCCAAGAAGGTTCGTGTCACTATTAATATTAAAAAAAAAAACACTTTTATTTATGGCTGAATATAAACCAAAGACTCTAACATCATATATTTTCCATATCCTTTCCAAATGCTTTTATAAAATATCACGCCCTTTTTTTATTAAAACCTTTAATAATATTAGGACAGTAGGCATAAAAAATAACTTCTCAATGCTAACAATATTAAAAAAAATTGCACGAAGTGAACTTTTTTATTACGCCTACTATTCACGACTTACCTACATAGTATAAAATCGCATACACACATCACATATATATCTAATACATATTATATTTATTGAAATTTAAAAAATATAGAAATAAAAAAATGAAGTAATTAATAAATAAAACGTTTACTATATTTAAAAGATGGGTGAATGCAATTTTATCCTACGTACCTATTTTTGCTTGGGAATAGAAGTGTTAAAATTAATAATGAAATTTATAAAAAGTACAAGTATTGTATCTTTGGGTAGAGTCTATTTGGACTGACGGTGAATGGGTAATTTCCGGCTGCCTACAGTTTTCCGGGTACTTTTTACTTACTTTAAAGCACTGTGGAATTTGTATGTTTAAATACATATTAGTTAAAATAACAAATTGAAAAGAAAATCAACATTGACTAAAAATCTCCTTCAATATTCGGGGTATGAGGCCAGGTCTGCCGCGCCAAGGTGTGGCCGGACTGAGCATTTCTTCGAAAACTGCTAGTATCTCTCAGACATGCAGGTTTCCTCACGATGTTTTCCTTCACCGTAAGACAAGTGTAATCAGGATAGAAATGATTTGCACATGAAAATATCAGAGGTGAGAGACCCGGTTTTGAACCTGCTTCACTTGGCTAACCAAATGAGTGGGCCACTGCTGTCTCAATATTGCAATATTCTTCACCAATAATCTTATTAAATAAAAATATAACCATACAAATCCCACAGAACATCATACATAGCCTAAAAGATGGCAGTTTTTGAGATCTTTGAATCTACACGAAATTACAGTCCTATACGGGACTAAGTCAAACAAAATAAGATCTATTGAACCAATGCACTAAGAACAACTGAATATAGGATGATACATTAAAAAATAAACAAAAATAAAAAAAGTTAATAATAAAATTCTCACTATTTTTATTATATTTTCAGTTATAAAAGAGGGAAATGACGATTTAATGTCCATTAAAAATGAATTCTAACAATGGACAAAAAAATTAAATAAACATGAAAAAAGAAATTAAAGTCACACTTCACATTCCGTTGTTAATAGTGCAGTGTACGAACAGATCAGGTGGGAACATCTGCCTCGCCTAACGGCATAGTAATTCTCTAAACATAGTTATAAAACGATTTAACTAATGATTGTTTAAACAAACAACGAGACCGCATCAAAATTCAATTGAAATACCAACATTGAAGATGAAGTTGTTTTTGTACTATTTGAAGCTTGACCACATCAAAGCCTATAAAACATAGTCGGCCAACGTACGTGACAGCCAGCCCAAGCTGCCATACTGTCGCTTGGGGCATTAGTGTATGGCAGCTTGAGCTGTCACGTCCGTTGGCCGACTATATGTTTCATAGGCTTTGACCATATATTGCCAGTAAGAGTAAAGACTGACTTTGTAAACGATTAAAAAAGACTAGTTTGTTGCCCGCGACTTTGTTCGCTTGTGGAAGCCTCCTCAGAATCGAGTATATCGAAATATAGTTTATTTAATTACAAAAAAAAAAGTCAAATTAAGTGTAGTTTAAACGAACTGTTATATTAAAATACACATTTTTTTTCTGGCTTCTGGAATCTACTAAATGAAATTTGGCGGTAAATATTTAATGTACGGACACGCTTAACTATCAATTATATGTATATACCGTGTAAAGGATGCGATAACAAAACAGCACCACAAAACATTGGTTCCATATTACATTCACTGACAAATTACATTCAATCTGTTTGGAGTGGCACTAAAATATTCATAGATACAAAAGTAGGCCAAACAAGAGGACTTACGGATTATACTGACACTGTACCAAATATCGAAATTCACATGCATTCAATTTTTATTGAAAATTTAAAGAAATTTTAATCATTCGGCTATTTCAAAACAATATTGTCACTGTTAAAAATGGAGAAAAACCTACAGTAAAGTACGACATAGTCGCTTTGACACTGGCCATTATCAACTATAAATATTTAAATAAATATCGGAACAACGTTTTTAAATTAATATTCGAAATTTAAATTAAAAGAAAAACAACAAACGAAATTTAAAAACCTTGTCCGCAAAGTAGCAACACACGTAGTTTTCCAATTACAGAGCATAGTGCGACTCAGTGGCGCACAATGCCGAATTATGCTGAAGCTTCTAATTGGAACGTGAATAATGTTTACAAAAGTATAATCCTGTAAAATAAACTTGTTTACAGATCCGAATTTTAAAATAAAATTATATTCATATTTTAAGGTGGAATATAAAAAAAAGTATTTTTTTAGCAGTTTGATGCGAGTATCACCCGAGAACAGTACTTTTGAGAGTGCTCGATTGTGCGAAGCGTTGCTGTAGTTGGAACATTCAACGTTGAGCATTATGCCGCATAATGCGCTCTAGTGCTGTAATTGGAAAACTACCACAGCTTCCATAAAAAAAACGCATAACCGAAAAAAAAATAATTGAAATGAAGACCGTAAAATGTACTTATTCAGTCATAAGATTCGCTATACAATATGTTGTGACCATACGAGAAACCTTTGGGTATCGATAGAAAAAAGTACAACACTCATCGCAAGTGCAAGTTGGAACAAAACAGTGTTACCAGTACATCGGCACTTAAAGATCCACATTCAAATTATATATCACAAAGTTTCAAAAATCCACCAGGGCGGGGCACAACCCGTAAATAATTTATATCTACACGTTAACACACATAGAACACTAACTGTTCAACGTCACTAGGGCTCAAGTCTTAAAGGCTGTATAATTCGGCCCATCGCCTTATATTAAGGGTTAAAGATGTGCGATCTCTCCCCGTGCCACCCTCACAAGTACGTAGATTCACCTGAAAAATGTAAGAATCCCGTATAAGCCATCAGAACGATTACAAATGCCACAATATAAGTAACTGTTATGAACTTTTGGGTTAAAGAGTTTTTTTTAATTCAATTTTTGAATGGTAATAATAATAATGCCCAAAAATTCTCACAGTAACAGTAAAGCAATTTGAAACGCCTCTCAATAGCTAAGTGGTAAAAGTGAAAAAGCTAATTTTGTACAAATTAATAGGCGTTCAAAAATTGTGTGGCATGTGTGATGCGTCTGGTTGTGCAAAGCGAGTGAAAATGAATGAATGTTATCGTGAATGAAAAAGATTCTTTTATCGTACCCATATTTAAACAGAAAAATCTTTACCAAAAAATATTTTTTTTAATTTTTTCTGATATCGAGCAGAAAAAAAAGAAAAAATATTATATATTTTTAACTTCGTAATAATTTCTTGCATTTATATGTAAAAATATGGGTATTATAAAAATTAGACAGCTTGAAACAAAACCTATGCACATTACACATTCCACAAGGACAAGGGGTAAAGTGACCATATTTTTTAACAATATATACAAATAAAAATGGTCATGAACTTTAACAGAAAATACTTAAATTTCTTACACTTTCATATATCATTCCATATTTTCTGTTTAAGTCGAAGCATGCACATTGTTATAAGCAAAATTAACACGAAAAGAACATAGCGTCACAACCTGGAAGAAAAAGAGGTCTATTCTAAAAAAAAACAAATAAAATAAACCAAAGTATAAGTAATTAAATGGACTGAATGATATCGAACGGAGAAAAGCATGACGTAAAGAACAAAACGGAATTATATGATAACGTCTCGAGGTAAGCGATTGTTTGGAAAATAGTAGTGATATTAGTTATTATATAAAATATCGACTATTTTCAAAACAAATTTAGTATTTTAATAAGTAAGCCGGGGCGTATAACAATTTTATTCACAAAAAAAAAGAACGCTTTACGATATAAAGAACCCATTCGTTTTATAAAACATTTGAATAATTAAAAATACTTTAATATTTAAAAAAAAACGCATAGGTTCATTATGAAGGCTCATTTATGTAATACTTCTTGCTATACAAAAAAAAATAAAAAAAAATCAATAAAAAATATTATCATAAATGAGTCGTTATATAGTAAATAATAATTAAACGAGGCGAACAAGGCGTACAGGGCACATATGTTACATGGTGGCACAAAGGGGAGCATGGGTTACACGGGCGAGGCGCGGGGCGGGGAGCGCGGGCGGGGTACCATAGACTTTGAGAATGGACTGAGCAAAACCCGTATGAAATTGACCACTCTCTAGAAAGAGAGAAAGCGATCATGCGGACAATACCTGTCTCTATCTTGTAGATTTGCATGTAATATACAATTCATCCGCTCCTGCAAGTCTGTGACGTGGACCAATCAAAATTCTAGAAAAAGACAACTACTGACCGCACGCTCGTTTCATCTCTCTTACACATTCCTGCCCGTATTTACTGTACAGTTGGATAGGGAACTTTCAGTCCATTCTCTAAGTCTTATGAGGGGTACTAGCGTACAGTATATTTACGTGTGCGTGCTGTTTTCGGGCGACAGCGGGCGGTAGTCGCCGACGCGTTCGCACGCCGCCCCTGTTGTATACACACTCTCGTTACATTTATTGTTTAATTATTTCATCCATAATAATGTTATGAATGCGATAGTGTGTTTCATACATATATCTTACATTGAATCAAGATTATAACAATAATGATAATGGGGTAGTTGTCACCACCAACATAATGACATACTTTGTAAAAATATTAAGTTAAGCTAAGTTAAGTTTTAAAAAACTCGATCCACTCACACTTTGTATGGCATTGACTTTAACATGTGACGTCACTTAATTGCACGGTCACATGACAATTTTTTAATCAATTTTCAAACCCAAAAAAAAAACAACTAAAAATCTAATTCTATATTTTTTAAAAAATTAACTGTAACAAGGAAAGTGATTTTAAGGATAGGGATAATTTTTAGTTAATGGTGTCAACTACTCAATTGGAAGATCATGTGCCGAAATACGAGACTGCCACCAAATAAAATACCTAAAGTCGCAGATTCGTTCCTTTGTAAAGTAAAACAAGTGTATTTTTCAGCAAAATAGTAGAGGTGTTTATAAGGTAATATTAATTTGTTAACTAAAACCAAGTTTATTAAAACATTGTTTTAAAGTCGCCATATTATAATTAATATTTTATTAATTTCCCAAAATGTGTATGAGTTGTGTACTATCACATAAACTATGAAACAAAATGCAAACCGGACATTCGATGTCTTTTGTTGCTTAGAAAATTAGAAAAAATATGAAATTAAAGGATGCCTCCTAATATTGTACAATATTTTACTATTTTTCCAAACAACTAAGACCGACACCACATGATAGCATGATTTTTATAAGTATTTATGAAGATACGTTATCTATTTATTCTATGTGTGTCTTAACTTCAAAAAAAATTGTCCTTTGAAATGAAATGTGCCAAAAAATTATTAATTAACTGTGCCGATAATACTTATAACGTTGTTTCAGATAAATTTTTATATACGTTTATATCATTATATACATAAATAAAAAATAATATGTGAATAGATAACAATTGAAAACTTGTTATCGGTTTGAGATCATTAAATCTATCGCCTCTGCTAATGGCTGTCACATTTCTCGCTGACATTTTCCATAACCATAAAGAATGCAATAAATATTAGCCAATATTGATATATTTTAGAAATACGTAGTATAAACTTGTTATTATAAAACATGTTTTCGATATTTATAATATATTCATTATTAGAATAATCATAACAAAAAAAATATAAATATTTACGTAAGAAACATGACATTCCATTATCAACACCACCCTATTCATAAAAAAATATAAAACAACAAAAGTGTATAAAATTATAGTGCATGATTCTTGCAATCTTTAACAAAGGAGTCTTAACAAAAAAGTACATAACAATAACTAAAAACACTCACATACTATACAGGTACCTATGTCGATAATGATCAAACTATAACGGTTTTATTATATGTGTAATTAATATAAACAGCCCGCATAAAATATATTATTCTATTCGAGCTTATTTTTTTTATCTACGAAGTGTCCATTTACAAATAACGCAAAACTATATAGCATATCTCCATCTCTTTTTTCATTGAAAAATAAATGTTATACTTTGTGCGCTGTAGCATGGTGCGGGTGACAGTTTCCTATATGACGTTGTCATCTGTCAGTACCACATGACTAGGGATGTGACGTTATGCAATTCATTTTTATCGCTAACGATACTCATTTTTAGTAATATATAGATAATTAGATAAATTATTAAATTAAATAATAATATAGATAATTATATATAGAAATATAGATATTATTAGATTAAATAATAATATAGATAATTCTCATTTTTAGTGTTATGGAAATTACTGTGTTATTCAGTTGCGCAGTGTAACTACGTGTATAAACTTCAATAAATATATTTTATGGCTACATAATAATATCTTTTTTCTTATATAAAACTAGCAGTACCCGCAGCTTCCCCAGTATTCAAGTAATTTTTTTCTTTATTTGCTAAAGTTTCTTGATTTTGTTGTTATTGCGATGCCTAAGCATACAAAAAAACTGTTTTTGGTAGTCAGGCCAGGGAGCTTTATATGAGTTAAGACGAATAAAATCATTTTTTTATATATGTTCTGTTGTTTCATTAATATAAGTATAGACTATAATTGAACTACTCCCAAAATACGTTTTTTTATTATAAAAAAACATCGACTATCCATCGTAGCAGTACATCCCATCACTAGCTTACGTCTATGGCGTTACGTTATACGCATAGCACTTTGCTTAATTTTTCTTTTCATTAGATTTTATTTGCAGACTAGAACATTCTGGTTGGGTTTAATTTAATTTATTACAGTAAATAATGATTTAATATATTACGAATGTGGTACAGCTGAAATACTAAGTCATAATTTGTAAATCGCGGCAACTTTCAAGAGTGAAATGAAACGTTACTGAAACTGTCACCCGCACCATGCTACAGCGCACAAAGTATAGAGGGAGACAACAAACTGTATACTGTTTTAATCAATCAATAGTGTTGATATCATTTATCTATGCCATGTAACTCGGCATGAACTTTGTTTTTTATTAATTTTAGCCTTAAATATTAAACATAATATATGAATTGCTTATGTTACGACTATTTTATTTTATTTTTAGTCCATTTAGGACTTTATTTAATGAGGTTAAACGATATTCCGGACGCATGTAACAAAAAGTATACATACATACATATAACTTCTGTATTATTCTATTCAAGCGTCCCTATACATGAAATAACTTTAAAGATCAAAATGATCTAATTAATGAGTAATAATTAGTTTGAAATTATACAATACATATTTATTATGGCTTTAAATAATCAATCGCATAATTATTTCTTCCATTATTGTTAACTAAAGTCAAAATAAGTTCTTATCAATAAAAATATGTCTATCTAACAACAAGTTTCTATATATTAAAAATATTATTTACGCTTATTTACATGTTTGATGAGACAAACTGTTTTAGAACACAATATATTATTGATTTTGCATTTTGATTTAGGCCGTTTCCTTGAAAGAGATACTAATCATCTTTTTGTTTCTTTTTCCTGTTCTCCCCGAATTTCCCACTAAACTCCTTCCAAGACGCTCTCATATCGCCTAAAAGTCTAGCTTTGGACATATCTTTACATTTCTTATCTTTTTTATCATTTTTACTTTTACTCGGATCACATTCAGTCGGATTTTCGGGTTTAGTCTCGGGAAAGTCCGCATTAGCTTTTTCGGGAAAACTATTGTCTATGGATAGATATATGTCATTATCAACATGAAAATCAGGATCGATAGGATAATTTTGATTTTCTGAATAAAGATTGTTATCTGTTGAGTGTTTATTTCCATTGGGGCAGACTTTGTTATCCATAGAAGTTTCAGTTTCATGGTATGGGTCTATAATAGAATTGTCTATGGGTGGTTTCGATAGTCCTACATTTTGACAGTTTGGTTTTTTATGGCATAGTTCTGTAGTGTGGAGAATTTCATACCTATCGCTATCAGAACTTCTCTTATTTTTACACAAACCTTCGCATCTAGCAGTATGGGATATATTTATAGTTAAATTATTACTTATTTCACTGTTTATATCAGAATTTAGATTTTTACGCATGTATTGCTTATGGGCATCACGACCACAAAGAATATTTACGTATGGTAGTTCAGAATCTTTAGTATTTTCATCTAAATTGTTTGTTGAAATTGGACATTTATAATTTTTCTTATACATATTCGCACACTCCTGTTCTTTACCAGGACATTCTACATTACATAGTGTATGCAATTTATTACACAAAACGTTACTTAAAGGAACGAAATATAAGGGTGATTCAGTTGGATTTTTGTTACAATTATATGAAGTTTTATTCTCAAAATTTTCTCTTATATCTGAAATATTCGCTTGGGACTTTTTATGGTGACTGTAATTGTATGGGTATATAGATTTATCTCTAACACCACTATTAGATAAAGCCGGTGCCACACCGGTTAGTATACTTTCATCGGCTAAAGTTGTCACGCTATACTGTTTGCTTTTACATGGCGCATATAATAATGGCGCTTCAAAGACTGACCTATCCGAGTATGAGGATTTTATACAATCCGATCGATACGACAAAGGAGGTGATACACTAGACAAGTCTTGTTTTGAAATCGAATATACTGGTGGGGCTTCACTTATAGTTCTATCAGATTGATATTTGGGACATAAAAGCGGTATCACACTGTCCGTCACTGTGAGCGCATCTCGAGTAGGCACAAAGGTGTATAAAGGTGGAGTCACACCTAAAACCTCAGTATGTAAAGATGGAGTCACACCTAAAGCCTCAGTATGTAAAGGCGGCGTCACACTCTCGTCAGCAGAGAGGTACAGCGGCGGTGTGACGTCAGAGGCGAGGGTATATAAGGGCGGGTGCGCGTCCGCGGGCTCAGTACACAAGAAGCCCTCACCGGAGTCCCAGTGCTCGTCGTTCTCGGAGCAGGTGGACGCGGAGGAGGGCGTAGAGGGCGCTCGCAGCGACTGCGTGCTGAACGTCGACGACTCTGGCTGCTTCTGTATTATTACCTCCACCTACAATTTTATATGGTTCATTTGAATACAATTATTAAAGAAGTACTGTATGTGAAAAATTATTAAAATAATACTTAAAGCTACTGTATAATTAATGACAATAGTAATCCTATAACTTAGATTCTCAAGTGTATTAGGATCAAGCTGTCAGACGCCATGAAACTCCAATACAACCAGCTTCAATGAATTTTGCCTTAATCAGTAACTTATATGGTACAGTTTTCTAATGAATGTAATGATAATTCGATTAGTAGTAGCGGTAGTTTCTTAGTTTATCGCGAACAGACAGACAAGCAGACGAACGCAGTGGAGGACTTTGTTTTGTAATATGATTGAGATGCGGATATGTCTAACAATTAATATAAATTATAAATTTTAGGTATGCAGTATGAAATGAGGTAAGGTGCAATACTATAAATAGGTATATAATATGTATGTATATAAGTGTGTGTTTTACCTTGAAGTCAGGACTATACAGCTTATGTTGCTTGTCTTTGTGCGCGTCGTCCAGCTGCCACTTGTCCAGTGTCAACTTGAACGTTTCTAAGTTTGGACCTGTGGAACATGAAACATAATTATTGATTTTGATTATAACAATAAATGATATGATAAAACCATTTTTATTGTTTTTTTATTATTATTATTTTCTGACTTTTGACATTATATTAATACTAATGTGGGTTGGCAGAAATATTTCCAGAACCCCTGGATTTGCATTATTATCGTTTTAAGTAGAGTTCTTGTGTTTATACTGCTAGTTTGCTAACCTTTTTTTTTACTAAGGTATGTAACATAGATTTTTAGTAGTCTTTTCTCATCACACCTAATTACATCCACCTAACATGGTAATTAGTAAACAAATATATGATACAATGAAATTACTTGAATAAAAAAACGCAACTAAAGGTGAAACACGGATGCTTATGCGATACTCAAATCACATTATTTAGTATGAAAAAAAAACCAGAATTTTGGATTATGCCACTTCAATTGTGAGACAATGACGAGGTACGTTTTAACTATGCCAGTTCAATAGACAATGGGGAGGTGTACTGACTGTCGCTGGGCGCGGGCACGGGCGCGGCGCCCACGCAGGCGGTGACGAAGAAGGTGTTGAAGCAGAAGTGGAACAGGCGCTCCTCCTTGCGCATCATCATCTTCTGGCGGCAGTACACGTCCACGCGCACGTCGCCCTGCAGCGGCGTGCAGGCCGCCGGCGCCACGCTCGCCGCCGCCTCGTGCCGCCGCAGCTCGTGGCTGCCCAGCGACGCCTGCGGCACAGTACGCCCCACCGCCCGTTAACATATAGCACCTTCTAGTGCTACTGGCACTGACCTCTATAATACCACTGGACTGGCTGTTGTCAACGTGCTTTTGTGGCTGCTTGATATTCGCCATTTTGGCGCTGTCGGACGTAGCGAGACGTAGCGAGAGTTTGTGGTACTAAAACTAATGATGTCGATATAAAGATTTTTATTTTTTTATTTTTATTAATCAATAACCGTATCATCATAATTACTACTTATGTTATAATAACAACGAAAATGCAAAATTACTTTACAGTAAACAAACACTTCTCGCTGTCATTTGCAATATACGTCAAAATTAGTTCTCGGGACTCTCGCTAGTGGCGCTTCAAATGGACACAAAAAATTGCTGTCAAACGCTTGGAACAGCCAGTCCAGTGGTATTATAGAGGTCAGTGCTACCAGACAGTTGGTACATTAAATATATATAATTTTAAATACATAATATATACATGCATATTTTTATAAACATAAACGTCAATGACTGACATGACATGAACCATCACATGAATGGATAATTCCAGCGGGATATTGCTTGTATTAGCAATAATTTACCTTTTTTTCATTAAATTTCTATTTCTCTTATTTCTTAACAATTAAAAGCTATGAACAACGTCCATCGGCCTAAAAAAACTTGATCTTTCTTGAGTACTAGTTTACGTAAAGATTTTTATAAACGGTAACCTAAAAGTGCTGTGCTTGCCTGGCATCAGACATCGTGTTGAGGCTCATTAAAGTCTCAAAATTGATTGAAGATACTCTACCACTACAGTACAGGCAAATAGAAGATAGAGAAATAGAAAGAAAACCTTACATACGCAAATAAATAAAAAAGTACGTGCATACAAAGTACACATGTCAGAAGTGAAACTTCTTTATTTAAAATTTAACTCACTGTTTACACACTGTATAAATACTAATGATATTGCAATTTCACTTTAAAAACAATTCCTCACGATTACCAGCATGAGCAGCCACGTCATAAGTTAGACTGTATATTGTAATACTTTGCTACACATGACGTCACATTAAAAATCACCGACTTGCGGTGGGCGACATCCCCGACCTGCGCGCGCATCTTGACCGTCTGAGGGGTGGTGGCGCTAACTCTTCCCCGTCTCTGAGTGCCTGGTACTTGATTTACGTGTGTGCTTTCATACCCCTCCATGTTGCGTTAAATGTTTAACGCAACCTTATTGGAAGTCGCATAAGCAGTTTCACTTCAATAATCCAGCCTAGTGTCAGCCCAGCAGTAGCCCAGCGGTAGCGTGTCGCTTATATAACCGAGTGATGCGGGTTCAAATCCGGGTCTCGCACCTCTGATATTTTCATGTGCGAATCATTTCTATCCTGATTACACTTATCTCACGGTGAAGGAAAACATCGTGAGGAAACCTGCATGTCTGAGAAAACCTAGCAAGTTTTCGTAAGACATGTGAAGTCCGCCAACACGCACTGGGCCAGCGCGGTGGACTATGGCCTGATCCCCCTCGTACTGAGGGAGGCCCACCCCCAGCAGTGGGGCGTTAAAAAGGGCTGACGATGATGATGATGATTTCAACACTAACCTTAAACTGTGGCTCCGCCTGCGACACGACGAGCTCGAGCGTGCACTGGCCGCCGTTGAGCGCGGGCGGCGGCGACATGCGCACCTCGCGCACGTGCACGCGCGTGGCGCGGTACGCCAGCCCGCCGCGCACCAGCGCCGCGTAGTACTCCACGTAGCGCCGCTGCGACGGGATCGTTACACCTGGGAAGTGGAAACGGTTAAATCTAATTGAAACTTGTTAATTAATATACTATCAAGCCTACTTATTGTTACATTATTAAGACAGTGGTAGCCCAGTGGTAACGCGCTCGCTTCCGAGAGATGTTGGTTCAAATCCGGTTCTCGCACCTCTTAATATTTTCATGTGGGAATTATTTTTAACATAATTACTACTTATCTTACGGCGAAGGAAAACATCGTGAGGAAACCTGCATGTCTATATCAAACTAGCAAATTTTACTCAACTTAAGACTCTACGAATAGTGACGCGAGATGAATTCGTAAGCTTCGAGTTCTTTGACTCGGGTGCGAAAACCGACAATGCTACGAAGTCGCCCACGGCTAATCCTATTTTCATTAAATCAAGTATTCAATATAATATTAATAATAAATACCAGCCTAGTGACAAACATCTGTACATAACAAAAGTGAAATACTATTCGTTATTTTCGGATATTCTATATCTATACATATTATAAAACAAAGTCCTCCGCCGCGTCTGTCTGTTCGCGCAAAACTAAAAAACGACTGCACTGATTTTCATGCTGTTTCCACCAATGGAAAGAGTGGTTCTCGAGGAAGGTTTAAGTATATTATTTGTCAAGTATTTTAATTTATTTTGACGAATATCAAGGAGTAATCGCTAGAAATACGGACGCAAGAATAAAATGCAAGCGTTGCTTCAAGAGCCGCTTCGATTGATGTAATCGCCGACCCTACGCTCACCGTCTTGCCTACTGTTTTCAACGTTCTACCACCAATTCCTATTCTTTAATAGTGTTAAGAACGCAGGCGAAGCCGCGGGAATTACTAGTATTTATTAAACTCAAGAAAAACGGAAAGTGTGAGTGAACCTAAAGTTTCTATCCAATATTGTGTTATTTATACAGAACAAAGTCTGTTCGGTCTGTTATTGGCCAACATAACGAACCCAAGACAGTTAACTCAAAGGTTCATCAAAGCAATTAAAATACATCACATTAATTTATTCATATTCAATGATTCCAATGTAATTTTCTTATTTAGAAGAAGAATATAAATCCTTTTGTTACTGTGTCCTACTTTAAATCTCATGTGTGAAAAACTACACTAAAAGCTAAAGAAAACTACCTATATCAAATTAAGAAATTATTTTAAAAATATGTCTATATATGAAAAACTAATGTTATAACCATACCTTTCTCGTCGTGTGCCCTTTTAGTGCCGTAAAACTTTAGAGCCTCGTCCGCCGTCGCCTTTTGCCCGCTGTACAAGAGATAGCAACATATCATCGTCCCTGAAATAATTACATACAATTTATATTTATCTCATAAATCTCTAATAGCGTATAAAGAGAACGTACATACGAGTTAATTTGACCAGGGCCGTTATGAAATAAAAATCTATTCATAGCAAAAGTGTTAAATTTAGTGCATATGTTTTTTCTGTATCTTTTGATTCATCATTTAAAGTATTGGGCAAAATATAATTAAATTTGATATGTTCATAGTACTATTTAAAGGGAACTTTTTATTAAAAATGACTTCGCAGCAGACATTTTTTAATATATATTTTTTTTATTTTAGATACTTTAACAACCAGGGCTCGGAAACCCGTTCAATTTTTAAATCAGTTTTTTCTATTTGCCCCGAACCGAAAAGGTTTCAGTTTAAGGTCTCGGTAAGGTCCTTTAAACGATAAGTTTCTTAAAAGAATTTAGGTTCCATGACGAAATCAACCGTTTATACTGAGTTTAGGTGCATTTAAATTTTACTCGTCCTTACTAATGAGTGAATGCCTTAGTAGTCGGATACGTCATACGTTATGTTTTTTACTTATGAATGAATTGACCGGTTTACTTCGGCATCAAACCCGAAGCCCAAATTTTTTCAAAGAATAACTGTTAACCATTAGGTATTTTATCGGTTTACTAAGCTGTTCGTTTTCATTTACCGGTTAAAGAGCGATCTATGAATTAACCATTACCGGTTTTGGAAACCGGTTCAGTGCCCAGGTTCCAACGTAGATTAAATAGAGCACAGCGCAGACCGGGATAACGACAGTCTAACTTGTTTAGAATATACAAAAGTTTCAATACGAATAATCCACGGTTACAAATAACATTGATAGCGATCACATTGTGATATGCTAATTTGAATATCGGGCATTAAAATGTAAATCTATTAAGCTATCTCTCATGCATTATTTATGAAGTTGAAATAAATTCGTTCCAATAAAAAAGACAAAAAATGACCTTAAATATGATAATAATAAATTTATTTAAAATTGTACACACGTGTTGTAAAGTAAAAGCTGCTAATTGCTATGGAACATGTTAATCTAAGCTCCACACTGTTTAAACCGTTTTTTTTTTGCATAAAGATCTTTTTGTTTTAAAAACAATAAATATGTATATTAATATAATATCTTAATGTATGTCTCATAACCGAATAATTTTAAAAATCTCTACATCACATACTTCGTTGTCTAACTTTGATAGAGAAGTCACTGTGTTAACTAGCAGCAAAGGGGTGATGATACAATATCTTTAATGAATAACAAAAAACTACTACAACTTAACGAATCATTTATCGAATCTGTACATTAAATATGTTTTGGAAATTAGTGAAATAATTATTATTATCGATACAGAAACCGAACTTAGGTTTTAGAATATTTATCTGTCTGTCTGTCTGTGACCGCATCCCGAGAAAACCACTGGGCAGATTTTGATGAAATTTGTTACGATGATAGTTGATTCAAATTCAAAATATTTTATTCAGCATAAAATTATTACAATTTTTTACTTAATGTCATGAGTCTACTACCAGTTCGGTAAGAAGAAGCCGCTGACCTGAGAAGAACTGACGAATTATTTGGATCTTATATAGGATACAGCGGGAAAATATAACTTCTCAGAGAAATCTATAAAACGTAGGAAACGAACCCGAGCGAGTAAATCACAAGTACATACCTATATAAAATATGCATCAATCGTCAAATAAAACAACAACGCCATACTATTTTTATAGAAATATATCTAAAATGATCACCCTCCTTTCACATCCAAACGCGTTCCTTTCATATCGAACGGCCCGTTTTTTACATGACCACAAAAAGGAACTGTAGGGTCCTTCGAAATTTACGACTTCGAAACTTTCGTACGTAATTCGGGCAATTATACGCCGTAAAGAAATTTCGCAATTACGCCCCCAAGTTTTGGGGTACTTTTTGTTTGCATGACAATAGCCGGCATCAAAGGCAATGTAGCACGTGTAATTTCAACCTTTGTGAGGGGAAACTATTATTTCGCCGCCATTTTGTGATAAATATCTCGGGAATGCGAACTCTTTTTAAAGTTTTATTCATCCCGGCATTCGTATGCTGATGCGGGGTCTGCACATGTTTGACCTTTTTGCTAAATATTTTACTGTTCTGTTATCGTACGGTCTAACGTGAATAATGAATGTAAGCCAATAGCGTATTGAACGTTTTCATTTGCTTTGTATATATATTAGGGTGCTACAAAAAAATTATTTTTTTGCTTTTACCTTCTCAAACGTTTATAATATACTTTAAGTATATAAAATCCTCACGAAAGATGGGCGCTGTAGCTCAACTCTAGGAGGTCGCTATTTTAATTTTAATTTCTCATTTAACGATAATCATATTTTAGCTTTCCAAAACTCTATAATAACAATGTCGGCAGTCGGCTATATATATATATATATATATATATATATATATATATATATATATATATAGAGCTCTATATATATATATATATATATATATATATATATATATATATATATATATACGTAAATTAAGTTAATATAACGACTTTAGTCAAAAGTTGAACTAATACGTATCAATTTTCTAAATTTATAAATTATAATACATTTTTGTCTCCCTACCTGTCCTTCCTTTTCCAGCTTTACAATGTACTGCGGCGACATTCCGTGAGTCTTCGCTTAGCCACGTATGAACACTCTCGCAAAACGGCTGTATCTGCTCGATCCTCGGTGGCTCGTGATCCTTAAACGCGAACTTCTTCACCTGAAATTATGAAAGGGCTACTGTCAGATGTTGTAGAATACTATGAGTACGAGGTTCCAAGTGATAGTGACACTTACACTAAGTTTTAATTTTAAAATAACCACCATCTGTAATGTCTCTGTAAATTAATTCAATAAAAATAAGAAGTAAAATATATTTAACTATTACCACCGACTTGTAATTAACGTTCAATTTAAGATATTTGGATATCCTTTTTACTAAACCTTGAGAAATGCATTTAGGCATACCACCTGCTACATACAGCCTACAGATTATGCAGCACTCACCGTCAAATCCAGTACCACTTCATTTAATGTTCATTAAAATTTCCACTATACAGAAATTGCACGATGTTGTTAATAGATATTTAACTCAACGGAATTCTATTATATATAGATTAAAATTAATAAATCAATGAAAAAACAAATTAAAACTAGGTATCAACTGAGAAATTAATTCTAATTAAGTTATGAAAGTTGCGCTTATAAGAATGGCTTTTTGAAGTCAAAGCTGTCACAACTTAAAATTTCATAACTTTTTTATTTGTCGAGATATTTTTACAATTTTTACATATTTCTCTTATACTTAATTAACAAAAATATAATAGTAGGATCTTCTCCATTATAAATAACATTATTTTTTTCTTATTTTAAATATTTAAAACTTAATATAGATATGCATAAGATGGTAACAGGTACCTAAGTCAGATTTAACAATTATTAAGAAAGTCAAGCATTTAAGTTAAATACGTTCATTTAGAACATCGAAGCTCAACCAATATGTCAAGTTTACGATATATGTATTCTTCAAAAGACGTATTCGCAATGTGGGAATGCGGTTAGCATATTTCAGAGGATCACCTGTGAAACCCTTTGCTGGAAGTGGTTTGCGGTCACGGCTCATTTCGGGATTTCGTATGGATACGTTATGTGAAACTATAAAATAACCGCCAAAATCACCCATCCGCCAAAATTATATGATAACATTGATGTTTTTTTTTTAATTTGTAAGCTTTCTGGTAGACTGAGAGTTATAATCTTTTTACAGTCCGTCGCTTCCATTCCGTAGGAACGCTTAAGAAGACACGCAATCCTAGTTCACAAAAAAGTTGTTATTTAATTTTATTTTGTGAATTTAAATATTTTTTTAAGCATTACCCGTTTTTATAACATTATCTCATACAAAATACCTATTAGGTTATAATTTTTTTCTTTGTTACAACATTTGTCACCACTTTCAAATATTATGTTATACTAGTTGTATAATGCAATTTAACCAAGAAAATGAAAAAAAAACAGACAGACATACTTTGTATTAGACCTTATATAATCTATCAGAATATAAGCATTAAAATCCCACTGGTCCTTATTTATACAAGGCCAAATTTTAAAATATTTTTTGTAAGGTATTGCATACATGTTATCGATCATCCAAAACCAATAGTTGGACAATATTTTACGGTAGCTACGCGTAGGGTCAGTCACCCGAAGCGGAGGCGTCTACATTAAATCTTTACAAATAATGCCAACTTGAATAAGACCGTAAAACTCAACACTAGTTGGTGAAATGTCGTATGTACTTTTTTTCATTATATTAAAGCTATAATAAAATACTAACTTTGTTGAAGCTGTACATTTAATATTTTTTGGATTTAGACATCAATACTTACTAAGCCAGTTTATACATTAAATAATTAAATAAAAAATGGCAATCATCAATTTTCCTTTAGTTGTCAGCCCTGTACGGGCAAATAATGACATTTGTGTGACGCGGTCACGGTCGTGACACGGTTGGCTGGTGGGCGAACTAAGTGTTCAAATCAAACAACTGACTCCAAGCACTTACCATGTGTGTTATGTAAGTGATACTTCACAGTTCATGGTTGTAGTTTAAAATTTTAAAGTTAGTAGAAATTTTGACTTTTATTACTTCTTAGTAGTTTAAAAGTTCTAAGCGTACAGACAGCAGGACGCGACTTTGTTTTATACTATATACAAACATAATAAATACTTACTGAAAAATAAATTTAATATAAAAATAATATTAAACATTTTTATATAATAAAAATGTAATTAATTCTTGATATTACAATAATAATGTTTCTACGAAGTCTTCAGCACATCAATGTGGGCGCTACCAAAAAAAAATCTTTTGAAAAAGTACAATAACCAGTAATTTATTAAATTTGGAAACGTTCGTAGAACATTAGCAAAGTAATCTGTGCTTAACTGGCAGACTTTGAAGCTCTTCAAAAGAAAATTTAATTAAACGTTATTTAGAGTATTATTAAAATACTAGCTGTGCCCGCGACTTCGTTCGCGTGGATGTCGGAACTTAACTTTTTTAACTTAAATGTATTTTTTAGTGCGAAGCGCTGTTGGAGGATACCGATACAAATCATTTTTTTTTTATTTATAAACAACATTAGCTGTGGAACCATCAATTCAAATCATTATGAATCAAAATAACTTTTCCATCTTCTTGTACGGGTTATATGCCATCGCCTATTTCATGTAGCAATATACTCTATGGCCTATTTGTTTTCGCAGCCTCCTAACTGTGCACACATATTAACATTCAGGTGTGTAGATGAATGAGACCAAATTCACATAACCCTAATTTTACTTCTGGAATTTCTCTACTTCTTCACTTTAAACTCAAATATCTTTTGATAGACTGAACCGATTGCAATGAAACAAAAACTAAATGTTACTTCAAGTTACGTTCAATCGTTGTGTATAAAAGTTATCTACATTGCTGTCGTACATTTTACGTGATGCTCGGATAAATAAACAGACAAACCGACAAACCGACAAACAGACAAAAATTAAAAAAATGCTGGAAATGGGTTCTATTGGTTGTCCTTTAACACCCTGGCTATTTTTTTGTAATTTTTTTTTGATGTACAAAAACGACTTTTCTACAGTTTTATTATATGTATAGAAAAATATACGTACATATACATTAAAGAAAATAAATTATTTCCAACGTAATTATTGGCCATGTACAAATTTGATATCGTGCACAATTTATTCCAACGCCCTTATGAGGCTTCTTAAATTTATTCACTGAAGCTATACAAAGGGGTGAATCTGATTACATTGTTACAAATTAAATAATTGTGTAGATATTTTTGTTGAATCCCATTTAATATCACGATGTTTTGTAGGTATACAATATTTTAAATCTACATAATTTTTTCCATCGTTTAGAAACATATT
The DNA here is from genome assembly GCA_951802675.2 of Boloria euphrosyne. Lineage (NCBI taxonomy): Eukaryota > Metazoa > Arthropoda > Insecta > Lepidoptera > Nymphalidae > Boloria > Boloria euphrosyne. The sequence continues at coordinate 2,245,862 of OX637885.1, read as the reverse complement.
ATCCATGTAAATAGAGTGTGTCAGTTATTTAACTTGTATTGACCAGACGAAGATGGTGGATTCGATTCCCTAAGTGAGTAAATACAATCGTAGCGTGAGTAAGACGAAGGAATTGGTTATCCAAATGTGTGAAACAATAGACAAAATATTTTGTTAAAATAATAATTATAAAACATTTTTATACTAAGAAATCTTAATTAAAAATTATTAAAATCTCAAATATAAATAAGGTAACAACTTCTTGTTACCTTATTATTTTACAATTTTTACAAACAGACAAGAAAATTATGATTTCATTTCAAGAATAAAAGGTTTGGTTCAGTAGGTACCTATACAAAAATAATTAAAACCTTGCATGAATTTCAAGACAAACATCCAAAAAACCATTGCTACTTAACATCATCTTCCATCAGTTAAGATAAACGCTAACATTTCAGAATAGACCTAGGTCAAATGACTTCCATAATTATTAAACCATAAAAAGCATTTATAACATCATTATAAATATTGTACGGAATTGATACAAAAGAAAGGTGTAAGCATGGTTGAGAAAAATATCACCTTTGATTTCCCTTACGTAATAACCGTTAGAACTAAGAAGGCAACGATGATTATTATCGACTTGCCGTTTTAAAATCTTAAAAAAAATCATTCTTAAAATATAAGTATTCACTATTCAGGTTTTCTTTCTCCTCTTATGCCACTGCCAGGCACAGGCCTAACTGCAGTACGAGAGGGATCAGGCCATAGCCCACCAGGCTGGCCGATTGCGGGGTGGCGGACTTAAATATTGCATAGTTATTGGCATTACATAAAATGGCACCGCATCCACACAAATTTTCACTGTACATTGATTAAGTAATATCCGCTTATGATTGTATATCGGGTATCCATCCATAAGATATTTTTTATCTTCTGGTTATCGGTGAAATTGGCTATATTAGAGATATCGTTCCAGATGGTATATTCGATACAATGACTAATGAGTTATCTTCACTTTTATGTTTATATGCACATATATTGGCTTATCGTATTTATTGGGTCGTCTTATTTTTATTTACGGCTTCCATAAATGAAGGTGTTATATTAATATTGCTGCGTTTTAATGCCAATTATGTACCTAAATACGTACTAATAAATTCGAACGTAATTGTCTGTCTGCCTTTTTACGCTTTGATCTGCAGAGCCATTGTTAATGGTATCGAGAGAGTTTGAAACTCCGAGAACCGAGCCCATACGATCCCTAAAACCATTCCTTTAAAGGGTGAAAAAGGGTTTGTTTGTATAGATTATCAATTATTTCACAATTCCTAAGTCTATAATATATTCTATAAAACTAAATGCACTTTCTCATATAACAAAGTACATAATTATCGGGCAAAGCACTCGGATAGACTAGACGCTGAATAAAACAATATCGATTGTTACATCGTGTATTGTAGAACTTCTTAGAAATAACGTTAGGTTTTTCCTAGTACCTATACGTATAATGGGATGTAAAATCACGTAGGTAATATATAGTACCTGTACAAAATGAAAGTATGTAATAAAAATATTTTTCTATAGAACTTATATTTCTAAACATAAGTCATATTTTATGTAGAAATACTAGCCTTGCCCACGGCTTCGCCCGCTTTCTAAAGACCAGAAACCAAATTCCTAGATTTCACAAATTATTTATTCTGATAGAGACTTTTTTTTGGGAAACAGTTCCTTCAAAAATAGTTTTTTCCTTAACTAACCGTTTACGCAGCACACGCAACGGAAGATCTCAATAGAGATCATTTTACCCGTTTTCGCAACATTTATCATAGATACCTACTGCTCTCCTATTGGCAGTAGCGTCATGCCTATATCCTTCCTTGATAATAATTAGACTATCCAACGAAAAAATAAGTTTTAAATTCGGACTAGCAGTTCCCGAGATTAGCGCGTTAAACCAATCAAATAAACTCTACAGCTTTATAATATTAAGTATAAATTAGTACAATAGCTAAACTAAATATAAAAATTAGGTAATTCAAATATCAAGAGTTCATTGGAGCCTTGTATCAAGTTGTAATCTATACATATAATAAAACTGTAGAAAAGTCGTTTTTGTACATCAAAAAAAAAATACAAAAAAAAATAGCCAGGGTGTTAAAGGACAATCAATAGAACCCATTTCCAGCATTTTTAGAATTTTTGTCTGTTTGTCTGTTTGTCGGTTTGTCGGTTTGTCTGTTTATTTATCCGGGCATCACGTAAAATGTACGAAAGCAATGTAGATAACTTTTATACACAACGATTGAACGTAACTTTAAGTAACATTTAGTTTTTGTTTCATTGCAATCGGTTCAGTCTATCAAAAGATATTTGAGTTTAAAGTGAAGAAGTAGAGAAATTCCAGAAGTAAAATTAGGGCTATGTGCATTTGATCTCACAACTTCAAGTAACTTTTATACACAACAATATGTGCGTAAATTGAAGTAACATTAAGTTTTTTGTTTCATAGTAATCAGTTTCACACCTTATAAAAAATGTAAATTAATAAAATTATAATAGTGTTTCCGAAGTAAAATATTAAAACAGCGTCATCTACGAGTATTCGAACTAGAGATCAACTGCGTGCAGTATTGTTCGATAGATGGCGTTGTGCGTGTGAAGTCATTTTCTGAATCACGGTGTTAAGATTTTCCTTGAAAGAATGACCTTCGCCCATGTCTGCCGGCAATCTTTGAGTTTTCAACCGACTTCCAAAAGGAGGAGGTTATCGATTCGTCTGTATTTTTTTTTATGTTTGTTAGCTCATAACTTTGAACTGGGTGAACCGATTTTGAAGATTCTTTTTTTATTTGAAAGGTAGTGCTTCCCGTTTGTCCCATTTTAATATTTTCCAGTTCTGACAATGGCATCCATGAGAAAACCATAAAAGTCTCAAATTTGCATTAAGTATTTGCGCGACAAATGGACGAATAACTCAATATCACGCCAACCGATTTCGATGATTCTTTTTTTAATGGAAAGGATATACTTCAAGGGTAGTTTGATTAGAGTTTGGTAAGGTTCTGATGATGGGATCCATGACAAAGTATCGGAACTCTTCAATTCTTAGGAGCAAATTAACGATGCTCGGCCGAATCTTTTATAGGCTATATGGATATTTGAGTCACGTACCGTAACTGATGATGGAAGGTACAACTCCTCAACGGTTAGCAGTTTAAAGAATTTTTTTTTCAATATAATACGCAATTATGGACCGATAGTTGTATACTTTCAGGCTATAAGGTTTACCTTATAATAGAAGGTAAATTTTTATAGTCATTAACACAATACGTATCTACTTTCCGCTAAAAATTTAAAAATAAATTATTTTTAACAGAAAACAAAAACCGACTTCCAAACTTAATAAATCTAAACTAAAAAGTAGAAAATAATACTTTTAAGGACTGTTAATTTTGAAGTCGGTGCCAGCCAAAGCAAAATAACCCTAAATAGATACATATTTGATTAATCTATCAATTTGTAAACATAATCAAAATACCTGGCTGGCGCCGACTCCAAAATTAACAAAGTCCTTAAAAGTATTATTTTCTACTTTTTAGTTTAAATTTATTAAGTTTGGAAGTCGGTTTTTGTTTTGTAGGAGTCATTAAAGTTCTGTCTTTAAAGAGGTTTGTCTATGTAAAGGTCTTGAATTAAATTGATAGTATCGTAAATCGTTCGTTCGTTAATTCATTATTTCGTTTTATCTTTCAAAAAATTTTGGTTAGATTCGGTCTTAATTTCGAAGTGCGAAGTAAATAATAACTTGCAATTTGAGTCAAGTAGTTTTATTTACTTCGTAGTTTGAAATTTTATTAGTCTTCATTCTCATTTTGAAAGTTTGTGTTGTTGTAAATTGTTGATTTATTTGGTTCAATATTTTATTTGTTTGGTTCAGTTTTTATTTTGAAAATAACTTCTAGAAAAAAAAAACAAACCTTTCGCAGCGTAGCCGAGATGCGAAAAGGAAGAGACTAGGTCCCAGGAATCAGAAGAAGATCGTGAAGTGAGGCTAACAGCAATTCGATTATTCGTTGCGGGGGTGGACCTAAGTATTGGATGCTTTTCTCATGGTCAACTATACGTAGCTCTTTCCCGCGTAAATAACCCCAATAACCTTTTTGTGTACGCTCCAGATGGTTCCACAGCCAATGTTGTTTATTAAGAAGCACTAGCATAAATAAAAAAAATGATTTGTATCGGTATCCTCCAACAGCGCTTCGCACTAAAAAATACATTGTTAAGTTCCGACATCCACGCGAACGAAGTCGCGGGCACAGCTAGTGTAATATAAATATTTCAAGGTTTAATGTAGGCAGTAAAAATAATTACGAATTGATTAAAAATGTTTAAACGTGAACATTATCACATGATGCAACATATTAGTTTATTGCAACAAAATGGAGGCCAGACGTGGTGCAGACGAAATAAATGTAACGTTACCATCGTAAATTCTTTCCTTGGAACCGTCAAGACGTTTTGTTGTAATCAAAAGCCTTAAGTTACTTCACATTTCTAAGCTCTTTCTCACGCCTCACAACTAGAAGTGTGGGGAATCAGGCTAAAGTCCACCATGTTGACCATCGGCGTTTCCTCGTTATATTTTCCTTTAGACTTAAGAGTATTATTATTATTATTTTACTAAATTATACGGGACTGAACTTTGATATTGGTAATGTTTGAAGCACAAAGCCGTCTATAGTAAAGGCTACTTAGTTGTATCTTGTAACTGAGTTTGAACAAAAACATTTACCCAATACCCAATATTTTACTGAAATCTTCTCTAAGTACTATAAATCAGACGTCTTGTTGTTTCTTTTTTTATATTACAAAATATTTTTGTACTATATTAAAAAAAAACTGTTATTCATATCTTGGCAAAATTCAAAATTGTATGATCATTTTTGAATCAATTACAACCTTTTAATTTTAAAAATTGCACGTATTTATTTCACACGCCAGTTTCATAAATGCGAGACAAATTATTACACTCCATGTTTTTATTAAGTGTAAATAATTATCTTGAAAGTTATTCTTAAAATTTTCGAAAGGTTAAGGTGAAAGAAAGTGACGTAAACGGTTTGTATAATAATATAATAACAGATAATGGATATCAGAAATCTAGTAGACAAAACAAAATATAAACAACTTAAAATATATTCGCTTATCGTGCAAAGAATGTCTAGTCGTAAACAATAAATATAAAAAAAAAATACTTTTAAAAATATCAATGTGTTATATTAATAAATGGGTTTATTTTTAAGTCATTATTTGTATTCTCTCAGCAAACCATTTTATTTGATATCCGTATATGAGGGTATCAAATGAAAGGATGTATAAAAGAATTTTTGGCGTTCCGCCATATTGGACTTAGCATGACGTCACTTAAGTAATTGACATCCAAGCTATGTATGCAAAATCTCAGCTCTATCACTTGCAAGATTTTAGCCGAACATTGCAATTTTAATAAAAGCTTGCAGACAAACTCGTTATATCTATAGCGTCACATTCGAAGCCTACATACACCTTTAACGCTTAGTCACCTCGAGGTCCGCCGCCATAAAAACTGCGGTTTCAGAATCTGCGGTCACATATGCTCACCCATTTAGTGGAATGAAATAGAATAGTTATATTAAACTACTTGTAATAAGTTTTAAACTAATATTATTCAATATATTTATTTCGATTACAATAGGTATTGTTATTCGTAAAACAATATACCTATGTAATTCAATTTAATAGGCCAAAAAGTTTCATTTATGTTCACAAAAATCAATTTATACTACAAAAATAAAATGTAATATACATTTAATACAATACCTATTTTTCATCTAAATACTAACAATTTCCGCGGCTCCGCCCGCGCCCGAAGAATAAAAATTTAGGTTCATAATATAAAATAGAATGAATGATAAAGACTTGGTCAAAGTCGCTAGAGCCCACTGGATGCGGATGGCGCAAGACCGGTCGTCGTGGAAATCTTTGGGGGAGGCCTATGTCCAGCAGTGGACGTGTTATGACTGAGATGATGATGATGATGAATATTTCGATGTCAAATCATAAAAAAGTAAAAAATAAAAATTTTGGTCTAAAAAAATATATCTGGAGGGCCTATTACCTGGGGGAGAAAGAATTAGCGCACGACCTATTCTCAGATTTCCCAATATACACTAAAAATTTCAAAAAAATCGGTCATGCCGTTTCGGAGGCGTTATATAACAAACACTGTGACACGAGATTTTTGTATATTAGATATTTTCAAAATCTTTTCATGACAGAAATTGTCACATCAAACTGAAAACGAGTTCGACCGATAAAAACATTTGCGTTGATGTCGTACGTTATCATTTATCAGGGGGGGCGACATTTAGTCTGACACTTTCTTCAATAGATTGACATTCAGGATACGAAGCAAATAAAATCAGGTCACGTACAAACTATCAAAGTCTATAATTAAGTAGTAATGTCACCATTGAAGGCATCAATTACCTACCTACTAGGTCTATCGTTATATTAACGGAATAGTACCGACTACCGACTATGTTATTGAAATGTCATCAGAATTGCATACATTATACAAAGCAACAAATCGTAACGACACTTAGAAATCGGTGAAATGGGGCTTCTACTATTATATGTATATATTTTGTTACCGAGACTAAGCTCAAAGTTTTATTTTAAAGTTACACTAATTCGAAAGTCCTTCTGTTATTACATTAATACCTAATGTAGATTGTTCAAAAGCGAGAACAACAATGTTTACTTGATCAAAGAAAGTGAAATATTTACGAGTTATTAAGTTGGATACACCGTGGTTTGTACCTCAGATATTTTAGAAAACCAAAACACAAAAAAAAAAAATTTAATAATATAGTAAGCCTTGATTTGCTTTGCTGTCAGATAACCCTGTAAATTTCCTTAAATACTTTCTTAGATATAGAGAATATTTGACTGAATGAATTGAATATTTGATATTTTGCGGATTTATTTTGGTTTTTGGTTCCTGACATTTCGAATGTTTTAACAACAGTGGTATTAAAATATAGTATTAAAGTATTTAAAAACACTAACAACATTTGTATACAAATAGAAGATCCGATATATAAAATGATTTCTTAGTAAAAACATTCGTAGATAGCTTAAAACTTAGATTTACTACATTGTCCTACACAGCATATTCGTTAATGCAAATCTTTTTATATTTACCAGTAGTAATTAATTAACTATAATGTACATACAATATATGTAATTTTTGTTTAAAGATTGAAAACAAAGTATACTAACTATATTAAGTATGTCTATGCATAAATTTGTTTATATATAACTAATAAAATCAATTCTTTACTTTACTTTTAGATAACTTCGATAAAGTCTATTTTCGATGGTCGTTATCAGTTATCAACGAAGGGCAGGAGCGACACCTTTATAATATTATTTTCGACGTCTAACGATTATTTTTAGTCACACCGTGTAAACAAATAATGATTGCATTTAGATCTTTCTGAAATAAAGTAATATTTTATGTAGTAGGTATACAGCAAATATATTGTCTTTTTGATTCTAATGAAGGACTGATCGAATTTCGACAAAAACCGGCAGGTCTTGATTGTGTTGTATTTAGCCCACTTCTATATCCCGCATCTAGGCATAGGCCTCCTTTCAGTACGAGGAGGATCAGACCATAGTACAGCACGCTCGGTAAATGTGAGTCTTAATAAAAATAGATAGACGAAACCAACGCCTTAACGCCACATTTACCTAAAAGGGCATCAGCAATATTTATATGGTTATTATCTGTTTTAGGTAAACTATAAACTTGTATGACTATATTTGTCTAAGCTATCAGTATGAAGGGCAGATGGCGACAAAAAGTCTCTCAATTCCCTAAGCTTATCGTTACTCATACAGAACACGGTAACCATTATCATAATCATTACTAAAATTATATGTACAAACAGCAAACAGCTTTTATATCGGAAAATAGAATGACATTCAACCCAGTTTTTTTTCGAATTTGACGTTATTAATCGTATATATTATATTATATGAAAAACATATAAAACTAAATACAATATACATAGGTCTCACATTTTAACCAAAACATTTTACAACAGAGGATTTTAATGTTAGAGCTTGTCATCATCCGCCCTTTTTTTAATATCCCACTGCTAGGCACGGACCTCCCTCAGTACGAGGGGGATCAGGCCATAGTCCACCGCGCTGGCCCAGTGCGTGTTGGCGGACTTCACATGTCTTACGAAAACTTGCTAGGTTCTCTCAGACATGCAGGTTTCCTCACGATGTTTTCCTTCACCGTAAGATAAGTGGTAAACATGATAGAAATGATTCGCACATGAAAATATGAGAGGTGCGAAACCCGGATTTGAACCCGCATCACTCGGTTATACAAGCGACGCGTTACCGCTGGGCTACCTTGCCTAGCTTGCCTAGCGAAAAACAAAAACAAGTCTATCGCACGGGAAACTGAATTTCTCCGGAATAAAATATAACCTATGTGCTATTCCAGAATCTATCTTTGCGTCGAATATTATCCAGATCCGTTCAACCGTTATGGAGTGATTGAGTAGCAAACATCCATACAAACTATCGCATTTATAATATTACTAGCAATTCCCGCGACTCCGCCCGCTCTGCGTTCTCTAAATCACAATCAAAGTTTTTGATGCCAAATCAATTATCATAAAAAAATGAAACTTTAATCTAAAAGTAAAATATAAAAAATCTGCGGGGGCCACACTTATCATGGTGATAAGAGGGAATAAAAAATAGCCTAGGACCTATTCTCAGACCTACCAAATATACAGAACAAAATTTCATAAAAATCGGTCAAGCCGTTTCGGAGGAGTTCGATAACAAACACTGTGACACGAGATTTTTTTATCTTAAGATTATTATGGGATTCCTAGAATAAACGTACATTGATTTCAATTCTCTTTGTGAAACAAACAAAACGCGTGCCTACAAAATTAGCATAAAACTACTGGTTTCAGCTAGTATAGTACAAGTCCTATCAGACAGTCAGGACTAACGAGAATCTGTTACTTAAGAATATTTTATTACGAAATACTGTTTGTACAGATTAATTTATTTGATAATTTATGGCAACTAATATTTTATAATAATCCTAGACAGACTGTTTTGAGTCTTAATTTATTTTGAGAGCGAGTAGTTTAGACTTTAGTTCTTTTTTAAATAAGAGCTATGCTAAATTTAAAAATATGCATTAGATTTCATTTCGTTTTGTAACTAGACTGGCGGTCGCCGTATTGTTTACGTAATAAATGTTTATACTTGTAAGTTGTAACATGTGAAATTCGGCATGTAAATTATGCTACACCAAATGCCACTTCTAAACCCATAAAATTAAATATCTATTAGAACAAAAAATTCTAATAAATTTTTAGATTTACGCTAATATTTTTAACATTTTAAATAAAGTTTTCGCATTCTTACTAGGATTTATTTTGATTTTTGAGAACCAAACCCATTGCTGTTACAGATTAACAAATAACAGCTGATATACCTAAATGCTAATAATGTATTTAAGACATAAAGCTTGTAAAGCATTCGAACGTTTAGGAACCAAAATTCAAAATTCAAATTTAAAAGACTAAAACTTCTGTTTATTTTTTGAATTTACTAACAATAACATTTATTCTATCCTAGTATAATATGATGACGAAATATGACGAAATAAAATTATTAATAATATACAGGCATACGTGCATTAAGGACAATACAACGTTAGTGTCACTCGTGTTATCTGACTCGCTCTGCATATAATTTGTATTAAAATAATTATAGTACTGACAAGGAAAATATATTGTAAATTGATATTTGCAGTGTAATTATTACTTTATCCTTTGTATAGCAATCCACGAGGCGTTTATCAAATTTAATTACACTATACCTACTTGGTCTATACCAGTACGTATAAATAAAATGTGTCTGTTTTTAATCAAATTAACAGCTCTTCACTAAATGCATATGAAAGCATATGTAATACTTACGTCAAAAAATCAATTTAAAAAATTTCTGTCTGTCGGTTTGTTACGGACTATCTCTAAAACGGCTGGACCGATTTTGACGGGATTTTCACTCGCAGATAGCTAATGTCAAAAGCCTAACTAAGGCTACTTTGATTTTATTAGAAAATTATAAAAACCGTTTATTTTAAGTTACACCCAGCGAAGCGGGCCAGGTACCTATTCCAGTAATACATAATATTTTAAAGTATGTTAACTACTCCTAAGCAGTAAACAAAATACTGATCCAATATAATCTATAATCTCTGATAAAACTTTACTTATTTTTAAAATATGAATAGGGCCGAATACTTCTTCTATTATATTTAGATATAATTTATAAATATTAATACAGAAATCTTTATATAATATCATAAACGACCATGGCCTTTTCAAAGACTATTAATTTTACACTTTAAAATCTTGATTTACGACATGTTGAATACACTACCTACTCGAAGTATAACCAATGCTATATAAAAAAACCTAATTAGATCTACACACGCAAATCGCGTGTATCATACACAGACCACAGTACAGTTCACGAGGTGTGTGCGAGAGGATCGTCACGTAGGAACACGCCGCTACCTGCGCTCTGAGTCAGTGGCAACTGGCAGACGTGATTGATTGCACTGATTGTAATGAACGCCTCGACAATGAAAGTCACGCAATTCTCCACCACTTGCTGTGTAAATTCTTTAAAGCGATTATTCAATAAGCAATCTCTATTTATCTATTTGGACGTAACAAGGTAAACTGCTAAGTTTCCTCTGGTCTAGAAGACCCTGAGGAATACTATAACATTGTACGTAAACGTTCTCAAATAGAATCAATTTTTTTAAATCTCGTGTAGACAGATTATAAAGACCAGCAACTTAAAATTTTTAGTTGTAAACCTCACGCATTACTATATCAAAAAGATTTTTATTTTAGTGGCATCTCTTTTGTGTTTAAAATCAAATAATAAAAAATCTAAATAAATCTGCAAAAATACCTCAATGATAGTTTTATATGAAATTATAAGCAACGGGTTAATTATGAGGAATCTTGGATTTTTTTATATAGGGAGGAATTTCAAGTCCTTATTCTTCTTCCTTATAGAATTAATGGAGGGATTGTAATATTTATTCTTGTATTCTCTTTCGTACATTTCTTCGCGGAATACGGAAAATATTGTTTTTTAAATATAGTCCGAGAAAAACATCTACATATCAATCGAAATCGCGACCTTTGCCCTAGCAGACATGACAGACATTCTCTCGTACTTTGCTAAATATGGTCATGTAATTAGTCGACTTTAAATAAGATATTTAGAAAACCTAACAGAGAATAGTGTATGTATGACTATAGTTTAACTTTAGCAGATGGTTGCCAGAAAATTTGATTTCATTAAACTTATGTAGATAAACTTATAATAGCGTCAGTATTGTGTTTAATGTGTGTACACCTGGTTCTTCTAAAATTTTATGAACCTTAAAAATTAATATTATTATTCATTAACTAACTATATTATTTATATAAGAAGCTATTGAAGTGTACAAGTATATAACGGTACTTTAATAAGTAAAACACAATTTTTAATATTTTTGTCAATCTGTCTATTTGTTCCCGCTGATCTCTGAAACGGCTACACAGATTTTGACAGCTTTCACTGGCATCTGTTGTTATAAGATGTTACTAAGGCCACTTTAATTTTAGAAAGAGTTAGGTTTCCGCTGAAAAAAAATCAAAACGTACATGCGAGGAAAAATTGCTGATAAATCAATATATATTTATAAAGTAGGTACTATATTTTCTTAAAGCAAGAAGACATACATATTTTGGTATTCGTTTAGCAAATGCATAACTTTCTATAAAAGCCGACTAATTAAAAATCCTACTCATCCATTAAAGAGACGACCTGACTTAACCTTATGTAGGAAGTCATTTCGCATTATCTGGATAAATCGGTATCTATTGTCCCTGACTCTAAAGGTCAAATTAAGGTTCTTATATCCGTTTGGTATGAAGCGTATCATACACCATAGTCCATAAATGTTTTATTTTTCTAAAAATCTTATTAATAATGACAATTTAAGTCATTATTATCAATACAGAGGCTTTATCTATAGTTTGTTGGAATGTTTGTCCGTCTGTCTGTCTGTCTGTGTCGCATCACAAGAAAATCACTGGACAAATTTTGAAGAAATTTGGTATTTATTGTAGGAAAGTATCTCATTTCTGAGAAATCTTATACTAACAGTCAAAACGCATTGTCCAGTAAAATATAAAATCTAAGAAATAAAATGTTGATAAAGTTAGCGTTTGCTCAAGGCAAAACACTAAACACGTGGCTCATTATTTTAGGTCTATTTTTAAATTTCGCTTTTTATCATACGATTCTAAAAGTCCTTTCAATCCTGTAAATCTGACCTAATTACTATCAGCCTAACAATTTTTGAATCTATGCGTAAATGATAATGTGATTTTACATATGACATTCTCTTAGAATTATTATAGTAGACTTGCAAACGCCATCATTTTCAAGCCTGAAATTATTGTGAAAACCGTTTATCTTAGGTCTCTACCATGTTAATGGTTAGGATCCTTAAAATTTACAAAATAAATAAATTACATTACTCACCCTGTCATGAAATTTGTTTGCGTCGTACTTCCTCTCCGCGCATAGGTTGTATATCATGTAGTGACCTTTGTGCATCTGCTCTAGGAACCTGTACACTTCGTCTATGTGGTTCCTGTAAACACCTTCTAGTTTCTCCGCGGGGAATCCCATTGCTATTATCCTGTCTGTTATATCTGATTTTGTGTTTAAGGAAATAACTTGTAAGAAAACATAGATCTATATAATAATTAATAGCATTAAAAAAAATATGTACAAAAATATATACTGTATATTACATTAATTAAGGTATCTCATGATTAATATGAAATGGAAATTGCTGCTGTTATAGACTTTAAAGGAGAACGACCTATAACCTGTAATCATTCATAGTAAAAACACATGCAGTAGATGAAACTGTACTGTACATTCGGTACTGTACAGTTTAATAAAGAATATCTGATTCAATTTTTTTTATTTACGTAGGTAGATACACTGCACTACGACTACTACCCAGGTAATATAGAGAATATTTGGCATGCTGAAAGTATGCTCCGCAGGAACTCTGACGAAAAGAAAAGAATAATGTTAGATTTTTTCTAAAATTTTTATATTATTTGTTATACAAGTGAACATAAATCACGAATTGCTTGTTTTACAGTTCCGTCACCAAAAAAGTATGAGTGCCGCAGCACTTGCTACGTGACGGAATCAAACTGGTGACAGTTTTAGAAGACAATAAGTAATTTAAAAATTAGCATAGGCAATATTTTATTAGGATACGGTCGCTTACACAGGATTCCTAGTCGTACGGTCACGTGGGTTAACAGTTACTGGCACCGTTTTATGTTAAACGACGGGTCTAGACACAGAATAAACGAGTTTTGACTAAAATCTATTATTATTGGCACTTGATATTCATAGATATGTTTGCATATAAAAGACCTGTTGAGACATTAAGTTTAGTTTATATATTTTTTTGAATGGATGACTTAAACGGCTACGTTGAATTACAATAATTGAAGTGATTAAGGTTGTATTTTATTAATTAATGTAATTTATTGATATTTTTCTATCGAAACTTTTCTTCTAGACGTCGACTTTAAGACTGAATGAAGAATGTAATATTTATAATACGAAAATCCTATTAGAAGTTGATAACATTAAAGCCTTCTTTTCGTTAGTGTTTCTTCTAGTTAGTCCCTCTTAAAGAGAGAAAAGCATTTATATTTTTATTTATAATGGAGTATGACTAAACAGTAGTAGTACTAATTATGTTAATAATAATATATAATATGAATTACGTATGTGTAATGTATTATTAGAGGATTTTTCGAGTTATAGTAACCAAAACACATTACATGAACTTGTGACTCAATTACCACAAAAACTTTATTGTAATTTACGTATAATGTACGTGAAGTCTGCGGTATTTTGTACTTACGTACATTTTAGGGTACGAGTTAAGAGATATAAATAAATTTGAGTAATATAATATGTTAAATATGCATAATAATAATATGCCAGTCAAAAAAAACGTTTACAAAAACTTCGAACTTAATTCAAAAAACATGATTGTATTTAGTGTCGTCTATACGTTGAATTTTAACTTGACATTATTATTATTTTTTTTGAAAATTGTATTGAAATATCTAGACTTATGGAAACAGAGGCTAAATCTATGCTTTTTAGAATTTATGTGTCTGTTTTTAGACGTATCATGAGTAAATAACTAAATTTTGATTAAATTTGGTCAACAATAAGATATTTTTTTACTGCGGAAACATATTTCGTCTCTGAGAAATCTGAGAGGAAATAATCTGAGGGTGAGTTGCTGGTACTTACAACTATAAGAAATAAATGATTTCATTTATTATGAAATGTGATCCAACATATTATACATTATCCTGTACACAGCACAGCGCTGTTGTTTAATAGAATAAATATAATATTAATAGCTGTAAGGTGTAATCCCTCGCTTTGCTTGGGCCCGTCCGTCCCAATTCGTAAACTCTATTTTCATATACCTAATACATACAACGATTTGGCCAGCGCAGGCTCGTAAAGCTGCTATTTAACATTGTACTGGATAAAATTGTATTAAGATTAAAATTAATTAAGTTAGCTCCTACTAATACTAATAGGAGTCAAATAAAGAAATATTTGTTCGGTTATTATATACATGGCAGGACAAGCACTAGCAGCGACCAGTGTCTGTCAATATAGGTACCTAACCCAAACTTGCCAAGCCTGAACGAAACCTACAACCTACGTCAAAGTAAGCAGAGCACTAAATGCCGCCAATGTAGCTAATAAGTCCTAATATTTATTTATTTATTACTTCAGGCTACGCACAAAATGATTTAAAACTTAACTTACTTAAAGCCGACGACCGGACAAGTTGCGTCATACAATGTCATACAATGACGAAATGCAAAATTATGGAAAGTTTGAGGGCGGCTGATAAGATTTAATTCAGAATTTATAGTAAGTACGTTAGGGCTTGAACCAAAATTAATTTTCACACTTTCACTTGCCCGTAGATAAAAACGACATTAATACTTCTTAATTCGTACACCACCAACAGTCAGACATTTTGTGCCTTGGATTTAACAGAATATGGTTAACTTTTAAAGTTTTAAACAACGCGAGAATCAAACCCGCAAAATTCAGGGTAGGTGTTATCAGACATTTAATGCATAATCATAAAACTATCGTAGATATAAGCGATGTTAGTACAATAAGTTCTTAAAAGGTTATCCAATATCCATTTACATATACATATGTATATTTTATTCACAATGAGTTATGTACCTATTGAAATGATTATAAATATAAACCAACTTGAACTGTTAATAATCTTTTTTTAGTTAAATTAAACTTCAGTTTAGCGAATACGTGATAGCGAAACGTGAATAGTGCATTCAACATTTACATTTGGGTAGTATAGGTATGAAATAAGCCTAGCAACGAGTGACTATACGTCCGGACGCGATATATTTCTAATTGTATAACAATCCATACAGATAGCACATAACGGCTACATAGATGGCAAGTGGAAATGAACAAAAGGAGGCTTATTTGCGCAGTGCTACTTTAACAAGTAAGAAGGCTTTTGCATTAAAATTGACTATTTTCAATGTTTACAACTTTTACTTCTTATAATCTCTAAGTTTTCATGGAAATTTATTGAAATTGTATCGGCCATACTTAAATGCTTTTCAAGTACTACATTGTCATAGAAATATTCTTTAAATCATAGACAGACATATGTACGGCAGAAATGACAAAACTACCCATAAAAGTTATATTTTTCTGTTATTGGCTACGGGACCCTTAAAATATATAGTATTATTTTTTTACTTAATTTTACTTAGCAATAGACAAAGTATCAAAATCTTACGTCGGCGAATGGATATTGTGATTACAATCCTAATATTATAAATGCGAAAGTAACTCTAGCCTGTCTGTCGCGCTTTAACGCCAAAAACTACTGAACCGATTTAAATGTATAGATAGTCTAGAGCCTGAGAGAGGACATAGGCTACTTTTCAAAGCGAAAAAAGGGCTGTAAGGAAAAAAAGGGCTGCTGGTTGAATGGAAATTACGTCATGTTTAAAGCTAGAAGCTAGATACTGTTTTTAATGGCTTTTGATTAAAAATAACTAAGTAAGTAAGTCACTCAAAGTTTGTAAAAATTTTATACTAAAGGGGACGAGCCCGAGCGAAGCGAAGGTGAGTCGCTAGTTATTAATAAAAACTGTCTGTGTTATTATTATTATAAACTGAAGTAGGTATTCTATTTTAAAAGTAACCTAGTTTTATTACTTTATTTTGAAATCAAGATATCAATTTAGCTGAACATCCAATTATTGAAATTAATTAACATTCTAACTGTATTTTGGCACATCTCCACACGGTCTTCCGGTTTATGATGAACAAATATTATATATTCCGTAAGTTTATTTTACCGGTTCTAATAAATTTCCCTCTGTCCGGCCTTTTGTTGGCCCCTGACAAATCTAACGCCTCCAATTTACTGCCTTTCGAAAATAAATTTACGATCGGTTGCCTTTAAAAAGTGCCCCAAAAAATATTGAGGCCCTAGACGCTTTTGTTATCTCAACATCTACATGGACGTGGCTCGCTTTATTTACTGCCTTTTGAAGCGCTTTCGTTATTTTAGGATTTATCGATTGTTTAAATATAGTATAAATTTTCAAATGGATTTTATATTTCTAGCAATTTATTCTTGTGCCTATTTCAGTTAATTCTCTTTCGGCCAAGTGTTAAGTTTCAAACGTTAAGTAAAATTGTTGTTGCACACAACTCCTTTTTCACTTTATTTTCCCAAGCAGGACTATATTGAATTTATTAAAATTTCTAAATTTCGGTTTTAAGCCATAAAAAAATCTGTCTGTTTTTAAATTCCTGTTATTCGTACTTAAGATTTCATTATTATTTCGTGTGACTCACACTACAACATAGAGTAAGCCTTTGCAGTCAATAAAGCTCTTGACCAACACTGACAGACGTTTCTTCTGCATAATTCTTATCGAAAGTTATTTAATTTCACAAGCTCTTCAGACATAGTTAACATAGAAAAATTAATGAACTTACGAAATAGCGGCGACTTTACGTAACACCTGACTGGAATACGAAATTAAAGCTCAATTCATTTGGAGACAGTGCATGGTGAAGCGCTCTCTCGGGTAACCGAGTGAAGTGGGTTCAAATCCGGGTCTCACACCTCTAATATTTTCATGTGCGAATCATTTCTAACATGATTACCACTTGTCTTGCGGCGAAGGAAACCTGCATGTTTGAGAGAATCTATGAAGTTCTTGAAATCTATTTGAACTTCGCCAACCTATCCTTGACCAGCGTGGTGGGCTATGACCTGATCCAACTCGTATTGAAGAGAAGCCCGTGCCCAGCGTAAGACGTTTAAAAGGTTCAACTTATGATTGCATTGTTTCAGATTTCTCTATGGCGTAAATATACTCTGTATCAATAACACAATTTGATTGTCAATATATTAAATGATGTTATCAATATCCACAAGAAACGAACCAGATAGTATTTAAAATTGTTGATATAATAACACGGCAACATTACTACAGTAAGATTAAAACCTAATCTTTGTAAGGAACCTACTTTCATGAGGAGCAGACAAATGGATAGATGCATATTAAGAGGCTATTATGAGACAAGTTTTCTGTTCTCGAAAGCTCTTTTTAGTAATGATAATCATATTTCAAAGATTATAACTTGCTATAACTGTCAAAAAACTTATGGCATTACATTAAAAAACTTTTTTGTATCTCATTTTATATGTAGACGAACTAATTTATATTTCACGTAAAATATTAACTTAAAATATTGTTTTTAATATTAGCTTCCTTTATTTCTTAATATTTCCATACTGGACGCCCTGAATTTAATTTGATTTTCAATGAACACAACGTTAATTAAGTTTTAAAAATTATAATGAAATAGAATTAAAATTAATTCCGATACTTTTTACCTTATGAACATAATTATATTATACCTACTTCTTAACTAGCTATAAGTTGCGACCTCGAATACAAGTGTAGCAATTTTCATGGCGTTCGGATGAATGCGGACAGTGTAAAATTGATAAGCTGTAGGCTGTAGCTGTAGCTCACAAAATATGCTTGTATATCTGTCTGTTTGTTTGTACCCGCAACTCTGAAATGTGCATCTACGGATTTTGATGGGATGAAATGGATTAGGAACTTAGGGACTAAGGACTTCGGAAAAGAATAAGGGTTTATTAAAAAAATGAAAACGTTCCTAGGGACGAATTCGAGCGAGGCTAGGGCTAGTCGCTAATTTTACATAAAAAACAACAAATTAAAATTAACAATATTTTTTTATGTTAAATAAACTAAAATGAACCCTGTATTTCTTTAAAGAGAAAAATTTTCGTCTAGATCAAAACTTATTATTTAAGAGTACCTATCCTGAGATTAGCGCCCACGTGGGAGACATTCTTTCGAACGATCGCGCTAACACAGGTAGCTGGTACACTCGATATTCTTCCACCAATGTCATTGCAATCTGACAAAACCAGAGATCAGGCTCAGAAGCGACAACTTTCAAAGATTACAGATTACTGCTAAACACAAAATTATTACTACCCATTTATTATTAGAAACATCTTTTTATGAAGTTGACTACTATAATAACATACATAATATGTAGATAAATAAGTATGTATTTGGAACCTTTCTAGTCAATTTGGCCATACTGCTGCGCTTATCATGATGTCCTTTGCCTCCTAGATCGATACAATGCAATCAACCATTACTAAGTACTTTATTAAAATCAATATTCCGCTAAATTATTATAAACTATAAATGGTATTTTCAATACTTGGAAGTTATATTATATTACATACATTATGAATTTAATGTTTAAAATAATTAAAAACCTTTTCATAGGTTGCTTATTCTTAAAGGGTATTGTATGTTACGAATTGTACTCCTTTGTTGGACGAGAATTGTTAAGGCAAGAGCTAATCTTAGGCATGGACTCACTTAGTACTCGTATCATCTAAAGTGCTATTTAGGTGGATGACATTGGTGTAACAATGAACATTTTTGCAAGATGCAATTCGTTAAGATTGCAATTATGGAGGCAATATTACTCACCAGCGAAATTCAAACTAAATTGCTAACTATAAACGTTAATGGTATATAATAAATAATCTTAAGATATGATGAATTGACCAATAAAAAACTGGAGTTCATTGACCAGAATTTTTTACATAAATTGAAATTAAACAGCGAAGAAAAATATATAAAAATTATTTATCATTATACATAAACGATATTAAATAAATAAAAAATATATGCATTAACGAAACAGCTATTTTTTATTATATTGCTAAATTACCTAGATTCTAAAGCAAATATTTTAAACATACTTATAAATTCGATAAAAAAATTGACACGCCAGAAATAGAAAGCTATCATTCGCAATTAAAAGTGTGAAAAATCCTAGTGAACTGTTCCTAAATTGGATGTACATTTATCAATTGCAACACGCGTACCAGCGCCTGTCAACGCGGACGAAATTTTTAATGGAGTTGCATTTTACACGCTACGTCTGTGTTCATGTGAAATAGATTACGGAACATATAACGAATTTCGTAATCGGTTTGTAATTAAAAATTAAAACTACCTCTATTTGACGAAACTTAAGAAAGTGCTTAAATAAGGGATAGAAGCAATTTTTATTCGAATACGCTGTAATGGAGTAATTTATAATGCCAGTGCTGAGGGGATATAGTGAAAAGAAAGTAGGTAAGTACGATATTTGTGTTTACTGCTGTTTAATATAATATACTGTTTTATAATTTATAAAATATGAATCATCGGCTCAGTACATGTCCTATGAAAATTTCACAGAAATCAATGTCAGAACTAACGGAAAAATATAAAATAATTATATAAATACGATATTACAACAAACTTTCTTTAAACAAAAGCCACTGTTTAATCATAAATGTGTATAGCACGTAAAAGAAAAGTGCAACAACCTAAAGAAATCCAATTACAAGCGACGCTGACACAGAGCACCGACTATCTAGACAATTATGCGACGCGGTGCATGCATAATGACTCACCCCTTCTGACCCACATTTATTGCGTCGACATAACCACCGGACCTTGTCCTTGGGTCATGGGTGTATCAAAATTTATACAATTCGTGATTCGAAACAACTTTACGTTCATATAATAAAATACTAGAATCTGTATATAATTAAATATTTTTTGGTAAATCCTATTGAATTATAATATTGGCTATATTATTGTCTGTGATCGCATCACGAAAAAACCACTAGGCAAATGTTGATGACATTTGGTATGAATGATAGCTGGTTTTCCAGGTCAAAATCTATATGTTGGGAAACTTTTTACTGCGGTAAAATATATGTGAAATAGGGTGAGTCTCTAGTACCCACAATACAATATGTAAGTACATTATGTACAGTATAAATAAAAATTTAAAATCTATAATATAAAATGAATCGCAAAATGTGTTGGTAAGCGCATAACTCAACAACGCCTGGACCAATTTGGCCAATTATTTTTTTGTTATGTTTGTTATTGTTAGGAGATGGTTCTTATGAAAGAAAAAAAATAAGAAAGTTGTGCGGAAGATTAGAAAAATTAAAAAAACTTTATAAAATTAACGGCGTTTGACGTTTCAGTTATGACCGGTTGCCATGGTGCGTGGATGGTAATTCATATTATAATCAAGACAAAATATATATAACGGGCGATGCTGCAAAGTAAAAAATATATACAACACGTACCAAGGGACGAACCCGAGCAAAGCGAGGGTGAGCCCCTAGTGTTAAAATAAAATCAAGAAGCATCGACTGAATAAAAATTAGTATTTAAGTTTTGGTTAATAAATATCTTTCTATTTTTGTATAGTGTAGAGACGTTAATTTACATTAGTGACACGTATATCTAAGCAGCTTTTTGCATCATACTAATATCCCTTGAGATTCTTTTGAAGTAGTGCGAAAAAATAAGCCTATGTTTGTTCTGCGACCTAAAAACTGTCGCTATGCAAAAATATCATTTCGTTTTATCATAAGAGTGTTCGCCTGATGGTCGAAATTCGACTATAAACATTGAAAATTTTAGGAAAACTCGTATACAGAATAAATTTACCAATAATAAAAAAATATTTTTTTTATAACACTAAAAAGCTGGTCAATAACTACTAAACATACCGAAAAAAATATAGTTTGACGAACAGAGAAGAAGAGAAGAAAAATCTCTACAAGGTTGGAATTTTGGCTTTTTTATGCATTTATCGATATTTATAAGCAAAAGAAGGTAATATAGCCTTTCGACTTTAAATTAGTACCTAACGTTTAAAATAATGCTAAAATTAAAAAGAATAATAACATTATGCAAATAAATCGCTATGAATGTATGAATGTATGTATGTATGTATCAATACTTTATTTAGTATATACAATGTAGGTATATAGTACACTTTATATACATATAATACACACTATATAACTGTTAAAGAGCCTTATTTAAGAAAATGCTGAGATTAAGAATGACTCAAAGTTCGAGGCAATTCAAAGGAACTTCTCCGAAACTTAGTACTACTCTTAATGTAACTTGAAACTTTCCACTCTCAAAAGACGATAATATCAGCCCAATGAAATAGTTTATCCAGAATATCTTGGCAGCAGACGAAAACGGTCTTAATTTTAGTTGAACGTTTTACTTTGGTGTTCAAATATTAAAACGTAATCTTGCCAAAAATCTTTAGAAACTTACAGTAAATAAGCATACTGAGCGCAATATAACTAAAAAAGGTAGCCATTTGTAGAGCTGAAATATTATCACGCCGCACTAACTCTTAATAAATCTTGGATGTTAGGGAGGTGTTATATCTTACAGCTTTTTAATATTTCAACGAAACCTTTTAGTATTCGTATGCTATATTTGGTTACTTAAGTTAAAAAAACAGGTACGTTGTTTTTATTAAATTAAAATAAAAGATTTAGATTTTGGAATAAAACTTTACAATTTTCGTTTATTAACAGACATCTTTTCACTATTTGATTACTCACAATACTGAGCAAATAAAAATCGAAACGACTGACCTAAATGAGCATTTGTGTTAAAACGAAGTATAAC
Organism: Boloria euphrosyne; assembly: GCA_951802675.2. Classification (NCBI taxonomy): domain Eukaryota; kingdom Metazoa; phylum Arthropoda; class Insecta; order Lepidoptera; family Nymphalidae; genus Boloria; species Boloria euphrosyne. The sequence continues at coordinate 2,223,489 of OX637885.1, read as the reverse complement.
TAGAATATAATATCGGATAAGTTAATGAAATCACAAGATAATCCAAACAAATTCCGTGTTTTAAAACTTAAAATTAAGCATTACGTTGTAATTTTGTAAATCGACTATTAAACTTAATTAAGAGCGAGCACAGCCCAGTTATGTAAATCACTCATTGTTTTGTTGCTAAGCGCGTTTAATTTCACTATTGAATAACGACCTTGAGATCGTTAAGTGTAGCTTTATTACAGAGTGCGATGCCCGTTCCGACGGCCAATGTTGCCAGATTCGTTAGCATTTTTCCGTAGGTATTACAAATAAAAAAGTATGTTATACTACATCAAGTATCATTTTACGTTTACAGCAATAATGAAAACTTTCATTTTTGTTAATAAAAAAATTCGTTTAAATAAAAATATGTACAGCGTACAACTCTGGCATAATATTTGCAAATTTTAATATTTAAATGAAAAAAAAATCCCTTCTTTAAAGGAGGTTATCGCAGTACCAATACTGGCAACAAGTTAAAATTACGAGGCTGCACGAGCGCGGCGTGCCAAGCATCTTTTGAATATTTGGCTGCAAAATTGACACCTGTGTAAATACAATAAGCTTACATTTTGCATGCATTTGTGGAATTGTTAAATATCATAAAGAATATGAATTTTAATTTGCTTTAAACATAATAATATGTATGTATCTTTAAACGTATCTCTACATAGCATAAAGCGAAGCCGCTTTCCGCCGTCTGTACGCTTAGATATTTTAAACTACGCAAAGAATTTTAACGCGGTTTTCATTAATTGACAGAGTTATTCAGAGGAAGGTTTATATTTTGTATAATACATGCAAATTATAGTATAAAAAGCCAAGAAAATGTATCCTTTCTGAGAAATCTATACTAATCGTTAGAACTTATGTAGAGACGGACCTGAAAGGAGCGAGAGTGAGCCACTTGTTATATGCTACAATTAATTTAGTAAAGCTATATTATATATTAGAACACGTTATTAATAAATAAAACAAAAATATTTTCCCGTGTGTCTCTCATAAATAAATTCAACCTAAATTGCAAGGCCACAACTTCGCGACGCTTATGACGGTTCAATGCAAAATATATGCACATAAAAATTCAAAGAACTTATTCATGACTGAAATCGAATCACGATATATCGATTTACTCAAACATAATCCCCGATATATGAAATGAAAGTTAAATCACTAAGAGCATTAAGTCATATTAAATATAAAAATGTGCTTTTCGATGATAAAAAATATACTGGTTCATTTACTGCGCGTGTTGAAGATCGACCTTGGTGTAAAGCGTGACCGAAGCTTTACACAGTGTAATTTTCTCACAGAGCTACACTGGTAATTTAAATAATACATCTCTGTATGAATGTGCTCTATATTACTAAGAAATTATGAGGCCTGTAATTATTATTATCATCTCTAATAATAAAATTGCTGTGTAAGTGCATCACGCTTTATTATTAAAATTGGACTATAATTTAAGCATTAGTTACGATCTTTCTTTCTTTTTATTTTTACACTTAAAAAAGTTTTACACTTAAAATTTAATCTTTTAAATGTGTCTTTTATGCGTTTGAACTTCATCTTATACCTAATGTGATGCTTTGTACAGTTCTTGGCATATGCCCAGAACTTCTGACATAGGACTACGTACATTATGGGGCGCGAAAATAGTATTAAGATACCTAGGATGTAGAGATTAGAGATAGACCAAAGTGAAGGATCACAAGATAATACTCATCTTTCTATCAGCAGCGCGATATCTAAGAACTGAAAGTCTACAGTATTTAAATTTGAAATGTTTTAGTCTATTCAAAACTAAGGTTACCGGTTGGACGATTTCATAGTTGACTTAATACGAGTAGTATTAGGTAGATACCTGTTACCCAAAAATATTATCTGCGTTATATATAGCGTTTTGTCACAAATAGTCTGCTCTGTACAATTATCAACTAGTATCCTTAAAAATAAATCAGCCACGGTTGCCATAAAAGATATCTATTTAATTATGTAAAAAACTTAAGATACAAGCGTTAGCCTTCATAAACTACTAAGAATTAAAAGTTAACTAACTAGAACGCTTGGTTTATCAAATGACGCTGCAAAACATACATCAGAATATATATTGGATTTTCATGCATGACATATTATATAATGAGTAATAAATTTATAAGAAACAATTTACAGTGTTATTGTAAAATTTGAATTATCCTTACTAATATGTATTATAAATGCAAAAGAAACGGTCTGTCTGTCGCGCTTTCACGTCAAAACTACTGAGCCGATTTAAATGAAATTTGGTACACAGTCTAGAGCTTGAGAAAGGAGATAGGCTACTTTTCAAGGCAAAAAAGGGCTGTAGGGGGTTGAAATAAGGGATGAGAGTTTGTATGGAAATAACATCATTTTTTAAAGCTAGAAGCTTGAAAATTATTTTTTAGGCTTCTGATTACATATAAATAAGACATTCAAAGTTTGTAAAAATTTTATACTAAAGGGGGTACTTAGGGGCGAACCCGAGCGAAGCGTTGGTGATTCGCTAGTAATATTATATATTTAACTGTTCAGAGCGACACTTTTTACTACTGTTAACAATAATGAAATTTCAGTTAACTTTTTTTAACTGCAGCGGAATACAAGTTTAACTTGTCTACTACGCCGGAGATCGCTGGATATACATAAGGGTTTCAAAGTTTAATACAAAAAAAGAGTTTCCATATTTACCTACATTATTAGTGATGCAAGTACCTATTTGGAATTTTATTTTAAATCTACTCCTATAAAACATGGTACCTTTAGTTTTAAACTAAGCCAGTCTTAGAGATAAATTATGCGTATCACGGCTTAGTTTCGACCTCTTCCAAGGTTTCAGAGGTTTCTTACTACTGTAAGTCGCGTAAAGCATGTGTCTTCTGTTCAAAGCGTAGCGAGAACAAAAATCTAATATTAACTTTACAACTTTTCTATTAAATATGAATAGTTAAAGAAAATACATTAATTTCTAGTGATACGACATTAAAATTCTCAATTCCAATAAAAATATAATTTATCCAAATAGACTTTTACAAGCACTTTTTTACTTTAAACTTTATTTCCGCTATTTATATTTAAACTAAATGTCCGTCTGTAATTCTAGTACTGAATATACAATAAATAATTATGTACATAAGAAACTTTCCATCATTTCTGACTTTTACTGCATCACAGATAATAATATAAGATATCGCTTTCATATATTATTGGACGCTATACCTGTATCGCTCAACGTGCCCTCCATGATTGTTAGGCTAATCGGTCGTCCACTTTAATATACCTACAGTGTACACCTCATTTCTCATGCATCTCATGAAACATGTGATATTGCTCAATACTAAGTACTAAAACAAAAAGATCTAAGTATCAATACAAAGAAATGACAAAATTTACAATACATTATATTTGTAATATTACAAATAAAAATCGAAATATATAAAAGTGATAGGTCACTCCACTCACTCATCACGAAATATTGAAAACTGTTGACGTATAAAGATGAAATTTCGCTAAGAACGGATTTTACGATAGGGCCCGATTAGGGAGATCTAAGGGCTCTCGCAAGCAAGTTTGTATGAACATCCGTTACTTTTTGTGCTATAGACTGTAAAAACGGAGAGCACCTACAGTACTTTTAGAAATATAATCAAATTCTTGTCGTAGAAACCAAATCAAAAAGGTCATTTTACATAAACAATATTTTTACATAGATGATTCATGTATTACACATATATATGTAATACTAAATATATATGACTGCTTTATATCTCGGAAAATAAAGTGTTCCGTGGGATATTATTAGCCTTTAGTTAGTGCTTAGGCGTTAGGGAGTAAAATATCGCATGCTTAGGACTGAAGGCTTAGAGTAAGGCTTCACATGGGTTTTACAGGTTTATCGTCTATAATGTAGTAAAGTATATATGTAGGCTTCGATTGTCTTAGGATTAAGACTTTACTTTAATATAGAATTTTGTACATTTGCAACTTTCAATTGTAACATTAAAAAGGAAAACAAAAAGTCACGTACATATAATTTAACTAGCGACTCACCCTCGCTTCGCTCGGGTTCGTCCCCAGGTGTAACCTCTTTAGTATAGTTTAAAAATGACGTAATTTCCATATATAATCGCGTAAGAAACGCTTTCATTCGACCGTTTTTTCTCCGATACACTTTGCAAAACGGACTACCTCGTAAAAACCTTTTTATTTTTCGGTTTTTTATATAACCTATAACACTCAGCAATAATGTGGCTTTCTATTGGTGAAAGAATTTTTAAAATCGGTTTAGTAGATCCCGAGATTACCCCTTACAATTTAACAAATATACAAACACACAAACTTTACTTCTTTATAATATTAGTATAGAAGTATAGATAATTTTAATCTTAGTCGAATCGAATCGAAATCGAATGAAATAGAGTTATTATTATCGATAGGTATAGAGGCCAAATCTACACGCAAACCAATGGACAGATTTTGATGGTATTTGGTATGATGATAGGTGAATATTCGGGTCAACATCTCTAAGAAATGTATACTAATTGTTAAAACACATAAGGAACGAACCCGAGGGCGAAGGTGAGACGTTAGTAAACTACCTGTTTAATATATAAAAATCTCGTGTCACAGTGTTTGTTATCGAACTCCTCCGAAACGGCTTGACCGATTCTTATGATTTTTTTGTGTATATTGGTAGGTCTGAGAATAGGTCGTAGGCTATTTTTTATTCACCTAGGCGATAACGGTGGCCTTCTTCAGATTTTTCATATTTTGTTTTTAGACCAAGTTTTTATTTTTTATTTTTGTATGATTTCTACCACCAATCCCTACTTTTCAATAGTGATAAGAACGCGGGCGGAGCCGCGGGATTTGCTAGTATTAGTATATATTCCACACATCAATTTAAATACGAAGTAAATTGGGCCGTGATAAAAAAACGAACCTATTTATTTCATAATATTAACAATATTGTAATAAAAAAAATTATACGTCATAAAAGAAATAATGTTTCCAATCGAATTCCAATTTATTACAAGCACATAATGTACATAATAAAGATAATAAAACCCCAATAAATGTTAAATTCGATAAATAATGTTATTTTTAAAGTTATTTAAGGATAGTTGCTATGCAGAGTTCGCAGGTTCAATTCTACATAGGTCAATGCATTTACAAAAACCCTTTTTTTGTATAGTTAAGGTGTACAGAACATTTAATTTTCTGTATCAATAAAAATAAAGTAATAAATAAACGATAATAACACAAACTACCATATTAACTTTATAATCTACTTTGGAAAATTACAAAATTTTATTTGCAATTTATTTATTTTAAATTATTTCTACCTCGATAAAACAAAATTAACAATCACTGTATTATAGTGTATAATGACGATATGGTTTAATACCATTTTTTATTTCAACACCAATCTCTTTTTATAAAGGGAAAGACGTTTAAAATTAAAACTGATCAATTTCACTTTCCTTTCACGAAATTACCTATTACAATAAAAAAAAATAAAGAATTTTTCTACACTATCTATATAAGATATATCTCCTTATTAAGTAAAATTATAACTGCCATCGACATTTTCTACTTCTACGATAGAGTCATTAAACTATTATAGCGAATAATAACGCTTGCTAATTTCCATAAAGCGATTTTCTATTAATGATCGCTAATAACACGTTAACATTTTTAGCCATGAAAGTAGGCCGGAGTTTCTCCTTCAAACATGGGTCTAGTACATTAATCCTAGTCTTTAAATGTATTTTATGCTGTTATTACTAAAATAACTCATAATAATTTGAGAGAACAATTTATATCTGATATTGTCTTTAATATTCATTAAGTGTTACACAGTGCACAATAATCCACAGATATTTTAAAAGACACATGCGCAGGAGTCGAAATTATTTCAGGCCGAAAATGGCAACGACCTAAATATTACACGTACTAAACAAATTAATAATGTATGATTAAAATTTGGAACGCGATTATACTGCCATATCTGCCTTCCACCACACAGGGCTTAAACAATGCGCTTGCCAAAAAACTGTGCTAAACGTTGGCCGTAGCCATCGAGTCGACGAGCTTATGTATTTATTGCCGTGTCATCAGTCCTTTCGATATGAATACCATCATTCCTTTTTTACGATGACCACTTTCTTTTGGACTTTCGTAACGATCCAATTACACATTTTAATCTAACCTAGCTAAGACTAGTAAAAAACAATTACTTTAGGTAGGAATCGAACTGGCTAGCACCCGAGTATTAAGCAGCACTATAGCTAATTTCATTACGTTAAAACATTAACCTTAAGTAACAAAACGTTAACCTTAATAGTTGTTAAACATATATTAGACATAGCAAAATTTACATAGATGGATAAAGATAAAGCCGTTCGTTCAGAATTGATTTAGCAAGTTTTTGAATCTGCGTTGATAGCGTGAACCGTGAGGTTAGCATGTTGGTTCCGTACAATTCTTTGAAAATATTCTCATGACAATTATCTACTTAAGTTAAACTATAACATTATAAACGAGTACCTATTATCCAACACTAAATATCTATTCCTCATGAACCAGGCGTAAAAGAAGTACAGGCCAACCAACTAAATATTACTTTGTAATATTGTATTTAGAAAGTTGTTCATGTATTAAAATAATCTTAGATAAAACCAATCAAATACATTTCGAAATCCAACAACCATTAATTATTACTATTTTTACACTACTATTCGGATAGCATAATAATATTCTACGAATAATAAAAAAGTCATAAAAGAGTTTCATACTAGCCTTCGCGTCGGTTATATATTGTCAAAGGGAATTCTAAAAATTGCTTGTTAAATTCTAATAATTACATATACAAATAATCCGTATAAGGTCATTCGGATGTCACGACTAGTGTCGTGATCTATGTTGCAAAGAAAATATCCGTAACAGTAGTATCCCAGAAATAAAATTATTTACAACTAGTGCCTTACCCTCGCCTTGCTCGGGTTAGTCCCTACGTACGTGCTCGTACCGTTGTTATAGCTTAACAAAATCTTTTAAAAAGAATAATTTTGAAATACATTGTTTTCATATAACTTTATAACCGATAATAGTTAACTCAGCACACCAATAAATAACTCCATGTCTGTCACATTTTTTCCTGCATCAACAATCATCTTCATATTTCAACGGATTAACTCGAAAACCTTGAGGAATTATTCACCTTAACTTCCTCTTAAATCACTCCGTCTATTGGAGATTTACGGGGAAAACCACATGAAAATCTGTTCAGTAGCTTTGAGTTTATCGCAAAGAGACGAACAAGCAAGCAAGAATATTAATCCATAACTCTCTCTACATTAAATATTATTTTGGTATAATGATACAATTTTATTTTCAATTGAATAATAATTAAAAATCAATTATTTAATATATTAACAACTAGCGATTCACCCTGGCCTCGCTCCGCTCGAGTTAACCAGGTACTAGGTACATTTTAAGGGTTACTATAGATTTCTTAGATGTGAGATATATGTATTTTCCTGCAGTGTAATTAACCTGTGTTCTAGACGACCACCAATCATTATACCAAATTTCATAAAAATCTATACAGTATTTCCCTCGTCATTCATATAGAAAAAAATTCTAAAAAGTAAAAACTATTTATTATTCATGTACAGGTCACACTATCACCACGCATCTATTCAGGGTACTTTGAGAACCTAGCAAGTTTTCGAAATGTGAACTGTGAAATCCACCCACCAACACTCGGCTAGCGAGGTGGACAATGGCCCCCTCGTATTGGAAGGAGGTCCGTGCTCAGCAGTGGGACGTTAAAAAGGACTAAATATGAATCACTTAAAAGTAGGGAATATTAAGGGAATTTTTCCATTATCATTTAAAGATTTACCCCATTAAAGTATCGCGTAACAGTACACTAAAAACTTTAATTGTTGGAATAGTAATTAGTATGAATAATTACATCTGAAACTAATTAAATTTAGACATTATTAGGAAAAGATAGACTATAGAGGATAAAATGAGTTCGTTTCCAAAAATATATGCGCATGCTGTAAAATTTCAATTATTATATATAATTGTAAGCTAAATTCGTGTTGTTATGCAACGCAAATATGACATTTTGGACTACAAATACATATAGGTAATTAAATAATATAAATTTGTGGTTTCGCTGCCTAAATAAGAAATGTTCATAATATTAACGTCATTAATTACGTATGTATATATGTAACGTAATAAATCTTCCTGCGTACATAATATTATCTAATTTTATTATTATGTATTACGCATTTTACAATATTTACCGTATACAATATTCTGCCTGAATATGGGCAGAATCCGTTTGTGTATGGTTAATGAGATATTTTCCCAGAATAAAACGTATCCTATATGTAACGCTAATAACCAGCTATAGTCGTACCCATTTTCATGAAAATCTGCCCAGTGGCGTTTTCTCGTGATACGAACACAGACAGACAAAAAAATTAAAAATGAGAGATTCGGCCTCTGTATCAATAATGACTAATTCAGTAGCACTTTCCAAATAATATTTCATGTACAGATTCAACTCTGTTTTATTATAGATTTATTAAGATCTACATTATTTTAGCACATGATATAAATCTCTTAATATTTAGCCAGCGATGGTAGTGTTTTCTAAGAACGACTCGTTAGCTCCAGTTAGTGTGTTTTCCCTGGGGAATGATAGATTTTCCTTAAGCAACTGACTACACAAAATGATGTTAAAATTGGTTTGGTACTTTCTGCATGAAACGTGCTCATCGAACGCACTAAATTACCGTTTCATTATATGCACATAGATAATAAATACTTTATCAATACAATGAGGTCTCTTACAAAATTGAAAAGGTGATTACACTAGTTGTTTCTCTAGGAAAAGAATTACAATATGATATACCTACTGCGAAATGTGTTGCAAATTGTTGTATACTTTCACAATACTTTCTTATACACAAAGACTAATCAACATTGATTGACTTCAAATATTTCGATACAAATATAAATAATTGTTACGATTAGAAAAAGTTCAACGACCTACCAAACCTCCAAGACATAAACTTGCTATAATTCGTCATTGTAATTCACAAAGCAATTATATATTATTACAGATGCCTTATAATTTTAATTTAATACGAGGTTAATAAAATAATATCGATAGTGGTGTATCGCATTAAAATGTCAATTTTGCGTGCAATCGGGTCAATGACCCATGGAAGCTGATAAAACAACAGTGCATATAAAATATCTAGTCCTGAAACCTAGATATCGAATGTAACGAAAAACGATATGGAAAATCAGCAATCATTAATCAAAAAAATAAGTAGCTGTATTATGGATGGATATTTCACTATAAAACTATGACTAAAGGTGTTAGTAAAGATTTATTAATCAATTATAAGAAAAAATATATACCTAATCAAATTGTAAGAATTAAAGTTTAGTAGGTAAGTATATAATACTTACTAACTAAAATATATATTTGTACCTAATTTAGACTTTTTTGTAAGAAACCTAAATGCACTTCATACAGCCTTCAAAGACTGAGCTGATTCCCAAACAATATCATAAATATCATAAAATTCCAACGGATGAACAGAATTTTACATTTCCACAATATTTCTGAATGGAGATGGATGCTACCAAATTGTAAATAATAAGTCAACTATCAAAGCATTCAAAGGTCATAACAAATTTTCCAAAATTAATTCATTTTGGAATTTATAATAGAAGTTATGATATAAATTTATAGCTGCAATATATTAATTTACATATTACAAGGCAAAGAAGTATTGTGACAGTCGACCTTAGTAGGACTAGAAGACCTCTACAACAATGACACTAGAAACTCTAAGCAGATATTTTAATAACTAATATTGTTGAAACAGGCAATTTTCATCATGACTTTGCTTCCTTATAAATAAAGAAGACCCACCAAATATTCATAATAATAATTAATAATAATTATTCCTTTTATGAAATTATTAATTCTATAGCTTTCACCATTTTATTTGGTTATTTTTATTTGATTATGATATTTCCACATTGTTTCATCACCAATGTGATGTAATCATTTTAACCTGAGCATTTAGTCTTATAGCTGTTAATTTAAGTTTTTAAAAGCATGTGTAAATTTTTTTTTACTTTAGCTACAATATAGTTGAAATTAAATCAATCATCCTCCAGACAATTGTGTATCCTTTTAACAAAATGTTATTTTTATGTATGGATAATACCTCGCTGTCAGTTAAAAAATTATGCTGGTAATACTGAGTAGGTAGTTAATTTCATACATACATATACATAGACATAGAAATTCATAAAAAATCGCAAATCTTATCAATCTATTACTAAAGGCTTTTCATTTATTGTCTGTATGCAGCCCACTACATGGTAGGTCAAGATTATTATTAAAAGTTGATCAACTAAATGTTCCTATCAAGTTAAGCTATAAAGAAATTTTATCAACAAAATAATATGTTGTGTACTATGTATGAAAACTTTCTTAAGAAATTAAAGAGTAGGTAAGTTTGTTTATTAATCATAAAAGTGATGAATAACTCGGTTAAGTGTAATCAAACCTAGTTTCAATCTATGAGTATCTATCAAGTATGGTGATAACAAATTCAATGGTAAATTTCATTAAACTTAAGTTTAATCTTGTATAGACTGCTGAAACAGGTAAACAGGTATGTTCAATATGCTATGATACACCAATTAAAATAAACAAATTAAGATACATAATAATTGTGACACAAACTTAATAACAAGCAAGAAAATGAAGAGATTTAATGACAGCAATTCAAAAGATAATACTTTAATCATACTTTTTTATAAATGTAGTATTTATAACGGCAATTTAATGTAATTTCAATGTAATTTTTAATAAACAGTATTAATTTTGAGAACCATATAAAGTTTCTTCATATTACATGTTACCTGTTAAAGACAAAAAACTGTCTCGGCAGCTATTATCACTAATTATATATAAGCAATTGTAAAGTATCTATTAAGTACTTCGTATATAGACTAAGTGGCACTTAGCAATGAAAAATACAAGTATGGGTTATTCTTATTCCTTATACCCTTGAAGTAAAGTGATACGGTTATCCACATTGATAATTTTTCACTCAATATGATGATATTTTTAGAATAAAAGATATATTTGAATATTTGTGGGATTGACTTGTTTTTGTGCTAGTTTAAATAGTTATAAAAACATAAATTATATAGTGATTTAGGACTGTGATAGCTACACTATTCTAACATGTAAAAGAAATTAACAAATTAAAATAGCTTTAAAATAAAAAGAACTACTTTCTATTGCGTTTTATCTAGTCCACTCAGGCCATTATAATGGTGATTCATGTTCATAATAAAAAAGTTGTAAACGCTAATAGTAGAAATGTACTAATAGAAATTACACATGAGCTATAATTATGCAACAAATTCAAATAAATGAGTGAAATTTTCACATTATAATGACATTACGTAAAATAAATAACAAAGATGCCTGAATGTATAAGGGAGAAAGTAACATAGCACTCAAAACTTTCTTCCTAACCATTATATAGCTTTAAGCAAGTGGCCTTGGGTTAGCCTGAAATTTACTTAGAATTTAGTGATAGTTATCTTTGGGATACCATGATATTGATAATCAGATAGCATCTGCTCATTTCTGTTACAGATATAGGTTATGAGTTGTTGCTATGCAAGATATCATGTCTATACTTAGCTCTCTATATATGTGTAATCACTATAGTTAAACTAAACCGTTTCCTTTTTGGTGTACCAATGGTTTCTACGGTACTTATAGCTGTCTCTACTACTAATAGATTGCATTGTAACCTGACTATAACCTATCATCAAATTGTTTTATTCAATGTTTACAACTGTAGCTGCAGTTCAAATTGATTATTTTGAGAGTTATCTTGTGTTATAACCTCAAACACAAAAAATATATAAATATGATGTACAGGTTATCAATCTCTCCAATCGAATGCTACGAAAATTAATCTCAGGACCACACATCAATTCCACAACCTTTTTTATTATCATAAGACATCTACTTACCAAATTTAAGTTACATTTCATAAACCTTATCACAGAGCACTCACAAAAAGGATACATGCTAAATCCAAATTGAAGCCGTCCTTCACATATCGTTTTCGGCGCTTGCTCACCATGCCCTTGATAGGGTTGGTCATCTTGATGTTGGAGATCGAGTTTGCCATGGCTTGCAAGTGGACTTGTCGCGGTAGCAACTCTGCCGCCGCACCCTTAGCGGGCCCGCCCGCGCTCGACACCCAGCGCTTCTCGGGTGCCTTTCGCTCGCGGCGCCGGCAGCTCACGCAAATACCCATAAAACCTCCGGCGCTCGCATGGGGCCGGCGGAGCGCGAGCGGACGCCGCTGCCGCCCGATCACCTCGCGCCCGCCATCCCTCTCACAGCCTCCGGCCCTCCGGTCCCTCCGTCTTCTCCGCACTCTCCACACACGCACCACACCGAGGCCACTCGAACGCACCAGACGCACATATAGCACTCACGCCCGCCACCGATGCACGCACTGTCGCTACGCAAGCCACAATTTATCTCGCACGAATGGCGTCCATCCTGCGTTCGCACTAGATCCTAGAACACGACCGACGAGAAACAGTTGCACAAGAAAGAAAGATGGTTATGAATTGATGGCCGAAAGTCTAAACGCCGTCCCATTCGCTCTCGAAACGTGTGTACTTATCAGACAGAGATAAAACACAACCTTAATTTCTAGTAGTGGCTAGCTAGCTCTCTTTGTTCACTGGAGTTTCTAATTTTATTCGCAAGGTGGCGCAACATCAGTTTCCTTTAGCGCCACTTTTTAAATTTGACGCTCTATATTATAAATATTTTATAAACTTTATGGAAATATTCAATTATCAGAATAACTGTAAAAGATACAATTATTTTTGATCTGATAAAAACATTAAAATATTTTTTACTTCTATACAAGCTGCGTAAATATAATTTTTATATTTAGAAGATGCAAAATATGTAAATAGATGGCGTTAGTTGTATCTTGACTTAAAACTTAACGATGCGTTCGGAAATACAAACTGTATGTGTATGTACATGTGAACTGTAAAGTATGGAACTAATGTCACAAATTAGATATCTGCGAATATTATATCAGATACCTTACAAAAAATTTTTTGTATGGGGCATAATCTCAGAACAGTAATTTATTGTTCTGAGGGCATAATGTTATGGATAGTTTATCAATTTAAAGATTTATTGCGTTCAGAAGTTTAAAATGGTTTCCAAATTTAATACTTTTTCTGATAAAGCTACTTGAAAATTTAAAATTAACTTACAAAGACAAAAAAATAATCCTTAATGATCTTAAAAGTTCGGATTTCAGTATCGTATTAGAATATTCCTAATTGAATACTCAACATATTGAAGCAATGTTAAAGTTAAGTAAAGTTTATTGACATTTTTATATTAAAACAGAAGAAATCACAAAAAAATGGTCTAAAAATAAAAAATCTGGAGAGGGTCAGCTTTATCACCTAGGGGAATAAAAAATAGCCTACGATCTATTCTCAGACCTAACAAATACACAAAAAAAATAATAAAAATCGATCAAGCCGTTTCGGAGGAGTTCGATAACAAACACTGTGAGGTGTGACACGAGATCTTTAAAATCTAATATAGATTTATTGTAAACTATAGATTCACCCTTGCTCCGCTCGAGTTGTCTAGTAAGATTAGTATAGATTTCTTAGAAAATAGATATTTTCCAATAGTAAAAAGTACCCTAAAGGTTGACCCGAATAGCCAGCTATCATCACATTTCATCAAAATCTGTTCATGTTTTCTTCTGATGCAGTCACAGATAGACTACACTATAGATTCGAGATACAGACTAAAACTATAGCTTCGGTCTCTGTATCAATAAATATAACTGTATTAATATAGATTCATATGGCCCTTTAATTACAGCATGTAATTTAAATGAATATTTTCGAACATACAAGTTACAACAGATTTCAAATGCAGGGACATAGGCATAGCGGTTGCGGCTGTATCGGCCGGGGGACTTTCACTGGCAGATAACTAATATAAATATTATAAGGGGTAACTTAGGCTATTATTTTATTACAAAATTATAAAAACTGTTCAATTTATTTTGACTTACGCCCTGCGAAGCGTGCCGGGTTTGCTAATAACTTTATAATTTGAACACTACGCTAACTGAATGTAATTTTTGAAAACGCTCGATACCTAGGTATTTACCTACGCTAACTCTGATTGGCGACGTGTTGATTTAAGCGTTTTCAGCTGTCTATAAACGATAACTAGGGAGAGGGACAAATAATGGGTAACGTTTTTCCATTGTTTTTAGATACATATTATTGTGTTCTCACGAATCATCATTCATTAAATGGTTCAAATTCAAGTATAAACAAAGAAAGTGATAATAACATAATTGCTATCTGCAAGGATCCACTAGGTATGAATTATGAATAATTTGTATTCTAAGTAGTATAAAGTCATGTATATATATTACCTATTTAATTGTGAAATGATACTTAATTACAATTATATTTGAGACAATATAATTATTAATGCTCGCGCAACAAAATTCTATTTGATAATTCGCGTAGTTTATAAATTCTGTAGCATTAACTTGTTATTCCAAAATGTTGCCTGCCATTTTCCCCCCTTTGTTATTTTTTCAATTTCACCTAGCGCTCGTGCACTTATTTAGCAAGGTAAGTTATTATATTTCGATTTTTATGTAAAATTTAAATTTTTTAATTATCCTACATTTGGCTTTGGCTTTTGATAAGTGTGTACTGATGATATAACTGTATGAAAACCTTTGATGTAAACTGACATATGATTAAAGTAATAAACAAGTATGCCGCCAATACCTCATTTTTTTGTTCATAACAAATACGCGAAAGGGACCCAGGCAAATTGAACAAGGTACCGTTGACCGTGAAAAATTAGGATCAGGAAAGTATAAATAGATCGAAAATTTCAAAGAAGGGAAGAAAGCAAGTAATCCGGTGAAAAAAGATAAAAACTAGTTAATACTTAATTATATTGCATTTAACTACCTTCAGCGGTCAGCCTATACAATTTTCATTTTAAATTAACATTACATCAGTAAGTACATATAAATAAAATGGAAGTGTCTGTTTTCAAATTAACAGCTTTTCACTTAATGCACATAAGAGTAAATACGGTAGGTACTTACATAAAAAAATCAATTTTTAATTTAAAATTTTCGGCTGTCTGTCCTTTTGTTCCGGCTTATCTCTGAAACGGCTGGACCGATTTTGACGGGACTTTCACTCGCATATAGTTAATGTTATAAGGTGTAACTTTGGAAGGAGTTACTTTTATTTTATTAGAAAATTACAAAAACTGTTTAATTTATTTTAACTTACGCACAGTGAAGTTACGCAATTAGTGTCAGCGTAGGCCGTAGTGTTTTGCATATTATTCTAAAATCGAACTCGAACTAAGTCTATCACCAACATCAATTATATACGAGTATAATATTTAATAATAAACAAAATTAACAAATGTGAAAATTTTGATACATTACTCGTATAATTCATAACTAATATAAGTTATCACATTTTTTCTTTCTTCTTTCTAATGGCTCTATTGTAACATTAACTGATACGAGTAAGCGGAGTCTTTTAATTGCTGGTATCAAAATGATACTCAGAGTTAGCAGTTTGGTAGGTAGTAAGTATCTATCCACAAGATTCACATTAATTCAGTGTTACACGCGTTGGCGTAAATAATTCAGTCGAATGCAGACAGCTTGTTGCCACCCGACCTGCGCACACGCATCGCATTTCAAGTGTGAATTACAACGAGATCTTTATGCATACTACATTGTATTACATACCTACAGGCTACATACCTATACCTACTAGTATTATAAAGAGAAAAGATTTGTATGTTTTATGTAACGGATTAGCTAAAATACGCTAAACCAATTTAGATAAAATTTGTTATGAGGGTAGTTTGGCTGGGAAGGACCAAGGAAGTAGTTTTAAAAACGAGTAGTGCTAGTTACTAGATAGTATTGTAGATGTTTACGATTGGATTACAACACTATGATTTATAAATATAAAAAAATAAGTTTATTATTACATATAATTATTAATTACCTATATTACTTACCTATATAACTATACGCTTGACTCGCCTCGATGATAGCCACCGGAAGGACAAAGAACATTAAATAATTATCAAGTTATACTTATATTAAAAAAAATCGTTAGCGTGATAGGTAGAAAAAACAAAAACCGATTTCATAACTAAAGAAACCTAAACTAAAATTAATAAAAAATATTTTAAATTACTTCTTTATTTTTTAGTCAACAATTTTATGGATTTCTCATGGATGCCATTGTCAGAACTGGACTACATGAAAATAGGACCACACGGGAAGCACCAGCTTTCAAATAAACAAAAGAATCATCAAAATCGTTTCACCCAGTTCAAAGTTCTGAGGTAACAAACATAACAAAAAACATACAGACGAATTCAGACCCTCCTTGTTTTTAGAAGTCGGTTGAAATCAACATCTATAACTACGACGTCATTACAATTACATTCATAGTAGGTTTCAAGTTTACATTCACTAAATCATTAAACGAAGTTTATAAAATATAGGTAATTAATAGTGCCTGGAGTTCTATATCCATCAATAAATTCTGTAATAACAACATTTTAACATTTATTCTTATCTTTCCGAGATTATTGTTCCGTAACAACTACTACAAGTGTAAGATTTTGCTCTAAGATCATCTCAAAGATAACCAAGACGAAACGATGTAGGTATGAATAATAAAATGATTTTAAAAAAGCAATGCGCACGCGCACACTTAAGTTTTGTTATTGCGCAGTCTATATACGTGGCCATCCATAGTGCTCGAGTAATATAAATATCACTATCAAATGTCCAGTGGTTCGTTAGTACTAAAACTGGTTAGTAGGTAATAGGTATACTTATATGTATTTTTGAACATCTTGCATGCTAATAGTTAATTATTAACAATATTAACCTTTGCCATTCTCTGGCCCAAATCCGTATACAAAAGTCGAGAAATCATTTTCTGTTGCTGCGTTAAGTATACACATATCGTTTATGTTCACTACATTTACGAATTTTATTAGAAACACCAGCAACGCCTTCTGCCCTTTCCTCTCCTGTGCGGTGTGCCCTAGGCCGGGCGACCTACCGGCGCGGGCCCTAATTTAATACTGTTTAGAAAATTAGACAATTCATAAATCTCACAAGCTATTATTGTCTTTTTAGAACAAAATAATTTGGAAAACGGTCTTTATTCTTTATATGTTTGAATATCATTACATGTATCACCTCCTATATTATAAATATTATTTGTAGATAATAATTCCATGTACCTAATAGAATTGAAAAAAAAAAACAAAAGTTCATTATTATTATCAATTTCATATTAAATAAGTATTTCAATAAAATTAATTTAAAAAATTAGGGATGGATTTTTGATTAAGTCAAAATAATAATATTAGTTCCGCTTAGTTTCTTGAGTCTGAGGCTTCTTTCCGAACTGGTAGTAGACTCATTATGTTCAATAAAAATTGTAACAATTTAATGCTAAATAAAATTTTGAATTGACTTTAAGTAAGAATGGACAAGGTAAGGGCGGGTCGCTTGTATGTAATTATTATGAAGCAATAACCTCAAATTGATAGAAATCAAACACATTAAGCATAGCGTTATGGAAATAATATTTCACAGTCGGCTGGTCTCCTTCACACCTCCTGCGTAAACAATTAAATCAATTAGAAATTTACATAGCGGTACCTAATATCTTTGCCCATTAGAAAATTATGTAGTGTATTCTCTTCTCAAAGGTACCTACTTAGTACTACCACTAATAACGTTGAAATTAGCAAATGTGCATCGCTAATTTATTGGAACGCGACTTTGGCAGCCTTGCTTTTGTTAAAATTTTGTATCATATGAAAAACTATTCAGCCATTTTTACTGCTACTACTGAGCACGGGCCTCCCTCTAATATGATTTTGCCATGAATCGCCACGTTGGCCAAGTGCGAGCTGGCGGACTACAAACCATCTTCATTTCATCTTTAGCCCTTTTTAACGTCCCGCTGCTGGGCACGGGCCTCCCTCAGTACGAGGGGGATCAGGCCATAGTCCACCGCGCTGGCCTAGTGCCGTCTGGCGGACTTCACATGTCTTTCGAAAACTTGCCAGGTTTTTCTCAGACACGTAGGCTTACTCTCTATAATTTTCTTCATCATAAGCCAAGTGGTAATAATAGAAGGAATTATTCGCACATGAAAATAGACTTGGATTTGAACCTACTTCATTCGGTTACTCAAGCGAGCGCGTTACCCTTGCCTTGGTAGGAAAATAAGGAAAAGTATAAAGAGAAGTATAAAAAAGCTTGTATTATCAAGTACCTACACTTTTGAGTACATACATTTCCGTATTCATTGGAAAATATCTAATATTCGAAGAATAAAGTACGAGTACTAGGCAGACATACTGTCGTTGCTATGCTAACTGATGTGATACCGTCACGATAAAAGATAAGTAGTGCTGCAGACGTCAGATAAGATAGCTGGTCGAGGGTGTGTATGATCGTGTATTTGCATAAAATTATTAATAATTTTCTCTAGCGGTCTACGCCTCTTTAATATTTGGTTTTTAATATTTACGATTTGCTGGTATATTTCCATCTTGGGTTTAGACTTTTTCTGTTATATACTACAAGTCAAGTCATATTGTTTGGATTTTAAAACCCCATATTGAAGGGGTTAGTTTCGATTTTTTCTGTTACATTCTACAAGTCAAGTCATTTTGTTTGGATTTTAAAACCCCATATTGAAGGGGTTAGTTTAGATTATTTTCTGTTACATTCTAAAAGTCAAGTCATTTTGTTTGGATTTTAAAACCCCATACTGAAGGGGTTAGTTTAGATTATTTTCTGTTACATTCTACAAGTCAAGTCATTTTGTTTGGATTTTAAAACCCCATATTGAAGGGGTTAGTTTAGATTATTTTTTGTTACATTCTACAAGTCAAGTCATTTTGTTTGGATTTTAAAACCCCATATTGAAGGGGTTAAAAAGATATGTCATATCGGTCACTTCCTGGTCCTTCTTTACCTTTTTTCTTTCTATACTAGATGATAAATACACATTATTATTTTATTGTTATAAGAACAGGCGTGTTCCCGTGAACCTTTCAGATCCTCATTTCAGATCAGACCAGTGCAGTCCTCTGAAACCCCCTTAGATTTGACCCACACAAGACACAAGCAAGCCAAAGAAAACGGGGTAATATTACTTAAGTAAAGTACACATTTATGCAAAAATTAAAAAAAAGGAATTTGTGGATTTTCTAAGACAGCGTTTTATTGATTTGATTTGTATTAACTAGGGCTATCGTAAAAAAATCGCTGCAAAATATATTAAGCCAAAAATTAAAAATATTATTAAGTACGAAAGATAAAAATGGGAATGATTAATAAGTAACCAAAAAAAGTGAGCTTACTATAAAAATATTGAATAATTAAAAAACATGCTTAAATTATAAAATAAACTAGAAATAATTAAAAAAATAAATAAAACGAATTTAACACTTAACATAAGCTTTAATTAAAGACGTAATTTATTTTCGTACATGGTCAATATTTTATCTACTTCTATAGCTCTTTCCTTCAGTGTTGCCATCTCATCTTCACTAAGAACTGACGTCTTTTTACCGGCGTTTTTGATCAAAAAGTGTTGTATAAACAATCGTAGACTTTCTCTGAACATGTGTAATTTGGGCGGTTTTGATATCCTGTGGAATACTTCTAACGAAATTTGTAGGTCAGCGTTCATTAATATCGCTAGTAATATTTGTCTCATAAATTTCACTGTCTTTTTGTTTAAATCTGAGAACTGGATTATCTGTAAGAAAAAAATACGAGTCAATTTTTATTTAAAAAGACTAGGTTTAACATCAGCTATATCTCACTGCCAGTATTAAAGGCCTATCAAAATCAGTCTAGCGGCTAGCCGATTCAGAGAAAGGGCAAAATGTTTTTAATGGCACAGGCATTTTTTAAAAAGCTGTTATTTTAACATTACAGATTACATAAACAGTTTTAAGCATCTATAATCTATACGTATACGGTAAAGTAATTCAGAAGAGCGCACACTCGCAGGTTTTTTTTGGGTACCTATTGATGGGTTTCACTATTGACTTTTGACTCTCCAACATCCGATCGGTCCTAGCATCAAAATCGTATTGTCATCCGGATTTATGTCAATTCGATACATAATTAATTAAAATCGATAAGATATTTATAAGTAGGTTAAAATCTAGATTTGATTACACAGTGATTGCAGACGTGACGTAGATTAAAAATGAAATTATTAAAATTAGAAAATCCGACGGCTGAAAAAGATGGACATTTAAATTTAAAATATTTTATTCAACACTAGCGCCTCATCCTGGGTCTGCTCGGGTTCGTACATACATTTTATCTGTTAGTATTCAAAGGGATTAAATATTTTCCCGTAGTAAAAAGGTATCCTATAGACACGGATAATCACCTACCATAATACCAAACTTCATCAAAATCTGTCGTTACCTTTAAGACGGACAGCGGCAATCCCTTCTCCATTATTAGATGAATGAGAAACTGTGCTAAGTTCGTCATCGCTTGCTTCGATAAAGATTCGAGATCCTTAATTTTGTCCCACACAGAATATTGTATTGAAAGCTGTAATATTAAATTATGCTTTAAATAACACAAATTATATTACTATAAGTAGTTAATTCTTAGATTGTTTTTATTTAAATTAATAGGGACGAATCTATGTCGTCCCTTAATTTGGCGCAAGCAAAACCACGGGTTCCGCTAGTTAAAACAAATAAAATTTCTAATAAAAGTAGCCTAAGTTACTCTTTATTAGCTATTTAGCGAAAGTCCCGTCAAAATCGGTCCCGCCGTTACAGAGATTAGCTGGAACAAAGAGACAGACAGACCAAAAATAAAAATAAATATTTTTTCGATGTTAGTACCGTATATATGTACTTGCATTCATATGCATTAAGTGAAAAGCTGTTAATTTGAAATTACAAACAGACACTTCAATTTAATTTTTATGTACGTACTGACTACTTTTACTCACCTGATATTTTCTATCGACGTCGCACAATTTTTGTCCCAACACTGCATAGTAAGGGTTATAGGTTTTCTCGTTGAGGCAACACGCGAGCAGTACGTGCACTATTTCCCGCTCTTGTTGCCCTTTCAGACCTAAGTGTTGGAGTTTCTCAAATGCGTCCATGAAGTCCTGAAAAGTTCGATCGATCGAGTTTTCCAATGTTTGAAATTCGATAATCTAATATATAAAAATCTAGTGTCACAGTGTTTATTTATTTATTTATTTATAGGGTTTACCAGCGAGTACATTAATAATTCATAATTTCATTCTAATGTAAAATCATTTAAAGGTAAACACTACCTGCTAAATACCACCAAAACAATTTTTTATTTGTGTTTATTATCGATCTTGTTATCGACAGGGTTAATTAATAAATATTATTAACCTCTACCTCGGTGGTGTAGTGGCTAGCATGTACGGTCATACATCGAGAGGTCCTGGGTTCGAGTCCCGGGTCGGGCCAAGTTTAATTATTGAGTCTTTCTGTTTCGTAAGCCTCAGTAACAGCCCGGAGTTGGGAAGTTGGCGGTGTGTCACCCCCGTGCCTAGGAGAGCACGTAAAGCCGTCGGTCCTGCGCCTTAACTCTCACTGGTCGTGTCGAGTAGTTGTCCCACTGGAGTATGAGAGTGATAGGAACAGAGAGTGCACTTGTGTCTGCGCGTACACGCGCTGCACTATAATATCTCCTGCGTAGTTGGCTAGTCTCAATGAGATTGGCCGCCATGGCCGTAATCGGTCGGAGAACATTATTATTATTATTATTATTATTATTAACTATTTGCTTTTACTGCGGAATCGCCCGCTTTCTAAACCCTTATCACTTAGCGGAATAAAAATAGCTTACGACCTATTCTCAGACCTACCACATATATTACACAAAAAAAAAAAAAAACAGTCAAACCGTTTCGGAGGAGTTCGATAACAAACACTGTGAAACGAGATTTTTATATATTAGATTAGTAATTCACCAAGTTTTATCGGGAGCGGTCCTAGTGAAGTACTGTACTATCAAACCCTACATTTTTTGGGGACAAAAACCAACTATGCTAAAATTCCTCCAGATCCATTAAACCGTTCTGGCCTGATTTGGGTGACAAAAAGCCATCAAAATTCTCGCATATTTTAATATATTATAAATATGAGATGAGACAGACATACATACATGTGATTGTAATTATGAAAACTTAAATTTTAGTAAATCTTTAAATAACCAACCCTACCTCAGCCGACATGATGACGCAGAAGATGCTCCTTCTGACGTCAGTGTTCATGCGCTGCTTCTTGGCTAGTTCTAGAAGCTTCTGGTCTGCGCTGGGCGCGGCCGCCACTCCCCCCGCGCCCCCCGCCCTCCCCGCCGTCACGGCCCCCGCGCCCTCCCACGCCGACCCCACAACCCACCACTTGCCGCGCTCGTGCGCTACGATTTGGAATAGATATTTATATATCTGACACGTTTGGCTGTTTATAGAAAACCTAATAGTTGTGCCGGCGGTCGGGGATTCGATTCCCGCTGGGTGATTCATTTGTGTGATTCTTAATAATATTTATAATGTATTTCTTGGGAAACCGTAGAGTGGAGTGAAAAGTTTAAAGATTCCTGGTTTATACATCTCTGACATACTTTAAAGACATGTCAATTCCACTATCTCGTATTGAAGGGAGGCTCGCGCCCACCAAAGAAACAAAAATAAAGCGTTACTTAAAATACCTTTCAATAGATCTTCCAGTCTAATATTCAAGGGAGTGACGTAGTTGCCGCGCCGCACGATGCCGCGGCACATTTTCTTCAAATCTTCCACATAACTTGGGTCGTAATTGGGAATTTTATTTAAATTATTATTTTTTACAGCTAGCAACACCTCTAGAAGGAATTTGATACGTGATCTGTAACAAATAAATACCAAAAATATATTAATTTTATATGTATTACTAGCTGTTTAACCTTGCTCCGCTCTCCAGTGCGTCTCTAGATGCACATACTCAGTGCCGTCTTAACCCTATTCGGCGCCGGGGTGCGGAGCTTAGCCTGCGCCCTAGTTTGCTTTTACACTAAAGCGTGGCACGCGACCGACGACACACTGCAGTGTGAAAGGGGTCCTAGAACCCAGTCAACCAAGAAATATCAAATACACGTTATTTTGATAATTAATTTATTTACTTCTCTAAAATACAATACTAAAATTAAACTTAAATTATACAAATTAAACCCAATTATACAAATAAAAAACAAAACTATTCTCCATTTGAAACATTATGTCCATTTTATGGAATTAACACTCTGGAAAAGTTACCTACTTAAAAAAAAGGGAAGATTTTTCGATGAACCTTCTAAAACTATACTTTTATTTTAACATGAAAAAGAACTTAGAACATGATGCAAAAATCCAAAAAGGAAGGAACGTATTAGTTGAGAAATCAATAGAATTTTGAGTTATATTAATTACAATTAACAGTGATCGTAATGGCGAAAAACACCAGCAATCCAAGTTCCAACGCTCGTTTATATTATTATTTAATTGCTAAATATCTATTTATTGTATGTATATACATCAAACAATCTCAATTTTTCTTGCTTTTGAGTTGGCAAAGATTTTAATTAAATCATTTATTTTTGTATCAATTTTGGATTCTATACTTATAATAGCTAAGTTAGTCAGTCTGTCTTGGGTCATGGTTGACCGAAGATAATTTTTTATTAATTTTAATTTTGAAAAGGATCGTTCACCTTCAGCTACTGTAACAGGAAGTGTTAAATATATACGTAGAGATGTTGCGATATTAGGAAATGAGGAGATTAAATTATTAGAATATATATAACTTAAAATATCAGTGGGAGTACTTGTTGATGCATTGGGAAAAAATATTGGCAACAATTCTAATTCATTGTATAAATCCTCCCCGTCAATATCAAATCTATTTTTAAATGTTAGTTTTTCTTGTAGCCGAGAACATTGAGATTTTTTTTCATGCATCTCTAATTTCCTCCAGCATTCAATGTTTTGGAAGAGTGCAAAAACTGAATTGTGTTCCGTCAGCAAATCGAATCTCTCATTTAATTTCGAGATAGCAGTGTCCAGTAGAAAGAAATAAAAACATACTTTAAATTTCTTGGTTGGGTCTAAAATGGGCTCATTTGCAGCCTCGTAATCAAAATGTCTTTTTCGGGGACGTGGACGAGCAGTTTCTTTGAATTCTGTTTCGCATTCTAATTCTTCAGCAATTAATTTTGCGTCAGATAGCAACTGTTCAAATGCACTATCGGTGCGGTATTGTTCCAAATCTTTTTTAACCAGATTAATCATTTTGGTAGCCTCTGAAATAATTACATCTGATTTTTGCAAATTTTTGCTTACAATATTAATCTTTAGTAAAATATTGTACCATATAACTACTGAACATATGAATCTATAAGACTTTAATTTGGCTATTAATGAACTCGCTATGTTTTTTGTGTCGCTATCATACTTGTTATTTGTAAAAATAGAGTATAATGCATCGTAAATTTTATCCATGTTAAAACGTAGTGTTCTAAGAGCATCAAATCTACTTTCCCAACGCGTATTTGAAAGAGGTTTTAATGTCAAAGTAGGTATCTGTTTCATAATTTCATCCCAGCGTGAGGTGGATGCTGAAAAAAATACATAGATTTCTTGGACAATACAGAAAAAGTTTGTAATTTCCAATGAACTTTTAGCAGCGTCGTTTACTACTAAATTAAGGGAGTGAGCAGCACACGGTACGTAAAAAGCACGAGGATTCATGTCCAATATTTTTTTTTTGGAGGCCTATATTTTTCCCCCTCATATTGGCCCCATTATCATATCCTTGGCCTCGCAAATCATCTAATTCAATATTGCATGATTTTAAGAAATCTAACAAATAAGTCTTCAACCCTTGTCCGGTAGTATCAGTTACAGGTAAAAAACCTAAAAAATGTTCTCGTACCTCAGCGCGTTTTGTCGATGGATTTAAATAAATAAACCTCACAATAATAGTAAGTTGTTCTTGGTGTGAGATATCAGGTGTGCAATCTAGAATTATAGAGTAGTATTTACATTGCTTCAAAAGACTAATTATAGTCGTTTTAATTTTTTCAGCAATTATACTAATTAGTTCATTTTGAATGTTATGACCAAGATAATGTGGCATGCGATGCTGAGCTCTTTGAATTCGAGCAATGTGTTTTGAATTTTGATAGTGTACTATCAAAATTAGATATACTCTCCACCAACTTTAAAAAAATACCATTATTTGGGTCATACAACTTTTCAGTTGTGCCCCTAAATGCTATATTTTGACCTGCCAAAAATTTTATAATTTCGATTATCCTTTCCAAAACTGCCGTCCACCTCTTTTTCTCGCGGTCTATTTCAGTTTGATTTACCGAGTCTACTGTTTGCCCTTTCAATAAGTTATTTTTTAGATCCAAATATTTTTTAAAAGAACATATGTGCCCTGAACTTTTCTCATGTCGTTCTATATTTCTCGACAAATGCCCCCAGTCTTTGTAACCAGTAGGGCCATTAAATGCAGTGACATTAATATTAAAAAGCTTACAGTGAAAACAAAATACAGAATCAGTAGATGTTGAATATACAAGCCAAACTCGATGAATAATTTCGTTGTTTTGTAACTTTTTACTGTAATATGTATCTGAAAACGACCTCATATTACTATCTGAAGGATAGTTGTTTTTTTTAATCTGAATTGGTCCACGTTCTGTTAAAAATAATCTTAAATTATCAGGTATTACTTGCGGCCAGAGAGCAGGATCATTCACGACATTTTCACAAAATCGTACATTTGGTTCTGTTGCTGGTTGGTTAACAATTGGTTCACTTGGAGTAGGCGAGGTACTGGTACTAGTGTGAGCTGGAACTTGTGAAATACTCTCTTCTAAGTTGACTGTCTCTTCTAACTGTCGGGTTGATGTTGACGAAGATGTACCTAAAAAATAATATTGTTAACAATTTGTGTAACCAAGAGTGGTAACAGGGCCACGCAATAATATTTTAGGACAATAAAAACAGTACCTGAAAGTTAAGGCGGGCATAGTCTAATCCGTTATAATTTACTTTAATTGCAATTGGCGGTTCTCGCCTGCGGCTATTTCATGAAAAAACATAATTCCCAAAAGAAGGTTTGTATTTAAACAAATATTTGCACCGACCGGGATTCGAACCCGAGACCTTTGGCACAAGAGTCACTGTTACTAACCATTGCGCCTTCCGGTGCGCAATCCGCAAAATAACAATTAATTAGAATTTAGATATTGTCATTAGGTATACAGTTACAGATAAGTGGTGACAGGAGAGCTCATTTTTCGCCCAAAATTATGTACAGTAATAATTAAGAGTACATTGGCTTTGTATATAATAATTGTTAAGTTTTCTTGTAATTTTCTTGATTATAAAAAATAAGATATGTATTATGTAATAATAATAAGTAGGTAGGAACTTAGTTAGGGATCGAACCCAGACAGCGAATTGTGTTGTGTTATGAGTTAGTTGGTTGGTAGGTACCTTAAAGGTACCAATGAACTAACTGAACTTACCAGGTCGAAAAAAAGAGTCAATCGGAGAAGTTAGCTTTTTAATTTTTTCTTCTTTCTCCAGTTTCCTTTTTCTGTTTTGAGCACCCGATGGTTTCTTTTTACCATCCACTAATTCGGCCATCTACAATAAAATCAAATTTTAATTTAATATTTAATTTTTCTTTCATTATTCTAAATTTAATAGAATTTAATAAAAACCTACTTTGGTTTGTATTGTATCAATCACTAACATTAAGAATTTGTATTTGTATTTATTTTGAAAACAAATAAACAATCACGACTCTCTCTCATAAATAAATACATACAAAAAATTTGTTCCCCAACCTAGGATTCGAACCAGGCAGGACCTTCCAACACGATGGCGTCAATGATGCATTTTTCTAGCTAGGTATGAGTACTTTCAGGTATCGGTATTGTACCTTAAAAAATAAAATTGACTTACCTTGATATTTTTTCTCTTATTTATGACGAATAAATTCCATTTATTCCATGCACTTACAACTTACACTATGGTTTCTCCGCTAGATCTTCCGTGCTAATTCGGCGGTTGTCGCAAATGAAATGAGCATAGAGTATATTGCTCCATATATAAATGAGCTAACGAATAATTTAATTACTTAAAAGAAGAAATCAGATCAATCACTGACCGACGCTTCATAGGCGCCGCGCGCCGCGCTATAAATTCAAATGAACTTACACCTAATTGTAGTGATTTAGAGATAATTTCTCTGTAAGTGTGAGCGCCCGGACGGCTATGTCAAAGGGCGCAATTACTCGCCTATGACAATTGACAGATGCACAGGTGCCGCGCCGCCGCCGCGCGCCCTTTTCAAAAGAACTTACAATTTATTGACTTAAAGATGATTTTGCTTCAAGTGCGGGCAACCGGGCGGCAATGTGTCAAAGGTTAAGACACTGTCTTTGAATTAGAGATTTTGCCGCGCGCGTGTTGTATTAAATAAAATTGATATTTATGTAGTAATAAAAGTCATTTTAGCTTGCACATCATGAGCGGTATGACAAGCGCCGAAAGCGTAATAAAAGTAAACATTGATTATTGTTGATGACTATTTTTTTATATATTTAATTTTGCGCATACGTATAATTTTGTCGTAACAAGTATATGAAGTTGTGCAATGGCGTTAAGTTCAATGAAATATCTAAATATTCAGCGCTCGGCAGGCGCCCCCGGGCGCTCCGCGCCCGGGTGCACCGCACCCCTTGCACCCCCTGGTAAAGACGGCCCTGCACATACTCTACCTACATGTGTTCTAAATCTGGCCATTTTAGCAGTAAGACGTTACAAACATTCGCACATATTTAAAAAATCGCATTTACTATAGTTCAATAATGCAAAATCAGTTACATAACAAGGGATTAAGAGGATTTTTCATAAACATTCCTAGAACGTTGTTATTGTGATGTCGCGAAGCACTAGAAAAGTTACAAGACCCTAACCAAACACTCTAAAACATTTTAGTTATAACCATAGAATTTATGCTATTCACAATCTATAAAATATTTCAAATGTATTCTTATATTTATAAGATTTTGTACCATCAATTTTAATGAAGTAAAAATGACTATTCAAAGAGCTTGTAAAAGTCTATTTGAATAAAGAATACTATGTTTTTTTATTTGATCATAATATTATTAGTGTCCAGAGAGGTTTAAAGACTCCACTCACCCACTATCAGCATCTTCCTTCATCTTGGCAATCTTCGCCTGAGTATCATGGATGAATGTCTTTAAAGCCGCTGGTTCTTCCTTCCTCAGCACTCCCCCTACGTTCCTCAAAATCGCTAAAACACAGTCTATATTCTTCTCTGACATTTCTTCCACTAAACGGTTTAGAATATCGTATAGGAGAGATACATGGTATATCTGGAAAATATTAACGTAGCATAAAAAAATCTATGATTTGGAGAGAATAAATTGCTTTTTCCAAAAATGATGAGAGACATCTTACGAATTAATAAAAATATTGCCAATTTAACATACCAGAATCACATACGTCATTCAAAACAGAGTTTATTTCCTAAATGCCATAATTTCAGATTTTTTATATGAGGATTTTGAATTGCATGTATAATGAAAAATTGTTAACTTTATAAGTTACAGTAATTCGACATTTATTCCTGTTTGGAATTAATAACAAAATAACCAAAACAAGAAAAAGTACCTTAAAACTGTACAAAAGTGCCAGACATGATACAAGATTGTCTAACATCTTATTTTCCACGGGTTGCGGAGTTTGCATCATGTCGTTAAATTTTCTAGATAATTCCTCTAAGAAATGGGCACCTGTTGAAATAATTACAATATTTTTATAAATATATATTTTTTTCAATTCATACCGATTAATCTCTTTAGTTTTCTTTCGGGATAAAAACTACCCTTTACAAGTCTCAAACTATTTTTAAATAAAATTTCAATCCAATACGTTCTACGGATTTTTAGTTCATCCATTTCATACAAAAACGCATTTCTTTTTCCTTAAACAAAAAAACTGTTTAGCCGCTTAGTGATTACGAAAACATAGAATCGGTCATTAAGCAAGCCCTCCTTTGGACTTTATCGCATTCGGGTAAAACGAGTCATGACTAAGACTGACCTATTTCAGATCCAACATTAGCATGTAGGATAGATATCAAAGCCGCATGTTCAACTAGCATTCTCTGTGGAGTGATTGCTTCACCGACAGCCGCCTCTAACCAGAGTTGGGTCAGGGCGGTGTTAACAGAATTTCTACTATTGCTGGAATACAAGTTCTCTATCGATGTTGAAGCCCAGTGGAGATTTGTTCCAGCTAGTTTGTTAAGCACACCTGTAAATAAAAAAGATACTTTTCAAATTATTGTTTAGGGATTATTATTTTCACTTTCTTAAAAGAGTAATGTTTGTTTCATTTTGGTTGAGCATTATCTGAAAAAAATATGGTTTTTGTGACGTAAATACACAGCGTCTCCCATGATTATTTTTGCTGTAAAAGAATTTGAAAACGTTGAGAGTAAAAAAAAAAGTAACCGGACATAAAATCCGAAAATTTCTCTAAATAGCAAAAAGTAATTTATGATACTTGTTATGGCAGAAACAAACACAAAATATTTTGCTTTATAGTAGTAAAGATTGCTCATTATTAAACTTGTGACAAAAACATATTACTTACTTTTAATTTGCCTTTTTATTTGAGCAAGTTCTTTATCTGTCGCTGAATCCTTATTCCTCAAATGCGGTGGTATGTAAATACCCTTTTCTTCCTATAAAATAAAAAATATATATAAAAAAAAATTATACATAGAAAAGCTCGAAAAAAAATGTACAAAATATATATTTAAAAGAAACATTTATAATTCTCTAACCTCTATGTAGTACTATTAAGTATTAAATCTTCTACAACAATTTGTGTTTTATGTATTAGGTAATTTAAAAAAAATTCTTAGTTGTAAATTACACTTAATTTTAGTAAATAAAATTTATTTATTTAAATTACACTTAATTTTTTGTAAATAATTTCTCAATAAAAACTTTATATTTAATTAAAAACAAGATTTTCTCTTCTCTTCTTTAGTGTCAGCTGAGAATAATTAAAAATATTAATGCAAATGCGAATGTTATTGTCTGTTATGAGAAAAAAAAATGCAAAGAATAACAATTACCTTTATAATATTCCCTTCTTTGTCCCTTTTTCTACCATAAATATCTTCCCAAATGTCAGGCTTTTCTTTACTTTTTGTATTATTTTCTATATTTTCTTCATCATCGCTAAAGCCACTTATATCTTCATCACCTGATAAATGTGATACTTCATCATCACTGAATACCTTGCTTAACTCACTTTCTGATACAATTTTTTCCTTTTTTGATTTAGTTTTTAATTTTGGCATTTGTTCTTCTTTATGTAATTCACTACCATCACTTCGATCATTATCACTGTCTTCATTTCCACTTAGATTTTCATTCTCAAAATCATTTGAACCTTCACTTTCATCACCTGTCATTGGTTCATCATCTACATCATCATCTGTCATTGGTTCATCATCACATTCCATTTCATTATCAGAATTTTCATCTTCATCAATATTATTACTCATTTTACTTTTATCTTTTACTTTCTTTTTAGGCATTTCCTTCCCAGTGACAGCAGCTAAATCCTCTTCGAAATCAGAGTCCTTTTCTACATCAGCTAAATGTTTTTCTGCAGCTACAATTTGTTCTGATGTTGCTCTATCACATATTTCCAATAAATCTAATAATTATTTAAGAAAGTTATCATATTTCGAAGATATGAAAATGCTACATGTAAGTGTACTTAGTTGAATTACTTACTTAGTTTAAAAGTTTTGCAATCACATTTTGCTCCTTAATGAATCTTAATTTAGTTATACAGTATTCATATAACATTTGTTAATTTTTTTTCATATTAATAGCTAATGATGCATATGTAATTGCTTATAATGTATAGTTATTTTGGTAATTTAAGAATAGCAGATATATTTAAATGTTTTTATTAATTTCATACAACAACGAACATTTTTTTTTTCATATGTAACATGAAGAAATGTAAGCAATTAAATAATGTTTGATAGTGACTATGTTTATCCATCAACTCACTTTTTATATGGAGATTTTTAACAACTTATCACTTTCACTACAATTTTTCAAACAATATCTTTCATACAAACCTTGTCCTACCTATTACAAAGACAACAATAAAATGAATTAGCTAAATTGGTGCAACCATTCTGAAGTGATACATTAGCAGAGTTTTTGGCAATTGATTTTTATATATTTTTATATAATAAAAGGATACAGTCTAGACCATCATCAGCAAAATAGTTATTTTTGTTCTTAGATTTATTAAGTCCCAATTGTTTTTCTAACTTCTTAATAATTTTGTCCTCGTCTTCGTTAGCTTTAACCATCATTTGCTTCCTTTGTTTATCCATTTGGGATTTAAGTTTTTCTGCTTCTTTTAATTCTTTTTGTCTTTGTCTCATCAGCACATCTTGAGAAGATTCTTGTTGTGGCTTTGCTTTGCTTTTCTAAATTGAAAAAGTATAAAGTATAATTACAAAATAATATTTAAATACACCAATTTCATTCTGATTCTTACTTTTGAATCGTCCCTAATATTTTCGGTTTCGGCTGGTCTTTTTACAAATTTTCCTGGAGTACTTTTTAATTCACTTAAAACAGTTTTCTTTTTTAAATAATGCTCTTGCCGATGAATTTTCTTTTGCTTCCTTTTTTCTTTCCTAAGAACTTTACGGGTGCTTACCAATTTTGGTTTATTAGTTTTAATTTTTTTCATTTTCACAAAAACGCATTCAATATTTATTGCAAAATAATATATTTTTAAATAAGATCACGGTCCGAGGACTTTTAAATATATTTTTTTTACTTTAGGTTTAGGTTAGGTTTGCCGTTTGTGTTTTCAACACATGATAATGACATTTTAACTGTTGACATTGACAAAGGGCAATTTATAAAACAAGGAATTTGAATTGAATTGAATTATATTGCTAGTAACAAATGTTAATTGTGTGCATATACCTTCCTCAATATTATGATTTTATGCAATACTGTATTATTTTTTATTATTAAATACTACTAAGTATTTTATTTCTCTTCATGACCTAAAGTAGTTATGATATAAAGCAGGATTTATTTAAAAAAAAATATATTATTGAAATTCCAAATGTACTATTATTGCCATGCTTGTTGGTGGCAAAAGGCATATCTTTGGGTTAACAGCGCATCAGACAAAACATTTTGAATATATAATACTGCACATTGTTAGTTAATTTTTACTCTATGCTATTTTTTAAATTTTTAAAGATTGCAACACAACTTAGCAAATCAAAATCATTGCCTTTGACAATTATTGTCAGAATTTCTGAATTCTGATTTCTCGCAGTGCTCAGTGCATGTTATAGCACATTTTTTCATTATAATTCGCCTAACGAATTTCATAGTGAACAGTGAAAAGCTCCATTTTCACAATAACTGAACTTTGTGTTTTCATTTAATAACCTTTATAAATGATTAAGGCATGATGGTGGATGGAGCATTTACGAGGAACGATGTGTTCCAAATGGCAGTGCGGGTTGCTTTTGTGTCTGCTGTGACTTACTTTTCAATAAAATGGTTGGTAAATCAAATAGATCCAACATCTAAGAGTCGGAAGAAAGCCGAGGAGCGAGCGCGGGAACAGTTACGCAAGTGAGTATTGATTTTTGACTTATAGCCAAATACATTACATTTTCATGCAGATGATATAAGTATTTGATTTTTTTGTGAAATAGGTATTATATCTCAATAATTGTTTGTACTTAAATAAGAATATAATTTTTGCTTATTGCCTTACAAATTATTGTTTTATAATACACTCATATTATTGTTGAAGTAAAAGCAGATAATGAAAAATAATAATTATTTTTAATTTGAAATCTTAATTTTAATATTTACTCCTTTATAAATGTAAAAAAGTCCAATTAGTAAGTAGGCTTATACTCATATATAGTAAAGTAAACTAATATTAGTATTACTTTATTAATTAATTTTACTAACAATAACAAATAAATGAGTAAATGAGTATATTATTACTCATCATTTTTTTTCATGTAGTATATTTTATTATATTTATTTAGATATTTAATTAACTGCAACTGTATAGAGTTTGCATGTGTTAAGGATATCTTGCAGAGCGGGTCTTAGTGGGAAGCATTCCTTGGAGCTGGACAAGCTAACAGATCATGAAATGATTATTGCATCTCAACTAGTAGTGCCTGAAGAGATTAATGTGAGTTTTTATTGTAAATTATTTAGAATGTACATAATATCATGCAAAAAAGATCCTGTACTGTAATTCATTCTTTAAATATATCTCAAATTAGATCAAATTATATTATAAATTAAAGAATTATATATTTTTTTTCTACAAGAATTGCACAATGAAGTAATAATTTTATCTATAATTGCTTATAGAAAGAACTGTTACATAATTACCAGTTTAACTTCTAATTAGAAGTTAACACCTTTAAAGTGCTCTTACCAAATAATACTATACCCTAACAATTATGAACAAAATTAAAAACAAGAAAAAATTAATGATATTTATATGCTTATACCCTACCTCAAGTTATAATGTTCATTAGAAATGTGATAAACAATTCTATCAAAAACTTTATGAAGAAGAAGAATATCTTTACTCTGTATTCAGATAATTTAAAATTGATATTTATTTTTTATGTTTCTTGTACAATGTAGTTCTTTGCATTATTTATATGAAGGTATGTAGGTTTACAAATAAACATCTTTATAAGTCATAAACAAGTTGTGTTGTGTCTTGCCTATTTCTTATTCTATGCTTAATATTATAATTGGTCTGTTTACTAATATTGTAATTTTTTAATTTTTTAACTGTATTACATGTAGGCAATTGTTAAGCAACAAACCGTTATAACTTTATTGTAATAATTTGGATGTATAACATAGACCATTATGTTGAAAATTTCTTTTAATAGAAAGAGAGATTGCCGGTATGCATTTGCCTCTTTCTTGGATTTGGCATTAAGAAACTTGTATTATTAGCAGTTTTAGCTTTTAACTTGTTACAATAGAACATAGGTATAATCTTTATGATGATGTTATCATTTAGCAAGTCACATAACATTGTCATTTGTTCCAAGATACCTGTTTATTGATTTCTTTGTTTTAAAAGTGTAATAACTTTGTTTGAGAATTGGCAACTTGTCAATTTTTGTATAACATACATCTAATGTAGCTATTTTCAATTCTCTAGACGGAAATGCGCACATGGTAGTAAATCATTATCTAATGCTTATTATACAGATAACATATTTAACTGTATATTATGTCAAGGAAAAAAGCGTCTTTACAAAGTCATTAAAGTTTTTTCGAATTACATTATTCAAATTGACTTAGAAATTGCACCATCACTATTTATATATTTTTTAAATTTAAATGTCAGTAAGTCTGAGGAATCATTCACCAGTTCGGTAGACTGTTAAGAGCCAGCAAGAAAAGCTTAAATTTGTTAGAGAAAACTGAAATATAGTTTATAAAATCATGGTTTTTATTGTTAATAACATTATTAACAATATTGTGATAAAACTCAGGCGTATATCTAAAAAAGTATTAAATTTAATTCTCTATGCTTCAAATGTGTTTTCAGTAACGTTATCAGTACAGTCAATAGTTTTTTTATAGAAAAATTCCTATAAGATATTTATAACTAGCCTTGACCGCGGTTTCACACGACGTGGGTTCACGCGTGAAAATTTAAATATTTCGGAGCATGCATTCCTATTATAAGATTTACTATAAAATTTGATTTATTGCTATGTTGAAGTATAAGTGTAAGTAGTAAAAGTAACCAAATAAGCATATACATTTAGACACATTTCTCTAAAAATATTCTTATAAAATAATATCAAATATATGCCTGTTTATTTCAATATGTCACAATATTGAATATATAATTGTCACAGTAGTTAATTAGAGGAAAAAAATAAAGGTCTCATACCACGCTTTGCAGGTGAATTGGAAGGATATTGCGGGTCTTGATTACTTGATCAAGGAGTTGAGAGAGACAGTCATCCTGCCCATACAGAAACGGGAATTGTTTGCTGATAGCCGGCTCACACAGCCACCTAAAGGTGTACTGCTGCATGGACCACCAGGTATAAAAACTTCTTAACCGAGTACATATTATATATAATAAAAAACAATTCAATTGTTCATGGTCCATAATAAAAAACTTAACAGTTATTGTAATGGTATGAGACATATATACATACTACATACATAATAAATATAAATATATGTTGGGACATTTTTGCAACAGCGCCATCTAGTCCCGTGGTAAGTTACGAGGCTTGTGTTACGGATACCAGATAGTTGATATACCATACATTTTAAATACATACATATTATAAATATAAACACCCATGACTGGAGTACAAACATTTATGTTAAAAAAATGAATGCCCCCAGCGGGATTCGAGCCCGCGACCGCTGATGCAGTAAATAGGGTCACTACCATCTAAGCAGAACATGTTGTCAAATGTATATTATGTACTCTTTAACCTGTAAAACATATCTAATGATGCACCCGTGCAGAGCATGGGTACGATTTTTTGTAATTTATAAAAGATCTTTAAAGTTAAACATTTCTTCCCAGGCTGTGGCAAAACCCTAATAGCGAAAGCGACAGCCAAGGAGGCCAACATGAGCTTCATCAACCTCGACGTGTCTCTGCTGACGGACAAGTGGTACGGTGAGACGCAGAAGCTGGCCGCTGCCGTGTTCAGTCTGGCGGTCAAGTTGCAACCCTGCATCGTTTTTATTGGTAAGTTGCTTGTTTTTATTATCTTTATTAGATTTTCTATTCGTAGAGTTAAGGGTTTTTAAAATTACTTAATCAATAATTATTGCACATTTGACTTGCTATTTTGCACATATTGCGTCAGAAATGTTATTATAGTATAAACTAATAGACATATTTTATAAACGTTTTCCTTGCATGGGATACTCAAAAGTTTGCCTAAAAATTTCACTAAAATCATTCCAGATGTTTCCGAAGTCCAAACATAGGGGAACCATATAATATATATTATGTGTAAACAAGCTATATATTATGTATTAGTAAAAATTTTATTTTTGCATGTGTTGTCTTTTATGTGTTTGTTCCCCAAAAAGTATAATAGATACAAAAGAAACATTTCAGATGAGATCGAGTCGTTCCTGCGCACGCGCACGCAGCACGACCACGAGGCGACCGCCATGATGAAGACGCAGTTCATGTCTCTGTGGGACGGCCTCATCACTGAACCGACTTGCACTGTTATTATTATGGGTGAGAATTAATATATTGCCTTTTTAACGTTGAGCACGGGCCTCCCTTTAGTACGAGGGGATGCCATTAGTCCACTACAAGTACGGGTCGGCACTTCACATGTCTTGCTAAAATTTGCTAGATCCTCTCACACATGCAGGTTTTCTCACGATGTTTTCCTTCACCGTAATATAAGTGGTAATTATAATGGAAATGATTCGCACATGAAAATATCACTCAGTTATACAAGCTAGCGCGTTACTGTTAGGCTTTTACTGCCTTATTTCATATATGCTATTTAATCATTTTGGTAATTAAAAATATATAAGTGTTTTAAGGATAAAGATAATATTTATTAGATATAAAAATAAGTTGGTTGCACCTCAACTGTGTTTTAAGACTGTCTAGATATCTTGATTACTGGACTGTACCCAATATAATAGTTGCATTACATGTATTGTCTTCTGTGCTGTTACTCAATAATACAATGTGTGTATGTACGTCCCCAGGCGCCACCAACCGGCCGCAGGACCTGGACAAGGCGATCCAGCGCCGCATGCCCGCCACCTTCCACGTGCCCATGCCCAGCGACGCGCAGCGCGAGCGCATCCTGCAGCTCATACTGCGCCACGAGCCCACTGCTGACGACGTATGTACACTGTCACACACACAGATATAAACACACACACAGACACACACGTACGCACGCACACATACGTACGCTCGCACACGTATTCACGCACGCACACGTACGTACACACGTACGTACGCACACGCATACACACACGCACACACACCCCGAGAGAACCGTCGTGGCATAAAATGTAACTAGCATTATGATTTTTTATGACTACCCAACCTAGGCTAGGTTGCGTTAGGTTAGCTGTGAAATGTCACACTTTATTTTGTGTCAATACTGCTTCGGTTGTCGTGCTGTTTTATTGTGAATTATATTTTAAATCATGTGGGAAAGGGGTAAAAGTTTACCGCAAAGTATATAATATGTGTACCTGCAGATCGACTACGCGCGGCTGGCGGCGGCGACGGAGGGCTTCTCGGGCTCGGACCTGCACGAGCTGTGCCGGCAGGCCGCCGTGTACCGCGTGCGCGACCTCGCCCGCGACGAGCTGGCCAGGGAGGAGCAGACGCAGGTGGGCCCTTTATAGTTACTCATGGGAACACACGCTTTTTGTAGTTGAGCCATCCATTAATCACCTCATGTTTTTTTTTTTTGGAATTTGAAAAACGAACGAAAAACTTTTTTTGTACTAATACATCGCACGTTTGCCGAAAAAATAAATACACGTGATATCATCATCATCAGCCCTTTTTTACGTCCCACTGCTGGGCACGGGCCTCCCTCAGTACGAGGGGAATACGCGTGATATATTACTATAAAATAGTTAGTGATGGAAACAGGTGCAGGTGGTTCAGGTCTGTTAATAATAATAATAATAAAAATAAGAATAAAATCTGAAATAATCAAAACTTGTTACAAGGCGTGAAGGTCACTCTTCTCCATCGTGCATGATTTAAATAAAATATACATACCATCTTCTATTTTTTAGTTATTCATAGAACACAAGTCATTCATATCGTATACACGCTTTTTTCTTTACGAGTTTGATAGAGATATCAAAGTCTTACAAAGCTCAATAATTTAAATGCTCAAAATACGTGTTATTTTTACTTTTAGGCGATAAACAAAACAAATGCATCAGATTCAGAAGAGGAATTCGTAGACGCAGTGCGTCCAATCACAATGGAGGATCTCAGGCTGGCTCTCGGCAAGCTCAAGGAGTCAAAGATACAGTGCGGCACACTTGCACCCTCTATGCGGATAGAACTGGACTAAGATTAGCATATACAAGAAAAGTATAGAAATCTAGTATAATATACTTGATTATGTATTGGTCAGTTCTTTGTTTCTTTTTTATATATTGTAGATTTTGTTTTTTTTTTGTCTTAGTAGTCAATTGATAATGACGTGAATGGAAGGTGATATTTCGCTGTTTTACGCATAGATGTCGCTGTAAAGGTTGTTTAAATAGTTTTAAATTTTAAAGCAGACATGTTTTTGTCTATAGTTCAGTTCACGCCGCTTGACAGCCAAATTTCTAGAAATTAAAAAATTTCGACTTCTTCATGGTATGGTATGGTGAGCACGGGCTGGTCTCCACAACTCAACGTCTAATCTTCTTCATCCATTCATGTCTACAACTGTATATGGGATTTAAGTTTGAAAAATTAATGTAATGATGCTTCGAAATTGAGCAGATATGTTATAATTTTAAAGCTTATGTTGAAAAGTGACTGTGAATAGATTAAAATCAATGTGATTGGATATTGAAATTGTTTGGGATATGCATTTTGTGTATATAGATTGTTGGGATATATATTTATAATATGTATTTAAAGTGATATATGTAGTGTGTCAACTATCTGGTATCCGTAACACAAGCTTTGTAGCATACCATGGAACTAGATGGCAGGATGGCAGTGCGTGTAATAATGTCCGACATATTAATTTTGGATGAATGTATTTATGCTCTTCTTTTTTTTTTTGTTAATATTTGGTATATTTTTCTCTCTGGTTTGTTTATTTTGTTAAAAACTTTAAATCTTTTCATTGAATTGACAATTCAATGAGAAGTTTTAAATTACGAAAATTATGGTTTACCTAAATCTTATATTTATCCCGTTAATGTATTTTTAATTTTAAATTAAATAATACAGACATTTATTTTAGTGATTGTACACAACCTTTCTTTAATGTTTATATAAAGATCAATGAAATGAATATTTATTTTATAGAAGTTAGTTCAAAAACATTTGTAGAATGCTTGTTTAGAAACAATTTGAATCCTTTTAAAAAACTTTTGCTGTCCAATTGTTAGAGAATAATAATTTTTTTTTTTAACTTTTCTTACAGATATAATTTAAACTTCACATTTTGTATTTTGAATGTTATCTCTGTTTATTCCCAAAGATCTAACGTGTATATATTATAATACGTCGCATCGAAAAACTTTAAGCTTACTAAACCATATTAAAAAGCAATTTTTTTAAAACGTTTCAAATTTAGAACAAACTTTTTTTTTACATTTATAAATAACCAATGGACTGGAATAGCTTTTTATTATACAAAAATATATTTTTTTAATTTTGATTAAACTAAAAATAATAATTTACAAGGTTGTGTAAGGTTAAAATTTGCTTTTTATAGATGTGCATAAGAAATTAGATATAGATATTAATTTAGTTTGTTATTTATACATTAGATTGTAATATAAAAGCCTTTAAATTTCTTTTTTTTCTTTGCACATGAACTTTCTGAATCAAAGCCATCTACTCAATTGTTTGTCAGATGGTAAAAGATTTGGCATTAAATTAAATATCTTATGACACGAGCAGCAGTCAGCAAAAAAAACGCAAAAAAAAATATTTTTATCTGTTTTACGTCACTGACCTCTATAATACCACTGGACTGGCTGTTGTCAACGTGCTTTTGTGGCTGCTTGATATTCGCCATTTTGGCGCTGTCTGCTGCTGTCGGACGTAGCGAGAGTTCGTGGTACTAAAACTAATGATGTCGATATAAAGATTTTTATATTTTTATTTTTATTAATCAATAACCGTATCATCATAATTACTACTTATGTTATATTAACAACGAAAATGCAAAATTACTTTACAGTAAACAAACACTTCTCGCTGTCATTTGCAATATACGTAAAAATTAGTTCTCGGGACTCTCGCTAGTGGCGCTTCAAATGGACACAAAAAAATTGCTGTCAAACGCTTGGAACAGCCTGTCCAGTGGTATTATAGAGGTCAATGGTTTTACGTTGACAAGGTCATATCGCTCGAAAATGTTTTTTTCTATCAAAAAAGAAACATTTTTTCGATATTAAATATAGTGTTTATTGCAAAATACTTTTCATCTGGAAAAAATTAAATGATGGTTCAGATTTTAAATTAATGTTCATGTTATTTATACTTCATATATTGTTTTCTTTTTTGTTTAATGTATTGCACTTTAGTTGGCGATCACGTGTGATTAAATTAGATTTAATTTGAATGCATTTTGTTATTTATATTCTGTGGACTTAACGTTTTTTATCTATGGTCTACATTTCTTTGTATAATATTAGAGAGTAGAGTTTTCAAGGATTATTTGCGTCTTTACTTCTGTAAATTTTACTAAGTAATATAAGAACTTTTTCAATCGTTATTAAATGTCACGCTTTGGTAGCTAAGATATTGCAAATAAGTGATATTGTTATATCAACAATAAATATCGCGTGTAATAAGTTTAAAAATGCCTGAATGTAATGTGAAAAATTTATGGAATGGATGAATCTTCTTTGTTGAAAGTCGGTTAAAAGTAAACGACGAGCCTATATTATTGTAGTATATAAAAAAATAAAATAAAAATAAGATATACTTGCATAGATAAAAAATATTTACAGATGTTAACAGTGTGTGTAAATATTATTGGCTACTATGTATAGTTGAAGTTTTGTTAAATATTGTGAAAATGATATAAAAATAAAAATATTTGGCGTTTTCTCTACCTTTTGGTAAGCTTGTGATTAAATCAGTGTGAAACTTTAATGTTTAGAACATTTTAAATGAATAAAGTAGTATTTACTTGGGCTTTTGCAGTTTTATGTTTTTTTTTAATTTACGTTAAATTTAAACCGCTATAAAATGTTAATCACAGATAACATTAATGGATATAGAAAATATTCATTTTGTAAATTTGTCATTTGATTTTAGACTCTACTAAGTAGAAAATGTAGTTGTGATTAGATTATAATTAAAATTCGTTCCGGCTGTGTTCATAACGCTTGTATAAATAATAATATTTACGTATTTAATAGTAATATCTTATTGATAGAACA
The DNA here is from genome assembly GCA_951802675.2 of Boloria euphrosyne. Lineage (NCBI taxonomy): Eukaryota > Metazoa > Arthropoda > Insecta > Lepidoptera > Nymphalidae > Boloria > Boloria euphrosyne. The sequence continues at coordinate 2,181,832 of OX637885.1, read as the reverse complement.
ATGAACTTTGGAACTTTATAAAAAAGTAGTTAATTACAGATTTTAACAATCAATGTGCAATATAGTCTCATTGCCTTTATCCGGAATGTGTGACCTAGAATCTAGATTATAATGCCATAGTAAAATCTTTTTGAAGGCAATATAATATATAAACAAAAAAACGCTTGACGCCGTGAAAAAACATAAACTTAGTATACTAGAATAATGAAAGAAAATCACAAAAGACATTGACAATCAGAAAGCATTGTCAACAGATGAAACTGGAAAAAACCGGTTTTGTCAACTGGTGACGCGTACTTCACTACATAATCAGTTGTTGACGTAATAGTATGTATGGAACTATGTCTCCATAGGGATACTACATGAGTAGGAATGAATTTAAATGACTAGTAGCCTTAAGTTATATGAAGCTTCTAAGGGGATACTTAATTATATGATGTTACTATACTGTATCCGTTGTGATGGAGCACATTTGTCTTGCCATAGATGGCATAGACTATTGGCATTAATCCATAGTGTAGTCCTAACATAAGTGTGACGATGGTATCAAAACTTCTTTTTAAATTATCATGTACTTAGTATCACTAATCTGTTTATGGTAATAAAAATTAGTGATAGCCAATAGGTAGTTAGGGAGTTCGTCATACGCGTTGGAATATCCTAAACAGCCTAAGAAATTTAACTACTAAATATTACTAAATATTGTTACATTCTATTTAAAGGACGAACTTCAGTCTTCCTTATGATTATCTCCAATAACGTTCACTAATAAAAATTGTCATATAATAATAGTTACGTACTTTAGAAAGACTCTTTGCAAGATATTAATATTTCACCGTTTAAAGTTGTATATTTAGAATAATAATGCATAGAAGGTGAGTAGGCCCAATCGAATTGAAGCCAATTTGAATCGTTTCCCGTCTCGATAAAGTCTTGTTACAACTTGGCTGTACGTGTGCGTGCCTTCGGTTGTAATTACGTTACACTTACGCATACATTCATTCCAATGAAGCTTCAATATTGAGCAGAATTATGTATGAAACTATCGTTCTATGCGTTATTATTCAAATGTTTCCTCAGTAATAACAAAGCTTATGAAACATATAGTCGGCCAACGGACTTGACAGCCCAAGCTGCCATTCACTAATGTCCCAAGCGAGTGTATGGCGGCTTGGGCTGGCTGTCACGTCCGTTGGCCGACTATATGTTTCATCGGCTAATAATATCAATAAGATATTACTGTATCAAATAATATTTAAATGTCTGTACGTGTGTTTTGAGTGCATTTAATGCGTGGGTGTTTCAGCTCCTGCAACTGTCATGCTTCCAATGCTTTGGTTGTATTTTATCTATGTATAATATAAAATAAGGCATTATTATGAAAATTGACGGAACTGGTATGGTGTGAAGAGGTAAGGAATACTATTTATATGGGAAACAAGGGGAAACCGTCCATCTGTGAGTAAATATCAGGTCTAGAACCCGCTAGAATGTCGCTAGCGTAGCAAGAGGATATTATATATAAAAATATACTTTATTCCATATCGACGTTTGCCTATGTTGTAATTATTGAGAAAAATGTGCCATAACAAAGCGGAAGTTTTTCATTACTTGTTTAATTTACTATCCTACTTGCTACCTTAACGCATTTTGACCAATACTTTTTCATACATTCTGGTTCTCCTTACGTTTATTCTCCATCGAAATTGAGGTATATATTAAGTATGCAGATAATATTTTGTCAATGTCAATTATTGATTTTTTTATTAAACACGCTTTACTGTCTTATAGTTACACGAATAAATGTATACAAAAATTGAGAAAGTATCTGAAAAATAGTTCATTAAATGTTTTTGAATGTTGATTTCTTAGTAAGAATTCTGTGTTATGGAAACTGGAAAGCGATATGTGTTTGTTCGTTTCATTTTATTTAAATATACGTCATTTTACGAGCCAATAGTCTTAGTCTAAAAGTACAGTCGCAATCAATAAATATATCATCTTTAGTTTTACTACCACCGATTACTGATAACTGGAAATATAAATTTTATTTGATATTAGTTATATTATGAGGTCAACAAAATCTTATAATAAATTAAGATTGCTTTATATTTAAAAAAATATACTAAAATATACTACATTATTGACTTTGACTGTACTTCATAGTATAGATAGTTAATGCTAGATATCGGAAATGTATATAACGGAAATAAATTAAATAAAGCAGCTTTTGTGTTTTTATTTTAATTATAATTTAATTATATTTTAACTTAGTCTATTTAATTATAAACCCTTACTTTTAATTGGTAATTTAATATGGTTGCTCATTCCCAAAAGGAGATCTGAAAAGTAAAAGATATAAAATTAATACATACCAATACCTTAGTTCTCAAGTCGGTAAACTTTGCTTTAGTAAATATGTATTTTAAAGGCAACTAAAATGATAGTAATCCGAAGTTATTGATTATGAATTAGGAAAAATAAATATTTTTTTTAATGTTGAATGCTTTTAAATAATCTAAGATTCATATTTTTCGTATTAGTAATATTATTGAAATAATATAACGTTTAAGCGTCCGTGATAAGTGCACAGATGATTTTCAGAAACAGTGAACACTGTTACAATGTGAGTTTAAGATAGTACTCTAATATTCTCTCCGACCGATTCCGGCCATGGCGGCCAATCTCATTTAGACTAGCCAACTACGCAGGAGATATTATAGTGCACGAGTGTACGCGCAGACACAAGTGCACTCTCTGTTCCTATCACTCTCATACTCCGGTGGGACGACATGAGACACGACCAGTGGGCAGTGAGAGCTAAGGCGCAGGACCGACGACTTTACGTGTTCAAGTGTATAAAATATAACTAAAAGAACTACAAACCTTTTTTCTTTTGGAGTGTTTAGTTTGTCTTTCTCTAGGCTTTCGACTGCTTTTCTTTTTGTGCTTATTTTTATGTTTAATTGACGGTTTATTTGTTTTCTTTTTAATGGTCTTTCGAGTCATTTTCCGTAAGAAGTCCAGCAGATCTAAAATATAAAAAATAATTTATTACAATAAATTAGTAAATCACTGTCTTTCTAGAGCCAATGAATATTTAACATTTTTATAAATTGTTTAAAATGCGCATTCTTAGCACTAAACTCGAAAATATTCGGACCTATTCGACTAGAATCTTTTAATTTTAATAAATAATAGGGAATGGGAAGGTAATTTCTTTGCTCTTAGGAGGAGTAAAATTAAAAAAAAGTATACATTTTCATTTAAATTCTTTCACGGGAGACTATTTCATTTTTAGGGGAAACACGTAAACACCAAAATGTCATCATACCCATGATACGTATTAAAGGAAGAACCCTAGTTTGAATAAGGGTATCACATGTTTTAAATAAAAGGAATCGCTTCGGATTTTTTCACTAATATATTTTCAGTTTTTGTTCTTGACGATTCTAATGCTTTGAGCAACAATATGAGTCTGAGCTCCCGTGGCCGTCATTGTTGTAAAGCATTCAAAGCGTCGGGAACCAAAAATCAAAATAAATCTTTAGAAAAAATCGGATAGATAATTTTATTTTAATTTTTTCACAAATCTAGTAGGTTATACTTCATTTACTATTTACCTATATCATTACACATGTAAATTTGTAAATCATAATAATATAATATATATACTTTCTACATTACGTACCAAAAACAAGATAAAACGTCTTAACTTCAAGCTAAAAGCAGGTAATAAACCAAAGACGTAACATCTTAGATGTTTAGGCGAAAACAAAACGGTGGAGTTCTTACCTTTTTACCCGACTGCGGCAAAGCCAAAAGAGAGTTATGTGTTTAACTTTATGTATATATGTTCAACCATATGTCTGCCCTTTATTTAATAGGTAAGTATAGATGTGTTTTAAATTTTTTTTAGGTTAGTTTTTTTTATATACATAGATTGTAGATAAATTCTATTCATATTTCATATGTATAATTATTGTGTATACATATTATTATGTATGTTTTTCTAAATTAATCTTAATTTTCATACATAACTTATATTGTCGAATTTCGACCCCATGGCGAACCCTAAATAAAATCTCTATAATATATTTTTATAGACATTTTTATTTGTATATATGTATTTTATGATGTAAAGAATTTCATCTTCTAACCAAGTCTTTTACGTAATAAAGAAAGTAGTTTTAAGAGTAGCTAGTAGATAGGTGAGGTAATTTTACATACTTACTTGTTCCGAGTGTATATTTATCTAAACATATAATAAAAATGTAACTGAACATCTATATATTTATTAATAATTATGTTTTGGTAAAATATTACAGAAATGGTCATTACCATCGACACAGAAGCCGAATCTATAGATTTTATAATTATTGTTTGTCTGTCTGAGACCGCATTATGAGAAAAGCACTAAAACCAATTCGATAGTATGATAATAGCTGGTTATTTGAGTCAACAGTCTATATATGAGTTTCTACACACTGCAGAAATAGTATAAAAAATTCTTAGAATTTAGAAGAAATAAAAATTTCATGTTTGAATTTACGTCGAATTTTCATTACAACTTCTTTCTAAGTATTTTAAAATGTTATTGATTAGGAAGTAGTTTGGGTTTTATAAGGTGAATAAAACAATAAAAGTATATAGATAACACAAGTTATTACGTATATTTATTTAAATTTATATTTAAATCAAACTTTATCCTATAAAATATTTACATTACATCTCTTGAAGATATCAAATCTAAGAAGATTGAAGATATCTCTTGAAGATATCATATCAAAATCTACTGAAGATTTAGAATTCTTTTCTTGACTAGTCTTTGGTATTTGTTTGGCATAAAATTGTGTAATCTCTAACCACCAATATAGTTTAAGGTTTGTTAGTGAAACTAACTCACTTTTACTTAAATTTTAGAGAGTATCACATAAAGAGTTTCATATAAACTAAAAAATTAAGCTTTAAATCATGTAAACTACGATTCCTTCCTCTAGATCTATCATCTAAATATTAATTTTATCAAGTTACTACAAAATAACGTAATAAAGACACTTCTTTCTAGTAGAAAAACATATTTGAACTATTGAGATTATAAAGGTTGTATGGTAAAGATTAAGGAAGGTATAAATACGAGTATTTTCCCTAAACTTTAAATATTACCTAAATCTAAAAAGTTAGTACTGATGAGTAAGGTATAAGCTATAAAACCACCATTCTTGTTAAAATTATAAATATTAGTTAAGTTATTTTGTTAAGACAGCTTCTCTGAAGTTATACTGTCAGTTCTCACCTTTGTCGACATTGCCTGAATATGCTACGTGTGTCGGCATCGATCCTCCTTGGATGAAATTGGGTGCACTGATGGATATATCTGAACAGGCACCAAAGGTTTCCTGGTTTCCACACCCTAATTTCGAGGTTCCGTTTTCGCAAGTACCCCAACTGTTACCAGCAACATATCTCCATTGGAGAACACAGTGCTCACAATGTAACCCTTTTGGAAGTCGATACTTTACAACGTGCTTTCCTTGTCTCGGAGGATAAAATAGAGTATCTCCATTGGTAAGTTCGAGTGGGTATTTATCAAAGCATGACTGCGACGTTGATTTGGGGTTTGGACAGATCTTGAAAGTCCAGTAGCCTTGGTGGTAAGCAGTTATATCCACTGTTATGGGCAATATTTGTTCAGCTTTGTACTTAGCTGCGATGATGCCTTTGCCGAAAGTGCCTCCAATTTCATGTGGTCTAGGCTCCTTCATGTCATACGGATCCCCGCAAATGCCACACCTGTTTTTGAAAAATATTTTATTGTATGAATAAATTTGCTGCCCTGCTTCGCTGGGCGCAAGTTAAAATAAATAAACGGTTAACCTAATAACATTAGCTATCTGCGAGCGAAAGTCCCGTCAAAATCGGTCGAGCCGTTTCAAAGATTAACTGGAACCAACAGACAGACACACGGATAAAAAATTTAAAAATTGATTTTATGTTGGAAGTACCGTATATTACTTTCATATTATGCATTTAGTGAATAGCTGTTAATCTGTTATTACAAACAGACACTTTAATTGAATTTATATAGATAACATAAAAATTTGTCACTTACTTTCCTCCATTACGAACATGTTGCCGATACACTCCTCCACAGTTCAGGCCGGCGTCATCGTAATTAGGTTTCGCGTTTGCATTAAACCTCCATATTGAAGCTCTAGATGGTGGATCCAACAATCTCCCATGCCCCGCTACTAATACTGTTATGGTCGATAGAGTTAAGAGGTGGGAAAGCATCTGAAAGAAATATATAATATACTTTTAAATATTATTTATTTACATTTTCTACGTAGTAATTTGATAGAATTTTATAAAGTCTGTTGCCAGATTTGACAGACTAGGAGGAATTAAGAATAAACATTTACCTATCATGAGTTTATGTTAAACTAGCTATTCGCCCTTGCTTCGCTCGGGTTCGTCCCTAAGTGCTCCCATCCTCCCACAAGAATCCATCCCGTAATTATAATAAATACTAAAATAAAATAAGCTAAAGTTACGCCTTATAGAATTAGCTACCTGCGAGTGAAAGTCCCGTCAAAATCGGTCCAGCCGTTTCAGAGATTACCCGAAACAAACAGACAGACAGAGAGACATACAAAGATTTTAATAATTGATTTTTTGATGTAAGAATCGTATTATTAGTTTTGACTAGTTAAAACGCGTTGTAACTGAAAACGGGTTATAACTGTAACATATACATATTTATATGTAATTAGTGTAAAGCTGATAATTTTAAATTAAAAACAGACACTTCAATTATAATCTTAGATAAAATAAACTTATCTACGCATCTATAAGTACATGAATATTAAAATTTAAAAAAAATATTGTATTTTGTGTAAACTTATATGTAGACTATTTATGGAGTGTTTGGAAAATTACAAATGAATGCAGTATAAATGATTTTTTTTTCTTCAGACCTTTTTAGTGTCCCACTGCAGCTGCCCAGCTGGTCTCCCTCGGTATAAGGGGGATCAGGCCATAGTCCACCGCGCTGGCCCAGTGCGTGTTGGCGGACTTCACATGCTTTCAAAAACTTGCCAGGTTTTCTCAGACATGCAGGTTTCCTCACGATGTTTTCCTTCACCGTAAGACAAGTGGTAATCAGGATAGAAATGATTCGCACATGAAAAAATAAGAAGTGCGAGACCCGGATTTGAACCCGCATCACTCGGTTATCCAAGCGCATTACCGCTGGGCTACCACTGCCCTACTACCATAAATGATATATAAAAAATATATTATGAAGACGAAATAATAATTGTAAATCTGAAGCTCCTTATTCTGATCAATTTATTGTTGTCAAGAACAACCTAGTACTGGATTAATGGACCTAATATAAAAACATTAGTCATCACTAATAATTACGATATTTGTAATCTAACTAAGTGGATAAAGGGGTGAAAACGTACTAAAAAACGTTTTTCGAGTGAGTATAATTAAAAAAAAAGACTCAAAATTTTGAGAATGAAACTTATACCTACCTTCAAGCACTTATTTTGCTAATTTTTAGATTTACATTTATACAAATATTATGAGCACTCACTTTACTGTCATAAAATTGATTGATTACAGTTTCTATGAATGGATTTCTTTTTTATCAGTCAATAAATAATCACTATCTCTAGTCACAACTCACGCCATATGGGTAAATTATCTGTATCTACTGCGGTGCTGGTACGGAACCTTGCATTTTTTACCTCGTACATTTATGCGTGCTTAGAATTATACCTTGAAATATGGTAAAATCTAGATTTTTTTTCTAAATATAATCTTTTCGGATATCTTCACGTATTTATTTTGGTTTCCATATTATTTCGAATGCTTAATGATTAAGAGATTATGTTTCAAAGGTCCATTAAAAGACAAATCAAAGTGCCATGTTTAGATACATGCTAGATATCGGGTGTCGGGTTCGAGTCTAAGATAGCTCTTACAATATGTAACGTTTAACGTTATGTAGTTGATGGGTTTCTAAAATGTCAACAGCAGTGTAATTACACTCCCGAGAGCTTTGTGCTTTTTTTCTTCTCAATTTAAACATTTTTTCGAAGGAGGCATAAATAATTATTGTATGCAAGTTAAAGAAAGTTAATTTTTCTTTCGGCGATGAATGAATAAAAGTTATTATTATATTATTATTATTATTAATTGTTCTTTAAAATCAAGCTAAATAAAGAGCTAAATAAATCTAAGTATAAGTGCATGCTTTGCGAACAGCGTAAGTGAAGAATAAAACGAGTTGCGAGCACTGAGATGATTAGTCATTCAGAGTAACTAAGGTATTTTCTAAAACATAAAATAACTGTTACTTATGACACAGAGCGTATATTTTACGAAAAGTCGTTTAAACATATTTTGGGAAAAACACTGATGGAAGCAAAGCCATGGATGGGTTTGGTTCTTGTGATCAATAAAGTCGAACTTCCGTTGGATTTTAATATACAATATTACAGCTTATTTTAACTTATAATTTCCTATCGTTAAAAAGTGCAAAAGCATCGCTTCTCTAATCTCTTTATACAGAGTCAAAAATCTGCATGATTAATGCATCTTAGCGGTCTCTACTCTCTAGTCTCTACTCTACTCATAAAGTAATATTGAAAATCACAAAATCTTACTAGACAAAGCTAAATACATATTATAATGAAAATGTAAATGAATACATTGTTGCTGCAATTTGCTTCGCTGTCGACAGAATGCTTAATAAGCCTAAAATACTCATTACATAAGGAAAATCTGTGTTCTGGTTCGATCTTTACGAGAAATGATGGGATAAGGACTATTTGTTACATCCAATTTTTTTTCAGTTTCACATATTAAATACACATTATACTGTTATAAGGGTTATTGGTATTACAAACTCATATTCAAAATGAACGCTGGGTTCTTATCTACAGTGTATTTGATTTGCTAATGATATACGCACGCTGTATGCAAAAAAATTGCGAAGAAAGTTTGTTAAACGTTAAGAAATTTATGCTTGCCATGTCTTTGTACTAAGTGTATTTCTATAAATACTTTATTGAGAGAAAGTGACCATTAATTGTTAGGAATGACTAGTCTACGGAATACTTGTTCGACATGACACTTAAGTACTTATAATAAAAAAATATCGTATTGTTATTTACACTTAATCTATATCCAAAAATTTATGTGCCTGTAATTATATTATTGTTAATTATTTTATGAAATAAGGGTTTATATGATTTCAAATATCTAAACTGCAAACGGTGAAGAAAAACATCGTGAGGAAACCTGCATGTCTGAGAAAACTTAGCAAGTCCGCCAACACCCACTAGGCCAGCGCGGTGGAATATGGCCTAATCCCTTTCGTAGTGAGGGAGTCCCGTGCCGAGCAGTGAGACGTTATATAGGGCTGAAGACAAACATTATTAGTATTTTGTCAAGTGGTAATAGTAAAATCAGACATTATTGAATGCTCACATTTGATTTCGTTTATCTCTACTTGTTCAGCCTAAATAGTAAACACACTCGTACATACTCGTAATCCCACCAGCATATGAATTTTATTTGCTTAAAGGAAAACAAAAATATTTACGCCCCAAAAAATATTATTTTTATCTACTGGTAACAAAAACATTTGTACTAGTTTTTTCTTAAAGATAATTATATGAAAAGTAAAGTACATGTATTGCGGTCAGTAGGCTATAAAAGCGCTTAACGGGAAATAATTATATCTCAAAGATTATACATATTTAACATAATATCTTCTAGAAAACATACTTATTTTGTTAAAAATATTTTTAGTTTTCAGTAAATACTTTAAAATTTTAATGTACATGACGTTCCATTCGAGATAATTTCGTCCTAATGACGACATATGAAACGAAAATTTATGCATTTTCAGTATCTATATATACAACAATAAAAGGTTTTATAGAAGGCGAATGCTTTAGGAATGATGTGATCAACGAGACCAGACAACTTTGGGAGGTTTTTTTTTCATAAATATATATTTTTTATAGATCCATGACGTTCAATTAAAACTAAATAAATAAAAGGCTTAAGCCAAAAACCTCTAAAAAGCTTGTTTTATTTACATTTACAGGACATACCTATACAGGCTACGTCTCTTCGATTTCTATTCCTTTCTTAAAATCAAATAGGTCATATTATGATTACATTTATTAGACTTTAGTTTAATTATTTAATACTTCTAAAAATTACTACACCTTGAAAACCTAGTATAGTTTTTTTTATTAATGAAATGTTCCACAGGCATTAAGCGCCCGTGCCTTTTGTTTTATTTTTTAATTATTAACGGTTTGGTTTGGCGATACAAAGTAGCAGTACATACTACTTACGACGTATAGACTATTCGAGCGTGGTCCGACACCGACTTTATTATATGATTTTTTTACGGTAACCTTCTATAGTTTCAATTAATGACTGGAATTATTATAAGAGGGTAGGTCGTCATTTGTTGCTATTATAAAACAAAGAACACTAAAATCATTAGATAAGATATAAAATACTGTCGGAAATATATTATTTGCAAACAAAAGTGCTATAAATCGATATAGGTAGATTATTCGTCTTTTCTTAGAAACGTCATTATTTGAAGAAATATTACAAATATTTTATATTACAAATATTACAAATATTTTATATTACATATATATATTACATATATTTAAATATTACAAATATTTTATATTTTATATAATAGCTTTTCTCTCTCTTACTTTGCGTGTAATATAGTAATGTGCATGCACCATTGGAACCAATAGAACTAAAACCTTATTTAATTAATTAAAAATAATAATTATATATCATTTAAATAATGTTTATGAAAGTTCTATAAAAACTAGCAGCTGACTACCAGAAAAAGAGCAAAGAGAGAGAGAGCAGAGAAGGAAAAGAAAGAGCAGTAACAGTAATGGCTGAAAAAGTGAGCGAGATTTACAGGAGCTGCGACTACTGTAATTTAACATTATAAGTAAATATCAATTGCGACAAAAATAATCTTAAAATTAAAACCTTAAAAAAGCTAATTTCTGAAATATTTATTTGAATAATAATTATTACTCACTTTTTGCATTTTTTATCAAGGATCTGCACTTTTTTCAAACGCTTATTATTAACAGCAAATATATCTATTAATAGGACGCGACGACGGCTTACTCTACCACCGCTCGCGTTCATAGGTCAAATCAAATAGCGCGCGCTTCCCCAGCTTCCTCTTCCGTCTCTTTTCACGAAAAGCGAGAAGAAAGGTCTTATATACGACAAAAAAATGAAAGTTATAACTAGTAACATCTTATTCAAATCATGAAACTCGGCCAGTCATTGTTTATTAATTTTAATGAATACCTACTAACTCTAAATGGGTTTGTCTGTAATTTGAATATATCAAAATCAGAGAGGTGAGCATTATGCTTCTGACAAAGTTTTTCTTAATAAAATAAAATGATATTGCTTCAATATTTATTTCAAATTAAAGTTATTGTACATGTTTACAAGGCACTTATCATATAGAATTTTCATTGATAATTTGTCACTTGATTATAAAAAAAACAGGCCTAAATAATCACTCCGGGAACGCGTCCTTATACCATGTTTCATAGTTCAGGCACGTCAAAAATATTTACAACTACGATTTAAAAATCCCATATTTTAGTATAAGCTTTAAAACATATTAAATTAAGCATATATCTTTAAATTAAATTTTAATTATATTCATTTCTTCATATTTTGGCTATTCCAATCCTGTCTGACGTTTTTCCAATCATTTCGTGAGCGCGGAGGATAAACAACGATTAAATATAAAAAAACATACACTTGGTGGCGTTAAGAAGCATCAGCGTGGAGTTCGCTAGTCAAAGCAAACGGCCGTGTGTTGTGTTTATGGAAAACAATAATGGATTTTGGTAGTAAGTACCGTTTCATTTGATATGCGTGAGCGTACTTTAATACCCTGTCACTACGTGAACGCTGTTTGGTGATTAGTTTTTCAAAAATTTGCATACTTTTAACAAAATACTAATAAATATTTCAACTTACTTGTTCATAACCTCAAAAACCAATACCAAACACGGTGGCATCAACCGTAACCTACAAATATTTGTCGAATAATCATTACGAGGACGGTCATTTCGGAAACGTTCTCCGATATGAACCACGTTCCTGAAATGAAAATCTGTAAGCAAAATTATATTGTAATGCCTTTAAAAAGCCTTACCATGCAATATTTTGCTTTGAGGTATCCATTTAGTGGAAAACGATAAAAAGAAGTAGAAAAACCGATCAAAATAAGACAGTATAGCTTATAAAAAGTTTTTTTCAAGTTTTTAGATGAAATGACACCTGGACAAAAGGAGATGAAAAGACTGAAAGATAGGGAATATTACTAGAGAAAGAAAGCTGAAAAAAAGTTAAGTCTGTTAGTGATATGACTGAAAGAGAGAAAAGAAAACAGAGAAAGGCGTGGAGAAAAATTGCTGGCAAATATTTTAGCTGACTTCTGATGTTTACATACTATTGTATCCATTATCAAAATTGTTGCAAGAAATTAAACTGCATGTATTTTTAGTCCAAGATAAAAGAAACGAAATCCAAGAGCCGTCAGACTCAGATATGATAAATTTAGACAGAAATGAATTAAGAGATTCTGAATTCTCTTCGTATCAATAGAGAAGGTGTTTACGGCGCCGTATATAATGGAGCCGACACTTTAGATGATGAGAATCTCCAAACGGTTTTGGATCGATTTCATGGAAATAGTGACGATATTGGTGCTGGTACACCGTACGGAAATGACAAAAAATAATTGCAAAAATGTTTCAGTCGCTGACATCTCAATCGATGACGATGGTGAAATAAAAGTCACCTTCCTTCGCTTTCAGCGCAACTCCGCAAAAATATTTAAAATTATCAAAGTGCCTACTAAAACTAAATTGTAAAAAATGTACATACACCAGAAACAGAAAAAAGGTAGTCGTAGTTTTGTTTGTTTATTTTAGAAATCACAAAGTTTAGATTTTGATTTTAAGCATTGCTATGCAAGAAATCCGTTCCTAATATCTAATGTTTGTTGATTTAAACTTTAAAGTTTATTGTTATTAGATTATTAGACTTTGATACTCATGTAATTATTAAATTTTGATACTCACGTTCCTCTTACTTACAATAAATAAAGGTATAATACTGTAAATGTATATTATTATTTTTATACATAACGTATATCGAAAACAGGATATTGTAAGCTTTCAGAGAACGTAATCTACTTTAGAGAACCTGGCTGTCATTTTGGGAACACTCTCATCATTTCCGGGAACATCACAAAAACGGCAAATAAATCACTTGATAATTAATGTTAGAGTTAAATCCTGCATATATAAGTTAAATGTCATTTGAACTTTGGTATTTATATTAATAATATACTACTAATCGCAAGAATATTTATAATAACTTGAAGTATCGGAGCAGAAATGGCCCTAATTGAAAATTTATGTAGAGTAATTTAAAAATAATTGTTTTTGTTTAAAAAACATTCAAAATACATTTTTTTTTCGATTAAGCAACAGATTTATTACAATTTATTGAAGGTCATTCTTAAATACATTGCTTAATCATTATTGTAAAAATTATTTTAAAGTGTTCCCGAAATGACTTACGACTCTGTCATTATTCTTATAAACGGATAGAATTTCGAAAATATGTATTTTTGTGCGTGCCTGTTTACAGAAAAGTTTCATGACAAATGACACAACAGACTCCTCTTGTTAGTTTTCTGCAAAAGGAAACATTATTTTTCAGATATTTGAAAACCTAAAATGCTCACCTCTCTGATTTTGACCCTTTATTAAAATTAAATTCAAGTGACATTATTTTTTCACATCAAAAATACCTTGAATTAAGTGCAATTTTAAGCTAAAAAATAATATACAAGTAAATAAACGCATAAAGCGCTGCTCGCTTTTCTGTGTACTTAGATTATAGTTAAAATAAGGATTTTTATGTATTTTTATATATATATATATATGTATATATATATATATAAATACATAAATATCTATATATATATATATATATATATATATATATATATATATATATATATATATATATATATATATATATATATATATATATATATATATATATATATATATATATATATATATATATATATATATATATATATATATATATATATTCTACACGATATTTTTTTGTTTGAATATATTGTTACTTCTATTTACAAACTTTTCAAAATCCTCTCAGTACTTTCGGCTCTAAATAAGAACAAGGACTAGGAACGACACTTCAATTTTTTTAATATGTAATATAGATTTACAGATGTATAGATAATGTCTAATGATAAATTTAATTTTAAACTTACAAGATAGATTGCTAACTTATTCATGTAATCCAATAAAATACATTATCACACACAATTACCTATTTTAATTGAAGAGATACGAGTATATTGTATTGGAACATATGTTCTGAGATAAGGTTTACACTACATTATGACGTAGTGGAAACTTTGTGTTGTGCATAAATGACAAGCGGTCGGTGGCAGTTCGATTTATGTATCGTAGGTAGTGTTTATAGAGTAATTCTTCTTCTTCTTCCTGTCCTTATCCCACGATATGTGGGATCGACACAACAAGTCTTCTTCTTCCACTCTCCTCTGTCATTCTTTGACACTCTTATACATGTTGTAATTGGTTTGGCAAGAAATTTTACAACCGGACGCTTGCCTGACGTTAACCCTCTTTGGGAATGTTTATAGAGTAATTGATTATGCTTATTATGTTGTTGGGACATTTACACACAGCACTATCTAGTTCCATGGTAAGGTACGAGCCTTGTGTTATGGAGACCAGATGGTTGATATACTACACTTATATAACTTTAAATAAATACATATTATTATAAATATAAACACCCATGACTGGAGTACAAACATTCGTGCTCAACAAATGAATGCCCCCAGCGGGACTCGAACCTGCGACCGCTGGCGCAGAAAGTAGGGTCACTACAAACTGCGCTGCACGTGCGTCATTTGTATATATTTTGTTCGCGTAAATTACAAAAACCATCGAGAGTACCTACATCACTATTGATTAATAAAAGTATTTATTAGAGTATTTCTATTTTTTCTCTAAAAGACAGTTTATTTATATAAATAAAAAAAAAGATTACCTAAGTACTTAGTTTTCTGTATAGATTCGTTATCAAGCACATAAATTAATCATCTCATTTCAATATCTAAGTTTCTGTATTCTTTTCCTTATTTTTATAATATACAATTGCACTTTTAATAAAAATTTAAATTATATCGTATAAATAATTTTCTTATCGTATATAATCAAATTATGACAATAACCTCCGTCAGCTAACATTATGACATATTTCACCATCTTAGTCTGTAACCAATAACCATATTATTTGCTAGCAACTCTTACACTGCACGAGCTCGACCCTGCGAATGCTAATAAATATACCTACATTTCTTAGACACGAGATATTTTCCAGCAGTAAATAGTATCCTATATTTTGATACGATTAACTAGCTATCAAGATACAACATTTCATCAAAATCTGCCCAGAGGTTTTCTTGTGATGCGGTCACAGACAGACAGACAAACAGTACTTCTAAAAACTATACTTTCGGTCTCTTTATCGATAATAATGACTGTTTCAATTAGATTTTTCTATAATTGTTTAATGTTTCAATTAGTTTTATTATCACTATATATTATAAAAAAAGTCCTCCGCCGCGTCTGTTCGTCTGTTCGAGATGAACTCAAAAACTACTGCACCGGTTTTCATGCTATTTTCACCAATGGATAGAGTAGTTCTCGAAAACAAACGAAACCCGCGGCTTTGTTCGCACTATTGCAGACAAAAACAGTAAAAGGGCGAAGTCATTGTATAGCAATCATTGTATCGGTAATTGGTGGAAAGTGAAGAATTTTAATTATTAAATCTATGAGTTAGCACTGTGAGGTCAATGACCTATAGCATGATATCTTTCTTGGAAACGTCTTTCCTTTCATCCATTACTATAAATTACTACCCGACATACAGGTGCCCTAGAAAGCTATGAGCGCATGTCGCGCTTTTGTTTTTAAATTTTCTTTATCTTTTAACAAATTTACCAAAGGATAGCCTATACGGCTACGGTGGCTTTTCCCACTGAGAGTAGCCAGGACTGGAGATTAGTGGAACCAAAAGTGCACTCTTCTTTCCTGTCATTATCAATCCGGTCGAACGATAATTCGATAGATTGGTTTAAGTTGGATTTAAAAAAAATGAAATTATTTCTTTTGCATAAAGGCATCAAAAATAACGTGGCCAAATATTTTATGTACCTAAATAAAACTACAATAAGTAATATAAAAACAGCTTGGCATAAAATAATATTATATTGTAAGTAAATACAATACATTTTATTTTTATTTTCAAGCAACGCCGTCATTGTTGAGCGATTACGCGCTAGCACAATGTTTAGTGCACTTCAACTTTTCTCAAGATCAAAATAACAAAAATCTAATTGCAAAAATCCTAAGTTACGCCTGAGCATGTAAGAAAATAATCTGTGCCTTACTAACACTTTATAATTAAATTATAATTTATAAAAGCTTACAGTTTGTAATAACTTTTAAAAACAAATTAAGAGTAAAGAATAGTACGTACTCGTCCATACAAAAAGAGAAAACGTTTTTCCACTTCTAAATATTTTCCAATCTCCATGATTTTTTTGTATGTTATTGACACAGTAAAATACTAGGTTTATATGTTTTCCTTTTTTCAAAATTTGTATTATAATCAAACTTACAGGCTCCTCAAATAACTTAATTTTTGTGATTAAAACTTCGTCGAATTAAGCTGTTTATTTTAAAAAAACAATGTATTTTTTTAAAAAAAAGCAAAACTTATAAACCTAGAATATATTATGCTGAAACGATCGACATCAAAATCAAAGAGATTTGTTAAGATTTAGTTAGTGAAAAACGTTTTCTCCCGAAATGTAAATTTCATCAACAAAACTACCTATTGTCAGTCGCGAGCTGCAACGCTCTCTATCGCACTAATGCCCGGGGGCATGAGCGCAGGAGCGATGGCATATGTTTTCAAAAATACCTATTTCGTTAGGATGGCAAAGCTATTCTTCCCTCTTAAGCTCCACTGTCCACTGCTATGATACTTATAAAATTATTTAATTTAGAAAAATCTTACTTAACAATAAAAAAATCTGTGAAGTGAATATCTTTTCCTATTTTAATGTCGAAATAATTCTTTTGAACTTTATGTATTAAATTCTTATCTGTCACTTTCCCGCCAATCAATAAATAAGGTAATTTAACGTCGCGTCGTGCCAATGTCTCTACCGGTACAATTCTGATAATAACTGAACTCCATGTAGGTTTACACACGATGGAATTTGCACGATACACCACAATGCGATACTGCAGGAGGGAAAACAAGTTTGACATGACATGCGTAAAACGACCAGTTTTCACTTTGGTAAAATGTTTACTTAACGCTTTACTTTCGGATAATATAGCTGACTTTTATTTTTATAATATCCGCTATGAGATTAGAGAATGGAGTACCTCTCTCTACGGCGAAGATAACGACATCGATTATTGTTTGGGGCAAATATTTATATTGATTATATATAAGTACATAATATCTATCCAGTTTAGTCTAATATATAAAAATTTCATGTCACAGTGTATGTTATCGAACTCCTCAGAAACAGCTCGACCGATTTTTATGATTTTTTTTGTGTATATTTGGTAGGTCTGAGAATAGGTCGTAGGCTATTAGGCGTTATAGTTTATTTTTAGGCCAAATGATTTGGCATCAAAAAATACTTATAACCTTAAATTTTCATCCCTCGGGTGCGGGCAAAGCCGCGGGAATTGCTAGTGTTGCTATGGAACCTGTGTAGGTATACTATAATCTGATTGTACCTTTGCCATTTTATTTTCAATGGTGGTAGTCACCACTGTTCATGAACTTGTCTTTAAAATATGAGATCACATTAAACGAGAAGCTCTTATTGCATTTGTTCTTGCCAATCGTTTGATAGAACTTAGGCATGGACATAATATGGATTTTTACCATTTTGCATGCATTTTATTCTAAGACGATTTTTGAATAAATTTTTGACCATCTGTGTTGTTATGGTTTTCGTCAAAACTAAGATGATCCCGAACTCGAAAGTTTTAGTAGCGATTGAAGAGTTTCACTGTCTTCCTCCTTCTCCTTACTCTATTGGTAATAGATCATCGATGGTAACAAAAAGATAAAAATCTGTTAAGAAATATTGGACTCATTTTGACAGATTCATGATTATTGATTAAGCAGAAAACTATATGTACATAGTATTTTATTATCTACTCTTAAAATATTAACAGAATCTCTACATACTTAGTATTTATAAAACAAATCGTTTCCCGCCGTCTGTACCCATAGATCTTTTAAGCTACGAAACGGATTGTTATGCGGTTTTCATCAATTGATAGAGTGATTCAAGAGGAAGCTTTATATTATGTATAATACATGCATATAGTAAAAAGCCCAGAAAATATCACATTTCTAAGAAATTTATATACCTAAATAATGATATTTCAAATGATCTAAGTAGTTTAGCTTCATCGATAGAAGTAAATATTTGGACCCAAAGGACTAAAAATATTATTTTTCATACGAATAACTATGCACTGATTTTAAAGAGAATGTATTGTGTACCAAAAAACGCTTTCTCAAATACAGGTTTTTTATTATATGGCGATCGAAATATATTTAAAATATGCTAAAAACTTTTGCATCTTTAATAGGCAATAGCTGCGAATTGTCACGACATTAAAATAAATAGTTAAAACATATTTGTACTTGGGATGTTGAATATTTAAAACAATTTACAAAGACAGGTCGTTCTTGACCTATCTTAACTTTTCAGTAATTTTAAACCTCCCGAAGTTCTAGATCAATCTGTAAAAATGTATGCAAACAAATAAAATAGTAAAGAACTTACTTTTTCTTAAAATTTAAGCTCACAGTTCCATTATTTGCAGTAAAATTCATTTCATTTCAACACAGATTCATTTGAAAAAAATAACTCTCTTATCTCACTCACTATATCAGTCACGGAATATTAAAAACATAATGGCCGATAATATAACGAATTATTATTTAAAACACATATTCACACAAAAACATTTCGCGTTACAATTTTTAAAAATAACTGTTATTTGGACTTATCAGAGCATATTGTGCTGAGCGTTTCGCGCCGGTAAGTGCCACTGTCGGTCTGTACGAATATTTCTCAGATGCCTTTCTAAATTCTAATTCATCGGTCTTAAATTGACTTCGCTTTCTCCAAAAATTGATCTGATCCCCTCTGTCACTTGACCGCAACTTATGGATTGAGATAATTAAGTGATTAATAATGTTATTTAATAAATTATGTCGTTCAAACTACCGAGCTTACGTAAATATGCTAAGTACTTAAGTTTACCCTAAGTAATATTTTCGTTTTTTTTCGAAAGATATGAAAGTGATGACAGCTTGTACAGCGCGGTGGAGTATGGCTTGTTTCGGGATCACAAGGTGGATTGAAGGGAGGCTCACGCCCAGCAGTGAGACGTCAAAAAGGGATGAATAATGTTTTTAATAGTAATGCCTTAAATGTTTATTTCGTGTTTATAATGTACCCATATTTGGATTTATGTAAATTTATTTATGTGAATTATATATAGCATTAACACTTATACTTAGATATATATAATTTTGTTTTGTTTTTTTGCACTTTCTCTTTCTGTCCCGCTACCTAACACTATTTTCCACATCCATGGGTCGACTGGAGATCTTTTATAGAGATAGGTCCAGCTTTGATAACTTTATTTTTTATATATGATTTTGTTTTATACAATCAATAATGTACTAGTAATAATGTTGGACAGGCATTCAGAGTCTGAATCGCAGATGATATAGACTTTACAGAGTTTTTGCAGGATAATGAATATGAAAAAAGGAGAAATTAAAGCTTACATTATAAAATGTTCATTCTCATACTTCACGAAAATACCACGTCAAAACGATTCAGAAATTTTATAAAAAGATAAATCTAATGTATTGCTGCGACAAAACAAATAATATACTCGTCGTTTACAGAGTTAAAATAGCTCACATGCTTAAACTGTTAAGTGACTAACAAAAGATAAATTAATAATGATATTACATATTTCCTGAAACATTTACAATAACAAAATACAGAATTGAGCAATGAATTCAATGAGTCATAACAGTGGATTAAGGATAAGCCTAATTTGTTGAGACCATAGAATCAATCTTTTTCAAAATTATAAATGGATTACACAATCAAGGAACAATAAAACAGTGCTTGCACTCAGAACTTTATTTTGATAATAAATAATATTATTACAAAGACCATAAAACATCAAATGTGCCGGGCATTTGCCTGGAATATCATTTTTGGTATATCAAAAGTTTTTGTTTTACTAAATAATTTAGATTTAAATATACTGCTTGGGTAAAGACGTCATGAAGTAAAAGTAGATCAGTTTAATTTATCAACCATTATAGGAGCATTTACAACAGGAATCTCTTTACGTTTGATTGTTATATCAGCACAGCCTAAAAAGTTTTCTTGGTTTCCGCATCCCATTCTTCCTTCACCATCTTCACATATTCCCCAATTGTTTCCTGCAACATATCGCCATTGGAGAACGCAGTGGTCGCACGTCAAGTCCTCTGGTAGGCGATAATTAACTCTATATTCTCCAGTGCCTGGTGGGTAGTACTTCAATCCTCCCTCTTCAAGTTCGACCGGGTATTCATCGAAGCAAGATTGGTTATTTGATGTGTGATCTGGGCAAATCTTGAAAACCCAATATCCCTTGTGGTAAGCGGTAATTTCTACAAGAGTCGAAATAACTTGCCCAGGCTCGTATTCAGCCACAATGATGCCTGAACCGTATTTACCACCGATTTCATGAGGTCTTGGCTCTTCTAAGTCATAAGCGTCTCCACAAATACCACATCTAGAGATTTAAAAAACATTCGATTAATAGACGGTTCTCTATTATTATTATTATCTACGTATTTTTACTTATTTGTAAAATATATTTTTTAACGCAGTTCGTCCCTTGTGAAAAACAAAAAAGAATTCTATTCCACAGATACTGTACATTTTTTTAGGATAAAAAGCAACCTCTTTTAAATTTTATCCAAACCAGTTCAGCCGTACTGACGTGAAAGAATAGGAAATATGCCTTTATCCATCATATATCACTAAAGATAATATAAGTAGTTAACTTAGAAAAAATACTAATAAAAAGACTTAAAAATACACATATAGTAAAAACAATAATTGCTTACTTTCCATCATTTATGTCATATTGCCTCCCAAAACCGCCGCAAAACAGGCCTGTGTCATCGAAGTTGGGTTCTGTGGGGAACCCATATCTCCACATCGATGCTCGAGAAGGTGGGTCCGAAAGACGACCATGACCAGACACTGATACCACCACTACTGTTAGTGCCAAAATATGGCGTAGCATCTAAGAGAATTAAGATACTGCTATGAATATATCTTAAGGAAAAATTTCGGTTAATTTAAAATTAAATAATATCAACTGAAAAGCTGTGTTATTTAAAGAATCTTACCTTGATATTTTTATTAGATATGTAATTTACACGCACTGATATTTAGTGACAACTAATACACACTGAAGATGTGAGGTTTGCAACAATTTATACAAGAAATTTCTAACGATTGTAAAGTTTTATCGCGAAATAATCGCTATCGAAACAGCATTTGATAAAATCAAAACAACAATACTATATAATTCATTTGTCCAATATGTAAGATAAGAGAATAAAGAAATATCCTAGTATGCCGACATTATTACAGTCAAATGCATGCGTAAAATATCGATTTTTTGAGTAGTCGAAAAAAGTACATCCCTAGTGGAAAGGAAAAACAAAAATATCCCACGGGAAACATATATTTTTCCGGTATAAAAAGTAAACTATGTGCTATTCAAGACTGTAATGCAAAATTTCATCCAGTTACCTTTCCGTGGTGATTAAGTAGGTGGTAAATATGCGTCCTTGATGGACATATTCTTACAAAAATATAAAGATTAATGGGATAAACCGAAATCGGCACATGAAGAACTTTATTGCAAAAACTATGATTGCCACCCAATAATATTTCATGTCTGTTGATTTTTATGCAAGTAAATGCAGTAGTAAATGGGTTTTAGATGTGTAGTGATATTTTATTACGTACTATTTTTAGTTTAAACGCAAGTTGCTCATAAGTACAGGTGATTTTATCCAGTATGGTGACCCTAGAACGTAGTGGACTCGTACGTTACTTTTTACTGCAGAATAATCAAATCATCAAAATCTTGAAAGTTTCAACTGAAAATACAACTGAAAATAAAGTAGATATTTGTCAGTCAATATATTACATTACATTAGCCGAGTTGCATGATCCTAAAGTTTAAGAATTGTTTGCGATCTCGTTTCTGCCCAAGTTTATGAAAATTAAGTAGAGCGAACAAAAAATGTTTTTAAATTACTGTTTTAAGTGCAATAAAGTATAGTATATAGAAGCTGATAAAAAATATAATTGTGAATAAATCGGTTACTACAGCTTTACAGAATATACACCTTGATCACCCCAACGTGCGTTCACCTTGTCACTTGAGGTAGGCTCATTAGCGTCCGGCAATCCGACATAAAACATTTTTTTTTGTTGCAGTTTTATTTATATGAAAATGAGTGAAATTAACATTTCTATGCGGGATCGCTATTAAAGTAAAAACAGTAAAATTGCATTTTTTCGCCGGATTTTTTCAGCAAAAATAATAAAAAATAATGATAAAAATTTATTTCATATATTATTATATGTACTTATTTTCGTATAACGACAATTTTTACGCGCTCCTTACCTATCTACATTTTCCTTTTATTCGTCACTATCGGTATTTATGATGGCTGTTTATTTTATTACACCCACTTCTAAAGTCATTGCTTTTACAATCAATAAACTATTTTCTTGAATCAATCGTCACTTCATAGTTTAGTATTGAAAAATCAAAGGCTTAGCGAGCTCGTGTTATTAGCTATTTTTATTAGCTGTAATCTGTAAATTATAAAAAAATATTTGACCAAAACATAATTTTAAGAATTATTAAATTCAATTAAACCCTTATCAAGTGCTAATGAGTCAGGGTCAATAAAGAGTAGAAATGTAGAGTGGTACTCAAAAATCTATTTATGTGCATTGACTGTTGACATCATACACTCTGTTGTTAATAATATTAAACAATGAATCTAATACAGTTTAGTACAGTGCGTTCAATCCATTGAGTTATACGTAGTAATAATAACTCAATGGTTCAATCATGATTTTGGTGACGGAAGGATAAGCACGATGGTAGGTACGAGTAGGTTACTTTCCATGGGAAATAAAAAACATCTTGAATAATGCATAAAATTTTTTTTATTCGAATTTTTGAAAAAATAAAACTCGTGATAAGAAATAACTTTTGTATTATATTGAGGAACCTTGCCATAATTTAAGGTAAAATAAATAATAAAACTCAATGAATACTTAAAATTAATTCTAACGCCATATTATGTATTTAATTCGTTAATTTAATATTTGAAGATCAACCAAATTATATCATTTTTTTAGCCAAAAGGGAATTAAAAAACATAATTGAAAGAACAGTTGATGGCAGGTAAAATGAGATCAAAAACGTCTTAAAAATTAATTAACACTAGAGCGAATTGCAAGTTAAAAATTAAAAAAATAATTTACAAAGCACGTTGGTTTTATAAGAAAAAGGGTATCATAACTTAATAAAGTTAGTGCCTAATGCCAATAACATGTTCTTCCGTTGTCAAAAGACTGATTAGATGGAAAAAGAAATAGAGTAAAGATATAATCGTGTCGATCAACTTTTCAATGGCTACCAGAACACGTGAAAATTTTGTTTTTAAAGAAAAGGCATTCCATTATTATATAATGTAATAAAAATAGTTTTAATCTTATTAAATTTATGCTTTCGGAACTCGTAATATTATTTAAATAATAACGGTTTTAGTGCGTCCCAAAAAGTGCGCTCAGATTCGCCGACTTGCGAATTACATAGGTATATCAATTTATGCTAATAGTTTCTTTATAATTTGAATGTATGTCAAAGTTTCTTTTAAAATAAAAAAAAAATAGATTTTCGATGGTATCTTTCCTTTACTTTTATTGCAAGACTACAATTACCAAAATTTAACAAATTTTGATAGAATCTTCTTAATTTGCTCACTATCCTTATATATTTAAATAATACAAAAATAATTAAATCCACGAGGATACAAAATTTTAAAATAATTTTACTGATAAGTTATCAATGAATTAGAGACTTGATTTATTAGTTTTCTAGTACACTTTAGAGCGTTTCTCTTGAAAATTATTGTAGATATATTATAAATGCTGAACTTTATTCCAATTAATAATAGAGTAAGCCCAGTAATGTGTAGGTATTGCTTTGTATAGAGTATTGTGAAATACTAATTTAAATATGTGTCCCTAAGTTAACTACGAAAAAAAAGAGAGAATACTGATAAATAACTTTAACCTATCATAACATCACAGATAAAAGAAACATTAATGACTAAAGTATTAAGTAAGGTACATGTGTTTATAATTTCCCGACATAAGATTTAAGCTACATCTTATATTAGAACAAGATTGTTTACCTTCTATAGGCAGACAGGCAGACAGAGAAAGTAAGATGATAATGAAATTAAAAGATGCAAGAGAATGACATGATAAAACTATATTTTCGGATTTTTTGCGAATTTATTTTGTTCTTCTTTACAGTAATAATGGTCACGGGAGAGAGAGTAAAGTAAGTCTCTCCTATCTTTATGGTCACGACTGTAGAGCATTTGAAACGTCGGGAACCAAAACTCAAAATAAATCTTCGACACCGAAAAAATAGTTTTATTTCAAATGTCAAATATTTGCGTAAATCTAAGAAAATAATAAATATAGAACTAAAAAGTTAATGAGAAAAAGGAACGAAGCTACGAATAATACTCAGGATATACACGTAAGGTGAAATAAAAATTAAAAGCAAGCAAATATGCAGGAAGCCCGAAAAATCCATTAAAAATGGCAAGCGCTTAGCATTTAAAAATTATAGATAATCTTAAGTATTACTAGTTCTGGTAACAACACTGACATTTGCTGAAAAT
The DNA here is from genome assembly GCA_951802675.2 of Boloria euphrosyne. Classification (NCBI taxonomy): domain Eukaryota; kingdom Metazoa; phylum Arthropoda; class Insecta; order Lepidoptera; family Nymphalidae; genus Boloria; species Boloria euphrosyne. Next base: position 2,156,491 of record OX637885.1, on the reverse strand, counting down.
TCTTCCACATATACAATGACTAGAATGTATTAAAATTAGCCTATTGATCGAGTATTGGATTCTTTTTACAAGGAGATTTACGATTTCAGCTTAGCTTTTCAAATAAATAAAAACAAAGTATCTTAAATAAAAAATAATAAGAATAATCCAAAAAGAAACGATATCATGTTTTATATACGTCAAAATCTTACGAATTTTTTTGTTGAACATAAGTAACTTAAAAGCTATGATATTTTATTATAATGACTTCTACTTTTCATTATCATTAGACATTAAATCATTTTTTAGATCTTTTTTTGTGTCAAGTTTGTGAACATTGTCTTTTTCAGATCTTTTGCTGTTAAGTTCCTTGTTGTCCGTGTGTTCATGTGTTTTACTCTTTACATCACATTTATGGGGAAATTCTTCATTTAATATCTTTTCAAATTCAGACGACACTTTTGTAAGGTTTTTTTTCATGTTAATATCTTGATAATTCTGAAAAAAAAAGCATTTATTTAATTTATGACATATATATTTTACATTATACACTTAAATTAGTTAAATTAATCTTACCTTAAGATAAAGTTTCACATTATTAAAAATACGTTTGAAATCTTGAACAACTTGATCATAATCAGTATAAGAAGCATTTTTTAACTTAGTGGATATATCGTTAAGGCACATTGGATACTTGACAATTTCATAAAACCTTGGAGCCTGAAAATAATTTCATATATAGGTATACATCTATCCACGTTTAAGAGAACTGATTTCTCAATATATTGATGCTAAGCTATTGTGTTCAGAAATTTTTACTTACTACTTTTATATCCATGTCATCTTGTATGAACGACGCTTCGTTCAACTGCGATAACGTAGAAATTATATTATCAAACTTCTTTACAATGTTATTTGGTAGAGGTTTCTTCTTTTTAGGATGATACCACGTGCCTGTTGCAGCTACTTTCGGTTTACTACATTTTTTTGGATGTTCATCTTTAACGTAGCTGCCAGTCTGATCAAAATTTCGACGACGGTTGCTTATCTTTGACTCTTCTGCTTTACTTTCAACTATTTCTTCTTGATCGTCGACAGTTACCGCTTTGTTCTGGTCGTCATTTACTTTTAATGTATTGTCTTTTAAAATCGCGTTGTCATAATTTTTATCTTGTGAACTCTCTTGAGAGAAAGATGGCTGATCCCACGTAGAAGATATTATTTTATCACCTGTACAACAAGTATTGCCCTGATCTATATCTGTTATTAACTGTTTATAATCAGATGACAATTCATCATTGCCATTTAATCTTAAAGCATCATAAAGTCTTGCTGTATCTGACTTAGATCCTTCATGAATGAAATCCATTAATTTGGGTGCGGTTTGTTTAGCTGCTTCCCAAGCCTGGTCAGATATCATTAAATTTAATATATCAAGAGATTCAACAGTATTCATGTCCAAACATGACATCGGGAGAATGGAGGAGCTTACTTTTTGAGTTTCTGAATATATTTCTTCAGCTCGTCTTGATATTAAGCATGGCCATGATTCTATGTTATATTTAGGCTGCGGAGCAAGAGTTATTTGAGATAATGATGACTTTGTTTTGACAGTAGCATCATCAATATTCGAATTGAATGAAGCATCTTGAGAAGAATTTTGTAGAAAAGATGTTAAAGGGTCGGCTGGTTTTATAGGTACCTTGTAACTGCCTGGTTTCATATACACTTTGGACATTTCATGGAACTCATCATTTTCAGAATCGATAAATTGCACGGGGCCAGAGATATTATTTAAAATCGTCACAACATTTGGAGGAATTTGAATGTTGTGAGTATGATGAGTCAAATAACCACTAGGTTCTTTTTGAGTCATCTGACCCCATGCCGCAAAAAAATCAACGTCCTCTTTGGTATCGCCACAACTATTGTTCCTTTGTGCAAAACAAGCTCTAAGATCAACAGTTCCAGGAGCTGACATGTTGGGTATTAATGTTTTCTCGACGTGGCTCAAAGGTATCATTTTCGGCTTCATTTCTGTTTCGCGACATTGTAGTAATTCACAAGGCGTACCACTTAATATTGGTTGTCCAGGAGCTTTACCTAGTTCTGCGTCCATTCTATGTTTCAACTGAGTATAAAGTTCACGTTGATCAGTATGACACATACCTTCTAAAGTTCGCAAATCTGGTACATTTGTTATAGTCCAAGACTGACGTGGTTTTGATTCGCGTATACTACATGGATCACATTTATATTGCGACTTTTGAATACTTTCAGACTCATTTTGATCGTTTAATGGATAAAAATTTTGTGAGTTAGGTCCCGGTACTACAGGAAATTTTTTATATGTAACTGTTGACCGATTTGACCACTGGTTATCATTATAGCTTGGGGGTACTGGAGGTGCTTGAGCCTGAACCCATGGCGGTTGCATAACGTTATATGTATGTGGAGAAGCGTTTATGGGTCTCGGTGTATTAATATGCTGTTTAATAGGTTGAAATTTATTTTGATTTTGATGTCTCGGAGCCGCTGAATTTGTGGCATAATAATTATGAGTAAAACTTTTTTGTTCCATTGTAAACCCATGATCAAGGCATTTGAAAGTTTTGTAAATATGTGTTAACATTTCTTTTGTAACTGCTTGCCATTGAACAAAACATTCGCGTATATTTTGACTGTAATATTTACTCTCAATCCTAGAAAAAGTATCATGTTTTTCGCTTAGCAATTCTTTAACTCCTTTCCATCCATCTAAAATTCGGACAAATGAAAATATAAAATTTTTGATTACCCACGGTATACCTTGTGAATGTAAGTTAGCAACAGCACTATCTGGTTTTTGTACATTTGACCTTGTCTTAGCACAGATTGAATGGATATTTTTGAAGCAAGGTCGATTGTGATGAGCAATAGCTATATTTTCTGCGTCGGTACAAGCTTCAATTGCTAGTTGAACGATTTGATTTGGTATTTGATCATGAATAACTATTCTATCTAGAGCTGTCAATAAAATTTCAGACGATTCGACGTGTCTATTTTTATCATCATCTTGATTGAATTTTACAGATTTACTACAGACAGGGTCATTTTTAGTATTAGAATCTGTTATACTACAAAGTTCCGAAACCATTCTTTCTCCTTCTGCGAAAAAATCAAGGCTTGACGTGGAATCTGATGTCAAAAGCCGCTCATGTTTCTTTGATCTATCCGTTTCAATACTCGTATCTTTGTATCTTTCTTGACAGCGAGGGTCAGTACTGTAAGTATTTTGCTTATCTTGACTCTTTATAATTTTCTTCTTTGCGCCAGTCCCAATAGGTTCTTGAGGTGTTACTGACCAGGAATTTTGTGAATTCCTTTCAGCATTAAGCCGATCGGTCATAATAGCAGGTCCGCCGTAGTTGAGTGAAGATGGATCAAAAACAAGTCCGACTAAAGGTGAATTGGGTGGAGAACTAAAGGTTGGAGCTGATGAATTATTGTATCTGAAATGGAAACTTGTCTTAAAAATACATCAATTTTACTTACTATAAATGTAATACCATATTTACCTCGTAGTTTGATACTGCTGGTTTGTTGATGGCTCGCTACTGCCAGTTGTGATTTTCGAATAGTTTACTACATTCAGTTCAAGCAAATCTTTATTGTGGTAACCTAAAACATTTTATTGCACTTACTTAGATTTTAACTAAATAGCGAAGTTTTGTATTTTTGTTTCAGTATTTTTTTCTAGAGCTGTTCAGGATAATTAAGGTCTCAGGTTTTGGCTTTACTACGGATACTGCATATATGAACATACGTATATGTATACATCAAAGCGACTGTAAAAGGCAAAGCTTTTACAGTGGGGTGAAGTGGTTACTAAACATCGCTAGCAACTCAATGTCAGGAAAAAAGCAGTAACGATCTTAATATAAATGTCCGTCAATTGATAACTATAAAACATGGCTAAACTCAAAAGCTATACATATAAATGGATAACATACTTAAAAATATATATATATTTACCATAACTATTCTGTGTTACGGGACGTTGATGATGTGTGTTAGTGCTCTCTTGACTGCGATCTCTTTTCTCTGACCACTCGCGGTACTCTCCCGGCTGGTTAGATGAGGCGCTACCATACTCTTGCATTTGTTTTACGATGTAGGTTACTGATATAATTTAAAAAATGATTACAAATGATTTGATTATGTTTCTTATTAATAGTACGTTTAATTTTATTAAACTACACGTAGAGTCTACTCATTTTCAAACATTGCTTGTTTCTATGACTGACATGTCAAATCACGACCTCAATCTAGTTGGTACCTACATATTTCTACAAAATAAATTAATATTATATTTATATATTTTTGTACGCGAAAAAATCTATTTTACGATTACATATTATATTGTTTTTTTTTGGCTTAATTTTTTTATTCGCTTATTCAATGTGTTATTAATATGATTACTTACCGGCGCTCTGTGGTATGCGTCCTTCTACCAGCAGTTTCGTATTATCAGAACATTGCAAATTATCAAATACTTAATAGTTACTTTGATCTGTCAATATTTTTGCAGCCTTTATATTTAAGCTTAGAAATATAATAGAACGTTTCGAGCGACAGAGCTTCAGCAACACTTGTGTCTGGCTTATTTTCTAATCAATTTCTTTCTTTAAATTATAATCATGGTCGTTTTCGGAATCTTGGTATGCAATGAACAAGATGTTGCTTGCCAAATAATTGAAACCAACCATATGATTTTGTTCATTTGTTTTCTGACGTGGTGTCATTTGAATTTTGCTTTTCAGAGTCACTTTTCGGCCTAGTTATTGACGAAAAGACAACAAAAAGTTTTGATTTTTCGGTCTATAATATAAATTATGTGCATATTGTGATGAATATCAAAAAATAAAACTATATTTTTTCTTTTACCAATTTATTTTGCTATTTTCTAGAAGCGAAAAGAGTTTATAACATCGAGAAACGTTTTTTAACACCTTCTATTTAAGCATTACATATAATTGGGAGAACAATAGTTACCCTTCAACATATAAACCTATGAATAAATCGGAATATTACGACTAAGCTTATAGTAAAGAAGGTTGACGCTTTGAGATCGTGCGAATCGTTGCAAAGATCTGTCGTGCAGGAACAGACTTCCTGACGACCTCCATAACCAGATCGATGGTAACATGCTCCCTGAAAATATTAAAGGACAAAATAAAGATAGTCTCCTCCTTCTCCTTTTTAGGATCCGTACCTCAAAAGGAAAAACCGGAACCCTTATAGAATCACTTTGTTTTCTGTCTGTATGTCTGTCAAGACCTTATTTCACATTTTAATAACTTCACTTGCGTGTAATTATTTTTATTATTTACTTTAATTAACATAATAAATAAATTTAAGGACGCTACTAAGATTATTTTAAAGTGTATACTTTTGCACAATTTATTTCAAGAAAAGAAGAAAACTTAGTCAGAAAAAAATTGAACTTATGATCACATAGCAAAAAACACAAATGATCGAAACGTAAATAGGACTTTCGAAAATAAATATTTTGTAATAATTACTTTATTTTTTAAAAGAGATGTACTACAGTTTCTGCCTTCTGGTGGGTGTTAAACTGGTGCTTAAAAGATGACATCAACTTTAAGTTATTAGCTCTACGTTCAAATTACGATTTTAGTATAAAATTACCAGTTAACTCGATAAAAGGCAGTGGAAGCCTAGTGGTAAAGCGCTAGCTTGTGGAATCGAGTGAAGCGGGTTCAAAACTTGCACCTCTGATGATCTAATACTTTCGTGTGCCATTATTACCCTTAGCCTTACGTTGGAAAAAAATATTGTGCTGAAACCTTCAATTCTAAGAGAACTTAGGAAGACACGCATTTGGCGAGCATAGTGGAGTCTGGCCTTTCGTAATGAAGGGGGGCCTGTTTCCTTTTTTTTTTTATCGTCGCTCGACAAGATGACCCCATGCCGCCTGATGTTAAGCGACAGTGAAGTCCAGGAATGAGGTCCATCGGTTCCAGGACATGATCTCGATACCGATCGACCTCACCTCGTTGGCCTGCACATGTGTTTTTCACGCTCCGTTTAAAAGACCCCGGATTATAGAAGGAGGGAAACACGTGAGACGGTAATAATCCTATGGCAGAGTGGCTAAATGGCTGGGATAGATAGGTTTGACATTCACATTGATAATTAAGAGGAAACGAATATCCTGCTCGTGTCTGTGGAACACGGAACAAACAACAGATAAGGATGTACAGTATGAATCAAAATATTTTATAAAACAATTTACGTACTTTTTTCTATTAAACAATGATAACAAAATTATTCACAATAATTAAATTTTAACTAAGAGGGTCAAGGGACTTAAAATTAAAAGATATAAATAATTATTCCTCCTCTTAAAATGTAAGCAAAGCTTTAGGTATATAATGTGTTACCTTGTATTTAGTCTCGTCCCAGCCACAGCTACGAATGACTCTGCTGAGGGGCAAGTGGCCATTCACCTCGTGGTCTATATGCTGTATGATTTTCCTGCACAGCGTATGAGTAACACCACGCTCGTGGTCCGAACAGTTCCTCTTCAAACTATCCGGTAATAGAGTGTCTGAGCACATGGAGTTTATCGCGCTGTTACATTCGTAACATACTATTGTTGATCCTAAAATATAAACGTGCATAAGCAAGCCATTTCCACTTAAGTCAGATTTTCAGTGATATAATTCATTTCGCTTATATCTTTTATCTACACGTCGTTTATTAAAACGACTATAAATTTAATATAATAATATTTTAAACCTTAATATAAACTATAAAGGTGGAAGTAAGTATATTTGTAAATGAATCTGTTTATAACGTAATTAGAGGTAGTTTCTTTGTTTGAGACTTTTACAATAATTTGACAGAGGCGATGGCTTCAGAATACAATCATACAATCAAAAACTTTAAATTAGGTAGGTAAAGTTACAATATCAGTAAAGTTACAATTTAAATTTTACATACGATTTTTTCAAATGGAAAACTTATTGCTTTCTATTTAAGCTAAAACTTATAAAACTTATGTATATTTATTATTAAATTTATTAAACTTATATTTACATATCCATATCGTAACTTTTATATATTATGCCCCTCTGTCACATTTTAATTATTAAATTATTAAAAAGATTTTAAATTTATAGTACCATTTTTCGTCAGTTCTTCTCAGGTCAGTGGCTTCTTCTTTCCGAACTGGTAGTAGACTCATGACGTTCAGTAAAAAATTGTTATAATTTTATGCTGAATAAAATATTTTGAATTTGAATTTATATAAAACTGTTATCAGAATGGATGAGGAATATTTAGATTAGTGAAGTAAATGTCTTACGACTGACCGCACCCCACCAGACGCCGCACCTAATTATACCATCGATAGGCGCATGTTTGCCTTTGTATACGTCAATTGCTAAAGTACTAACTAACTTACGTCAAAAAATTGTGAAAGTGTACCTACAAAAGTGTCAGTTAAATTATATACTTTGTTAATTATATACGTCTATACGATTATAGAGAAGGAGAAACCTTTTTATTAAGATCCAGAACAATCAGAACCTATTTCCACCACAAGGATGATAACATTTTAAAAATTTGCTAAGTTCTCTCACATGCAGGTTTCCCCATAGTTTTTTTTTCACTTAAATATTATAATTTATAAGTGCAAAAATTGAGATTTGAACTCGCTGCACTTCTTTTCACTACTCCAGTAGAAAGGCGCTTGCTAGGAAACGCACTACTAGAGCTAAATAAATCAATAGAGTAAATATAATTAAAATATTATGATGCAAAGCATCATTAAATCAAAAGTAGCCCTATTTTTTTATGTTTTCTAAAACAAGTAGTAAAAATATTGAATTTGAATTTAAAAAGTTGTAGGTACTCTATTAACTAGTCCGAAGAATGTAGATTGTAGTCTACAAACTTTTAATAAGAGATCAGTGTTTGCGAAATCACATACACTATAATTCCATTTAAATAATGAACTGTAAATCTCAATTCAAATTTGTTTGTATAATCTACTCTTCATTAAAATATTCATAAATAATCAGAATGGATTGGAAAGCTTTATTTACGAGTTTTTTAAAACTAAATCTTTAATCACGTCTTACTTCAGTATTACGTCTTATAATGACACAAAATTACCTTTTAGATGAAAATAAAATATTAATCAGTTATTGTGAATTAAATGAAGGGTACATGGGCAAAACAAGGAATGTCACAAAATTATTTTTTTAAATTAACGTTGCAATCTATAATACGTGGCAAAATCTTAATGTCCCCATACTTTTCAACTTTTTTAATTTTAAGTGACATTACTTGTTCTACCCCTGTGCCCTTCTAATGGTAATAAAAGCAGTAACGTACCATAATGTAGGAACCCCAGAAGTATGACGAGTACAAGGCCGTAATTCATGTCTGTAGCTTTATAACTACACCCCGCATCTGAGTAGGGTTAGGATTAGGCTCCTATAGCAACTGGTCTAGATACATTGTACGTCTGTGTGTCACTTGATTGTGTCATATCTAAACCAGGATGCCACTCATTGAGCCAGCGGAAGACCAATTGAGATTGTTAGCCGATTAGGTGAGGAGCTACGGAATTTTGGCACCGATTTAAAAAGTTTGGAAGCATTTGATTAGGCTTTGGTTCTTAATTTTATTTATTATAGTTTTATTTCAGGATTTTTAGGAACCATTATTGTGTCGTGGAAAACTAAGCCATATAGTCCGCCATGGGCTGATACAGGTTTACACGTCTTTCTTCGGTAGATACTTTAAATTTTAAGCTAGGTCTTTACCAGTTTAAAAAAGGCATCCTTTGTTATTTGGCAGGTGCAAAAAAAAGTCAGGATCTCCAAAATTTTTTAATAAATTTTACATTCAAACACAACAATACTGTTTGTACGTGGAAGTACTCACACTTTTAATGAACAACAGAAGCTAATAGACTAGGGAGAGGAATTAGCCTTATCGATAGTATGAACTATGCATATTACATAGAGGTGACAATCATTTGTGCTAGAATTTGATATATTTGGCTAATTTTGAGATTTTGCTTTAATGGAGCTAAGATTATAAATAACTGTAGTAAAAATGTCAGTTCGTCCATCAATAAGGCCAATGGTAAAAGGCAGTGTGGAATTATCACCTATTTACAAGGGATCGCTAAGTAGATTATCGCTCTTACACCCATACATCGCAACCAACACTAATAGAAGTTTCATATGCGCTCTAGTATCGCACAAATATAAATTACTGTGCCCATTTTTTTAAATTATATATTATCTAATTATATACTTCTAATGATTTTTTTATTTTAATACGTGATATACTATTTAGCCTTTGGTTCCTAGCTTTCTTTTAATTAATTATAGATATATAAAGCGGCATCTCATAAGAGTACTGTAAAGGTAACTAAAGTTTCATTATAAAGTACATTATACAAATCAAATCTCTAAATTCTTTAGTATTAACGTGAATACATCTTTAAGACCATTTTGCATCTACAATTACCTAATTTTTCGACTAAAATATCTTTAAATGGCTTAACGTGATAGTTATTTAACTTTTACTACAGTGACAGCAGTATTATACTATTGTAAGTAATTTCTATGGCATATATCGAAACGTATTCACGATTACACGGTCTAGAACCTAAGTAAAGCGAATGTGAGCAACAAGAGGACTGTGGTCGCGACTGGGGCGGTGGCGGAGTTACAGCCGTCCTCTAAACACGAACACACCTCCTGCCGACCGCCGAACCCTGAACGCTGGTAGCAACGACCCTGGAACAATGTTATGTCAATAAGCATGGTATAAAATTCTATTTTGCCGTGGGATCCACTATCAATCTTTATGGGAATCCACTTTTACATACTCCTAAATGGCGTCTAACACGAAACGAATGTTATGTAACTGGGTTATGTAGGTTCTAACTGATTTGAAAAAATGAAGAGGTAATCATATCGGTCGAAAGTTTTTTGTGTATTAACACATTTTGTGATATACTTGCTAATGATCCACTATTTTAGTTATTAGGAGACATAGGACCACAAGATAACAAAAAATACTGAGAAGGTCCTAATTTTGGTAGTTCAATAATTTTATAAAACCAAAGATACAAGTAGTCCATTGAATGGGGTCCTATTTTCAGCAAGGATATATCAATCGTTATCCAAATCTCATCAATTGAATACATAGTTAGATAGTTTTAAATTTTTTATAAGTACTCGTATTGACAATATAATGTATAAGCTTTTACCCAATATTTGCATGCGAATTAATTGTAATAGTAATACCTAAAACTTAGCAAGTTTGTTAAAGCTCACCTTATAGCTACTATCATCCCACCCACAGCCTCTGATAACGCGGCTGTCTGGCGGCATACCGTTCATCTCAAACTCCACTACTTGAGATATCTTCCTGCACATGGTGTCTTTTGGACCGCAGGGGAGTCTCAGCGAGTCGGGCAGCTTGGGCATGAGACATCGTGAGTCGTTGTGACTGTTACATTGATAGCAGTTTATTGCTAGGCCTGTAGGGGAAACCACACTAATATTATAAATGCAAGTAAAAGTGCGTGTATATTTGTTACTTCTACACATTTAATTCAACGAATTTTAGTAAAATTCAGAATGATAATAATAGGTACATAAATTCAGCCTGGCCGTTGGTTATTATAGTAAACTAATTCTAGGGTGTTCTTCTAAGATGAGAGTATCGCTGGGTTTTTACACGCTTTTTATAAGCTTCACCTGTATATTTGTATGTTTGTATGTTTTTAACCGACTTCTTTGGGCGCGATTTTGATCCACTTCAAACGGCCAGATTTCGTTCAAACTTTGTAGATTTATCGAGGACCGATGACAATACAATAATTTGATATATAAACCAAACTAAAAAGTAGAAAATAAATAATAGTTTAAAAAACTAATTTACAAACAGCTCCCTCTAGTATTGTATATAGATTACACATTGTCTTCAAATAGATGGTGCTTTTTAGAAACTAAAAAGCAAAAAATAAATAATAGTTAAAAAAAACTAAAAACACGCTTTTTATAGAAAACCAAACTAAAAAATAGAAAATAAATTTTAATGAATTTAAATTAATTATTAGATTTTATTTCATTTCATCAATTCGTCTAGTATCTAGTCCTACACAACCTACACAAGAGGAGGAGGCTATATGTAATCAGTAATATTAATATCTTAGGTAAAGACATTCCCAGTATAGTGTGATGGGCCAAAAACAGGACTTTTAACTTTATATTTCATTAAAATAGTTAATATGGGTACTTTTATTCCGGTTTATCCATCGGTTGATGTAATAAGATAGTAGGTTACTAGTACCTCTATTGTCATTTACTCTCTATTATCATTTACTTATGCATAAATAATTGCAAAAGGTATGGCTTTTTTTTAGAAAGAGGGTCCCAGGTTTTCCCAATAGGGTCTTAAATCAACATTATAAAAAGATGCACTTTATGAATTGTATGGATTAAAGACGCATTATTATCATCAGTGTCGTAGATCAGAAAACCCAGAAACACAAACAACACATAAAAATAAGGATAAATTCTTCATTAAAAATGTTCTAATTCAGTTTAAATATTTCTTGGTTATTGAATCAATAAAAACCAGAAACTGAAATGTACCCATTATAAAATTTGCAACAGTTCATGAAACTATAAATAGCTATACAGGAATAAAACAGTTTTAGTGCGCTTCCTAGCCTTGGTCTTAAAATAATCATAATATTAAAGTATGGTAAGATTTTGTTTGTTCTTTTACAATTTACTCGGCAAATATTTTTCGCGACCAATTTCCGAAGAAGTGAAGTGTTTTCCATTTTACGTAACATTGGCGTAGTAATTTGTGCAAAATTTTTTGTGCAAATTTGTGTTTGTGTTTTGATTATTGATGAAGTGAATATTTTTTGAATGAAAATTTTAGTAAATGGCTGAATTTCAATAGACTTTAATATTTTAATTTTATGATATCCTGAAATTAATTTGTTAACGACTTACAAATTGTAATAATCTGTTTCTTTGAACACCATTTGCCACTTTAATAATGTACCGGTATAAAAAATACATAGACTCCTATGCAAAAGTCGTATTCTTATTTCGATATGATTTCTACGAGAGCCACTGAATGCATATTAAAGTTGTTGTAATAAATAAACCCTAAGTCTAATGCTTATAGGCGTGTTTTATTCAAATCTGGTCTCATAAAGAAAATTCACTATCCCATTCATTATCTTATTGTATTAACGTTAAGAAGACATCAGCACATCGAAGAACATTATATAGCTAGTGAGCCACCTTAAATCTGACAACACATATTTTACGATTCGTCAAATTTTGTCCAGTTTTACTGCTATATCCACGGAACAAGGAATGGGTACTAGCTAAAATGATTTCAGCATTTCCAGACGATAAAATATAGCTGTTACTGAAAAATACATTCGTTTTGGTAGATTTCGGGAAAAATTTGGATTTTTTATCCTTCTACACGGGCAATTATTGATTAGCAATGGCTGACTAGGTACTTGAAGTAACTACGGATATAATACTGGTAATTGAGATTAGTGACCAACTATACCCCTGAAGACAAATGCACTCTCTATTCCTGTCGCAGTCTTAGTCCATTTGGGCGACAATTCGACACGACTGATGAACGGCAAGACCGACGGCTTTACGCGCTATTCGGTCGTGGAACTTCACCAAATTCTCAAATCCTAGTTACCCAGATAAACTCAGTGACTAGATTTAGTCTTACCCGGGACTTGAACCGAGGACCTCTGAACCTGTAGCCACTAGAACACTAAATGTATACGAACGCTACGGTAATATACTGTTAGTATATAATATACGTACAATAAACTTTAAAAGCTTTGAAAGTACGTTTTCATTTAACTCATCGATTTACCTGAAACTTTAATTTCACTCTCTACAACATATTAAAACATTTGATCAGTATTCGACAGTGTACCGTACAATCTTATAAATGAAATAATAGGCTTATTGAGGACCATGATACTTCCTTATTAACAACACTTAGTAACGTGGTAATTTGATATTATATACAAGGCTTGCTTTAACCGCAAGGTTATAATCTTATTTTTAACTAATAGCTATAAATCTTAAACTCTATCAACATATAAGCAAGCAAGCTCATAATATTTTATTGCTGTGATACGAATATATTATTATAATATAGTTCCTATGAAAATTAATGTCAAAATAACCAAAATCTCATTTTATGGCTTATCTAAATAGACCTATCGACCATTTCTCATGCAACGACGGTTTCATTCGAAATAACACATTATTTTTAAATTTAAATTTCATATAAAGTCATGCATTACTTTTCGAACGCTAAAAAGTTGCAAAAACATTGTGTAAGCAATCACAAATTTCATAAAACAGGAAGTCGCAAGCCAAATCTAGTATGAAAATTGATATGGCTACAGGATTTTTCAAATCAAAACCAATCATACACAGGATGTTCTAAGGTCATGGTGTTGGGAACTGAATGTGATCGAAGGAGAGCCTGTCACAGTCCAGAAACCCCATATAATTGGCACAATACAAAATGAATACCACAAACCTTGTTGGAGCAAACTACATAATACCGCCAAAAAGCAAAGAGCCACAACTGCCATTTTCCACGTTTTCTCGCTTATACCGGTTTACTCCGCTGTAGACCGCGCGAGGGTCAAGCCGCGACTGAATGGAAACTAGGTGGTTGCCTGTGAGCTATATCTATGATCAAACGGTCGGCACTTATTCAATTGCGGTAATATAGCAAATTGGTATACATTGATATAGGTGGAATGTTAAAGGGCTGTCCAGGTTTGTACGACCTGATTGGTTTCTTTTTGACGCTCTAAGGGATGGAGATTTGGGATCCTTCTGTTAGTTAGGGAGTGGATAACTTCTATCTATTATTTCATCATTCTTTGTGTTGAACAGGACATATAGATGCTCTATAAATTGCTACAATAACTGTGGTAATATTTTGTATGTAAAAAAAAAATGGTGGGTTATTCTGTCAAAAAACGCTTTTTGACGTTTACCTTTTATGCATCCGATTGAAGCATACTAGATTTATAAAAATTGTTAACAACGAAAATTTACGATTTTCTTTATTAACCACTTGATCCCCGCTGGTACCTATGTGTACCACTTCCGGCGTTACCGTAGATCCCCGCTGGTACCTATGTGTACCACCTCGCCCTCTGCGCTTTTATCACTTATTACACAACGAAATCGCTATATTTTTTGCTAAATAAGTAATGCACGCTACCTTTAGAAATTTTATTACATATATAATAAAATAAAATTTTAATCAGATTCCGGCAACATTAAAAACAAATGCGCCAAAAGTTGTTAAAATTTAAAGTAAAGCGCGCGCGACTCGCAATTGGTTTAGTGAGATTTAAAAATTGAAAACAAGTGAATTTGTGCCTTAAACGCAGGCATATTAATTGTTAATATTCTTTGCTACTATTGATATACTAATTAATTAATATTTACGTTATAATGTTAGTTTTTTGGTTAAAGTAATTCTGATGTATTGAAATTTGTAAATAAAGTCGCCATTATTTTACATGAATTTGGACTATTACTCACTTATTTAGTATCTGATAAAGGTAAATTACTGTAGAAAAATAAATATAATTTCATATTTTCAGTTTTTTGTAGCATATTTCAACAGCTTTATAATATAAAATGTGTTTATTTATAAATAATAATAATATAAGCCTATAAGCTGTCAAATGTGACATATTTGACTTTCCTCAAATTTGAGCTAGACATTGACACATGTCGATATATTATGCTATCGATGATATCGATATTTTAATATAAAAAAGGTATTTTGAAGAAATATGTGTTAGCTCGTTCTAGAATAAAATGTTATATAAAATTTTAATATTCTTATGTATTATAAATTAAATCAAGTATACATAAGAGTTTCAATACAAAGTCTAACATAATATTCTATATTATAATAATAGCAATACAAAGACCTTCTAAAATAAAATATTTTTTTCTTGACGATCTCGAGTGTTTATGGTAGCTTGAAATGGGTGTACGAGTACAACACGTATATACCTAGATAACTTATATACAAAATATGGTCCCCTACGGACGATAGTGTTTGTATATACATTTTGATGATTTCCATATAAAATAAACGGTTATATACTTTTATTATTCAGATATTTTTTATAGATAAACTTATGGAGAGTTCCCAACAAAACAAAAACAAGTATTCAAAATATTCCAAAATAGTCAATAGAACATGAATTTTTCCAAGTAATTCTAACAAAATTCGGAGCGAAAACAAATACGACAAAACAAATAAAGAAGAAAAGGATTAATGTCATGAAACCGATAAAATCACTTTTTCTGATACATATGATACATTTTTACTAAATAATTTCATCAAGACCCGGTTATAGCTTGCTTCAAAATATTGTCATTTTTATAGTAAATTAATCATTTTTTGTAAATAAAATAAAGTCTATGCTGCTCGCTGAAAATAAAGCTTTCTCTAGGTGAAAGAATTTTATAAATTGGTTTTGGAGTTTCGGAGCCTATGCATTACAATGAAACAAGTAAAATCTTTTTTCTTTTTATAATATTAATATATAAAAAATCCTTTTTTGTAAATTTATTGCTGCTTTGAATACTGGATAAGAAAAAGACAATCATCTAGAATAAATTATTAGTTTGCTTTTGAATACCTAAAGGATTATCTGGATTAAAAGGTGAGATCAGAAAATTTTAGAAGTAAGGTGTGTGGATCTTTGAGTCCAATTACGTTAAACTAAATACTGTACGAATGGTCTTTTTTGTTATCAATTTTAGTCATCAAAAACTATAAGAGCGATAAATATTGAATTGCAAAATAAAAATGTTGTACCATATAAGTGGAATAAATTTTATTATATTATTTAAATAATTAAAACTTTAACTGAACTTTTTATATAAAACTTGCATGAGAATTATTACTTTAGCAAGATATGTTATTAGTTTTTGAGCGTTTGCAATTACAAATTTTAATGCAAAATTGATTTTATTTCTCATGAAAATACTATATTATGGACAATTTAAATTATACAACTTATGATTAGATTATTGAAGATTCGAAAATAATATAGGTACTGTCTTATTTTTGTCAAAAAAAAATTACATAATATAATCAAATACAATAATGTATTCCATAAATTATATTCATATTACGAAATACTTAACATGATAGCCAGATTTCTGACTCTTGCATTTATGAGATAATTATAATATTTTTTATTTTATTTTTTATAAAAATTGGAATGCTCAATATAGTAATATTTTAAATCTCATATATGTGCATAAAAATAAAATATCTGATTTCAATTGCTATACATAAATATAAAATTTATTATTTTGTTTATATTTGTTTCGCCGTTCACAACAATAATATTATCGATAATTTTTTGTGTTGACTGTTGAGGGGTACAGCATTACTACGCATCAAAATATTTAAAATTATTATTATCAGTACAATAATTTGGACAACTTTACATGTTTAAATATTTAGTTTCTTGAATGAAAAGTATAAAGATTTAATAATAAGTGATAATGCTTAGCTTGTATATTTAAAATTTAAGCTAAATAATAAATACAAAAATGTGAATTATATTGAAATACGAGTGTTTTTAAAAATAACCTCAATTTTTCCCTTTTATAATAAAACCAACTGAATTCTAATCATAGTGGATTGTGTTCAAGATTTATTGGTGTATGTTTTTAAAGTAAGAATTAATATGTATTTAAGTGTAACTTTTGCTAAGAATCACTATACCTAATCCTGACGATTGCTTTTAAAATTGCGCGGTAAGCTGTGTAAATACATCGAACGAGCCGCGATATTTATAAAGTTTTGAATGTGATTGTTACTTACAACTAATGAAAATAATTCAATGAATGGTTTCGTGTGACTACATGTTTATTCACAAAGTAGTGTTTCAAAATTAGTGTAAATATAAACCCTGGTATTATCAGAAATCATTATAATACAAAAAGCAGAAAATTTTTAGCTAACGTTAATATTTTACAAGCTTATTTATGATTTATCAATAGTTTAAAGTACATTTTATATACTCTCATAAATGCTCAAATTATTTAAGAATCCAAAACAACTGAAACATTTAAATCGCTGCTGTATATTTTAAATTGTAAATGTTTTTTTATGTTATGGTAGAATCGGCAAAAAATTAAAAATGTCAAACGGGCTCGGTGATTATTCGGTGTTGCATGTAATAATGCGCGGGCGTCTAGTGGTTAATAGATAAATATTAAATATAAATGACGCGAAGGAAGTCGCGGGCGAAAGCTACAATATGATATGTAGGTATATTGTATATATGCGTATCTACAATGTAATAATTGCCTAGGAACACTGTTTGATGCTAGTAGAAAACTAATGTAGGTACTTATATGTTTTTTGGAACTCGGTTGATAGGAAGTCCTATATTAGGATACCCTAGTAGGAGGTTAGGAGTACCTAACAATTTTTATGCCAAGGGCACTACACGAAAGGAACTTCACCCAGTAGGAAACTGGGCGTCAACACCGACCGACTTTTTGTCCGACTATAATTTTAATCTCGATTGACGCTCGGATGCATTAGTCGGTGCCTAATAATACCTACTAACTTATGTTTTTTTCACATCTATTACATTTTACATTCACATCTATTACATATTACATTTTACATTACATAATACATATACATCTTATACATATAAATAAATTTGAATTGTCTGTTTTTAATTTCAAATTCACAGCTTTTCACTAAATGCTGGAAGTATATACGGTAAACACTGAAAGTGTATATGGTACTAACATAAAAAATCTATTTTTTAAATTTCTGCTTGTCTGTCTTTCTGTTTGTCTGTCTGTTTGTTCCGGCTAATCTATAAAACGTCTGACTGTTTTTTTTTTAGTTTGAGTAACTTAAGCTGCCCTTATTTTAAAATTTTTATTTTAGAAATGTTGACGCTTTCAATAAATAATATTTTCTAAAAAATATTTCACTTACAGATTCAATTCAGAATTTTATTATAAGGTATATATAAAAAGGTGAGGTGAAAAAAACACATTGGGCTAAAAGGAGAGTTAGGCATGAGTTTGACCTGTATTTATGATTGTATGTGTGTCGAATCATATTAAGTTCTTAACCGAATTTAAGCATTATCATCATAGCCTAGTTACCAGCCCCTGGCTCATTTTCTTGGCAAACCGAGTGAAGCAGGTCCAAATCCCGGGTCTTGCACCTCTGATATTTTTTGTGCGAATCAATTTCTACGGAACCAATAGAACTAATTTTGTATATTGTCTACGGAACCCTAAAATGTTACCTTAATGTATAACAAAGTTGATTTCAAAATTGTAATCAACTCATACGCTTACTTGTCTGGACTAGTTAGATACAATCGTACTGTATCCAAGTTGACCGCTTCCACGACCGCTAATAACAGGTAAATGGCACACATTACATTCATCTTAATTAGATTAGAGCTGCATTTGCATGCTGTCATTTATGCAACGTGTGATTCTTTAAGTAACCCAGTAGTTTTCCAACAGAGTAATAAGTATTTCACATGATTTACTTGAACTGGGATATAAATAGCCTATGCCACATTCATCCTGATCCGCTATCCGCCGTTGCTAAAAAACGTAGGTACATTCATACTCCTAATATAAAGTAAGGATTCAATTCACACTATGGGAATTAAACTAGTTGCACATAATTTATGTACATGTGATAGTATTTTAGAATCTCTATGAAATCGATCATTTTTTGATTAAACTTGTAACTAAAATAATGCACTAACCTGCTCGGCTTGTGTGAATTATTTTTGTTGTAGGAGTAGTTAAAGTTAAGTGATGGTAAATTTAAAGTACATATATGTACCGACGCGTTAACTTCTTTTTTTTAAAAAACACATTTGCTTCCGATTTATTTGATTTGGCAACAACTAAGTAGTTTGGTTTCTTGCGAGGCTCCAGCAGTATTAAAACCTACAAACAACTGAAAACTCTAGTCGCAATGCCGAAAATTTCCACTTCGGGTAATACGTTTTTAGTTTTTCAATAAAATGGCTGGTACTTTAGTACTACTGTGTGTAAAACGCTGGTTTTTTTATTTGCTCATCATAAGAGGGCCTTTCTCCCCGTGCCAGGTTATCGTTACCTTCTGCTTACATTATAAGCATGAGAGCTTATTAAAAAAACTTTCTTTTCTGATTTAGTCTCTACCGATTGTAAAGAATTCCAGATACATACAAGAAGAAATATTTATAATAGTTTCTTTGTGTTTATAGTCTATCCTCTTATGATAACATATAAAGTATATACCTGCGATAGTATGTAACCAGTATACAATCCCAACCTCCGCGTACATTAGGAGATTAGATCAAAATTGCCGCTTCCTGCGCCTGCGCATAGGACGTACGAGTAGTAACGAGCTGCAATCCAGGAAGCGTAGAATGACTACTTGTGCCACATGGATACGGCCGTATTAGTTAATAAATAAATCATATGATATGTTAAGTGATATACAGAAAGATTTTGATATATCTCTTTATTTAACGATTTTATAATCTTAAAAAGTATTTATTTTCGTACTGCTTGACCTTAAAATACTCAAAAACAATATATGTATGTATTTAGTTATTTTTAGCGTCCCACAGCGCTAGACACGCCTCTCTTAAACATGAAGAGTTTCAGGCCATAGTCCACCACGCTGGTCAAGAACGGGTTGGCGGACTTCAGGTGACTTCAGGTACTCTCAGTATGCAGATATCCTCCCAATGTTTTACTTCACCATGGTGAAGGTTATTTATATATTGATGGGTATATTGGAAATTATTCACACTTGAGAATTGACGAGGTGCGAGACCCGGGATTTGAACTCGTTTCAATCGGTTTTTCAAGCGAGCACGTTACCATTGGGCTACCACTAGGGATGAACCTAAGCGGGTCTCTAGTTATTTACCTACCTACTACTAGCGTCTCACACTCGCTCTGTTCGGATTCGTCCCTAGGTACAGTTTAACAATTAGTATAGATTACTGAGAAATTAGTTATTTTCCCGCAATAAAAAGTATCCTATATGTTGACCCGAAAAAGCAGCTATTATCGTACCAAATTTCGTCAAAATCTGTCCAATAGTTTTCTCGTAATGCGGTCACTGACAGACAAATAGAAAAATAGATAAGAATGCTAAAAACTATAGATTCGGCCTCTGTATCGATAATAATGACAATTTTATTAAGAATTTCCTAAAAATATTTAATATTTCAGATTCAACTTACTAATAGTTAGAATTATTAATACAAAAATATATTACATTCCACATATACCGTTCGCCGTACTTATTTTATTATTCGAAAATAATCACAGTTGTAGTGAACTGACTAACATTGATAATGAGTGATGTAGAGTTCCTCTTATCAAGCTGCGCGCAAGCAAATTTCCTGTACTATCGATGTACGTCCACATCCATATACTACAACACTTGACAGTAACTAGTTGTGGCCTGCGGGTTTCCCTGTATTTTTTAAAGTGGCAAATTACCTATATCACTATCATTTTAATTTTTATTAGATTGCATATCAATTAGAATTTAACCTCTGATAGGATCGCATTACTTACATTTTAGACTCAGACGACAATAATATTTTATAATACAACAGTGATATTTAGATACGCCATCTCATAAAAAAAATTTGCAGCTCTCCTCGTATACTTAGGATTTTTTTGCTTTATATGATTACACGATAGATGGCGTTCACTTGAATGAACGTTGTTGAATATTTTTTTTATAAATATGAATGAAATAGTTTGTTAAATATAGTAGAAAATAAAAAATATAGTTACTTTTTGGAGACTAAAACCTATTGTAACCAAGAAGTAAGAACACAACTGAAACAGCGCCATCTAGAAAAACTAACTGGTTTTCAGCCAATTAATATAAATACAAAAATCATACTTGTTTAAGAACCTATTCACACTTTTATTAGGTAATTAGGCCTATTTAAGCTTCTTTTCATAGGAAATTTGTTTAAACCAATTTTGTTCTATCCCTGTTAAGATTTATCCCTCCATGATTTTGAAATAGGGCCTATTTTATGTCAAAATTGTCTGTCAAAGTTCTCTTGAAAACGGCCAAGTTGGTTCTTTTTAATTTTCTTTCTAATATTTATAAGTTATACTTATTAGTTATTTCACTGAATAAAAATTGATACTACTGAACACAAGTAAACATAACATAGAAACACTTAGCCTTGAAAGGCTTTAATTTCGTATACCTACTTAGTATTAGCTAAGGCTTTTCACACAGTAAGTAACTTTAAAAATGCTTAATTCTAATATTCTAAATACATATGTAATAGATTTTAGGTGATATTTTATTAGTCCATTCGTATGTCGCATTGTACTACTTGTAAACATTAAAAAGAGTGATATGAATAATATTGTAAGCAATAATTACTTAAATATTTATCGAAATAAGTTTCTCGTAAAATAAGACTAAGACAATGATGTTCGACATGAATATGACTGACGAGTGATCGGACTGGGACTCTGGGAGTATACCACTTGTCTATCCACGATAACGCTAGACGACTTGACCGCTTTTCGTCCATATCGTGCGTAATTTCATTCAGAATTCTCTTGTCACAGTAAATTATAGTTAAAATGCAATAAGCTTTTATTAATGCGTCCTTTGAGTAAACATGTTTTTACGCTACGTCAAACTGAACTAATCCAGATATGCCTTTTGTCATCGATACAACTGAACAACAATGGATGACCGACTTATAAACTCACACTGTATCCCCTAACCTCACAGTACGCAAGTGATCTTATAATTGTGATAAAAGAAAAAGTTACTAACGCTCGGAAGTGTCATAGCATGTACTTACTGCATTACTTTTGTACTTTTTAATTTTTATTGTAAGTAAATTGTAGCGCCTGATAAAAATTAAATAGCAAATTTGTGTAACGTTTTTGCTATTATATATTGAAAGGGTTTTTAAAATGTTAAATCAAGTGGTGTACAGTGTTCTCTTGCTTACAGTCTACATCAAATCATGCAAGTATATTTTTTTTTAGAAAATGTATTTTTATATTGTAGAGACGTTGTTAAGCTTTAATTACATTTGCAATTTTTTTGATATACCCGAAAAATATTATAAATTGTATATAGGTAATATGTTTAAGCGACTTCAAAGTATAACGACGAAATACGACTTAAAAACTTTCTCAAGTGTAAACTTATATCATTGTTGAGATATTACACGGATGTAGCTTGTACATTGATTACTTCCTAAGAAATCGAAGAACCATAACTAATGTACATAAACTGTGGTTTTAAGATCCACATTTCACAAGCATCCTTACGAACAAATCCAGCCCCAAATTATTGCGCGAGATAAACGTTTTATTCAATAAAAGTGCCTTACCCTCGCTTCGCTTGAGTGTGTCCCCAGGCACATAGCGTTGCTACAGTCAAATAAGAATATATTTTTAAGAGGAATAATTCTGTTATAACATTGATTTCTCAGTTAATATAATTATTACTTTATTAGTTAACGCGGCGCACGCCAATATAGTATATCTATGTCAGTATGATTTTTTTCGACATCTTTAACAATCATCGTCATATTTCACCGAATTAACACATAACATTGATGAATTATATACCGAAATCTACCTCATGAATCACTCCATGTATTGGTGAAAATCGCATGAAAATGTGTTAAGAAGCTTTGAGTTTATCGCGAACAGACAGACATATGCGGCACGGGACTTGGTTTTATAATATGTTTAGTGAATCATATAATATCGTAAATATTAACATTTCACTATATCTATAGATAGTGCTATAAATGATAATATATGGTGGGATTATAGTTGTAAATTTAATAGTTATTGAAATAAAATTATAAATATGAATCATTAAGCATTATTCATAGCAAACGTAGCTTTCGGGTATTAAACACAAAAAAATTACCTCTTTCTTTAAATGTCAAAATGTTTGTAAAGTGATGTTGGTACATAAAAAAAATTAAACTTCGCCTTATAATATATTTATCTAATACTAAGTAGCTATATTTAGCGCGAGCAAAGCCACGGGTTCCGTTACTAAGTTACTCCTTATAACATTAGGTAGCTAGCTCCTTATAACGTTAGGTATCTGCGAGTGAAAGTCCCGTCAAAATTGGCTTAGCTGTTTCAGTGATTAGTCGGAACAAACAGACAGACAGACAAAATTTTAAAATTGATTTTTTGATTTAAGTACCGTGTATACTTTCAAATGCATTTAGTGATAAGCTGTAAATTTTAAATTAAAAACAGACACTTCAATTTTATTTATAAGTATGTAAGTATGGATATAGATGTATAGATTTAAAGTTCAATAACAGGACGGATATCAAAAATTAACTGAAATGCCAAAGACAAAAGCAAGGTGCTTCTCGGGTAATGACACGGGTACTCAAACTACTCGTTAAGGAGTGAAAAATAGTTTCAATATAAATTAATAGATGGCGTTATACCTATGTACGAGTATCAATTTGGTATATCGATTGTAAAATATTGTGTATTCAGCCCTTTTTAACGTCCCACTGTTGTGCACACTGCACTGGACTCTCTTCAATACGAGGGGAATTAGGCCATAGTTCACCGCGTAGGCCTAGTGCGAGTTGGCGCCTGGCGAACTTCACAATATGTCTTTAGGAAACTTGCTAGGTTCTCTCAGGTATGCAGGTTTCCTCGCGATGTTTTCCTTCTCCGTAGGACAAGTGGTAAGTAAACATGTTAGAAATGATTCGCACATGAAAATATCAAAGGTGCGAGACCCGGATTTGAACCCGTGTCACTTGTCAATATACCAATATTTTAATCACATAATTTTTTCAAAGACTAGCGACTTAACGTCACTTTGCTCGGGTTCATCCCTAGGTGAATTTTAAAAGTGAATGCGGAATAGTTATATACTACTACTAGTATTATATAATACTAGCAATTCCCGCGGCTTCGCCCGCGTTCTAATCACTATTAAAAAATAGGAATTAGTGGTAGAGCATTGAAAAATTTTCAGAATTTTCAAAATATTCTTCGCTTCTTGTAAAAGTTATTAGCTAAACAGTAGGCAAGACGGTGCGGGGTAGGGTCGGCGATTGCATCAAGCGAAGCGGCGTTCGTATTTTTTGCGATATTTTAGCCAATGTATACAAAATAAATTAAAATACTTGACAAATTATATACTAAAACCTTCCTCAAGAACCACTCTTTCTATTGGTGAAAACACCATGAAAATCGGTGCAGTAGTTTTTGAGTTTTGCACGAACAGACAGACAGACAGACGCGGCGGAGGACTTTGTTTTATATTATTTATAGACATGTCATGATGACTTTATATCTCTGTAAGTATTTTGAGATACGAGTTGATTACTCATACAAATTTTCATCCCGCTTTTCGCCCTCTTAATAGTTTGTTTCTGGGATAAAAACTTTTCTATGCCATTTTTAGGCTCTCAAACTACGTAGAATGTAGACCTAGACACCCAACTAAATCACTACAACGGACTTTTACTTCATCCATTAACACAAACATACAAAAAAAATCTCTTTACTACTTAATAGTAGTAAGGCGACGTCCTGCGTGAGCGATCTAGACGCGAACGCGAAGCGGCGCGGCACGGCGCGAAAACAACAAACATTCGGAACCTATTGAAGTGGCCTATGTGACCAAACGCACGTGGGGTGCGGTGCGGAGCGGCGCGAATTGACGCGAACGCGATCAGTTGGCTTGATATTTTCGCGCGAAGTGGACGCGTCGGCCATATTTTTATCAAGCAAAAATTGTTGTTGAATTAATGTCGGAAGTAGAACTTCTTATTAATGCTATCCAAGAACGTCCTACATTCTGGGACAAAAGGAATAAAAGTTATACACTTCTTCAATATCTCATATTTAAGACTAGCTGTGCCCGCGACTTCGATCGCGTGGACTACAGGATAAAATCAAACTATGATAAAAATTAAGATTTGTTTTTTTCTACGTATTTTTCCAGGATAAAAAGTATCCCATTTTATGCCCAGGATAATAAAGTATAATTATACCAAGTTTCATCGAAATCGAACCGTTAGTTTTCACGTGATGCCTGAACATACAGACAGACAGACAGACAAAAAATTTTTTAATCGCATATTTGGGTTTGGTATCGATCCAGTAACACCCCCTGCTATTTATTTTTTCAATATTTTCAATGTACAGAATTGACCCTTCTACAGATTTATTATATCATGTATAGATATGAATTTTCCAACAACATTAGCTTCCGTCCGCCCATGACAAATGTTTAATGTTAACTGAACTGAACGGCGGCGGAGGGGACGGTTCGCGCGCACGTAGGACAGAGTAGCCGCATCGCTCCGCACCACATTAAATTCGCATCGGATCGTTTCGCAATCGCGTTCGCGTTGAGTCGTCCACGTAGGACACTGTGTAAGATACCTATATAATATAGTAGTAAACTTAAACTTGAAATTAGTTTTGTTTTGCATTTAGTTAGTCGGCTGTTAGTGTACATATTTTGAATGAAGCAAAATATCTTTTGGATCAACTACATTTATATTGTCCAATTAAACAAAAATTAATCCAAAGCATAGCTAGGTCGAATAAAGGACGGCCAATTTATGTATCAACTGTGCTAGTGGCTACCACAACAATAACACAACACTATGGAGTATGATACAATATATTGTTAGTAAACAATAAAATTAGGTACTCACAGCTATTCATAAACTTTGAAGCTGGGTAATTAATGACAATTGAAAATAAGCAGCGCGTTTAAATTGGACCTATTCTGGATAAAACACGCGAAGTAATTAAATCATTATTGTTACACGCGGGCGATACGTGTTTTGTGGGCGGCTTCATCTTATATTGTTTAATGAGTATTTAATTATGTATCCTTATTCTATTTTAAAAATGGCACTTGTTTTCTTGTATTTTTAACCGACTCCAAAAAAGTAGGAGGTTCTCAATTCGACTATATATTTTTTCTTGGTGAACCAATTCTTTTTTTATTTGTAAGCTGATGCTTCTCATGTGGCTCCATATAAGTAGTCCATACTATGTAAAATATCACATAATCCTGATCACTATCATATACCAGATACCTGTTAATCGAAAAATTAGGTAGCAATATCAACACCTCCTTAAACGTAGACAAAGTTGGAAATTGTGTAACATTAAACTAATAGATTAATATTATATGTAAATACAGTACACACATAATTGGTAATTCTATATATTCCACCTAGAAAAAATATATTATTAAGTATGGCTCTCAATTATTTAATATACGGCATTAACTCTTTGCTCCGTTGCTGCGAAAACAAAATAACAATAACACAAATACGAATTTAAAAAGTTAAGCAGTTCACAAAACCGACTAAAACTGAGTTTGAGTTAACAAAATATATTATGTTACATTATTAAGGCGACTGCTTCACTTCCTTATTATTTTAGTGAGGAAGTTTACTCAGATCCAGAATTTCGCATGAAAATTGACAGTGTTATTGTTGTATGAGTCATAAGGGCCCTTGTGCTTACTATGTAGTATTATAAACGCGAAAGTATGTCGGTCATTTCTTATTATTAATGGTAAAATCATTTTCATACTATTATTTTTTGGTATATGGTACAGATAAGAGAGAGCTTTTATTTAATTCAAATTTAAAAAAGGATCATTGTTACCTCGAGAATGACTAGTAAATGTTTTTTTTAATCTAAAAACACTAAATATAAATATTTTTACAAACGTTTAAACATTTTAACACCACATATTTAAAAAATAATCTTAATTTCTAATACATGCATCTATTGCCAACAACTCCACTCAACAACAACACAACATAAAAAATAAAATCTAAGAAAAAATATTTCTTTTGTAACATCTTTATTTAGGTGACAGGTAAACATACACATATTAAACATACACTTTCCATTTGAAGCGTACTACAAACAAGAATCATGTCAGTTCATTCACATCTGAGCTTATTCACAGAATAAGGATGTTTGTTCATTATACATTGTAGTAAGTTAACTTTTGAGGCTGCGGATCAGTCGCCTTCTGTCGCGGAAACTGAACGTTGCTTAACGAAATTCATAATGGCGGTTAAATATATATTGGAATTACTTATTTTTGCTGTTTTCGTTCATTTTGGTGAGTTAAATTAAAAGTATGGGGAAAAATAAATAAATAAATAGAGTTGGATTTTTATTAGGATAGATTAGGGTAGAATTTTTTTTTCGTTTTCTATAATTTTATCGTAAGCATTAATATTTATAATACTTATAGCATATTACATAAACGACATATAAATTTTAAAATTAACTTACAAGTACAACGCTGTGTATTTCAGATTATCGCACGTAGCAAAGCATCTACGGATCTACATAATATTAGCTTAACTTAGAGATAGATATTAATTTATACTCGTATTTAGGATGTAAGGACTTAATTGGCTGGAGAGTGGCATTATACTCTAATTATTCTTTTATTGTAAAAGAAAGAAGAGCGGCCGCGCCGACTGCGAAATTGAAACCACATTTTCCAGATTTTCCAAAGAAATTGAAATATACTTGGTTATAAATAAACAATCTTTTCAGATTTTTTTCTCGGATTTATTTTGATTTTTATTTCCTGACGTTTTGAATGCTTTACAGCAAGCTTAGCCACGGGGATACTAAGGTCTTAGACGTAAATTATAAACGAAATAAAGCAATTTATTTACTATTCATTTAATACTATATATTAAATTGAAATATACTTTTAAAAGTCAGATATTCGGGTAAATCTAATAAAGTATTAATACAACATAAATAAACGTTTCTAAAAGTTGATGGAGAATTTAAATTCAGATTTCATTATTTTGATTTATTTACAAATTTGCTTTTTTTATATTTCTTTTTACTGATCCTTAGGTACCTCAATTCGGTGCTACGAGTGCAACAGCGCAAACAACTCCATGTGTCTAGACCCGACTATCTACGACTTGCAAAGTGTCCAGAAATACCTGCGCTCGACGAATTGCGAGAAAAGCGCGTTTACCCCTCCAAATGGTCAGGCTAAGGAAATGTTCTGCAGAAAAATTATACAGACTAGTAAGTTAATAAATATAAAAAGAGACAGAACGAGTATATGATAGTGTGTATGCAGCCCTCATCGTCCCACTGCTGGGCACGGGTCTCCCTTCAACGATGGGGATCAGGCCATACATGGCCACGCTGGCCAAGTGCGGCTTGGCGGACTCGCCAAGTAACGAAAACTGGCGAGGTTTTCTCAAACATGCAGGTTTTCTCACGATGTTTTATTCACCGTAAGGCAAGTGGTAATCAATCAACAAAATGTTAGAAAAGATTAGCACATCAAAATATTAGTGGTACGAAACCCGTATTTGAATCTGCTTCACTCGGTTACCCAAGCAAGCGCGTTACCACTGGGCTAACACGCCTTTAACATTCCTGATAATACAATTTACGTCCCATGTTCTTGATATACATAGTATAGACGATATTATGATCGTAAAAAAACATTAAAATAGAAATATAAGTGTTCCCTATTAATGCGGAAAAGGCATTGACGAGTAGCTAATTCGCATAGAGTTTGTTGGGCCAGGAATAGTATAGAGCCTTAGCCCTTAGGCTATATTTATACATATTATATAACGTTTGTTTGAATTCGTTGATATCTAAAATTATCAAACATATTTGAAAACTTTTTAGGACGAGTATTTTAAAAATATAAGGGCGCACCGTGAACAAATATAAGTTTTCAATAGTTACGAGTATGAACAGGAGAAATTCAAATGACTGTTTTCTAAGAAAACTTTTCTTTTAAATATAATCATTAATCATGTGTATGGCGTCATCATAATATTGATTATTACTATACTAATTGTAGTGTAGTTATAATTAAAGTGTATATTTACTCAGATAAGGCTATTTGTTTATAGATATAAACAAAAATTATTTACTGCGCGGACTTCGATCCACTGCAGACTGCAGATATTCTGTTAAAGTTTAGAGCATAGTTTAATTAGTACTTAATTAGTATGAAGATGTAATTTAAAAGCTTTTGATAAGGACCCACTGAGACTGTACGAATTATGTATCCGACTAAGTATATTATCGGTAGCCGGAAAGTCTGCAGTGTTCGGTAGCCCTAATTACCAGACGACATTGTGAAGTAAAGTAGCTACGAAGGACATATTTAAGAGTGTATTTAAATTTTAACTGGATAAACACTTACACCACCCAGGCAGTGGTAGCCAAGTGGTAACGCGCTCGCTTGTATAACCGAGTGATGCGGGTTCAAATCCGGGTCTCGTACCTCTGATATTTATTTGCGAATCATTTCTATCATGATTACCACTTGTCTTACGGTGAAGGAAAACATCGTGAGGAAACCTGCATGTCTGAGACAACCTAGCAAGTTTTCGAAAGACATGTGAAGTCTGCAAACACGCACTAGGCCAGCGCGGTGAATTATCGCCTGATCCCCCTCGTACTGACTGAATGAGGGAGGCCCGTGCCCAGCAGTGGGACTTTTAAAAAGGGCTGATGACATACAAACACCTAAACGAAACTTAGAGGTACATGTTTTCAATATATTTGAAATATTTCTATTTTAAATTTGATTAAATTATTAGAAAATGTAATAGGCTCTACACAGATAATATCTGTTTATAAAATTTTGACTTCTATATAACATTTTACAGGTACCTAAGAAGGTAAAGAAAAGAAAAGGGAGAGCAAAAATTTTAATACAATTTTGATTATTTGGATTTAAAATCATCATTTTTACCTACTAATATAATAAACGTATTCCAGTTCTACACAAAGGCCATGATCCCGAAGTCCGCGTGACCCGCGGCTGCGGCTGGGTGCGACACAAGCGAGACTGCTACAAGGCAGACAATGAAGACCATTTAGAAACCGTCTGCCAATGCTTCTCCGACGACTGTAACTCCTCTACCATGATGGACTACAGCATACTTGCTCTCATTCTTAGTAGTTTATCTGCCATTTTTCTTAGATTTTAATAATTACAGATAAAAAATATTTTTAATCTATATAATATTAATTATATTCTATTTAGAATAAGTAAGTATAATGTATTTGTACAGTATGTGAGTTTGATAGATACTAGAGCCATTTTTATTTAATGACCTGTGATATCTTTTTATTTAAAATATATAAACTATAAAGGTAATAAGTTGACATAAAAGTGGTATAAATAATAACAATAGTGTAGTCTAAACATTTACTGGGTTTTAGATTACCTGGTTCTGAAATATAAAAACTAAATAAGAAGAAAAGAACTTTATAAAATGTAGAAATATACTAATATTGTACTTTTTATTATATTTTATTAAATATATTATATACTATTAATAGTGTTTTCGAAAAAAAATGCCATATCCAAATCTACTTATCATGTATTTTTAATTATTTTTGATTTAAATATGGAGAGTATCTCTACACTCCATACTTATAAATGGTTCATAAAACCACAGATTAAATATTATTTAAGCTCTAGATTATAGAGTTTGTTAAAATATAAGGAAAATCCATGTATTACATATAATTTAAATAACGCAGGTATAGGCTTTAATTACTAATGTACTATTTCTAATTAAAATTACAATTAATCCAGTTCGCTTGTTTTTATTTTGATAATAATATCTTACCAATGTGCATAAAACACCTTTTGAGTTTTTCAATTTTTATAGTTTTATTTTTTTGTATTGTAACTAACGGCTCACTATCGCTTCGCTTGGGTTTAACATATAAGACAAAAATGTTTACTGTGTGTTATTCATAGGAGATAGAATATAGATATTATACTATTACGGACTTTTTTTAGATTTTTGGGAAGTGTATATATCTTCATATTCCGTGATACATTATTTTGATCTAAGTATCTCGTAAGGCCAATATTTGCAATGTAGGCGCACAAAAATGTGTTCCTCGCGACATCGCATTACAGAACTTCGAGTTTCTCTCTTTTTGCATAATTATATACATGTATTATATAGGTAAGTACATCTTCCTCTTGAATCACTCTGTCCATTAAAAGTTAAAGTTAGTTTAAAACTTTGTTTTATACTATCTAGTGAACATAAACCAAAAGAGCAAATTACTATTTGCGCAATTTAGTAAAATTAAAACTAAAGAGACTCATTATAACGTTATAACTTATAAGTAGGTACGTAAAATAATACTATTAGATGTCTCTAAAACGGTCACTATGTAATTAACAAGTTTAATGAATTTGTTTTATTTAAAATATTATTATTAACTGTGTATTATTATATCTGTCAAACTTTTGTATCAAACTTTGAATGGAGATGGATTACAATGACAACATTTTTCTCTACTGAATAAAGACCCGGAAGCTTATTCACTTGTCATCCGGTATAAATGTACAGACTATAGAGCGTCAAAATTAGTTGTATTTGATAGGTATTTATAGGTAGCGACTTACCGTCGCTTCGCTCGTGTTCGTCCCTAGGTGCTCAATGTCAAATTTAAAGTTTGTAGCACAAAAATCCGTCTCGTAATTAATATAACTAAATTTAGAAAAAAAAGTAGCTTAAGTTACTCCTTTTAAATTAGCTATCTGCTGCTAGTGAAAGTCCCGTCAAAATCGGTCCAACCTGTTTTACAGATTAGGCGGAACAGACAGACAGACAAAAATTAAAAAAAGTTTTTTTAGTGTAAGTCAACGAACTAAAGTTCGGTGGTGTAAGTACAGTACAGTTTCATGTGCATTGAGTGAAAAGCTGTAATTTGAAATTACAAGCAGACACTTCAATATTATTTTAAGTAATAAGTTTAGATTATACGTCTAGAATTTAGATGGTGTTGCTTAAATTTTAATTATAAATCTTTAAAATTCATTTCTCAAATTTTCCATTATATTTTCAAGTTCAAAATAATATTTTGAACTTGAAAATATAATGGAAAATTTGATTAATTGGAACTAAATAATGTGATACCGCCATCTATTGATGAATTTGATAAGCTTCAAGCTACAGCTTTCTAGCTAGTTGTCAAATATTATACAAGATGGCAGCACATGATAAAAAGCTGTTGACAAATAAAATTACCTGGCCTCTTCGTAGCTTTTGTAACTAAATCCTAAAATATGTTAAAGAAAATAGAAAATTAAACGATTTTAAAAGAAAAACGTAAATTTTCACAACATATTTACTTGATGATGACATCAATATAACAATTATATTTGAAATGATTTAGTAAATAGTTTATTTCACAAGTATATGAGCACAAATGTCAAATTGAAGATATTATTTCTCGTTTTTCTTAAATAAACAAAACTAAAACGTAGAAACATTTTTTTAATAATGAATTCGTAATGTAAACCGAAATTTGTCATCACCAATCAAGTCAGGTTGGCCGAGTGGTCTAAGGCGCCAGATTTAAGCTCTGGTTCCCGAGAGGGAGCGTGGGTTCGAACCCCACACCTGACAGAATTTTTAACTATTTTGTTTTTTATTCCTTTATTATACATAATATAATTCCACAGTAAACCATTTTTATATTTAAATACTACATAATTTTAAAATGAAAAACTATAGTAAAATATTAAATAAGTAAGTATACTTACGTAATATTATGTCTATAACATGTGTTAGTGTTACCACAGTGTAAAGAATTTATTCACTCTGGTGTTACCTTGAATGATTTTAGACAAGTCATTGAACTCAGTCTTGTTTTAGGTATAGTATATTCATTAACATACCTATTTCGATCCACAGATCACTAAATAATAGAAGTAAATTAGGTAGGTATGTAGGTTATTTATTTTTAAAAAGTCTTTCGTCAAAGGTCATTATATTACATTATAAGTATTTTTTTTTAATTATTCCAAATATTTTAGTAATCTTCATTTGTCTGTTCATTTTGTCAAGGTCATGTAATAATGGCGTGATAACAGTCTAAATCACAAGCTGATAGAACGCCAGACAGTAACCTCAATACAATTTGTCTATGAACATGCGGGCGGGTCAACGACCTCTAAATGGGGATGGCAGACTCATCCCCTTTGGGGACACCTAAGTCCTAACTAACCAATTTAATTTACATGGCACTTCTGTTACAAATCGATTTTAGACTGTTTGGCGAAAGATAAACAATGTTTTTTGCATTTAAAATTCTCATATTTCATTATCCATACTTGGTAGTAGGTATTTTGTTTTCATTTTCGAGAAATAAATCATTTTTTATCTTGTAAAGTTTATCTTAATACCACAGTACTTTCTTTTAGACACGAGATTATTGATAATTTTATGCGTTGTTATGACGAAATGTTTGGTTCAATTGGTCGCGGGTTTGAGTCCCATTTTGCATTCATTTGTGTGATTGTCCTACTTAATATAATAGCTTCAGTCCTAAAGTTCGTGTTTTATTAGATAGCCTATAACCTTCCTTTATAAGTAGAGCGTAAAACGCAAAAATATTTATCAAATATCACTGATAGCCGAAATGTTCAGAAATTAGTGCGTACAAACAAACTGTAATGTTTCTATATTATATACTTAGTTGAACTTTTATTTATACGCATACTTGCTAAGTCACTTAACTATCTACTAATATTCTACTGGAGGAAACAGTGTAAGCCTAGCATTTCCATAAATCATATCAATATTTTAATTTAATTTCATGAAAAAAACATAACCCTCCTTCTGCTACAGTGGGGAAAAATAAGTATCAAACATAATATGTATTACTCGCCCTCGCTCTAATGGATTCGTCCCTGGATACACTATAATATATAATTAGTCATTAGTATATAGAGTTCTTAAAAAAAGATAATAGATATTTTCCCAGTAAAGAGCATCCTAGATGTTGACCCGGATAAGCAGCTACCATCATATCACATCAAAATCTGTCCAGTGGTTATCTCGTAATGCGGATACAGACAAACATATAAAAATTCTAAAAACCATTCATTCACCTTCTGTATCGATAATGACAACATCAATAAGATTTTTCAAAAAATATTCAACTTAGATTCGACTCGATTACAATTTTATAATATTATGTACAAATAGATTTGATGACGTTACAATAATAATTAGTAATTACTTATATTGAATCTGAATGATGTTATCAGGTTTTGGATCTACCGACGTCTTTGCTGACATGTAAACATATATTCAATGTGAGAAAATACAACTGCGCAAATGTAGTGTTGGAAAATTACGAACGAAATCTCTAGCTATATCAAGAACAGTCTGGAAAAGTTGCTATTAGCACATTAACACTTAACTCTCTAAATTTAAAGTTCAAAATCCAATACATTATGGAATGTCGCATTCTACTCACACATATAAATCGAAAGACAAGGAATGTATGTGTGAATGTCCCTCAATACTTATAACGCACACAGACGTAAATATCACTTACACACACTATTATATGTAAACTCTTGAATTAAATGAAAAATGGTGTCATTTGAAATCCTAAAATAGGTATTTTGGTTCTTTGACGTACATACAAGCTAAAAATAAAATATTTTTGTCGTTACCCAAGAACACAGCATAAGAAATAAAATTGAGATGTTTCAATTAAGAAAAATATTTACTTCCATATACACTACCGTCCAAAAGTATTTGAACACCTGCATATTTCTATGTATCATCGAAATTAAGCATCAAAGATATATTAATTGTTTGTATTCCTAAAAAACTCAATGCCATTATGTTATTT
The DNA here is from genome assembly GCA_951802675.2 of Boloria euphrosyne. Lineage (NCBI taxonomy): Eukaryota > Metazoa > Arthropoda > Insecta > Lepidoptera > Nymphalidae > Boloria > Boloria euphrosyne. The sequence continues at coordinate 2,121,599 of OX637885.1, read as the reverse complement.
AAATCAAAATATTGTCGATTATATTGATAATTTTATTTTTAGTATTAAAAATAATAAATAAAAATTTCATTGCATTTATAACTTTTTTCAATTTTCTTCTTATATCAACTGTATACTCTTTGGCTTTGTGCTTTCGGGGGGTTTTTTTAATATTTTGATAAGTGCGTTATGTCATAAGATAGGTTTGTTTGAGTTATCTTGTCTTACTTCATTAAAAAAACGTGCTATAATAATATAAAGATTCATTTTCTTTAAGTGAGGTATGATTTTCGTTTATTTTTAAGCAAAATGGGTAAAATAAAAGAATATTCCGAAGTGATTAAAGGAATTATCGTCGGTCTTCATAAATTAGGTAAAATAATTAGCGAAATTTCAAAACTCCAGAAGATACCACTATCAACTGTACACTACATTATCAAGAAATTTAAGACTCATGGCAGAACATCTAATATCATCGTTCAGGCAGGCATAGAGTTACGACTTCGACTGAAAATTTAAACAAAGTGATGAAGAGCAAGTGCAACAGACGCTTGACTGCACCCGAAATAGCAGCGGATTTTAATATAGGCTACAGTAAACCTGTGAGTTTGACTACAAAGAAAGAGGGTTACTTGACGCTGGTCTGAAGCGGTGTATAGCAATATCAAACCATGTTTCAACACGATAGACAAGAAAAAGAGGCTTAAATAGGTACGAGAATAACAGAATTGGACAACTGATGACTGGGAAAAGTCCTCTGAAGCTACGAGTCCAAATTCGAAGTTTTTAATTCAGAGAGAAGAATGTTTTTTCGCTGTAGGCCTAATAAGAGAGCATCAGAATCATGCATCGTTCCTCCAGTTATACATGGCGGAGGACCTGTGATGATTTGGGGCAGTTTTGGGGATTCTGCTTTAGGAGACATTGTAAGAATACAGGAAATAATGAAAAAAGAAGGTTACAGGCAAATATTGAAAAATCATGTTGCTCCTGGTGGAACCCGTCTTAGAGGTCCAGAGTTTTTTTTTTCAGCATGATAACGATCCGAAGCATACATCCAAACTATGCCAGCAGGTCTTGGTCCAAAAAGAACAACAACATTATCATAATGCAACATTAAAATAATAAAAGTCATGAAATGGCATCCACAGTGTTCAAACTTGAATCCCATAGAGCCACTGTGGGATGAACTCGGCAGACAAGTGAGAAAAAGTTGCCCTACAACTCAAGAATACTGGTGGAGATTAGTACAAGATCCATGTAAATAAATGAGCACATCAAGATTAGAAAAATTAACTTTCACGATTACCCAAAATTTATCAGGCTATAATAAAACGCCAAGGAGGAAATATTGACGAATCAAAATTATGACGATTTAGTGTTAAGTAGCTATAAATTAAATTTCTAAAATATAAATTAAATTTTAGAAAGGAATAATAAAGTTTTATAACATTAAAATCTAGTTTCATAGGCATTTTGTAGGTGTTCAAATACTTTTGGACGGTAGTGTATATCTACACAAATCGCAGCAGTGGTAGCCCAGTGGTAACGTGCTCGCTTGGGAAACCGACTGGAGCAGGTTCAAATCCCGTGTCTTGCACCTTCTATATACTCTTGTGTGAATAATTTCCAACATGATTACCTCTTGTCCTAAGGTTAAGGAAAACATCGTGTGGAAACCTGCAAGTCTGAGACTTATAAGTTTTCAAAAAATATGTGAAGTCCACTAACCCGCACTTGAGTACTATGACCTGATTTGGCACGTAAAATAGGCTGAGTACATACCTACTGTCTACAGAACGAATAACATAGATTATATTGATACCTTTTACAAATGCTAGTTTTTTATTTTTCTAAATTTTGTTCTTAACCGACGTAAGGAAGAGGAGTTATTCAATTCCGTTATAAAATTGTTTTAATTTTTGTATGTCAAATTTCATGATTCAATTTTTCATGAATAGGTTATATCTCCCAGTAAATGATATATAATTTGAAAGTAGGTGCCACCCCTTGTAAAGTGATATGTGATTTTGCGTACTTAGGTACCTTATACCAATGTTCGGAACCGGTTTAAAAATGGTTTATTTCAGTAATAATACGGTTAATTCATGGGCCATGGCTCGTTCTTACCGGATAATGAAAACGAACGGTTTAGTAAACCGAAATAAACCGGTTAATTCATAAGTAAGAAACGTAAGTATCTACCAAGTTATTCACCATTAGCAAAGTCACATCAAATGTAAACACTCAAAAACTTATTTTAACGGGTTAATTTTGGTCATGGAACCTAAATTCGTCAAATTTCGTTCTTCCGGATATAACGGGCTCAATAACGGAACCGAACCTTTAGGTTTTCAATTTCAAAAACCAAAACCGGTTTAAAATTTAACGGGATTTCGAGACTAAGACGAGTGAATTCGTTCGCGAAATAGTTAGTAGGTACACAGTACACTGTACAATAAATTCATCATACCTATTACTTCTAAGAATCCTTACAAAGGTTGAATAATTATCCTACATACATATCTACGTATTATACGTAATATGTATGTCCATATGGGCCGTAATTTGAAGCCATGACTCATTGTATTCGCAAAGCTATACAGGTATTTCGTAATATTATAATATTACATAACGTTGTGAGTTGTGACGTCACGCAAGCCGCGGTTAAAAAACGTGATATTTGGCTATTAGGTTTTTCTGTTATCCAATCACATTTATTGAAATATTATTTATAGCTTCACGTTGCATTTTATGTAGAGTAGAGAAGCGAATATTAATTTCTTTATCTTTTTGTTGGGGCTGGTTTAAAGTTTGGAGGTCACGCCTATGTTCCTACATTTAAAAAACTTATTCAAAATTACAATAGATCCCAATATATTATGTTTAGTATAAGGCATATTCATTTTATTAGAACCTATATCTAGAGACGCTACCGTACACGCTAAGCAATACAGACTAGAAAAAATTGTAGAAGGTGGTACAAAACGCACTATACCCTCTTCGGCCTATAAACTATATTATGTTGTATAATCGAACATTTCAATCCTAATAATATACTGTACAGTTGTTAATCGATGTCTGACACTATTTTGTTAATGAAATGAGTCATGATTTGGTAATCGGAATCAGAAATGATCGCAAGTGGCGTCTGTCTGTCTTTGTGAGAGCTAGACGCTGTACTACGTAGGTGTTTACTGTTTTAGGGTTACCTTGAACTTTGCTTACATTACTTCTATTCACATTAATTCTATTAGTTTTTTGTGTCTACAGAAAAGACAATGAAATTGAGAACACTATGTTTATTTATTTTATTTCAATAATAAAGCCCATGTTTTTTATTGTTAATTGTGCTAAGATTATTAATGAAATAATGTACCTAATGCTAAATACTTTTAATTGCCCCTTAAAATCCAGTACTCCGTATCCGAACATACTACTGAAGGAGACATTTTGTACTAAAGAATGATTAATTATAAATTTAATACGGTGAAAATCGCTTATTTTTTGTTGTATAATCAGGAACTTTAAATAATAATATCAACTTAAGCTTGTATTGTTTTGAATAAATAGATTTCACAACGAGTGAACATTTTTTCTTCAATTTTTGTGTATGACCCATTTACTTATATCATTTTTTGATTTGTACCCGTGAGTTACCAACTGCCTCTATGGTGTAGTGGATAGAATAATGTATGAAAATGGAGCAGTCCATTCATTAAATGTCCATTTTTAAATGTCGATTTGGCTTCTAAAAAATGTCATCCAAAATAAATAGTCGATTACGATACAAATGTTACATGTTATATTGATGAATACATTAAAATCGATCTAGGTAAAATTTTCGAATTATATTGTTTATTTGGTAGCTCTATCATAAACCGCACAACAACAGGTACGCACGATCGATACATTGATAAAAAGTATTATCAGAACGTTTATTCCATGTTCCATCAGAGGGGAATTCCGTTATTTTATTTTAATCTGTTTATTTAATACGCACTATGATGAATTCAATTAGTTCTGTTGTTTAAGCATATAATAATTTTCACGATGTAAAGAAAATTCTATCTTTAATAGGAGACGAAAAATATATGAAAGTACGCGAGAAAGTTAATAAGTACTTATATAGACTGGTTATAGTTTATGACTCAGGGTTACTGCCATTGCCATTTTGTGGTCAAAATGCCAATCCCTATATGCCTTACACACTCCTTATATAATAAATATCAAGGTACTTATTATTTTCTATAACATTTTCGATTTTATTTCAAAATTGCTTCGTAAACCTTGTTCTAAAAATTTTAAGCAGCGTCACCCACAAGCACACTTGTGTACCAGCCCTATAATTGAAAATAGGTTATTTACCCCAATATCGATCACTGTTGAGTTCTTCGTATAGACCGTGAGTGGTCGCTATACTTATTCAAAGCAAGAAGATTAATCACTTTTTTTAAAAAGAATTTAACGGTAAATTATTACTTTAATCACAGTGGATTATAATCAGAATAGTAATTAATATAACCAGTAGGTAATTACGCAATCGAGAACTCGTTAGCGTAATTAATGGGGTTCGAGTCCCAGTGAGTGAGAATTGTATACTGACTTTGCAATTGCTTTGCAAACATTCGAACGGATTTTTTATTATATTTAAACAAATTCATAGATTAAGCGAATAATTATCTATTAAGGTTTTATTGCTTTGGAAGTCGGTTAAAAATCTACACTTACCTATTCCATGCTAATATTAAACTAGCACGAAGTAGATCGCACCACCCTTACAGCCTTAATTTGATTAAGAGTCAAATGTCAAGGGCACCCCACCTTCACGTCATAGATCGCTTATGGCATTGATAAAGGTCATCACCTGAAATATAGAAAAAGCACTCACAAATATTATTTTCATTTGTGTATGTAATGTGTATTATTATATTTGAAGTTGTTATCATTATGATAATAAAAGTGTCTGTTACATTTGTTTCAAGGACAAAATAATAAAAAAAAATAATTTTCTTTTAAAACCTATAGATATATAGCTTACAAAAAAGACAGCTTTGTGATGTTAAAATTATTTTGAAGTTTTTTTAATGTTTTTGCACTTAAAGCATACTAAAATGTAACAAGCCAAATATTAAATTATTATACTCGTATTCAAGTGACACTCGAACGCGACGATAACAGTATCATTTGTTGTGTGACATCAGAATCAAGGCTGTCTATATAAATAATTTTTTTTTTAACCGACTTCAAAAAAAAGAGGAGGTTATCAATTCGTCGGGGACTTTTTTTTTTTTTTTTTTTTTTTTTTTTTTTCTATGTATGTTCCCCGATTACTCGACGATGGCTGGACCGATTTGGAAAATTCTTTTTTTGTTTGAAAGGGTATAGTTTCTAGTTGGTCCCATAGTCACCAAGTCACGATCTGATGATGGGATCCCAGGGAAATCGAAGACAACTCTCAAATTTTATAGGCACTTATTACGTTTTTCATATATTTTCTAAAGCTGTTCAAGTATTTGCGTCTGATAATCATCCTCTCCTGTGGTTGAGCTAATGATGGAAGGTACAACTCCTCAACGGTTAGGAGTTAAAAGAAAATTCTTTCAATATTATACGTAATTATAGACCGATAGGTAAATTCTTTCAGGCTCTTATTAACCGACTCTAAAAAAAGGAGGAGGTTCTCAATTCGTTGGGGACTTTTTTTTATGTATGTTCCCCATTACTCGAAGATGGCTGGACCGATTTGGAAAAATCTTTTTTGTACATAAACAAAATAAGTATCTACTTTCCGTTAAAAATTTGAAAATAAATTATTTTTAACAAAAAACAAAAACCGACTTCAAAACTAAACAAATCTAAACTAAAAAGTAGAAAATAATACTTTTAAGAACTTCGTTAATTTAGAAGTCGGTGCCAGCCAAAGCAAAATAACCTTAAATAGACACATATTCGATTAATCTATATCTATAATATTTGTAAACATAATCAAAATACCGTTCGAAAGTTCCTTGCAAAGGCAAGATAAGTCTATCCGTCTTGGCTGGCACCGACTTCAAAATTAACGAAGTTCTTAAAAGTATTATTTTCTACTTTTTAGTTTAGATTTGTTTAGTTTTGAAGTCGGTTTTTGTTTTTTGTTAAAAATAATTTCTAAAAACATTGGTAATTGCGTATTTTTGAAACATTTATATTTTACATAATTCAGAATAAGAACACAGAACAAGTGTTTTGACAGGCGTTAAAATAATTAGGTCCCTACTATTAATTCCACTCGTAGAGTCAGCGTACTTTTTTATTGGTGCAATAGATAAAAATATTTTTGACACTAAAAAAGAAAAAAGTAATAGACGATACTATTTAAAAAAAAAAAAGTAAAACGTAAAAATATATTTTTGTCTAATGAACCGATGATTGCATTAAGCAATGGAGATCATTTGCACCAATTTCAGTAGTACCCAAAATAAACAAGGCAGCTACAATTAAAGTTAAATTTTGCGGAAATACATAACGAAAATAATTACATATAATATACATAAACTTTGACGCAAAATAACAAATGAATAGTATAAACAGTTACAATCAATCATATCTAAGCAAGCAATTGTATTAATTAACAACAAACAAAAGATAAAAACGAAGGTCATAATTATAGCTATTTACCTACTACATTTTAACAATATCATGCATGCGAAAGTTGGTTTGTTTGTTTGTTGTCTTTTATGAAACGCATCGTCGTCATATTTTATATGAAAATATTTTCTGTGCTATATTTATCTTGGCATTTAATATTATAATTCCCATGGAATATTCCCAAATGATGCTTTTAAGCACGCAATGTGTTGTGGGACCCGGGTAGAGCTTCCAGGTATTAAAATTTTTACAATGATAGTATTTCCAAGAATAAATGTTATATATTACCTGCTATGGTTCGGGGAAGCGTCTTACTTGGTACTTTTGTTTGAAATATGAAAAAAAATTACACCAGCAAACAGGCAAAAATAGATGTTTAAGTATTTATTTATTATTTATTTATGTTGACGTTCTCATCAGGTAGAAATATAATTAAAGTTAAAGAAATAATTATATTTCGTGCGTATTTTAGATGATTCAAAGAAACAGAAGTTTCAGGAGTTAGATCAAATAAGCATACTAAATGTCAATTTGAAGCACTTTTCTATTATTTTAAATACTTTTTCAGTAGACATTTCAGTAAAAATGAGTATAGCATGCGTGTGTTCTAATGTAGTTAGCCCTCAGTCAAACAATAGAGACTCTCCCTTTTGTAGATCATTTACTAGCTCTACTGAAGAAACAATTAAGCTAATGGACTCATTTGAAATTAAAGTATGCATTTATGAAAGCATTTAACAAAATATGTACATTATAAGAAAGTGTGAGTTATACATTTTTTTTCTACTAACGACTTTATCTCGCTCCGCTTGGGTTCGTCCCTAATCGATTTAACGGTTAGTTTATTTAGAGTTCTCGCAGTCTATGTGATATTTTCCTGCGCTAAAAATATTATCAAAACCTGTCCTGCCCTGTGGTTTTCCCTTGATGCGGACCGCAGATCATAACAGGTAATAATGATTAATTATTTTAGTAAAAAAATTCTAAAAATACTTATTTAATTTATGGATTTAACTCAGTTAGAATTTTATTATATATATATATATAATATATATATATATATATATAGATAGTTACAAGCCATTCTGGAAACACGTGCGTCTGTTTGTTTACAAAAAACCAGATATTGCGAGACATGTACAGTCGTAAGCAATGAAATGTATACAAATTGACAAGTTGACAAGTTTTCAAATATATGTACACATCAAACGTTGCAAAAGAAAGTATACAAGCTTTGTGTGACATAAAGTATCCGTTAGTTGTTTCATATTTAAGTATACAACTTTATCAATTCATTGTAAACACTATAAAGCGAATATTTGGACTTATTTCGCTTCATAAGTATTATTTAGCCTTTAGTCTACGAACTACGAATAAAACATAAAATAATATTTTCGTATTTAACAAAGTTTTCTAATACAAATACGGTGGCTCATCTATGAATATGTGAACACTTTAATCTGGACGCTAGAAGTCTAATTTATTTTTGTAAGAAGAGTAAGTATTTTCGAAAGCTTCTGCGTATCGTAAACAGTAGGAATTTTACTAATTATGAACTGATTCTCCACCTTGGATTGACTTCAAGCAGAGCTTTCCTACACAGCTTGTGTACAGATACAAAATTGTACTCGTATATATGAATTTTATATATAAATTCAATTAACCAAGGTCGCTGTAAAGTCTATCATAATTTTGGTGATGAGTCCATGGTTGGGTTCTAATAAAAGAACTCTTCAGCAGTCAACAGCACAGACACAAAATTTTGTTTTAGTATTTAATAATCATAACCCGTTTTTAGATCTTTCATTTAAATGCTGCATTCATGATGGGCTCGTAACAAAACATCTCCTCCAGAGTTCAACATCATAAGTACGATTTTTATACAAAAACACTATATAATTGTAATAGCTTATCTGAAATTTCACCGTGGCCTGACTGCCTTACCCAGAGTATAAGAGATCTTCTATGCAGTCAACGGCACAGACAAGATTTTTAAAAATATTGTACTGACTATACAGTGTACTGAGTACTATGCACTCATATTTTTAAACATCATGATACGCAAACGAAATAATTAGATAAATACATAACTGTAAAAATATTTTTAAAGAACATTTTAGGGTTATTGCATAGGAAAATTAAATAAAATTAAAAAGAAGGAGAACGCATAAAAGTTTGTTTTTAAAAATGTATTATTATGTATTTAACTTCAATACATAATGATACATTTTTAAATCATACAAGGGTCATAAATATTTTCGCGTAATACTCGTAGTGCATACCGCCGCCGCGCCGTGAGCACGTTTGTAGCACGTCACAACATTTCAACAATTACAGGACAAGATCTGTTTATTGCAAATTTTAAATGTGTAACAAAGCATTTTCAGAAAAGGATTCGAAATTACTAGAATTGCTGGCAAATCTCAAAATTTTCTTATTTATAAAAGAAATATCAGGCGACCGAGCTTCGCTTGGTTTTTTTGGGAAAAAATAAAAAAAAAAATAAATAATCGGACTGGAAACACTTGGATTCGATCCGAGGACTTCTGGTTAGAGACCGCTCGGTTTCCGCTGTTAATCAATCTGAGTTATTATAATCTTGTCGATGATAGCGAAATTTACCTTCGTATTCTAATTGTATTGTAGCTTTTTTTTCATTGCCTGAAAATATTGATATTTTTAGTGTTCTTATAAAATATGATTTAATCGTAATGTGATAATAAATAATTATAATATATCAGAATACATATATATATATATATAAAATTGAAGAATTGAAGATTGTATTTAATTTATAAATTAACAGCTTTTCACTAAATGCATATGAAAGTATATATATAAACATCAATTTTAAACATATTGTGTATCTGTCTGTCTGTTGGTTTCGGCTAATCCCTGAAACGACTAAAGCTGACCGATTTTGACGGGACTTTCACTCGCAGATAGCCAATGTTATAACTTAGGCTACTTTAATTATAAAAACCGTTTCAATTATTTTTAACCTTAACCCAGCGAAGTGCGCCGGGTATGCTAGTGGTAAATATTTATAGGTTTGTGTTTCAAATTTATTTAGACACCGTTTTAAATAGACACGCAGATGAACTTTTGTTTTGTTTGCTTATTTTGTGTTAATCGCGTTTTACTTAGCTTAAGAGATAGAGAGAGAGATTTGATATTTTAGTCTTTTCTGTAGGCCTTTTTAAGACCAAAAATTTTATGCTCTCTTAATGTTTTCCTGTAAAAATGAAATATTTTTATACAATAAAAAATATCCATAGTCATGACCCGAGTAATGTTATCACTATCACACACATTTGGTTATATTTTAGTTATACTTATAAGTCCCCGGTGCTTTTTATGTTAAATGGTGACATACAAACAGACAAACATTTAAATAAAATATATCGTTTTGGAGTCTATATTCAATACACAATTCGTTACAGTCACTGTTTTAAAAAATATATATTTAAAGTATAAAATATAAATGTCTAAGTTACTATTTTATTATAATCTTTCTAATAAGTATATAAAAAATCTCGTCTTTGTTATAGAACTCATCCGAAACGACTTTACCGATTTTATGAATATTTTGTGTATATTTGGTAGGTCTGAGATGAGATTGTAGGCTATTTTTTACTCACGTATGTAGGATAACACGTAGGTAGGGTAGCCCTCGCCAGATATTTTATTTTTTGATCAAATTTTTATTTTTCATTTTTTTCTCTCAATCGCCATTATATAATATAATGTGTAAGTTAAAAGATATCTACACGAAACTAACAAAAATGAAAAAAAAAGTCTATCGAACGTGGGATTTGAACTCGCATCGCAAGCTCACAAAGTTTAAGCTACAGCCATACTAACTAGGCTATTACAATTTGACATTAGGTTGTGAATTTACAAAACATTATATTTCTCATAACAAAGCAAACTAAAGAATAATTAAATATTGGACTTTTAGAAATAGATTTTAAGTTGACGTCTTTGTATCGAAACGCAAAAAAGCGACGTTGCCGTTCCGTCAAAGGTATTTCGTATGTATATTTGACGGAACGGCAACGTTAACATATTAATTTATCTGGACAGTAGTAGCAAAGCCTATGAAACATATTCAGTCGACCAATGGACGTGACAGCTAAAGCTGCCACCATACACCGATGTCCCAAGCGAGTGTATGGCAGCTTAGGGCTAGCTGCTGGCTGTCACGTCCGTTGGACGACTATATGTTTTATAGACTCTGGTACTGGTACGGCAGTAGCCCAGTGGTAACGTGCTCGCTTGGATATTATATTGATGCGGGTTCAAATCTGGTTCCGAGTTAAAAAGGGCTGAATACATATAAATTTATTTGCCAGTTAGTTTATTAGGAAGTTTTATGTTGAAACAGAAAAAATATATCAGCTATAACAGCTATCGCTAATCGACGTGCGCGTTCACACAAAAAGTAGTGAACCGATATTTTACTTTGTGTAGTGATAGATTATTACCTACTATAGTGCATTTTAAGCGCAAGGGAAGCCGCGGATTCCGCTAGTATGAGATAAAAATTAAATGTTATAAAAAAGAAAATAAAAAATGTTAATGGATGATACAGTATATGTATTAGAAAAACCTTTGTTTCAAATACAAAAACATTATTTTATGCTTTTTGAACACAAAACTGTGCACATTTTTGTGCACAGACTAATAGCTACATATTTATAACACGAAACGTGTATACAAATATCCATTTTAAGTTATTTACAATGAATTGATAAAGTTGTATACTTAAATATGAAACAACTAACGTATACTTTAGACACAAAGCTTGTATACTTTCTTTTGCAACGTTTGATGTGTACATATATTTGAAAACTTGTCAACTTGTCAACTTGTATACATTTCATTGCTTACGACTGTACATACATACTTTGACACTTTACTCACACATACCCAAATTTACACAGAAATTGTCAATGTGTGAAATGCTTCGTTTACACGCAGACAAGCTACTGTACACATTAACAAAGCTTTAGCGGATTAACTATGTACTTACTATGGCTTTAAATTAATACTAGTATTAATATATAGCATTTACTTAATATCGTAAATAGTTGAAACAAAAAATATTTTTTCCATGAAATCATTTACTTATGTATCAAAATATTTAAGATCTCAAATTTTCTGATGTAAAATGCAAACGGAATAAATCAAAACTAATCAAAACATACAGCATAAAAAAGACGAGATTCTCTCTCTTTAATATACTTAGACTTGTTTTTTTCAAACTTTAAAACTCTATTCCCATATTTATAAAATACTAGCGACTCCCTCGCTTCGCTCGAGTTCGTCTCTACATACGTTAATAATTTACATTTCTCCGATATGGGATAATTTTCTGCAGTAAAAAGTATTCTAAATGTTGACCCGTAAAACTAGCTATCGTAATACTGAATTTCATCAAAATCTGTAAGTGGTTTTATCGTGATGCGGTCACAGACTTACAGACAGAGGAAAATTCTAATAACTACAAATTCGGCCTCTGTACCGGTCTTAATTTCTTTTTCAAAAGATTTTTCTGAAAAAATATTGAATGTACGTATTCGACTCGTTTAGAATTTTATTTTATTGTCTATAGACAATGAAGTTGCACCCGAATAATAACGGTATTGACGCGAAACTTCCAACGCACACATTGATAGAGGTTGAATGACGTAGACGTAGAGAGGGAGGGGAGATCGGAACGAACGTTTATATACGCCAAGTCTACGCGGACCGAACCAGTTTTACTCGAGAAGTAAACAATAACGTTTCTTAGAGAACAACTTATTTGCTGTGGAAGGCTAGCCCCTACCGACCTAATGGGTACGTATTTAGTCTTACCTTGACCTATTTTAATATTAATTTGCTTATTAAATACTATTTGTTTCTTTATATAAATAATTTTTTAGGCTAACGACTGACTCTATATATCTTATTAATGTCAATCCATTTTTCATGACTGTAATAAGGTCTGTAACATTCAAGCTTATCAATCGCTTTTAACGAGAAGTTCTCTACATCCGTTGCATAAACATGATTTGTACTTGTTTCCGTTGTTTTCAATTCGTTTGATTGTCCCATTTATCGTATACAATCAGGATTAGTGCTGTTTAATGTTACCCGGTGATTCATATCGCAAACTCTACATTGATTACGCCCCTCCGCCCTTGGACGCCATTCCGTGACGCCGTGACTATGGTTTCCGCAGAATGCGTCATAGCATGGAATGAACAATTTACATAGTTTCATTGAAAATACACATGCATTTGTGATTTTTAAGATTTTGAATGAAATTCTTAGTAAACAGCTCTACATTTTTACGAGTTTTTTTTCAGTGAATTTTAGACTTTACTAGCCAGAGTTTTCATCAGATTTATCTCGATAACATTTTGCGATATGAATATTACAATTATAGTGAGAGAGTATTAAGTGATAATGATAAAGAGAAAAAAATTGTTAAGATTTTTAATTATGGTTTGGAATTGAAGTGTTTTGCAAATATATGGCGTTATTATGACGTTTAAGAAACTACAGGTTGTATTCGTATTGATTGATATAGAAGGATGATATTTATGTATTTATTAACAACCATAGTAATAGCAAAAGAGTATAGTTCTCAATATTTTCTTTCTTATTAAAAATGGCATAACAACAACCTTAAGTTAAAAATATTTCAGTGGTAATTCGTATTCGTATATCATAACATCATTAATAAAATTTTCACTATAAAGTGACGTCGCTGTTCAATATCTGGCAAATGTCCTAAGTCTCCTAACTATTCTAATTTTAGCCAATCTCTTTACAGATACGTTAAATATAAAACCGTTAAGTCAGGACTTAGAGTGGTCTCCGGAGTCGCCTGTCGGCGTAGGAGCCACTCAGGGAGTGGTGGGCAACGCTCCCATTGAAATGGCGTCAACATCCAGCGAGGAGAGGGCCATACGCCGCGTCACTGGCCGCTGGGGGGCCGAGTGGTTGAGCTGACTCGGCTCAGGCTATATCAAACCTGGGCCTCAATGGCCCGTCGACCACCCCCTGCCGGCTCCCCGGTGGGGGGCCCCGCGCCCAGCTTTGCACCTGTCCCTCCAGAAGTACGAGGACTTGGTCGCTAAAGCTGAGGCGATTTTGAGCCGGCTCGTCGTCGCTGAGAACTACGACTCCGTTAACAACTTTGTCACTCTTTATGATTCCTATATGGCATCTCCCGATGACACTTTAAAGGAGTTCTTCCCAAAATACAATCCGACGATACGCGCTCACAAGCACACCTGTGTGGGCTTGGGTATGGAAGTCATGAAGCGCTTGAAAGTCTTAGAGGACGATTTCCCTGGTATCACGAAGTCTATGATGTTAGTGTCATGTGACGAAAACATTGAAGATCTAGTAGACTATACGACATCATTTCCGGGACCACAAGGCTTTTTGATTGAGACGGAAAAAGATCACGTCATGATGGCTATCCATGTCAGGGTCGACGGAAGACCTGGCATATTTTTGTCAGATTTGGGATACCATATCTCTCGTGTCGTCACCGTCATGGCCGACCGTTGCTATCCACATACAGGTAATTTTACATTTAAATTAACACAAAATTTGTATTTGCCTTGTGTGACAAACATAAGGTAAATAACACACATTAGGTTTATAAATAACCTCTCAGGGTTTTTTGATAAAGGATTAAATATGAATTGTAGAGTTTATAAAACCTTTTTTAAGAAAAAATATTGTGGACCAACCTAAGGTTAAGTAGATCTAGTTAGGTATGAGATGTTTGGTATTGTCTATAATAGTTTTAATACAAGTTCTAAATTGCAGTCCACAAAATAAGATGTAAGATGAGTAGTAGTAATAAAATTAATATTTTTCTTTAAAATGTCACTAATTACGTTTGCTAAAATAAAATAGAAATTCAAAATTTCACGCTACCGAACTCTCGTAGAGTGAGCCCGATTCGCACTTGACCGATATTTTCGATTTACCTCATTTAATAATGCCGATAAAGTATAAACTTAGTATCTTATATTATAATAATGAAGTAACAAAAATAATATTTATAGGGCTTTGTATATGTTTGACTCAGTTTGTAGTGGGTATATTTGCTATGCCAGCGGTCGTGGGTTCAAGTCCCACTTGGTACATTCACTTTTTGAGCACTAATGTTTGTACTTCAGTCATGGGAGTTTATATTTATAATGTATGTGTAGTGTATCAACTATCTGGTATCCGTGACACAAGGCTTGTAACTTACCACGGAACTAGATGGCGCTGAGTGTAATAATGTCTCAACATATTTATTTATATTTTATCCAGGCTGGTTCACTCAATCCGATGAGCCTCACTGCCGTAAGGAGTACAACTATCAATTCAATATGCATAACATCAACTATGTGGAGTGGCACGAGCGGGAGACGCGAGGAGAGAAGGTGAAAGAGCGGCTGTCTCTTGTGTATGTCGCTAAGGCATATCTGAGTGCGGTCACTGTGACGGAAAAGCGAAATCTAGTGTGGGACTTGAGGTTAGTACTATTTTTATGTACTATTTGTATGTACTATGATTACAAATTCTTAACAAAATCTATGTAATACCAAACATTGTTTTAAATGCTAACAATTTACAACATCTGACGACTGAGTTACATTCTCTTAAAGTTGATGGTATGCGGAAAAAGCATGTTTAAATTAAATAACTATCAAGAAGTAACATGCACACATATATAAATATGTATATAATATAATTCCAACACAGTAAAATCTGTAGAGTAATTATTTTTTTGGAAAATCTTATTGAAATAGTCATTATTATTAGTCGGTCAGTCTGCCTGTGATAAACGAGCATTACGAGAATACCACTGAACAGATTTTGATAAGTATAGAATATCGAAGTATTTACAAATTCTTTCCAATACCGAATATTTATGCTTAACAAGATTTTTGAAACCCAAGTTTGAAAACTAGTTTTTAATATTTGTTTTACTATTTTCAGGAGTTTGTTGGCTCGTGATCCTAAAGGACGTTTGACTGCTGGTATTTACTTCCCAGTTAAGAAGAAGGACCAAGAATTCACCATGTTCTTCGATAGCCACAACGGAAAACAGAGAAAGAAACTTAAATTTGAAACTTTCTTGGAGTTGCAGAAGGTAATTATCTATAACTAAATTCATAGTTAATAAAAAAAACGTAAATATGAAATAAAAAAGCCTTTGCAAAATAAATCCTCGTGGATAAAATTAAATATTTATGATTTAATTTTTCAGTCCGAGCTTAAAATTAGAAGCTTAAAAAGTTCCAACTAAAAAAACTGTCCTACTTGATCTATAATAACTAAAAGTTTTTTTTGAAAACTGTAAAAGTACAAAATTCAAATTTAAAAAGTTGAATATTATTGATATTCAACTTTTTAATTTTAATAAATAAATATATAAAATATAATTAATAAATAAATTCTTTATAAATTCCAGATACCAGACGAGGTCGTAGAGGAGGTAGAGCAGTGCAATGACCAACTGCACCTGAAGGATGGAGAGCTCCTGTCAACTCTTAAGAAGTTGGCTTCTATCATGGCTGATGAAGATTATATGTCGGAACTTTTGGAAGTCAACGACAAAATCGTCCAGCTTTCTGCTGGGACGGAAATTACACAGTAGACTGTTCCTTGATCACTTAAACGGAGTCACTATCGCGACGTAGAGTAGAATAGTAGATTAGATCACTTATTCATTAAATGTGTACGATTCGGCTCATATGGGAATAAAACATTTAAAAAATTATTATTTTTTTTATTTCTTATTATATACTTGCAAAATATATAAAATCTCATTATTAAATCTCTTTTTTTTTGAAAATACTTATTTTTTATGTATTTCGTTAAAATCGTTTAAATACGAATTAATAAATATGATTTAAAAAAAAATTTTAGTAAAATATTTTAAAAAAAATATAATTTGATTTTCTCATACTTAGCATTTGTATAGTATTCAGTCCTTTTTAACGTCCCACTGCTGGGCACGGGCCTCCCTTCAATACGACGAGGATAGCCCATAGTCCACCATGCTGACCTAGTGCTGACTGAGCATGTTCAAAAACTTAAGTTTGCAGGTTTCCCCGTGATGCTTTCCTTCACCGTAAGACAAGTGGTATTAGAAATGATTCGCACATGAAAATATAAGAGGTGCGAGACCCGGATTTGAACCCGCATCACTCTGTTATCAAAGCAAACGCGTTACCCCTGGGCTACCACTGACATTAGCATTTGTTTAGTTAATATATACTAGGAGGTTTTATATTCTAGGTTTTATTTTCTTACTCTACATTTTAGTCTTAATAATAATAAAATTCTTTTTTTATTGTACTCTAAGAAATAAATAAACATAATCAATACAGGAAGATATTTAAAATGAAGTGGCCCTTTCACTAAAACAGCGATCTTTCCCAAGCAACATTTGTAGACGTATACCCTACAATATTTCGAGTATACAATATATCGAGTTTAAAATGTAACATATAAAGCAATGTACATATTAATAAAATTATAAAGCCGTAAGTTTATGAAGATGTCTGCGTATACGTTTGTTTCTCTTCTACGCAAAATAATCCAATTTTTTATGAAACCTTACAATAATAAACCCGTAAATTGTAAAGTAGAGTTATACTTGGAATGCGAGTAGATATAGTTATAATATTAATTTCCTCTACATTTACAAATGTTATCACAGGAAATCCCCGCATTCTTAGTAACTATTTTATTATTAGACTGCAAAATTATTAATTATGATATTATTAAATAATAATTATATTTATTTTGTTAATAATAATTATAAATATCCCCCTCATATTTAATGGAGGCCCGTGCCCAGCAGTGGGATTAAAAAAGGGCTGAATACACACAAACACACAAAAGTATAATATTACCTATTCGTATTTGGACGTTATGGGGTTTACATAATAATTAATATGTACATATATTTGCTTCTATCTTACTCGAGCTTTTCATAAACGACGACTTCGCTTGATTCAGTTGGTAGCGTCACTACTGGTGACCTACTTGGTATGATAAACATGATTTTTTATACTCCAGTTATCAATTATGGGTATTTACATTTTCTAATACGTATGTACTACGTATCTATTTAGAAATAATATTTTTAAACACATTAACTTGCTAAATTACTGTTTTTTATATGGATAGTATTTTTCATTCTATAGACCTCTTTAAGACCTATAACAATAATAATAAAAAAAAATACAGTGTCGGGCCACGCCCTTTGTAGTTTTTAAGAAGTAGTTTGTAGTACTCTTGTCTTGAGTTATTATTAATAAAAATTGTAAACGCCTTCCACAAATAAATAAAGTAACAAAAGGCACGGGCGCTTCACACCTGTGGATGAGCTCATAAAATAAAAATTAAAAAAATAATAAGTTTTATTACTACTATTTTGTTTGGAATATATTTTTATTTCCACAGGAAGGAAATAAAATATTTTCCTTCAATAAAAGCTATTGTAAATGTTAACCCAAGTAACAATACATACCTACCTTCAAACAAAATAACAACACAAAAAATATAATTGTTGTCTGTACAGTACATTGTTTTGGGCTCTACATTTTATACACAATACTTTATTCGTGTGTGAATGAAATCCTACTCCTAGATTATTATACGAGATATGTAACTCAATTTTAACTCTACTGACACCACTGTAACCTTATAATTATAGAACGATTACAAACTTACCAGCGCGATGCGATCCAGAGCAAACAACTAACGCCATCTCTTGCAAAGTTATTGAACTAAAGATATTTCACATTTTACACACATGATACAATTATTATTATTTTTTAATTATATTTAATGTTAAATTTCGTAATGTTATTGTTTTATTGTGTGTATATGTCTAAGTTAGTATAGATTGTAAATACCGTTAGACCTGTGGAGTATCAAATTTTTGCAAGGGATTGATGTTCTTCATTCCTAAAGCCAACAGTGGGTCCTGGGTGGTAAGTATGGAGGGTAGAGATAAGGAGAACCGTCTCATATGGGGGGAAAGTTGAAAACGTGTCCAGCTGTATACTGAAAATAAAGTTTCCATTATCTACCACAATAGCGCTGGCGTGCGAATAGTTTCAATATGAAGATAGCTGTTATAAATGGAGTGAAGTTAGCCGAGTTCAAATATTTAAAAATTTTAATGACTCAAGTAGTTAGTAAAATGCTAGTATACAAAACCTCAACTATTTACGTAGTCTAAGAAATGTTTTAGTAAATATAAACAAAATACTGCAGAGAGAAAGCGTAATTTTTTTCTAATTACATTTGACGCTTTCTTTAAAATTTATCGAGTGCTACTGCAGCGCCACTCTGACTTACTTACTTTGGTCCTCCTTATCTCAACCCTCCATAGGTAAGTTAAAAAGGTCTGTTCATACAGATTATAAAGAGTAAATCATTTTTTTTCATTTATTCAATAATATATCAATCCATTTTATATCGTAGGTATATGACAATTTATAATAGTATTTATTTTTTATTTTATTTAGGGAAACAAACAGTTTTACAGCACAGAGAAAGAAAAATATACATATTTACCAATTTTCAGTTTCCACAATAAAACAAAATTTTTGGCTGAATAATAGCAAAGAAAAATAAGAATAATTAAAAGTACGTATGTACCTAAGTACCTACTATAAAAATATATATAAATACATTCAGTTATAATAAACTTGCCCACTTCAACTACGTATCTATCAAAAGGTCATTCTTTATCGAACAAAGAAAGGCTAATCCTGATTATTATGTAATTATACAAACATTCTTATTAAATTTAAGAAGACGCAATAATTAATTTCTATTGTGTGTTGGTGTTGGTAGAAAATCAGAAAACATCATATTATATACTAAGTACTAGCAATTGCCGCGGCTCCGGTTGGTATTGGTAGAAGGAAAAAAATTTTGGTTATAAGTATTTTTGATGCCAAATCATATAAAACAAAAAAATTAAATTTTGTCAAAATAAAAAAAAATAAAAATGTAGAGGGGCTCACGCTTATCACATAGGGGAATAGGGGGGCCTACGACCTATTCTCATACCTACCAAATATACCCAAAAATCAAAGGCAAATCTGAAATTTATTAAACCGGCCCGCGCTTGTTTTACTCTACATACGAGTACTACACAAAAACACTACACGCAACATTTCCACTGACTTTCGGGATTCGAATGTGTGTGCAATCAATAGTTCCTATCACTTGCCTAAATCCATACAAGGAATAAAAACTTGCAATCACGTTATTCTGTTCCACATCAGTTTGTGGTGATAGTTTTGTTTAGGTACATACCTCTCCACGGGCCCATGTTCTTATCGCAGTTAAAACTTTTAGATGGGGTGGTATAAAGCCACCTCTCGCATCACCAGCTAAATCATTTTTCACCATGTCAATGATAAAAACGGCAGTAGATCGCGAAAACCTGTACTTAGATTTAAATACGGATTCTTGAAGTTCTTCAAGTGGATTCTTACGAATTTTATAAAATTTCACACATCTCATTAATGGAATCTGATTTCTAACCTCATCTATTTCATTGATCACCCTCAGATCATCTATAAAATAATCTCTATCCAACATAATTATACAACAAACAACGATAAATATCAAAGTGAATTTATTTTTACAAAAAACTACTTGTACTTCTACTAGAGATGCGTCAATACTTCACTAACAAAGACTACAGTGTATAAAAAAAGATTCTGTCGTAAGTCGTTAAACTCAAGTTAAACTATGTTGAGCGAAGGATTAACTTTTATTGCGAGAGTAGAGTCGGATTAGTTTACTCCCACCTTACTCTGTGTTTATTAGTACTGATTTTCATTAATTTAAACTTAAAACTTGGAGTAAAGTTAAACTTGTTCTATTCTATATTTATTAATAAGGCCTAGGTGTATATATTGTGTAGGGGATACATCCGCAGAATATGCTGCTTTACAGGAAGTCATATAAATTTAATAACTAATACATTTTTTTTTAATTTAAATTATATATTAATGACACATTTATTTCAAAAGTAATTTTCGAGCATCTTCAGCAAAGCGGTTTATGAAAGAATCGCCCATACTATTAACAAGTTTTTTATGTACACTGAGCATATAAAGCCTATTCACCTGTCTTCGATCATTGTTGATCTCAGCCATGTTTTTACGCGTCTGAGCGTACTAAATGACCTTTCAATCGTAGCCGTGGAATAAGGAATTGCCAGTAAAATTTCTAACGCTGTTTTCACAATTAGATAAAAAGACTCTGCTTGTTTAATTAATTCAGCTATCTCCAGATTATCAAAATTTTCCTGCTTGTTCATCCAAAAAGTGCGCCACAGTTCGGCTTCTGAAGTGATACCTTCTAATTCATAAAATTCAGATACTTCCTCCATACATTTCTTTAATTTTGGAGCTGTAATTTTGATTACTTGAGCAGGGTGTAGCAACAAAAATGCAAACGCTGGTGATTGGTTTTCGCCAAGCCTCACATCTAATGAATCTAAATAGGGAAACATATAGCAAGCGACGGAAATACTCGCTTATAGAACCAGCTGGATGATTTGCTCTATGCTGTTGACGGCTTACTGTCCTTGGAAGACGCAGCTCTATGTTTAAAGCCTCAGCAATTTCATTAGCTGATTTTAAGAATTCCTCACTGCCTTCTTCGGCAGAACGCCTGTGTTCCGCAACTACAGTTATTATAGTTTGGATGTGCTCTGCACAATTAATTACATCCAGAGTTTTAGACTGCAATTTGTTTGCGATAGGTTGCAGCAGGGTATTGTACTTGTCTATAATACATAAACTTAATATGAATGTGGTTTGTCCAACAGCGGATAACAACTGGAAAGCTACCTTTCTTGTCACAGAATCGGTGCATATTTTTGACGCAAAACTAATTCCCGAAAAAAAAGTTATCGTGTCTTTTACAGTTCCAATGCAGTTGCGGATTTCAGGAACATTATTTAAGTCGTTTACTACAAGGTTTAATTTGTGGCAGGCGCAGTGAAAATATAAAGCCTTTTTATATGTTTCTCTCAATATTTTTTGGACACCGCCATGTTTTCCCGCCATCGTAGCACATCCATCGTAGCCCTGTCCCACGCATTTTATTATGTGTACAAAAGATATATAAATGGTATTTATTCTTTATTCTAAAATGTTATCTATTAAATCTAGTATATATAATCAAGGTATATATTATGATATAAAAAAATCTTAAGAATATAGAGAATAGAGATACATTAGGTATTTTTTTGTAAGGTTCAATGCAGAGGTCGAATCTGTAGTTGTCAATATTTATTTAAATATATATATACGTACTAAATTATATTTACACCAAGCCAATATATTCTTATTTATTATATACAAGTCATGTCCGCGTGGAATAGTGGCAAGAATGCTAGCATGCCCCCGCTAAATAGCAATCTTTGGGCGGATAATGAGTGACAGGACGATAAGTTTTTGTAACTATAAGTTATTAGTAACTATAAGTTATTAAATATAAGTTATATTTAACTCTACACACTACACTCTAGCTTGGGTAAGCGAGAGCGGGTTTAAAACACAGGTCTTGAGCCTCTGATATGTTCATGTGCAAATCACTCGGCAGAATCCGCGTGTAATTAAATCGTTTTTGTAAGATATATTTATATAATCTTAAATGTATAATATAATTTAAATGAATAATATTTTTTCAGCTATAAAGTAGAAAGGTTGGTAGGTTAAAAAATAATGATATACTATACAAGTCATATCGTGTGCGACTTAACTGGATAGACGTACGACGTAGGTAGTGTCCAGCATAGACATTAGACAGAGTGTATTGCTACATATGTGTCCAGTGAAAGACACTTTCATTTAATTTCAAAGGTGTCTAATATTAATAATTTTATTCTAAACTCCCCCGGGCATGTATCGGCACGCAGCGAACCTTTGTATTTAGTTACTACTATATTGATATCGATTAAAATAAAAATGCATAAAAGCTTTATACAAAACTGGTTTTAAAAATGGAAGGTCAAAGAACAGAGGTCTGCTTACTGCTAGTATCTATATATAATGTACCTTTTAAAACATTATTCATGTTATTACAGATCACATAATAATATATTATTATTGTTTCGTACAATATGAAAATAAAAAATAGGCTATGGTGTATACCTAATTAATAATTCTAGCGGAATACGAGTAACACCCGTACACCTACTTTACGCCAGGTATACCTTATAGTCCTTTTCCTCAAACAAGAATCAAACCCGCATATATATGTCATACAGACATAGTTTCATCAAATTCACATAATGAGAAAAATCTATATTATATATAAAAATGAATTGCTGTTCGTTAGTCTCGCTAAAACTCGAGAACGGCTAGACCGATTTGGCTAATTTTGGTCTTGTTTGTGGAAGTCCAGAGAAGGTTTAAAAGGTGAAGTAGGTACCTAGGAACGAAGTAACTAGGAGCGAAGCGAGGGCGAGTCGCTAGTAATTTATAAAAATAAAATAAATCCACTGCGTAGGTACAAAGCAAATGAAAAAGAAAGAAACGATTTTCAAAGCAACATATTTTATTAATTTACATTTAAATTTATATAACGTTGGATGTATGTATTTACGAGTAGCTCTTTTTAACGTCCCGCTGCGGAACACAGGTCTCATTTCAATTCGAGAGGGATCAGGCTATAGTCCACCAGGCTAGCTAAGTGCGTGTTGTCGGACTTCAAAGTCTTTCTTGCTTGTTTGGTTTTTTCAAACATTTCAGTTTCCTCACGAAGATTTCTTACCATTAGACAAGTGGTATTCATATTAGAAATGATTCACACAAAAGAATATCAGAGTTGCGAGACCCGGATTTGAATCGGCTTCACTAGGTTACCCAACCGAGCGCGTTACCAAAAGGCTACCACTGCTCATTATAAGTTGTACTTGTATATTTTTTGTAATTGCCTCTGAATATCCTGTATACTGTATGGCTCGCTCGATTGATTCGATAGATCCGCTATTTTGAGTTAAATAATATTTACATAGCATATTGACACTCGTGTTATCTATGTGAATCGAATGACGTATTCGTCTAAGAGCTAGTAACGTTTTCGAGAAAGCATTTCAGTAAGGCCAGTTTTTATATATGCTATCTCTCCCACTTTCCCGGACATAAAACGGGCTGTCTGGGTAGCGGTAGTGGTTGCGTTCATCAGTGCGCATCGTACTTGGATAGGTAAAATATCAATTTTTCAAAGAATTTTAACAAGGTTCCTTTTGTTTTTATTATGTTAATTGAACTTTTTGCAACATATTATTGCCAGACAGTTCCATTGTTGTTTAAATTGTACCAGACACTAATTTTAAATATATTTTCTTTAGACGCGTTATGAAAAATTGATAAGAGTGACATTTTACCATGCGTGACACAAAATTAACAGTATGAAGTTGCCCACTAAATCGCTGATTGCGAAAATGAGGTCCATTTTCAAATCCAAGATGGCGGATATCCGGTTTTTTTTCAATAATGGCATGGGTGTCATTTTCGAGGTTTCTCGGGGTGCTGATTATGAAAATGAGGTCCATTTTCAAATCCAAGATGGCGGATATCCGGTTTTTTTTCAATAATGACATGGGTGTCATTTTCGAGGTTTCTCGGGGTGCTGATAGCGAAAATTATGTCCATTTTCAAATCCAAGATGGCGGACATCTGGTTTTTTTTCAATAATGACATGGGTGTCATTTTCGAGGTTTCTCGGGGTGCTGATTGCGAAAATGAGGTCTATTTTCAAATCCAAGACGGCGGATATCCGCTGAACCTTGTTAAAATTCTTTGAAAAATTGAAATTTTACCTATCCAAGTACGATGCGCACTGATGAACGCAACCACTACCGCTAGCCAGACAGCCCGTTTTATGTCCGGGAGAGTGGGAGAGATAGCATATATAAAAACTGGCCTTACTGAAATGCTTGTTTTCCCGACGTTGCTAGCTCTAAGTCTCTAAGCTAGATACCATATGAATCATAAGAATTGGTTAATTCGTACTAACATTGAATGATATATCGATTTAATCGTTTACATACATATTACATACATACGAGTACTTGAAGGTTGAACACATAACCCTCCTTTGGCCTTCGCCGCAGTTGGATAAAAATTAACATCGCGTAATATCTAATTTTTTTCTATCAAATTATAACGACTACAGCACCTTATCAGTATCAAAATAAATCTATAGTAGATAAAATCACGTTTTTAAAAAACGTGAACGAGACTACAGTATGTCAAACTTCGACTTAAAGTTTATAAAGTATAAAAGTAAGGCAAATAAGTTGTATAACAAGTGGTTCGTGATCGTGATAACTTTCATTAACGAGACAGAGATAGGGAGTTGTGTGAGTGAGATAGTGAAAGTTACTTTAGCGAATGAGAGATTCGCAAAGGTGTCATGCGCAATGGGAATGCGCTCCACATGTGTCAGCTGTATTTACACCTATGCTTGATGGATGTAAAGGCTTTCTAATTATATTTTATTTATGTCAAAACATATTTTATGGCTCTACATGAACTATTGTGCTTGCTCTACACTTGTTTTCTGTATGAATTAAAAAATACATCTGTTAGTGTTTATGTCATCATTTTGTTTTGTAACATATGGAAAGTATTGCCAAAAAGTTTCATAATGTGACAATGAGCCTTTTGTTTTATATACGTACACTTCTTGTAACCTGACTTCTTAATTATTACGACGATAAAAAAGCATGTGTGTTATAATTTATAAATAAAAAAAAAACAAATAAATCGGTAAAAATGGCCAGTATCACTACAATCGTTACCGAGTATAATATATACGCAGGCACAACAACCCAACGATCAGTTTGACTGAAGTTGCGCGAGAGAATACACGCCCGAATAGAGCGCGCCTCGGGGCAGCTATTTTGTTTTTATTTTTTATTTGGCTTCTAGCCGTTGTATGGGTGAGTTCTCAATAATATTCATTAAAATTGAAGCGGAAATATTACTTTGTGGTTTAATTTATTTTACGTGTTGTCATGGTAACAAAGAATGTGCGCGTGTTTTGTGAAGGGTTTCGCGGTTGCGTACTAAATAGTAAATATTTTGGATATATCAATAAGAAATATTAAAATGTATTAATTGTTTTTAATTCCATAGTTTTGTTAATAAATTCTATATTAATATTTACTTCTTGAGAATTGTTTGCGAAGGCGTTTTCCAATTTTCTGCGAGAAATTGTTGAGAAAATTGCAATTTAAAATATAAAATTTGATTTAATTTCGTAGATATATTATGTTATGGTTTTTTACTAATCTGTTGTAGTATTCTGTGATTTGTTTAAAGTGGAAATACTTATAGCCGATTTTAAGTCAAGCCTTAGTTTTTTAGACGTTGCGGCTACATGCGGATATTGTCGACGCGTCGTACTTTATAAGTAAAACAAAATGTATATTAAATTATCAAAATACTATTAAAGTTAAAATTGGTTTACCAATTTGAAGAATTCTATTAAAATAACTAACTTTCGATTCGATTAAAATAAATAACTTTTTAGATTTAAAAGAACATTTGACATTTTAAATAAAAATATCTTTTTGATATTTTTCGCGCATTTATTTGACTGATAGTGATAGCTGAATCGGTGACTCTGATGGTCTTCCCCGTGACCAAGACTGCTGTAAAGCATTCAAAACGTCGGTTTAAATGAATCTGCAAATAAAAACATACGAAAAGAGAGTTTTACTTAAAATGTCGACGAAAATATATGTATTTATTTTTCAGTTATGATATTATGTCAAATTTTTTTTTTCATATAAAGGCTATATATAGCTGAATCAATGAAAATGTACTTAATGTTAATTATATTTATACGAGACGACTCGTATCCATTATATGAACCATAGGCAAAGGAAACGCCCACATGAAATTGTTTTCTACACGTATTATATTTGGTTTCTTTGTAAATTTATTTTAACAGCGAATTATACTATTCATAATAGGGTTATTTCGAAAAGGATAGCTGACTTTAATAAAGATAATCGCATATTCAATATCAAACAAGTTTATCATAACCACACAAATTCAAATTAAATTAGGCAGTTGTACTAATTACTAATAAATGCCCAGTGGCAACGCGCTCTCTAGGGAAACCGAGGGAAACGGTTTCAAAATCAGGTCTCGCACCTCTGATTTTATCATGTGCCAATCATTTTCCACGTGATCATTACTTAGTACCTATCTATTTGTCTTACAGATTACTTCGTCAGATTAAGAATTATAATTCTTTAGTCTAAGATAATTTCAAAGAACAAAGAATTATCATGAATTATTTATACTGCATGCATCAAATTACGGTTAAGTATAATATCTATTTTATAATCAGCGATATAATATCACGATAAAATTATCGATATCGTATATTTCATAATTCGATGAAACTACAACTACGCGGCAAATACGTCAGTGTCACGTCGTAATTCACATTTTTTAATGCAATGAAGTGAAAGTTATTTTTTTTAAACCTTGAACATTTGTTTTGACATACGTCAGTTTAGCAAGGATTTTTTTTAATTAATTTAATTACTACTTAAGTAGGTACTTGAAATGTATTTTACCTTGCATGCAAAAAAAAACTGTTCCGTAAGATAAAATAATTATAATAAATATGGTAGATAATTAAGAACGAAAAATAATGACTGTTTTATTTAATTGCGTATACGATTATATAAAAGTTATTATTTTAGCTATATTATAATTCTATT
The DNA here is from genome assembly GCA_951802675.2 of Boloria euphrosyne. NCBI lineage: Eukaryota > Metazoa > Arthropoda > Insecta > Lepidoptera > Nymphalidae > Boloria > Boloria euphrosyne. Next base: position 2,094,178 of record OX637885.1, on the reverse strand, counting down.
AATATGTACCTGCCTATATTTTATTCTTTTACTGGGTTTGTCTGTCCGCTAATTTTAAGCAGTAGGTGATATTCAAAATGCGAATTCTGTTATTCTGAACCAAGAATTAGTCATTAGCCGCCAACGAGGTATAATTAGGTCATAAGTATGAATAATAAATATCTCTGAGAAAACAAAGAAGATTAGTGTATTGTACAACAACGTATTATAATGAGGTCATTTACCTTTTACACGATTTATGATCAATTATAGAGGGCAGCACTTAAATGCATTTTACTTAATATTATAAATATGAATGTTAATGACGATGGATGGATTGATTTTTGAAATTTTTTCAAGCCAGAACAGCTGACGGGACTGGATGATACAAGACATAGATTATAGACTGGAATAGTACCTACAGAGGTTACATTTATTCCCGAATTTACGATTCCTGTAAGATGGCTTTTTTTTTGTTTTTCACTAAGGACAAACACGAAGAGAAGCGAAGATGACTGTAGACTGTTAGGTATCTACTTAATATAAATCTCGTGTCAGTGTTTGTTATCACACTCCTCCAAAACGGCTTGACCGATTTTTAAGAAAATTTTTGTGTGCATGGGAGGTCTGAGAATAGGTCGTAGGCTATTTTTTATTCCGCTAGGTAATAAGGGGGGTGGCCCTCTCCAGAATTTTTAGACCAAATTTAATTGTTTATTATTTATGATTTGGCATCAAAAATACTTACAACCCAAAATTTTCAACCTTCTACCACGAATCCTTATTTTTTAATAGTAATAAGAACGCGGGCGGAGCCGCGGGAAATGCTAGTAATGTTATAAGCTTTTAAATTCTCAAAATAAGTTAGGTAGGTAGTTTCTAAACATAATTTTAAATAATCCTTCATCAAAAAAAAGTAAAAAAATTTATATTTGCAATACTAAACCTTCCACCTCGAAATTCCGCACATATCAAGGCGGTTAGTAACACGTGTGGAGGACTCTGATACAATGCCCTACTTGCGTTCGACGCGACGCGACGTGCAGCCAAAATAAAGCTGAAGTGACCTCCAATACTGCAATCGAATCAATATAAGTAACAATTGCAATGATTTCTGAAATACATTACTTTTTGTTTTTCTAGCTATGTTTTATTTACACGTTGTTTTTTAATATTTATCTACTTAAAATTAAATAAAATGAATCCAAACCTAAAGTTTCAAAATATTACATAAGTGAAGAATTTTCTTCTTTTACTATAAAAGAAGGTTAAAAGCCAATGCATATTCATTTTCCTAATTAAGCAGTAACCTGACAACTGCAAGTCAAATCCAAATTCAGATACTGCCTTTCAAAAGCTCACCACGTGATAGAATGGCCTAGATAAGTCTCGTGCCGTAAAGCGTGTAGTCGAAATATAATAATATAAATAGTACTACTGACCTTGTAATTTAATTTATGCTATTTTTAAGTTATAGGTACATATTTTAGGTTTAAATTACTACTACTTCATTTTAAAATTTCAAACATCTTTTGAAATGACGACTCGTTTGGCTCAGTTGGTAGTGACCCTACTTTCTGCGCCAGCGGTCGCGAGTTCGAGTCCCGCTGGGCATTCATTTGCTAATCACGAATGTTTGTACTCCAGTCATGGGTGTTTATGTTTATAATATGTATGTATTTAAAATTTATATGTGTAGTATATCAACTATCTGGTATCCACAACACAAGCACGTAACGTAGCTTACTGCGGAACTAGATGGCGCTGTTGTAATAATGTCCCAACATATTTATTTATTTATTTTATTGAAATGCTAGGATCTAAAATGAACATTTACATCCGCTTCTCTTCGTCTTAATTATTTCCTAAGCAATAATTTTAATGTAGTGTAAATAAATAGGTACATATGCATGTAATGTAAAGACAGTATCACAAATAACTAAATGAAAAGATAATTTTACTATTTTACTATTAGGTAACGATAATATAAACGTGAAAGTTTTATTGTGTATAAGTATGTTATTTTTCTGCTGAACGGATTGATTTATAATTTAATTACTGTTAAAACTTGAAAAAATATAAGCTACTGTTAGTAATCTTTGCAAAAAGATGGCCATAATACCAATTGCAATTTTTAATAGTGATTAGAACGCAGGCGAAGCCGCGGGAATTTCAAGTCTATATATTTGAAAAAGGTAAAGTACCTTGTGGTATTCGGACAAAATTGATGGGAAAGGTATATGTTTAAGTCATCCTCTTACAATATTGTACCTACTCGATATTGAAATAGCTTTCTGTTACTGGAGTTCGTTTCTGACGCACGTGAGTGAATTGATATAAAACATACTTGTTTTTTCACAAGTATGAATTGATGTATGCAAAGAAGATAAAATATTTAAAAATGTTGGCCTAAAATATCTTAAAAACTCAAAAAGTACCCCACTGTCGATCGATGTCTAAAAACTCTAAAGAAAAATAATGGGACATAATAAAAATGTAGTTTTTAGTCTTCTATAAACGCTACCAAATGCAAGATGTTTTAATTTGAAATAAATTAATTGACGACAAGAGAAAATTACAAGAAAAAATTATTCATAAAAATATATCTAATAACAAAAGTTTAAATATGTGGAAATAGCGTGCCAAAGCAACCAATGCGGCCGCATGAGGCCCCTGATTCGAGGGGGCCCGAAAAGGCCACAAACGATTATTTTATATCAAAACATTAAAAAACCGCTAAAGACTTTTAAATTTCTGGGTGTATTTTTAAGATTAAAAAAAAGTACAAGAGCGGAGAGAGCAATTTAATCATACCATCTCATCTATATAATAAGATTAGAAATGGTCTTCTAACTAGACCTTACCTTTTTTATTAAATTTTACTTTCATCATTACTTATTTTTCATGAGACTATGATGATCTTACGCTGGTTTTAAGCCCTCTTCTATTGCATTGGGGCTCAAAAAGGGGTGCACTGATTAATGTATAGGATGGGAACATTTTTAATAGTTCGAACACTGAAACGTACTTCTAAAATACTTGTTCCAACCAAATTTTTAGTAAACCGATGGATAATGTCCTAGACAATGAAAGTGAAATATGACATTTAAACCATTTACACTTCTTCATGAATGAACCTATATACTGGACCTGTCATACCATTATATAAAAAAATCGATTTTCTCTCGATTCTAACATTTTAAATAAATATTTCTATAGGTCTATTAAGGTGAAAGCTGTTATGGGTCATCATTAAACATACTTATGTATAAAACGCAGGGAAAGTGGAGTAGGTACTGTGTAATGGTAATTACTTGGTTCGATCGACTAGGTTTTAAAGGCAATGGACACTTGAAAAATTTTATAACCTGGAACATATATTTTTTTTCAGCTTATTGCTGTCCACTGCTGGACACAAGCCTCCCCCATAGAACGTCAACCATCTCAATATTTTATGCTCATTTTTTGGGTTAATGTGTTGTTTCAAATACCCCCCTACATGAGCATAATATTATAATCCCTAAAAGACTTCGTTTTTAGAGTCCTAGAACATGCGAAAAAAATTATGCATGATTAGAAGCTCTTAGTGTACTTATGTCTAAGTTGTTGCGTAAATTTTAAACAATGGTAAATCCAGAAATATCCATAAGTAGTTACGAGTTAAATTACAAAAACGATTCAAATAATATTTTTTTGATTATAAAGATACTTTGTGATTGATTAAATATAACATTTGAAATTAAAATCTTAATCGTCTTTAGTTTAAAAATGGGTTTACCAAATACCTAATTTGATGCAATATGGCGAAACACCTGTCTTGTAAGAATTTGCGTAACCGATAGGCTAAACATATCGCAATTTTTTGCGAATGTTAAATATTTTTAAGCACTTTATAGAAAAATACTAAGCATTTCTTACTGTGGATTTAGAGTTTGAATTTATTCAACAGATATGATGATAAACGAATGATGAATTGTCTGAGTGACTAAAAGTTATTGTTTCCAGCTCTTTGCCTCTAACAATGAGTCACGGTAGAGCTGGCTGTTGGAAGCCTCTCCGGCGCAGTGATGATATATTACGCTGTACCGAAGCATTCAGAATCGATATTTACCACAGTGTCTTGGTCCGAACTAACTTTAACTGCCTTTTAATTGTTTTGAATACGCCTTGAGCACCATTTGTTGTTCCAATGTATATGGTAATGTAATGTGAGAGACAAAAGAAAATATTAAATAAATAAAGGAAGATCGTCCTGGTTAGGTTATACTTACTTAAATATATATTACGAGCACAAGTTTACTTTAAATATTTAGAAATGATGATATACATTAAACCACTTCGAAGAATAATAAGTAAAATCTTCAGAATACGGAATACCTCATATACGAGTACGATATATGCAGGTTTATTTTTTTTCGTGTCGTCACCTTATTAATTAACACAGGAGATGTACCGAATCATTTAGATAATGTTTATTAAAAATCCATCCTGTTAAGTCCGCGGTTAAGCCGATTTTTGTGGGTTTTTTTATCGTAGCAGTTACTTTCGCTCGCTACGCTATCCATTCCTCTAAGTCACTATGACTTCTCTATAATATTATGTGTACTAATTTTTAATCAAATCTCTCATAACATACGACTAATAATAAATATAAACACATAATATGTACATAAAAACATACAAACATACAAACTTTTATATTACTACCAGTCTGATTATTAAAATTAATTGCAGAACAAAGAAAGCGAGGAGACAAACTAAGTAGTTTATTATCAAAGTAGGTGGAAATTACGCGATTGATAATTTACAAGCGAAATCCGGTGTTTGGCGGAGCGAGATGAGCGAACAAAGCTTATTGTCTACACTCTACAGTGTACGTCGACACTCGTGAATCATATATTATGCGTATAATAAAGACGTAATGCATAAGGTATTAGATGGTAACGGTTATGGCTGAACCACTGTTATACATCATACAACGCATATCACGGCTTCGATTCTCGTGGATAGAACATAAAAATTTGTCCTGATTCTTTATCTAATGAGGTGCTTAAAAGTCTCATCAGACATAATAGCTTCCAGAAAATTCCCGCTGGGGACATTCATTTGTGTGGTGAGCGTTAATGCTTGTACTCCAGCCTGTTAATGTCATGTTTACAATGCACCTACCTATGTATTTAAAGTTCTATATTATGTGTAGTGTATCAACTATCTGGTATCCATAACACAAGTCTCGTAGTAACCATGGAACTAGATGATGCTGTGTGTTAATGCTTAGGTACATGATGTCCTCCTGACCGATTCCGGCCACGGCGGCCAATCTCTCTGAGACTAGCCAACGGCGCGGGACGTATTACTTATAGTGCTCAAGTGTACGCGCAGACACAAGTGCACCCTCTATTCCTTATCACTCTCATATTCCGGTGGGACGACACGAGACACGACCAGTGAGAGTTAAGGCGCAGGACCGACGACTTTACGTGCTCTCCGAGGCACGGAGGTGAAACACCGCCAACTTCCCAACTCCGGGCTGTTACTGAGACTTACGAAACAGAAAAACTCAATAACTAAACTTGGCCCGACCCGGAACTCGAACCCTGACCTCCCAGTGTGCGACCGTACATGCTAGCCACTACACCAACGAGGCAGTTACCAGTACATATCAACATAATATTATTACTATTATCTCGTAAAGCTACTTTGAACTCAGCCCGTTTTAACGTCCCACTGCTGGGCATCAGGCATGGGCCGTCCTTCAGCATCAGGAGGATCAGGCCAAAGTCCACCACGGTGGCTAACTTCAGCGGAGTCTGACGCAAGTTAAACTTGTCAGTTTTAAAATGACTTTTGGAGAGTAGTTGATAATGAATGTCAAGAGAATTCGTTCTATGCCGTGAAAAATTTAATTATTTACGGCTGTTTGTTAAAATAACTGAAAAAGAACTTTAAAACACGAGTAATAAATAAAAGTAGGTACCTAAACATCACTTTTACATTTATTTTATCAAAATGACTAAAACGGATAAAATGTCCTATATAATAACACGCGGGTCTACCCGCGTTCTAATCACTAATATAAAAATGTATACTAAAAATAAAAAAGCTGGAGACGGCCACCCTTATCGCCTAGGCCCTAGGGGAATAAAAAATAGCCTACGACCTATTCTCAGACCTACCAAATGTTCAAAAAAAAAACATAAAAATCGGCTAAGCCGTTTCGGAGCAGTTTGATAACAAACACTGTTGATTTGACACATGAGATTTTTATATATTAGAAATAAGAAAAATAAAATGCAGAACCCTACTTTTATTTCTAAAGTTGCTTGTTACTTATTAGTTATTAGAATTTTTCTTTTCATTTATAACTTCTTACAACACCTATTTGCCAATGAAAGACCCATCAAAATTAGTGTAGTCGTTTCGGAGATAAAATATTTTAAATTAGAAACGAATACACAGGCAGCGAGACATTCAATTTTTAAACATCGCCCAAATTCCTTATGCTGTTATGTGCGAAAAAGTAAATAAAACATTCATTTATCCTTAAGTAGTTATATAACAGTATCAAAATATGATAACTGATAAATAATGTCTGATAACGTCTCTAAGACCAAGAATGCTGTCAACTACATCTTGATCTTGGAATCTGTTATCGAGATAACCTTCCAATGAAATATGAATCGTTAACCTCAGTTTGATTGAACGCTTGTTTAAAACGTCACAAGCGTAAAAACCTAGGCCCGATAAATAGTAACGGCTTTTTAACACGATCAAAATATTATCTACTTCATAAATGACATTCGATAAATAATATCTGAAGCCTCCACAACACTACTCGCTGAAGTTGCTGTAACGAAGTACTGGTCGAAATAGACTGAACTCCGAAGTACGTGGCTATACTGTGCGAATGGTGGAGTGAGCTGCCTTCTGTACGCTTCGAGTAGTTGCATGCAATGATCCACACTCAGGATATTCAACCGTTTATATGTATGTAGTTAAAAGACTAACTTTCAATCCTAAATTCATTATTGAAGAACATCCAAACAAACCTAAGAAGTCGATTCAACTACTTCTAAATTTCGTACCGATTTGAAGCTTAACAAATGCAAATACTTTCGGCGATAATCCAATAATTTCAACTTCGACTGTTCTAAAAATTGCCATGAGGTTAGTTTAATCGTTTCAAAGGCTTCTTTATTTTAAGTTAAAAAGATTCATATAATCTGGATAACCAGATAACCATAACCATCACCATACCAAATTTCATTGAAATCTGTGCAGTTTTCACGTTATACAATAGGCACAGTAATTAGAAGCTTTCCTAAAATGATGTAGGCGACAAAATCCCCAAGCGGGTTAACTTCATTTTTCTAAGGCTGAGTAGGTAATTCGAGAATGACTTCAAGTGCAGTGCAACTTCGATATGAAACTTATTCAAGTAATTATTAAATATCAATACGAACAATTTTTTAATAAAACGTGAATATTTTAGTTAATAAGATTTTTAAATGCGTTTCTTGCTACCTAATAACAGTCTATTTCCGCAAATGCTACTACTACTATACTTTTCAAATTACAACCTACTACAAAACTTTTATAAATAGAGTATAGACACATCGCCTGTGCGTTATAATTCTATATTTTTCATGCAAAATATAATATTTATTCAACGTTGATAAGTCGACACGTTTCCAATCATCCACGTCCTAACATTGACCGTGACCAGATTTTTAACTTATAACCTAGTTTAAAAATTAGAACATAATATATTACCAACATTCGTTTAAGATTTAATTTGAAAGAAAAACTAATCTATTTGTACGTATCTTTTAAAATTGATGTCGTAAGTTGACTTTCACTTTCCACAACTTTAAAATATGTAGGAAAAAAATTAAAACAATAAAAATGATCGAATAAGTACAATAAACAATAACGAAGTGTTTGTATAATTTATTTTGTCGAAAAATATTATGTAATTCATATAAGTAATAAATAATAATTATGTACGTTGAGATATCTCTACCTACTTACTTGCTGTTGTTTTCGTATAATGAGATATGTCAGTTTCGGATCTAAATATGTTATTAATTATATAGCTACACGACGGCAATTCGTTCAAATATAAGAAATTATGATCATCAGAATCTCTTTTGCTACAAAATCTACCACTTCTATATTGTTGTTCGTGCACTTTTGTTCCTAATATTAAATATGTATGTTCTTTTCACAGAGCGTCAACAAATAAGCGATTTGGTGTTAGAGAAGCGTGAGACGCTCTCGAAGAGCGCTTCGGACACGCTTAACAATAAGGATGCCTGGCCAACACTTCTGGCGCAGGCCGAGCCCGACGCCCCTGCGGTCGGCCGCTGGGGCGCCGAGTGGCCGAGTTGACTCAATCCGGATCACGAACAGGCTACCCACCACAACCTGACTAAGCGCCTGCCGCCCCCGCGCTGGGCGGACTCACAGGAACCGGTTCATCTAACGTCGGAGCAACATGAGGACCTCATGACTCAAGCTGAGTCAATCCTCCGAAAACTCCTCGTTGATTACAACTATGACTCCGTCAGCAACTTAATCATACTGTACGATCGTTGGGAAAAGATGAAAGTATCTCTACACACTTTTTTTGAGGACTACATCCCGCCAATTAAAAGAGGAAAGCTCACGTGCGTCGGTTTGGGAATAGAGTTAGTACAGAAACTAAAGGCACTAACTAAACAGTTTCCCGGACTAGACACGGCAATTGCTTTGCTATCGTGTGAGGAAGCAGTAGTGGATGTTCGAGATTACGTGATGATGGGTGAAGGTCCAGCTTCGGTGGAACATGCAGAAAAAGAACATGTAATAGTTGGAATACAAATTACGATAGACGGACGCTCAGGTATAATGCTCGCTGATCCTGGATATCACGTTGCTAGAATTATTAATGTGATGGATGATCGCGCTTATCCACATACTGGTAAATATAGTACAAAATCTTTGTAAAGTTGATGAACTTTGTAGTATTCTCTATATTATAGTTTTTTACAAGGCATTCTACTAGATTATATGGAAAGGACGTCTTAATCACAAAATTTTCCAACATCTTTCAATTTACAGGCTGGTTTACAAAATCTGAAGAGCCGCAATGCAAAAAGGAGTACGAATATAGCTTCAATCCAAATAACAGCAACTACGTAGAGTGGCATGAGCGCGTCACGCGAGGGACCTCCGTTAAGTACCAGTCCTCCCTCATATACACTGCTCAGCCTTTCCTAGACAGCGTTCGAGTCACTGAAAAGCGCAATTTGGTGTATAATTTTAGGTAAGAAAATGAATGACAATGTTTTTTTTTAGATTTAAATCCTATACTTTGTTATTAACTTCTCAATCGCGACTTTAATGTTTAAAGAAAGTGAGTGAGGGAGTCACTACTAAACAAACGGAATATTTAACATTGAAAATAAAAATCCTGTAAAAAAGCTAAAATTAACCTACTTATATTATAAAACTCTGAATAATTAATTAAAAAACAATCGCCATTCGTTTGCTAGTTTCCACTCAGTATTTGGTCAATGTTTCTTCGGGAGTCGAACGCAAACCCTTTATCCAATTACCTACCCATCGGATACCTACAATAAATATATAATATCGGTATAATTCATAAATACTTACAGTATGCACTATGTTTCAGGAGTCTACTCGCACGCGATCCCAAAGGCAATCTTACCGCAGGCATATACTTCCCCATAGGACTCCACAATAGAGACGCCTCCTTCACTTTATTCTCAGACAACGGATCGGAGAAGAAACGAACAAAGTACAAATTCAGTGCCTTCACAGAACCCGATAATGTTAGTGTTTTAGTTGCGTATTTTAAGTTTTTGCCTTGTATATTTTTTTTTACATTTCATCCTTAATCGCTTTCCACCAAACAATTTAAGTAGTAGCCTTAATAATATTACAATTTTTTTTTGCTATTTTTATATTTTAAGTTGATAACATTTTATTGATTGATAGAAGTACTCGTATAAGGCGATTCTGTCTGACAAACTAAAACGCGCAAAAGTATATAGTTGTCTCATACACCTAAGTACTAAATAAAAAAACCGTAATCAGTATTTTTCTGAGAAAAAATCTAGATTGTCGTTCGTATCTGATCGTATCTGTCATACGAAAGGTTATTAAGGGTTGTTTTTCGAAAAATTGGATAACTCCGTAGGTAGTCCGCAATAAATATGAATATATTGTGTTGCCATTTGTCAAATTAATTATGGAACGCCTCTTAAAGCCACATAAAGAAAAAAAAACAGTTGAAAGTTTTAGAAATTTTGTTTTCCCGCGGCATACTGTGATTTAAAAAGCTTTATACTCAATATATTACCTACTGAAAACTCGAATTTAAAATGCCTTGAAGTACAGTTTAGTCTGCTCAATGTAATGAATATGTAACAGAATTTAAAAATTATTGACTTATAACGGCTTTACGTTTGCTGTACTTTTGTACAGCAAACGTAAAACGAAACGAAACGGGTATGATCATTTTTAAAAAAACATCTCTGCTTGACCAAACATACGAAAAATACCTTTATCATTTTAAATAGGTAAATAAAATAAAAAAATAAAATTAATATTTTAACCATAATCATTTTAACCTTCTGTAAATCAAGGCATGAATATTAAATTAGCAATTCTTGATTCTTCACAGTAGGTATCATGTTTTTCTACCTTAAGCAGGTTTACTCGTGATTTTACTCGATTTCGTTATCACTGTGATAGTAATTGTTAAACAAACTACCATATTGCATGTATATATGTAGTATGTTCTAGAACTATAATATAAATATGTTGTTGGGATTGTCTAGGCAAGAATTAACGGATTTAATAAATAACTATGTTTCATTTTCAATCGTTCAACGTTCAAGCCCAACAGACTAATATATAAAACATCTATTCAAACGATCACGATGGTCGCTAATATCACGTACTTTAAAATATGATCCAAAAAGCGTTTATAATATAATAATTAATCTTTAAAATAACTTAAGTCTTCTACACATGTACGTAAACTTTAAAAAAAGTAAGAACTTCTTTAAAATTACACAATTTATTAACTAAACACGTTTCTAACGATTCGCAATTCATTTTACATATTAAATTCGACAGTGAAACTATAGAATAGTCAATAGACTATAATGATAGGCCATTATACCAAAAATTACCTTTAATTCAATCCACAAACATGATTTCAACATGAATTTTTAATAGGACTTGACAAACAAATGCTTATTTGCTGCTTAGTTTTGTTTTTGCATGTATTTTCATTACTTACCGCTAGAATATTATAGATAATACCTTCATATCAATATACAGTATTGTATTGTGATTACAATTTTATTTGTCGACTCATTTTAATGTTATAATTACACTGACACTAGACTACTGCCTACAATAGCGGACTCGATTCCCTTATTCCGTCTTCCCATTCATTCATAGCCTAGTTTTAGCTGCTTCACAAAATTATAAATGAAACTACCTTTTCGGATTTTGTCGCGGATTTATTTTGATTTTTAATTCCCGACGTTTCGAATGCTTTACAGCAATCACGGTCACGGGAGAGACTAACTTCATTTATAATGTCGAATATTCGCGTAAATCTAAGAAAGTATTACTTCACAAAATATTATTTCTTAGATATTATGTGTAAACATATAGAATAAATAATTATAATTGACGACACGTTTGGCTCAGTTGGTAGTGATCCTACTTTCTGCGCCAGCGGTCGCGGGTTCGAGTCCCGCTGGGGGCATTCATTTGTTGAGCACGAATGTTTGTAATCCAGTCATGGGTGTTTATATTTATAATATGCATTTAAAATTTATATATGTGTAGTATATCAACTATCTGGTATCCGTAACACAAGCCTCGTAGCTTACCACGGAACTACATGGCGCTGTTGTAATAATATCCCAACATATTTATTTTTATTTTTCTACAGATAAATCCAACAGTGAGAGAGCAGTTTGAGCGGTGCAGTGTTCAAATGAGATATAAAAAGCGAGCACTTTTAGAAATCATCATGAAAATAGCGAAAATTCTCAACAATGATACTTTCATCAGCCAAATGCTGCATATCAACCATGATATCTGCCAACTGTCTTTATGACAACAAAGTACGACGCAAAATGGCGTCAACAAAATGGCAGACAAGACATGAGATGGCGATCATTTTCTTATATTTTTAATTTTACACTATTCATATTTTAGGGTGATGGGGTTTAATTTCAATTTCGTTCGTTTTTTGTCAATTTTTTTTTTCGGTATTGGGATAATTTATATGGTAAATTGAGTTTTTTGACTTATTTATTATATGATTCAGACTTTTAACATGTGTTTCAATTATTACCAACCTTCACAGGATAAAAAATACACCTACATTTTTAATACAAATTATTAAAAAAATAAAAAAATATTGCCATTTAAGAAATATCATGTATTAAATCTGACGTAATCACAAAATATTAAATTAAATCCAAGGAAGAAATAAAACAACACAATACTCTACCAATATTTTAATGATCACACGAATAAGAATTATTTTCGTTACGCTAACATCAATATTACTTCTAAAAATAATTTCTTATAATTAATGATCGACGTCATTTTTATTTCCGAACCAATATGAGAAATAAAGTATTAATTTAAGATGTTACGTCACTTCTGTAGCTTTCTTATGGCTTAAAGCAGCACGCGGATACTTATTTCATCTATATAAAAACTATCTTATACTTAATAGGTACGAAGAATAAAGCGTGATTTGCATTACTATACGGATCACGTTCACTTTTCAGTCCAGTCCAAATATTTTCAAGATACACTGGGATATATTCCACATTACTCGCTGTCAGAATCTTTTGTAGAACAAACCACAGATAATAATTTTACAAGCAGTGCAGAATATAGTTATTGCCACATTGCAAAATGTGGACTTAAAATGTATCTACTTCCTTTTTAAATCCTTACTGATTTCAGTTATACGTCTAATATAGAAAATGTCAAAAATTTCAAATAAATCAATTTCCACGACTATCCTTACTTAAAGACTGGACTAAATTAAGACCGACAGAACAAAGACCTATATACCTAAAAACAAAAACACAAACTAAAATCAAAAAAATATTTATTAGAGGAATGGGCGATTCGTTTGTTCAGCACCCTTATTTTGTGCCTACGGGGTACTAAATATAAATAGTCTATTGATTATATGGTGTTATGATCTGAACTACATCTTATATAAACCTTAATATTAAATATTACTGGATATACAGAACAGACTTTATGTAAAAGAAATTATATTTTGGAAATAACGAGATTCATATCAGTTTAATGACTCCCGTTAAAATATCGTTAGATCTAAAATATTTAAATAACGGAAACTATAGTTATAAAAGAAACATGGAAAGTCCATTCTGTAACTTGTAAAGGCTCAATGGGGTCAGGAATACCCGTTATCTTAAAATATGACAAATGTTACATGGAAATGAAAATAACAAGTAGTACAAGAAGAAAATAATCAAAGAGCAAAAGGCATTACCGACTAAATATTAAAAAAAAAACAAATATGTACGTACGTATGTAAAATCCATGTAACATTGTTTAACACTTAATCAAACTTATTTAATTCTAACTCTAATGCATTACAATTTCGGCAAAAATACAGTTCATATTAATTGTTTATTATACAGTCAATTTACTTGCTATTTTAAGACATTACTTTTATAATTTGGAAAAAAAAACTACTGAGAATTGCGTTCACAAACAAACATAAGATATTATTACGTTTTATTTAAACTTCAAGAACATTATTTTACTACAGAATAAGAATACAATTAGAATTTACAACAATATTTTATAATCGTACGCCCAAGCCGCCATTTCGTAATTTGTCAAAATTTTCAACCAACAGTGCAAAATTTAAAACTTTGAATAAATTGTACGCAGCCCATAAAAGTTGCAGATCATTTGACAGAACCAGGTCAATCTGGTGCACATCTCGTTATACTCGGGCTATATTCTAATTAAATTATTACAAACTAAGATAGTGCTGTAGTCAAGCGATACCGACTAGTAGAGTGAAATGAGGGTAGTTTCATATAATTAATTCATAACTAAATTCACTTAATAAGCAAAAAACTTTCAAAATTTAGCATTTGAGGCAAAAACCGACAGTTGAATTAACCAAAGACAGTATGAGCTAATAAATAAGTACAAATAATTTTAAACAATCCTCTTAATTACCAAAAAATCCTAACACATACTATACATAGCTATATCTCAGTCAATTATTATTACATACGTAATTTTCAGCATAGTTGATTTAAATTTTGAATTCATGTACAATCAAAGGAAAAATAATCTGATTTTAAGACATTGCGTCAACTTTAGACAAAATATGACTCCTTACAATACCTATTGCTATATTGCTAAAAAAATGTGTACAACAAAAGCTACCATACCTAAAAGCTTACGTATCATAGAAATTAGAATATCATTCGCTTATAATTAGTAGTTTACTATAAACTATATCGATATTAGAAATTGAATACATCTGTCTAGTTTTTCGTAGCTGCAAAAGAGTTAAACGTTAACTTAGTAATTAAATGAAATTACCATCATTTGTTTTAGTGAATGTGTACAACGTCCTTATAAATAAACTAACTAAGCCATTACACAATTAACAAATAGACGAGACAAAGACAAAGTTGAAACTTATACCACAGTCTACTAATCCATACAGGTATAATCCATCTAATGAAGGCTAAAGATCATCTGGAATATACGGAAAAGGCGAACAAGAGGTTGATTGTTGTATTGACAATACTTTTAGTCACTGGATAAGATCTAACTTACGAAAGGTTAAGGAAAACAAACAATTTTAGAATATAGAATTGTCCTTGACCTTTAGTCCAGTCATTGAGTAGGTTCAAACTTACGAAAGGTTAAGTAGATCAAAGAATTTAAAAATGTAGAATTCTCCTTGACCTTAGCAAAAATCCCATTTAAATGTCTGCAATGGATGCAAATTCTGTATGGATTTTTATACTGTGCTTATAATAAAGACAATTAAAATAAAACTAGTCGTTATCGCGGTTGTGTTTAGTTGTGTGTGTTAGGTGTGTTAGTGTCAGCGGGCGAGTGTCGGTGTCTGTGTCGGTGTCTGCGCTGGGGGTGCGCGCCGCCGTACACTTCGCGGACACCCGAGCTGGAGGGAGAGAGCGTATACTTTTAATACAATAATAAGGAGATAGAGCGAGATAGAAGGTATTTTAATAATCTTTTATATTATTAATACGATATAAGGAGATGGAGAGACACAAAAAATATATTGATATTTGAATAATCATTTTTGTTATTTTTGAACACCCTATGTGAGATGATTTTGTCAAATATTAAGGCCATTGTCGCCTACGCTGGAAAAATGCAGAAAGATTTCGTCTTTTGAGATCGAATTAGTTTCGCTTACATATATACATTTCTTATTATGATTTGCTCCATTGCATTGTTTTACCAAGTGGCAAGTGCCATAACCTGGATTTTGACTCTCGTCCCTTAGAATTGCAATAGAGAGTGTTACCAAAGAGCTCTTTTAAAAATGTAAATAATTTTTACATAAATTTTCATCTGTATACCAAAGTGAGAGCAGGTATTATTATTTTTTTATTCTGATGTCTGATGGTTAAACACAATATATTTACAGAGGTCGCATGTTCAAAAAGCCAATAATATTAAGTTCATTTGCACGAACTTCACAGCGATAAAATACTCTTGCAATCAATGTCAAAAACACATCCAACGTAAACCAAATTAAAAAAATAATTTTAGAATGATTTATTAAAAAAAAAAAGAAAATGACCCCAATATTTGTAATCTATAATGATTAAAAAAACAGCGTTATTGAAGTCGGTAAGTGGCATAGTTAATACCTCTTTAATATTATTAGCACCTGGAACAAAATTTTTGGATATCGTACAACGACATTGCAGAACATCCAAGATAACTTCATTAAATTTAAAGTTTGATGATTTATTTGTGCTTTATACAGTGAAATGGCGTGTCATAATTAGAATAAAAAATTATGGTACGATGACTCCAAGACACTAACTCTTTGGAACAAATGCAAATTTATTTTTTATTAATAGGCAGAAGATAAGGTTTCCTTTATACATCTGTTCTAAAAGTGTGATTTCTAATTTAAAGTGCAAACCATAGAGGACAACAACGAAAACAACATAACAGGCAAAATGCAAAACTTAGCACAACATAATTTTTTTAAAAATCGTTGATATTTAAATCGAATTTAGAATAAAAATTTAAATTCGCAAGAAACAATTAAATCGTCAATACATCGATCATTAAAAGAATGATCGACGTTCTTTTTAATCGATTAATGAATTTAATTGAATTAATGCCACTTTTCAACCGACTTCCAAAAAGGAGGAGGTTCTCAATTCGTCTGTATGTTTTTTCTTTAAAAACGAACTTTAAAATATATACAAAACTATTGAAATTAAGGTGAATCTGAAAATAGATATTTAAAAATATAACACAGAGAAGAAAAAGCGACAACATGCTAAGGACATACTAAACTACCAACCATACAACAGCAGTTATATACAAAGCAAGCAAATAAATAAATATTTTACAAAAATTACGATATTAGTAGTAACGCCGTCTCCAATATCTGGAACTGGAAACCATGGAATGTTATTTTTTTTAATAATTTAAAACCAAAGAATTAAAGCACGAAAATAATTAAAAAAATATCGAATGAGAATGTATAAAAAATCTTATTAATTTAAAAAAAATTATAAATAAAAGACTATTATTGCAACATTATATGTTATGGCAACACCATCCTTTGATTTTTCACCTATTTTTAACAAGTAACTCCTGCACAAAAGTGGGTGTATGTTTTTCAATACTTTAACCACAAGCGAGATAGAATAGATTGATAGGACTTTTAAATAACACACGTATTGAAGCCATTTAAAGTGTACTATTAAAAAAAAAAAAAAGAATTCCTGGCAACAAAACCACAATCGCGGTCAAACCAGTACGTGATAAGGATATTGTTAGTAAAAATATTAACAAATGATAGTGTGTCAATATGAAAACTTTTTGATTTTTTGATTAAAGAGTTTATTTAAAATGGCTGACCAATAACAATCCCATATTAATTATTCCTAAATGGATTATTATATATTGGTTTTACGATCTGAGGGGAAAAATATTATACTAAATTAGACATTATGGAACTTCATGAAGCTTTTTAAAAGGAGTCTAATATTTTTCTATGGGAACATTCGAGAACGAATATAGTGAGGATCAGCCCTAAATCTCTTTAAAAATAGACATTTTATGTCATAAACTGCCGATGTTTGCTGAAGTATCCATATAATAGAAATATCAGTTTTATCACGTGCCGCTTATAGAAAAGAATAAAAATGGCGGCGGCTAGTAACCTCACTATAACTCATGAATTGACCAATCGAGAAAATATTGATAGGTAAGACAGCGTGTTAACATCATATGGACCAATGATATTATATACAAGATTCGTTACGTTCTTACTGCACGCACAACATAATTGTTCCGCGACACACACATACACATTTAATAACACTATACATCTAAACACACGCTATAAGTGCGACAGGAAATACGCAAAGCGTAAGAGTGAAAGAGACAGCTATTCGACACGCGTGCTCGCAATGCGGTAACAGCTCGACTGACTGGTCACAAATAGGACCAATCCACGGCACGCGTTTGTGACGTATCTTGTACATAATAACATTGATATGGACACTATGATACAACTTCAATAAACAACCACGTGAGTGTAAATTGCCTAAACACAGATCAAAGGCGCTGACCGAGTTGTAGGTTATTGATTGGGCGAAAATGTGTTAAGAACATATTATGATGACGAATAAACGATTCGTTAATATAAAAACCGTACTATTTACGTGAAAGTCTTATGTATATGAAACAATCGAGATATTAATCTGTGGAACAGCGTGTTAACATGATGATATGACGTGAAGAAGGCTACTCACGAGGGCATGGCGAGGGGGCTGGCGGAGGCGCGCAGCGGGCGGCGAGGCGTCGGCCGGCGGCGCTCCGCGCTGTAAACACCTCCTACTAACTACTGGGCTACTGGTACTTGTGGGTGGAGGGAGCTGCTATTTAATGGTGGTGGTCGCGGGTTCGAGTCTTGTTTTGGCAAAGCTATGTAATGTAAGACATCTCCTACTAACTACTGGGCTACTGGTACTTGTGGGTGGAGGGAGCTGGTATTTAATGGCGGTGGTCGCGGGTTCGAGTCTTGTTTGGGCAAATGTATGTAATGCAAGTAACCTCCTACTAACTACTGGGCTACTGGTACTTGTGGGTGGAGGGAGCTGCTATTCAATGGCGGTGGTCGCGGGTTCGAGTCTCGTTTGGGCAAAGATATGTAATGTAAGACATCTCCTACTAACTACTGGGCTACTGGTACTTGTGGGTGGAGGGAGCTATTTAATGGCGGTGGTCGCGGGTTCGAGACTTGTTTTGGCAAAGGTATGTAATGCAAGTAACCTCATACTAACTACTGGGCTACTGGTACTTGTGGGTGGAGGGAGCTGCTATTCAATGGCGGAGGTCGCGGGTTCGAGTCTTGTTTTGGCAAAGGTATGTAATGCAAGTAACCTCCTACTAACTACTGCGCTACTGGTACTTGTGGGTGAAGGGAGCTGGTCTATAATGGCGGTGGTCGCGGGTTCGAGACTTGTTTTAGCAAATGTATGTAATGCAAGTCACCTCCTACTAACTACTGGGCTACTGGTACTTGTGGGTGGAGGGAACTGGTATTTAATGGCGGTGGTCGCGGGTTCGAGTCTTGTTTGGGCAAAGGTATGTAATGTAAGACATCTCCTACTAACTACTGGGCTACTAGTACTTGTGGGTGGAGGGAACTGGTATTTAATGGCGGTGGTCGCGGGTTCGAGTCTCGTTTGGGCAAAGGTATGTAATGTAAGACATCTCCTACTAACTACTGGGCTACTGGTACTTGTGGGTAGAGGGAACTGGTATTTAATGGCGGTGGTCGCGGGTTCGAGACTCATTTGGGCTAATGTATCTAATGCAAGTCACATCCTGCTCCTACTAACTACTGGGCTACTGGTACTTGTGGGTAGAGGGAACTGGTATTTAATGGCGGTGTTCGCGGGTTCGAGACTCGTTTGGGCAAATATATGTAATGCAATTCACCTCCTAACTACTGGGCTACTGGTACTTGTGGGTGGAGGGAGCTGGTCTTTAATGGCGGTGGTCGCGGGTTCGAGTCTCGTTTGGGCAAAGGTATGTAATGTAAGACATCTCCTACTAACTACTGGGCTACTGGTACTTGTGGGTGGAGGGAGCTGCTATTCAATGGCGGAGGTCGCGGGTTCGAGTCTTGTTTTGGCAAAGGTATGTAATGCAAGTAACCTCCTACTAACTACTGCGCTGCTGGTACATGTGGATGGAGGGAGCTGGTCTTTAATGGCGGTGGCCGCGGGTTCGAATCTTGTTTGGGCAAATGTATGTAATGCAAGTCACCTCCTACTAACTACTACTGGTACTTATTGGTGGAGGGAGCTGGTATTTAATGGCGGTGGTCGCGGGTTCGAGTCTCGTTTGGGCAAATGTATGTAATGCAAGTCACCTCCTACTAACTACTGGGCTACTGGTACTTGTGGGTAATGGGAACTGGTATTTAATTGGGGTGATCGCGTGTTCGAGTCTCGTTTGGGCAAATGCATGTAATGCAAGTCACCTCCTACTAACTACTGGTACTTGTGGGTAGAGGGAACTGGTATAGAATTTTTGTCCGTATGTCTGTAATCACACCACCGAGCCGACATATTGAACACTTTTTACTGCTGGAAAATATCACATCAGCACATAAATAAAATTGAAATGTCTTTTTTTAATTTTAATCTAATTTTAAGATAATCTCTGAAACGCGTGAACTGATTTTGACGGAATTCTCACTCACAGATAGCTAATGTTATAAGAATTAAGGAGTAACTTGGCTACTTTTTATTTTAATACAAAATTATAAAAACGCCCAGCGAAGCGGGCCATTTTACCAGTTTCTAATTAATGTATACTAACAGTTTAAAAAACGAAATAAAAATTATTATAAAATTCAGTATGACTACAACAATATGTAACATCAATATCACAGTCCGTCTATCCACAGTAGCAAAAACTAAAAAAAATGCTCTAAAAATATTTAAAATTAAATATAACAGCAATAAATACTAAAAATAATAAGTGCGAGAGCAATACAAACACACTACAACTAAAAAATATGTATGTACATACAATATATTATTTTATATATATGTATATCTAAAATTCCATCCATGCTTAATCATAAAACCAAAGCCATAGAGAATAAGCTTAATTTAAAATGTTTACTTTCAATACAGAAAACTTAAAATTCGATTTTATTTTTGATATTATACCTTATAAGTTATAACTAATGCTATTCCAATATTAAAAAAAAATCTATGGTGGAACAGTTATTTGTCGTTTACACTTTTAATACATTAATATGTAATCTGTATTCATAAAAGTTGTGCATTTTTGGCAAATCACTAGAAATAGTGCTTTAAATATGACAGCTGGCTTACCTGGAGAAGTATGGTGGGAGTCAATCTCATTTCATGGGCACATTTCGCCAACTCCAACCATCAGTGTTATGGAAATTTCCCGGATTATGATCAACGGGCATTAACTGTAGTTGCGATGTTGTACGAAGCTACCCAAAGTGCCTCTTTATACTATCTACACTTATTTGTACAAGCATTACTCTTAAAGTTGATCGAAGTTCAGCGAATACGAGTGTAGATAAGCACTTTGCTTCGCTTGAAGCAACCACGATTATTGTCAGTTTTTGCGTCAAAGGACTCCCAGCGTAAACAAGGTGTCTCACTCCACTATTCGCAGAGTATAGCCACGTACTTCAGACTTCGGTCAATTTCGACAAATACTTAGTTCTCGTAAGACATGTGAAGTCCGCCAACACGCACTGGGCCAGCACGGTGGACTATGGCCTGAACCCCTCGTATTGAGGGAGGCCCGTGCCCAGCAGTGGGACGCTAAAAAGGGCTGACGACGACGAGGGCTTCGTTGAAGCAACTTCAACGAGTAGTGTTGTGGAGGCTTCAGGAAGTCACTAATGTATTAATGTATGGCAGGGGGCTCACCTGGCGGAGTGCGCGGCGGCGGGGGGCGCGGGGGGTGCGGCGGGGGGCGCGGCGGCGGCGGGGGGCGTGGGGGGCGCGGGCAGCGCGAGGCGCGGCGCGGGCAGAGCGAGGGCGGCGCGCGCGCGGCGCCGGCTGCCGGCACGCTCTTGGAATTCCCTGTGGATTGTTTTTTTATGATCAGTACATAATAAATATAAAATTTAAGCACTTGTTTTTAATTTATATTTATACAGCTTTTCACTAAATGCAAAATATAAAGTATATATGGCGGTACTTACATCAAAATATAAATGGAATTCTCTTTTTAGAGTTCAAATGATTTACAGCAATGACGGTCACTTTGTCTAGAGACAAAGTTACTACTAACAACTTGACTAAAGACAAAGACACGAGTTTAGAAACTCGTAAGGTTTAGAAACCCGCAAGACATCGCCCACCGAAGTGGGCCACCTCCATGTACGTGTCTTAGCTTCATGCACGGTTAATTTTATGCACCACAAAAAGGTGAACACGAAGAAGGCGTGGGATTTTTAGAAAAACACTCCTCCTATATTTCACGTCTGAACGTACATTACATATCATCTCAACTTGAAAAAAAAAAATACTCACAACAATTCCAACTAAATAAATAAATAAAATATATTACCTATCAAAATCTTCAGCCTCCTCTTCGTCCAGATTTATGAACTCTTGCCTCTCTTCAGCGTCTCCCGAGTACACGTTTTGTTCGCGCTCGATCAAATGTGCTCGCTCCCCGATGTGGTGACCTTTTTATTATTTTTAATAATTATTTTTAACCTGTTTATATTTATTATTTTTAACCATTATGTTATTATTATTATTATTTTTTATTATTTTTGAAAAAAAAACACTACTACCACTGCCTGCTGCATATTAAATATAATATTTTGACAACAAAGACACAATGCGTTTATATATATGTATATATATATATATATATATATATATATATATATATATATATATATATATGTGTATATATATATATATATATATATATATATATATATATATATATATTTTTATATATATATATATATATATATATATATATATATATATATATATATATATATATATATATATATATATATATAATATAGTGTTAGTTATCGATGATTACTGACTGAGATGACTTCATATTTACATAGCGATTTTTAGTGTTTAAGTAACTTGCCTAATCTGACTTTTAATGTAGATAAATCAGAATTACAATGAAAAAATACTCAATTATACGTAAAATATGGATAGCTTTTACAATTTAAGTTCTAAATGGTTAGGAACAAATCACAAATTCTTATTCAAGACCTAATATATAAAAAATCTTTTCTAAAATTATGCAGTTCATTAATTCTTTAGCCAAATACGGGTGACATTAATTTCGCATGGCATATTGTAAGATATTGAAATAGAACTCATGTTATTGGTTGAGTAAAGGCTAGAAAAGTTACTTGTATAGTAAAAATCTTTTTTTATTATACATATATTTTTAAAAGATGCAATATAACTTAACTGTTATAATAACAAAACATCGCTACTGACCTATGGACATTTTCTTCACACCAGTGCGGGAGTCTTGCAGAGTTTTACGTGTCTCCTTCACGCCATTAGGGCCAATTTTAGTACTGCTTGTGGAACTATAAACCTGAAATTGCGTATATTAAAGAAATATATCTTCCATCAATGAAAGTAGTAGCCCAGTGGAGATCAAGTGATGCAGGCTTAAACCAGGTCCTGCAACTTTGAGATTCTCATATGCGAATCATTTTCAAACAAAATTACTATGTCATATTATGGTGAAAGAAAACATTATTAGGAAACATGACATGTGAAACCCACCAACCCACACTTAGCTAGTGCAATGGACTATCCCACATGTATCGAAGGGAATTAAAAAGGGCTGGATACACACATTCATATTATGAAGTATCTTCAATACTTTTACGGAATAAACACCCCAAGCATAATTACTTGATATACTGAATATATAAAGCTATCTGTTATTCACATAGTTTTGAGCCCACACTCTCTTACATAATATGAATAGATGAAATTCATACTTTTAATATTATCGGCTAAGAATTTTAAACTGCTTATTCCCATTTAACTATTTGTCAGAAATAAGAATTAAAAAAATATGTTAAATTATTTAAAATTATAATATCAAAACATTTAGAATATCTAAATTTCAGTTAATAGATATTGTATACCTTATACATTATATTGTATACCATAATTAAAAATAAAAAAAAACTGTTATGATAAAATTGTTTTTTTTTCTTTTTTATATTTTGATACCAAAAAGTATATTTAGCTGAAAATGGAGTTAGCAGCTTAGAATACTTAGCCAAGATATGAAATTAATAAGTGCATTTACCTGAGGATTTCCATTTGGTCCACTTGACATAACAACAGTGCTGCTGGAGAAGGAACTGCCGGCACTCATGTGTCCGTCTGATAGATCAGCTGTTATTGTTTAATTATTATTAGATATTCAATTACATCAATATATTGATGCATATTTCGCCTTTCAAGATACATATTTACATTTTGTCTTAAATTATGCATATACACATTTAATAAAACAATTAGCATATTCCACCATAGTAAAGAATATTTAGGCATATATTTCTCCACCCGCAAGAACTTAGCATAAAAACTGCTAAATGTATCATCAATTTTTAGGTAGAACGCAAATGAAAAATATTTATTTTTACTAATATTACACATTCATTTTATATCAATTTACCAAGAAAACTATGGTCAAACTATTCATATGAGGTGCTTGCAAGTGCATGTGAGACCATTGCTTAAATATCTTCTCTATTTTACAGAAAGATAATAAATAGAAATTTAACATAATTAACTGATAAATTTTTTTTATATTATTACTATTAAAGCTTTAATATTATATACCTTAAGACAGATTTTTTTTATTATTAATTCAAATGTATCTAAATTATAAGCAAAGAAAGTATTATATAAGCAAAGATATAAGATACAACAGTACCTGTGAATAATCTGTTGAGAGATGGCATGGGTGGCATATACGGCATAAGTGAGTTACCACGTCGTGGCCCCATGATGGACAGTGGACTTTCACCCAGCATACCAAAGGGATCCGAAAAGAGTGAATTCATCATGTTGTTCATATGTCGCATGTGCCTCATATGCGATCTGTATTAATACAATATAAAAAGATATGCAATATAAAGAAGATAGGTGAAGACATGCTGTTATATTATAAAAATGTAAGAGGGTAGTTTCATGATTATTCTAACTTAATTAGACTGTAGAGATGAAAAAGCTACGATTTAAAAATGATCGTGTAGTAATTTTTTTATTCAAATGCTTTATGCATTATCACACTTGATATTGAAGCACAATGCTTTATATATTTATTATACTCGAGTCTTGGTGAAACACTGAAAGGTGTCTTTGAATAATTAATTTTAGAGTTTTATAGTTATACGTTGATACATAAATTATGTGATATGATACGGAATTAATGAAATATTACCCAAAAAACGGATCATCCTCCACGTCGCCCATCAAAGATCCAAATAGAGACATTTTAAATGCGTTTAATATTTTGTAATTATGATTTGCACTTTGCAAATACGAATGATATTAATTTGATTGTAAGGCAAAAGCTCAATGATCTTTGTGTGTTGGTTCACGATCGTTATGAAAATTGAAAAATGAAAAATCGAAACCTCTAGTACATCAACCTTTCAATCCGGATTCTAATTTCTAAACAACTTGACAGACAATAGACAATAAAGACATTTATACAGATTACAAATACAGATACAGATAATAAAAAGGCAACTAATGTAATAGATCCTGAACACTACTATGATTTATAGTGCAGTGACCAGTCAAATATAATCAAAGGCACCTTAGAATTAATTTAATTTAAGTTGCAACCTAAAATATAAGTTAACAGCTTAGTTTCTACCATTTTTGGTGCGAGGAAATATTGTTTGAGTATGGAGATCAATAATTTTTGATAACTTTATGCTATATATTCTCATATCAGAGAAACCATGAAGATTAGAAACCAGGAGAACCAAGGCCCTAGAATGTAGTGTCTCAGAAATATTGTCAAACCAAGGAGGCGCTGCGATCGCTATGTTGTCTCAATGCCTAACTTCACGTTGTCACAATAGTGACAGTACTCATAAATAGCTAACTTGACAGATACTACTTATTGACGGCAGCGCGCTATAAACTCTACAAATTTTCAGAGACAGACGGGTAATGCTTTAGTATGAAGCGTTGGTTCTCCTGTATCTAACCTCCATGAGAGAAACAGTGAGGACCAGGGGGGACACTCAAGAACATTGCTAATTTTTCTAAAGAAAGTTGCGCCATCTCCATTTCCTAACTTTTATAAATGTATTGCGTCTTATTTATTCGCCGATAGATGTCGCTAAAAATGTATTCGATCCTAAACTAATTGTAATTAATACCATATTAAATAAATAGATAAATAAAAGACTTTAGATTATTATTTTATGAACAAAAATACTGTATGAAATAAAAAAAAAACAATCAATACTTATTCCAAATGGCATTAACATTTTTACAATCACTTCCTAACATTATTTTTATAGCAATACTGGTTATTTTTATAGCAATACTGGATACATACAAAATACAAGTAACAAGTTGCAATTTGGCATTTGCAAATATGAAATAATAAATATAATATTATTCCGTTTTCTAGTATTTTCTGTTCATCAGTCGTTGAGTCGAGATTATTCCTCCGTTTACTATAAAAACTTACTATTTTATTGTGTCCGGTGTCGGCAGTGTGCCGAATTATCGTAAATATTTTGTAGTTTGTAGTTTAGTGATATTTCGCGATAAATACGCTTTTCTGTGGTGTGTGAGTTATTGAAAGCAAATTCATTTTTAATTTTGTGGATAGGCACTGTGTAACAAGAATATGTTTGAGATATCTAAAACCCTGAAAAAATCCGAAAAGGTAGTCTTATTTTAAATTGTCAAATATTCGCGTAAATCTAAGAAAGTATAGAAAATGAACTAAAATATTACCCTATAAGAATTATTATTCAATATAATTTATTCTGTATTATCAATAAATGATTACTCTTGCATTTGTTGTTTTATTTATTTCTTTGTTCTAACTTCTAGCAGTTAATCAAATGTCAATGGCAAAATAAATAGATATAGGCAACTATATAGCTACCTATATATAGCTACCAATATAATATAGCTACCTATATATAGCTACGTATATATAGCATTAGTTTAAGTTAGGAAACGCAGATGGCGCTTCAAATTGATTTTCATAAATATTCCTAGAGAGGGCACTCTTTTCCCAGTATATTATCTATACTCTTTGGTGAGGACTATCTACGTGGCGGTGGTAGAGCCTATCGTCCTGTATGCCGCAAGCGTATGGTCTCCGGCAGTAGAGAATCGGCACTCATCCTATCGGGCCTACTACCCCTTGACCTTCGCGTTCAAGAGGCGGCGATGCTTTATAAAACCAAAAAAGGGCACTGCGAGGACGGCACTGCGAGGACCTCTTACCACCAGGTCGAGAATTGGAGCGCAGGGTGGGACCTCTACAAAATCCCCACCCCTCACAACTCATAACAACCGAGTATGAGTGCTTAGAAAACCTGGACCCTAAAACCCTGGAAGACCACCAGATAGTCGGTCCCCTAATCTTTACCGACGGCAGCAAAATAGAAGGGAAAGTCGGAGCTGCCCTGACGTGGTGGAACGAGGGAAGGGAGACTAGGTACTCAACATTCCGACTAGAACAACACAACACTGTCTTCCAATCGGACATGTATGCACTTCTCAGGGCAGTCAAGATGGCGAGGAGATCGAAAGGCGGTTCAATTAACATCCTGAGCGACTCAAGATCTTCGCTCAATCTTCTGAAGAGCCCATCGGTAACTCATTATCTAGCCCTAGAGATAAAGCAGTGCGTACGAGAAATACGAGATGAAGGCAGAATTGTGAGGTTCTTCTGGTTAAGAGCCCACGTAGGTACCTACCCCATGTAGCTATTATAAAACACTACATACCAGTACGTTTTAATTATGGAGGGTAGAGATAGTTTTAATGTTCGACCTTTGACGTAATTTTATCGGAATTCGATCTGGCTGTTTTATAACAATGTCATGAATATAAGAATTAAGAACCAATCTGTGGAGTTTTGCCAGAAATAAGAAATGTTTTAGTTGTCTAGCCTAATTTAAAAGAAAGTATATTTTAAAAAATATATATATTTATTTAATAGGTACATTATAATGTACCAATTACAACACACGATAAAAAAATAAATATTATTTTAAAATTTTGTTGCGATATCGATATCCAGCGGAGGGCAACGGCTTATTATATCCGTGGAAGGACCAGGCAGCTGATGTTGGATATGATGTAAAAATGACGTCTTGTAAGCCATTTCTGCATTTGCGGTTGTCATGGTGGGCCATCTACATGAAACAATATTATAATATACTTTCTTGATATCTATGCTCATTTAAAATAAAATGCTAACTTAAAAACTATACTAAACCCAACAATATTTAAAAATGCAAAAGTTTT
Source organism: Boloria euphrosyne (assembly GCA_951802675.2). Classification (NCBI taxonomy): domain Eukaryota; kingdom Metazoa; phylum Arthropoda; class Insecta; order Lepidoptera; family Nymphalidae; genus Boloria; species Boloria euphrosyne. The sequence continues at coordinate 2,066,306 of OX637885.1, read as the reverse complement.
ACCTTTTGTGTCAGTGCTTCTCCAATCGACTTATTTACGCTTGGCACATCACCGATTTCTCCTATTACTTGCTCAATTTTATCAGCTCTTTGGTCTTGATTTGGATTATTTGCTGCAGTGTCTCCGCCAATTCTTTCAATGGGTACTTGTCGATAATTTATTGTATGTACAGGTGGCATGCGCAGCCTAGGATCCGAGTTAGAAACTCCGGTCATTGCCTGATCTTTTACATTTTGATGCGTATAAGAATGAGAACCTTTGTATTGATTATAAATTTGTTGCAATTGATTCTTGCTAGGTATTTTACCTATAGGGTTACTAGCTAGCAACGATGTCTTACTTATGGTTGATTTAACATTACTGTATTTTGCATTGTCATTTCGGTATTTCATTTCAAGTTGTGGAGATAAAGTTTGTGGAAGAGATGGTACAGGTGTATGATATATATCAGCGGGTAACATTTCTATTGGCTGACCTAGAGTGTTATATCCTTGATACTTTTGATTAGAAATCGCATATTTTGACGTATCTGCTGGAAATATTGGCTCCTTTTCCATTTGTTTTGGCGCCATCAATTGAGCATCATTTGGTACATTTTCTTCATAAACTGTTGATAAATTCTGTGAATTCATTTCGCTACAAGATTTTGGATCAATAATGGTCGGTTGTTGATATTGTATAGGCTGCCGTTGGTTTGTACTTGGTGAGTCTGTGAGCATAGAATATACGTGCTGATTGGATTGACCAAGCGATGATCTGTAAACATCGGTACTTTGCAATGAATGCTGTAAATTAGGAGTAATATTTTGATTAGTCAACTGGGTAGTATTAGCAAAGTTTCCATGCTTATTCATTGGAATGGCTCCCTGGTAAATTTCTCGAGGAGGTATATTTTGTATCTGACTTTGCTGTAATAGACTGCTGTTATTTTGACTATTGGGAGTTTCTAAATGCGAAGCATTATTGTTATTGTAGAGAATTCTATTCATATCGTTATTATTATTTATCATTTTCTGACAGGAATTCATAGCAGCTTTATTTTGATTCGCTGGATTCATTTGAATAGCTATAGCCATAGGATCGAAACCTAAATCGTTTTTCGTAACACCTGGGAACATTTCATTAAACTTTGCTATACCTTGAGAATGCTGTCCATAAAGACTATGATTTGCAGTTATCGGTGAAAGTTGCTGATTTCCTAATATTCTATTTTGTAAATTCGCATTAACTGTGTTTGGCTTATTTGTATATTGATTTGTAACATTAGCTTGGCCTACATAAGCGTTTGTCAATTGGGTAGAAAGTGGTGTTACACCAATACCATGTGGTGAGTGTGGGCCGTCAATTGACTTAGCTAACTGACCAGTTTTATGCTCAGTGTTATTCGAGTTTGCAATATTCTCTCCAAGCATATCCATAATTTGTGGTCCCATTCCACCAGATTGACACATTTGATTAATGTTATTCAAAGGTATAGCAGAATTATCTGTTTTACTTAACGTAGTATTTTTATTCTCTGTAGGTGTACCTACTCCACCATGACTTATTTGACCAGCAAATTCTGTCATCAAACCCATTTGACTTGCCATAGGATTATTCGTAACAGTATTTGCCGGTGTTATGCTTTTTAAATCTTCATATACTTCTTTAATAGTTGGTTGCACAAGATTTTGGTTTAAATAGCTATATGTATCAGAAAATAGTTTTTGTGGACTACAGCGGCCTACACATGGCCGATAAATATTTGAAGAAGCACTATTGCATCGTTCGCCTTGAGATGCATTTTGATTATATCCATAACTTGGTGCATGTCCATGACAACAATTTTGTCTATAGCCACCACAAGATTGAAAGTGCTGTTCTGCGGGTGCAGCGCTTTCTACAGAATTTCCAAATATTTTTCCCATACAGCCACTACAAAAAGTAAAAAGATACTTTATTTTTTTACAACTAATTCAAATAAATAAAGCATAATATACCTGATATAGATATATTTAAGAAAATCTAAAAAAATATTACCAGTCTACACTTTTTAACTGGTTCATTACACTTCCTAATTCTGTTAAAATCTTTTGCCTATCTAGAGCCATTCCGCCTTCTGTAAAATTTTTATTTTAATATGTGGCCAAAAATTAAAACAGAAATAATTTTCTAAAATTTATATGACATAATGAATTCAAAATATAAAAGATAATACTTTTTTTAGATTCAAAATTAATGACTTTACTGTTTGTCATATTTCGTGCCAGTATTAATGCTTATGAAAGCTAGCATTAATAATAAGTCGATAGATCGATTTGATTTTTCTATTTCACAGTAAATCAATCAATGAAAATCATTTCCTGCAGTAATATCTATGGTTTTCGGAAAGTCTCCTCACTCTCACTGACCTCTATAATACCACTGGAGTGGCTGTTCCAAGCGTTTGACAGCAATTTTTTTGCGTCCATTTGAAGCGCCACTAGCGAGAGTCCCGAGAACTAATTTTGACGTATATTGCAAAAGACAGCGAGAAGTGTTTGTTTACTGTAAAGTGATTTTGCATTTTCGTTGTTAATATAACATAAGTAGTAATTATAATGATACGGTTATTGATTAATAAAAATAAAAATAAAAAATCTTTATATCGACATCATTAGTTTTAGTACGACGAACTCTCGCTACGTGCGACAGCGACGGACAGCGCCAGAATGGCGAATGTCAAGCAGCCACAAAAGCACGTTGACAACAGCCAGTCCAGTGGTATTATAGAGGTCAGTGCCCACTGACCTCTATAATACCACTGGACTGGCTGTTCCAAGCGTTTGACAGCAATTTTTTTGTGTCCATTTGAAGCGCCACTAGCGAGAGTCCCGAGAACTAATTTTGACGTATATTCCAAAAGACAGCGAGAAGTGTTTGTTTACTGTAAAGTAATTTTGCATTTTCGTTGTTAATATAACATAAGTAGTAATTATGATGGTACGGTTATTGATTAATAAAAATAAAAAAATAAAAATATTTATATCGACATCATTGGTTTTAGTACCACGAACTCTCGCTTCGTTCGACAGCGGCGGACAGCGCCAAAATGGCGAATATCAAGCAACCACAAAAGCACGTTGACAACAGCCAGTCCAGTCGTATTATAGAGGTCTCAGGTCAGTGTCAGTGCCTCACTCCTGAGTCCTGTACCCCGCACTCGTTTACGATATAAAATAAATGAATCCAATTAATGCTTCTTAGTATTTTACCATAATTAATTTGTAGAAATAAATTAATTAAGTTAGTATAAAATTTTTATTTTTAAATATATTTTTTATTATAAAATAATATACGAAGTTCAATATTTTCTCTGCATTTTTGAGGAAATTTTATTTTTAATTGAACGGTTTTTTTAGTCCAAAATTGTTTGGCAAATAATTGGTTTCTTTTTTAGAATAAAAATCACAATGGAGCACAAGTTCTTAGTACAAATTTTAATAATTTTAAATATGTAATGTAAAATTAGTGTCATATAATATTTAAATTTTCAACATCAGCGAGGGTTTAAAATAATTAGTTTTTTTTAATTGACAAATTTAACATAAGTATCCGAGTTTATAATTTCTAAATTCTAGGGTTCAAATTCCACAAGCCGAAGAACTCGGAAGATTGACATTCATTTTTCGTTGTTTCATTTCGAAGTGGACTGTGATCAATTATAAACGTGTATTTTGACCTGTCGATAGTGTAATTTTTAATCGTTAATGTAGCCTTAAGCCTAGATAGCCTATCAGAATTCTTTATTATATTTGTGTAATAATCGAATCTTAGTGATCGTGTCGAATAATTTGTGATATCCATAATATCACAGTGGTCTACGCAGTTCGACATTGACAAATCGAGGTAATTATTTCATACCAAAATGCCTAGAAAAGTTTACGTAGTTGGTGTAGGTATGACGAAATTCGTCAAGCCTAATAGTGGAAAAGATTATCCAGATCTAGGCAAGGAGGCCGTTGAGGGTGCGCTTGCTGACGCTCGTATTAAATACGACGATGTTCAACAAGCGGTTTGTGGCTACGTCTATGGTGATTCTACTTGTGGTCAACGAGTTTTATACCAGATCGGCATGACCGGTATCCCCATATACAACGTAAATAATAACTGTTCTACAGGTTCAAATGCACTGTTTCTCGCAAAACAACTCATTGAAGGTGGTATTTCTGACATTATATTAGCCGTTGGTTTCGAAAAAATGGCACCAGGTGCCCTCGGGGCGGGTGCATATACAGATAGAGTAAATCCTTTAGATAGGCACACACTTAAAATGGCAGAACTTGCTGACTTAACAGGGGCCCCAATGACAGCGCAATATTTTGGTAATGCTGGAATGGAACACATGAAAAAATATGGAACAACTGAAACTCATTTGGCTAAAATTGCTGCAAAAAATCACCGACATGGTGTTAAAAATCCCAGAGCACAAAATTCTAGAGAGTACACTGTAGAGGAAGTCCTAAACTCACGTAAAATTTATGGCCCTCTCACTAAGTTGGAATGTTGTCCGACCAGTGATGGTGCTGCTGCTGCAGTCCTCATGTCTGAAGAAGCTGTAATCAAATATGGATTACAACAAAAGGCAGTTGAAATTCTTGGCATGGAGATGGCCACTGACACTCCAGCTGTCTTCACAGAAAATAGTTTCATGAAAATTGTAGGGACAGAAATGACTGCATTAGCAGCTAAAAGACTTTATCAAAAGACTGGAATATCACCAATGCAAGTAGACGTTGTAGAATTACATGACTGCTTTGCCTCTAATGAAATGATAACTTATGAAGGACTACAGCTTTGTGGAGAAGGTGAAGCTGGAAAATTCATAGATGCCGGAGATAATACTTATGGTGGCCGAGTTGTTGTGAACCCGAGTGGTGGTTTAATAGCAAAGGGGCATCCATTAGGGGCAACTGGTCTTGCTCAATGTGCAGAGCTTGTGTGGCAACTTCGTGGTGAAGCCGGAGATAGACAGGTTTGTTATGTGCAATAAATGTGGTAATGCCAAAAGTTAAAGCCTTCTATAAAAAGAAGAACATATGTCACCTGTGTATGTATGTTATCTATAACCGTATATGTCCTTTGTCTATATGGTAATGTATAGCAGTGAAGTATTGACACTAACTGGATTGGTTTATGTAATTTAAGGAAAACATTTTTATAAATACTGATTCATAAGGTGTTAAATGTAATTACATATACGTAACTCAACATATTCGGCCTTCATGCTTCAAAATATTCCAATTTTTTTATATAACTATTCTTGTTAACTGATTTGACTGATTTTCGAAGTAAATATTTTGTAACAAGATACACTAATTTTTTTTAAAAATTTTGCTTGTCATGATGAGTTGTAACTTTTTAACAATTTATGCAATATTCATTAATTACCTATGTTACTTATTTAATTCTTATTTTGTTTATCCATTGTATCCATATTTATAAACACAAAAAATATTATAGATTTATGTATATTATGTATTTGTTCTTATGGAAACATGACTCGGTCAAATTATTTTGCTTTAATACTTTACTTCTGCTATCATTAGTTTTGAATTATTTTATGTAAAGCTGAGAGTACAACAGGACAATGCTCTTCAACCTTTGTGTTTATTAATAAGCTCCAAGTGGCAAAGATTACATTTTATCACTTGCTATTACACTGAATACTGAATTGAATTTGTTTACAGCATTTTTACTCAAACATTAATATTCTGATATATTAATTACTGTTTGCATATAATATGAGAAAATTCCAACATAAAAATATTTTAAGTTATTTGATTAATGATAAATGTTTTTGCAGGTACCTCGAGCCCGCATAGCCTTACAACACAATCTAGGTCTTGGAGGAGCTGTCGTAATCGCCATGTATCGTAAAGGATTTAACAATGCCTCGCCAAATCAAGTCGCCGCCATCGCTGAAAACCCAGATAACTTCAAAGTATACAAATACATGAAGATCCTCGAAGAAGCCATGGAAAATGATGAGGATAAACTCATCGAAAAGGTCAGAGGTGTTTATGGATTCAAAGTCAGGAATGGGCCCAATGGAGCGGAAGGCTACTGGGTTATTAACGCGAAAGAAGGAAAAGGCAACGTCAAGTACAATGGCCAAGACAAATGTGACGTCACATTCACGATAAATGACGAAGATGTCGCAGATTTAATTTCAGGCAAACTAAACCCCCAAAAGGCCTTCTTCCAAGGCAAAATTAAGATTCAAGGAAATATGGGGCTGGCAATGAAATTGACAGATCTACAGAAATCTGCCGCTGGCAGAATTGAAGCCATACGCTCGAAACTATAAATTAAAAAAATACATAATCTATAATCTATGGGATATGGATGGGTCTGGGCATTTAGTATATTGTCACAAATGAATTCAGTTCCAAGTATCAAATGTTATTTGACAGTGCAATAATGTATAACATTTATATTATACTTGTGTTTGTGAACGTATCATTCCATTTAGTAAATCGCACTGTAATTATTTTTGATGTTGTTGATTAGATGTTTTTATATTCTTATAATAAATATTTTTATTAAACTTTCTTTTTATTTTTTTTATGGTCGTTTTTAAGAGTTAAGTTACGCAAAACATCTAGATATATGTATAAATTAAGTACAATAAAATCGTACAATATTTTATTACAGGAAGAAAATAATATAAAGCTAAGTAAGGTAGGTACTAACTGACTGACTATAATTTTTTAGTTATTCTATACTTGAGAATTCAGAGTCAAAATAGGTATATTCTAGAAGACATGTACGGTCTAATATCAGTATGTCGATAACCTTTGGAACTAACAGTATCTACATTTATAAAAAAAATTTGCATAATATTATAGATTGTAATTAGGTAGGTTTTTAGGCTATCTAACGAAGCTGAAACTCGAGTGTAGCTATAACATATGTAGGTACCTAGTACATAGAGCGGTCACTAAATTATGACAACGGATTAAAATCTACTATAAAACACTTTTTTCTCTATGACTATCGTTAATTTGAATCACAACGATATTACAATTTACAACGAAAGTGACTTAAGTTCATACGATCGTATGCACATTAATATAATTATAAATGTTTGAATTGCATGCATAATGACCAAAAGTTATTTGATTGATAAAATCTATTTTACTTTTATATATTTATTTGATAGACTTTTAGATCCCTATAAAAATACTACTACTAGAGTCTGGAGAATACGTTTTAAGTTTTAACTTTTAAGATTTCACAGAAATTAGATGTTTTCTTGCAGTAAAAAGTACCCTTTGTTCTAACCTGGATAACCAGATAAAATAGGGATTGATGGCGGAAATTTAAAAATTTAGGGTCATAAGTATTTTAATTTTTTGATGGTACATCATAAAAACATTTTGGTCTAAAAATAAAATATCTGGAGAGGGTCACCCTTATCACCTAGGCAAATAAAAACAGACCTACCAAATATACACAAAAAGTTTCATAAAAATCGGTCAAGCGTTTCGGAGGACTTCGATAACAAACACTGACACGAGATTTTTATTAATTAGAGATCAACATTGCGACTATTGCATTAAAATTCGCTCGCGATTCACCTGTTGTCATCACCGGTTCTTCTGTTGATATATAGAAAGTATAATGAAATGCTTATGTAAACGATCTTCGAGACTTCGCCTGAGTGCTATAACGAATACTCGTATATAGTAGTTTTTGGCGTTATTAATTAAAATGTCTACTACTATTTACCTATATTATATACATACAATAAATATATCTGCTTTTTTTAGTAAAATTAAATATGTATGTTATAACAATAGAAATGACATTTATAATTCAGTAATTCTGTACCTACAGATTTAGTTTTTTACTGTTTAGATCTCCTAATCCGTCTAGCCGTTTTCGACTGAAGGGGTAACAAACATATACACATGGACATACAAACTTTCCGATTTATAATTGTTGTGTGACATTTAAAATATTATTATAGTATTTTAAATAACAAGTAACGTTAATGTTTGATGAAAAAGTTATCGCGTGCGGCGGAGAAGATGTAATTAATGTTAATTCTACACATATCTACATATTTATCGACCGCAATAATAGCTTTTTAACTATCGCTATAATAGCATAGGATGAAATGGGTGTCTAATCTCTGTCTTAACTTAAATCAAATATTTTTGACCATGCTCAATGGATTATTTATCTATGTAATATGTAATTCAGCCATTTTTAACGTCCTACTGCTAGTTACGGGCCAACCTTCAAAACGAGGGGGATCAGGCCATAGTCCACCACGCTGGCTTAGTACGGGTTGGCGGACTTTACATGTCTTTCGAAAATTTGCTAGGAATCATGATAGAAAAGATTCGCACATAAAAATATCACAAGTGCGAGATCCGGATTTGAATACGCATCACTCGGTCATCCAAGTGAGTGCGTTACCACTGTCTTCATCCATAGATAATTTTCTTAAATTTATAGGTAATCTTTTTGTCGTGTAATGAACATGAAACATGAAAATCAAATTGATAAAACAAAAATCGTAGAGTGGTATACCACCTTTGCCGGAAGCCTACACCCACAACATATTCGAAGGGTTAACATATTATAAGTATTGTAAATATTTTTTACACACAGATCACAGATGTCTATATATTTATATTATAATCTTTAAAAAAGCAGGTTTAAAGTAAAAAGACATACTCATATTTATATATATTACCACACACTTGATGTTTCTATAAATGTACGTTACATAATAACAAAAGTGAAAGTAAGTTAAATCACCATATATTTCATACATGAGCTTTCAAAAAAATCATACTCTCGATAAGTTCAAATTCAAAATCATATTATACATATAAAAATGTTTTAATATTATGATTTTTTTTTTCTAAATACGTACTTACGCTAGAAAGACGAAAAGATTAAATGATTGTTTGGTATCGAAGAATATGCAAAAGATGACGCATACAAACAACTAATATAAAAAGTTCTATTGTTACTACACTTAATAATGTAGAATATACATGTTTAACGTACCTACTTAGGTATACCTTAATTAAGTAAAACATGTAAACATTATTAATATCCTACAATCTGAGCATTTTGTGGTACACTTTACTAAAAAACCTATCACGCCTATAAGTTTGTGTTTTAACATAGGAATTTAACTTCATATCTAGATGTGTTATCTGTCAAAAAATTATAATATTATACCCATTAAAAAAATGTACATTAACAATTTTGTGTTCATTGGATAGTATGTTATTGTACTACTAACGCCATCTGCTGGAAAACCAAAGAGCTAACATCACTGTAACCTTATTACCCGTTAGAAAAACTATGCCAGTTTTTGCTAGTTATTTAATAATTTAGAATAGGCCAAGTTTACAAGTCTATATTTAGGGGATTACTACAATATTTAATACAATAGAAATATCTAAGATGTATCTAAGTTTCTCGTAAAATTAATTTTAGTTTGGTTTTGGCAAACTAAAGTCGGGAAAACTAATAAAGCTTGCGTAATTATTTTGTTATAATAATAGGAATCTAGGGGCCAATGCATCATCATACGAGTACTCACTACTTTTGTCGCTCTCGTTTTCATTAAACGACAACTCTATCCACCACCGCGGGTTAGAACGGTGGATGGTGGAAATGGGGGCGTTACACCGTCAACTTCTCTACTCGGATCGTAATGAATATTTCGTAAAAGAAAAACGTAAGTAGTAAACGTAGTTAACTTAAATACCTAAATAAACTGGGCCAGGAGTCGAATCCAGAACCTCTTAATCTATAGCCGTAAAAGCTATAAGCTCTTAACCACCAGCCAAATATATACATACATCAATACAGAAAAGTAGGTTGTTATCGAACGCTGCTAGGTACCTAAAAGTACATACTTATCGGTCAAACAAATACAGCATAATGTTTGTCATTGAGGAGTTCCGCTGAACAATTAAGTCCATGTCCTTAGTTAAATGAATTATTAATTATTATTTAAATTCAGGCAATTACAAGTCTAACTCGCATCTGAGGGTTCCATAACATGGAACAATGTTTTAGGACCTTAATGAAAAAGTGTCATCTAGTATAGTATTATGTTATCTGTGGTGTCATACAAACTTCGGTTTCAATGTTAAGAATTTCTCGAAACCTCACACGCTATGTTTACTTTCTTCTTCATATGCACCTAACCATACCATCCTTATTTTTATCAGATATGACAGACTCACCTCGCTCCGCTCGAGTTCGTCCCTAGGTACACAAATGTTACAGGTTACAGGCTAGCAATTAGCATACTCAGTAATTAGATTTTAATTTTACATAGTAAAAACTAAAAAGTATCCTATTTGTTGACCCGGGTAACCAGTTTTGAGTCCAGTAGTTTTCTTGTGATGCGTCCTAGACGGACAGATAGACAAAAAATCTAAAAACTAATAACTATAAACTTGGTCTCTATCAATAATAATGGTAATTTCAAATAAATTTTCCAAAAGAATATGTATGTACAGATTTGACTCTGTTAGAATTTTATATATACGGATTTTATGTAATTAAACTGAAGAATTGATTAGGGATGAAGTAGACAAAAATCAGTCAGGTCCAATAGTCTTCAGAGTAAAATGGTTTCGACACTCGGATAGTTGGCAACAAGAATAAAATTTAAAAATTATTTTTAGCCATTTGTCTATAAATCCGTGTTAATAATGCAATTTTAGGTAAAACAAAATTATTATATTCAAATGTATTTTAAAGATATGAGTTAAGGTAAAGTTTCTGTCTTAGAATGACGCGTTTAAATCTGGAAACAAATAAGGAAGGAAGACTGGAAAATCTGTTTTGTACGGTCTTCCCTATTAGCGATCTAGAAGGTATAATTATTTATTTACCTTAAAGGTTTTTTGTATCACTAGCGACCCCGCTCGCTACTTAGTTTTTACTACCTCGTTGGTGTCGTGGCTAGCATGTACGATCGCACACCGGAAGGTCCTGGGTTCGAGTCCCGGGTCGGGCTAACTTTATATTGAGTCCTTCTGTTTCGTAAGTCTTAGTAAAAAACCGGAGTTGAGCAACTCCTTGGCCGTGAGGATTGCTTCGGCCGACCTGCCGGGCCATCGAGGTGTCGTGGTTGAATGCACAAGTAATCCTGCGACACCCCAGGTTAGACGGAAGATGGGTGCTTGTTTTCTACAGGTAGTATACGTTAATGCATTACCCGAGGTTAAAAAATATATAGCGAATGGTCCTGATGTAAATTGCTTGATATAGCTTAAGATTAGTAAGCTTGCATTGCAGCGGACATTTTCAGCTGAGATATAGTAATACAACGTATTTCAATTTGTGCGAAAATGATATACATAGGTACTTACCAAATACCAATTATTGTAATAAAAATACAATCAGTCTTAATCCATTTATCGTAATAGCAGTAGAATTAGTTCTTCATGTAGAAGAGTCTGATTAGATAAATCATTATTTGTCTTCTTTGTTATGTGAATATATAAATGTGTATGATCTTGTATCATAATAGTATTTCAATTTTTACGACGATATATAATCTCTTGTATATAAATATTTTATATAACTACTATATTTACATTTTAAAAGGATACCTACCTAAGTACCTACATAGAGCTGATGCTGCCAATGTTATTTACATTTGAAGTCAATATCATTTTTTTGTAAAAGATAATTTCGTTAGTAATTTTTCTTTTCATTTTATAAACATATAAGTAGGTACAGACAATGGTAACCCAGTGGTAACACGCACACTTGGATAACCGAGGGATACGGGTTCAAATCCGGGCAAAAATTTCTAACATGATTACCATTTGTCTGGTAAGGTGAATTTGGTGAAGGAAAACATCGTGGGGAAACCTGCATGTCTGAGAGAACCTAGCAAGTTATCGAATGACATGTGAAGTACGCCAACCTGTCTAGTACAGGGTTGGCGGACACAAGCGTGGCGTTCCTGTTGAAGGGAAGCTCGTGCCCAGCCGTGGAACTTTAAAAAAGGGCTGAATTCAAGTAAGTAGGTAAATAAAACGCATGCTTACATGAAATTTTTCATTAAGCATTTATAGATTTTCTTGTAAAAGTTTCCAACCAGACCACATACGAGTATTAACTTATATGTTTTATATCTTCATTAAGCAAATGAAACTATGTCGAAGGGTCACGGAGGTCTGCGCGCCGCATTGCATAGTCTGTATGAAGGACATGTTACTGCTATTTCTTTCGTAAGTTTATAGTTGAGATCCGCTGGTATATAGCATTTGCTATGAAAAATAATGTATTTTCAACATATAATACTTATAATGTTCATAAAATTCTATTTTTAATTAGCTACGCTAATCAGTTGTACATAATATACATTATACGTATATAACTAAGTACTTGTTACAATAATGTCAGTAGTTATTTTATAGAAATATTAAATAATATGGCGTTTTAAAATAATGTTTATTGTACGCTTTGATATAAAGGCCGTGGTACCCCAGCGCTCTCTTGTATAGCCAACTGATGCGGGTTCAAATCTGGGTCTCCGATATTTTCATGTGCGATTCATTTCCAACATTATTATCCCATGTCTTAAGGTGAAAAAAAAAAAACATTGTGAGGAAACCTGCATGTCTGATAGAACCATAGATTTAATTTACTTCTATGGATAGAACTTAGCAAATTTTCGAAAGACATGTAGAATCTGCCAACCCGCACTATGGCCTAATCCCCCTCATATTGAAGAATGCCCGTGCCCACCTGTGGGATATTAAAATGAACCGAACACATTGTAGGTACGCTTCTCTGTTTTTTTTTAATTTCAAGTAATAATTTCGCCATTCGTTATCGCCGGGCGTGTACGTTGTGTCTGAGCAACAATGTCGTGTACGATTAAGTGTAACAGTTGCAATATCGTGATAGACGAACTACTATCGTATATACAAAATAAAATATCGATAGCTGATGAAGAGAGTTTAGTTAAGATATGTGCTTCGACGTTCTCCATTGAACAAATAAATAAGTCCAAGGAGTTACTTTTTGAATCTGTTCCGACTGATCAACGTAAAACGATTAGAAAAGGAAAAGGAAAAGAGAATCGTGTTTTATTTGATATAATCAGTTTCTTCAAAGTAACTGATCCTGACCTACTCCCTGTGTTCGTAGCGCGGGATCTAGAAAAACTGCCCCCAATCTTGTTCGACCACTTGGATACATCTAAGCTGCTGAAGGATTTGGCATTGGTTCGTAGCAAAATTGATATTATTAAGTCTTCTTATGTATCCATCGATCAGTTGGAAGCCGTAAAAAGGGATCTCTTAAAGTTTCAATATGCGTTACCCCCCTTTTCTGCTGCTAACATAAACATTAAAAGGGGTGCGTACCAAGATAGCGGTCCTATAGGCTTAACAAATATGGATGAATCAGCTACAAGTCATTACGAAAATGAAATAAACCTTACAAATATTGATAGTCCCCGTTTTAAAAGCTTAAACAAAATAAGCGTGGACGGTAGTAATCAAACTACTATGAACAAACGTCCGTCAGTGCGACCGGTAAGCGATGAGTCACCCAACAGCAAAGTAAGTCAGCTGAGTGATGGCGTTAAGACAATGCAAAATAAGTCTTATGCGATAGCGACAAAGTCGAAAGCGAAACCTAACCCAAATGAGGGGTGGAAAATAGTCCAAAAAATAGCACGTAAGAGAAGGAATTATATTGAAGGGAAAACAGGGAGCGTGGTAGTTGATGCGGAGGAAAAATTCAGAGCTGCAGAGCGACACACACCCCTATTCATTACAAATGTTCATAAAAATACCTCTGAATCGGATATCACTACGTATATACATAAAAAAACTCAAGAAACTGTTAGACTTGAGAAAATATCTATACAACGTGAATGTGAATACAATGCATATAAATTTTTTGTATTACAAAGTAAAGTCCCTCTGTTTTTGGACGAGAGTCTATGGCCAAAAGGGATTATTTTTCGCCGCTTTATTAATTTTAAAGTGTCACGAAATAGAAATATCGGCTCAGTTATAAAAACACAAAATGGATAAAAATAAAAATACTTATAAGTTTGCTACATTTAACTGTAAGAACGTAAAAAGATCTGTAGATAGTATCCGTGAATTATGTAAAACAGCTGATGTCGTGGCGCTCCAGGAGACATGGCTGTTGCCTGACGAAATACCTTTTTTGAACACCATCAGCGACGAGTTCAGCTGTACAGGCGTATCAGCCGTTGATACCTCGGTGGGAATCCTGCGTGGTAGACCTTATGGCGGTGTAGCCCTGCTGTGGAGGCGTCAGATCTTTCAAAATGTAACCGTCGTACAGTGTAATAGTTCTCGTGTATGTGCAGTGAAAATGGTGTTAAATCAAAGGTCAATCTTAGTAGTGAGTTTATATATGCCGACGGATTCACTGATTAACTTAACGGATTTTACGGACGTTTTGAGCTCGGTAAGTGCAATTATAGACAATTGTAATGTGGACTGTGCTTACATTCTTGGTGACTATAACGCTCATCCCTTCGAGCGATTTTATGACGAGCTTATGGCCTTTTGTAATGACCAAGAATGGTTATGTATAGATTTTGAAATGTTAAATCCTGTTTCTAATATTTACACGTTTATTAGTGAAGCTAATGGATCTAAGCGATGGCTCGACCATTGTGTAGTGACCAAAGCAGCCGCTCAAACAGTTAAAAAAGTGTATATAAACTATGATATGACGTGGTCGGATCACTTTCCTTTAATTGTAGAATGTAATTTGAATGTAATTCCAATAATAAAAATGCAATATAATATAAAATGTAGCAAAGTCGTATGGGGTGACAGGGACCCACAACAGATTGAAACTTATTTAAAGGAATGTAATGAAAAGTTGAGTTTCATAGATTTCCCAAATGAACTTCGTAAGTGTGGTGACGTCATTTGCTATGATCCGAGCCACAGAAGTATCATAGATAACTTATACGAAAATATTGTAGCTGTTTTAAGTGAATCTGCCATTATAAGTTGTGTACGTAGGAGGGGTGGCAGGCGGGTAGTACCAGGTTGGAATAAACATGTCGCTGCTGCTCATACGGATGCCAGGCTAAAGTTTGAGCTATGGTCGTTGCAAGGAAGGCCGACAAACGGTGATTGTTATCAGAAAATGTGTGAGGCTAAAAGAAAATTTAAATCGCGTTTAAAATGGTGCCAAGACCATGCGGAGCAAATTAAGATGGATATATTAGCATCACATCATACAAATAAAGATTTTCGCTCCTTTTGGAAGCAAACTAACAGATTGCAACCGAAGCCGGGTATCCCTGTGAGCATCAGCGGTTTCACTGATCCTGAGCAGATTGCTAATCTCTTCATGGATCATTTTTCTGTAAAGTCACCACTTGGTCGGTCGAATCATATTATGCAGGATGCTGGGACCGGAGTGAACAGGTTGACGACCAAAATAACAACTAAAAGTATTGCTGAAACCATAATGTCAATGACCAGAGGTAAGTCACCTGGTCACGATGGTCTTAGCATTGAACATTTACAATCGGCTGGTCCTCACTTACCTCGTGTTTTGTGTATGTTATTTAACTTATGCCTAAATCATAGTTATATGCCGGATGATATGATGCGTACGGTGGTGGTTCCTATAGTCAAAAATAAAACGGGCGACAACGCTGATAAGAATAACTATAGACCAATTTCGTTAGCAACTGTCATTTCGAAAGTATTTGACAGCATTCTTAATACACAGCTTAATGTATACGTCCAACAACACGACAATCAGTTTGGTTTTAAACCAGGTCTATCAACAGAAACTGCTGTGCTGTGTCTTAAGAGTGCTGTCAACTACTATGTAAAGAGAGAAACGCCAATCGTTGCCTGTTTCCTTGATCTCTCTAAGGCTTTTGACCTGGTCTCATACAATATTTTATGGAAGAAACTTCAAATAAGTGGTTTACCTATAGAGCTTATTAACATTCTTAAGTATTGGTATGGGAACCAGGTCAACAATGTACGATGGGAGGGAGCGTTGTCTCGGCCGTATGGCCTGGAGTGTGGCGTGAGACAAGGGGGTTTGACTTCGCCAACCCTTTTTAACATTTATTTGCATGAGTTGATAGCTGAGCTCAGCAGTACCAGAGTTGGCTGTTACATAGACGGTGTATGTGTGAATAACATTAGCTACGCTGACGATATGGTGCTGCTGAGTGCGTCCGTCTGTGGCATAAGAAAATTATTGTCTGTATGTGAGTCATATGCTAAGTCACACGGCTTAATTTATAATGTAAAAAAGAGCCAAGTAATGGTGTTTAATGTCCGAGGCAAGTGTACTAAAGAATTACCACCGGTATTACTAAATAATTGTATTCTGGATAGGGTGGATACTTTTAAATATCTCGGACACTATCTCACTTCTGATTTAAAAGACGATACCGATATTGAAAGGGAGCGGAGAGCATTGTCGGTGAGAGCGAATATGCTTGCTCGTAGGTTTGCACGTAGTTCACTCAACGTTAAAATAACAAAAAAACAAAAACCGACTTCCAAACTTAATAAATCTAAACTAAAAAGTAGAAAATAATACTTTTAAGGACTTTGTTAATTTTGAATTCGGTGCCAGGCCAGCCAGGTATTTTGATTATGTTTACAAATTGATAGATTAATCGAATATGTATCTATTTAGGGTTATTTTGCTTTGGCTGGCACCGACTTCAAAATTAACAAAGTCCTTAAAAGTATTATTTTCTACTTTTTAGTTTAGATTTATTAAGTTTGGAAGTCGGTTTTTGTTTTTTTGTTAAAAATAATTTATTTTTAAATTTTTAGCGGAAAGTAGATACGTATTGTGTTAATGACTATAAAAATTTACCTTCTATTATGAGGTAAACCTAATAGCCTGAAAGTATGTAACTATCGGTCCATAATTGCGTATTATATTGAAAGAATTTTCTTTAAACTGCTAACCGTTGAGGAGTTGTACCTTCCATCATCAGTTACGGTACGTGACTCAAATATCCATATAGCCTATAAAAGATTCGGCCGAGTATCGTTAATTTGCTCCTAAGAATTGAAGAGTTCCGATACTTTGTCATGGATCCCATCATCAGAACCTTACCAAACTCTCATCAAACTACCCTTGAAGTATATCCTTTCCATTAAAAAAAGAATCATCGAAATCGGTTGGCGTGATATTGAGTTATTCGTCCATTTGTCGCGCAAATCCTTAAGGCAAATTTAAGACTTTTATGGTTTTCTCATGGATACCATAGTCTGAACTGGAAAATATTAAAATGGGACCACATGGGAAGCACTACCTTTCAAATAAAAAAAGAATTATCAAAATCGGTTCACCCAGTTCAAAGTTATGAGCTAACAAACATAAAAAAAAAAAAAAAAAAAAAAAAAAAAAATACAGACGAATTGATAACCTCCTCCTTTTGGAAGTCGGTTGATAACATTATTTAGAGCATATTGTACATCTTTTTACACGTGCAGCCTATGGGCAGGATATACTCAAAAATCTTATAGTGCTCTCCGCGTTCAATACAATAACGCGTTCAGGGTGCTGTTGGGGCTCCCTCGATACTGCAGCGCCTCAGGGATGTTCGCTGAAGCGCGTGTTGATTGCTTTTACGCCCTCATGAGAAAAAGATGTGGGTCTCTGGTGCGTAGGGTACGAGGTAGTGCCAACAGAATTCTGAGCATGATAGCAAATAGACTGGATTGCATATACATTAATCGCTGTTGTGCCATTGCAAACGGAATGGCGCAGCGGTGATTCGTGTGTATTGTATTGTAACATTTAAAAAAAAAAAAAATGTAATAATTCAACTAACCTAGTATCTAAGAAATATTTTTTCGTTTACTAACCATAATGAGTCACTGGTCACTTGAATAAAGAATATTATTATTATTATTTTTTTGGTTTTTATTCTCAGCTAAAAGCTGGTTTTAAATGGCGGTTACGGGTCGAAACCAAGTAACCGTCATTGTAATAGGGGTTAATAAAGTGGATTAATATCATCCTGCATGAATTTACGAACAATGCGACATGTATTTAAAATGGCTGCTTTTTGTATATTAATATATGAGTTCGGCGGTAAGTCTAGAATTTTTAAGCTTTGATGTAAATGCTTTGGTATTATTCCGGTTGTAGAAAGTACTATGGGTATTATAAATACTTTATTCATCCTCCACATATTTGTAATTTCTTCTTTCAGTTCTGTGTATTTGTTTATTTTTATTATTATTATTATTATTATTATTATAATTGTGATTTGCGATAATATAAAGAGGTCACTTACTTATATTATCACTGTTTTATAAAACGGTAGTTAGATATCACTTTACTTGGTTATATTTTGAATAGCGATCCTGCAGCGCCCTAATAAGACGGATGATGGGTGCTTGGGTTGGGCGATTTTTATGATTTTTTGTGTAGGTATATTTTGTAGGTCTGAGAATTGGTCGTAGACTATTTTTTATTCCCCTGGATGATAAGGCCCTCTCCAGATTATTTTTTTTTATTTTTGGACCAAATTTTTATTTTTAGTTTTTTTTTTATTATTTGGCATCAAAAAATACAACTCTAAATCATCCTTCTACCACCAGTCCCTATTTTTGTATAGTGACTAGAACGCGGGCGAAGCCGCGGGATTTGCTAATTTTTACATCAAAGAATTTTGTCAGAAAATATTTTTCTTTGCTTAATGATTACTGAACATTTCATATATTATTCACTGCTGTCTTTATCTCAATGTAATTTAGATATAATAGTTTTTTATCATTCAAATTTATTTAATTACATAATTTAAAAAGGTAAACTCAAATCGGTATCTATTTAAAATTACAAAACCAAAATTGAACCAATACCAATAAATAATAATATAAATTAAAAAATATATATGTTGGGACACAGCACGAGTCGTGCGTCACAACTCACAAGTTTATATGAAGTAGGATGAACTAGAGAATCGGAGACTCTTGACCTTGAACTGACTTACAAAATGGCAAAATAAATATTTACACAAACTTATTAGATAACATGTCTTCAATTCCGAGATAAAATCCCTATTAGACTTTACTCTTATAATAAGTAACAAATGCCTACGAAAGACACAAGGACCTCCTCCTCCTCGAAGGATTACGCTGATGTTTCATGTTACACACTATGCATTTGAAGATTTTTTTAAGAAAACAATTGAATCCCTCAAATAATAATCACTTGACTAAATACTAATCAGTAATTAATTAATGTTCCGCAATATTAATTGCGATAAGGTGTAGAATACAAACGTAAAGAGTTTTATCTAATTATACAGTGTTTTAATCTATCAATGCTCTATTGGAAATTGTTGGGACATTATTACAACAGGGCCATCTAGTTCCGTGGTAAGCTACGAGGCTTGTTTTACGGATGCCAGATAGTTGAAATACTACGCATATAAATTTTTAAATACATACATATTAAAAATAACACACCCATGACTGGAGTACTAACATTCGTGTTCAACAAATGCATGCCCCCAGCGGGACTCGAACTCGCGACCGATGGCGTAAAAAGTAGGGACACTGCCAACTGAGCCAAACGTGTCGTCAAAATTAGATTCCATTAGTTTTCATAGTTTCTAGGCTCAGAACTTTTTTATTTGGTCTGAGTTTCTAGGTAACAGCTTTGATGACATTATACAAATGTTGGTAGGTTATCACAAGGAGGTTTTGTGTTATGGGGAGGCTACACATACACACGCCCGCATTAAAGATTCAGTATTAAATAAATACAACTTCATTTTAAAACAATATTTTATGTGTATAATACATCTACACTTAAATATATCTTACAACAAAAAAGTTACTATAAGCTATTATATTTTATTTTAATTTTTCAAACAATATGGTTGGATACTATACGGAATGAATAATAATGACGATATAAAAAGGAGTAAAGTAGGTACATATTTTGCTCTTCAAGTTGTTTTTATTTATATTTTATATTATCGTTGGAAAAAAATAACACCTAATACAATTATACAATATACGTAATGCTAAAGCAACGCAATAACTGCTTAGATATATGTAATCCTTATATAAAATAATAAAATATTTTATTTTGTTATTGTGTTATCACTTCGTTGTAGCGGTCACCGGTCCATTGTACTTACTTCCACTGATATTATATTGAACTGTAATAACTTGAATCGTATATCGAGTCTCATCCATTAGTCACACTTTTTCCAATTTTTTTTTACATTATTCTTCTTTAGCTCTTGCCTCTTAAATTATAAGATTTAAAAGATAGGTTTAAAATTGAACCTCACTTTCACTAACATTAAATTTAATCACAGATGGTATGAAATTTAGCCCACGAGTCACGACGGACATTGACGAGGTCTTCTACGATTTTTTTGTATAACCACAAAAATTAACATTTATAATTCGTTTAGTTAATAATCATAAATTATTATTTTTTTGTGTGGATATGCATAAATAATTGTCAATAAAATCGCATTTATATTTTTTACTTTATGATTCTCATATTTTCTGTTTTAAAACTGCGAGAACTTTTGTATGAACTATATTACAATGTAGGTATATAACTTCATACAAGCTCACCTTGACGTGAATTTTAGTTTTCTTCTACATGAATATTATACAACCCGATTGTATTGACGTCATTACATTACATCGTTTATCTTTTACAAATTATATTATGTAAAGCATATCTTTAAAATGCGCCAATTTTAAATTAGATTCTATTTGATCAATGAATCTATTATTGTAATATTAGGTATAATAACAATAATATATTATATCATTAGTCATACCTATGTAATATGCATGCCAAGCCAATATTTATTGGAAAATTGGAAAATTTCGACAGAGGCCGAAATTTAGTTTTTTCCTGTCTGTACTTTTTTTAATAATAAAGAAAAAATAAAAATCTAATATCATACTATCTTCCTTTCAAGGAGGTAAAATATAATAGAGATAAAAAATAATAGTGAAACATCGTGTCACAGTGTTTGTTATCGAACTCCTCCAAAACGGCTTGACCGATTTTTATGATATTTATTGTGTATTTGGTAGGTCTGAGAATAGGTCGTAGGCTATTTTTTATTCCCCTTGGTGATAAGGGTGGCACTCTCCAGATTTTTTATTTTTTATTTATTATTTATTTTTATTATTTTATTTTTTATATTATTTTATTTTATTTATTATATTATTATTTTATTTATTATTTTATTTTATTTATATATATTATTTTATTTATTATATTATTTTATTTTTTATTTATTATAAAAATTTGATTTTTTATTTTTTTATGATTTGGCATGAAATAATACTTATTACCCTAAATTATTACCCTTCTACTTGTAGTTATATTATAAGGCTTTCCTACTTTGAAAAACGTTAGTGAGGCGTATGGAGAAATCAAGAATATAAGAAGCAAGAACATCATTATTATTCCGAGGTTCAGAATTAAAGTGAGAGTGAGAGTAACTTTTTGCAGCTGAATGTTGAAAAATGCAGTGTTATATCTTTTACGAGAAAAGCTGGCAAGATCATTTTTGAATATCATTTGGATGGAGCTAATGTTTCCCGTGTAACCGAAGTTAAAGATCTGGGGATTTACTTGGACAGTAAGTTGACTTTCGTTCCCCATATAAACCGATCAGTGTCTAAAGCTTATAGAATGCTTGGCTTCATCATGCGTATAGGGAAGGACTTTAAAAGTTCTGCTACTCTGAAACTTCTGTATAACTCGTTTGTACTTCCTATACTTAACTATGGATCATTAGTGTGGAATCCGCATCACAAAATTCACAGTGATAACCTTGAGAAGGTTCAGGATAAATTTATTAAATATTTAAATAATAGGTCCTGTTCGTTAAATAAATATCTATCATTGTCTAACCGACGATTGCTGAGAGAACAGTTGTTTTTGTTTAAATTATCTAATAATATTATTGATTCCCCATACTTATTGAGCCAAATTAATATTAGGTGTCCCAGGTTATCCTTTCGTAAGAAGTTGCTTTTTGACCCTCAATTAACTCGTACTAAATTTGCTCAAAATTCAATCATTAATCGTGCTTGTAATAATTATAATGAAAAATTTACTAATGTAGACCTTTTTAATCATCGTGATGTATATAGTATTAAAAAAGAGTTTTTAAAATGTTTATAGCAAGTGTCATATTTAAATCTGCCTTTTCATATTATGTAAGTAGATCTCTGATTATATTTATAGTTAATGTACTTCTTTAGTTAAGTTTTCACATTTTTTTCATGTGAATTTTAGTAGATTATTTCTTGTTGTGCCTTTTTAGTATTAATTTTACATTTTTTTACATAATATTGTTTACTCTAGCTGTATAAGTTATAGTTTTAAGTGGAAACTTTGCTGGTGTGTGATTTGAGTTAGTTGTAATTACTTATAAGGATTTATACACTGTTTGTTTCCCAAAAATTAAATAAATAAATAAATAAATAGATGGAGCCCCCAAAAAAAATGTCATGCATACAGGTGTGAGGTGTTAGTAAGTAATACCCACTTAAGCCAAACGGAACCTACACCAATATTAATGGGGCGACGACTCATCCACAACGCTGATCTACCGACGAGACGCGTGATCTGCCAAAGCAGACCACAGCAACTAGGGAGTGGCCCACGCTCTTCCAGTTTAGACGTTTCCTAGAGTAGCTAGTACAAGCACACCGACAGATAGGGCTTATAGAGTTCGATTTGTGGCTATTTGATATTTACACTTATTTTATATTTATTTTTATGATATAGTTGTAAAATAAGGACCTAATAGCGCCATCTAGAAGCATCACACGTAAACTATTTATTTTTATTCATCCATCTTTTCTATACCTAGTTAACTAAAACGGTTAAACTCCTACTGGCAAGTCCCACAACCAAAGAGTATAGATAATATACTGGCCCACAACTAACTTGTCTAATCTAACTAATTTACGGAGTGTAGAGGTAAGGAGTACTATCTTAATGGAAGCCAAGTTTAAAATGTGCCCACCTGTAAACGGTAAATAATAATTCAAAACCCACCAGAATGGCGCTAGTGTAGCAAAAGAGTATGATATGATTTATGAATAAGCAGCTGTAAACTGAGTTCAGTGTGATAAACTAACTTGCTACCGTGGCTCCACCACGAATAAGATAGTATTAAATAAAATTCTTCGTTTAAAATTTACCTTGATGCTCTGCGCTACCCTAATTTAATGCATTTTGACGCACACTTCTTCATACACACAGACGATTCTCCTTACCTAGAGGTCGGATGGACCAAATATCCTCCCAGACGCACGAAGTATCGCTATGAATAATATTTAAGAATGGAAGCGTGATAATGGACTTATTGGTATTAATGGAATGTATAAAAATTTAGACTGAGATAAACTATAAGTAACGTTACATTGTTTATTATAAAGCGTCAGGTATAACTTAACGTACACGGAAAGTTTCTGGCAGTATTGTTTATAAATTTTTAACGATATACTCTAAAACAAACGTAAAAATCAGCACTGAAGCCTTAAGAAAAGTGAATACTATTTTGACTAAATTTTAGCTCCGGGTACTTCTTAATTAATTGGCCGTCGGTGGAAACTAACGGTCAAAGTCAAAGACCACTCATACTACCCATTCTATCTTATATATCTATGATTCTATCCCAAGAAAAGTCTGGTAGCGTGGGTCTAGGATCTCGGACGATAAGGAATTGAAAATAAAATAACTTACTTTTAAATAAATATTATATAGTCTATAGAAAAATCTGCCATAAGGTGAGTTTGTACTGCGTGTTAAGAAAAATACAGACGAATTGAGAACCTCCTCCTTTGTGGAAGTCGGTTGATAAATATCATTGTTTTCATTTTATGAATGTGTACCATGTGTACCATTTCTAAAATAGTCACAGGTATTTAATAAAATGTTAAAAAGAATTGGCGTTATTGCGTTCATACGTAGTTTAGCAAATATGTTTTTTTTATAAATAAATGTGGATTAACACCACCAAGCGCCTGCTTTTTAAGCATACTTAAATAGCACAAATTAGGACCTATTGGCCAATTTCTTGCATATTAAATATACGTACGTAACGTAAATAATGTCTTACCAGGGACTCGAACCCAGTACCCTACCAGCTGCAACTCTACGTGTTAGCCACGTTTCACAATTCAGTAACTAATTAATTTAAATTAATATTGTCATATAGGTAAATGCCATTTTAGTTTTAAAATTCAAAAACAATTACTTAATTTTTCTAATAATTTAATAGCTATCATTAAGACCTCTATTTACACTAAATATAGACAGAACAAAAATATATAAATAAAGATCTGTACACATTAAAACTAGATAAAGAGGGTAAAACAAATACACTGTATGAAAATGATTTCATTTTATTGCTCCACAAGGTCATAAGCTTTCAATCAAAACACACTTCGAAACCCAGCGTTACGATAATGTGTGTGCATAACAGAATGTAATTTTATATAGTATCTTAACCCTCTAATTATCAGGTACATTATATTAAAATCTGTCGTTTTGTTGAAATAACCCTATCCATGAATCGGGACATTTGTGGACCATCCTGTTTCTAATGACAAATTATGATTTTTTTGATCGTATTTCATTTTTTATGATATAGCATATATTTGGCTGACATTAGTCAGAATGTTCCACCATTGGCACGATTATGGATCAAGTCTAAATGGTCAATGACAATCCAAAAAACATAATCGGGAATGTTTCATTGGATTAGATAAAATTTTCTGATATAAACACACACAGTTCATAAACAAGTCTCCATTAACTCATAATACAGTCGCAACTGAATATATTATGTATATGTAGGGATTTATATACATATGAAAAAAAAATCTAAGTCAATTTTTCATACAGCGCCATCTGTTGATTCAATTTCTTATGTTATTTTAATACTGTTGTAATATAATTTAGACAATTTTAACCAATATAAATTAGAAATATCGATTAATAAATCAGACTTTGACGAGGCAAGAAATATTTGGTAAAAATAATACCTCAAGGCGTTTTTGACTCTACTTCATTTATAATTGAATCAAAAATGTTCGTCCTTTTCATATAAAATATCATTTAAGCCATTATAATATTTTTGGCAAGATAAAGTACATTTAATTATTTAATTTAAGTACTCTTAAAAAGATGGCGCTATAAGAAAAAAAATAGAAGCTGTAAATAATATTGGAAGATCTATTTTATCATCTTTTACATATTGCCATACTTCCATTTTCTATACATAGCACTTTATTGGCACAAGGCTTTACCGCATTCAATAAAATATATTAAATCACTTATCAGTTTTACACAATATGATAAATCGATAATTATTTTCTTAGATATCGATTTTCAAATCAATTAACTGACGTTCATTTTACATGTTTAATCTGTTCCATTATTTCACCAATCAGAGTCAGGCAATAAGTAAAAGATTAAGATATTACATTAAGATAAAACACTTTATCATAATATTTAAATTATAAAAATATGTATGTCAATGAATGAAAATACAAGGTTTTATTCATTTTGCGACTGTTATTTTAATGAACGTATTTTTATCATTCACACATTGAGATCACAGGAGTATATTATACCCTGGCAAATCACCAATCGCGCCTAACCCTGCTCAAGACATCCTTTATAATTATTTAAAACTAAAGCATGTTTTCAACATTGTAACAAATTAAAATTTAAAAATCTAAAAAATCAAGGGATTTTTTCCTTTGCATAGAAAAAAATTAGTTTTTCATCCTTAAAAAGATATTTTAATAGATTGTACCTCGGTTATGACATAAATAAGAAAATATTAAGTATAATTAAGTAAAAAGGAATATATGTAAATGTCAATAAAAGATTTAGACACAGGGTTATTAGCGCTCCCGCTATTTTAGGGTTAAAACAGCCTTACATTCATTCATAATGTATCATCATAACATAAGTAATATTTACATTATAACACTCTCACTGTCTTTTCATTAAAAATATGAATAGAGGAATACCAAAATAAATATACAACCTATTGAGTGTTAAAATAACAAAGTGTTGCTTTTGGCCGTATAATGTTACACCTTCGTTTATTCATATGGAAAATGACAAATACCACAGATTATGGCATACATTTAGCACCACATTATAAGACAGTGAGAGAATGTTGAAACTTTTCCATCGACAAATTATGTTACAACCTACATATGGATTAAAGCGTTAATTTTATTATAACAGATTGCGAACACATTATATTATATATAAAAATTTTGGAATCAAATACTTTGAAAATCTCGACTGAGCAACGTCAGCTTCATGTGAAAAGAACTTGAATTTTCGTAAAAAGTAAAAGAGACTACTTCAACAACAGCAAAATGGCTAAGCCATATTTCATTCCAAAACATAATAAATATTTTATAAATTTCTTATATAAAATAAAAAAGAAATAACTGTCCTTCAAAAACCAACACCAAAACGAAATAGTTGCCAATAAATAGTAAAATTATATTATTATATGTACAATTAATCACTAAGTTAGCCAAGCCAAAATTATTATAGCACCAAAATACGTGATCAACAACTGTACTGATAGAAAAGTTTCATACTTTACACCTTATTATACACATACCGACATACGGTTCGCTAATTAATCTATTTAATAATGTTTAAAATAAGTTATTCTTACACGCGCCTGTGGTACCTATTTGAATATATATTAAAAAGTAAATGGTAATTAATTTTTTTCTCGAAAAGTCTCTTGACTAGAGATACGATCTTATCTAGTACTGAAATACCGTAACAACTAACTACAACGTAACAGCACTCTGAAAGGAATATATTAAAAAAAAACAGTGTCTATACACATTTGAGCTTTGCCAAAATATAAAACAGTCGCTTTCAAAAGTGAAATTACATTTCACATTTTAAGTCTACGCCCAGGCACATTACTGGGTGAAATCGAAATAGCGCCGCCATTGTTATGTAGAACAGTAAAAATCGAAAATTTGATTCGATAAATCTTGGATTGTATTCCAATCTACAATTATTATACACGCCCCATTTAATTTGTTAAATTTAAATAAAATATATAAAACTGGTTTAGAACGTAGGGGTGTCAAATATCAACAACTGATCACATTGAAAAATAAGGCTTTTCTAAACAGCTAAGAAAATCACAAATTGCTCTCCGCAACGATACGTTTACAAAAAGGGTTTGCTCAGTCGCAAAATTAAAAATGCACTCTTACTGGCAAAGTGAAACTACACATAGGTATAATCTGGATAAAAACCGTCAAAATAAAATAGAAAATGCTAATAAAACCGCCATTACATTTGACGTATAAACATTTTAAATTGTGATGACAAAAAGACTATGAACTAACTTCATTATGCCGAAATTCGGTACGAACGATTTTTTGCGAAATACATTAACAATAAATTCTTAATAGACAGCAAAATTTATTATTAAACTTCGGATTGCATATATTTATTTATGTAGAGGTCTTTCGAATGATGGAGTAAAATTTTATCATATTTTGGAAAAAACTTTCCATAAAAATTATGATAGAACTTATTGAATGGCTTTAAATGAGGCCATTTTTATAGTTAAATGTACACACGCAATAAATATTCCTTTAACGCAACTTATGCAATCCAATGTTTAATTTTTACCTAGAATTAATTCAGGCAGTGATGATTTACATCGTTCCATTTTCAATTATTGCTCCAAAGTGCAGACCCGAAATTTCAGGTAGCCTTAAATGAGACTTGCTTACATTTTTCTTATTTAGCCAAATATTTTATATACAATGAGGTAGAACGTGGGGTATAACCCTTACTTTATATTATGACAGCTTTAATAAACGTATTCTAAGCGATTTTATTTCTAATTTTTTTTTGTATAGATTACGTAAAACTTAGGCCGACGTGTCGACATTTAATTTTGATGATTCTAGATACTATCGCAAGAATAGCTTATTAATTTCAATAATTGCAATATGTAACGTATTTGCTTTCAATTTCAACACAATATTCTTATTCTCATATTATAACGATTTTTAACAAGTCGCTCGCCATGAATATTTTTAACAACCTTCAGAGGTAAGTTGTACGTTTGAATGAAAATTATTTGGAAAATTCTAATAATTATTGTTATTTGGTATGACTGAGGTTTCTATACAGAGTTATTCAATAAACCGGGATCGTGTTTGTGTGAATGTATCGTAAGTATATTATAGTCTACTTGGTAACAAGAAGGGAAAGGAAATATATGTATATCGTAAGTTAATCTTAAAAATAACCCTGTATAAATTATGCTTATGGTTGTAGGTTTAAAACTATTTTACATAAGGTGAGTATTACGTTATATCGAAAAGCACAGATGAGGTTATACAAAAGGTAACAGTCGTACCTTCGAATGGCACACGTTGAAGAGACTACAAGAAAAACTGTAAACGATAAAAAAAATCAGTAAACTGTACTTCAGATTGTACATCCAGAAGCTATTTCTAATTGTAAATGTATGTTAGACTCGGTTGTATCAAAGATTGAGAACAACAACGGCAATTTACAACGGCACGTAACAAACGTCACTTTGTACTCGTACGTAGCGTTCTTTCACAAAAGCGCCTAACTATCACTCGCGTTGGTCAACACGGCGGCGGTTCTGTTGGAGACGCGTTGGGCTCGGGCTTTTCTGATCCATCTTCTAGAGCCCTAAGCCGTTGCTCTAACTCCCTCTCACGTTCTTCGAGCCTTGCCTCCCTCCTCGCTAATTCGGCTTCTCGCTCGTCTAACTGTCTTTCTCTTTCGGATAATCTGGCTTCAGCGTCCAGAAGTCTGGCAGTTAGCTCAGGATCTGAAGGAGGGGGCGAGGTGGATGACGTGACATCATCTACAGGGGGTGTCAAGGGTTTTAAAGCTACATTTGGCTGAAAGTCCTGCTCGAACCTCGTGCAGTCAGCCACACGGACGACTCGTTCGGGGTGTTGAAGTTCAGGTTCTCTCTTCCCCCACGGTCTAAAGGTTGGTACGGTTCTATACCGCAAGTGAGCGTATGGATCTAGATATATAGCATAGCTGTACTCTTCGCTTCTAGCCTTCTTTGGAGGTGACTCAGGCGGCTCTGGCTTGCAGACAACCGTCTCCAACACCTGGAATTGAGAGAATATAAAGTTAATCAAACGTTTAACCAGTTCGGAATAACTTAGGTATAATTTCGTCGTATTTTCTAATAATGCAATGAATTATTTATTTGAACTTAATGAAAGATGTTAATATTTAACTCTCCACACGCCTTAGAGTACATATCCTATGTACATCACATACACGGAACATATCATCGTAATTTCTATGAAGACCCAAGAGAATATTATTGTTTGTTAGTTCCCGTCTCACTGACGTCAAAGAAAGTTATGTTATAGCAAACTATTGCGTCGCGGTGAAAGTCGAATGATAAGGTGCATTTGTAGTCTACTGTGTCCGATAAATGGGACTTAAAGATAATGATATTTATAATTCAATACTAGTCGAAAAATGTTTACCTACATCGGAATATTATAAATACATAATACGTTGGGACATTATTACGCAGAACCATCGAGTTCCATGGTAAGCTACGAGGCTTGTGTCATGGATACCAGATAGTTAATTCACTACAAATATATAATTTTAAATAAATATTTTGTGTGAAACCAATTAGTGGGGTTTAGAGTAAAAAAATGTTTTAATACTTTATTTTATACATTATCTTCACTTATAATTTGGATGGTTAAAATAATACATTTAATATGTAATAACTTAACACATTAACTGTTCAAGTATTCTGATAATTAATATCATTACTTTCTATGCGTCATACATTCAACAATCGCAAAACTAGCAACTCGTCAAAATCCCACCCAACTTACGTAATGCAGGTTATGGGGGGAAGCAATGACGTGTTGTGTAGGGAGGGGTCAGGGGGTGGTGGACGGGGGAGGGTTATATAGGTCGCGGCCAGCCGCAGACGACCCCCAGACGAGATCTCACCCCGTGACGCGTTATTAAACAGTCTTAAGCCACAATTACTGTTTATGTACACTGTTGGAACTGACGTCTTTAAAAATGCACTTTCGAGTTCTATTAAAATTGATATAACCAATACTGTGGATAGTATTTGTTTGATTTTAAATTAAAAATAAGTATGTTTGTTATAATATAATTGTACTTATCACAATAAAAACATTATTGTAGTACTTTAAATCACTTAAAAATAACGAGTGACAGGAATGAGGCCATTTTATTTAAAGTATTCTTCATGTGCGATATTTATCTAAGAATACGTAAGTTCCCATAGATAAGGAGCCTCGAAACAAAGGTTTATAATGAGAAAACGTATATAAGCATGCGCCCATTTTAGCTAGACCCCACCCTAGATAGATTGCGTAGTTTTGTTTGGGCGGAGGAAGGTGGGTCAATGGGCACGCGGGGGTCAGGAGAGCTGGATTGCGGCCTACTTGCAAGTAATTTTGCTATGTTTGAGCACGTGCCAGTGTTTTTGTACCCGACCCGAGAAAAACGTGCTGGTGTTTTATGCTTTCTCTCATAATACTGGCCATGTAATACCTTGTACACCGGTAACATTCTTATCAAACTGATTTATTATTTAACACGCCACGGAATTTGTTATAATCAAAAAACCTATGAGTGGTATATTTTAAGGTATATCTTGGTAACAATGTGTGTATATAATTTAATGGTGTAAACTTAATCTAAATAATATATAAGTATATATATTCGAAAAAAATCGCAATAACTTTATTTTTATAATATTATTATACGATTTAACACGGACCAAGCCGCGGATATCACTAGTTAATAGTTATACCTATATTAAAACCTTCCTTGAGAACCCCATTGGTAAAAACAGCGTGAAAATCGGTGCAGTAGTTTTTGAGTTTATCACGAACACACAGACAGATTCCAAGACCTTAGTGGATTCTTAATTAATACCAATTAGGGTAGTTGCTAATTAACTATATTGATTTCTTATCGGCACCACTTATGTTTAAAAATGTAAAAAATAATTTCATATATTTTTCTATCATGAAGTGATAAAAGTGTCAACCTCAAATAAAAAAAGAAATTCATCATTGTTTTTTTTTATTACTTGTTATGTAACCGGAAAGTACCTATTTTATTTTTCGATAGATCGATAGATGAATTATACATTTTGAAAAAGTTTTAAATAAATTTTGAGAATGATTTAATGAAATTTTAATTATTTAAGTGATCTAAAACTTTTTTTTAATTTTCAAAAAAAATCATCTCGTTATTTCTAAAATATAATATTTAAATTTGAAACGTACAATTTCGAAGATAAATGTATCACTGATAAATTTAACTGCAGCCCTGACGCTGACGTGAAATAGACAACACATAATATCTGCGTCCATTACTGAACGAACTGACATCTCATAAGCTTTTAGTAGGGTTGTCTTTAATATGTAATATATTTAATGTAGTAGTCTATAGAGATTATGTAGGTAGTACAAAAATATGTAAAACTTGTACAGTCTGTCAAGAAAGTCATGAAAAGAATAATTTGGGAACTACTGCTTTTAATAATACTAGCAACACTGAATAATTGTCAAACTGCGTACCTGAACTGTCATAATATCGTAGCTTTGTGTTTGATGTTTTACAATATTTTTGTGATAATTAGAGTCAAAAATGAAACCGTTTTATAAAAAAAGTATCAAAACCTTTCAGTCGAAATTAATAGGGATACCATGTTGGTGGCGCCCTCCCTTTTTTTAATGACTTTCTTGTCAGACCGTATATTACTATTTAGTTTAAAATTATCATGTCATTGTAATTAATAAATAAACATAACTGTTATTGACATGGTAACATTTTCTATGTTTGAAAAAAAATCCTAATGGAATCATCTGACAACCCTACCCACCGTCAATGAACGTTTGTGTTGACAGTTCACGAAATGGCGCGAAATCCCGCCATGTTCTGTGCACATCATCATTCGTCGCTTAATTAAAACCTTTACTCGGCTTCGATGCCAGACGTGTTTATAGCTGTTCTTCAATGAAACTATAGTTTGTTTTATCTGCATGCCATTAAGATTTTATAGCTATGGTCTATTTAGACACGATTGGTGCGCATGCTTCATTCTTATCCATTAGAACGCTTTTTCTTGCAAAACAGAAATGTTCTTAGTCATGCCACATGCATACACTAATTATTATAGCTTTATTATACAAAAAACTTTAATTTTATGTAAAAAATAATAGCTAAGTTAACATTTTACGATCTATTAAGATTGTAAAACTAAGGCGCTAATGAAGAATTATTCTAAGGACTATAAATGCGCCTTGGAACGTTAATAACTTAATTAATCCAAATACAAAATTCAAATATAATAACCAAAATTCTATTTAAGTTGTGGCTGTTTATGCCTAAAATATTTTTCGTAATAAAAAGCTAGTATTCAGAAACAAGACCCGTGATAATTTTCATTTTATTATCTATATTGAATCGAACAAAAATATGTAAAGTAACAATAAAGAGAATGTTTCATTATCAAATACGACTTGTAAGTAAATAAGATATCGATTCTCAATATCTACGCGAAAAACACTGTAGTCTGCGTACAGTCTAAAAAGCGATAATAGCTTTGATAACTTTTGTTAGCGCTGTATTATGAATTTCTCACCTTCATTTATCATTGTTCGTATGACAAAAACAAGTTCGTCGATCGCCCCTATACAAAGTCACGTTTTTGTTTTCACAGTCAGCTAAAAATGTATATTTGTTTTACAAAATTTTTATAGCATCTGAGTATATTAAATATTTCAAAGCTTAGCTCCATAACGTGGCACGGTAGAAAATTTCTGTCGCTTATAATGTGCGATGCAGATATTAAATATCGTGCTTTGTCTCAATCAATTTAAAATTTAAATATTTGCCTAAATGTGCATTTGGTTCACTGCGATCGTTAATAAATTTACTAATGCTTATCGGTTATTCTAATAAGTTAATTATACATATGTAATAAAATGTTTAAATTGTATTTATATAGCTAATAATTCTTTTAAAGTACCTAGTTACACTATGTGTAAGCTACTCTGCATTAGTCACCATGTTTTTACATGAAGATGCCGTCTTGCTATAAAGTTTATTGATTATCCGAAAATACTATCACGTAAAATACCGCCTACTGTTCTCCACGCCCAGACGGAAAGCTCTGCCGGGCTTGGCTCGATATAAATATCTATTACGCAAGCCGCCGACGCATCCCCCTTTCAGGCAGACACCCCCCACGAAACACCCTAGAACGACCAAGGTCATCAACTAATTCAAATTATTTCATGCGAAAACCACCCCTAAAATTGCAGTCTAGAGGCGAATTTGGTTTGACCAACTAAATAGTCAAATTTTAACGAAAGTTGCGACGTATTCATATGGCATAGCGGACCAAATTCCTTTGTAAAGGATTGTAGCGTAGTATTTTGTGTAGTATAGTTCTGTGCAATCAATGAGTTTCTGCCTAGCTACATGAATTATGTATGAAGTCACTCATTTAGACGGCGGATTGTTTCAAAACAACATTTCTTACTAACTCCGTAGAACATACTACGAGTTCAGCTGCTATATTCGACATAAGATTTTATTAATTCAAATTGTTATACATTTCGTGAAAATATTGTGTTGAACAGTCAAATATGAAGTAAATACATTTATCTTACTTCCAAATTTAACAAATTATAAATTTTATATAGAAAACCGCTATGAAAATTCGCCTCCATCGAATTTCTGGTGCTAGTACAGGAGTATTGTAAATACTTGATTCAAATCCTTCAAAACAAAACTGAATGAAATTACTAGTAGGGAATATAATTAAGTTGTTGTTGTGAAATGTAGCATAGATAATAGGTTAACGCCTATCATTCATCGATTTGTCTTTGATCTGCTTCAGTGAATCAATGGGAATTGAACTACCATCGACAAATTGCCGTGAGACCATGGTCACCATGGAAATTAAGATCTTTGTTTTATAATCAACAAGCTTTTATAAAAAAGACTTGTTATTTTGCTTTGAATGATCTCTACTGACTACTCGTGCGTGTATTTATGGTTAATTCATAACTACTAAGCATCGCTTTCGCTTAATACGCACTAGGTTTTGTTTTTTTTTTTTTTAACTTTAGTCTTTGATATCGTTAGCTAGCAGGTAAAAAAATATTTTATGTTTGTTAAACGTGACGTATTGTCGTACGTATTTACTTGTCTCTTATAATCAAACAATAACATCAATTAATAACATCAATCTATTTTTAGGTAGGTTATGTTAGGTAGGAAGGTCGTACAGGCTACAGCGCCTTCGACGTGCGTTCACCTTGTCGCGGTGAGGGGGCTCATTAGACCTTACAAGTCAATAATGCAATTGGAATCAATTTCGAGACGCTTTAACTTTATTACGTCTAAACTAAGCTATTTTAATAAGCAGTTATATGTGCACTCCCGGAAAAATTTGACGATTATTAAAATAGTATCACATTTTTTATTTTATTTTAAACTTATTCATTTTAGACTTCCGAGCTAAGTTTAATCCGCACTCTGTTAAACTTTTAAGTTCTTGAATATAAGTAAAAGGACTAAAAATACAATGTTGATTCTAAACCAAATAAGGACAAGATGGCACTGCGTCAAATGAAATAAAAGATACAGCGTCACGACTTTCGCCCAAAGTCCATAAAGGCAATTTTTTATCCGAATCGAGGACATATTTTCCCACACATCCAAGCTCGTATTAAGTTTTCCAAGAAACGGCCTAATGTGATCGTCAGATCATGGTAATAAGTTTCTGGAAATGATCTCTGGTGATAGGGCTGCCAGATACACGTTATTCTTTTACGGGTAATTTTAAAAAATGTTTACATGTAAACTACTAAATAAAATCGTAAATAAAACGTTTACTTTGTCTAATAATTAGTATTTATTAGTTTTAGATATAAATAAGAGTATATTACAAATATTATTAATATATTAAATGTAAAAATCAAAAACATGTTTTAAGTTTAACAATACCTATTTCTTCTTAAGCAGATCTGGCAATACTGGCTGACTGAAAGTGGTGTTTTACACCGATGACCGATGATTATTTCAACGCTTAATTGAGCTACGAGGAATTATAAATGTTTTACAAGTTTTGCCGTACAAAATACACTTTTTTGGTCGTGATTATATGTTATGTTATAATTGGTCAAAAATAATTAAGTGTTCGGTGTAATACATTCGCAAATCGCACAGTAGCTGCTGGAATTAAATTTGACAAGGTTGCTACTTTAAAGGAAATTTTATTTCAATATATATTTTATTTTGACAGACACACAGATAAAAAAAACCGTCAAAATTTCTAGATATCCGCTGAAAATAATTGTATTTTTTCGAAAATAAAGTTCTATTTTGTTCTTTTCGCTTATGAATTAAAATTCATTTATTATCCATTGTCGTTTAACTATAGATAAAGTAATTTTAAACTTGTGAAATATGTATGTGTTATTTACTTCTTATAAGGAGTCTGAGGCCCTGCGAGTAACGACTACTGCTCGGCTTTGTACAATTGACCGCTATATATGGAAACGTTGTACGTGAGTAGTGCTTGCTTTCTCTTACTAACTAAATTTAGTACCTATGAAAGGAAACGTACCTATTTGCTTTAGGCACCTGGGGTAATTATTTAGAGTACCCGCTACCTAAAGCTACGTTTACGAAATAACATTATTACAGGTTGTTGCTGATATTTTGATGTTAGACAGAAATTTAGATGTACGTGTTTATATATTATGTATCTTCCATGTATTTTTCATATATTACGAGTATATTTGACTGTTGTAGACACGGTTGGCTCAGTTTGAAGTGAACTTACTGCTATGCCCGTGGTCGTGGGTTCGAGTCTCGCTGTGGGTATTCATTTGTGATGAGCATTAAATGTTTGTACTACAGTCGTAGATGTTTATATTTATAGTTTGTTTTTATTTAAAGTTACATAGGTGTAGTGTATCAACTACCTGGTATTCATAACTTAGCGTACCTTACAATGGAGCTAGATGGTGCTGTCTTGACTCTTGATGTTCCAACATATTTATTACACCACACATTAAAGTGTGTTTTTCGATTAATAAGAATTTGTTATTTTATGTTGAGTTTCTTATTATGTCTACAAAAAACGAAATGCTGTAATTTGGCTGAATTTGAGGGCTGTGCCGATTCATTTAAATGTTCGAATACAGTTTAGAAAAAAAAAATGCCAAAAAATTGAAAAATAGTTGAAAACTGAAAGACACCTCCTTTTCTATAAAATAGGATTTCTGTATGATCGCGAGTATGACGAAGAATTTCATTGAGTGGACAGGACGTCTGTCGGTCATATAAGCAGCTTAGTTAAACTATTTAAAGCTAATTTTATCATTTTTATCCCGAGGCGGAACACCATGACATCGTTCAACGGCTAATCTTATACGTAGTTTGTACGCAGCAAAAGTACCGGATTTAATTAGACATACAAGTGGCGAACACGCTCTGCACTCCGCGTCCGTCTTATCAGAGATTCGATTACTATCAAAAACGGCTGAGCCACAAGAGAAATGTACGCTATAAATATATATTTGCGATAACTTTCATGTGACTTTTATAACAATGATGATAATATTGTTTAGTTACTGGCAAAAAGGTCACATATTTTGTGTTCTAAAATCACTATTATCGATATTTATGTACCTACTAAATTTTAATAACCTGGTTGCTAATGTTTATAATTATAACTAAATTTTGAATTATTTAATTTTAAATAGTAATAATAGTCCTTGGCAATAAAGCAAGTATTATATACTGCTAGCCCCGCACGCAGGATTAAAATTTAGGATTATATGATTTTTTTGATGCCAAATCATAAGAAAATAAAAATTAAAAAGGTCTAAAAATAAAATATCTGGAGAGGGCTACCCTTATCACTTAGGGAAATAAAAATTAGCCTACGACCTATTTTCAGACCTATCAAATACACACAAAAAATTTCATTATAATCGGTCAAGCCGTTTCGGAGGAGTTCGATATTAAACACAGTGAAACGAGATTTCTATATATTAGAAAATAAACTCGAACTTAATTTTATTAATAAGCTCATAATTATAGTAAGTACTGAAGCATGGCTTAGGAGTTAAGAAATAAATCAACTTGTACGGCACATTTACCACATCACTCCGTCTCTATACAACCGGTATTGCCGACCCTACTTGAAATAAAAGCCTATTATAAAAGGTCTTCCCACACTATTCAAGGCTTTATCCTTTATTTCCCAATAGGGCAAACATATGTATGTGTTACTACACACATGTATCACCACTTAATACGTGTTTATGCAGTAAATGTAGCGTCTACTATATAAAAATCGAACTATTCCGAAACGGCTTGACCGATTTTATGAAATTTTTTGTGTATGTTTGGGAGGTCTGAGAATTAGTCGTAGGCTAATTTTTATTTCCCTAAGTAATAAGGGTGTTCCTCTCCATTTTTTTTTAGTTCTATACTATTTTTTTATTTTTTTTTTCCCAATTGGCATCAAAAATATATTAAATTTTCATCCTTATAACCCAAAATTTTCATCCTTTTATCACCAATGTACGTTTCTGTGGATTATAAACCATATGGGTACAGTTTATACGTAACAGAAATACGTTCATTGATAATATTATATAGAGTAGTGAATAAGTAAGCCATATCTAAAGAAAGTTCTGTAATTAATGCTAAAAATAAGAATATTTCGCTATCAGAAAATGGTAGGGCCATCCAGAATCATGATTACAGGAGTAATAAAACTTCATCTTCGCGTGCATTTTGTTTTCCAGAGGTTTAATTTAAAAATACAAATAATATAGAAAGGGTAGAGTTCAGTGATGGAACAAAAAGAAGTATCGTAATTGGAATTATAATTGAAACTTTCATAGAAAACTTTGCCGAGATATTAATTTGGTTTGACTTTTAGCATAATTGGATATCTTTTCTTGAAAAGCAATAAAATAACAACCGAAGTTATGTGCTAATAATTCAGACAATTACCTTGACAATTTAAGGCCTCTACACACTATGTTTGTTAAACGCACTGACGACGAGAATATGAAAATGCATATTCACCCTTGATGAACATTTAAAACGCAACTTTACTTGTATTCGTCTTAAAATATATAAAAACAATCTAAAGAATAGACAACCTCCGCATTTTTGAAGTGGGTTAAGCAGTGTGGGAAATCACTCGATTTCGCGATCGTAGATGGCGCGTTCAAAATTCTTCGTGTGTATATAGCCTAAGCCAATTATTATATTATACATTATACAAACATATTAAAAAGCCACAGAGTAAAATTTAGATAAATAACATAGAAAATAATTGAAACAGAACAGCAAGATCAAACATGATCAAACACGCCAATACTATTCGGCGCCGAGCTATTTATAGGTGCTCGTAGAGTCGTAAACAATTAACTCATTCATAATATAAATATCATGTTTTGATTTTTATTCCCTACGATTCGAATACTTTACAGCATTGTTATCTGAATTAATAACCGGTTTATTTATTCATATAATATAGAACCGATAAAACCAGATAAAAACAATTTTTCGGTTTTTATAGCGATATAAATGATAAAACGAATGAAATTTTTAATGAAATAAATATGTTGGGTTATTAAATATTAATGTATATCATCATCTAGTTCCATGGTAAGCTACGGTCTACAAGTGTTGTGTTATTGATACCAAATAGTTAAATACCCTAAACATATATAATGGGTACATATTATAGATTTAAACATCCATGTCTCGAGAACAAACATTCGTTCTCATCACACAAAAGGGTGTCCCCAGCGGAACTCAAACCGCTGGCACAGCAAGCTACGAGTGAGTACAAACTGAGCAAAACGTGTCGTCTAATTATTTTTAACAAAAAAAAAACGACTTCCAAACTTAATAAATCTAAACTAAAAAGTAGAAAATAATACTTTTAAGGACTTTGTTAATTTTGGAGTCGGTGCCAGCCAGGTATTTTGATTATATTTACAAATTGATAGATTAATCAAATATGTATCTATTTAGGGTTATTTTTCTTTGGCTCTCCAAAATTAACAAACTACCCTTGAAGTATATCCTTTCCATTAAAAAAAGAATCATCGAAATCGGTTCGTGATATTGAGTAATTCGTCCATTTGTCGCGCAAATACTTAATGCAAATTTAAGACTTTTATGGTTTTCTCATGGATGCCATTGTCAGAACTGGAAAATATTAAAATGGGACCACATGGGAAGCACTACCTATCAAATAAAAAAAGCATCATCAAAATCGGTTCACCCAGTTCAAAGTTATGAGCTAACAAACATAAAAAAAACATACAGACGAATTGATAACCTCCTCCTTTTGGAAGTCGGTTGAAAATGATTATTATTAATTGTTTACATTCCTTTGTTTCTATTTATCTGATAATAAATGGATAAAAAGTTTGTTTTTTTTTTGTAATCTGTATATAAAATTTTGCATACGAGACGTTGTAGAATGTTAATCGAGATGTTTTGACGGTACCTACCTACCACGAGGCACGTATACCTCTCGTAGGTTGTAAACTACATTATTTTTTATATGGTCTGTTTTTTACACGGTGGTCCTCTTTGGTATAACAAAATTGATTTTATGTACTTATAAGTAATTTTTCAATTATATGAAGTTGTAGTGTGACATCTTCAATGTTTTAAAATAATATTTAATACGTCTTAATGTTTGTGTGTTCACAAATTACCGACTTTCGAAAAAAGGTGTACTATATTTTCTGCAGATACATACATGTTAACGCTAATTTATGTGAAAATCGTGCAAAACATAAGCTTTTTCCGAGTATATTATTTTGGTATGTTTACATAATATATAACACTACATATGATGAAATAAAAAACCTCCGATGCTTCTATCTGTTCGCGATAAACTCAAAAAATTACTGCACTGATATTCATGCTGTCTTCATCAATGGATAGAGTGATGATCGAGGAAGGTTTTAGTATATAATGTGTCAAGTTTCTGTATACATTTATTAGCGGAACCCGAAGCTTTACTCGCGCTAAATCGCTAGTTAAAATTTAAAGTAAATGCTACGTATATTTGTTTAATTCATAAGTACTATGTATTTTGAAGAAAGAGCTTACCTCTCGTTAATATTTACTACGTGTCTGATAAATATTGTTGTCTGTTTCAAACATCAACATAACAGTTATTCACTAATTGCATAAATAATTATAAGTTAAATAAAAACACGATTTTTAACATTCTTGTTAGTCTGTTGTTTCCCCTTCTGAAACGGCTGAACAAATTTTGAAGATACTTTTACCAGATATCAATTATTATAAGCAGTATTTAGTTAAAGAACTAACTAACTTGTTCAGTTATCATAAGCATTTCCTCATACTTGTAGATCATATTTTATTCTTTTGGATTTCCCAAAAATCATCAAGAACTAATAACATTTCTTGGTATTCATTAGAAAATATTTTGCTTATCCACTTCCGCTTGATAATTGTCCGTTAAGTCTTGGT
Organism: Boloria euphrosyne; assembly: GCA_951802675.2. NCBI lineage: Eukaryota > Metazoa > Arthropoda > Insecta > Lepidoptera > Nymphalidae > Boloria > Boloria euphrosyne. The sequence continues at coordinate 2,025,611 of OX637885.1, read as the reverse complement.
CAGGAGCCAATGGTCATCAATTAATTGTTTGAAGTTTGATGTATTAGTTGCGACGGACAACGGATGTTTGTGGAAATTCGAAAATGCTTAGCATTTTAAATTTTTTGACGGAACCGGAACAAACAGTCATTCCGCTGGTTATTTTAGAATCTACACTTGAATTTAAATGGCATTTTAAACACATACCGTTTTTTATCAATCAAAAAACTATAAGACGTAATCAGTTTGTAGTAAATGCGGTAGCGGGTTCGAATCCTGCTGAGGAATCCTATTTGTATAATGACCTGTCAAGAAAGTTAATGTTTTATAATATGAATGTATTCAAAGTTATATAATTGTGTAGTATATCAACTATCTGGTATGTACATAACAGAAGCCTCGTAGCTTAGTAATTAGTAAATTACTATAGAATTAGATGGTGCCAATGTACCAACATTTTACATGTCTCTTACACATATGTAAACTTAAATAACACTAGGGATATAGAGTAATCTTTAAAAGCATCCATAAAAATGTCAAATGCTTCTTACATGTGTAGTGAAATATTTTATCGGCATTTTTATACATTCTGTCAAATCTGTAAATCATGGATACACGTGCCAACTCTACATATTACATCGGCTACGTCATCGTTCTCTTTATGTCCAATATCCATAGCAAAATTATACAAAAAAAAACAATTCTGGTTTTTCGTATAATAAAAGTTGTATAATTAAAAAAATAATAGACCAGGGTGTTCCAAAAGCATAACTTTTACCGTTACGACTCTTTGTTGTTTTGATGGGACATTCGTTAATTCAAGGAAACGTTTTCATTGATTTCGTTTTTTGTCCATCATGGCTTATGGAAGATGGACTTCTAAGAACATTTTATTTATGGTTTATGAGAGTTATAATATGTTTTTATCAATTTTGATTGTTCTAAAATCTATGAATAACCATTAGACACGGGACTAGAAAATGCCGAAAATCGTTACGTGCCTATTTCAATGGTTTGGTCGATTATTGATATTGCTTACACTTTAAATGCAATCAACTGACAAGTAAAAAATATATATAATACAGATTCTGTAGTAATTAGAATTTTTGTCTGTCTGTTCACGAGAAAACCACTGGACAGATTTGATTAAATGTGGTATGACGATAGCTGAATATCCGAGAATTTACTGCGGAAAAAATCTTACCTCTGAAAAATGTACTAATCTTTAAAAAATACTTTGGGAACCCCACCAATATGCGGACACCCGCGTAGCTAGTGTTAAACAAAAAATAATTGTTGCATATTAATTTGCGTACTCATGGAGTACTAACTTATCAATTGGTATTGTAAAATAGGTCAGCATAATCTGACATTTTATCACCAAAACCAAAAACGAATACAAACTAGTTCCCAGCGCTATCTTTTTTATTTTTAAAATCAAAGTATATTATAATTTACAATTAAAAACCACTTTATTACAATTTTAACATAGTAATTGAGGAATGTTGTAAAAATGAACTGTCGTCGCAAGCACAATTTACAATGTTATTATTGATATAAGAGCGGAATAGGTTGCCAAAACATGTATTTATGAGTAACGATCGTTACGAGTGACTTATACGAGATGATTGGCCAAGAATTTAGCACTTGGCCGCAAATATCATGGCATAATTTCGTTTCTAAATTGAATGTTTTCATTTTTTTGTGATTAATCATATAAAATATATACTAAAATTTAGGTATCAATTGAAAACTAAATTGTTAAGTAGAGGTACAATGCGGCGTTATTTAACACTTTATTTTTCGACATAAAGTAAGTTCATTGCCTAATAGCTTGCGCCAAATGCCAATATAATATATCATATCAATTCTAGGCTAATAAATATGGTTATTAACACACAGGCACTGCCTAGCTCCATGATAACTTACGAGGCTTCTGTTATGGATATGGAGATATTTGACGACACATATATAACTACAATAAACTGATCTTTTAGTTTTTACATAGTTTTCCATATAATATCCTTTGTAGTTTAGGCGATTAATAAAACTTAACTAATTTGATAATAAAAAAGGGGATTCCCAAATTAAGCCACGCTACGGTTTATATTTACGGCAACCTAATGAATGTATGCTTCAGGCATTTGGCTTCATATTATTTGGCGAACACATTCGCTCGTACATTCCTTCAAGCTGATCCGACGATACTGAGAACTATCAACAATTACTGAGAACGCGTGACAAAATATTTTCGACGAAAGTGAAGTAGTATTTTTCCCAATTCTTGTCTTTGATGTTACGAGAGGAACGTGTTTATTTATTTTCATTCTAAATGATTTATTATTCGTCGATCAATGAAATTTTATTAGTTTTAATTAGTTTTGTGTGGTGGTATCACCAAATTAGATTTAAGAAATTCGTGTATAAATATATGCTAAAAGCATATTATAAATCTTAACTTTTTAGCCGAGTAATAAAATAAAATTCTTTCCACTAGAGCGAGGTCATAAAATGTACGCGCACATTAAAACACGTAATTAAATAAAGAATGCGTGATTTTCGTATCACAAACAATTTTTCTCCTGAAGTGAGAGAGGCATTATAACATTGTCAGTGTTGCCAACATTCCGAAATACCATCGAGTAACGACTGACAAATACGAAAGAAATGAACGAAGTTATGAATCACTAAACAAATAAAATTTTATTTATAAACCCATATTTGCATATTGAAATTTTTTAATACTAGCAACCTAGCTTGAGTCATCATCATCACCATGGCTTTACAACCAAAGGCCTTTGCCTGGTGAATTTTGATTTTTGGTTCTCGATGTTTCGAATGGGGGAGCAATTTATATTTTTCTGTCTTCTTTCAGTTTTATTACGTATTTTTGTTAATAATAATTTTAATTTGTTTTCACTTATAATACGATGCAAATGAAATTTGATTTTATTATAAGGAGCTTGATGTTATTTTTTATTGATACATTTGTTTTATAGATAAAAAATATTTTTTTAACACGAGTTTTGTAGGCGTAAGATAAATCATGTGAAATACGATTTAGGAAAGCCTGTTTCGAGTGATCTCAATATTTTTATAAAAGTTCTAGATCCCATAATATTAATGTACATAAGTTACATATTATGCAAATACTTTCAAATAATATTTGACAAAGATTATAAAGATTGAAGCATACCAGTTTAATCACAAAACAATACTGCGAGCAGATCATATCTTAATATAGAATAGATGCCACAGATTATATAATAGTAAGTTATAGTACTTAGAAAGCTCTTTTATAGGCTGAAGTTCCCTTCCGGGTTATCGAACCCTCACCTGTAAGCGTAGAGCGGCTTTAATTTAGGTAGCGTTAGTTATTCACTTATCCTACATTTTTATTATTGAATACTTTGCGCAAAGGTAAGCTTTAAATTTTTAATTAGATTACTGCAGTAGTTTTACAATTACGGATAGCCGTAGAATTTTATATGTATATGTTAATAAAAATTATATTATTTATGTCTGTTTGTAAGTCGTTATGGCGATGAAACTTTGTGTATATGTCTGCAAAGGATATAGAAAAGATTTTTGGCTTCTTAGTAAGTACATTGTACATAGCAGTTAAAACTAAACTCAAAAAAGTATATATATGTGTCTGTATAATAACTTTACGTCAGGACAAAGCCAGGAAGGATCGGTAGAATAGTAATAAGTATGTTTAAACAAAATAATGAAAAGAAATACCTTGTTTTATTTAAGTTAATTATAAAATTGTTCACGTAGAATAAGATTTGTTTCTATAAAGCTTATTTTTTCTTTTATAAACAAGATATCAAACAACAGTTCAATTAACTCGCAGGGTGGATAAACATGTTCGTTCTTCTTTCAATCTTTTATTCTATACACTATACAGTATAACAAGTTCTACAGAATCATTTCGATTTTTGTCTCTTACCCTCGCTTTGTTCGGGTTCGTTTCTGGATACGTTTTTTTAGTGAAACCCATATTTCATTTCTAAAATAAAGCCTTAGTACTGTCTATATCATCAATTATCAGTGAAAAATCTGTCCAGCCGTTTCAGACATTAGCAAGCTGACAGACAAAATTTTTAAAATTGTATTTTTCTTTTAAATCGTTCTCGTGTCTTACAAACAGACACTTCAATGAACAGATTAACTATGGCTTGTGGGTTTTTTTGATTAGGATTATCTATTAATCACAGCTAAAATACATCTAATATATATAAAATCTCGTGTCACAGTGCTTGTTATCGAACTCCTCCGAGACGGCTTAACCGATTTTTATAATTTTTTTGTGTATATGTGGTAGGTCTGAGAATAGGTCGTGAGCTATTTTTTATTCCTCTAGGTAATAAGGGTGGCTCTCTTCAGATATTTTTTTTTGGCCAAACTTTTTATTTTTGCTTTTTATGATTTGGCATGAAAAATTCTTATAACCCTACATTTTCATTCACCGGGCGCGGGCGAACCCACGGGAATTGCTAGTAAATATATAAGCGCTTACGTTCTACGATTTTATCAGGAAGAAAAATGTATAAACTTTTATCAGTATTCCGTATGTTTTAAGGCATTAGTTTAGGTTTTACTTTAAAACCAAAGAGTAGTTTCAACTTTCAACTTTTCTCGCATAATTATCAAAAATAAACGTGTTAATATATAAATTAATTAATTAGAAAATAACTTCGTAAGAATGTACAAAGTTTCATTACTGGGAAAAGTCACCGATCATATTTCTAATAATCATAGAAGTTGAAAAGGTATTTTCACGACGGAGTACGTATTGGCAACGTATGTGGCAGCTGCTTGGCATGTCCACAATGTAACGTGGAATGTCCGTACAAATTTAAAAAATAGTAAGATCATCAAAATAGAAAATATAAATCTACGAACACCTAGATAACTCATAGATAAGTGTATGAGACCGATTTGAAAATTTAATTTCCAACATAATATATAATAAATGAGTACAAATATATATAAATGAATATGTTGGGATATTATTACACACAACGCCAGATACCAGATAGTTGATACACTACACATATAAGTACACACATATTATAAATATAAGCACCCATGACTGGAGTAGGTCCTAATATTCATGCTCAACAAATGAGTTGAACCAGCGGGACTTGAACCCGCGACCGATAGCGCAGCAGTAGAGTCACTACAAATTGAATCAAGCGTGTCGTGAAATACAGCGATAAATATATATAAATATAGCGATAAATATATACCTACATCAGTTTTAAAAGATTTATTTGTTTTTTTGATGCATTGAATCCGCGAATTTCTCTCTGCATCTACTCAGTCAGATTGAAAAAAAAGTAACAACTTTTTAGTTTTTTTTTATTAAGGTCTGTTAGACTATTTTAGACCACACCTCGACCTACGAGAACAAAGCACCAAATTAAAGGAGACGTATGGATAGAGAATTACGTTAACGAATATTATAAAGTAACCACTTTTTGTTCTTGACATTGACTCTACATGTACTGTTATCATTACGAGTACACTTCAATTGATACATAGATAGAGTTAAACCTAGTAAAATGTAAAAGATTAAACGTTATTTTCGTTTCTCATTCGTATAATATATTTTTTTATCATCCAGCAATATCCAACATAACTTAAAAAAAAACTAAAAAAGGCCGAATGAAAAGTTAGTAGAAGTTGCTAATCTATATAGAAAAACATTTTAAATGTTTATCTGTCTGTCTGTTTCAACTAATCTCTGAAGAAGTGGACAGATTTTGATGGAACTTATCCTATCAGATAACAAATGTTATAAGGAGTAACTTCCCCTACTTTTATTTTAGAAAAAGAATAAGGGTTACGCTCAAAAAAAAATCAGCCTAGGCGAGGACATGTACCTAGATAAGGTACCTAGGTCCTAGGTAGAGAAGCGAGGGTTTGCAATTTGCATCTCGAAAACGCCGATGTCACGTCACCGGATGCAGGTAGCGTGATAAGGAGATATCCTCCATAAAGCCAATACGCTTTGCTGATTAAGACATGATAGCTTTGTAAAACCGTCAGTTTTTCAGTGCTTACAATACAATAGAATAATCTAAAATGCACGTGCACAAGTTTGTCACGTGCACGTGTTGCTTAAGGACAGATACTTGGTTCACATTAGTAGCAATGGTGTCATGTACTTAGGTAGAATAAATTAAAGCGATTCTGTACTTTTTTAGCACTAAAATGACATTTTAATTGAATAAACGTAATTTTAATACTGAAAATGATCGTAACCAATGACCATTGCTCAGCGTCTAGACGCACTCACGTGTATACAACAATAATAATTACCTACACGTGTCCGTCTGTTGCGCAGGCGCAGCCGTTATGCAATAGTTTTAATGAAATAACAATATCCCAGGATAATGACTCATACTTGTATTCAAAACAAATGTTTTTTAATGTTATATTTGTATTTTATGGGTGTGATGTTTTTCACAAAATGTTTATTGTAATATTTTACAAGTGATTCACCCACGCGTTATAACGGATAATGTTTTCCATACAAAATTATCATTTTGAAACTTTTCACCTTACCAGCTGTTTTTTTGGTTTGGCATTAGAAGAGGAAAACGTTATTAGTTGCAACATAAGCCAGATATACTTGTAAATAAATCCATCATCCATCCATCCATCGAGGATTAAGAAAATCTTTGTCAAACAATAACGAAAATGTGTTTGTAATATTGCTTTTTTTTAAAAAACGAATAGTAACTAATGATGTGTGTACTATCTTGCAAAACTATCGCATATTCTTGATATAGAAATACGATTAATTTTAACATTTGACCCATAAGAGGCAAAGACATAACAATAGAGATACGCGGAGCATTGACGTCATGAAAACACGCGTGTATTTTTTTATCACGTCCTAAATCACCCTGAAACCTACACTGAGCAGCTCCTACGAATATCGACTCTACATTTTAAGATGTAAAGTATATTATTAATTATTATATTATATCATAAGTATGTATAAGGTAATATAAATATTTAAGAGATCTTCTGAATTGTATCGCATCTATTGAAAATTACATCTAACGAGTACATATTGTTGGATGAAAGAGAAAATTATAAATTCTAATGCTATTGTTGTCTATTTAAAATATAGATACAGCAATTACAAAAACAAGTTCTTCATTAGAAACTTTTTACAATGCCGACATTCGTTCGATAACCTAAGGTTGCATTATCTGTATCCATTTCAGTCAGTCTGGTTATCCGGATAGTTTGCACTGCAGGAAAATGTCTGAAAAATCTTTACATGCAGTTAAATAAAAACTGACGTATATAGATATTAGATACGTAGAGCAAAAATGGCCAACGTACTGATAAAACAAGGAAACATCAACGGGAAGTGACGTTACAAGTTCGATAGCAAAAAATGCACGACCTTAAAAATAATCTAATCTAGCGACCTCTACACAATGATAATACGCTTCCATTCTCATATTTTAGTTCTTTTTTTCATACAATTGTTTTGAATAGCTCATAATACTGGTAGTATTCTGAATTGCATTCAATATTTTGCTAATTAATTATTACGATATTCTGTATCCCCGTGAGGGGATAAACGCTGTAGTATATACTACAGCATTTATCATTAAAACCTTTTAGAAAGGCAAGAAAAACTATTTTAGTCCTTCAATATCTGAATACTAGACACGAAATCCAATGCGGAAAAGGTTAGCTATATATCATTACGCTGGATAAATACCTGTTGGAAGACTCGACACGTCATTCCAAATCTAATTACTTATTAGGTTCTTCCTAACTTTCACAGACATTTTCCAAATATTGTTTTCCATCACTGTAGTAATAGGGAAAAAGTATGGCCCAATGGTAACGCGTTCGCTTGGGAAACCGAAAGCCGGTTCAAATCATAAGATGCGCACATCTGATATTTCCATGTGGAAATCATTTCCAATATGATTACCACTTGTCTTGAAGCGAAGGAAAGCATCACGAGGAAACCTATGTCTGAGAGAACCTAGCAAGTTTTTGTAAGGCAAAGCAGTCCGCCAACACGTACTTTGCCATCGTGGTGGACTATGGCCTGATCCCCCTCGTTTGAGGCCCGTGTCCAATAGTGGAACTTTAACAAAGCCAAATACTAATAAGTAATATTTATATTGAAATCCAATTTTTGTACTTTTTGTAAACTCTTTTCATGTAACCCAATTTATGAGAATCATTATTTCTTTCATCAAGTAATAAAATTAGTGACCAGTCATTAAGCCTGTCGTAAAAGATCCGCCATTTTACTGAAGAGAATTCAGGTGGCAGAGTGACTCATGCTATCGTGAGCCAACTGACATTAGGCAAAAACAATAAACAACACAGTTCTTAATTATCCCCTTGCACTGTTAAAACACATCAATTCGATACACTTTCAAAATAGAGTATATTTTTTTTACCATTTTAATGGTATTTAAATTCTGATTTAGTAGTTAATTTTCATTTTCTAAAGAATATAATCTATACAGATAAATAATATGGAAGTGTGTTTGTATTGTCAAAATTACAGATTTTGACTAAATGTATATGAATCTGTGCTCAACTGGCACGCTTGAAGCCATTAACAAGAGAATTGAATTGTAAATGCATATGAAATTAAATACTTATATTTATTAGGAAAAATACGACATTTTAATTTTTTTGTCAGTTGTTCTGTTTGTTTCGGCTAATCTCCGTAGCAGCTGAAGCGATTTTGATAAGACTCTCAATCATAGCTGATATTATAAGGAATACCTTTAGGCTCAAAAATGTACCAATAGGAAGTAAAGTACTAAATTTTAATCTAACAGAGAAAGAGTTTTAAGCGAATTTAATTTTTCACCAAAAAGTTTAGTATGCTTACAAAACTCCAACCTGGTCTCGAGTCGTTCTAAATTCCGCAATAACTAGAAATCGAATACCGTCTAAAACAAGTAAAATAATTTCATTTCAATATATAGTCGTACCAACTTGTTAGAACGCCGACAGGTAATACAATTCTTATGAGAGGCGTAATAATAGTCGCAGTGTTGGAACTGCGCCAACTCAGGCTACCGACCTTTAAGACAGGAGACACATAAACTGCAAAACATTAATTTAGCATATTATATTAATTTAAATAATAAAGCGGTTAAAGCATCGAGATCCCACTCCTATGAACCGATCTCTCTTGTTTTTTTACGAAGATAGAGTATCAAACCTTATAGTTATATCTGTACATATAATAAAATTCTAACTGAACCGAAGCTTTACGTTAAATATTGTTGTAAAATCTTATTGGAATATGTACTGGGTAAACAGATGCCAGATTAAAAAAAGTAAAGTTTTTAGAATGTTTGTATGTCTGTTAAAACTTAAAACGTACCTAGTGACAAGACCGAGCGGAGGAAGGGTGAGTTGCTAGTTAATCTTTAAATGTATTTTACAATACTATTAATTTGACAAACTATTCCTGTAAATGACGTATATAATATACATGTAAAAAGGGAGTGTTTAAAAGTCGACCTCTAAAGAATTATCGCTACTAATTAGCTAGGCTTTTCTTACTTTTTGTTTAATTAAATATATTAAAGAAACTTTTCGATGAATTAAAAAAAATAACTGTAAAACAATTCTCTCTTTTATTAAAGAATCTGCTGAACAGTGAAAGTATTACAAAATATACATTATTTAGATTTTTTATTTCGCGTAATAATTTTAACATCGATCTTTTTTCCTATATATATAATTGAGTTATACTTCTTTTTCTTAAATTAATTGAGACAAGAGCACCTACAAAAAGTTCAAAATATCTAAGCTAAGATAATAACATAATTCGGTACAAATATTTCACGGCTCTACCACACCGCAAAAGCGATACAAACTAAAATATTACGAGTAAACATAATGAATTAGTCACTAACTTGACGGCTATTCATAATTCATTTGAGTACAACACTTCAAACCTAACAGAAATAAACGCTTGCAAATCCAAAGTGTTGGTCACACTGTCGACTTCTACTGAAGCTTTTTGTAAATATTACTATCATATTATGCGGTTTTGTTTCAAAGTACACTATCACTCTTAACCGGTTCAGTAAAATATTAAACCGTGTTTTTGAGAGGTTTTTACATTTATTCATATTTACATTTTGTATATGTATTCAGCCCTTTCTTTTTAAGGTTCCACTGTTGGGCACGGGCTTCCCATTAATACGAGTGGGATCATGCCATACTCCAAAACGCCGCGCTTGCAAGGTGCGGATTGAACTTCACATGTCTTTCGAAAACTTGTTCTCTCAGACATGTTTCCTCACGATGTTTTTCTTCACCATAAGATAGGTAATCATGTTGAAAATAATTTGCAAACAAAATCAGACGTGCAAACCTGATTGGAACCACTCGGTTATCCAAGAAAGCACGTACCTTAAAACATATATTTATACATATATTTATCTTAATTATATAATATGATATACTTATTACGATTATCAAGCTATACTTAGCCTTAAAGAGATCGTAGAGATCGATTGTATCGTGAAATAATAGTAGAGTACCAAGACTATGTTTGTCTCGTCTCATCACATTATTTTCTCTTACTACAGCCTGTTCTGGCCTAATCCCATTTGACATGTTCGTCGAGGTCTTTAGGCTGGTTTCATACAAATTTCTTTAAACGAACTTTATTGGCATGTATTGTTTAATAATTATAAATTATTATTTCTTAATTTGTATAAGCCTGTGTTACATTATGGTAAACGTATTTTATTTTCATTTAAAAAATGTGCTTTTCAGTAAACCTAGTTTCGGATAAACTTCTTACTTTTACATAATATTATCATAGAGTTTGATCAATATAAATCATACGCGTTGAAAAAATCGTTAGTTTTGTGTCACCATACGTAAGTGTATCATGTTATATGAATGCAGCCTAAAGTCCTCGCAGAAATGTCAAACGGGATTAAACCAGAATAGGTGGCAGTAAGAGAAAATAGTGTGCGTACTAAATTAGTGCGAGGGGTGGACGAACTTCACACAAAGTACCATTGTAATTTAACAATAGAAGATTTTACATCTTATTACAATGAAGTTGAACTTAATATACCTATATAATTATAAACTTTTTAATTTATTTGAATTCGCCTATTTATAGAACTAACTGTGCGATTTAAAAAATGTATTTGTTTCATTTTCACCGTAGAAAATAAGCTTTTTCACATCAAGTTACGAACGTAAGAGCCGGTAGAGTTTGTTTGTTTATTCAAACGCACTAGTCTTAGGACCTACCAATCCAATTTGAAAAATTCTTTTTCATTGGACAGCCTGTTTTTGAGAAAGGCTAAGGCTACTAATCAAAGGTGGAGCAGTAATCATAAATGTCAAGAAACTGGCTGACCTTCATAGGTTATTGTAAAATCATTTCTATCTTTCACTAGGGACAAACCCGAGCGAAGGAAGGCGTGCTTCACGCTTTAATTATTATATGTACGAGTAAAACTAGCAAACCCGGCTGCTTTGCTAAGCGTAAATTAAAATAAATTAAACGGTTCTTATAATTCTCTAATAAAATAAAATTTGCCTAAGTTACTAATTATAACTTTAGCTATCTGCCAGTGAATGTCCCGTCAAAATCGGTCCAGCCATTTAAGAGTTTAGCCGGAAGAAACAGATAGATAGGCAGACACAAATTTAAAAAAATCTTGTTACCGTATATACTTTCATATGCATTTAGTGAAAAGCTGTTAATTTGAAATTGAAAACAGACACTTCAATTTTATAAGGTTAGTTTTTCTTTATTATTGATAGGCAAATACCTAGTTAATTTAAAGGCCAATAGCAAAGCTGTCAAGTAACTAAGTCATCGCCTGTCTATTGTAAGTTAGACTTTTTCATTTTAGTGGACTGAGTTTCTAAGAAATATCCTACGCCTTCTCATATCAAGGAAGTTTTGTTTAGCAAGAGCGTGCTAAATGACTACTAATAAGGTCGTTGAACGAGTTTGACAATCATGTGTTGCTGTTTAAATACTGGGGTCTAGGTAATACTGAGTTGGCATTCATCGGTGAATAGAAATCAAAGAAATTGTTATTCTATTATCATTATCATTATAGGTTAGAAGTTAGGACTTAACCAAATTGCTGCTTAAACAAGCTGTGATGAGTTGCACAATATATTCTCAACAATTCTTCATCTTGTAAAACATTTTATATTCCCAGATGATTTTATGGAATACAACCCCAAGAAAATTCTGCAGTTAGGCACAGCTGCAGGGTTTAGTGCTTTACTCTAGCAAAATATGTGGTGATCACAATAGAGTATAGACCAAAATTGATCGCAGTGAAACCCCAGCCGCAAAAAGGAAATAAAAAAAATCATCATCATCTTTTAGTCCACTGTTGACTTCTCTCAGAATGTACCAGTGAGCAAGATCTTGAGCTTTGTGCTTCCAATCCATATCCGCCGTACATCACAGGTCGTTCATTGAAGAGCGTTCCGCATCGAGTTTCCCTAGCCGATTGTTATTTTATTACAATTTTTTAAAAGCAATAGTACCTACATAATATATGTCCTGATGTCATCTAAGCCCGTAAAAGAGAAGAAAACACATTTTAAGCTATTATAACTTTACATATATGTCTTAGAGACCTAACTCTTAAGTAAAGCACCACACTAGTAAAAGAGTTTTTAGTATTTATTAATGAATGGAATTTAAATTGCCATCTTTTGAAAAACTATCGTGACATATTTTGCTTAATTATCTACTTCTATCCTCTAAAACTTAATAATAATAAAACAGAATACGTATACAATATACATATTTGTATTACGTAGTATAAAAAATTCTAATTAATTATGTGAAAAACAACAAAGGTACAATTACATTGCAGACGTGACTACTTGCTTGTGTAAGTGAAGTAGATAACGTAATCTGCTAGACAGGGGGTGACATTTTGTTGTTTGCTACCGTGATACAAGATAAGTTTGTTATACTTGGAAATTTACAAAATTATTTAAAAATATGCTAAAGATCACATTGTGATGCATGTACCCAAAATATTATACTTTACGTAGAATTTGAACAATGTTTATGAATTAAATATTAAAAACAAATGGTCTAAGAAATTGTATATTTTTGAAAAAGAGTCACTAAATTTGTTTTTGTTGTAATGTCCTCTCGGCCCATTACGGTCACGGCGCGGCGGGTCAACGGCGCGGGAGACATTATAGCGCACGAATGTACGCGCAAACACAAATGCACTCTTTGTTCCTTATCACTCTCAAATTCCGGTGGGACGAATGCTCGACACGACCAGTGAGAGTTAAGGGGCAGGACCGACGACTTTACGTGTTCTCCGAGGCACTGATGCTTATGAAATAGAAACTCTCAATAACTAAGCTCTCAAAACTACCTGAGACTCGAACCCAGGACCTCCCGGTGTGCGACCGTAGCCACTATACCACTACAATACAGTACTATAAAGTACTTTTTTTTGAAAATGGAAATTTAAGCATCTACTTATAAATGTTAATCTTCTGAATAATTTAAGCAATGTATGTTTTTTTGCTCGTGAATATATAAGTCGTGAAAGCGCGTCAAAGCGCAACTCTACATACTTCTTTTCAACCTTCAGATGCTATAATTTTCTATTTTTCGATTACAACTATCGTAAAATACGAGCAAAGCAGGCAACACTATACTACTATAAAAGGAAAAAAATGTGTATGTTTGTTTACTTGTTTGTAATTCATAAATTAAACTACGCAGAACAGATTGTTGAGTGATGAGTTTTTATCCCGGAAACGCCTTACGGGGTGAAAAGAAGGAAGAAAGTTTGTAAAGAAAATAATCATTTCTCAAGTTAAGGATTTTAATTTACACATTTTGCCTCCCTTATTCAAAATTATATTTTTGTACCCTTTGCTGTAGAAACCCTTGGCCCATGGAGTCAAAGTGCTAAGCACTGTTTAAAAGACTTAACACCTCGTCTTATCGCCTCCACTGGTGACAGGAGAGCTGGCTCATTTTTCGCCCAAAGAATCGGCATTGCCATTCAACGGGGGAATGCAGCTAGCATTCTTGCCACTATTCCACGCGGACACCACTTGTACAGTAATAATTAAGTGTACATTGGCTTTGTATATTGTAATTTCCTTTATTGTAAATAAATATAAGAAATTATAATACACATATAAACACATTTACACATAGTACCTATATGATTTCTTCTTTCCATACTAATTACTAAACGTTAAAACTTACCTAGCGACGAACCCGAGCGAATAGATAAAATTGTAACTTAGAGCATATAATAAAATTCTAACTTAGTTGAATTCCTACATTGAATATTTTTTGACAAATCGTATTGAAATAGTCGTTCTTATCGATACAGAGGCCGAATCTATAGTTTTTAGAATTTTTGTCTCTCTAACTGTGACCGCGTCACGAGTATACCACTGGACTGATTTTGTTGAAATTTCGTATGACGATAACTGGTTTTCCGGGTCAGGTTATAGGATATTATTTTTGAGAAATCCATACTAACAGTTTAAGGGTATTCTCCAGTAATATATAAGAACCTAAACCTAAGAATTTGGTTTTCGATGTTTAGAACGCCCGGCGGAAACGCGGGAAATGCTAGTTTATAATATTTTTTTTAATTTCCTAATATCAAGAATATATAAAATAAACATTTTTTTACACATCTAGGCTTATAAAATATTTCTTTAAAGTAAAATAAGGAGCGTTTTAAAAATAGATCCCAAGCAGTTACGGACGTGAGATTCCACTTTTTTGTCGTGCATCAGATTAAAAAGCTTCTTACGTTGTTACCTTGGTAACAAGCCACGTCTGCGGTCGGTCATTTGCGGAATAGGTCAACTATCCAGTAACGATTTCATGATGTACTTGTGAGAAAATGAAAAATATTTTACCATTTTATATAGAGTGGTGTTTTTTTTTTAATTTATTAAAACTATATACACGTTATTTTACTTTGTATTGTGTACATTTGTTCTAAAACTGTTTAAAAAAAATGGCTTCGAAGGCCGTATATATAGGATGTAATGGTTTAGACATTTTTTATTTTAGTTAGTAACATCTTTAAAGTGAACCAATTATCAACAAATTAAGTGAGTAAAGCATGGTTATTAGAGCAAGATATTAAATTAAAAATACAATATTATTTTAGAAATTGGTATTAGGTAAACTTTTATTTATAATATCTAAGTTTGTAATCAAAATTTATGTTATGTGTAGTGTATCAACTATCTAGTATCCGTAACACAAGCCTCGTAGCTTACCACAGAACTAGATGGCGCTGTTGTAATAATGTTCCGACATATTTATTTATTTATTTTAAATATTAATATTAACAATATCAAATCAATAGAACAGGCTTAAGAAAATATTAGTTATAGAGATCACAAATAGGATCGGTATTTCAAATATACGTCGTAGATAACATTTGACCCTCCTAGATTTTTTAACCTTCTATGTACATTGTACATATAAAATGTCTATAGCCATAATTTATGTATGAAAGTCGACTTTTTTTTATATTTCTTGACTTCTTCCACAAACAACCTATCTTATACTATATACTTTGACGACACGTTTGGCTCAGTTGGTAGTGACCCTACTTTCTTCGCCAGCGGTCGCGGGTTCGAGTCCCGCTGGGGCATTCATTTGCTAATCACGAATGTTTGTACTCCAGTCATGGCTGTTAATATTTATAATATGTATGTATTTAAAATGTATATGTGTAGTATATTAACTATCTGGTATCCGTAACACAAGCACGTAACGTAGCTTATCACGGAACTAGATGGCGCTGTTGTAATAATGTTCCTATATTTATTTATACGTACTCATAGGTATTAAAATACGAGTGATTTACATATTATGGCACACATTAAATATGGCAAGCCATTAACGTTTACTGTCTCCTAATTCCCGTAATGATTACCGACTAAAATATAAGATTTGTATTATAGCGGTTTTATTTATAAAGTAATTTTTACGACTCTGTCTAATGTACAAGCTGCTAATTTACTTCTTTCGTACTAAACAGGTTTAGATAAGATTTTTATTATTTTATAGACTTGAAAAAGCAGTAATAGATTCAATTATATGTTTATTTCTTATGTAGGTAATACGCGTTGTTCGTCGTTTTTTAATTTCGTGTTTCATAAATAGTACTGAGTGATATTTAAAAAAATGTTCATTTTAAGTACATACGGTGCTAGATTGTCATTGTGTATTGTAAGATAAACTTTTAGATATCGTGATTTACATAAAAATAATGCGTGGTTACCAATAACACGTGTTATTCGCGCACGTTATCATTATAGTGGCTCTAATTGTATACGTTTTAAAGATCTAGCCAAATTCATATTATGAATTCAATGAACAGTGTATAATCTATATTATGTCTACATAAAATAAAATCCAATTGAGAAAATCCAATTGAAATAGTCATGGATGGTCGATACAGAGGCTGAATCTATTTTTTTTTATGCGACAAAGGGGGCAAACGGGCAGGAGGCTCACCTGATGGGAAGTGATCACCTCCGCCCATGGACATCTGCAACACTGCAGGGCTTGCAGATGCGTTGCCGGCCTTTTAGGAAAGGGAGAGGGAGGAGGGAGAGGGACGGGAGTAGAGATGGGGAGTGAGCCTCCCGGACTCTCACTTACCGGACGAAACGCGACAGCATAGCTGCCACTTCACGCCGGTCTTCTGTGAGAGAGTGGTACTAAACGGGGCGTGCCGGCCCATTCGGCTGCTACCCGAAGGTAACAAGCATGGCTCTACCACTTATAACACTATACTTTTTAGTATTTTGTCTGTCTGTCTGTCTGTGACCGCATCACGTGACAATCACTGGACAGATTTTGATGAAGTTTGGTATGGATGGTCCGAATCAACACAGAATACTTTTTACTGCGGGAAAACATACTTAGACCAGGGAACGTGTCACTTGTGATTTTATATACTTATATGAACAATGTATTAGTTATCTTTGACCTTAAAGCAAATTAATACATAGTATATGCCATTACCCGATGTATATCGATTTTGCATTGAATAGTCTATAGATACTGGAGTTTTCTAATATAATAAAGTAGCAATATACGATTGCTGATTGCTGCTTATCAAAGTGTCACTGGGGCGCGATATGGAAAATAATAATTAGTCACCAATGTATGGACAGACGAAAACTAACAGAAGAAAACTAAGATAATGTTTAATATAATTTTTTGTTCCATTGTCTTTCCATTACGAGTTTTTTTTTCTTATTTATAGGTTACCTGGCTTTGCTTGGGTTTATCTTTAAGTAGGTTTAGAATATATATAGACACCTAATTTTATTTTTCTAACATTTATGATTACTGCTCCGCTCCTTAGGGCAAAAGCATGATGATAATATATAGCCTTCCTTGTTAAACGGAAAATGTAATGCAATAATAAATTTTCATTCACTAAGAAACTTAATCGCATTAGTTAACAGTTTAAAAATGTTTTCTTCTTTTCTATAATGGTTTTGAATTTTGACCACAAGGCGAACACAATTTAAAGGAATTTTACGTAAACAGTAAATTGACAATAAAAATATAATATGTACTATATTAGATTCACGCGAATCTTGACATTATAATTTATAAACAACTGCTATTATCTTTTCGGTTTTTATCCCGAATTTATTTTGATTTTTGATTCCCGACATTTCGAATTGGTCACGACAGAGACTAAATTTTTAGACCTATAAGGACCTTTGATACATCTAAAATCTTAATCTCTCCTGTGACAATGATTGCTGTAAAACATTAGAAACGTCGAGATCCAAATATCAAAATATACTTATGACTGTCATTCTGTTGTTTCATAAAAGAAAAACAAAACAAAAAACACTTTCGTTGAAGTAATATTAGGTAGGTACCTCCTACGTTGATTGCAAATGTAACGAAAATATTATGGATAGATATCTAATTATTATCAGTGTTATTGGGGCGAGCTATCGCATCAGGGACATGCGTTTGCAAAACGAACATTGAACTGTGCACATGTTCCTCGTGCATTCAGTGCATTTTTAGTGCACAATTGATTGCTATCAAATCCTAAAAAAAATACTATTTATATTGATTATCAAAAGTTTATGTGTATTTGGTAATCTATATGACTTTTATGAGAGTATAACTTTACAATTCTTTTTAAATCCAACGTGTCTAATACCATATGGGCTGCTTACAGATATATTTTTTGAAGTAAAACTTCTTTGTGCGCATGAGTAAATTTTTTACGTATGAAACGCAATAATAATATTAGTGACACGAAAATGTGAGACGTTCTTGTCTAAGAAAAGGGAGAGAGCGATTGAGACGGATTGAGAGAGTGAGAAAGGGCATTTGTATTAATTTTCGACACTTTCATTATTTTTATTACAATCTATTCATTAAATTCCTAACATATCTTCATTTTTCCCTCCTTCTAAGTCTCGGAAATCTAAAGCTTTAGATTAGTATAAATATAAACGAGATTTAAAAATTAGTTTGCCAAAGAAGTTTCACTTGCGCCGTGTGTACTTTATACGCACGCATTTAATTTATTTATTTTCAATGATAGCAGAATGTCATGCTGACTAAGCCACCTGTATCGATAATAACGATTTGTTATACTGTCTACGTCTAGATATAAGTAAAGACAAGGAGCCATTATCTTTTTAAATTGATAAGATATGTAGTAAGTCTAGGTTATTTAGAAAATACCCAAAAATTGCGACGATTACGATCTTTTGCGATTGTTGTTTATTGTGTTCAAAGTCAGAACAAAGCTTTGCTGTATACAGTGTAAACTTGTACACTATAATGAATAATAACAAAAAACTATATGATATGTTTAAGCTGGACTATGAAGAATATATACAAGGAGTCCAATTTCCATATAAGGCTTCATTTTTTTTTATTTTGTATTTCATACAATATCGTTGTCGTTATTTTTTTCTCGCGCTATAAAGTCGTGTTGATTTATGTAGTAACCGGATTCATTTGGCTGTATCAGTATCATGTGAAGTTCCCCCTCTATCTTAGTTCATAACGGGCGCAACGCTCCTGTGCGCCCTTGCCTATATTCTTTATAAACTTGAAAATATCATAAATACAGATTATATTATTCAAATAATAAAAAAAAGTCTTAAGCTTCTTATCAAATTCCGCCCAGACGTTCCTGAGATAAATAACGAAAAAACAGACAAACATCACACATTATAAAAAAAACAATGGATTTTGGTAACATGTTTTCATTTGTATCTACAGTACCTAAACTAATATTGAAAATGTAAATATGACGGCAGCGTCCTTATCATTTTATTAATTATTCAACATAAACAAAAGCAAATTGTGCTACATTTAACTTATATGCGGATCGAAGCGCGTTTATCGAACTGACGTAAATATACAGTTAGTACATGTAAATATTATCATAAATACTCACGACACTTCTAGTTATAGGTACTCTATAAATCTTTATATATAAAAATCTTCTGTGCGAGTGTATGTAATGTAACTCCTCCTAAACGGCTGGACCAATTTTGATGAAATGTTTTGTGTGATTGGACTAAATTAGAATTTTATTATATTATAATAAAAGGTAGGTAATAGGTACGTACACCAACATAATAGTATACGAATTTTTTTTTTCCAAAACATTAATTATTATTACACTTATCTTAAAAAAAATTATTAATTATTACACTTATCTTAAGGATAAGACAGTTTTACAGTTGTTTTTTTTTGTTATTTCTTGTTATTTCTTTCTCAAAATGAACATAATTAATTCAAACAAGAAAAAAGTATCCTATTTAAAATTATTTCTTTTAGTTAGTTTTATAGTTTGAGGTCACAGACAGACGGATAAAACATAGACAAAAATTATAAAAACTATAAATTCGGCTTCTGTATGACTATTTATTTTTTACTTATTTGTTTACAGATGTCTTAAAAGTATTCGCCATTATAAGTGTATCATTTCATACAAAAAAAATTATTTTCAACCCTTTTCACTATTAATAACCACTAATAAAAAACTAGTAATATCCATCACTTTAATAGTAAGTATCCAATTAACATGAAAGACACGATGTTATTATACATAAGCTTTCGTATTCTATCTCTACATTCTGTAAGCATATAATTTTGTTTGGTTGGTGGTAGTAAGCTCTACGACATATGTATGAGTTGTAGAGCAAGCAAGTTTCATTTATACGCGTACAGACTTAATTTTATGCACATATGAAATAAAGTTATCTAAATTACTTTCCTGCTTACAATCTAAATATAAATTGGCCACGTGTTTTGAATTAATTCAAAACAACATAAAAAAATTCTAGAAAATATTATTTTTAGAAATGATAAACGTACGAGTGAAATAACACTGTAAAAATCGGTAGATATTTGTATCATTAAAAGTTCTAAACTAATTAATAAAAACCAATTTTTATCAAAACTACGTACTTTCGACGAAAAATATACAAAAAATTGTAATCAAACGTTATTTCCATAGGGTCTCTATGGAGGTATGCTAATGTTCGTAAGTTCTCATAGCAAAACATAACCATAAATATTGATTTGGAATAAAAAACACATTACACTCTTTCTGTCAGTTGGGTAATTAATTGAACACTGTCCATATTATAACATAATCACAATAAACGCACTTGTTAAATTTACAAATTATATGTAAATTCGGTCTAATGTTCATATACTCGTAGAGATGTTAGATAGGATTTGTCAGAAATGAGATAATTTCCCACAGTAACAAGTATCCTAAAAGTTGATCCAGATAACCAATTATCATCATACTAGTGGTTCTCTAGTGATACGATCTCAGACAGACAAAAAATCTAAAAATTATACATTTGGACTCTGTATCGATAATAATGACTATTTCTATAAGATTTATCATAATATATTAAATAATGTACATACATATTTGACTCAGTTAGTTTAATACATGTATGGATAACATTAGTCCCGTGTCGCCACTTTAAAAGTGGTAGTGCCAAGCTTGTTACCTTCGGGTAGCAGCCGAATGGGTCGGCACGCCCCGTATAGTACCACTCTCTCGCAGGAGACCGGCGTGAAGTGGCAGCTATGCTGTCGCGTTTCGTCCGGTAAGTGAGAGCCCACGTCCCATCCCTTCTCCCGTTCTTCTCCCTCCTCCCTCCCTCCCTTTCCTAAAAGACCGGCAACGCATCTGCAAGCCCGGCAGTGTTGCAGATGTCAATGGGCGGAGGTGATCACTTCCCATCAGGTGAACCTCCTGCCCGTTTGCCCCCTTTGTAGTATAAAAAAAACACGATGGAGACGTATTCCAACCATCGTAAAACCAAAACAAACGTTTATCGAAAATATGAACATTTTACTGGTACATTGAGATTCGAAGCGTAGATAATAGCGATTCCAAATGGCTAATGCCTGCAGGTACGTAATATTAAATGGACGGACAGACCGAGCAATCTTCATGTATATAGTGGAAGATAAATGGTGAGGTGCGTGTAACGGTTATTTTCTCCTCAACCCATATTTACCGGTTTTCCTTGTATTTATTAATAATTTTTCTATCGTACTAATTATTATCCTGGCTGGTCTGTGGTAGTCTCGACATAACTATTGTCGTAATTATGAATGATTTTAATATTGTTTTCATTGACAATTACGACGTAACGACACAAATCGATACGATATCGATGACTAGCTACGAGTATGTCGAGTTCACCGGCCGGGCCCTGGCTTACACCAGAGCCCACCATGTTAGTTCTTGATCTGAGGCGATTCCCTCACATTGAAGGGTTGAATTATTAGGTTTATACCTACATTATTTCTTTATTTAAGGACATTTTCAAATTTACAAATTATATTCATTTATAAGACTGTCTGTGTATTTGCCGTTTAACTTTAAGTACTGTGCCAAATAACGATAAACCAAAAACATATATTCGTTTAATAACATATATTATATAACAAATATATAGCGGGAAAACGAACACTAATAATCAACAAGATACCATTAATGAATTATAATATTGTGATAAAATAAAATACACACTCGGCTACTTTCTTACGTAGGTAGGTATATAGGTACTTGGTATGTTTAATTCAGAATGGAATAGATTGTAAAGTAGAAGGTGTCTAAGTTATATATATTGTCATGATATTAATATAGCATATAGTCTTAGCGACAACCGGGCAATTTAATTGAAGTATTTTAGTAGTAGGTATCTTGTAGTTTCTGCGATAAGGCTGTCCAGAATAAACATAATGTAACAAACAAACAAACAAACTGGCTTTTTACAATACAATACAGATTATGTGTTTCATATACATATCTTAGCTAATTTCTACACGACTTTTCATCCGGCCGATAATACATCTATGTGGGAATCGAGGCTAAGTCAAGTGACACCGGTCTCGGAAGTCTAAAGATTAAAGTTTGAATATAAATGATATAAATGCATTATGCAGAAACGTATCCTGCGTATCAATAGCTACAAACACCCGGACACCGACCACTACATCAATAGCCGCCTATCTAGGAGCCGCCGGCGCATCGAATATAAATTATACGAAATTATAGTATACTAGCGACCGCGTGTGGTTAGGCGGTGCATTTAGATTATGCCCATTACGTATTCAGAGAGGCCAGTGTGTTTTGATCTCTGTTTTATATGAAACAGAATGCTTTAGGTAGCTTTTGTTATGGTTATTCCGACATAAGCATCAATCAAAACCATATGACGGTATAAATAAATAAAAAATATATATTATAGTGTCTTACTTAAAGGAAAAGGAGAAGAAAACCTGTATGTTTGAACCTAGCAAGTTTTCGAAAGACAGGTGAAGTACCTGCACTTGGCCACCATGGTGGACTATGGCTTGATCCCATTATATTGAAGGGAGGTCCGTGCCCAGCAGTGAGACGTAAAACGCGCGGAATACATATCAAGTGTCAATAAAATAAAAACATAAATCATGCAAGACTCCCGAAACGATTTAACAGTATAGAATATAGATGGATAAAAATCCAGTACGTGCCGTGTCGCCATTTTGAGATACGCGGGGGGTATGAAACAGTGCGCCGACCCCGTGACCGCGCGCACATATTAATGTTGACCGCCCACGGTCACGTTTAACCCGACTAAGTTTATTTACAACTCAATGATATAAATTGAGTTACCACAGCGGCACTTCGGAACGCGGCCGCGTAATACCAAGCCAGACTCTCTCGTCAGACACGTTTATTGTTTTCGATATACACTTTTTTCGTGTTTACGATCGAGGCGAGGTCGTGTGGCATCCGTTTAAATAACTCGTGTAGAGATTCAGCGGAACGAAATGCTTAGAACTGGAACGTTCCTTTTATTGACAAGATTTGCGTGTGATATTTTGTGATGGTAGTAACGTAAATATTTATGATAAATATATATTATAATGGTAGATATCTAGGTTGTGTGTGTGAATGTTTTCTTTTAAGTGATTACTTTACATTTTAGAGCAAAGTTCTCCATAAGAAAACAAGTTACTACTACAAAAGTTAATAAGTCTAGAAGAAATATATCTTATAGTAGCACTTTAACTATTCGCTTGTTACATTTCGTTGATTCTAGTTAATTTGTCTCTTGCAAATTTCGACACGAGTGGCATATTATAATTTATTGGATTAAAGATGGCCAAGAATAGAATATTAGGAAATTGCCTAATTAAGATTCTCTGGCAGCTTATTTAGTGATAAAATAAAACAAAAAAGTAATATATCTTCTATAGTACATTCTATATAGAAAAGATAGAGATCGAGATAAAAAGGAGATCATTCATTTACTGACCAACTAATCTTGGAAAGTACTTGATCTATGAAGCTGAAGGCAAGTCGCATTTTACGATAGGAAATTAGGGTCAAGCGAATTAAGGGTCTACACTCTATGTAGCCAAACGTAATTTTATACATAAGTTCCATGTTTTTTTGCTAAAAACATAAAGATGAGTTATTCTGGTTACACAATCAAACATACTACGCAGGTAGAGTCATGGGCAGCGCAAGTTGTTTCATATTTACTATTGAAATATACCATTTCAAAACTTTTCTGTGTACAATGTTGACAATAAATTACAATAACGTGACGAAAAGTTTATTCATTCGATAATATTAGTATTGCTTTGATGTCATGACACAGCTCTGACGCTTATACTCCCATTGATCTTTTTGCAGTGAAATATTCTGTGGCTTCATACATTTAATCATGTCCCATATCAGTTTTAAATGAACTGTAAAATAAACTCTCTTTTTTAACCGAAGACTCGACTCATCTTTTGAAAGTTAGATGTTAAGGTATTTAAAAAGGATATAGAGGTTATAGTATTTAAAAATTATTATTTAAAATAATATAAAAAAACAACAACGTTAAAGGCAATTATTTTGTTATAACCTAGTAACATATCTAGCTTCATTTCCAAGTTCCATAATGGTTTCGTGTGTAGTAACAATTTGAGCGGCAATGGAGTAATTTATCAAGTCCACAGTAACGCGTGGAACTTTTGATAATAGTTTTATAGCTTTATTTTGAATAAAACTAACTTGAAAGCGGGAAGTAAAATGATATGATTTAATAATAAATATGTTGTAAGGAAACATCAGAGGCGATGATCTCAAAAGGGGAAAACCGAAAGATCAAACGGTTAAACATCTTAAATATTTCATAATTATTGTTTTTGTGCATACATCAAAAAAATCTCGAAACTAATAAAAATCTGCGAACCGTGCATAATCTGTGTCTATTTAAATAAATGTCAAATTATGTTAGTTTTCATTTCTTTTTTTTTACATAAAAGTTTTTTAATTGGATACTACGTTATTTTTGGAAATTAATAAATACTAAAATTTATTTATTAGTTGTTTAAAGATGTTAGCTCGCCAGTCGCCACACAGGCTTTACGCGCGGTGAGGTCGAGGTGTAATGAAACCGTATGTGACACACACACACTTTTTTTAATTTTATTATCTGTTCAGTTATATTTGAATAGGCAAAGATATATCAGTATCAGATCTATTGAAGATTTTTAGTATGTTTTTATATTAGTAGAATAAAAAAGTATTGTCGAATTTCCAACACTAGTTTACTTTATTACGTCGAGAGAAACTTTAAAATAAAGGTTATTATTATTATTATTTCAGTATTTTTATACACTATTATTGATATGATTTTGATTTTACCACCCTAATCATAATATCAATCACTACCCACATATTCGCTAAAGCATTTAGACCTACAGCTATCTCAGAACACGTGTGGCTTTTCTTATCTCGGATGGTTATAGTATATGTTTATAAACATTTCGACAAAACAATCCGTACAATAATATTTTTGTATTCAGTCAGAAGCAACCGTCCCTTCTGAGCTTCCGTAATAAAATAAATGCGAAGGGCGTCTAGTGGTATTAATTATCACTAGACACAACTACATTATATACATATAACACACTCTATGTCGTAATAAATAATTTTACATTAATATTTGTTCATAGATCCTGTTAGTATCGCAAAGAATATTTACCTACATCAAGACAAACACTTGCATGGCTAGTTTATATATATTTAACTCTCAAATATACTCGACGCTCTTCAAAATGTTTGGAGACTTAAGCGGGAATCAAACATGTTACATATTTTATATTATATAGTAGTAGCCCACTCTTTTTCTTTATTTATTACCACTCGTCTTTCGAAGAAGGAAAAATCCAGACGACACCTGCATGGATGAGAGACCCTAGCTGGTTTCAAATGAGATGTAAAGTCCGGTAACCCGCACTTAGCCAACACGATGTGGTGGACTGTGGCCTGAAAGGAGGAGGACCGTGTTCAGGAAATTTAAAGGCTTAATATTTCTGTTATACCAGGATAGACGATACAACGTTGTATAATTTTATAATGAACACATACAGTTAATAATCTTTCTTTCAATGCTAAAGGAAGAAAGCGAACTTAACGAAAGAAAGACCGGAAAGCGAATTTGCAACCTATAAAATACTACTACCTTTTAAATAAACGACCGAGCAGGTTGATTAAAAGTTCTGTTAAGCATAAAACATTTACATCATGACATAATTTAAGAAGTAAACAATAATAATATACGGGATGTATTCTTACAAATAAATATATAAATTATATAATCATGTACGGAAATCGAACAAGTAACCACTGTAATGATAAATGTAAGCTATACGTTAGTTACTAACTAGTATATAACCTAGCAACGACCGAGCTGAGTTTGCAAGGTCGTCTTTACAACTGACCGCCACCATTGATTTCTCCGCATGACGCAACGCTACGCCAACATAACTCAAGACATGCTCTGATAGGCTCTCAGCTTATATTGTTTAGAATATCTGAACTTTGGCATCTAAGTTTTTTGCAGTGGGTATCCGAAAATTAAAATTATATCACATTTTGTTTTTTAAAACACTACTTTTCACTTACAACGCTTACGGTATTGCTATATGATACGAAACAAAGTCGCCTTGCATTAAATGGATACTCTCGAATCCTTCGCAAACTATAAAAAAAATTATGATCCGTTGAAATCTGTTATCTAGTTCTGGAACTTTAGCGAAACTGACACAAAAATAAATAATCATCATGTTGATTCGAAAAAACATCACTTTGATGATTCTGATATTGTTAAATGGCAAATAGACTTTGGCTGGATTTTTATAGATGTAATTTATTTTATCGCTTCAGTAAAGCTTTACGACCATGACAGTAAAATGCAAAAATATTCAGGCAAAGGTAGCCCAGTGGTAAAACGCTTGCTTGGAAAACCAAGTGCAACGAATGAATAGGTACTTGTTTTACGGTGAAGGAAAAGATCGTGAGGAAACCTGCATGTTTGAGAGAACCTTGCAAAATTATAGAAAGACAGACCGACGAACCCGTACTTGGCCAGCATGGTGGAACATGGCTTGTGGCCCTCGTATTGAAAGGAGACCCGTGCCCAGCAGTGGGACGTTAAAAAAAATTCTATACATACATTCAAATATACATGTATATAAATATACAATGTACTTGTAATATCAGCTCTATGTGGCTCCAAAATATTTGTTAACCCGTTTCTTATATTATAATTTTCATACAGATGAGCAAAATTGCTTGGCTTTTACATGCAATGCGATAGTAGAAATATTTTAACGAGATTACTGACACAAACTTGAGTAGACTATAAAGATAAAGAAATAGAAATATTCATGGCCCATCTCGTATGTCATGCACATGTTACTGCTTCAGCGCTCTACGTAGGCGGTAGATCGCCATAATGTATATAATATATATATACTCAAGTAGTTACAATACACAAGAACTTAGCAAAGTGTTTATATGTGCACGTGGAATCCCTATATATAAAAAAAAAATATATGTTTTTTTATGTGTACATACGTATGTAGGTACATAACGTTGACCTTTATAGGTATTACTGTGTTGTGGGCGAGGTATGCAATATTTAACAATTTGCTACACAAGCAAAGCCTGAGCTAGTAAATAGATGCAGATCAAAAATCAAACTTGAGACCATATAACTAAGTTTACTATGCTAAGACTATGACATATGGTATTCGCAATATACCTTCCTATTCTTAAATATTATACATATACTTGTATTAAAATAATGAAATTAATAAAGTTTTTATAATTAATTGAATTTAAACAACTTCTGTAGCAGAAAATTAAGTTTTCTGGTCAGTGGAGTGACTAATTTAGCCACAGCAGCTCGTAAAATTTTTATTAGCTTTAGAATTGCTCTTACTGCTGGCAACATCTTAGTTATGTGAAATTTATTCAAATTTCAAGAATATTACTTTATTTCATTGCGTTTATATTAATAATATTTTTCAAGACATGAACACGGCTTGATTTATTAACCGACTTCCAAAAAGGAGGAGGTTATATGTTCCGATGTATGTATTTTTTTTTTTTTTTATGTATGTTCACCGATTTCTCCGTCAACTGTGGGCCGATTTCAGAAATTTTTCTTTTGTTCGGTAGGGTATAGTTCTGAGGGGGTCCCATTATCACAAAATCAGGATCTGATGATGGGATCTTAGGGAAATCCGGGGCAACTTTCAAAATTTATAGGCACCTATTATGTTTTTTATATATTTTCTTAAGCTGTTCAAGCATTTGCGTCTGAAAATCGTCATCTCATGTGATGAGCTGATGATGGAAGGTAGAATTCTTCAAATGTTATTTTTTATCTGTGTTCACCGATTTATGCGTCAATTGTGGGCCGATTTCAAAAATTTATTTTTTGTTTGGTAGGGTATACTTCCAAGATATTCCCATTGTCACCAAGTTAGGATCTGATAATGGGATCCTAGGGAAATCGATGGCAACTCTTAAATTTTATAGGCACTTAGTACATTTTTCATATATTTTCTAAAGTTTTTTAAGGATTTGCATTTGATAATTACCATCTCATGTGGATAAGCTGATGATGGAAGGTACAACTCCTCAACGGCTAGGAGTTGAAAGGAAATTCCTTTAAAATTGTACATACATATAGACTGATAGTTGTGTTCTTCCAGGCTATTACGTTAATATGATAATAGAAGGTAAATCTCATTAACCTCTAGGAGTTAGGTGGAATAATGGACGTGGTTTATTTAAACTATTTCGTATGGGGAATGTAAGCATAAAGATGAGCTCGTAGTTTAGTTACAGCTACAGTAGTCGTAGATCGAGTACTCTTTGGACACCAAAACCCGCACCCCCCCCCCCCCCCCTTTCGGCAGACCCGATAATTAATTACTATTTTCGTCGTTAATGGGTATGCTCGTTGTTTAATATAAAGCTTAAACAGATTTTAAATTAGTGACATATAGTAAGTCACTATCATTAAATCAGCTAAATAAAAGGCACACTAAAAATGTAAAAATAAGTTATTTTTAAAAAAAAATTAAACCGACTTCAAAAAATATGCACTAAAAAGAGAAAAATAAAAAGTAGAAAATAACACTTTAAAGAACTATGTTAATTTTGGAGTCGGTGCCAGCCAGGTATTTTGATTATGTTTACAAATTGATAGATTAATCGAATATACGGTTATTTTTCTTTGGCTGGCACCGACTCCAAAATTAACATAGTTCTTTAAAGTGTTATTTTCTACTTTTTATTTTTCTCTTTTTAGTGCATATTTTTTGAAGTCGGTTTAATTTTTTTTTAAAAATAACTTATATTAAAACATGTTGTATGACTGTTTATACTGTAGTTCATTTAAACAATCACCCTTTTATCTATTTTAATTATGAATGTATGGAATTTCCAAATATGGATATTTACTCTGTACTTGTAATAAAATTTTAACTTCGTCGAATTTGTATTATATATATTAAGTTTATTTTGTAAAATATTATTTAAATTGTCATTATAATCGATACAGTCTGTCTGTGAACATCACGAGAAAACCACTGGACAGGTTTTGATGAAATTTGGTATGAAGATAGCTGGTTACCCTGAGGGCCTAGACAATGTAACAATCGATTAGCGAAAGAGATAGTAGAAAAGTCCAAAATGTATGGGTTCGACATATGCCTTAGATATGTCACGTGATCTGTTGTCAATGAATAGATGATGGTAGACAATGTACATTCATTTCAATTATTATTAGTGATTTAAAGTTCAAGATGCAAACGCTGCGTTTAAGCGATGACGATTGTAGAAATCGAATCGCTTCATTACGAATGCCGGTTGTGTATAGGCCCAGGTCAAGACATAGAATCCTTTTTTGCGGAAAAATATCTCATCTGTTAGAAATCAGTATCTAAGCGTAAGAAGTCAAGAATAAGGGTGAGTCGCTAGTTGATCATTAAATTTTGGGCGTTTGACAACGCAATATAAAAATAAAAAAAGAAAATTGTAAGCAATCTCCTTTGTGTCTAATCTCAAAAAAAATCAGCTTTGAAGCCATTAACAAAAGAATTGAATTGAATTGAATAATTGTAGGCAAATCGGTATTCTTAGCCTAACTGGCGAATAATTTAGTAGCATGACGATTTATTTATGTTTTTATTTAAATTATTATAAAAGTATTTTTCTCAGCACCTACCAAAATTTTTAGAGGGTAAAAAACTAAAGGTTATTCAACTTACGTGTAAGGAGATCGTAATGATGCACAATATTTACCTGCAAAAAAGATGATTAATTTAATAAATGTTGCATACGTATGAGTAAGTTATAAAAACAAAGTAATTTAAACATTTTATAGATAAGAAAGATATAAGCTTTTGTAGTTTTAACCATTTTAATTGGTCCAAGTGTAGTCTTTGATAATAAAAATCTCATCAAATTACAGATACAATTACAATTTACAAGATAAAAATTTTAGAGATAGCATATAACAATGACTGGTAATCTTATTTAAAGCACTTATTTACGAGAAATAATGATTAAATTTACAAATTCAATTTTTTTTTAATTTTGAGATATGTTTATGGATTATACTTATTACGGGTTTAAAAAAATACTTATATGTCGAGACATTAACACACAGCACCACCTAGTTACATGGTAAGGTACGAGGCTTGTGTTATGGATACCAGGTAGTTGATAGACTACACATATGACAATATAGATTTATATAGATATAAATTGTAAATAAATACCCATGACTGTCGTACAAACATTTGTGCTTACAAATGATCACCCCCAACGGGACTCGAACCCGCGACAGCTGGCATAGCAAGTAGCGTCACGTCACTACAAACTGAGCCAAACGTGAAGACAATTTATTATAATGATTTACTTGTGATTTATATAAAGTAATTAATTTGAGAATTATCATGTAAGTTTGTACGAAAAGTATGAAAAATCGACCGCGGTACCAAAATGTGTGGTCTAGATACGTCAAATGGGACTTAAAAGTAATGGTAGCTTATTTTTGGGAGAACATAAATATCACTGGCTTGTGTATGAAGATATATCGCTGCGGGATACTGGTTCTTCGTGTTTTCTTACAATCAACAAATGTAAAATTTATCGACCAACCTTTCATATGGTTACGAAGTCAAAATAACTCGTTTATATTCCACTCTAACGCGTAGAGCATAAATCCTTATTAATATTATACATGCGAAAGTAACTTTGTTTGTCTGTTTGACGCGCTTTCACGTCAAACCTATTGAACCTATTTAAATTAAATTTTGTACACGGAAAGTCTAGTCTGTAACCTGTGAAAGAACATAGGTTACTTTTCAAGGCAAAAAAAGCGCTGTAAGGGGTTGAAACTTGAAAGTTTGTATGAAAATTATGTTATTTTTAAAGCTAGAAGCTTGAAACTTATTTTTAGGCTTTTGATTAGATATAAATATATAAGCCCTTCAAAATTTGTAAAAATTTTATCCTAGAAGGGGTAAATCCTAATGACGAACCAGAGTGAAGTGACGCTAGTACTCTTAGTACTATAGTTTAAAGTACTAACCCTATGTAAAAACAAAATCTATTAATATTCAGCCCTTTTTAACGACCCACTGCTGGGCGCGGTTTTTGTCTGTCTGTCTATCTGTTTATTTGTTCAAGCTAATCCCTGAATCGGCTGATCCGATTTTAATGGAACCTTCATTTGCAGATAGCTAATGTTATAAGGAGTAACTTAACTTGCTCCTTTTATTTTAATAGATTATAAAAACCGTTTAATTTATTTTCCTTATACGCCCAGCGAAGTGGGCCGGGTTTGCTATTATATAGTACAATATTTTAAGTTTTGTGCTTTAACCTGATTCATAGTGCGGTTCAGATTATATCTAAACCATCCTCATCCTGTAACCGCTCGGTTAGGCAAGAAACCGCAAACATTATACAATACAGTCCTATACAATAAAGAGACTAAACTTGAACATTTTCCGCAAAAATATTGAAATTTGAGTGATTTACTAAAGTAATGAAGCTACATCATTGCTAAACTGACACGATAATATATGCAGAGC
The DNA here is from genome assembly GCA_951802675.2 of Boloria euphrosyne. Taxonomy (NCBI): domain Eukaryota; kingdom Metazoa; phylum Arthropoda; class Insecta; order Lepidoptera; family Nymphalidae; genus Boloria; species Boloria euphrosyne. The sequence continues at coordinate 1,993,594 of OX637885.1, read as the reverse complement.
CATAAAAACAGCATAGTAACAACACAACAGTATATTTTCATACAAAAACTACTTTTTTAAGACTTGAAAGCTCTTGAGAACGGATTTCTCACTATAAAACTTAGTGTTTATATACGTACCCTTTTAAAAGGGGAAAAAGTATGTACTGTTTCTAAGTGCTTCAAGCTCAAAGCCATGCGTATTACGACTAAGGCTTTATTCACATGGATAAACACATATGGGGCTATTCATAGCTTAGGTATTGTGTTGCCTTATATACCTACATATTATGATGTACCTATACTTATTTAAAACGTATTGTGCTTCGAGTATGTTGTTTGCAGTATATCAAGTGCGTTAACATACTCGTAAGATGCTAGCCCTCACCCTGCTCGAGATCGTTCCCTAAGACATATAATCGTTAGTATAGATTTTTCAGAAATTATATATTTTCTAAGCTTTTTTTTATGTGACAAAGGGGGCAAACGGGCAGGAGGCTCACCTGATGGGAAGTGATCACCTCCGCCCATGGACATCTGCAAGACTGCAAGACTGCAGGTCTTGCAGTTTTGCAGATGCGTTGCCGGCCTTTTAGGAAAGGGAGGGAGGAAGAAGGACGGGAGGAGGGATAGGGTGTGGGCCTCCCGGACTCTCACTTACCGGACGAAACGCGACAGCATAGCTGCCACTTCACGCCGGTCTTCTGTGAGAGAGTGGTACGATACCCATTCGGCTGCTACCCGAAGGTTACAAGCATGGCACTACCACTTAAAGATTTTTTATACTATTATATGCTTGTATTGTACATAACTAGCAATTCCCGCGGCTTCGCCCGCGTTCTAATCACTATTAAAAATGGAAATTCGTGGTAGAACGTTGAAAATTCTTCAGAGTTTTCAAAAAATTCTTCGTTTCTTGTAAGAGCTATTTGCTAAACAGTAGGCAAGACGGTGATTGCATTAAGCGGCGCATAAAGCAACGCTTGCATTTTATTCTCGCGTCCGTATTTTTTGCGACAGTGTAGCGAATACTTCATACTATACCATTTATTTTATACAAAATAAATTAAAATATTTGACCAATTATATACTGAAACCTTCCTCGAGAACCACTCTTTCCATTGGTGATAACAGTTTTTAAGTTTATCGCGAACAGACAGACAGACGCGGCGGAGGACTTTGTTTTATAATGTGTATAGATAGATAGATAGACCGATGGATATAAAAGTTCCTCTTGAATCACTGTCCATTGATGAAAACCGCACTAAACCGTTTTTTATACTAAGTATGTAGTATATAGGCTAATTATTGTATGGATACGTACTATGTGTACTGTGGCTTCTTACTTTTAAATACAAATTTGTATATATATTTGTAAGTATTTTAATATATTTTTAAACACATTTTTAGAAAAGATATGAAAAATGCATTTTTTCAGAAAAGACACCTATAATGTATACAGTATATAATACAAAAATAAGATAAAATGTATGATCTACTTAAATACAAAATTTGTTCCAAATCGTTAGAGCTGATTCCGTGATTAGAAAAAACATTTGCAAGATATATGTACCTACAAGTATTGCTAATTTAATTATAATGCCCCATCTTATTTATTTATAATTATTTTAATTAGACAACTTGTAGTTTAAACGTTAGTTCGTTCGTGTAACAGCAGACTTAGATTGGAGCAATTAACGTGGATAGTGGAGTACCTACTCATCGGTACCAGAAGGGTGGTTAAGATCACACTTATAAATAATGAGGCTCGGGTTCAAAGCTTTCTAAACACTTCTTTTAAAATTTCAATTGTTTTTCGTAACCGTAAATCCCTACTAATATTATAAATGCGAAAGTTTGTGAGTATGGATGTTTGTGACTGTTTCACGCAAATACTACTGAACCGATTACGATGAAATTTGGTATGTAGGTAGCTGAAGACCCAGAATAACATATAGGCTACTTTTTATCCCGGAGTTCCCGCGGGATTGACTCCTAATATTTAAAAAATTAACGCGGGCGAAGCCGCGGGTACTGCTAGTATAAAATACTTATAAACAGTATCTAAATCATGGTCTTTTATTGAGTAGGGGGTTCGATTATTTCTTCAGACAATACTTGCCTAACGTTACAGACCTTAAAAACTAACGCCAGCACTCATAGTCACTTAATGAACGATTGAGTCGTTTCTTAGTATGGAGATTCCCGACTAATTAAGTCTACTTAGTGACAATTCAACAAATTGTATAGGCAGAAAATTGAGAGCAAAAAAAAGTAACGGTAAATTTAAATAATATATTCTACTGCGCTACACAGATTCAAGAAGACATCTTTAAAAGTTTTCCAGCGTTTTGGAAGGTAGGTATGGCTGAGTTGCGGTCGTTAGTGCTTTGTTTACTTCCCTCATTCACAAGATAATAGAAATAGACTAGCTCTTATTCGTTTCCACACTATTTATATATATATATATATATATATATATATATATATATATATATATATATATATATATATATATATATATATATATATATATATATATATATATATATATATATATATATATATATATATATATATATATATATATATATATATATATATATATATATATATATATATATATATATATATATATATATATATATATATATATATATATATATATATATATATAGTTTAGTTATATATAGTTTTGGAAAATTTGATCAAATTTGATGAAATTTGGGATGATAGTAGCTGCTGGATAACTAGCTACATGTTAGAGTAACATAGAGGTTAGGTACTTTTCACTACACACTACTACTGGGAGTACACTACTGTGAGTGTGGGTACACGCATTTTACTACTTTGGAAGTGTCTCTCGTGCAAACTATTCAGTTTATAAAAAAAATATATTAGAAACCTCAATATCATTTTTGAAGGCATATCCATAGATACCCCACACGTATGGGTTTGATGAAAAAAAAATTTTGAGTTTCAGTTCTAAGTATGGGGAACCCCCAAAATTTGTTTTTTTTTAATTTTTGTGTGAAAATCTTAACGCGGTTCACAGAATACATCTACTTACCAAGTTTCAACAGTATAGTTCTCATAGTTTCGGAAAAACTGGCTGTGACACACGGACGGACAGACAGACAGACATGACGAATCCGGGGAATAAGGGTTTCGTTTTTTTGCCATTTGGCTATGGAACCCTAACAATTATGTTTTTTATAAAAGCTCACAATATTTTTTTTATTTTTTTAAAAGCTCACTAAAACATGCGCAAAGATGAACCTTCAGTATATTAGTAGCAAATTCTTATACCTCAATTTTTATATAAACACAGTCGGTTTGCTAATCATCACGTATAACCTATGGTTATGGGTGGGTGTACCCTTGAGTGGCGGTCTGCGGAGGTCGGATAACGATCATTTAAAAACTGGTACGCTGCCAATTCGATGGATGAATGAAATACGTATCCAACATAATTACAACATGTAATTAAGCTGTTTCATCATGTTTATATTACTAGGTATAATACATACAATTTATTTAGTCCCCAGATATTATTTTAAATACAAGAGTATATAAGAGCAGTGTTATAATTGACGTGAATGAGAAATGTACCTAGAAAATTGGGCCGTATTTAATAATATCTTGCCAAATAATCAAATTAACAAAATAACTTTTTCTAACAAGTTATACCAAGAAACTGAGGCCGTGAGTTAATTAAATGTGTTGAAGATTAACCTATTAAATTAAAAATTAACAATTTTGTTTAATGAGTTTTTTTGGGACAAAACTTTGATTTACAAGAATTATACCTACTATATATACAAATAAATAAAATTTGAAGTGTCTGCTTGTAATAATATATACGGTACTTATAAGTAAAAGACAGTTTTTGAAATTTTGTCTGTCTGTATGTCCTGGTAAACTCTGTAACGACTGGACTAATAACCTAGGCTACTTTTATTTTAAAAGAAAAAAATTACTTAGGTTCCGCTCAAAAAAATTAAAACCTATCTCAAACCGAGCAAAGCGAGGTAGTGTCACTAGTACATCATAGTAATTGATTGTAAATCGTAGAATATATATAAACTTTATATTTTGAGTTTCATAAACATCGGCTATTATAAAACACTTCTTACGTATCTTTAGGCAAGTGGTAACAATGAAATAAAACCACTTTAAAAACCAACACGTGTGTCATGTGCTTGAATTACGAATATTTACAACAAAAGGCAAATGAAGGTCATCTCTCGGATTAATTTATTTGTCCGGCCGGTCGTATGCAATTTTGCATGGAGCAGTGACCTTAGATTTATTAAGCAACTGTATTGTTCGGATACTTCCTCCCATTGTAAAGCCACAAAAAATTGAAGCTTTTCATTGAGTAGATTATTAGATAACTATAACTTTGAATGCTGTCCGAAATTCTTTTGAATGGTTTGTACATTAGTCCGTGTGACATAGAGATAGTTTACAGGTCATATTATAATGAAGGTAACTTCAATTTGTATCAGTACAAGCGACTCCCTCTCGCTTCGCTCAAGTTTGTCCCTAGATTTAGTGCGAGCGAAACTGCGGGGTTTCGTTACTTATATAATAAAACCTTCCTTGAAAACCACTCTATCCATTGGTGAAAACAACTTGAAAATCGAGAAATTTTTGAGTTTATCGCGAACAGACGCGGCGGAGCACTTTGTTTTATAATATCTAGTGATGTATGTGTTCCCTTGACATTTAGGATGACATAATGAGTGCATGAAAATATATTTTTGGATTTTGAAACACGAATAGATATTAACTTTTAATTGATAAGGTACCTACCTACATTGCTGATTTAAATCCATTTCCATAATTTTCGACTAAGATGAAGAACTGAAGCTTTAAGTAAAGTGAATACTATTTTTACTTAACCTTAGGACCAGATAGATACCTTTTAAATGGCCGTGCGGCCGAAACTAGCGGTTACGCATATACCTATTACATAAAAAACATTTTATGTAAACTACCTAATCCAATACATTTAGTTAATGAGAAAATAAATTAAGTCTAGTGGGAGATATCTAGAGAGAGAGAGTCACTGGGATCTTGGTCGATAATTATGAGTGTACCGCCTTTGACGTATTAAGCAATCGTTACGAACTATGAAAATTCTACAAAACACATACCTACATAATCAATACACAAAAACAAATTAAAACTAGAACTATTTAAAAATCGCTCAAAAATCGTTAAATAGCAAAAATATTCGGCTACCATATTAATAGGATTCATGTACTTTAAGACACAGAATATACCTACCGGTTTTTAGCACCGGAAGCATTCAGGTGTAGGGAATATTCAGATCAATTTTGTCATCCAATCATACGAATGCGAGCTCAACCGGAACGTACAATACCTCTCTGTTAAAACCGGTTTTCTTGAAGTGTACTTGCACGACCCATCAGGATATGTACGAGTTTAGATCAATCATCAATGTAAAACAAAAATTGGAATTCAAAGATATACACATATTTTAGATTATAGATATGCATTATAATTTATAATACGACCAGCGACTTCCCGTTTTCATAGTTAGTATTGATTTCTTAGAGATGAGATCATTTTTCGCAATAAAAAGTATCCGGATAATCACCTATCACCATACCAAATGTAATCAAAATCTGTCCAGCGGATACATTCCCAGACAGAGAGCCAGACATGGACAAGGACCTAATCTGTTTTGGCTTCGTGATATCATTAGGATAATACAATCAACAATTTTAGTGATTAGACCAGATTCTGTTTTAATTTTAATTTTGCTTCAGCAGCGGCTAGTATAATATTATGTGATCTGTGAGCGGTAAACCGCTTGTAACCCTTAAGAAATCTAGTGAAGGGTTTAAGCCCTGGTTCTCGCTTCTTTGACATTTTCAAATAGAAATCTTATTTAAGAATTGATTACGACTTGCTAATGTAATTGCGGTAAAGATAAAATTCATGTTGAAAGCTGCATCCAAAAACCCAAAAGCGTGTTAGAGCCGTGTTGATAGGTAGACCTTGCTTATAAAAATATAAGTAAATATAACATTTTCTTACCTAACATAAAATATATTATTATTATGTGTTCCATCTTAAAAGGTAAGCTTTATTTTGAGGTTCTTCTATATAAAAAATTACTTTGAATAAATCAAAAATTATTCGCTACTAAAGATAAAGGAGAAAAATAACTAAGTTCAGGCAAACCCGGGGTTTAGAGCTAGTATACACAAACGAGTACAATAAAGATGTAACTTATATACTCGCAATCACCCCTCCCAAGTCCTAAAGCCTCGCTCCCGGAGGTTGACGTCCCGTAAACAGCTGACTCCCCCGGTCATTGAACCCATCTTGAGTTCTAGTTATCTCGGCAACGTTTCACAGAAATTTTATTCGCCACTAAAGATTTTATAGTCTACTAACTTGTGTATAAAGTAAATTTCTTATAAAGGTTTAGAAACAAAATTAGAAAACGTTATAAAAATCAAACAATTACTTAATAACAAAAATACCAGTGGAATACATATCTATGAAATATCGTATTTTTATCTATTTCCTTAGCAGCCTTACAAAAGCACATAGCAACGACTTCTATACCAAAATTAGAATGTAAATATGAAACTTGTAAAAAGTTTCGATGTAACAATTACCTCGACAGGCCCGTTGCTACGCGGAGTCAAGGTCGTTACCCTACAACAAAGCCAGACCGCATATTCCGGCGCGAATTCAAAAACATTTAAATAAATAACAAGGGAACCTTTCATGCATTAAAACTTATTTCCACACCGGTTTATATCTTTTTCGTTTACTCGCGCACGTATTTACGCGAGGGAGGTAGATGGCTACAAGGTCACCGGTCAGCCGCAGACTGGGTCGCGGGGGGCGTCGTAGACGGCGCAGCATGGCGGAGACGTGACGTCACGACACGTAAGAAAACTGGATGCATTCGTATAATTTATTCGGATATAAAACAAAATGTTTACGTTCGGCCCGTGTGTACGAAGATGGGGGAAAGCGCTAGTGAAACCGGTTAGCTGTCAGTTATGAATTACTATACAGCTCATTTATATTTAAATTAGTTATTTTAAATGCAAATTACGAGTGTGTTTAGTGTAAGACATGAAATTTTGAGGTGCTTTGCGGAAACGTGGAACAAGGACGTTTATTGCACCAGTTTTAGCTGAATAGTTCGTAGAAGTGGGATATAATGGTGTCTTAGTAATAAATTTTTGCTTTCCAATTATTGTATTCGATGGAAAAATACTGTAACAGTAATTTGAACTCGGGTTTTCTATTCTGTTTTAGATAAAAGATTGAACATAGATTTTGCACCATGCTTGGCTCTACTTATAAATTAGTTATTTGCGTAAAAAATAAGCAGATGGCGAATATCTAAGTAGGTATATATAGTATATACTTTTTTTCTTTTATTTCGTATTCCACGCTATACAGAATTAGCTACTTATAGCAGCTTTACCTCTTCCGAGAATCAAACCTTATATAAGTGTAAACCAAAGAAACTTAACTTTCAAACAAATCCAAAGGTCCGTTTTCAATCTCAAATTAAGCACACGTGCAGTGAATTAGAAATGTAAAACAACTATTATCCATATACATAAGAGCTACTCGCGCGGGGCAGTTGTCTCCGAGCCAACATTTCATTTAAAATTAGCGTCGATTCCCGCTCTCCACTAACAAATACTTCGAAATGTTACGCAATGAGTAATTTTTAAACAAAATAAAGGATTAATTTCATTTCGTATTGATACTCCGTTAAACATTGTAATATAAGTATATCTGTAAAATCACATAATTGAGATAATCTAATCGTTTCAGGTTGAATTAATGGATATCAAATACAATAAATAATAATGAAGTACTGAACAGATTTTAAATAAATTTTGTATAGTGATAGCTTTTTATTCGGGTCAACATTTAGGGTATTTCTACAGGAAAATATTGCATTCACACGGGAAACACAATAACTGGTTCTATCGAACCGCCTTTAGAAATTTCCTTATCTATTACTAGCTAAAATATACGAGTAAGAGATCGTACATCCAAACAACGTACTAGAACATTGTAGGTCAAATATGCGTACAGAAAAATCTGAAATACCATAAGTCTTTCTAGTTTCTACGCTACTTTACACTTAACATACTCGTACGCAGGGACGTAGGGAAGTCGATAATATGTATATCTTAAATGAAAACTTTATAAATGAAATTATCGTTTCGGATTTTGTTGCAAATTTATTTTGATTTTTGGTTCCCGACGTTTCGAAAGTTTAACAGCGATTATGGTCACGGGAGTGATCCTCTCTCCGAATCAAAATGCGTTAATCTAAGAAAGTATTAAATAAAAACTAAAAAAGTCGATTAAAATTCATCTATACAAATGTATTAAACATGTAAGTTTTTACGTACGATGTAGATTGTAGGAGTAATCTCTAGTTTAGTAATAAATAAAGATTTGTTTATTGAATTTCAATGAGATAACAAGTTCATTCAAAACTAGATTCTGTACTGTACACTTTAGTAATAAAATCGTTAGACGTAAAAGCATTAGAAAACATCGCCTTTATCAGTTACAAACAGAGTTCAAGGCTGACACGAGTACGGTTTATGCACACGCTTCTTTCATTACTTCATTGCAATTCTTTGGACTTACCATATGACATTGGCAGAACTTGCCTATTAGTTTATCTATGAAATCGCAAGATTTTAAATGAGACTTAATATATTTTTCTTATGTTATATGAAAACTGCCCACCTAATTTTGTGTAAAAAACCCAAAGTTAGCAGCTCTAACTTCCCATTAATGTGTTTTTCGAAAATCTTATTGTAATAGCCATTATTATCGATACAAATGCTGAATCTATAGTTCTCCCTAAGTTACCTGAAATTTAATATTTCATCACAATCCATGGCTTTTTCGTTTGCGGTCACAGACAGACAAAAACCTGAAAACTGTAGATTCGGTCTCTGTATCGAAAGTTCGTAGTTCGTTCGTTCGTATCTGTGAGTTCGATAAGAAATTTTCAAATAAGTATTTAATGTACAGATTTGACATATGTATGTAGTTAGAATTAATCATATTATGTAGGTATATAATGGCTTGTATTATAATGGTTATAAAGTACTTGATATTAACTGTGTGATATAATAAAAAAATACAGTAATAACGCCCTGAGTGTCCGATAGCGGATACACGATAAACAACGCCGTATCATTTATATACATAGTCTAAATTGGGAAGTTTACATGTAAACTCACTATTTTAAAACCTCAAAAAATTCAAAAAATCTTCATTCGAATCAGAAAATTTAAAAGTAGATCATTACGAAACGTCCTCAGCCGAATTATTGTACGCGACGTTATATGACGTTAATAAATTATTTTTGAGTGGCAAAAAGCGACTTGGTTGACCCAAATATTGTTTTGTTCACAGTATGTCGTTCGCGTTCAATTTAATTTAGAATGGGATCGCTTTGACACTTTGAAAATATTATTTTTAATATTTATATCTTCATGTAACTAGTATATAATACATAAACTAGCTATAGCCGTCGACTTTTTCTGTTTTTAATCTTTAAAGATTTTATAATTAAGCAGTTTCATATAGTTTATAGTATGTAATATAGCCTTTTGAGAGAAAATCTGGTGTAAGGTAGTACGGAAAGTAATTAGCGCGGTGGGCTGCAAATGAAAAATTACATAAGCTTGAGCGCACAACGTTTACACCTGGGCTGGGGGAGCGCTATCTATACATCATGTGTAACATGATATCAATTTGTTTATCAAAATAATAATAATAAATAATAATAAATATGTTGGGACACCATTACAACAGCGCCATCTAGTTCCGCAGTAAGCTACTTAACGTGCTTGTGTTGCGGATACCAGACAGTTGATATACTACACATATAAATTTTAAATACATACATATTATAAATATAAACACCCATGACTGGAGTACAAACATTCGTGATTAACAAATGAATGCTCCCAGCGGGACTCGAACCCGCGACCGCTGGCGCAGAAAGTAGGGTCACTACCGACTGAGCCAAACGAGTCGTCGAAAAATGCTCCTCTAAATGAAAAAGTTTGCATGCGTGTGTTTGATTCTTTTGTGCTGGATGGCTGAATGTATTTTGATGAGGTTAATTAAGTATATTTATAGGATTTGACTTAAAATAAATCAAATTACATAGGCTGAAGGTATACTTACAAGTATTACTATATTATTTGTTTAATTAATAGCAAAAGTATCCTACAAAAAAACTAAACTAAAAAAAGTATCCTTACTTGCCTTAGTTTATTAATCATTATTGTCAATTCACCTGCTGTATAAAAATTATATGTCATATACACACAAACACACGCATATTAAAATTAGTTAAGATAGTATATTTAATATTTATCACGTATGAATAACACATTGAAAATGTATAGAATTTATTATTTTACATAAAATTTTACGTTTATGGCTTTTAATAACGTCGTAAAGTAAATAGAAACTTGCTCTATTACTTTAGTCGCTTAAAGTAAACGATGAACGTGTCACATAGAGCTGTGTAGTGTGTACCTTTTATGTGGAGTATGGTGCAAATATGTTGTGAAAGTAAATATATTATTTAGTCTGTGGTTTTTTATTTATATATTACTTACCTATGTACTAATAAAAAAAATTTTGTGGACTACTTTTTGACCCACTTTAAAAATGAAGACCTAGTCCTGGTATTTTTTTAATTTCATTATTTTGACATCTTTAGTGTAAATATAGTAGTAAGAAGAAAGTATTTAAAAAAATCAATCATCCCCCATTTTTTACAATGAAGGTAGGTAGTATTTTTTCTTTAAATGAAAAAAAGAACTATCCGATTGCGTTCATCAATGACAGTCCTGACGTAACAAACATAAAAAAACATACAATCGAATTGAGAACCTCTTCATATTTGAAGTCGGTTGAAAAACGATATATATCGTTTGTCATATCACTCATAATAAACATAAAGATATATATTATATAGATTATAATATTATTAATTATTATTGATACAGTTGCTTGATGCTAAAATTCAATGTGAATGAACTCGGGTTTCGGTTATCTTAACACGACGTTATCAAGTTAAGCCTAGCTTTGATTATGATCTAAATTGGAACACATCGTCATAAGTATTAAATATTCATCAAAAATTGATTTGAAGGACCTAAGCCTATTATAAGGCTTAGTTCAGATCAACGAACTCAGAGGCACGTGTGACGGTTATGGCTTCTCACATTGTTGCAGAATACAGATGGATTACTTTACAAGACAGTGGTAGCCCAGTGGAAACGCGCTCGCTTGTATGACAGAGTGATGCGGGTTCAAACCCGGGTCTCGCACCTCTGATATTTTCATGTGCAAATCATTTCTAACATGATTACCTTTTGTCTGGTAAGGTTTAATTTAGTGAAGGAAAACATCGTGAGGAAACCTGCAAGTCTGAGAAAACCTAGCTAGTTTTCGAAAGACATGTGAAGTCCGCCAATCCGTACTTGACCAACGTGGTGTACTATGGCCTGATCACCTCGTATTGAAGAGAGGCCCGTGCCCAGCAGTGGGACGATCAAAAGGGCTGAATACATTACTTTACATAATAAATATTGTATGACCATGTGATCGAATCATGTTTTAATACAGATATTTTGTTTAAGTGATTATTAACTTAGGCTTAGCGGCTTAGTAGAATCCCTCACCGCATATCACGAAAGGGGAGGGGTTGTTAAATGTTGACTAAAATATCTCATGATTAATGGACGACCACATCTAATAAGAGTAAGCAAAATGCGTATTTATCTGATATTGATATTCCACTTCCGACTTTATAATATTAGGAAGGAAATACTTTTCAAATGTAGTGATTTAATAAAAAAAGGCATTAATACCTTGTCACGCCCACGTCTGAGTGACGTCACGCCTAGTAGCTGTCTAGTAATCTTATGACGTAATATTGAGTAAGACTTTGACTAAAACTTGAAGATATTAATATTTTTAAATATTTTTTATATCATGTATAACTAATAATTAACTTACATATTTTTCATACAAATATTTAGTAAATTCAAACTGAATTTTATTTCTAGTGGCTCAAAATGTAGAGACACTTTAAAATTCATTTTTCCATACAAATTATGTATCATTTATCATCTCTACCTACATTTGTAAGTTCTCAGCGTGATAATTACTTTGATCTGGGTAATTTCGCAGATCGAAAAAAAAGAAGTACGTTTTAATGATAAATTTAAATCATAAAATCTACGAATTGAGTTATTAAAATCCTAACACAAAAGATACGTTACTTAGGATTAGGCTGCTTACAAACTAAAATTTCACAATTTGACGGTTTCACTTCGATAGATTAATAATCTACCGATAACAATGTATCACAATCTTTCGAAGGTTTACAATCTCGCGAAATAGATTATTATCTTAGCTTAATAATATTATATAAGTACGTATGACAATCGTTTCTCACTCTGTGGCCTTGTCTAAAGGTCTTCGTCTAAGACTACAAGGATCACTAGACTTTGGTATGGTTATGTAAACAAAGAATCTTATATACACTATGTGTATATGCTTATATTATTATTTATTATTAATGGTTTTACAAATTTTATTACATATTTTATGGTTGTATAATGAGGTAACTAATGTAAGAATTATCTAAAACAACTCTAATTAATGTGAATTTCTAGTAACATAACTTAATCGGCCTTTAAATATGAGTTTATTGCCATTTAAAAAAAATACGTTTTGAGTTTGAAATAAATGTCATTGTTCCGAAGTAAGGATTTTACGATGGCAATAAAACTACTGTGCGTAAATATGATATACAGCATCATTACCAAGTCACTCTGTGTAATTATTATTTTAGAACGTATTTCAAGGAATTACTTTAAATAATATAAAATATAAATTTAAATATAAATAACACGTTTATGTTGATTTGCGCATTTATTTCCTAGAGTACTTACCTAACGGAATTATCGAACTCAAATTTTGCATACGCAAACATCGTGTTTAGTACGCTGTGATTGACATGGCTTTGTTTTAATATTAAATTAAGAGAATTGAATTGAATTGAAGATTTTTTACCTTGTACTTGTTTTAAATTAAAATCAATATAAGCTCTATCGCTTTAAACATTAGACTTTGGTCCACTCGCCCTTGGCCACGTCCTGTTTACTGACTAGGTCAATGTGTGTATGCATATTCAAGTCTAATAACCTACAACATAAAACTAGCTTAGATGTAAACGTCACCAAATAACTCGTAAGGTCGATATCCGATTCAATTTTATCGAAGAGGCGATTTAAATGAAAAAAATGAAACGACCACATCTAAAAAGAAAACAAATTAATTTTAACAATTCACTAGTTCGTTTATATTATAATTGATGGCATTCCGTACTTTTACTGGCCCAACTAGAAATTTACCCGTATTTATTATTCAAAACGCTTCATTCTTAGACAGATATATTATGTTACAAAATCAGGTTTTGTAAAATATTTTAATACATATATCTTACTTTTTATTGTATTGTTTAACACATACATACTGTTAGGTGTTCCATCCATAGAATAATCGTGACTGTATTCACTATTATAAACTTCTCCCTTACGCAAGAAACAGACTAATTGAACTTCGAGCACTTTGCTTAAAAATATTGCCATATGATAACCAACTTTAATTAAAAAAATATGATATTTATTTGATAATTGATACTTAATTTGCTTCAAGTAAAGAGCAACACTAAGTAGGGAATAATGTAAAAATATTTATATAAGCATTTTCATACTAGTATTTTGGATGATTTCGCAAAATTCTATTCATTCACTGACTGACTGAAAATGCAGTTTTAATGCATCATGAATTTTTCCTTAAGCCCTTATACAAAAAATGTAGACACTAAAAGAATTTAAAAAAATCATAGAGATTTAAGTTCCCATTGATTTTATTCATTGTTGAATAGAAATTGACGTAGATCTCTATTTAGCTGTATATTTACGTTTACTTTCTTATTTTTTTACGTATTCAAGGTTATTTCGTTATCCTAAAAACAACCTAAATATTCCATTAGACTAAGCCATCTTCGTTTTCACAAACAAACATTAGCCACCAATGTTTAGCACTAAAATTAAAAGCGCTCTGGGCAGCATGTCGCCCTCGTGTCTATAAACAACTGTACCGACAGCCATACGTTTCCATAGTCATACCAATGTGACATTTATTGCTACCAGATAAAGCCCAAAATGCCATGAAACTTAAACGTAAGTTGCAGTGAATCGCTGTTACCAAGCGAATATAACCTGGCGAAATAAAAACGGCATAACACCTTCCACTTTATTCAAACACCGCGTACTTTCAGACCCGGTAGCATAATACGAAGTGCAAAAACTAACCGGCAAAATTGAATACACCGTTAATCTGAACAATTGCCAATCACGAAATGTAAATTTAAAATGGCCGGCTGATGCAATTCAAATGGTGGCGTATGTATTTCGCATATAATTTGCATGGACGAGGCTATTGTCAGCATACTAAATAGGGACTATTTATAAAATTAACTTTATTTTTCTCGTTGCAAATTGTTCCATTGACCTCAGAATGCAGCTCTCACTGCACTAATGCAATGGCGAATAAAATTTAATCTAAGCGACTCTACATTACTACAATATGACGTTTTAAGTATATACATTGACCTTTCGATGCCAGATTGTTTGTTTACAGCTAGGAGTAGCGGATTCGATTATTGGATGGGGTAAATATTTGTTTGAGTTATAGGAAAACTATGAGGAATTAGGAATATATAATTGTACCATAGCAAAAAAATAACACGTAAAACTTCAATGAAAGTTTGGTGCCATCATATTTAAAATTGATTAAATATAGGTGTATTTAAACTTCTAGGTTTACGACATAAAGTTAAATACGATATTCTGTTTATGAATTCCGATGGAGAATAAGATAACCATATTATTATAGTGAACATAATTTTAAATGTTAATGGTGTTGTACGACTCATATCTGATTTTAGTATCGTTCGAGCTTCGCGATAGAATGTACTTGTTATTTGAAATTCTTTCGAATGCAGTGATTGTAATCTCTGAAATGGCTGGACCGATTTTGACGGGACTTTTACTCGCAGATGTGAGTGTTATAAGAAATAACTTAAGCTACTTTTATTTTAGAAATTTAATTATTTTAACTAGCGAAACAGGCGGCCTCGCTCCCGCTAAATTTTGGGACAAATCCAAGCGAAGCGAGGGTGAGTGACTAGTATACTTGTTACAAAAACAAACAAAAAAATAGTATAAAAAATAGACAAAATAAAATTATCGTCGCTAGAAATTGGTAGACGATAGCGATAAGAGAAACTGCGTAACGAATGTTTGTCACGACCGGATATCAAACCTACAGTAACGTGCAAGACTGAACGTGAGACTACGAAAGGTAACGACAGACAGTGTAACTTGATTATATATATATAGAAGGCGTAACATAGTCATCACTCACGTATAATCCAGAAATAAGGTAGGAAGGTCGTGGGAAGAAAAACACCTACACTATAAAAAACATAAATATTCATTTAAAAGGGTTTTTATTTATATCAATCTATGCATATATAATAAATTTGAGTGGAATCTGCACATTAAATATTTAAAAGTAAAGTCATTATTATGAACAGAGGCTAAATCTATAGTATTTAAAATGCATTTTCTGTCTATTTGTCTGTATGTCACGAACATTCTGCTCGACAGATTTTGTTGAAATTTGGCGTAACGCTAACTAGTTATTTGGATAAACATATAGGCTACTTTTCATTGTGGGAAAATATCTCAGCTCAGAGAAATCTATACGAATTATGAACCGTTATTATAATTTGTTAAAACTTAATTATAAAATTCTTATTTTAGATTTTGCATTAATTTCATACATATTCTAAGCTGATGTTTATACGCAGGAGAGTTATTGAAACATTCCGAACGCACTGGGACATGCAATCGCATTATTATAATTGCATATTAATGTGCCGGCATGGTGGGCTATAAATTTAGAATTCACATCAAATTTAAACTTTAATTCGTCAAAATAGAGTACATATTACCATGATGCTGTGTAACTGAAGTATTAGAGCGTTTTATTGTATGGCTCTTATTGTTCTCTACATAAAAGCGGCGTATGTTGTTTGTACCCTGCACTATGGTATGAATCGCCGTAGATATTTCTGTCTATTCCATTGTTTTTGCTTATTTAAAGAAGCTAATGGATGCTTGATGATTATGAACTTTAGTAATTTCCAGAGCTCTACTTGGTAATTACTTTGGTTTTGTTGCTGAACTGACCTCTGCTTCGGTGGTAGCGAGTTCGAACCCGGCAGTAAGCAAAAAACTGCCTTTTTATTTCTATCTGATTGTGTATTACAAATACTCCAGTAGTGATTATTATATCAAATAATAATATAATATATTGTATGTAGAGCAATTTTTGTTTGCTTTTTATCTCTACTTAATATATCTACGTATAAAGATATGGAACTTGCTTTCAAAAACGCGTTTTACAACCTATTTTTAAGAATACTATACGACAAACTAAGTATTGGATTACAAAAACAAATCACGCGAGCAGAGTCACGGTTTCAGCTATATTTATAAGTTATTAAGTACATTTATCAGCATACATTGTTAATTAGAACTCCGTAATAGTGAGCTTTTATATTAGAACATAGGTATTAGGTACAGGCGCAATGCCTATGACAAAAGTTGAGAACCGGTTCGGTGGCGATTGACATTACTTTGTACAATTTCAAAGTTTTCTTATTAGAAGCTTTTATTCAACTGTAAGTACTTGTTCGTTTACTTAAGTCATTTTGCAACCTATTACCAAAGCCTATGAAACATATAGTCGACCAACGGACGTGCCATACACTAATGTCCCAAGCGAGTGTATGGCAGCTTGGGCTGGCTGTCACGTATACACACTATATGTAAGAACACAATCGGTGGCTAAAATTAGTTAAAATTTTTGTTTTAATTTTGTTTTTATTTGTATAATTATTTATTTGTAAGTATGTACGTGGTAAATAATAATTAAAAAATATTTTGAGGCATTATAACACAGCACCTATTAACCAGCATCTAGTTCCAACTTCCATGGTAAGCTTGTGTTAAAGATACCAGATAGTGGTAAACACTACACATATATAACTTTAAAAGTTAAAATACATTATACGATGTATCATAAATGAATTAAAAATAACGCTAAAGATGGAGTATTAATTATTATTATATATTATACTTCTTTTTTGCTTTATTTTGTTTATAAATAACTTTAAAAGCAATGTTCGCTTACTTAACGTCTATTAATTAATGAAATAGAATGTTTGTACCTGTATAAAATGTAAATAATTTAGTACTGAAAAAAATTCCACGAGTACTTATGCGAATTGGTTTAAGCTACCAAAAATACCATGTACAGGTAGCTTCTTTCACAGCTTTTGTCGCTTTTTTTATTATCTATGCACCTGAAAGATTTATTTTGTATTTGTAAGAAGACATGCTTTTAAGCACATTACACTCGTATATAGCTATATAAATATCAATGCATATAAAAAAATAATAATAATATTTAAATCTTAGTAAAATCTGTAGATTAAGAATAAGAATTTTTGTCTGTCTGTTAGCACATAACTAGGAAACTCCTGGACCGATTTTAATGTAAGTATGAAGATAGCTGGAAGTCAACAGATCCGGATATATTAGGATATTTAATGTGCAATGAAATACATCTTCAGAATACCGTTACCGTTAACCGTTAACTACAACCGTAAGGGCTCATTTTCATTAGTCGTTAGAGCACGCATTCGGGGTGCGGGAGATTACTGTTCACGCATGCCATAGGGACCGCATGCTGTAATCGTTTTCATTAGTCGATAGGGCTCGCATACGAGGTACGGGAGATTTCTAGTTAAGCATGCGATAGGGCCAGCATGCGTTAACCGTTTTCATTAGTCGATAGGGCCCGCTTGCGGATTGTTTGATATTCTTCATTGCACATTTATTTTGAAAGAGTGGGACTGAGTAGACTTAGGTACCTGCTATGGATCATCTGTTTGTGATTTACTGAAGAAGAAATTATTAACTTCACTGAAGTTAGACAATTGCATTCGTAAACTGAGTCCCCGCACGGCGCACCACGCATGCTTTAAACCAACCGACGAATTTCATTGGTTGTTAGGCCACGCACAGGGAATACCCGCATGCCGTATTACGACTGAGATATAGATAGCCTATTTTCATTAGTCGACAGCCCGAATTCGGGGACTCCCCGCTTGCGGTGTAACGACTGAGTTAACGACTAATGAAAATGAGCCCTTAAACGTATACTATATTTTTATATCCATTTGTCTAAGAACCTTTTGTATTGACTACTAGCAGTACCCGAGGTTTTGCCCGCGGTTAAGCTTCCGATCGCTACTATACTTTACAGGATCACCCGCTGAGGTAATCTTATATTTCCTGGATTATCAAAATCAGTCCAGCCATTTCAGAGTCAATAGGGAACATACATACACACATCGCCTTTTATATATAAATATAGATAATTTTAAAACGCCTATTTAATGAAGTTTTATTATTCAAAGAAGTGGTATCGTCACGGTACAGAGTAGTACAATCTCACATCCGCGTTCTATGCCGCTTGCTGTAGATAAGCAGACGTAGGCTCAGACGTATAATTACGCAGATCGATAGACACCCACGTGCAGTAATTTGCGTGCGCCGATCTATGCGTTCATATTTGCATGAAGATTTTGATAAGGCTGTGCCATAAAATGGACACGCATCGTTGTAGCTAGCTTGTGAACCAGATTTCACTTGTGTTAATGTAATCTATATAAAGGCCTGGCCCAACAGTGAAACGTTAAAATGGGCTGAATCTATATATTTTTATTCGTTCGTTATTCTCGCAAAACTCAAAAACGGCTGGACTGCATTGAATTATTTTTTTAAAAATGGGGAGAAACCGAAAAATTTTTTTGGGGTGTATCCCCATATAAAATATTTACCTTGTATGGGCAAGCGCCGAACCGAACCCCCGAACGAAGCGAAGGTGTCAAATGAAATGTTACTCTTGTTGATTATTATATCTTATTTGTGATTCTTTCTAAATTACAGGCTTAATTTAGATTAAATTTTTAAACCTAAAAATTCCTATAAAAAAACAGAGAAAGGACTTGTTTGATTTCAACATTGACAAAATATTTTTTGCTAGTGCGTTATAAAGCAAATTAAAATAAATTTGCAAACTTGATAAGTGTGAATTGTGGGCATAGAAATACTTTTATGATAAAAGGTTTTTTATTATCTTTTAAATCGGTTGTTAAATAAATCATTAAAAACCAGTCAAGTGTGAGTTTTTTATATATTATATTAATACAATTCGTAGATTTATCTTATCGTTGTAGATACGGTAATCCTATTTATAACTGCGTAGAGACTGTTACGACTAAAAGTAATTACTTTGCCTTTAGTGGCGGATTTTTTCTTGAAATTTTTATGCGAAAGCCCTCGAGGCCTATTCAATTAGATTCAATAAATAAAGAAGTACTGTATTAACACAGAACAAAAACATAAAATTGTATTTATTTTACTCTAGAAAATTTAATTATCTTAAACATATTTATTTCTTTTTTCTTTTTGCTACATTAAAAAATATATTGTATATAGAAAATGTAAGTTAAGGAAACTACTGTACATAAAATCTAAGGCACAGGTATATAAGGTCGATACGAATACATAAAAAAATTAAATCCGTTTGTTTTTTGTTTAGCATTCTAGCATTTAATGCTGTTATTATCTATAATTTTACTTTCATTTCTAAAACTTACTCGTTAAATTCTAACTATAATCCTATAAGATATTGCTAATAAACGTATCACGTATGAACGTAAGCAATTATTTAGAGAACTTTTATTTATTATTTTTTTTATAATGTAGCGACTTACCCTCGCTTCGCTCGGTTCGTAGGTAAGAATGTTTTAAGGTAAGGTTTTAAGTTAGTAAAATAAAAACAAATCAAAACGCACGGGAACCGTACCTTTTTTCGGAATAAAACATTACACATAAGCTATTCCAGACCATAATCTATCTTGGTGCCAAAATTCATTCAGATTCATTCAGCCGTCCTGGCATGATTGAGTAACGAACGTCAATCCAAACTGTCGCATTTATAATATTTATGAGACAATAGCTAACTACTTATACTTTGTCATTTCTTTTCAGTTGACTTGGGTGTAGAATATTTGACTCTACAGTAGAGTTACTACACTTACTTGCATTTCTGTGATATTTAATCAACTTCTACAACATTGATCGTTTAAATAAGCCCAATTTTCAAGTTTTCATTGTTAAATATAAAAGGTAAAATAAATATAACTTAACCACCTACTTTAACGATTTAACATTGTTGTGGCCACCTAATGAGATTATTGTACAGCTCATTAATACGTCATAATATATGACTTTTTAGTTTTCTTTTAAATATAATTTGGACAGAAGAAATAGACAAACATAATATTATATAGTGAACTAACTTGCATGTGAAATAGAACCTAGCAAGTAACAAAGACGTGTTATGCTAGCGGGTAAACTATGGCCCCCTATGGCCTATACTATAAAGACACTTACAGGGCCTGTGCCCAGTAGGAAGTTAAAAAATCTAAATACAAATAATATTCTAAATTTATATTGATCGGTTTAGTCGAAAAGGCGACGAATATGTACGCTAATAGGTTATTCAAGGCCGGCGTTTAATTGACACGATTAATTAGCAATCCAAAAATATATGTAGGTACATACATGTTATTAGTTTAATAGAATTTATTACATCTTTGATTGAAACCTTTCTAATATTGTAAATACGAATGTGTGTTATTTTGTCAATTTCTCCGTTTAATAGCAATGATAAACGAATTGACGTGTGTGATTTTTAAGGATTTAAGCTTTAAAATGTTACCATAAAATTATTATTAAAAAAAAACAATAATAACTATGAAAACCATACTTTCTAGCGATTCATGAATTTAAATGTAGGTAATTAATATTATTACAGTCCAGTAAGGTCGAAAAAATCATATTGGCTATATTTTATGCCAGTATCATAAATATACATTAATGATCGTCGAAAATTGTCACATATTTTTTACTACTTTTTATATTGCTAAGTAGCAAAAATCAATGAATATTCAAACTGCCATAGACGTTCAAATAAATCACATATGTCTTGGCATTAAGGCAGGTGCAAAGTGCCAGTAAACCGATTTTACCAATTAAAAAAAACAATTTAATCATGGCTGTAGAAATTTAGATTAGACCTAGAACGCTAATGGTCACTATGATGCTATCATTTAATCCATTGAAAAGAAAGGGTAATTTGACTGAAATATAATATATGGTCTACTTAAAAAATAATTGAATAAACCAAGTTTAATGTAGAAAATTATTAATGTAAAAATTGTAAATTATTAATATTTAATAAAACCATTTTCCAGTTTTTGCGGATTACTTTGGTTTCCTTATACTGAATGACGTTTTGAATGCTTTACAGCAACTTTGGTTTACTACTTTTATGGGTGAAAACCTAACTCTTGTTCTTAAATTAAGATAGCCTAATTTAGTTCCTATATCATTAGCTATCAGGCAGTGAAAGTCCCGTCAAAATCAATTAAGCCGTTTTGGATATAAGCCGGAATAAGCAGAAAAACAGGCAAAAATTTGTAAAAGAAATGTTTTTCGTTCTATTACTATTTATAATTTAAAACGCGTATAATAAAAGGCTTTTATTTCGATATTACAAAGAGACAAATATTATTTATCTGTATAAATGTAAAAAAAATACATTATTACATTATAAATTTGTATTTAATTATAGTATACAAAAATAAATTAAAGTTACAGGTTCTTAGTTAAATTTCAAGAAAAGAATACTAACACTATTAAAAACATTAAACATTTTGCAAATTTTAATCTTTCAAGAATAAGTTTCTGTTGTCTATTCGCTATTTTTGCTTTTAACATTTCTTAGGGATAATTTTTTTAATGAAGATAAAAATGTAAAATAATAGCTTATTGGAATAGCAAATCCAACTTTAGAAATAAAATAACATTTAGGTAGTATCTTATTCTATTGTATAAACGCATATAAGCTCTATCAAGAAGCGGCTAAGTTACATAACTTGGATTATAAACGTAACAGAATACCTTATTTAGACCAATAAGGAGTAAAAATGTTGTTATTAAAATATTTCATGCTTATGGAACTAATTAGAATTTCTGTACGAGTCCACTGATTTCTATTACGAGTAGACATCCCATTAAGTATAGACTACTAATTGATAAGGTTACTAGTTATTATCTAAACTATAAACACATTTATCAGATAAAATACTCACTTTGTTTTCAACTAAAAACTTTTTGCTAATCTCATGTTACGTAGTTATGCTCTACATTAATCTTTTGAATGGGAAATTGATACGCGGCTATTACACCGTAGTATTTAGCGTACGCTGTCACGCAATAGTTTATCGTCTAGTTTAGCAACAGTACATAAAGGTTATTCTAAAGGTTACAGACAAACTGGCTCTATCACAACAATCACCAGTACTCCTGCCTTACTCTACTTTTAATACTAGTCTATATAATTATCATAATTAGACTGAAACTGACTGGAGTACTATATCCAACTGATTATGAAATTGCGCAGATAATACAAGTTAATGACTGACTTACCTGTTTTCTCTTGAGCGGTATCTGATGCTTGACGAGCGCGGTGGCTGGTGTGGTTGGCGCGGTTGGCGCGTGAGGTGCGTGCTGGCCGGTGGCGGCGTCCAGTTCGTCGAGCAGCGCAGCGCACTTGTCGCGCTCGCGCTCGTCTTCCGCCACCAGCAGGAAGCGCCGCCAGCGCGCCGAGTCGAAGCCCCAGTGGCAGGTGCGATGCTCCGTGCCGTGCGAGTGACACACGAAGCGACGTGGCGCGAACACGCCGCGGCACTCCACACACTGCACCAGCGCCAACGCCGCCGAGCACACGCCGCGTGCGCCCCCAAAACACTCGTGGTATACGCGGAAGCCGGCCAGCGCGCGCCGCCCGCCCGCCGGCGCGTGCAGCAGCGCCGCGCACAGCCGCTCTGCATCCGTCTGCGTGATCAGCCCGCACGAAGGTGCCGAGCGTGGCAACACACCCGTCGCCTTCAGCTCGTGTAGCTGCTCCGGCGTGCACCGCGAGCAGTAGATCTGCAGCTCGTCGCACACGCGGTTGATCTGTTCCAAACTGAAGTCCGTCAGCACTGACGTCAGGATCTGTGGCAGGCACAGTCGCCGCTCGCCGCCCACGCTGAAGCATGAGATGCGCTCGCCCTCTAGGGCCGTCTCGCCGCGCTCGCCCAGCACGGGGTCCGCGGCCAGTAAGATAGGAGGCGCGTGGGCGTGGGCGGCGCGCGGCGCGCTGGGCGCGGGCGTGCGGGCCGGCGGCGCTCCGCCCGGGCCCTGCAGGCTGCGCGGCGCGCTCGCCTGGTACGTCCTCAGCACCGAAGTGATATGCGGGGTGACCACGTCCATGGTCGCCGCACTGCCGTGGCGCGACTAGCGGCCGACGGGCGCGCGCCCCGGCGGCCCGGCCATGTCTGCCGCCGCGTCGCCCCCCGCCCACCTCCGCCCCGTCGCCGCACCGCACGAGTCGCGAGTCGCGAGCGAAACCGTGCAAAAATACGCCACCGAATCCAGGCGGGTGGCTACCGTCGTCCCAGCGCGGCGGGCCCGCCCGTGTCGTGTCGCAGTCGCCGCGGCCGCGCGGGGCCGCCCTCAGCTCGAGCGGGAAGGTAGAGTGGAACGTCCGCGTCGCTCGCCGACGGGTCGCGTGTGCGCGCGGAGGGCGAGAGTTGGCGCGCGGAGGCAGACGGCCGGCGCGGCTACTGGAGAGTCTAGCCGGCGCCCCCCGCGCGCCGCTGCCGCCGCGTCACGTGACCGACCTTCCCGTCAAAATATCCAGAATGGCGGCGCGAGCCGCGCTCTGCCTGCATCAAAGATTAGGCGTGCGAATGTCTCTCAGCTCGCAAATTTCTTATTAGATTTATTTTCAACTTTGATATATAATAATTCAAAATGCAATTAGTTAATGCTTACAATAATATTACGTTCACTAGATACTGAGCATGGATAGATAGATGTTTAGATAGACATTATAATAACTAATAATGATTAATTTCTTATTAGAAAGTTGCTAATTGCTAATTGGAAAATATTACAACAAAAGTCAAAAACGTATCGATTAACTTATGTAAGACTAATTGCGTTATAACTTATAATGCATTAATCATATAGAGCACATAATCTGTTCTAAAAACCCATATGGATAAACAAAATTAAAACTAAAATTATTTTTTTTATATAGGTACTTTCAGAGACAACCAATTTTCCATCAAAGAAAATATAAATATAGTCTATCTGTTATTTTACTCTATGAAAGCGCGACACGCGCGGGGCGTGCGGGGGGCGCGGGAGGGGCTCGCGGTGCGGGGCGCGGGGAGGGGAGTGGCTGCGTCTAGTGCGATCGCTCGCAACTCCGTGAAAACTGTTTTTATCACTTAGCAAACGTTCACTCAGAATAGAACCCTATATATATTTAGCTATAGATAAAAAAATTACCTAAGCTACAGAAGCGATATAACACTGGAAAACATAGATGTTATAAAATAAACTTAGTATCTTTGCATTAAAGTCTATTTTCGTGTGTGCATGATAAACAAAGCATTTTATAATCGTGCTGCCGTGTAGGTGTATCATACATTACATTCCGTATTCTGCTGAAAAGAAGTGCTCTACGTAGTGTCGTTATATCATACTTTGTTTATTAATTTGGTGCAAAAGCTACACGGGTTTGAGTCCCGCTGGAGGCAATCATTTGTTAAACACTCATATTTCATGTTTGTACTCCAGTCATGGATGTTTAATGTTTATATTTATAGTACCTACTTCAAGTTATATACATATATTATGTAGTATATCAACTATCTGGTATCCGTTACACAAGCCTCGTAGCTCACCACGGAACTGGATGGCGCTGTGCGTAATAACGTCCCAACATATTTATATATCCCAATATATTTGGTCTAGGCTTAATCATAGCGTATTAGTCCACGTAACTTTCGTTGCTAGTAAGCAAACTTCAATGACCTCGACTCACTAATTTTTACTCAACTGCACGAAGAAAGGAGGTTAATGAACAATGATCTATTTCTACGGTATGGTTGTTTTGAATTAAGAATGTGCATCGCCATTACAGAATTTAAGATTTATTAAGTCTTCCAAAAACTTTTCAGAAGTAGGAAAATAAGTTAATTCATATAGGTGCAGGTACAGTACAGGTGTACAGTTTTAAATGGTAAAAACAGTAGGTTCACTTACTAATAAAATATGTCAACTAATTATTATTATAATAAGCCAGAAATAAATATTATTTGGACAGTAGTAGCCCAGTGGTAACGCGCTCGCTTGGATAAATGATTCGGATTCAAATCCGGGTCTCGCACCTCTGATATTTTCATGTGCGAATCATTTCTAATATTATTACTTGACTTACGGTGAAGGAAAACATATTGAGGAAACCTACATGTCTGGGAGAACCTAGCAAGTTCAGTACAATTCTATAATACATATATTGCATTTATTAAGTAGCTTTATTTATTATTTAATAAAGCTCCGTGACAGCATTGCTATTTTCCTACTTCAATAAATACCTACGAAGATCATATTTCAACGAATTAACACAGAACTTTTATGAATTACACACCTAAACCTTCCTCGTGAATCACTTAACCATATCTCTTGGTGATCGCATGAAAATCCGCTCAATAGTATTTTCAGTTTATCGCGAAAAGACAGACAGACGTTTGAGAGTTTGTTTTATAATCAGTGATAGTGGTAGTACTGGCGATGACATGAAATTGGTTAAGGTATTTAATAGTTATAAGGAATCATAGAATCGAACATATACTTTGAGATTTATTAAAGTAAAATTTCAAGGCCGCGTCACTTGAAGTCATCACGAAATACCGTCACACATATACCTTGGTATATAGCTTTACTCTTTGCATATACCTACACGTTATGTAACCGGTAGGCAGAAACGTCATAACGTTAGTAGTCTAATCTGCAGTAGTAAATAAAACTTAGTCGAATCTGTATTTTTCTACATGTAATATTTTTAATGTTTATTTTTCATCTATGTTTTTAATACCTTATTGAAATTGTTATTTTAAATGCCGACAACTGGCAATTGATAAACATATTATGTAGGATACTTTTTACTTCACAAAAATATCTCATCTCTAAGAAAGCTAGCCTAACCGTAGAGATTAATAATATCGTATTAAGCGTATAGTGATGAATACAAACGGAGCGATAATAAGTCTCTCTCTAATTCATAAAATAGAATCACATTTTGGCTTTCATGCACTGACCTCTATAATACCACCGGACTGGCTGTTGTCAACGTGCTTTTGTGGCTGCTTGATATTCGCCATTTTGGCGCTGTCCGCCGCTGTCGGATGTAGCGAGAGTTTGTGGTACTAAAACTAATGATGTCGATATAAAGATTTTTATTTTTTGATTTTTATTAATCAATAACCGTATCATCATAATTACTACTTATGTTATATTAACAACGAAAATGCAAAATTACTTTACAGTAAACAAACACTTCTCGCTGTCATTACTCATTTGCAATATACGTCAAAATTAGTTCTCGGGACTCTCGCTAGTGGCGCTTCAAATGGACACAAAAAAATTGCTGTCAAACGCTTGGAACAGCCAGTCCAGTGGTATTATAGAGGTCAGTGCATGACAGTAAAAGTATTGTTTTTTATTTATTTTTTCATGTACGTGTATCCGAAAAGATATATTTTTAATCTGTTATTTTAAATCACTAATGAAACCTATCCACGCCAAGACAACGTGATAAGTAAATAATAATACTATATAATATTATGAATCATATTATCATGTATTTGAAAGTGTAATTCACAATGAATACATTTACAAATTATGTTTTTTATGAAATTTATATATTTCAAAGATTTATAAGTACCTACATTGAATATACTGTTCATAATAGCATAAAATAGTTTCAATATGAGAGCATGATGTCATATGCAAAGTACATTACAATTAATAAATTTACACGAGCATTAAATGAAGTATAATATGTATATTAGATATAAACTAAGGTCACATTTCCTCACTTAAATTATTTTCTTTTACTATTTAAAGATTGACGTAATCTTAGAACACTTTTTTTAATAATAGGTAATAAAATACAGAATTTTATTTTTTTAGGATTTTAATTTTAACCACTAGACGCCCGCGCATTATGACATGCAACACCGAATAATCACCGAGCCCGTTTGACATTTTTCGCCGATTCTACCATAACATAAAAAAACATTTACAATTTAAAATATACAGCAGCGATTTTAAATGTTTCAGTTGTTTTGGATTCTTAAATAATTTGAGCATTTATGAGAGTATATAAAATGTACTTTAAACTATTGATAAATCATAAATAAGCTTGTAAAATATTAACGTTGGCTAAAAATATTCTACTTTTTGTATTACAATGATTTCTGATAATACCAGGGTTTATATTTACACTAATTTTGAAAAACTACTTAGTGAATAAACATGTAGTCACACAAAACCATTCATTGAATTATTTTCATTAGTTGTAAGTAACAAGCACATTCAAAACTTTATAAAAATCGCGGCTCGTTCGATGTATTTACACAGCTTACCGCGCAATTTTCAAAGCAATCATCACGATATAGTGAGTAGATTCTTAGCAAAAGTTACACTTAAATACATATTAGTTCTTACTTTAAAAACATACACCAATAAATCTCGAACACAATCCACTGTGATTAGAATTCAGTTGGTTTTATTATAAAAGGGAAAAATTGAGGTTATTTTTAAAAACACTCGTATTTCAATATAATTCACATTTTTGTATTTATTATTTAGCTTAAATTTTAAATATACAAGCTAACTATATCACTTATATTATGAAATCTTTATACTTTTCATTCAAGAATCTAAATATTTAAACATGTAAAGTTGTCCAAATTATTGTACTGATAATAATAATTTTAAATATTTTGATGCCTAGTAATGCTGTACCCCTCAACAGTCAACACAAAAATTATCGATAATTGTTGTGAACGGCGAAACAAATATAAACAAAATAATAAATTTTATATTTATGTACAGCAATTGAAATCAGATATTTTATTTTTATGCATATATATACGAGATTTAAAATATTACTATATTGAGCATTCAAATTTTCATAAAATATAAAATAAAAAATTATTATAATTATCTCATAAATGCAAGAGTCAGAAATCTGGCTATCATGTTAAGTATTTCGTAATATGAATATTATTTATGGAATACATTATTGTATTTTATTATATTATGTAATTTTTTTTGACAAAACTATATTATTTTCGAATCTTCAATAATCTAATCGTAAGTTGTATAATTTAAATTGTCCATAATATAGTATTTTCATGAGAAATAAAGTCAATTTTGCATCAAAATTTGTAATTGCAAACGCTCAAAAACTAATAACATATCTTGCTAAAGTAATAATTCTCATTGAAACTAAAATATTGGAGGCAAGTTTTATATAAAAAGTTCAGTTAAAGTTTTAATTATTTAAATAATATAATAAAAATTATTCCGCTTATATGGTACAATATTTTTATTTTGCAATTCAATAATATCGCTCTTATAGTTTTTGATGACTAAAATTGATAACAAAAAAGACCATTACGTACAGTATTTAGTTTAACGTAATTGGCCTCAAAGATCCTTACTTCTAAAATTTTCTGATCTCACCTTTTAATTCAGATAATCCTTTAGGTATTCAAAAGCAAACTAATAATTTACTCTAGATGATTGTCTTTTTCTTATCCAGTATTCAAAGAAGCAATAAATTTACAAAAAAGGAATTTTTATACATTAATATTATAAAAAGAAAAAAGATTTCACTTGTTTCATTGTAATGTATAGGCTCCGAAAGTCCAAAACCAATTTATAAATTCACCTAGAGAAAGCTTTATTTTCAGCGAGCAGCATAGACTTTATTTTATTTACAAAAAAAAAGATTAATTTACTATAAAAATGACAATATTTTGAAGCAAGCTATAACCAGGTCTTGATGAAATTATTTTTTAAAAATGTATCATATGTATCAGAATAAGTGATTTTATCGGTTTCATGACATTAATCCTTTTCTTCTTTATTTGTTTTGTCGTATTTGTCTTCGCTCCGAATTCTGTTAGAATTACTTGGAAAAATTCATGTTCTATTGACTATTTTGGAACATTTTGAATACTTGTTTTTGTTTTGTTAGGAACTCTCCATAAGTTTATCTATAAAAATATCTGAATAATAAAAGTATATAACCGTTTATTTTATATGGAAATCATCAAAATGTATATACAAACACTATCGTCCAAAGGGGACGATAGTTTGTATATAAGTTATCTAGGTATATAGTACGTGTTGTACTCGTACACCCATTTCAAGCTACTATAAACACTCGAGATCGTCAAGAAAAAAATATTTTATTTTAGAAGGTCTTTGTATTGCTATTGAAACTCTTATGTATACTTGATTTAATTTGAAATACATAAGAATATTTAAATTTTATATAACATTTTATTCTAGAACGAGCTAACACATATTTCTTCACTATACATTTTTTATATTAAAATATCGATATCATCGATAGCATAATATATCGACATGTGTCAATGTCTAGCTCAAATTTGAGGAAAGTCAAATATGTCACATTTGACAGCTTATAGGCTTATATTATTATTATTTATAAATAAACATTTTATATTATAAAACTATTGAAATATGCCAAAAAAAACTGAAAATATGAAATTATATTTATTTTTCTACAGTAATTTACCTTTATCAGATACTAAATAAGTGAGTAATAGTCCAAATTCATGTAAAATAATGGCGACTTTATTTACAAATTTCAATACATCAGAATTACTTTAACCAAAAAACTAACATTATAACGTAAATATAAATTAATTAGTATATCAATAGTAGCAAAGAATATTAACAATTAATATGCCTGCGTTTAAGGCACAAATTCACTTGTTTTCAATTTTTAAATCTCACTAAACCAATAGCTAGTCGCGCGCGCTTTACTTTAAATTTTAACAACTTTTGGCGCATTTGTTTTTAATGTTGCCGGAATCTGATTAAAATAATATTTCATTATATATGTAATAAAATTTCTAAAGGTTGCGTGCATTACTTATTTAGCAAAAAATATAGCGATTTCGTTGTGTAATAAGTGATAAAAGCGCAGAGGGCGAGGTGGTACACATAGGTACCAGCGGGGATCTACGGTAACGCCGGAAGTGGTACACATAGGTACCGGCGGGGATCAAGTGGTTAAGCTTATAATTTGACATTTTAAATGTTTATTTGAATGGAAATAAAAAAGAAATAAATATATTTAGTAGTGCTAAGTGTAGCCTGTAGTGTCATGAACAGACAACATAAATATATATTTTGTCTTTACAAATTACAACTTTCAAGCTGTCACTGATTCGATTTCACAATCATTGATATTTGATAGATAGATTTGCCCAGCTCAAGAGTCAAGCCATTCTTTTTTACTAAGTCCCTTCACCAACTAAAAACAAAACCATTTGGCTTTTAGCCTTCAAGTAAGTATTACAAGTATTGAGAAACTATTAATTGTAGTGTATTTGTAAAAAGCAATAGATAGCCTTGGTGTAAAAAATATATTGCGATCAATTATTCTAAGTCTCGGATAAATTAAAAATAAACAATTATATTCGCAGATTTTGATGGATCCTTGGGGTAACCAAACAAAAAATACGTCGGTAACTCCAGAATTTGAAGACAACTTCAAACCTGTTAAAGACGATAAATTGGCCGACTCTGCCGAATATTTAGCTGTGCTAGGTAATAATAATGAGTTGTAATTATTTTAAAAGAAGTATTTCAATATCAATTGTTTAGGTATCAGGTTATCTGAGGTCATATTTCATAACGTATTCATTTTAATGTGTAGTAAAGTGTACCATTCGCTATCGACGAGAGTGTAATTAAGCTGTAATTTAATAAACATTTTCTTTTTTAATCGCTTAATCAGTAAGAAATTTTATATTTTGAATCATAAATGTTATCTTTACAGAGAGAAAATTACGAGCTCTTCGTAAGAAGAACAACGTTGTTGATAGCCTAGCAGCGTATCGAGCGGACTGTATCGACCGGTTAATGAGAGAAGGCTGTGATTTAGACCCTGTGATCGGAGACACTGAATCTGAAAAGCTACTCCAGGAGTAATTTGGTTGCCTGTAAGTAACTAAGACCCCCTAAGTCATGGCGTCATCATCATCTAGCATAGACCTATCAGGGCCATCATTCTGTGTTGTAAGTGGTGCATCTCAAGGTATAGGTAGATCTATTGCAGTAGAAGTGTCACAACACCTAGGCCCTAAGTCTGTTATGCTCTTGTTGGCTCGCAATAAAACTGAACTTGCAACTACTGCTAGTCTTTGTAAAGCAGGTGATGTCCAGTATAATTCTATTGACCTATCAACAGCGTCAGAACAGGAGATGCATGATGTTATCATTAATGCTTTGAAAGGGAGACAGATAAAAGATTTCTCCAAGTGTATAATATTCCACAATGTTGGATCACTGGGAAACTTGTCTGTTGAAACATCTCGTATGGAAGATGTGCAAGAGCTGAGAGATTACTATGACCTAAATGTGTTTAAAGTGATTTCCTTGAATACTCAGTTTTTGAAGATATTTGAGGAAATTGAGGACAGGGCAATAATTGTGAATATAACCTCACTCTGTGCTATCAAGCCTATGGGAGGTATGGCATACTACTGTAGTGGAAAAGCAGCAAGGGAAATGTATTTCCGAGTGCTAGCCGAAGAGAAAAAACATATTAAAGTCCTGAACTATTCCCCCGGGCCTGTGGAGACGGCCATGATTGATTATGTGTTGGAAAAGGCCATAAATGAAAACTTGAGAGATGTGTTTACCTCATTTAGACAGCAAAGTACTCTATTGAAGCCGGAGGTGACTGCAAAAAAATGTATGAAGATTCTTCTCTCCGGAAAGTACCAATCTGGAGACCATATTGATTTCTTTGATGATGAATAATTCTAATTACCTCTCTTAAATGTAGTATTTGCTCGTTGGTGTTGCTTCTTTGGATCTGATAGCGTAGATGTTTATCGTTGTATTTATTACTGTGTTATTGTAAATTCAAAACATTCCATTTCATGTATTTCTATTATTATGAATGCAATTCATATTAAAATATATGCTTCAAATCTAAATGTTTTTCAATTAACCCTTCTTTTTTATGAGTTACATTCATAAGTTTTTATATTATCCATTTTGTAGTAGGTATAATTGGCACATGACTTGATACAAAATCTTATAATATTGACTTAGTTATATTACATAGTTAAGTTGTAGTCACTGAACTTGAAAAGAGTTTTTTCTTAAAAGCTAATATTTTACTGAAAATATACAAGCACTAACTAGTGTGCTTCATTAATTTAATTAAATAAGTACATAATTAATAATACTAGCAACTTTGAAGTGTTGCATTGCAGACTGCCTATCTTTAGCCTATGAGTTACTCCAGGTATAAACTCTACCTGTGGCTCTAAACCTCATCCAAATCTGTCCAGCCATTTCAAGGTGAAGAACAAACATACAAATTTCCTTATTTATAGTAGTAGATAAGCTAGATGATTTTAGGTATGGTTCCATTTATATAATTACTTTTCACACAAGAAAGTTATATATATATATACTATCGGCCTGTCTTGTTTTCCTTCTGTAATGTCCTTAGGTGGGAACAGTATTATGTGCACACTCGGTGGTGTAGTGGCTAGCATGTACGGTGCACACCGGGAGGTCCTGGGTTCGAGTCCCGGGTCGGGCCAAGTTTAGTTATTGAGTCTTTCTGTTTAGTAAGTCTCAATAACAGCCCGGAGTTGGGAAGTTGGCGGTGTGTCACGCCCGTGCCTCGGAAAGCACGTAAAGCCGTCGGTCCTGAGCCTTAGCTCTCACTGGTGGTGTCGAGTAGTCGTCCCACCGGAGTATGAAAGTGATAGGAACAGAGAGTGCACGTGTGTCTGCGCGTACACTCGTTCACTATAATATCTTCTGCGTAGTTGGCTAGTCTCAATGAGATTGGCCGCCATGGCCGGAATCGGTCGGAGAACATTACTATTATTATGTGTCAAATTCATAGTCTATCTGTGTAATAAATATCATCAAAATCTGTCCAGCATTTTCAAAAACATACACATAAATAACTTTTCAATTTAGTTATGTAAGTCTTCTGATATAGCATTATATATTTTGAGAGTAAATTGTATAATACATTTTATTAGATATCCAAAAGAATAAACATTGAAGCATAGATTAGATATGAAAATAGTTAATTTGTCTCATTAATTACTTCTAACATTAAAAAGTTACGTTTGTGTATTATATTGACGACATGATTGACTCAGTTTGTAGTGCATGCTGTGCCGGTGGTCTCGGGTTCGATTCCCGCTGGGAACATTGTGTAATGAGCACAAATGTTTGTACTCCATTCATAGGGAGTTATATTATTATGTATGTATTTAAAGTGTATGTGTATAGTGTGTCAACTATCTGGTATCTGTAACATAAGCCTTGTAGCTTACCATGGAAATGGATGGTGCTGTGTGCTATTGATATTTTAAAATATTGACTTGTGATAAAGAATACTATTTATTTAGTATATATTCAAAGTATTCTAACTAAAACTGCTGCAACTAAAATTAACATATAAAAATACATATATTGGTACCTTCACACTAAAATGAATTTTGCGTGGAGGCTGCGTCAAGTGCTGTAATTTAGACAAGGTTAAGGTAAAGTTAGTTAAGCATGTTAGGCTTTCAAGTTTTGTTAGTGAGAAAAAAAAACATTGTTATTATAAAGCTATTGTTAAAAAATGGAAGGCCAGTGGCAAAGCGCTCGCTTGTATAACTGAGTGATGCGTGTTCAAATCAGGGTCTCGCATTTCTGATATTTTCATGTGCGAATCATTTCAAACATGATTATCGCTTGTCTTACGGTGAAGGTAAACATCTTGAAGGAAGCTTACATGTCTTACTTGCAAATTGTCGAAAGAAGTGAAATCCGCCGACCCGCACTTGGCCAGCGCGGTGGACTATGGTCAAGTCCCCTCGCATCAAAGAGTCCCGTTACCAGCTTACCGGCTCGTGCCCGGCTATTGTTATAAAGGGCTGAAATAATTATATTTTTTGTCAAAAAATATAATTATTTCTACTCGGGTCTGATTAGACCGTGCCGTGCCTTGTAGAAGAAGCGTTCAAGATGTAAATTGTTACCATTAACCATAATATTATTTATACACTTTGCTAAATATTTTAATTTCTTTTGGACTTTTCTCATAGCACTATTTATTAATTATAAATTAAAATGATCAGTGAATATGATAAATTATAACGCCGTTCAATTATTTAAGTACCTACTTACAAGTGGTACGTAATGGATAGGTTTTCCATACAACAACGTTAACAGTCTGAACTTTTGAATTTTTTAAATTTTAATAACACAAAAAACAGCCATGGTCCTGTTTTTGAGATTTAGCAAGATTAACGAACAGCAAATTTTTAGAACACATTTTATTAATCAGAAAAATATTATATAAACGACCTCCAAAAATATATTCAAAAGCCGTATTTTTATTTATTTTATATTTGGATTGGTTTCATTTTTTTATTTTCATTTGAGCACATTAGATTACTTTTTAATTTTGTCTTTATTTCATAAAGCTAGGTCAGGCACTTTTAAGGATTAAAAATTTTGTAACCAACCCTTTTTCTTTGCAGTCCAGATTAAATATCACTTTTATGGCAAGTACATATAGAAATATTTGTTTATCAATTCCAGTAACGATGGCAGGTCGGAAGGGCCTGTTCCTATTCCTGATGAACCTGGCGTTCAAGTGTCGGCTCAGTATGCCGTTGATACTGAGTGGGACGGTGGCGCTCCTCGGCAGGGCGTTGATGTTTCAGATCCGAGTGCACACCGTGCACACGCTAAGGGAAAGCGAGGTGATTTGTTATTTTATTGTTTACTAGCGATTCACTTTCGCTTCGCTCGAGTTCTTCCCTAGATTTACCGCGAGCGAAGCTCCGCTCTAGATAAAATGAATAAATTTTCTAATATAAAAGTAGCCTTAGTTACTCCTACTCCTTATTACATTTGCGAGTGAAAGTCCCGTCAAAATCGGTCCGGCCGTTTCAGAGATAACCCGGAACAAACAGACGCCGAAAGTCCAAATCTATAGTTTTTAGAATTTTTGTTTGTCTCTCTGTGGTCTGGACCATCATGAGTAAAGCACTGAACAGATTTAGATGACATTAAATTAAATTTAAATTTCATCCATGGATCAACATATAGGATACTTTATACTGTAGGAAAATTTTACATTTCTAAGGAATCTACACTAACCGTTAAAACGTCTAGGGACTTGACCGATTTTGCTAGTTTTAACGATATTATAACATTTTTCCAGCTGGCAATGTTAGACGACGACGAGGGTATTGCGGATGATGATGAGGATGATGATGATGAAGATGATGATGATGATGAGGATTGTTCCTGGGAGACGGAGTCAACTGACTCCTGGGAGACCATCGTAGATGAAGCCGCGAATGGATGACGACGGCGCGGCCTCGACATAGTGTTTGTGAGGAACATAGATACGGCAGTTTTAAACAACTATACTAGATTGCCTTTGTGATGGAAGTTGATTTTTTGAGTTATTTAAATGGTGTTTTTTTTATTTTTTTAAATACTCATTAGTGTGATTTATGCCGCATAATTCATCATAATTTTACAATTTTTGTTTTAATTTAATTGTATTTATAAAATAATATCAACTTTTATTTTCTTATATGTTGTAAATGAATGAAATAATTTTAATTTTTTACATTTGCGTTGTAAATTTTTGTCATTTTAAAATATTTTGTGCCGAGTGCTGTAAGAAGGGAATTCCTCTAAAGCATATATTATATGTAGGAGATGGATATACTTATATGTACTTTTATATGTCATTCGAAAAACGACTTTAGGGTTGACGAGCAATAAGTACAATTTCCAACTGAATCTATCTATCTAAACGAGATGGCATTTTGTTTCTGTAAATGTATCGGCTCTTTTTTGATCATCTATTTTTATTGAAATACAGATTTTAAATAAAATTATCTTTTAAGTTTTTTTTTCGTATTTATTTGGATTTTTAGTTCCTGACGTTTCGAATGCTTTACAGCAATTATGGTCAAGGAAGAGACTAAGGATTACCTTAGTCTATTAAGACGTGGTAACTGGAACGGGTTAGGAACGTCGGGAATCAAAAATCAAAATATGTTCGCAAAAAAAACAAAACTCGTCTCGACTCGTCCTCGCTCCACTCGAGTTCGTCCCCAGATTTAGCGCGAACGAAGCCGCGGGTTTCACTAGTAAATGTATACAAAAACTCGATAATTTATATACTAAAACCTTCCTCGAGAACCACTCTATCCATTGGTGAAAACAGCATAAAAATCGGGGCAGTAGTTTTTGAGTTTATCGCGAACAGACAGACAAACGCGGCGGAGGACTTTCTTGTAGGTATAATATGTAGTGAGATTTAAATATTCTGTTCGTCTCATTAGTAACTATAATCGGGTAAATATGAACATTATTCATGCGTATTTTTGTCCATAAATTATCACGATATTATTCTTAGACCTAGAAATATAGGATTATTATTGGTTAGGTAACTTTTATAGCTTATTATAGATTAGAAATTATAGAAAAATAGATATGTATATATATTTAGTTTTCATAGGGATTAAAAAATATCCTATGTCCTTGCGCCAGTATAGTACCTATGCAAAAGCCTATGAAACGTAGTCGGCCAACGGACGTGACAGCCCAAGCTGCCATACACTAATGCCCCAAGCGAGTGTATGGCAGCTTGGGCTGGCTGTCACGTCCGTTGGCCGACTATGTTTTATAGGCTTTGTGTATTCTATATACTTACTACTTATGTTTAATATTAAAATTCTTTTATACACGTATCAAAAATTATAAATATTTATAGTTCTTCTAAGGACATTTTCTTACCATCAACCTAAATCTAATTAGGTTTCAGTAAAAAGTTTTTTTACTAAACAATATGTTGTTATTAATATTATTCCGAAAAAATTATCGGATTTCTTAAAATACAAACTTTCAACCCCTATTTCACCCCCTTCTAGTTTTATTTTGGTGACAAAATGTAACTTATGGTCCTTCTCCTAAATCTTATATATCTTTTTATTATAAATAATATAAATTGGTTAGCAGCGGCACACCATTGATACATCTCATCTCATTTGTGAGTAGGTATTTAGTTTTCTTTAAGCTCAAATTTTTGTCCTTTTAGAATTAGTTTTAAGTACTATAGATTAATGGTAAATTATTTATTTAGCACAAACTTAGCATGTGGCCTCGAGCAAAAAATACCTTTGTCGTACTTGTATGTAGATAATTTTAGAAATTATTAGTAATAGCCGTAGCTTTAAAAATATTGGTAGTGAGTATTACATACCTAAGAATTAAATTTGTATAAAGTCACTATTATACATATTGTTATTAAATTGATTTACGATAAAACAATCTATTAAATGAGCAATGATATCTTAGAAAATGTCACGAAAAATAAGAAGTTTTTTGTTTACTCTTTTGTTCTAGACGTTTCGATTACATTACTGCAAATAAAAACAATAAATATTCTGCTTGTATACAAATGTATAAAAGCGATAAAATAATTTGTTTAATATTTGCAGAAATCGAAGAAAAGCTACAAGGTATAGTAGTAGTATATAGTTTTTACTTGTCGTGCACTACTGGAAAGGACGTTTTTGTACCTTATTTTAGAAAATTGATGAATTTTTTTATAATTACATTAGAAATAGATATATTCATAAATAAAATTGCTATATTACGTCACATCACATTTAAATCTTTCATAAAAAATTAAAAAAATATATAAAAAATAATTTTTAAATCATTACATTGTCATACAATTTGTGTATTAATAATACTTAATAATAAAATTAAATAATAAAACGTAAATAAGAATAATGTATTTGTTATCAATATTTATCAACTAATTTAAGTTCATAAGAAATTTTTCTTAGATCACGTAGATATTTGAAATGATACTACCTTTTCGGATTTATGCAGAAGCTTAGGGCCTTAAGCTAGTCTTTTGTTCTTAAACCTCAGTCTCTCCCGTGATTACGATTGCTGTAAAATAAACCATTTGAAACATCGCGACTTAATCTGTCTGTTTGTTCCGGCTAATGTTATAAATCTACGGACGAAAGCGAGCGACGCGAGGGTGAGTCGCTAATAATCAAAATAAATTTGCGGAAAATCCGAAAAAGTAGTTTTATTTAAAATATTAAATATTCGTGTAAATCTAAGAAAGTATAATCATGTAGACATTAAAATATGGAAATATGTTTAGTTGCCAATTTTAAAGGGATTTTTTTATGTATTAAATGATAAAACGTATTGTATAAATATTGCGTAGACTTTTTTAAATTAAATTTTAGCTGTATCTCTATCTCAGACACATACATTAATATTTTTGATCTTGTAAGAAATTATTATTTTAGTCATTTGTACTTTCCAGTATTTCTACTTTATGTATCAATTTATTTGATTGTGTGATATTAAAAGTAATTTTATTTTTAATAAAGTCTTTTTTTTAATCCATATCAAAATTGTTTTTTGTCGCCAGTTCTAATGACTGAGGCTTGGGATC
This sequence comes from Boloria euphrosyne, assembly GCA_951802675.2. Classification (NCBI taxonomy): domain Eukaryota; kingdom Metazoa; phylum Arthropoda; class Insecta; order Lepidoptera; family Nymphalidae; genus Boloria; species Boloria euphrosyne. The sequence goes on along the minus strand of OX637885.1, from coordinate 1,954,547 downwards.
TCAGACCAAATAAAAATTTGGTCTGAGCTTGAGATATATTCATGGTGTTTTTTATAAATAAGAAGTAGTATAATTTAACGCTAAATATTATTTATATTTAATGTAAGACAAATATGCCATAATAGGTCTACATCCAACAGTGGGGAAAAAGGGCTGTGTAAGCAAATACTTAAGCCAAAAAATGTGAACTCATATTTATTTTACATACATATGGTTTATACAGTTGAAAAATAAATTATTTTAAAAAAAAAGGAAACGTTTATGAATCCGTCCATCTATAGTACACAGCGTTAAGTTGTTCTAAAAATATAAAAATAATAACAGTGAGTGGACCAATTTTAGCGTAAGTCGGCACGAAGCCGCTCCACAGGGCGAACACGCCTTCTTTTTGTATTATATTTTTCAAGACTGCCATTTGGCTCGTTCCTTTTGCTGAGTTTTGTACCCTGAAATAAAAATAATCTTAATTTTTTTCACAAGTGTATTCCAAACAAAAATATTAAAAACTCTTTCTTTTTATGGAATTTCCTAATTCCCCAAGACTCGTAATTTATCTAAAACCAGTATTAAAAAAATAAGACCAGTAAAATGCTTATTACAAGCTTATAGTGCAATTTCTGTCACTATATTATTAAAACTACACTAAAATTATTAAAATATTATAATTATACTATGTAATAATAGTACCTACTAGAGAGTTGCGAGTTGCGACTCATCCTCGCTTCACTCGGGTCCATCTAAAGCTAATCTAACTTAAGTCACGTACCGATTAGAGATTCCCATTTTCATATAAACAACGGTTTGTTTTAATTTTTTACAATTTTGCTGCTGGCTTTTTGTGGTTTTGGACGCACTTTCAATAATACATAAAAGTATTGAAGGCATTTTTGTTCTTTCAACAACAATAATAATTATTTTTATTTATATACTACCAGTTCCCGCGGCTCCGCCCGCGTTTTAATCAGTAATCACACTACAATACTGTATAGTGTATTGGGATATGTAATGCATTATTATGATTATAATTTAAAATATTTATTAATTATTAATTTTATAGGATTTTGTATTATTACATACAAAATCACCTCAAAAATACTAAGGAATCGAACCCACGACCTTTTTAGGTGTGCGCTCGTTGCAACGCGCGCTACATTCATATACTATCGAAGTGAACCAAACCATAGCTTGAATTTTTACGTTGTAGCGCCATCTATGATTGTCTTTTGTAACTAAAATTACAATTTATTCTAAAATTTTCATTTAATTTTTATAGTAATGTATTTTAACAGATAGTAATAATATTATTTTGCCCACGCCCTACAGTGGGACGTAAAAAATGGCTGAATTTAATAATATAAATATAATCAATATTATTATTAAATTTGCTTTTCGTACTTGTGAATTAGCAACAATACTTTGGCTTAATATTTTGGTTAGAAATAATTAATTAAGAAAAAATAAAAGAAGCCTAGTTCTTACTATTTAATAATATAGGCTTATGAATATATTTTTATTTAATGTCATCTTGTTTTTTTGTTAAAAATATGATTGTGGTATGCGTTCAGTGAGTACGTTTATACTCTACACAAAAGATAAAATAATTTTTAGAATTTATATATTCTGTCTTTCAGTAACCGCATCACGAAAAAAGTGCTGAACTAATTTTAATGAAATTTGGTAAGATGATAGCTGGCTATTCAGGTCCATATAATGGATACTTTTTTTGCAATAAAAATCTCAACATTGTAAAACCTGTCAACCGTTAAAAATTAAAATGCATTTTCCTATATATTATATTATGTATTTCGAATTTATGTTCCGTTAACTTGAGTAGTTAACACTTTGGTAGGTATGTATGGAGATACGATTTACGAATTTTGCATTAATTCTAATATTAGGTGTAAATAGCATCTTTTATCGCATCTTATATTTCCTGTTAACTTTTTTGTAAAACTTACCGTTTACGATTTATGGAACATGAATTTTATTGATTAATCGGTGTCAGTGAGAGTTATCGGCCGAGAGTCGAGACAGATGTCATTAAATGGGCCATAAATCGTAAACGGTAAGTCTGTTATTTCCTTTAAACTTTTTTACAAAAAATGCGAATTTTTATTCTCTACAATAATGGTTTCAATAACTTTTGCTCTAAAGTGCGTAGTTTCCGAGATATCGGCCAAAACTTTGTTTCAAGATGGCGCTTGAAGTTCCAATTGGATCTGTCAGCATTTTGTTTTTATGCTCAGTAAGTGACCCTACCTTATAAAAAAGAAAAATTGGATCGAAAATTCAGTACGTGGATAAATTCTATTTTTACTATACAATAATACTTGTAAATACAGGGAGGTACTAAGGTGCGAATATGAAAAAATGAATCTTTTACCTTGTTTTTACGATATCGACGGGTAAAGAAGCAGCAGTTGTGACGAGGCCGGAGATGAAGGACGCCACAAAATGAAGAAGGATACCTTCCCCCATATAAGGCACGAGGACTTCTCGAGCCTGAGAAAGGTTTTTTACTGATGAAAATGATGTAGGTAACATTTATAAAGTTATTAATCCATATCTATACTCAGTACATATAAATGAAATTGAAGTTACTGTTTTTAACACGGTTTTTAACTTCAAATTAAAAGTTTTCACTAAATGCATATGAAAGTATACTGTATTCACGGTATTTGCATCAACAAAATCTATTTTTAAAATTTGTCTGTCTGTCTGTTTGTTCAGGCTAATCTCTGAAACGGCTGGACCGATTTTGAGGGGACTTTCGCAGGTAATTAATGTTATATAGAAGAATGCTATATTAATGTTATTATAGGAGTAACTAAGGCTATTGTTATTTTATTAGAAAATTATAATTCAAACTGTTGAATTTTTTTAACTTTCGCCCAGTGATGCGGGCCGGGTTTGTGAAAAAATGTTTGTTTGTTTATTTCTCCACATTTCACGTGGATTAGCGTGGTTTTGTCTTTTTCAACTATAAAATATTATCTAACCTGTGCATAAGTGCTCAACTGTGCACCGTTCACAACCATCGCTCTCGTGACGGTGGCCGTCGCGCCGCGGAACAACATAAGTGGTCCTTCTTCGCGAGTTATTCTATAAAAATAAGTATATTTTCCATCTAGTTAGCTGTACTTTAACAACCATTATGTACCTTTCAACATCAGCCCAGTGGTTGTCTCGTAATGCTGTCACAGACAGACAGACAAAAACTCTAAACTAAATATTTGGTCTCTGGGTCGATACGAAGCGAGTCATTATAACAGATACGACTAAGTTAGTGTGAGTCGCAAGTATTTTATTTGAACTAAAAATATATATTAGTGGTTAAGTAATTAAATACAAATGTATCAACGCACTAAATTGAACTTAGGCTTAGTTTACAGTAAAACATACATACTTATTTATATTATGTACATTGCACCTATACGGTAAAGGATAACACCTAGAATCTAGTAAGTTTTTGAAAGACATGTGCAATTCGCCAACTCGCACTTAGCCAGTGGCGTGGCGGGCTTTGGTTTGATTCCTCTCGTATTGAAGGGAGGCCCATGCCTACCTGTGGGACGTTAGTGAGGGCGGAATACCTACATATACTTATTATGAGATAATAAGAACAATGTATATTGAAACTATATAACAGTTTAAGAAAAACCTGGCGAGAGCGTTGAAGACATTTTTATAATTTCTTCGTTTCTCCGGAGGCAGACGTCCATCGGCAGTCATTCTAATGAGAGCGACCTCGGCGGGGGTGCCGATAAAAGCGCCGAGACCCCCCGCGGCCATTCCCATACCAAGTTTAATGGGAAAGCTCGGTACTCCGTAGAGGCTTAAAAGTTATTGTTTTTAAAAATACAATATAGAGCCTAGAGGTACGTATAATTTAAGGTCTACTCAATTAATAGATATAGTTTTTACTATTATTTAATGGGAACTCTTACGACAGATTTATTAACAATACTTAGGACTAATGGAAAATGCGATATTTCGTAATTGTTACTCATGTAAAAATACCGTAGCTTGTTTCAGCGACACAGACTTGTATAACGTAGCTGTCTATCTAATATCAAAAGTCTACACCCTACAAAACTTTACTTTTCACGATATTTTCATAGTACACATACCCAAGTAAATAATAAAAAAAACCTTGTATAATAATTGCTCAGTCCATTGTAACAACCCAACCGACCGGTAGTGTACGTCGCCTGGCGGAACAGAGCTGCCGACAGTCCTCTGTAGAACCCCGTGACACCTTCATTCTTCAGGATATCGCCGATTACCCCAAAGAGAGTTGTCTTTCCACCAGGTCCAGATAGCTGCATCCTCGTCTTCACTAAATCCGCGGGTTGCACCACACATATGCCCATCATGCTAACGTTTTATCTTATTTTAGACATAGGTTTATTAAATGCTATCATTTATTACTGCCACGTTGGTTTAGTGGCTGGCATGTACGGTCAGGAGGTCCTGGGTTCGAGTCCCGGGTTGGTTCAAGTTTAGTTATTGAGTCTTTCTGTTTATAAATCTCATCAACAGCCCGGAGTTGGGAAGTTGGCGGTGTTTCACCCCCGCGCCTCGGAGGGCACGTGTCGCGTCGGTCCAGCGCCTTAGCTCAGTGGGTCGTGTCGACGTCGAGTAGTCGTCCCACCGGAGTATGAGAGTGATAGGTACAGAGAGTGTACTTGTGTCTGCGCGTACACTCGTGCACTATAATATCTTCTGCGCAGTTGGCCAGTCTCAATGATATTGGTAGGAGGACATTATTATTATAAAGTATAATTTATCATTGGCGAAGGTTTAAAATATACAGGCTTTACCGTCATACCGTCTTTGCCCAGGCCACTCACCCACTGTAGTGAATTCTAACTGGCCGTTTTACGAAGAAAACGGCGAATTTTCGTAATATTTGTCATGTTTTCACATATCGACATCTATCATACCTTATATGTAAAATTTTAGCAGAATAAAGCCTAATTCTATTAAAAAGGTAATTGTTATTTCATAACAATTTATTCTGCTAAAAAATTAGATGTATCTCAAGCTATAACGTTGTACGAGTAATGCCCTAATTACGAATATGGATAAATATCTCCGACCAGTCGTGTTAGACCTTGACCCGACGTCACCAACTGCTGCTCAAGAATGGCATCATTGGCTTTTTACATTCAAGAACTTCATAGCAGCTAACAAAGATGGAGACAAGGACATTTCAGATAAGTTACAGATGCAACTGCTTATTAACCATGTATCACCAAAGGTTTTCCAATACATCAGCGAGAGTCAAAATTATGAAAAATCTATAGAAACGCTCACTAACATTTTCGTTAAACCGAAAAATGAGATCTATGCTCGGCACGTACTCGCCACTAGAAAGCAACAAAGCAACGAATGTGTAAATCAGTATCTACAACAACTACAGCTGTTAAGTAAGGACTGTCAGTTTAAAAAGGTCGACGCAGAGAGTAATAAAAATGAATATATCAGAGATGCGTTCATATCGGGTATCACTTCTGATAAGATTCGACAAAGGTTGCTAGAATACTCAAAATTAGATCTAGATGAAACCTTTAATCTAGCACAGACTATGGAGACAGCAGAAAGAACGCTCAGTCTTATAAGTCAACCTATGATGCTGAACAATCTTCTTCTTTTGCAGTAGCATTACCAAAATCGAACAAAATCAATACAGACATGAGGAAATGTTTCTTTTGTGGAGAGAAAATTCATAAACGGCAGAATTGTACAGCACTGAATGCCAATTGCCAGATCTGTCATAAAAAAGGCCACTTCGCAAATGTTTGCAGGAGCAAGAAGCCTAATGTCTATGCCGCCACTACTGATGAATCTGCTGAAACTGCTGAGAACAATTTGAACAGTCTTATCATCACTGCTGCAGCTCCTGCTAGTCTCAAGAAGTCTATAGTTACCATTAAAGTAAATGGTAGAGATGCTAAAGCCCTAATTGACTCTGGAAGCTCAAAAAGTTTTATCAATCACGACTTCTTCACAAAATACTCGTTCACCAGAGAAAATACTAGAGAATCTATAACTATGGCACAAACAACACGTACCATTGATTGTGAAGGCCTATTCCGAGCAAGGATTACACTGGACGACAATATTTACGATCGAGCCCCGCTTCTCATAGTAAAACATCTTTGCGCTGACGTCATTATTGGACATGACATACTGGGAGAACACTCGAAATTAGAAATATCTTTCGGAGGACCTAGAAAGACATTACAAATCTGTAGCGTTCTCGCAGCTGAAATCCCTCCAGTACCACTATTTTCTAATCTATCTCCTAACTGCAAACCTATCGCTATAAAATCACGCAAGTATACGAATGATGACTTGAAATTCATACAAGACGAAATAGACCAACTCTTAACTGATGGTGTTATCGAAGAGAGTAGATCTCCATGGCGCGCTCAAGTTTTAATTACAAAAAATGAAAATCACCGAAAGAGATTGGTCATAGATTACTCTCAAACAATCAACAAGTATACAGATTTGGATGCTTACCCACTACCTAGTATGGAAAAGATGGTAAATAACATCTCTAAGTATGAAATCTTTTCAAAAATCGATTTGAAAAGTGCTTACCATCAAGTACCAATTTTAGAAGCTGAAAAACTATATACAGCATTTGAAGCTTGTGGTAAGTTATACCAATTTACCAGAATTCCATTCGGAGTGACTAATGGAGTAAGTTGCTTTCAAAGAGTAATGGACTGGCTAATAACTAAAGAAAAACTGAGGGATACCTATGCATATCTCGATGACGTCACAATCTGCGGAAAAGACAAGGAGGAGCATGACTGTAATCTGAAGAAATTCATGGATGCTGTTAATAAATATAAACTGACTGTTAATAAAGATAAATCACAGTTTTCCATAGACACTATTAACATTCTCGGATACAGAATTTCAAAGAAGTCTATCACGCCAGATCCTGATCGACTTCAACCTCTGATTAATTTGCCCATACCCACTGACAATTCTTCATTGAAAAGAGCTCTTGGAATGTTTTCTCACTATTCGAGATGGATACCAAGATTTTCGGAGAAAATTCATCGTCTTGTGAATCCAAGTTTTCCTTTATGCGCGGAAGCAAAATCAGATTTTGAAGACATAAAGAACTGTATAGCAAAATCTACAATTTTTGCAATAGACGAGAACAAGATCTTTACGGTAGAGACTGACGCATCTGATAACGCCATAGCTGCTACACTGTCACAAGAGGGACGTCCTGTGGCTTTCTTTTCACGAACTCTATCCGTGATAGAGAAACGACATCCATCTATTGAAAAAGAAGCCTATGCTATAGTCGAGGCCCTTCGAAAGTGGCGCCATTATTTAATCGGAAAGCATTTTCGACTTATTACTGACCAGAGATCAGTATCTTTCATGTTTAATCGGACGCATACGAGCAAGATTAAAAACGAAAAGATTGAGAGATGGCGCTTAGAATTGTCTTGTTTCAGATATGACATCATCTATCGACCCGGCAAAGAGAATAATGCAGCCGATGCACTATCACGCGTATGTGCCAGTATTCACACAGAATCAAAACTTAAAGAAATACATAACGATTTATGTCATCCAGGCACAACACGTATGTTTCACTGGGTTCGAAGTAAAAACCTACCGTATTCGATAGATGATGTGAAGAAAATCACGAATGACTGCTCCGTCTGTGCGTTTGTAAAACCAAGATTCTTCAGAAATAACAGCGTTCTCATAAAGGCAACGTCACCATTTGAAAGGCTGAATGTCGACTTCAAAGGTCCATTACCGACTTCAACATCCAATAGATACATCTTGACTGTTATCGACGAATTTTCACGATTTCCATTTGCATTTCCATGTCAAAATATCTCTGCTGCGACTGTAATCAAACACTTATCCACACTTTTCAGTACTTTCGGGATGCCAGCGTATATTCATTCCGATCGTGGCTCAGCTTTTATGTCACAAGAAGTTAAGACATACTTGCACAGCAGAGGCATAGCCACAAGTCGAACTACACCTTATAACCCACAGGGAAATGGCCAAATAGAGCGTGCAAATGGAACTATTTGGAAAACTGTTCAGCTAGCTCTCAAATCTCATGGATTAGACATTAAGGATTGGGAAAAGGTTCTCAACCAAGCTCTACACTCCATAAGATCATTGCTATGTACTTCAACAAACCAAACACCTCACGAAAGGATGTTTATACATAACCGGAAATCTAACAATGGCCACTCTGTACCTACCTGGCTCCTATCTCCGGGCCCTATTCTGTTGAAGAAACATAGCCGAAGTAACAAGTATTGTCCTATGGTGGAAGAAGCAGAGCTAATAGAGTCTAACCCTGATTACTCGTTCGTCAGGTTAAGCGATGGCCGAGAGACGACAGTATCGAACCGACACTTAGCCCCGATAGGGAGAGATGACGAATCTGAGTCTGAGCTTGAAGAAAATTATAAAACTGCTGGTTCGGGAGAAGATAATGAATCTAGCGATTCTACGCCCGCCGCCGTCGCGCCCTCGCGACAGAGCAGCCGGACTCGAAGGCTACCTGCTCGTTTAGAAGACTACGACTTGTCTCACTAGAGCGGGGGAGAATGTAGTGAATTCTAACTGGCCGTTTTACGAAGAAAACGGCGAATTTTCGTAATATTTGTCATGTTTTCACATATCGACATCTATCATACCTTATATGTAAAATTTTAGCAGAATAAAGCCTAATTCTATTAAAAAGGTAATTGTTATTTCATAACACCCACATAATTTAGTAACTTTAACCTATACATTGATAAATAATTGGTATTATTAGCAGCAACCGTTTTAACCATAAAAAATCTAGCTTGCAGATTGGTCTACACATTGATAAAACAGTCAACAAAAGCCGCTTTATATATGAAAATTATCTAATAATATCTACTACTTTTACTAACCCGCTCATTCCTCCAAACACAAAATTCAGCCATCCAGGCATTGGCTTTCGAACTGAAGGTTTATTCTTCTCACTCATTTTCACTATTTTAAATTTGTATTGTTTTAACAAACATTTTGGATCTATGTTTTTGCAAGGAAATGCTTTATTTTTGATTTTCGTAAAATATCTGCCAAATTTGGCAGTTAAATGACAAATTACGTACAGGCACCTATTACCGTAGATATTCCTACTATTTAATACTGTGAATCCAGTCTTTTTGTGGAATAAGTTAAAATTTCACCGGCCAATCTCGAACGTGACTCCTCCATTCAACGTGACATTGGCGAAATAATTTGTGCTCAACTGGCACGCATTGAACAAACCAACAAACCAAAGAATTGAATTGAATTACCGTCAATGATATACATATAAAACTAACGTCATTGATTACCGTAGATATTTTTTTACTAGCAACTACCCTCACTTAAGTGCGTCTCTAGAAATTTGGTGAAGTATTTTGATTAATTTTTAAGGGTTTTCAATTTTCACACTAAAACCCTGAATATTTAAACTACCAGAGTTACTTTCACAATAATAATACCTAGTATGGATCACTTTATGTCAGAGGTATTCAAGATAATTATAGGTGCTTAGTCTAATTCTTTATTTTTTTGGCTCAGTTGGTAGTGACCCTACTCCAGACAGGTACTACTACTGACAGTACTCCAGTGATGGGTGTTAATATTTATAATATGTATGTATTTAAAATTTATATGTGGTATCTGTAACACAAACCTTGTAGCTTACCACGGAACTAGATGGCGCTGTTGTAATAAGGTCCCAACATATTTAATATTTATTTATATTTTATTTCAATAAGAGCGTCCATACAAAATGCGGCCTGTGGCCAATGATTAAGTAGTTCCGACTTCCACAGTCTTATTATCTCGATGAATGTGCCTCAATAATTTCTAAATATTTAATTTTGGGATATTTTAAATTATTCGTCGTATATATACGTAATAAATATGTATTTTGCGTTCATTTACATTAAATAATACTAAGTTTTATGTAAAACTTGTACCTATTTGTCGAAATGGGGGTACTTAATCTAAAACATAAGCTATCTAATCCAGAATTTTATTGAAAACATTTATAAACGACACTGTGTGAAATGTAACAAACAGACACACAGACAATATTTCATTTAAAAATTTCTAATATTTGGTGTAGTTTAACCATTAGGTAGGTATAGAAAGAAAAATTTAAGGATTTTAAATATTATAAATAAATTAAATTTGTAAAATTAGGTTTGGGATATAAATAAAATACTAATTTCGGTTGAATTATCTAATTTCTTATTTGTTTACACGTAAGCATAGAAAATATTATTAACCTGTACAAAATAAATCTAAAATTAAATATAATATCATTGCCACTGCCATTCTTCAGTGTAATCTTGATCCAAAGCCAGGTATCGCCTATAAAAAAAAACAACAATTATTTATTAGGTAATGTGTTCTTAATATTCGTATTAATATAGACAACTTAGCTAAACTTATTATATAGAAAAATATATATATAAAAAAAGAGTTCCTTATTATAAAAATATTAATTTAAAGTTCGAGGTAAAAAGAAAATTATTATTCGGGTGTACATTTTTTATTATGATTTTTATTGATAAAAATAAAAAAAAAAACAAAAAAAACTACTTTACAAAGTTATCAACTTTATTTTATTTACAAACCAGACGGTGTAATTATCGAATGATATAATAATAATAACCGTCGTCACGTAGACTATTGACATTACACACTGTATAGCCATCACGAAATAATAAAATTTCACGTTACGGACGTTTTTTCCCGGTTAGGGTACCCATCGTCCCATAAGGAACTTCGTTCCAAAACAACATAAAAAACGGCTATAGCCTATCCCCTCAATTGAAGGGAGACCCGTGCCCAGCAGTAGGACGTTAAAAAGGGCTAAATTCATTTTTTTTTTCGTTAATTCCTAGCGTACCTCCTGGCGGGCGGCGTGGCGGCGCCGGGCGCGCGGCCGCCGGCCTGGCGCCGCGCCACCTCGCCCAGCAGCGACAGGCACGAGTGCGACAGGCGCTGGCTGAAGTTCTGAACACACCACATACAATACCCTTATTTATAAAAACTTTACATATAGTTTTATATTTGTTTCTATTGGTTATAAAACAAATAAAAAACTATACATTTACTAGTAATGGTGTCCTAATAACATATTTCTCAGTTCTCACTGAGACTACCTAACTGAACGAAAGATTTCATAGAATAATTGTATATACTCGCTCATATTCCATATTCCGGTGGATATACTACGCATTACTGTAGTGCCTTTTCACACGAGCCGGTTTCCGAGTATCCGGTGGCCGGTGCCGGGTATCCGGCGGCGAATGGCAATGTATGTAGCTTGCACACATACCGCGAATAGTTTGCCTGGCACATTAGGTACATACATTTCACCGCCAGATATTTGGAAACCGGCTCGTGTGAAAAGGCAAGAGATCAGACGTAGGTAGCTCCGACAGCTTAATTAATGATCAACAAAGTATGGGAATTTTCAATTAAAACACAACCAACTTCCCAACTCCAGGGGCCAGAGTCGCGACCTAGTTAGTTATCGATATTGTATCGATTTGTGTCGTTACGTCGCAATTATGAATGATTTTACTATCGCTTTCTTAGACAATTACGATATAACGACACAAATCGATAGAATATCGATGATTATTAATGTCGAGACTGCCGGCTCAGGGCGATACTAAGAATTTCTAAAAATAAAGAAGCTACATATTTATACTAGATCCGCGGACTCGAACCCGGACCTCTTGACCCTCGCATGCTATCCACACACTACCAAATAGTCAAATTTTCTATTGGCAATGGTTGGCCTTTTGGCAATACGCATAAATTAAACGATTGTAAAGATTGCAATGACATTTACTGATAGGTATAAATCCAGATTGAAAAATCATAGTCGTTTTTAACTAAGATGTAGAATTAATCTACATCTTAGTTAAAAACGTCTCAGCTTCATCGTCTCTTCAAAACTCAAATTTTATCGAAAGAGAAAAATTGTAAATAAGTAAATAATATTTGAAGTAAAGTGAGCTTTCAAAATAGAGTATTAAACATAAAATATAAATAATGTTTTGTTTACTCACAGGCAAGCAGGACCCTTTCATTTCCCGCAAATCTATTTTCCGGAACAGCTCACAAAGAACCAGTTCGTGAACGCTCGGGGGCCGCGGGCCGAATATGATCTCAATTATTTCTACCACCTACAAAATAGTTCAGTGCTTTAATCTGGATGTATATAATATATTCTTGTGAATTTAGACCAGAAGTGAGCTTTTTTAAAAAAAGCAAGCTTACTAAATCGACCTCAATTTATTGTAAGTATCTGAAAGCGCTAGAACACAATTAAACTAACCAAAAGTGCAACTAAGCTACCAACAATGATATTTTAAAAAACAAACCGACAGACGACCTAACAATGCTACCACGAAAAGTGTCAATATACCAATGTACTCTGTGGTGTCAAGATACAACTACCCCCCGATGCCGGTTATGCACCGACTTTTATAGTTTTCTCCCCACTACAACATCCTCTTTTCTGTTCATCTTCCACAATATCCAAACACTGTACAGACAGACAGAGGGATGAAAAACTATAAGGTATTTTTTTAATAAGTATAAGCTTTATTTTAGTACAAAAAAAATATTTTAGTATAAAAGTCTATTTAGGTATGAAAGCCTGTTGTTTACTCGTAATATATTAAAGTTTGTAGCACAAAAAATGAAGGACTTAGATGTCCTTATTCCGGCCCTGTCGCAAAATTCGTTCTTAGCGGACGTCTAATAAGTAATAACTGTTAAGTACATCCCTGCCAAATTTAAATTTCGTCTTTATACTTCTAGCGGTTTTCGATATTTCGTGATGAATGAGTGAGTGACCTCTCGTTTTTATATATTGAGATTTAAATATGAACTAATTTTGTTTCGATGATTTCAGTGATCATATCATAGTCAAAGTCAAAGTCAAAATATACTTTATTCAAATAGACTTTTACAAGCACTTTTGAATCGTCACTTTTACATTATTATACGAATTTAAATCAAGTGTCAGTCTGTAAGTCTGGGACTTGGGAGTAAACTTCCACCGACTCGGAATGCAGTTCTGCCGAGAAGAGCCGGCGAGAAACTCAGCAGTTGCTCTTTTCAAAAAAATATTTGATTACAATAATTATTGCATTACAATATGTATCTATTTATCCTACGTGAGACACAACAAGACATTAATCCCACATATTTACATCTTCTAAGTATAATTACACAGTCTTTAGTGCTTTTTCTAATAAGATTCGTATGTTTTATTACATTTGAGTTTTGTTTTAAGACAGTGGTGACCCAGTGGTAGCGCGCTCGCTTGGATAACCGAGTGATGCGGGTTCAAATCCGGGTCTCGCACCTCTGATATTTTCATGTGCGAATCATTTTCTAACATGATCACCACTTGTCTTACGGTGAAGGAAAATATCGTGAGGAAACCTGTATGTCTGAGAGAACTTTTAAGTTTTCGAAAGACATGTGAAGTCCGCCAACACGCATTCGTCCAGCGTGGTGGACTATGGCCTGATCCCCCTCGTATTGAAGGGAGACCCGCGCCAAGCGCCACGCCCCACGCATTCATAAGGGCTGATACATATATTATATCAAATTAAAATAAAATAAAACAAAATGAAATAAAATATAAGGCTATGTCGATCACCGGCGCGTAGTTGTGCATGAGGCCGGGCAGCAGCGTGAGGTCGGTGTCGGCGCCGGCGCACATCTCGAACAGCACGTGTCCCAGCGACAGCGTCTCCGCGCGCTCCGGCGGCAGCGACCGGTTGGGCGGCTTCGGCGGCGCGCCCGTCAGCGTGTTCTCCAGCCCGCAGATACTGATCAGTATGTCGGGACATTAATATGCCATCTAGTTACATGGTCAGCTATGACGCTTGTGTTATAGATACCAGACGGTTTTGAAAACATATATGTTATGAATATAATGACTAGAGTACTAACTTGTGTTCGTCATTAAAATGTATGACCTGAACAGGACTTGAACCTGAAGTAGTTCTTCAAAAGTTTTAGCGGTCGTGAAATCGGATATTCAAATTTTGGATTTTTTTGGATTATAGATTTTTGCAATCTAAATATTTCTGTGAGTGAAAGATCGTTTCTATTTAAAAATGAAAAAAAAACTATACAGTGCATGATAATTCACTAAAATGCTCATCAATTGAAAAGTAGAGAGGCAAAACAAGGAACGTCACAAAAAATCGAAAAGTTGAAAAATATGGGAACATTAAGATTTTGCCACGTATTATAGAATGCAATATTATTATATATTTTTTTTTTGATATTGTGACATTCCTTGTTTTGCCCCTGTACCCTTCAATTACAGTCAAACAAATTGATGCTTGAACTCTACATGGAATATTTTGTAAAAGTTTGTATTTATATTGTTTAAACTATAAGTACCTATTACATAAAACCCAAACCAAGAGCATTAATTTTTTAAAATAACTCGTTAATTTATAAAATATCTTCATTATAAAGGAACACTGTAATACGACACAGATAATAAACAAAAATAATTAAAATCCAAAGGCCGTACCGTGCAACGCCATTCTGTACCACCACGTTCCCCGTATGCAAGTGACGGAAGGGCGGGAAACCTTTTTCTTTCAGGAAGAGAAGGCCTTCTAGTATCTGTCTCCCGAACCTAGCGACTTGTGTGGGCGGCAATCCTGTGCCCCTCGATCCATACTTACGACTGTATTCTTCACTCCATGTGCTCTGAAAGGATAATGTACTATTTTAACATTACTATTACCTACTAGTGATACAATTTCCTTCTTCGCAATATCCATTTTGTACACTAAAACTAGTTATATTATGAACTAAGAAAAAATCTAATATATAAAATCTCGTGTCAGTGTTTGTTATCGAACTCCTCCGAAACGGCTTGATCGATTTTTATGAATTTTTTTGTGTATATTTGGTAGGTCTGAGAATAGGTCGTAGGCTATTTTTTATTCCTCTAGAGTCTAGATGATAGGTTCCCCATCCAGATTTTTCGTTTTCTATATTTTGAACAAATTTTTATTTGGCGTCAAAAATACTTATAATTCTAAACTTTCACCTTATGCCTTTTTATACGTGAGTCGCAGGCGAAGCCGTGGGAATTGCTAGTATCACATAAAAATATATCCAGCCCTATTGGAATTTTTATGAATAGTTAGATTAAACGTAAGACGTTTTCAGACACTTTATTTAGGACTTTTTAATGTTTTACAGCAATATTACTAGGTCAATAGAGACTAGACAGAGCGACTAAGGTTTTTGCCGTCACAAAAGCTAAGTATAATGAATGATGCACATTGCACATGCTGAGGTTTTGGGTTTGAATTTCGTTCGAGCTAAGTTTCATAACAGAAATTTTTAGAAAAAATATTCTTAGTAGTAGCTCGTAGTTGGGAAGTTGTCAGTGTAAGGTACCACGTGCTTCGAAAAGCGCGTATCGCGTGGATCTTCTTTACTCTCATTCAAATAGAGAGTGCACTTGTGTCTGCGCGTGTACCTACTGATGCACTACCGCTGCTGCTACCGTAGCTGAAATCGATCGGGAGGACGATAACGATTACAGAGTTATTTGCCTTACGTATATTAAAGTTTACAACTGACCTTATAAAGTAAGTCCTTTAGACTGCCCTGTGAGTTATAAGGCAAGACGGTCAAAGCATGCCCGTTGCACAACTCTACGTCCAAGACAGGATAGATGTAAGGATGGTGTAGCGCTCGGAACAGCTCCATGATGAGACCCCGAGATCGTTCGTTTGGCTCTATGGGGCACTTACTAGAGAGTGGCATCTAAGGGGATATGTCATTTTTAAATAATGAAATAAATAATTAATAAATATTTTGGGACATTTTTTACAACAGTACCATCTAGTTCCGTGGTAAGCTACGTGGCTTGTCTTATAGATACCAGACAGTTGATACACTACATATATACAACTTTAAATACATACATATTGTAAATATAAGCACCCATGACTGGAGTACAAACATTTGTGCTCAACAAATGAATGCCCCCAGCTGGACTCGAACCCGTGACCGCTGGCGCAGCAAGCAGGGTTACTACAAACTGAGCCGACGTGTCGTCCAATATGATGTAATCATTTGCACATCTAATAACACTCTAGGTTTATATCTTCTACTCAAGAACTAAGTCGACCTTATTATATTATAAAGATTAGACCTTGTTATTAACGTCAGCGAAGCCACGAGTTCCGCCATAGTTAAAATAAATAAAATTTCTAAAATATAACCTCCTCCTTTTTTCTAGTCGGTTAAAAAGTATCTTTAGTTACTCCTTACTTCAGTAGCTATCTACCAGTGAAAGTCCCTTCAAAATCGGTACATGCGTTTCAGAGATTACCCGAACACACAGACAGACAGCCAAAAATTGTTTTTTTTGTTGTTAGTATCGTATATACTTTCATATGCATTTAGTGAAAAGCTGTTTTTTTAAAATTTGAAATTAAAAACCGACACTCCAAGTTTATTTATATGTACCTTATGTACATTATTTACATAAATTAACTTACCAAGATGAGAAGGCGTTCAGTCTTAATGGAATTATCGTGGATCGCGAACCAATGTTTGCTCGCGCGAAAGCCGATCGGGCCCAGAGCGGAGAGCATGTTATACCTGAAAAATACATACTCTTCTATAAAGTACTTTCGACGACATTTGGGCTCAGTTTGTAGTGACCCACTTGCTGTGCCAGCGGTCGCTGGTTTGATTCCCGCTGGGATTCATTTGCGTGATAAGCTCGATTTTTTGTAGGTACTCCATGGTTGTTTATATTTAGAATATGTATGCGTTTATTTAAAATTATATATGTGTAGCGTATCAAATACAACTAACTGGTTTTATATATGCATTAGCGACTTCGTCCCTAGGTTTAGTATCAGCTAAGCAGCGGGTTCCTCTAGTTAAAAATAATAAAATTTTTAAAAAAATATTACCTCCTTTTTTGAAGTCAGTTAAAAAGTAGCCTTATATAGTTTCGTGCAGACAGACCGACAAAAATTTTAAATGATTGATTTTGTAATACTAGTACCGTATTAATTATTATATACTATGATATTATGCATTTAGTTAAAAGCTGTTAAATTGAAATTAAAAACAGACACTTCAATTTTATTTATATATGTATAGAATTATAGATGTATGGATATATTAGACAGTTTACAATCTCGCGAGCAACTTTATAATCTAACGTTGCTTACAATTTTACGGTGACAAATATATTGGGACGTTAAAGGCATTTTATGTAGTAATTTATTTAATCATCGTTTCCCAAAAACATAATATATATTATGACTTCCTACCAGATTACAAGTGTACAAGTACAATGTGTTCCAACGACTAAGTTCATTAAAATCGTATATTTGTGTTAATCGTCATGTAATACGATACCATTGCTACTGTACGACATCTGTTGCTGTTTGTAGCTCTTAATTATTATACGTACTACTTATTACCTATACACACAAAAATTATAGGTAGGTTCATTTCATAAAAAATTACCTTCTACTCTCGGTCCAGAAGTGCGTATTATATTGAACAAAATTCTTTAATCTCTTAAGAGTTGAGGAGTTGTACCTTCCATCATCAGTTACGGTACGTAACTCAAATATCCGGATAGCCTATAAAAGATTCGGCCGAGTAGCGTTAATTTGCTCCTAAGAATTCTACGAGTTCCGTTTCTTTGTCATGAATCTCATGATCAGAAAAACCATAAAAATCGGTTAGCGTGATATTGAGTTATTCGTCCATTTGTGGCGCACATAATTAATGCAAATTTAAGACTTATATGGTTTTCTCATGGATGCCATTGTCATTTCAAATAAAAAAAAATGTTTAAAATCCGTTTACCTAGTCAAAAGTTCTGAGGAACAAACATAAAAAAATACAGACGAATTGAGAACCTCCTCCTTTTTGGAAGTCGGTTGAAAAGTGCGCGAAGGCATATGTTCCCCATACTTTAAAAAAATGGCCAATTATAAAGCGATAATGGGAAAGCTGTTTACAAATATATACACAAATACTTTATTGATTCTTATCATTTTAAATAAATTAGATGCATTATGCATTTCATGCACATTATTTTACTCTTTTACACCATATAATGTAAAAGAATATCTTAGGAGTAATCGCAAAAAAATTGCGGACGTAAAGCCGTAATAATACACATAGTCGGCCAATGGACGTGACAACCCAAGCTGCCATACACTATTTACATTTTACACTAATATCCCAAGCGAGTGTATGGCAGCTTGGGCTGGCTATCACGTCCGTTAGCCCACTAAATACTAGCGCATATGCGAATAAAATGATATGAATTTTGCAAGTAGGATATAAGTTCAAAGTTCGTCCACAAGATGGCCGTACTAGTAAGTTGCACCGCGCTAGCGTTACGTTCACTCCGAGGATATGTTGCGAGGTCGCGTCGTAGCGGTTTATACTTCTAAGCATCTAATACTAAAGCGAGTTGCGAATGATACGAACAATTTTTGAATACGTATTATTGAGGATACGTATTACGTATAAATTATAATAATTAAGTATTAAACATATATCATTAGTAAAGTTTAAACTATTTACTATATTATTACCAGCATTTACCGCGGCTCCACCCGCGTTTTAAAGACCGAAAACTGAATTCTTAGATTTCACATACCGTGTGCATTGTGATGTTTTATAGCCGGTTTGTAACAGTTAGTTGAGAATTTTCAGAAATTAGATATTTTCCAGCAGTAAAAACTAAAATGTTTCCTATATCCTGATTCCTGACCCGGGTAACCAGCTATCATCATAGTACCTAATTTCACCAAAATCTATCCGGTGGTTTTCTAGTGATGCGGTCACAGACAGACAGACAGACAATAATTCTAAAAACTATAGATTCAGCCTCTGTATCGATAATAACGACTATTTCAATAGGAATTTTCAAAAAATATATTTTTTTTATGGGACAAAGGGGGCAAACGGGCAAGAGGCTCACCTGATGGAAAGTGATTACCTCCACCCATGGACATCTGCAACACCACAGGGCTTGCAGATGCGTTGCCGGCCTTTCAGGAAAGGGAGGGAGGGAGGAGGGAGAAGGACGGGAGTAAGGATGGGCAGTGGGTCTCCCGGACTCTCACTTACCGGACGAAACGCGACAGCATAGCTGCCACTTCACGCCGGTCTTCTGTGAGAGAGTGGTACTATACGGGGCGTGCCGGCCCATTCGGCTGCTACCCGAAGGTAAAAAGCATGGCACTACCACTACAGTAATGTACAAAACCCGGCAATAAATATTGCCGGGTTTTGGGCAATTCGGGCCTATTTCGGTTTTATATATTATACCATTTAGATGTTATTAGTTAAACGAGCTATCCAACACTAAAGGAATTTTTAATTCGAACCAGCTGTAGTTTCTGTGATTAATATGAATACATAATATTTAAACAGTCAAATGAACTCTCCATCTTTTAATATTAGTATAGAACAGTTCTATCAGTACATATTTAAACAAATTTGAAGTGTCTAAGCTTTTCACTAATTGCAAATGAATAATATTATATAATATTATGGTACTTGCAAAAAACCATTTTAAAAATTTCTGCCTTTCTGTAAGTATGTAGAGAATAACTTAGGCTACTTATAATTTATTAGAAAACTATAAAAACAGTTTAATTTATTTTAAGTAAGTACCTACTTTAGTTCGCTTGACTTATAAAGATGAAATTTGGCATGGAGGTAGTTTCTAGTTGATGATATAATGTTAGGATTGAAGACGTGAATGGGTGAAGGTGATATGTCCCAGTTACCAATTTTCCCGGTTCTACGCATAGATGAGCAACCGACCATCGCTTCGCTCGGGTTCGTCCCTAGATTTAGCGCAAGCGAAGCCTCGGCTTCCGCTAGTCTTAAATATGAAGAGGTGACGGAGGATGAATGATAAAAAAATTGGACAAGTGCGTGTCTGACACCCACATCGAGAGTTCTGCAACATAACATTAAAACCAATTCATAATCGATTATTTTGTGATATATAGCACGCACAAATTTTTAGATTTTGGTTTTTAGTCCTATTTTTGTCCCTCGTTACAGCTTTTGCTATAAAACAATGTCTCTCTCGATTTTTTTTTCTAGCTCATCGAGAACTACTTATATTTGAAAAATGCGCGCGTATTAATAAATTCTAAATTGATACGTGCACCTGAGAAAAAGAGTCGACAAAAAGACAATATGGGAAGACGGCCAAGTACGTAGATACGTAATAAAGGATATTCCCTTTTGAGACACGGAACCCTAAAAATATTTTGATATAGAGTCACTGAATATATATTAGTGAATATATATACTGAATATAGTATATATCTTAAATATGAATATTTACATATAAGAAGTGCCTACCTGGGTGTATGCAAGAGGTATTCATTGCAAATTGCCAGAGCCACCGCACTCTCCATTGATCTTTCTGCGAGCCTTAAACAATAAACATAATTAATAAAATATAAATAATTACACTATATTTTTTTCATCATTATGTAATTTAATTTTATTTAAAAGTGAACAATGCCAAAGCGACGTAGAGGGGCTTCTTTGGGCAGTAAAACACGATTCAATTTTAAAAATTTTTGGCTGTTCGTCTGTTTGTTCTGGCTAATCTCTAAAACGACAGAACAGATTTTGATGGGACTTTCAGTCGCAGATAACTAATATTATATGGAGCAATTTAGGTAACTTTACATTTATTAAAATTATAAAAACCGTTTAATTTATTTTAAACTTACGCCCAGCGGACCGGGCCGGGTTTGCTAGTGTTATATAAATAAAAATAATGTGCTCACTGTTGATGTTTTTCTTGAAAATGATTAAATATATTTAATAGTAAACAAAATAAAAACGATTAACCTTAGCTAGAGCATTAAAATACTTACTATAAAAATGTATGAGTTAATATTTATATATTTTATAATTATTATACAGGCAAGTAGGCGATTTATTATCTTTTTAATATATAAAAATCTCGTGTCACAGTGTTTGTTATCGAACTCCTCAGAAACGACTTGAACGATTTTTATGAAATTTTAAGTGTACATTTGGCTAGTCTGAGGATAGGTCGTGGGTTATTTTTTATTCCCCTAGGTCAGGGGTCGGCAATCTTTTGAGGCGGAAGAGTCAAAAATTACAATTTACAAAATTTTAATTTTTTTAAAGAGCCAAAATATTTTTTCTTGCTAACCATAAATAGTACTTGCATAAACAAAAGTTTTTCATAAAAAAACTAATCTATTTAGGTATTCATAAGAAAAATATATATTTATTCATATGTAATGTCTATTATGATTATCTAATTATTAGATGATGTATATGTCGTAGGATAATTTGATAAACAGAGTTTTTGCAAAAACCCTAGGGATATCGCGAAAATACGGATAATTAGACAATGTCTATGATATTTCTCAATGTTACTGAAAAAGGATAGGGTTTTTGCAAAAACGCTACTCGCTTTAGTAAGATTGGGAATAGAATAATTGGCTATTATAAACAAAGCGCACTTATTGGTCAATCGGATCGACCAAAACAACGTGTTATCTGATTGGTTGACGACTTGACGCTTCACGCATCTTTTTTGGCGCGTTATTTGCTTGCGATGCTTTGTATTGTTTTTGTACCTTTAACATTGAGGAACGCAACAATATTTCGTATTTCTGCTTTTATTAGCAACGGGTTTCTGTATGTAATCGTGATCCATCTTACTATGTTTAAAGCTAAACTCTTAACTCTCTATGAACAGCTATAAAGTTTTAAGTCTATACTTCTATAGCAAAGTGTCGTTCTTAGACAACTTCTACATTTCGCCGCTAGAGGCGCGCGGATAATCTTTGCATCGCCAATATAAGAATTATCTTTCTCTTAAAAGGTCCAAAGTTTATATTTTATTTAACTAAAATATTAAGAAAAATCCTATATCACATTGTCTTTTCTTACGCTTTATAACTCTATGACAAAATATTTCAAATTTAGAACCAATCACAAAAAGAGTTGGCCTATAAACCAAAATCAAGCCAATCAGAGATAAGTATATTCAAAGTTACTAAAGCAACTAGTGTTTTCGCAAAAACCCTATCCCTTTTTCAGTAACATTGAGAAATATCATAGACATTGTCTAATTATCCGTATTTTCGCGATATGCCTAGAGTTTTTGCAAAAACTCGGTTTATCAAATTATCCTACGACATATATATGGTATTATTAGATAATCACTTATTATTTAAGTAAAAAATTAAAAAAGAGCCGCAGCTTCACATCCTAAGAGCCGCATGTGGCTCGCGAGCCGCAGGTTGCCGACCCCTGCCTTAGGTGAAAAGGGTGCCCCTCGTCAGATTTTTAATTTTATTATTTTATTTATATATTTTTTATTTATTTTTTATCTATTTTCAGATCAATTTTTTTATTTTTTATGATTTGGCATCAAAGATAATAGAACAGAATAGCGGGAATATCTAGAACGTAATATGGTTATGGTTATGGTTACGATGGGCTGATTTCCGCAACTCGACGTCTGGCGCCTATTTTGCGTATGTGTAGTACGTAATAATATGTTTTGTACCTAGGGGACGCTGTAGGTTCTGACGGAGAAGACTTGCCCGAGCCTGACCCCATAATGGACTTGTTGAACAGCAACTTGGCTATGGAGTCGATCTTTTGCGCCACAAGAGGAGTTTTTTCGGAACTTTCCTCTGAAATCACACTACTATTATAAATGCAATGAAAAAAATGAAAATGTGTATGTATGTTTGTGTATTACAGATTTTGATGCAATTTAGTAGGGGGTGATATTACACCCATGACTATATAATACATATATTAATATGACATAATATGCTTTTGTTAATAGGTAATTCCCCAAACAATTCACAAAACTTACATAGTTTTTCATGTGCAAAATGAGATGAAAAAAAAAGTTGTAGACGTTAAGTACATTATAAATCCTTCTATTTCAACTGAATATATATTTGTGGAAAAATCAATTTTTCTAAAGAGAAAATATTATTTTACATACTTTTAACGTGACACTTATATTTTATAGATTTTTATATATAATATACATAGTACATACCTATTATTTAGAATTATAGATCTCTTCTATAAAACTTTGCAATGACATGTTAAAATACTTGTAGATATTGTTATCAACCAGCGAATCAATTTTATGTATTTTTGATTGAGGAATCGATTACTTAATTGAAGTGCAATTATGAATTAAATCTTTAGAAAATTTAAAAAATATAAATTATATTTTATAATTTAAAAATTATAAATATAAATATCTAGCTTTTTTATTTGGTTTTCCCCAAATTTTTTCATACTAAGACCGCCCCTGACAAATCCCCAACAATACAAAAACATACTAAAATTAGTTCAGACTCTTTGAGTTTTACCGCTGGTAATAATATGTACCTATAGAGTATAATTAAAACAAATATCACTTGGAATCTCATTCTCTACCACAACTATTGAACTATTATTAAACTATTAAAGTTAAATAAAATATAATATGTACGAAATACCTTCACTGTCTTCTTTATCCGTGGACACAGATCGCTCGCGGAAAGCATCTCGCTTTTTCGCCGCTGCAATAGATTCGGGGTTCAATTCCGCTGCAGACTGTGCCCTCCTGCAGGCACCACGACGTTTCTTCTTTCTATAACTTGACCTCGACCTTTCCTGGTAGAACCTGTCATGGCCTGTCGTTTCAGGCTCCTTTTGCTCCTTAGTATCACCAGATTTCATATGCTGGTACAAGTTAAACATTTTTACCGTCCGTCTGTGGACGAACGCTCGAAACACCTCCAACTTATCGAGCATCTAATGTTTCACCATTATCGAACCGATATTAGCATGCGATAATATTTTAGCTAATTTGAATAATCGTATTAGTTTTTTATGAACACGTGAATGGAGAATAGACGAAATGTATGGAAAGGACGCGCCGATGCTTTCTGAGGGATGGCTGGTACTAATTGAAGTCCTATGAGTGCTAAGCCCGGCTGCGCGCCTACGGTTTACGTATCTATAGCTTGTTTCATCCGAGTTCATTATGCTGTGTTGAAAATATTAATTTTTACAAGTATACACCATTAATCACTACATAGTCGTCTAACGAGACGATAGATATTATAGTCCAAGTATGTATCAGTTTACTTTATATACACATCCCCGTACAATCCATAGAAGCCACTGGATAGACACGAGTATTGATGAAATTTGGTATTATAATAGCTAGATGGTGTACTGGTACTTTTTACTGCAGAAAAATATCTTGTATTTATGGGGCGACCCTGAGAAGAGCGAGGGAGAGTACACATATATCATGCAGTTGGCTAGCCTTAGTGAGATTGGCCGCAGCGATCAAAATCGGTCAGGAGGACATTATTATTATTTGAAGGGTACAGACTACAGGGGCAAAACAAGAAATGTCACATAAAATAAAAAAAGTTGAAAAGTATTCATTAAGATCATTAAGATTTTGCCACGATTAATTTATTATAGATTGCAATGTAAATTTTAAAAAATAATAATTTTGTGACATTCCTTGTTTTGCCCATGTACCCTTCATTTATTGTGTATAACAATAGCTTTTATAATCAATAGTCTTTATACTCGTACATGCGAATATGTCTGGTATTGGCCGATACTGATCAGCACCGAACGCCCAATCGTCAGAGTGCCGCCGCGCCAGAGAGCTTTCACGCCTTCTTCGTTACAGATTCTGCTAGTTGAGAAGTTAATTAGATATAACATAACATATTCTAAATACTACAACAAAAATATTTTAGTAGAAATGAAAAATACGTATTCAGGCTGAACGCACTTGAATGAAATTTAAAACAACACAGACTAACACAGAGATACTACAGGCTTGGAGTACCGCAGTGTCTACTTTTGAGTATCTTTTTACTTGAACTATTAAAAAAAACGGTAGTGTACGCGAGCGTTTTCTAGAACACAGTAAAAGTTCAAGCTTTGAGTGAAATCAGCAATGGATGGAGGATCATCCTAAATGCGAGCGAAGCTGTTGGGGCCGTAACCTATCCTATATAATTTGAGTTAGACTCTTTCATTTATTATCTACTAACTTTTGAAGAGCGTGGAACGTCCCTCTATATATTCTAGAGCAGCTACAAGTAATACATGGCTCTAGGGGTCCGTCAGCCATCAACCGTACCAGGAGGACCTCAGACGGGTTCCCTGCTAGGGCACCCGCTATACCCGCTGCTATGCCGAAAAAAATCTTCTCTAATAATATTGGATCTCTTTCGAATTTGCTATGAAAAATAAGAAATAAGGAAGTTATTAATTTTTTTACATAACTTCTTAGAACTTAGAAAGTTTGATAAACTTACCTACATTTCTAAGTTAGAAATGTAGGTAAGTTTATCAAAATGTATACATATAATAAAACACTCAGTCGAATCTGTACATTAATTTTTTGGAAAATCTTATTGAAATAATAGTTATTATAGATACAGAGGCCGTATCTATATTTTTTATATTTTCTTGTCTGTCTGTCTGTCTGTGACCGCATTCACGAGTTAACTGCTGAATAGATTTTAATGAAATTTGATATGATGATATCTGGTTATCCGGTTCAACATAATATAGTATACGTTTCATTGCGAGGAAATATATCATTTGCGAAAAATTTGAACATTATTAATGAAACTACCTTTTCGGATTTTGTCGCGGATTTATTTTGATTTTTAGTTCCCGACGTTTCGAATGCTTTACAGCAATCATGGTCACGGGAGAGACTAAGGTATTTGACGTCTCAGAGGTTTATATACTTGTTAGACAGTGCCTACCCACAATTTACAAAATAATTTCAAAATGGCATCAAATTTTTGTAATGTGTGTAAATGTGCTGTAAAGCATTCCAAACGTCGGGAACTAAAAATCAAAATAAATCCGCGACAAAATCCAAAAAGGTAGTTTCATTTATAATGTCGAATATTCGCGTAAACCTAAGAAAGTATTAAATTAGAACATAAAAAAATAAATATTTATCTTTCTATCTTTCGTCCTAGCATACCTACCTCTGATAGATATTATACATGGCCTGGTAAGAACCAACTCTGGTAGTGGTATACGTGGTCTGCCTCATCAGGCCCGCGGTGAGACCAGCGTACAAAGCTCGAATTCCTCTACATCGTATGATCTGGCGCGCCATTTCCCGAGTGGTGCAGAAGCGGGAGAACAGTTGAAGACGCACTTTGATCAGGTCCAATGGGTGTACTATGGTCGTCGCTACCATACTGGAAATTTTTATTCACTTATTGAAAGGTACTTACGTACTAACGCCACGATTTTTAAGTGCCGTTTCTCTAAAAAAATAAAAAAAACTAAATTTTTGGCGCCATTTTTTACCTTTTTTTTAATAGTGTTTGATTTTTAAGTGTTTTATTTTATGATAGTTTCTATGGCACGATGTAGTCATATATCTAACCTAACCTAACTAACTTAGGAAGAAAGATTCCTAAAATTAACCTTATGAACCTATTATATCCAAACCTAAAGAAAATAGTTATTTATGATATAAGCACATTCGCACAAATCTGTAGAAAAACGAAAGTGCCGTGGCGTTAGTACGTAAGTACTAAGTACCTTGATATTACCTTTTTTATCTTAGGATATTATGCATTTAAAAATATCATTTGTAGGTAACAGGGTGTGGGGTTCGCCGCCTAGAAATCCTTGTGAGTTGCTCAGCTTAGCGCCTGGATGCATTGCTGGACACTTATGATAATATTGCTAGCAGTCGCGGGTTCGAGTCCCGAAATTTCGATTGTGATGAACACGAATATTTGTATTCCAGTAATGAGTATTTATATTTATAATATAATATATATAATATTCTTTATTGCACATTCAATTATGTTATACAGATTTTACAGAGAACAATGTGAGCAAAGGTGGACTTATCTCTAGAAGAGATCTCTTCCAGCCAACCTATGGAAGTGAGAAATGGTGTTTAAAAAACGGGCCGAACACGTGCAATTGTTAAAAAAAAAAAAAACTATTAATACCATTATATACTAAAAGGATAAATAAACATACATACATAATTTATATAGATAGATATACAATGTACATATATAATACATACTATATATCAATATACATACGTTCATATATATATATATATATATATATATATACATACATAATATATAATATTTATACTATATAATACTAGGTAAACTGATAATTAAGGTGCGATTTGCGTCAGAAGATACTGTTTAACATTCTTTTTAAAGGAATTTATTGAGGGGCTATGTTGGATATGCTTAGGTAGTGTATTCCAGAGTGATGCGGCATACACTGAGAAAGATTGTGAAAAAAAATTCGTTTTACTCTTTGGTATGCCTAGCATAGGCGTGACGCAAGATCGCCTGGAACGTGAGGGGGGTGGGAGAATTTGGATTCGGGAACGGAGATAGGGAGGTGATTTTGGGTCATTAAGGATATTGAAAAGGAACGAAAGGATGTGCATATCACGGCGAAGTCGGATTGGGAGCCATTTTAGATGAGCACGAAAGTCTGATATATGATCATGCTTACGCAAGCCAAATATAAAGCGAATGGCTAGATTCTGGAGTCGCTCTAGTTTGTTAAGTTGCTCCTTAATGTTCATAATATGTATGTATTTAAAGTTATAGTATATGTATAGTGTATCAACTATCTTGTATCCGTAACACAAGTCTCGTAGCTTACCATAAAACAAAATGGCGCTGTGTATTAAGTCCAAACATATGTAAACCCGTGTAACTAAAGCAAGCGATGGTAGAAGTAGTAAAAGGAAATAAATTATGCAAAAATAGTTAATTTACCCAGAAACTCCACCTAACGTCATAGCAACATGCCACGGCACTTTTTTCTTCGTCGATACATCTTTTTGCGACATCGCTTAATCATGGTTGTAATTTCATATATAAATTAATTTAAAAATATATTATTACCTAAAACTTTTAACTTACAATTTATCAACATTGTGACGGTGATATAAGTTACGCTTTTCTCTATGAAGTTACGTCATTGTGTAGTTTTTTTTGTTTATGCTTAAAAGCTAACGTCAAAGATTAATGAGAATCGTAAGTTTTTAAGACGTCGTAATTCGTATCCATTTTTGAAATAAAAAAAATATTGATTTCAATATAATATACCTACATCCTTCAATCTGTGAACTATTACTTTAACACAAACTTCAGTTAATTTTTAATCTATCCATTAAAATTGATGACATATAAAAAGATTGCTGTAAAGCATACAAAACTTAAAGAACCAAGAATCAAAATTAACCCTCAAAATAAATCCGTGAAAAAATACGAAAAGATAGTTTTAATACTTTTCGGATTTATAGGATAAGGTGTTAGGCATAAATTAAAAAAAAACAATATTTTGATAACAACGTTTAATAGCAACAATAAATTATGTTAATTACAAAATTGCCTCTAAAAATATATGCATGTGGAATTACATGTTATATAAAACAGCTCATGAACACATGACAGCAAGTTTACCAATTTTTTTTGTATTTTTTTTTATTTATAACAAAATTTAAATCAAAATTTTTAATAAATAATATAGGTACTAAAAAAGCTTATGAATTTGAGTCAAAAAATGAGAGCGAATGAGAGATGCAAGAAATGTACAAGCTTTCTTGTAAATAACAAAGTAAATATTTAAAAAATAAAAAAATCTAAAAAAATCATACTTGGCTTAGGCGCTAAATATATTTGTTTTACAATATTGACACAGACTATATAACATGATATAGATAATATATAAAAATAAAAAATAAAAAGAATGGGATAGATTGATATTCACTTTTTATATACAAAATATGCATTTCCTCTCATCACAACTTTATTTTATTTAATAACTTAGAATAAATCAATGTTAATTTAAAAAAAAAATTAAACTCCCGAAAGGACTTTAGAACGTTACCAAATATTAAATAAAAACATTAATAAACTATATTTTTTTATTACAAAATTTATAAATAAAAAAACGCGGTTTTACTTCGATTTTTCTATATCCGTCATTTCAAATGCTTCACAGCCAATATTAGAATATTAATTTATACTACATTTTTTAGGAATTAAATAGTCTCCTAAACAAAATATGCTCTAATCCCATTCTTAATACGTACAAAATGTAATATTAATATATATGTATGTACATATATAAGTATGAATATATATATATATATATATATATATATATATATATATATATATATATATATATATATATATATATATATATATATGTATGTTTGTATTGCGTAATATCTTAAACTAATTTGTACATTACAGCAAATGTAATTGAAAGCAAGCGATATAGAATACATATGATGTGGCACTGACAAGGTTCTAACTGAAGACAATTTTCATATCGTTTGTGCTTTTTCTAATAATATTGCTATTGGTGAGATTAAAATTTAATAAAACATTAACATTGAAATAACCGATATTTAAATAACTTAGGTTTAAACTTTTAATAATGCAATACCAAGTTTTACGTCCTAAGACATTTAACTGAGTTAATATTAAAAAAAATGAGATACATTATAATACTATAAAAATATACTATACTTGTGTATTGTCATTTTTTCAAGCATTTTTTGGTCATAATAGTAATTTTCTATAAAAAAAATCAAAACGAAACATTTTTGTACATAAATTTCTATGATTTTAAATGAAAATTAATGACAAACAATAATAATCTCTATAATTTCTGAATAAAAATTTGAAAACAAAATGGCGACCAAATGTCAGCTGTCAAAATGGTGTACAGATAAAAAATCATAGATATTTCAGTATACAATAAAACATAAAATAAAACGAGTAAATATATTAAAAAATTATATATATGAGGGTATTTAAAAATATTCTATAACAAACCATGCTGCTACCTCGATCATTTCATTCTATTTATATCCACAATCACCTGAAATTAAAACAAAATATTTATTTATTAACGTACATTAATTTTAATATGGTGTTTAATATAAGTACAATTTCTTTAACCAACAGATTTACTATAGTAACAGCCGGATGTCCTTCTGAACTAAAAAATTTATCAAATCATGCCACTTAAATATATTTTCATAAACTTTCAAAAAAAGTAATCTAGACATAATATATAAACAAAATTGAAGTGTCTGTTTGTAATTTCAAATTATCAGCTTTTCACTGAAAGTATATCATATGAAAGTATATACGGTGCTTACATCAAAAACTCATTTTTATTTGTCGGTCTGTTCGGCTAATCTCTGAAAAGGCTGGACGGATTTTGAGGAGACTTTCAATTGCAGATAGTTAATGTTATAAGGAGTAATTTAGGCTACATTTATTTTAGAAATTCTATTTATTTTAATTACGGGACGGATTTTTGTGCAACAAACTTTAAATTTGGAAAGAATCACTAGTTACTAATAAATCAATATAATATGTAAGTTTTTCCATCATTCAAGAAATTTTTTATTTTAAGAATTAAAGAATTACACTATACGTCTGTCTGTCTGTTCGCGATAAACTCAAAAACTACTGCACCGATTTTCATGCTATTTTCACTAATGGATACAGCGGTTCTCGAGGAAGGTTTCAATATACAACTAGCGAAACGACTGGCTTCGCTCGCGCTTAATCTAGGCACGATCGCGCAAAGCTAGGACGAGTTGCTAATTAAATTAATAAACAAATACTTACTTTCTACATATATTTGAAATATGCAGCATTCATTTGCTCGAGGAATATAAATGTTAGTACAGTGTGAGGACCGAGACGTGCGTAGTACGGGAGGAAGCCTTTCCATAGTGAAAAAACCCCTTCGTTCTTTATTAGATTGGTCACTACACTCAATTGGGATTGGCCTTTGGCTGCGTTTTGTATTCTGGAAAATAAAAAAATAAAAAAATATTAAACATCTATGATAAAATCTTCTCACTCATCACGAAATATCGAAAACCGTTTGATGTATGATATAATTTGGCAGGGAATAGTTAATAGATGTCTGCTAAGAATGCAATAGGGCCGCATTAAGGAGGTCTAAGGGCTCTCTTTGTACTAGGAACTTGAAATGTAACAGGGAGCACTAAGTTCTATGATAAAATTCTTCTCAGTCGAATCTTTTTCATCAATTCAGGTTTTTGCCAACAAAACAAAAGCCGAATGTATATTTTTTAGAATTCAACTGTTTGTCTGTCTGTGAGATTTTGATGAAATTTTGTATGATAAAAGGTAGTCCTCCGGGTCAATATAGGATACTTTTTACTGCGGGAAAATATTTCTAAGAAGTAACCCAAAGCAGACCTAAAATGGGTGGATAGTACGTAAAGTACTTATAAGTTTGTATGTTAAAGGTCCACCACATAAGAAAAAAATATCAAAAAAAACAGACTTTCATCGCAACCGATTTCAGAACACGTAATTAAATAAATCCACGAAGAAATCCAAAAATGAGTAATATGTTCATTTAAAACTGTCACCTAGTCTTTATAATGTCGACGGGCATCGAGGCGATAGTGGTGACCAAACCTGACACCATCGAAGCGCAAAAGTGTAGGAATATACCGTCAGGAACGTATTTCACGAACATTTCCCTCGCCTGGAAACAAATTTGTTTAATTATTTATTTATTTATTTTATTAGACCACCAACAAAGTACTTACTCAACACATGAAAAAAAAATTGTACATCGAAAAAAAAATATAAAGAGTAGTACCTTAATTATAGGTGATAACGAAATTACACGTAGTAGGTAAAACAAATTTTTAACTTCATTTTTAAAAATAAAAAAAAATAAAAAAAATTAAAAAACAATAAAAAATAAAATAAAAAAAAACAAAAAAAAATTAAAAAAAATAAAAAAGAAATAAAAATTAAAATTATTTATCTACATTATATATTTACTTATATTTTTCAATATTTAGAAAACTATTACTATTTTAAAAATAAGTTATGGTTCAAAGATGATACTTGGGGCTATTGAAAACAAATTTTTCCAAAGACAAAAAAAAAACCCGAATTTGTGTAATTCAGTTTTTTTGTAAATCGTCAAAATTGATGATTGACGTTAAATTTACCCTCTTTTTTTGTATAACACCTTGTAACAATCTTCTAATCTTTTTGTTTTTTTTTTATCAAGTACAATATACATTTTTGAATGTATTGCATTACAATTAATGAATCAATAATTATAATAATAGCAATCTATTCACCTGCGAGTAAGTACTGAGCTGTGCGGCGTTGACGACCATGGCGCGCCCCACCGTGGGCGTGGCGCCGCGCCACAGCTTCAACACACCCTCCTCGCGCACTATCCTAATGTAATTATAATAATTATGTATTAGTAATGTAATGTGAGGTTTCACACCAAGATCCGCTCAGATGGCGGTACCAGCGCATAACGTCACCAATGAAAACCGCAATGCCGCCCATGGAGATTAAAAACCAGGAGAACCAAGGCCCTACAATGTAGTGTCTCAGAAATATTGTCAAACCAAGGAGGCGCTGCGATCGCTATGTTGTCTCAATGCTTAACTTCACGTTGTCACAACAGTGACAGTACTCATAAACAGCTAACTTCACAGATACTACTTACCGCCGGCAGCGCGTTGTAAATTCTACACATTTTCAGAGACAGGCGGGTAATGCTTTAGTATGAAGCGATGGTCCTCCTGGTTTCTAATCTCCATGATGCCGCCTATTTTGACAGACGCGTTTCAACGCGTTAGTTGACAGCTGACAAAGAAAACACTAAGTCCACTATCTCTATGGTTAGACAACTGTTTTCATTTCAGAATTATTACACTGTGGTTATATAGCGTATAGGTAACTTACCTTAAAAGTGCATCTAGAACGTTCTTATAATTCCTTCTTTGCTCCTTCGGTAATCTACCATCAGCGGTCATACGGATGAGAGCTACCTGAAAATAAATTGTAATATTGTTAACATTTAATTACCCATATACATATTATACATAATAGAAAGAAATATAGGTCAGTAATTACCTCAGCGGGCGTACCGACGAAAGCTCCTATAGACCCAGCAGTGATACCAAGAAACGTTTTCGTCGCAAACCCAGGTGCGGCTCCTGCGTTGCGCCTGAAATAAAGCAATAGAAAAAATTGAATCCATCCAAAATATTTTGGAAGTACATTACGTTACAATAACTATATGCATATTAAAAAAAACCTATATGTAGTATACTATGTATTGAAGTATTCAATCATATCATAAATAATATACTCTGTTTGACGACACTTTTGGTTTATTTTGTAGTGACATTTCAATATCATGATACAGCAATGTGGGTTAAAGTTTATTGTTGTCTAATTAAAGAAAAACAATTGCCTAACTTTTTCTTAGTTGATGAAAAAACTTAGGCAAAACGGAAACAAATTGATAATACGAGTCCGTCCCAAAACATTTTCCATAAAGCAGCTGTTTTATAAAATGGCTAATTAATTATTAGAAAGTCTATTTAAAAACTGACACATGACTAGATACTACACTATACTGATACAATACTAAACTGATACAATACTAGCGACTCGCCCTCGCTTCGCTCGGGTTCGTCCTTAAATTTAAATAGTTATACATATAAGCTTTCTTTTTGAATCACTCTCTATATTAAAAAAACGCATCAGCATCCATTGTGTAGTTTTAAAGATCTAAACATACATAGGGACAGACAGACAGCGAGAATCGACTGTTTTATACTATGTAAAGATGCGTACGAAACATCCATTAAATTTAACGGAATTGAGATTATCTCGGATTAATCTAAGGGCTTCCTAGAATACTCTCATAACGTAGGTCTACGTTATGTCAGCCTATATGTAGGCAACGCTCATGTGACATGTCTGATAGTTTACAGCGGAAATAAGCCCGCAACTACCGTCATAGCAACGCAAAATATACTGTCCGCATGATCAGACGAAATACCTTGTTTTAATCATTTTTAAACATCGTGTCGTAATTAAAAAAGATTTCATTCAAGACGAGAATCAAATAAATTGAATCTTTTCAATCACGAGACGATGCGACGTTTTAAAAATAGGTTGTAAGTACCTATTTCATTTTATTCAATATTAGAATCGATTATATAACGATTT
Source organism: Boloria euphrosyne (assembly GCA_951802675.2). Taxonomy (NCBI): domain Eukaryota; kingdom Metazoa; phylum Arthropoda; class Insecta; order Lepidoptera; family Nymphalidae; genus Boloria; species Boloria euphrosyne. The sequence continues at coordinate 1,920,279 of OX637885.1, read as the reverse complement.
CTGTATACTTTAGCGTGTCGTGTTATTAATAGCCTTGGCCCTAAAATGTTTCTAAATAAGTATAGAAATTCATTGCCATAGTATATAACAATATTTTTGTTTGATAATGTTCAAAAAGACTAAATAAATAATTTATTTAGTATTAACTATGAAACTATAAAAAAATTATATAGAATAAAATAATATATTTTAGCCACTCTCCCTTGCACCGCTCGTGCTCGTCCCTCCTCTAGGTCTGTTGTAAGTTGTAACAGTTAGTCGATTTCTCAATTCTCAGAGATAATTATTTTCTAACATGACGAATTTCTGCGCCAGCGGTCGCGGGTTCGAGTCCCGCTGGGGGCATTCATTTGTTGAACACGAATGGTTTGTACTCTAGTCATGGGTGTTTATATTTATAATATGTATGTATCTAAAATGTATATGTGTAGTATATCAATAATCTGGTATCCGTAATATAAGCTTCGTAGCTCACCAAGGAATTAGATGGCGCCGCTGTGTGTAATAACGTCCCAACAGCCAACTTATTTATTTAAGATTTCTGGTGAGATTTCCAAAAAAATATTTACGAGACTGGTGCGGTTCAATTTTTTATTATAATTATAGGTAATACGATGTCGCAAAAGATGTCATAAAGGAGAACTTCAATTTTAATATAAGGACAGGCATATTATATTTTAAATAACACTAGTCATTCGCCCTGAATTTGCTCAGTTATAAATCCCACATTTTCATATTTTGATTCAAATTCTCATATTTCTTGTAATGTTAAATTTTAAAATGTTATAATATACAAATATTAATCATTACTATATTTATCAGTTAAATAAAATTATCACACAATGGTCCTATCAATTGGGACTAAAGGGCGTAATGTCATACGCCATTGGCCACACTATGCGCTTACGTCAAGAAATGTTTTTATTTCAAATAAGCTGGCCCGAAATATATTATTACTGTCCATATATTTCAATAACTTTATTTGTGATCTCCGAGTGACTACAAAAATAAATATAAATAATGAATATGTTGGGACAATAACACACAGCACCATCTAGTTCCGTGGTAAGCTACGAGGCTTGTGTTACGGATACCAGATAGTCGATACACTGCACATATTATATTAAACTTTAAATACATACATTTATAAATATGTATATACACTCATGACTAGAGTACAAACATTTGTACTCACAAATGAATTCCTGTTGCATATCAAAATCTAATAAGTTTGATCAAAATACGTTCAGCCGTTTTAACATGAATGACAACATACATACACATACAATAAACGTATTAATTGAAAAAATAGTTCAATTGGTAATGATAGTATATTAAAAGAGTCAAGAGAGCTTCTAAAATAAAATTAAATTAAGTACTCTTTCACAAGATCGCTATTGTGTAATGGTTTCTTATCGGCAGGGTCATTAATATTATTTACCTTTGACCTTGATCTAGAATTATGCAACATTTGCCGTACTTTCACTTACGACATCGATCACTACATAGTGTAAACCTAGCATTTCGCGCGGCTCCGTCCGCTTTTTAAATATCGTAAATCAAGTTGTCATATTTTACATAATTATAAACTTTTATTGACGCTGCATTCTATGAAATAAGTTCCATGTCTATCCATTTCATAGTCTTTGAATTCTCCTTCTATTAAGAAAGTATTCTTCAATTCAATTCAATTATTTCTTTTAATGGCTTCCATGAGTGCCGATTGGGCACAGTTGACTTCGCCAATGTTGCGTAGAAGAAAGTATTCTTACTTTAATCTATATGACAAAATTAGTAGCATTCACAGCAAATCATCATTACTACTTTTGACTTTGACATTATTTTTAAAACACTGCTACATACTTCTTTAGTCTGAGATGTACACACACTACATACATTTTTTCCCAAAGTGGTAAAAAAAATTGGTGGTGGGATCGAGTTTAAAGGCACATCTTTATACTGTTCCCAAGTTTAGCCACAAATGATTTAAACTAAATAATTTAAACTAAAGTATTAAAAATGGTTAAATAACAAATATTATTAAAGTTTTTATTTTGAGAGGTTGATATTACCTCTTCATAAGTGTAAGATTAGTTTGACATTGTAATAATTAGCACTTTTCAATACTTTTCAAATGTTTGTTAAAGTTATTAAAATCATACGATATTTCACACAGCACTATGTAAATATTTAATTATGTAAGTTACCTAGATCTAGTCTTATGATGCTATAGCAACAATTACTTACAAGCACTAAATTATTAAATTTTCTTACTGCCACACTCAGAGTCACTTAATGTACCATTAAGTCAAAAATGTTCTAACTAAAAAATGACTTAATGGTTCATTAAGTTACTGAGTGCGGCGATCAGAGTAATTTTTTATTCACACGATATTAATTTTCTGCGTTTTAAGCATAAATGTACTTAATAGGAAATAAGTGAAAGAGCTACAAATAATATAAAACTTACAATATTTTTTCTTAAATCAAATCTGGCTATATGCATAATGCAGTCCGCATGTCGCTCCTGGCCTTTGTGGCCTCATTTTTTTGATGAACAGCAAGAACTTTTATATTATTATTATCATAGTATCTTAATCTGGACAGACCTGATTAAAATACTTTGTAATAAAAATTATACTTACTCTTTATATGCATCAAATAACAAATTATATATCCCGAGACGTGTTGTTGTGTATGTTGCTTGTCTCAATAGCCCTGCAGATAACCCAGTATATAACGACACAAAGCCTTCTCTAGCAACTATTTCTCCAGCTACAGCAAATGAAGTTCTTCCTCCGCCACTTAACTGCATGCGCGTTTTAATTAAATCTAATGGTTGGACTACACATGTTGCTGCCATTCTAAAAAAAATAACATCTGATGTCATTTAAAAACTTTACTGCCTCATAAAGAAAGTTGTTTTTCAGGAAGAAGAAAGTATAAGTGTAAAGAAAATTAGGAATGTTTCAATTATTCTAATAATTGTCTATGTTTGTGTTACAAATTATCTAAATGCAATATGTCCCTACACTAAATCTTAATTATATAAAATTAAGATTTAGTGTAGGGACATATTGCATTTAGATAATTAGTAACACCAACATAGACAGATAGACTTATGAACTTTGAACTCCTTTAACTAATAATGGGAATCCTTATAATATTACAATTATTTTATAATTTATTATAATCATAATTATTACACCAAACTTATTTGGTCAAAGTTCGATTCTAAGTTACCATGTACTCCTAATATATTTCATATTACAGCATGAAACAGCTGTAATTGTTGTTCTTAAATTTATAAATGATAAACTTATAAACAAGCATGCATTTTTCCAGTAAAAACTATGACATTGATTTTAAATGACAAGGTTACATAAATAATAATATACCCGGCAAGACCCCCAAAAGCAAATTTGAGTCCATTTGGGATATATCGCTCCTTCGGCGGCTCTACAGCGGCCTGTTGAGTCATCTTAATTTAATCAAGGCAACTTTTGGAAATAAATCTTCAGGTTTACACCGCTTTTGACACGATTATTCTTATAAGTTATAAGGCTACCTAGACTAAAGCAGAAATGGAACTTATTTTATGAATTTGATTTGAAGTCTAAAAATTAAAAATTGGACTTTGACACTGACATTTGACATAATCTTGTTGTTTTCAACATGGAGGTTAGAGACCAGGAGAACCATCGCTTCATACTAAAGCATTACCTGCCTGTCTCTGAAAATTTTTCGAGCTTATAGCGCGCTGTCATCGGTAAGTAGTATCTGTGAAGTTAGCTGTTTATGAGTATTGTCACCATGAAGTTAGGCATTAAGACAACATAGCGATCGCAGCACCTCCTTAGTTTGACAATATTTCTATATATTCTAGGGCGTTGGCCTCCATGAGGAGAACGATCGCAGACCCTCCTAGTCCTTTCCACTTCTCTATGAAATACCTTTTGATGGCCTAAAATTTTCCGTAGGTCACTTAGGTACATAACATAAGTTACCTTAGAATAGCAATAAATAGGCATCTACTCATATAATTTAAAGAAGATATAAACTTTCTCAAAGTGGGAGTGTCTTGGTCTTATTACCTGTTACTTTGTAACAGCTTTTCTGAGAAAATTTACTATGGTACCTAATGTATATATTTTTTACACCGTCACAAAGTAGAGATTTTAACCACTGACCTCTATAATACCACTGGACTGGCTCAAGCGTTTGACAGAATTTTTTTGTGTCCATTTGAAGCGCCACTAGCGAGAGTCCCGAGAACTAATTTTGACGTATATTGCAAAAGACGGCGAGAAGTGTTTGTTTACTGTAAAGTAATTTTGCATTTTCGTTGTTAATATAACATAAGTAGTTATTATGATGATACGGTTATTGATTAATAAAAATAAAAAATAAAAATATTCATATCGACATCATTCGTTTTAGTACTACGAACTCTCGCTACGTCCGACAGCGGCGGACAGCGCCAAAATGGCGTATATCAAGCAGCCACAAAAGCACGTTGACAACAGCCAGTCCAGTGGTATTATAGAGGTCAGTGATTTTAACAAACAAAGTTTTTTTTAAAAAGCAAATATTTTGACAGGAGATTTTTCGGTAGAACACTGGGATGGTTTAACGATAATAAATCAAAATAAGGTGAAAAAGATAAATATTATATAATATATCGATAAATCAAAAAAATTACAGTGTATTTAGGACATACAAAGGTAAGTTTTCACCAAATTTCGTGAAAAATATTTTCTTTTTGTAAAAGATAAAAATAAAAAATCAAAAAACTTGGTTTTTGAATGCTTCGCCACAACCATCGCCCTAGTAAGTAGAATCAAGAATGTAGTGTCTCAGAAATATTGTCCAACTAAGGCTGCGATCGCTATGTTGTCTCAATGCCTAACACACGTTGTCACAATAGTGACAATACTCATAAGCAGCTAACTTCACAAATACTAATTACCGACGGCAGCGTGTTATAAATTCTACAAATTTTCAGGGACAGGCGGGTAATGCTTTAGTATGAAGCGATCGTCCTCCTGGTCTCTAACCCTAGAGTATTTTTGTTCTGTGCTCTAACCTCCATGTCGATCATAGATAAAAAATAAAGATGTCGATAAGCATCGTGATTCGTGACACTGACAACTACTGATAATAACAATATGGCCGTTATCAATGATTCACTAGAGTAAGTGTAAAGTGCGTGTGAAGAGTGCTTTAACATTTACCCGCATACTTTATCACTTTAATATTTCTGACCCACGGTATACAATATAACTATACCATAACATTGGTTGGCGTGATTAGTCATCCCAACATCAGTAGACATTGAATAAAGCCAAATAAAACACTAATATACAAAATAATATTTAATGCACTATAATCAATAAGAACAAAACAATATAATTAAAACGAAGATAATGATATAAAGAATATGAGATATTAGATTATAGATATTGTTTTATACTACGAACAAGTTTTTGATATATATTATTGATAGATATTTGATACCAAAGAAAGCTTGGATTTACAAAGGGGAAAGTTTCAAATCTAGAAAATGTTTGAGTATAGGATTGAAAACATTATTATATTTTAATTAAGTGAATGGGAAAGTAGGAATTATTTATATATATAACATAAAAAAATGCAGCTTTTGCATAAAGAATATGGAAGTTAATAGAAAGGAGATAGTTTTTACATGTTGTTCTTAGTTTTATGTAATTGTGTCCAATTTGAAATTACCATTAAGATGAGCTTGGTAAATAAATAAACATTTCTGAAATCGTTTATATACTTCTATGTATTCTTGAGACTGCGGTACACCTTTTAAGTGGTCCAAAGCTTCTAGTAATTTTTCATATATTGCAGAAATGTGTATAGATTGTAGATTTTGATCTATGCCTTTTAAATTCAAAGTATTGTATACTTTTCTTTGCGATTTGGATAACTTTTGAAGGCATGGTTCACCTCTGCATATGTTACAGGTACACACCTTTCCATGGTATAAAAAAGTGGTAACATTTCTTGAATGCTTTTCATATGTTTCTTCAAGCCAATGGTGCCTGAAAAATTTAAAATTATTGTTATGACTAAAAAAAATGTACAAAAGTTACTACATTAATGTTTTATTCTCATTTTTTAAATATCAATATGACATTTTTATATAATAATTATAAAAAGTTCTCCAACCTTGCAATTATGGCATAAATAAAACAATCCTGTTAGAAAATAGAGTTAGAGAATGTGTGGCCAATACCCATATTTTATTCCAATTGGAATTGATTAGTGGAATGTAAAAGAATTATATTATCATATAAAATGGAATTGAGTTTAGCAATCATCACTTTTACACATTTTTTAACAATTGATGCCTAATTGTATTTTTTCCTGGGGGAAAAAGCATCCTTTCAATTTGCTTATCCCCTTGTGTCTTTTGAAAATCAGTTCAGGGATTTAAAAGATTGAGCTTACAATACCAAGTGTTGATGTACTTGAATAGAAAATGATTTTTAATATTCTTGCGCATTTTCAAGGTCTACACACATAGGTATTAGAAACAATTATATTTAATAACTTACTGGTATGAAATGGTTAATTCTTCTCCAGTTGTAATTGATTGCAAAGCAATCAATGACATTTTATTATTCTTATACACAGCCGCAACATTTGGAGTACATGAATTCTTTAGTTTTCCAATAAATGAAAATAATGAAACATTCGGTTTTTCATGATAATGAATGTGGTCAGTTTTTAAAATATTGGCAGTTTGAGCAACCTTCCATGGTACAATGTATAATGAGAGGAACATCATAATTCTTCCAAGTGCACTCATTGCTTGTTTTTTTTCATCAAGGTCTTTCGGGAAGAATAATGGTATCTCGTCTAAATAATGAATGAATGAGGCACATACAAAGCTAGCAACATATTTAACTCCATAAATGAACGGTTTATTGTCCATCTGATTCAAAACTGAAAATATACTATCAACATCAAATATTTCCTTGATAGAACTTGTTTTTATTCTTTCAATGCCCATATTATAAGATGCATCAATCAGCTCTCTCCAAGATTTACATTTTGCTCTCAATTTAAGTATTGATTTTATCATTAAATTTGGCATAGGACCAAAGGCTATATCTCTTATCAAGTTCATTATAACACATTCATATTTATGATATTCGTCATAACATTTATTTTTACATTCATCGTCACAAAACAGAGCATGGCTGCACTCATCGCATGGGATTAAATTTAAAGACATTTTTTGACAGAAGTGGCATGAATATAAACTATTATAGGGATCAGTGTAACTGACATACGCTCGTTCACTACATATAACAGTACCACTTTTAATATCATTTGAGGCCACTATTTTAGGTATGGTAGAACCCACTGCCTTTACATCAGAGGTGGCACATGGTATTTCTGTGTTATTAGGTGTACATTCAGAATGTTTTCTAGCTATTGCTGTAATTATAACATCAAGCTCTTTTTCATGGACCAAAACACTAACATCTCTTTTTCTTTTGGTTAGTTTATCAAATAATTCAAAAGGACAGCCCATTGAAAAACATGTTTCAACATCTTTAAGACATGCTTTGTATGCTTTTAATTTTAGAAATAAAGCTGATCTATTACTAATCGCGAATACCATTTCTTTAGAATTTTTTGGAGCGAGTAGGAGAGCTTGGTTGTAGCACATCAAAGCTATTTGATACTTGCCTTTTTCATAAGCAATATTTCCTTTTTTGCGGTGATCAATTGACAACTCCTCATCTTTAACATTTGGTATCCTGGTTGGTAACTGATGAGTTTTTCTGAGCACATTTAAAGCGGTTATGACGACTTCAGATAAATCATCTTTACCAAGAGCCTTGTAGATCTCCTCAGAGTAGTTATTACGAGATAAAAAATCTTGAAAATATGCTGGTGATAAAAACATTATTCTACAAGAAAGCATTTATATATTAGTTCATTAAGTACGTTAACAATAAACTTAGGCTAAGTAAAATAAATAATATGAAGGTAGGTAAACGCTTTTCATATTGTTGCGTATTTTTGAAACATGTTGTAATTTTATAAATGGATAGGTAGGTACCTAAGCTTTGTGGAGATTATTAGGAAGATTTAAGAAAAATGTCTAAATTGTTTTGAAGAAATGACGTCTTAAATGTAGTAGTTCTATTAAAAAATATACTTACCAACAAGAATTAGTATTTTCATTTAATTTCGTTGTTAAGTGGCTCCGAAGAATTAATAGTATTTTCTTAAATATAATTTGATGCACTTCATAGAATTTCCGAGTACCTACACCCAGTTCTTATATTTTTTTTTTAGTTTTAAAACTTAAATCACGCAACTACTACACAGCACAAATCAAACGTCGAACTCGGCTCGAAGTGCAATATCAGGATTCAGCATATCTATTTAGTATTTAATAACCATTAAAGTTTAAAACTTACAAATGCTTCGGTTATCTCCCTACCATAGACAAATTACATTTCAATATTAAATTCAGCAATAAGAAATTATTTTAATAATAAATATATGTTATCAAAATATCACTTTTTAAATTGATAAATAACTAAAATATTTCATAGGTATTTTTTATTTATTGAGATTAACTTATATTCAATTTAGGTACTTACATTCTAACGCCTTAAGGCTGATTTACACGTATTAAGTGATTTAGTTAACTAAATTTTAACTTGCGACTTGCTACTAAATTGTCTGTTTACACGCACTTAATCACTTAAAATTAACTACTTAATCACTTAATACGTGTAAATCAGCCTTTACGCCACCGCAGCTATAAATATGGCGGCGATTTTTAAGTGCCGCCATTCTACATCTAAAAATTAAAATTAATTTTTGGCGCCATTTTTTAGCTTTGTTTTTAAATAGTGTTTTATTTTGAATAATGTTTTATTTTATGATAGTTTTCGACTATGGCACGATGTGGACTGTGGTCATATATCTAACCTAACTTAACCAACCTAGAAAGAAAGATTCTTAAAATTAACCTTATGAACCTATTATACCCGGTTTGGGTATAATAAGTTCATAAGGTTAATTCAAAGAAAATAGTTATTTACGATATAAGCACATTCACACAAATCTATAGAAAAACGAAGTGCGGTTACGTTAGTACGTAAACTGTACCATACTATTTTTTTTGTGTTGGTGACACTAGTTTCGTTTTTACAAGTTGAATAAATAAAACAATCAATTTATTTTGGGTAAGAAAATTATTATAAGCCAACAAAGTTTCTAAAGTTTTTCGATTGTGTGTTGTTTTAATAAAAATTAAGTAAATAAAGTAAGCCGGAAAATGCATATCTAATAAACTACAGACGTACAGACTGGCTGAGCAATACCCGTATGAAATTATTAATTAAACCCTTTTTAAAAAAAGGAAAACGATAATGCCGTTAATACCTATGTCTTGTACGTTTGTTAATGTAGTAATAAAAGTATGGTACCCTACGTGGACGTGGACCAATCAAAATTCTAGACAAAAACAAATACTGGCCGCACGCTCGTTTCATCTCTCTTACACTTTCCCGCCTATAAATACAGTTTGATAGGGAATGCCCCGTTACCTACAGGTGGTATAAGTAAATGCATTTTCGAACATTAAAAAAGGGGGACCTGCTGACTGGTTATTTATGTGTCCTAGACCCGAGACCGACGGATAGCACTGGCTGCTGACATCGGACTAACGTAGCGACAGTATATAGGTAGGACAGTATATATGTAGTATAGGTGGGCCATATCCTCACTTTAATAGGTATACCGTTCTCAGTTCGGTTTCAGTCTGGTTAAAAATTATCAAATAAGAAATATATAGGTATGTGCATTAATTATTAAAATTGATATTCATTATTATTTTATAAACTAAGTCAGATTGTATGAAGAGTTTACCAGAACGAGATCGGACCGAGAAGTAAGCGGCGAATGGGACTATAATGAAAATCGGTCAAACATAAATTTTCTTAATAAGAGGATAAGGTTATAATACTTCTTAGATTTACGCGAATATTCGACATTATAAATGAAACTACCTTTTCGGATTTTGTCGCGGATTTATTTTGATTTTTAGTTCCCGACGTTTCGAATGCTTTACAGCAATCATGGTCACGGGAGAGACTAAGGTAACGGGTGTCTCAAAATTAAGTTCACATTTGCTTATCTTATTACGCGAAAGCAACTATTCTGAGGGGCGCGGGGGGTATGTCAGTCGGTAGTCTGGCTCTTGGGAATTTAGTCGCTATGGAGCGTTTCTCTGGTGCGGACCGTGCGTTGTGCGTACGTGAGTTTTACAAAAACGGTAATTCGGCGACTGTAGCGCGTAGAAAATTCTGCAGTATTCGACATATTCGTCACTTAAATGATACGCCTAGCACTCGACTCATTGCAAAATGGGTTGAGAAGTTTGAAGAGACTGGGTCAACTCTGGAGAAACCAAAATCTGGGCGGCCAAGAACATCAAGAACAGCCGAAAACGTGGACAGTGTTACTCAGTCTATTCGAGATGATCCAAACCTCTCGATTCGGAAGCGTGCTGTTGCTTTAAATGTGCACAGATCTTCATTATGCCGCATTTTACACAAAGATTTAAAGCTGCACCCGTACAAAATTCAGTTAGTGCAAGAACTGAAGCCTCAAGATGCTGGTCAGAGGCTTGCCTTTGTAAATCAGATGATTGAGCGCTTTCCAACGTTCACCAACATCTTGTTTTCCGATGAAGCCCATTTTCACCTGAATGGGCATGTAAACAAGCAAAATTGTCGTTACTGGAGTGCAACCAACCCAAAACAAAAACATCAGAAACCGCTACATTCACCCAAAGTCACCGTATGGGCAGCGATGTCGGCACGAGGAATTATCGGCCCTTACTTTTTTGAAGATGGAAGGGGACGCACACTCACAGTGAATTCAGAGCGTTATGTGGAGATGTTAGACGAGTTTTTCGTACCCCAACTGCAAAACTTTCCTGGTTACAACCAAAGAACATAGTTCCAGCAGGATGGAGCAACTTCACACACGTCCAACAGATCTCTGCCTCGAGTTCGAGAAATTTTTCCGAACAAATTAATCTCCAGGCGAGGTGACATAAATTGGCCTCCACGGAGTCCCGATTTAACGCCTATGGATTTTTTCCTGTGGGGTTATGTCAAATCAAAAGTTTACGCTAATAAACCGACTTCCCTGGCACAATTAAAAGAAAATATCCGTCATGAAATGGCAGCATCACGGAGACTACCTGCCGAGCTGTCATAGGCAATTTTAGTGCCCGACTAAATGAATGCCGAGAGCGCAACGGTTTACATTTGGACGATGTTATTTTTAAAAAATAAATTCCCAAACGGTGTACTTCAATATAAAATAAACATTTTTTCAATATTTGACGTCTCATAGATTTATATACTTGTTACCAATGATATTTTAACTATAGATATGTTATGAGCGCGCAGTCGTGAAAACTCGAAAACGTCCTAATTAGGACGTATTGCCTTTAGTCTGTGTCACCGCATGGCGACGAGTGGTACGCTGCTACAAAATTTAAAAAAATGCCATCCTGTGTATTAAGTAAATGCACCAATTATGATACCAAAGTTAATAAAACACAAGGGATCTCATACCACATGTAAGAACGCAGAATACTTCGATGTATTAATATATTTCAATTATTTGCCTAATATTCTGATATGTCATCGGTCACTAGACTAATGTTTGTTTACATTGACGCGCAATTGACAATACTAGCTGTCTCTTTTTTTCTTATTGATTTTATCGACTATCCCCTTTCTATCATTTTGACATGTACCTTGAATGAAAAGTGTGTATGTGTGCAGCGCGGAACACTTTTTTCGGTTGTTTAGTGAGCGTATAACATATCTGTCTATTAAAATATCATTGCTTGTTACAGACAGTGCCTACCCACAATTTACAAAAAAATTTGAAAATGGCATCAGAGTACCTTATAAATTTTAATTCTAAACATTTATATTTAAATTTAAATAATTTAAAAATAATTTATAATTATGGCAATATTATTAACTTATTTTTAGCTAGTATTATTATAATTATTATAATTTTTATTTTAATATTCAAAAGTATTATGTAAAAACTCAGTACTCAAACACGCTTGGCGTGTCCGTGACACTGTTAAGTGAAAATCGGAAATACCGTAATTTCGTAAGAGATAGTCAATAAAAATAATATTATTCATTTTTATACTTGGCTTTGATATTATGATAGTAATACGTAAGTGAAGAAAATTAGTCTGTTTAAACTTAGTAGGTATGGAATTGAATTCAGTTTAATTTGAAAACTTTAGTTAGAAACTTCTTTGAAAAGTTCTATTCTTTGAAAAAAACCTTAATCAATTTTCTATTTATTTTCTTGTAGATTTATTTTCGAAACTGACAAATCATATACTTTATTTTTTTTTATGTTGGGACATTATTACAACAGCGCTATCTAGTTCCGTGGTAGGCTACGTTACGAGCTTGTGTTACGGATACCAGATAGTTGATATACTACACATATATAAGTATTAAATACAAACTTAAATATTATAAAATATATAAACACCCATGACTGGAGTACAAACATTTGTGCTCAACAAATGAATGCCCCCAGCGGGACTCAAACCCGCGACCGCTGGCGCAGAAAGTAGGGTCACTACCAACTGAGCCAAACATGTCGTTTTGACGAAATAAATCAACTAAATAAAAAATAAAACAAAAACAAGAATAAAGAAAACAATTCACTTTTATTATTTACAAGGTATCAGCTTAAGCGCAACTGTTTTTCTTGATCTTCTGCAATCTTTAACTGTTCTGCCCAAAACTTTTTTTCCTTTTGAAATGCCTGAAAAGAAAAACAAATATTACTGTTTTTTTTTTCATTATTATTATAATTTTAAAATACACAAACAAAAATGAATATAATTATTTAAGTAGATGGCGCATTTAACGCCACCTACTGATGTTTTACAGTTATGGTATTGCAATAATTAGTAGTACTAGTCGAATCTGTACATTAAATATTGTTTGAAAAATCATTATAACTAATACAGAGCACGAATCGGAATCTTTAGAATTCTTGTCTGACGGTCCATTTGTGATCGCGCCACGAGAAAACCACTGCTGTACATCTTGATGAAATTTGATATGATCAATGATCATATTTGGTAGTCCAGGTCAACAAATAGGATACTTTATATTGCGGGAAATATCTTATTTCTGAGAAATCTTTCTTAACCGTTAAAATTTATCGGGACTACCACGAAGGAAGCTTGTGAGTGAAATGTAAACAGACACTTTATTTATATGAATTATACATCAGTTCAGTCATCTGATATGTAGGTATGTATGAAAACTTTTATAATATGTGTAGTGTATCAACTATCTGGTAAGTATCTGTAACCATGGAACTATATGGCGCTGTGAGTCCAATCAATCGGGAACATCTTCAATCGTGTGGTATAGCAGTGTTCCGCAAACTTTTTGTGTTCAAGGTACATCTAGGAAAACGAAAACTATTGGAGGTACACGACAAATTAAAAATTAGTTTTTAAGTAATATTAATCAACATATTTTATTATGAATCCAAACGAATATTGGCCCGCGCCAAACGAAACCACACAATTAGATGAACGAAACGAAACGCTTCGCTCGTGAGGTCCCTTGATTTACATAAAAGTATTATTGATTGATTTACATATTAGTATGTGTAATATTTTTTACCCTTACTGACTTACTAGAAATGAGTTTATAAGATAACCTTATTTTTCCGAGGCACACCAATTAATAACCACGGTACACCAGTGTGCCGCGGTACACACTTTGCGGAACACTGTGTATAGTACGATTCAAACTTAATGGCGGATCCGAACATCGTACGTTCCGATGCGCAGATCACAATTTTTAGGTATCAGCCAATCAGCGGGCCGTAGACTTGACTGTACATGCGCGTACCTGCACTCGCTGCTAACTTCCGAGCCGCCATTAAGTTTGAATCGTACTATACAAGCCTTTTAAAATACTAGAATCCTATGTTTAAATAAATACTACTTAGTACTTATATAATTTCTAGTGTTTTAAAAGTGAACTAACTTTTAGAGGTCATAACTCATAACTAAAAAACGTATAATTTTTAATTAGTATTAAAGTGAATAAACATTTTTAATTAATTCTTAATTTGTTATTAATAATCATTAATTAAAAACAAAAACTACTTTAAAGGGATTTTAAGTTAAACTCACGTTAGCCATATTTTCAAGTAGTACCATTTTTGAAACTTCTTTTTCAGCCCGTAAACCCCATTTATATATGTATTCAGCATCTTCTGTTTCAGGTTTCTGTCAAAGTAGTAAGAATAATAAGAACAGAAATATAAAAAAATAATAATAATATAAGCATAAAAATAATAATAATAAGCCCGCAGGGCAGCTTGTGGCGAGCTGTTGGTGGACCTGAGGTCTCCCGGGGGAAACAACATCCGTCCCCTGCCCCTGGCTTGCCTTCATTGGGCGTCCAGAGAGGAGCGCAAGAGCTTAGTGCTCGAAAGGGTGGAAGTGCTCAATCTGCGTAATAACGGGGAAACCCGCTCACGTGCACTCGCGATGGTGAAACCTGCTCCCAAGGCTTTATGCCGCTTTGTGGAGGCCCATTTAGTGGAAGGCGAGTCACCGTCCGCCAAATATTCAATCTGAGACTGTTGAGCAGGCGGACGTCCGTTAGTCTCACACAATAACCCAGTTTATAGTCCATCCAAACTCCATTCCATAACCCTATTTAGTTTTCCACATTTTCCATAGTCCCTACGCATTATCCGGAGGCCATCTGTGGGCAATTTTTTATAGGTTACTCACACATGGATCCCGGACGATGCGTCACATTAAACAAATTTGAATCTCTTAAGGGGCCTCTACGTGTTGGACCTGTGTCGCCACGCAAGCCTTCGGGCTCTTATGAGCCCGTGAATTCCAAAGAGATACAAAATAATAATAATAAAATAATATTTATAACATATAAATAATATATACATTATTAACTTTTCATAATTATTTCATTATGAAAAGTTAATTCATTTATTTACAGTTGCTAAGGCAGTACAGGTGGTCCCTGACAAATTTAAAGCTTGTAGCACAAAAATGACATAAAGATGATATTGTGTGGTACAGTAATTTTTCTTTAATTTGAATCCTGAACATCATACCATTTGGTCTTTGGTCTACATATTATAACACATTTCTTTTTTATAATTGTGACAAACCTTCCAGGAGGACCACACTATCCATTAATAAAAACAGCATAAAAATCTATATTTAGTATTTGATATAAATAATAATGTATCAGATGTCATAATTATGTAAGATATATTCAATACCTTATACTCCAAATATAGTTGTTCTTTAAAAGTGTTGCTTAAAATTTTTCTTGTTTCTTCTTCTGTCTTAGAAATTAATTCAGCTCTACTCAAAAAATTCATCATGTTCTCTATAAAAGAAACATACAAAATAATATTAGACAAATTATGAGCACTACTCAATAAATAATTGAGCTTTAAAAAGTCATGGAACTTTCCTAGTATGTTACCATGGCACTAGAAGGTGCTTAAGGATAATGTCCCAAAATAGGTATTTATATATATTGAAATAGTATAAAATGTTGAAAGAGGTTGTAATAAAATCCAATTTTATGAAAATAATGTGATTAAAATAATTGCATGGTATTATTTATGCTTATATACAAAAAATATTTTTTAAGGTTTTATATTCCCACATATTATTATTAGGTATAAATATAATAGGATTTTGAGACTACTTTGAAGTATCAGTTTTGCTTTGCATTGTTTTGAACAATTAACAATGTTTGTTTCCATTTCATTTCTTATTTGCTTTCGCTGAGTAAAATTTTCCAACTGAGATGGATTCAAACTTAACTAATAGTACAGATTATAATAAGAGTAGCTAGTGCGTTATTTTTCATTTTGTAGCTAGTGCGTTATTTACAGGATACAATTTTATATTTGTACAATATACATATACCCTTAGAATAATAACACATAGAATGATAGTTTAATACATAATTCTGATCAATATTGAAGTAACTTCAGAATGAGTATGTTCTTAAAGTGTCACATAATTACAACTAAAGGTATGAACACATACAGCCATATAGATTACATTGTTGGTTGGGCCTACTCACCTTCTAAGCTTTATTATTCTAAGGTATTGGTATATCCTATATAAAGGTAAAAAAAATGTTATACATTACTTTCTGTAACAGCCCCGCCAGACATAAATATGTGAGTTAGTACTGCAATCAAAAGCCTTCTCAATTCTATTTCATATATTCCTTCATGTTTTTCACCGGGTTCATTCAGCACTACTATGTATGAATTTTTACCTGCGTCTACTAGTTTGTAGCCATATTAACATTAATTGTATAAATTGTTTGTACAAGACAATTGTAATATGTATTTTTAATCTTGGTTGGTTTTTTTTCATTTGATTATTAGTTTTAAGTAGTAAAATTACTTATAATGGCTCTTACTCTTTGGACACAATATTTACAGGACTATTTATTAAAAAATAGGATTGACAGCGTAATGATTAATAGGTAATAACTTATATATTCATTGTTTACAATATTCATATCAAACCTCTTTTAAAATGTTTTCTGCTGCTTCTACAATCTTAGAGTTCTTGACTCGATTCAAATGAAAATGAAAAGTGTCTTTGAGGTGTTTCATAATGTCGTCTCTTTTTACTGGTGTCTTACTCCCTTCTCGTAAGACAATGAATCTCGCAAATTCATAAGCGTAATCACTAATTTTACTTTCATTAAATTCTACATTATTTTGAGTTTTACTCATTATCGCGTTATAATTTGTTCAGAGGGGTTAATCAATGTATGGGATTGTTGACATAAGCTTACGACTTTTAATTTGATTCAAATTTCAACGTATCGAATTTGTGATTGGTAGCCAAGTGTTGATATAATTATTAATTAATAATATAATCTATTCGATGAAACGAAAAATCACAGTTACTTAATCGCCATACAGGTTACGCGCTACTTATAACACGTTACACGACAATTTACTATTTAGGGTTATGATTGATTACATCTATGATTTACAACACTTTACTGTAATAATTATTATTCTCTATGAATTAGAAGTGGACAGTGGTCATGTCTATTTGATGATAATTATTATTGTTAATAACAATAATAATTATCAGTTCTGCCGTCTGCGTCCGCGAAACTGTCAAGTGTCAATTGCGATTATCGATAATCGAATTCAAATGTCAATACATATTACGTGATTGACAAATGAATGACACTTCACTACGTATAAAATAAAATCACTTCCCGCTGTCTGTCCCTATATGCTTAATTCTTTAAATCTATTCAACGGATTTTGGTGTGGTTTTTTTAATAGATAGAGTGATTCAAGAGAAAGGTTTACATGTATCATACATAATAAATAATGATATAATAGACAAACACTGATAATTTTAAAGATTTCTAATGTGATTTCCTAAATAACATTATTGCACAGGTACATTGCAAAAGCTGGCTGAACCCTACGAGATAGATCAAAATAATGTACTACAGTATTGTACATATTCAAAAGGTTTACAGAAAAGTGCGCGATGGCATATTATGTCTGTCTCTTAAGGATAACATTCTATATCCAGTTTAACCACAATTCTATTTTGTACAACATGGTGTCAGTGACGTCACAGGGAAGTGTAATTAACAAACAAGCGTCGTACACAACTTGAGTTAACAGTTATTATTGTTAATAATTACTATTATTAATTTATAATGATGTTTAAGGCGCAGATAAACGACTTTTAATGATTTTATATTGAACATCACTTCTAAACTTCTAGTCTTATTTCTTTGAAAAAAATATATGTTATACTAGACAATTTTATGCATAATTTGATATGTGAAAATGTAAAATTATATTTTAATAACATAGTGTAATTAATTTGTAAAGTAATGTCTAACGCGGACAAAAAAACGACAATCACGCAAAAACTATGGGGCGTATTTACATGAAACTTTAATCATATAAAAGACAATTTAATGACCCATATTTTAGTATACGGTTTTTATTTGTATTGTGTTTGATAAATCAAGGTGGGTTGTTTTTTCGAATAATCTTGGTGCGCGTTGAAGCGGGCGACGGGCGGCAGTGTATGCTCAAGGGCGCGGGCAGTTAATGTCGCCTTAATGCCGTGATGCTCTAGTATAGCCCGCGCCAAACTTCGTGACCGCCTTGAATGTAGCCGCGAGTCCGAACTTGCGCATGGTACAGTCGAGTGGGCAATACGTAATCAACCAAACAATTTTCGTTATCTAACATTTTTAATACTTATTATGTTATGTCAATTTATTTTTATTTGTTGATTATAAAGTTCGTGTTTATTTCATAGGTTATTTTATTTAATTTAATATACAATGTATGTGTTATTTGTAAAACAAATAGGTTAGGTAATAATAGGATAAATGTAAATAAAAAACATTAATATAAATAAAAACTATATTCACAATGGGGCCACACCTTCCATAAATTCCGCATCCAAATCACTCTCTTCTCAAAAAATATCCAAATCTTCTTCATCTGATTCATTATCGCTCACGTGAATTATTATGTTTTCAGTTAGGTCATCTATGATGACATCACATTTTCTTATATTCTTCCTCAATATTAATAACTCTTAACAATAACAACAAGTAACAATAACTAAAAACTATAACAACAAATTAACGAAACGATCGAACGAATTCTGAACTCGACAGTACTCTCAGAGCTCAACAAGTGCATGATTACGGACGTAGCACTCACACTAGCAGCGCGCGTCGCGGGTGAGCGGCGCGGGCGCGCGGGGTGTGGCCCTGCCCCCAAGCTCTTGTGCGTCCCGCTAATACCTGATTTTGTGTTCTGCGCAATGCAATGAGCCTAGTTCGGGACGGCCAAGAAGTTTGGCGCGAGCTATACCTACCAGAAGTTTTTTAACAATTCACTGTGTTAGCCATAGATGCTTTTCTGTTTGTCTGTCTGTGATGCAGTAACATCTTTTTATATTATAGTACCTTTGAGTAACGCGACCAAACTGAAGTCTGAACACATTTTGATGATATTTGGTATAATAATTGTTGGAACTAGTTATCCGGATCAATATTATCATCAATCATTCTGAGAATTGGGTATACTAAACGTTAAAATGTATCTAATTATTCTAAGTAGGAATAATCCTGAGCGGAACGAGTATAAGTCACTAGTCCCTTATAATATATAGTGATTATAATTATTATCGTGATTGAGTTTTAGGTGGCTTTATCTTTTAAAAATGTTCGGTATTTTTTTGATAAATAAATATGTTATTAACGTCATTTGCCAGATTATAACAACGTGGGACTGTTCATTATATTGTAAGTGATAAATAATAATTAAATATGTTACCTTAAATCATCTTTTCAATCTCAGTACCTCTCAGAGGTAGTAGTAGACAGTAGACATACAAAATTCCGCTGACAAAAATAGTATAAGTCTTAAAAATAATATGCTTTTGTACGTATGACAAAACGAATCAAATGGCGGCGAACTCGATTTTTTTCTAATTCGAGGAGTAAGCTTTTATGGCTTCATCTTCAGAAAAGGTCAGTACTCAGTGGTATGAAATTATTGTATTCTTAACCAGATGAGCGATTGCTATTGACAGGCACATATATCTATTATTTATTTTGTGTTTCGAATATGGCTCTCATCATGCAACGCATTTGCAAGCCCTGTGGTGTTGCAGATGTCCATGGGCGGAGGTGATCACTTACCATCAGGTGAGCCTCCTGCCCGTTTGCCCCCTTTGTCCCATAAAAAAATCTCATATCTGGATCACATTTTGAATTCAATAAGGTTTCGGAGAAAAAAAAGAAGATTTTTACATCTTTTCCGAAAAAAGCTCGAGTGAAGTTTATTCGTCCCTTTAGGTACTTATAAATTCCTCGATTAAATATGGGACAAATAATTAAATTTTATCATAAAAACTACCAATTCTCATTAAGTCTCACCAAGAGGGTAGGCAGGGGTCCAAATTATGAAAAAACCGATCACAGTCGCTTGTATTTTATTTTATTTTAGTTTTTATAATTAACTGCAGCAATATGTCGAAGCCTGTGTTCCATTATTTTAATGCAAAAGCGATGGGGGAGCCAGCGCGGTTGCTGTTTTCATTTGGAGGCGAGGAATTCGTCGATCATCGATTTACAGTTGCGGAGTGGCCAGCTATTAAGCCTTGTAAGAACTACTTTCTTCCATATGCGAATATATAGATCGTATATCGTCTTCGATTTTTTCTAGGACTTGTTCTAAATTGTTAAATGTTTAAAACTGAAATTAAAGAATCTTTTAAAGTAGTTCGCATTACTATATAATTTTGTTTAAATATAATACAGATTGATAAACTTCGTTAAGTAGTAGGTACTTATATAATATATAATGATGCGCGATTGTTTTTCAGGGAGATAATTTCCCGCAGTAAGTATCCTATATTATGTGGTAATGCGATCAGACTAAATTTTCAAAAGTATAGATTTGGCTTTCGGTAATTTTATTATATTACTAGCGACTTACGCTCACTTCGCTCGGGTTCGTCCCCCTGTAGTATAATTTTTATACAAACTTTGAATGTTTTACTTATTTAATATTTATATCTAATCAAAATCCTAAAAAAAATAATTATAATAATAATTATAATATTAGTATATATCCTCATTATAATATTAGTATAGATGTATAGATTTTAAAGTATAAAGTAAGTACGTGTAATAAATATTTGCCACTATAATATTATTATTCATCGAAAAATAAGTCGGCAAGAACTTGAATAGTTTTTGATAAGTCTAGTATTCAGTAAGTACACCTCTGTTGTTTGGTTGTTATCCAATAGATAAGTAAAGCAATTGAACAAAATGCACCTCTTAACAGAATAATGTGAGTGGTGATATCTCCCACGGCACTATTGAGTAGCGAGTGAGATAGATTGAAATCACTACCTATATCTATTTCACTATATTATATAGGTACCTAATATTCGGTACCTATAAATAAATAAATAAGTATGTCGGGACATTATTACATACAGCGCCATTTAAGCCGTGGTAAGCGACGAGGCTTGTGTTACGGATACCAGATAGTTGATATAATAATCATATATAATTTTAAATATATACATATTATAAATATAAACACCCATGACTGAAGTACAAACATTCGTGCTCAACAAATGAATGCCCCCAGCGGGACTCGAACCTGCGACCGCTGGTGCAGAAAGTAGGGTCACTCTAGGTCATCTAGCTTTATATTATTTCAAGTAGCTCCGTCCGCGTTCTAAACACCGGAAAATAAATCCTTAGATTTTATATATTGGAGATGGAGGATGCGTTTTAACTGTTAGCATAGATTTCTTACAAATGATATATTTTCTTGCAGTAAAAAAAAATATCCTATATGTTAAACTTTGTCACGCCGAATTTCATCAAGGTCTGTCTAGTGGTATTTCGGTCACAAACAGACAGAAAAAAAAACAATAGATTAGGACTCTGTATCGTTTTTAAAATATTTATTATTTCAATTTGTTTTTCCAAAAAAATAATTACCACTGTTAAATTTTAAAATATTGTATAGACTAGCCTCCTGCTGCGTCGTTTAAGGTACTTACGCACATTTTGCTTGTATTTTGCGCAGAATTTTCATAGTTTTTTCACAAAATAAAAGTAAGTCTAACCCATGCTATGTGATTTATTTTTTTACAATTTTTAAGCGTCATTTTTTTTATTTTATGTCACAGCCACATTTCGTCCATATACCTATATATGAATAAAAGATGGAAAAGTATGTTTTCAGCAACTCCTTTCGGACAGGTCCCGGTTTTAGAACTTGATGGAAAAAAGTACGCGCAAAGCTTAGCTATTGCCCGGTATCTTGGACGAAAGTACGGACTGGTTGGACAAACTATGGAGGAGGACTTAGAGATCGACCAGAACGTTGATTTTATCAATGATATACGTAGAGGTAGGCCGCAGGTCGATAGGGAATTCCTAAGTCGTAGTTCATATTGATGAGAAACACAAACTTTACTCTATGAGTCTATTGTTAGTCTATGGTTTGTTATCTGTGGTTCAATATATTAGGAAATACGAAGTTGTAACTTGGAGTTAAAGGCTTAAGGTATGGCTCCTGCCTCCCGTAGTTTTTTGTTAAAATGTAAACGAATAATAAAAGTTAAAAAGTAAGCGTTTGTTATAAATAATAAAATCTTAAAACATATATACTTTTCTGCAGTAAAAAATATCCTATTTGTTGAACTGGATAACCAGTTATCATCATACCAAATGTCATCAAATCTGTCAATATTTCTCGTGATGCGCTCACAGACACACAAAAATCCTTAAAACGATAGATTTGACCTCTGTATCGATAACAATAAATTAATAAACAATTATATTGGACTCAGTCCGAATTTTGTTACTTGTATAGATTTAAATAAATTTTAATTCCTTCCCCCTAGCACATTAGGTCATTACATCCACTTCACTCTATCAGAAGAAGGTAGCTTGATTCTGAAGATTCTGCCATTGAAGTACAGTTAAATCGAAATAAAATTATTTAAGTATTAATTATATCTTTTCAGATGCATCAGAGGTTTATTACGAAAAACTTACTGTATTTAAGGAAATGAAACACGAAGACAACGTTAAGAATCTATACCCTGGTACACTTAATAAATTAGATGAAGTGATAAAAGCAAATAATGGATATATTGCTCTAGGAAAGGTTTGTTATTCACAAGTCACAATAGAACTAATATAACTTATTATATAATATGTATGGTAAAACTAGTATCATCCTCGCTTCGCAGTTCTTTCCCTAGATACGTTTAAACGGTCTCGTCCGTCTCGATATTTCTCGATTTTCAGACAGACAAAGATTTCTAAAAACTATAGATTCGGCCTTTGTTTCGATAATAGTGACTATTTCAATAACATTTTTCAAAATTCGATTTTATTATAATACTAGGGGCTAACCCCCGCTTCGCTCGGGTTCGTCCCTAGGTAAGTGTGTACTTCGCATCGCCCGGTATATATTTGCAGATTTAATTACCATTGCACGCACCATGGCAACGGTCATAACATGATACGTCAAACGTCGTTAATTTTGACTTTTAAGTATTTAATACGAATACCTGTTAAGACGAAGTATAGAAAAGTGTTGTTTTTAGACATTTTCAGGCAATTTTTTAAAATTTTTCTCTGCGTAAGAACCATCCTCGCAGTGCCGGATTAACCATATAGCAAGAGTAGCAATTGCTACGGGCCCCGCGTGAAAGGGGGCCCCGCATATTTAAACCCACTCATCTCTCCCTGAGCGTAATTTTTTGAGTAAAACTTATTAAGATGTGGTATGTTAATTTTTTTTGATGTCACAAAAACGTGAAACGTTAAAACTTTTCGTACTAAGACAATCCATGTCAGACACTCGGTACCCGACTATTTCCTTGGCATAAATAATTTAAATAATTTCATACGGTAAGCGCACAAGTTCTACAAAAAGTTGCTTGTATAAACATGTAGAATTTCAGTCGGCCTGATAATCAGCTCTACAAAAATATCTCTCTAAAATTTATCACAGCAGAAGAGATTTAAAAAAAACACCAATTATAGTCAGTGCTTATGAAAATGATTTGGAAGACAGCCTAGACAACGAATTAGTGCAGTTTGCCGAGCTGCTCAAAACGGATGTGGCTGGTGCGATTGACAGTACGAAAAATGAAGCTCTGGAAATTCAATATTATAAATTTCAAATGGTCAATTCATTAGAATCATGTTTCCTCAATTTAGAAATTGCTTTGCGCATTTATTTATCTCTCATTATCACTAACTGCAGTGACGAACGTTCATTTTCGACATTAAAGCGCATAAAAAATGAGTTGAGGAACACTATGAGTCAATAACGTCTGAATTATCTCGCTTTGATGAATATAGAATATGATTTGCTCAGAGGAATTGATACGAATAGGTAGTATTATTTCTAAATTTGCCCACATGAAATCTAGAAAAGTTACGTTGTAAATTGTTGTAGTTAAAAATATAATAAGGAAACAGGAATAAATATAAAATATAAACATTATTTAAAGTACACCATTGATAAAATATAACATTAGCTATTCCTAAAAATCTTGAAGTGGTAGTGCCATGCTTTAAAGTGGTAGTGCCATGCTTTTGAAGTGGTAGTGCCATGCTTGTTACCTTCGGGTAGCAGCCGAATGGGCCGGCACGCCCCGTATAGTACCACTCTCTCACAGAAGACCGGCGTGAAGTGGCAGCTATGCTGTCGCGTTTCGTTCGGTAAGTGAGAGTCCCGAAGGGCCACTCCCCATCCCTCCTCTCTCATCCCTCCTCCCTTCTACCTCCCTCCCTTTCCTGAAAGGCCGGCAACGCATCTGCAAGCCCTGTGGTGTTGCAGATGTCCATGGGCGGAGGTGATCACTTACCATCAGGTGAGCCTCCTGCCCGTTTGCCCCCTTTGTCTCATAAAAAAAATAATATAATATACTGTGTATTAAGGGTATCACATTTTTTCTCGTATTTGACTCAGTTTAAATCGATTTTAACGAGTCAAAATTACTAGTTAGTTAGTAGTTAGTTATTCAATTGTAACATGGACATTTTTATATAATAGTATATCATTATACCTTCTATGTAAAAAAGCATCAAAAGATGCCTAAAAGTAGAATTTTATGAACATCCTTTACAGAAACAAGGTTTTTACTGATTTATTAAAACAAATTGAAATATTTGTTTAGAGCGCTCCCGAGATAAATAATCGAACTTTGTCGTGCATATTTTTTTTTTATTTTGTGACCATATCTAAACCATGATCGCGCATGGAGGATGGAAAAATGGAGTTAAACAGTCAATTACTAGAAAAAATGTAATAGCATCCTTAAATATAAACTTTGAAATATGTATTGAAAAAAATAATTTCTGTAGTCTCATCAGTTTTCAATTGTTAGTTTCCTACTAAAATTATTCTAAATTGCCAGGAAATCCCATCTCAGGCTTTTTGTACTTGTCAGAGCCTAACAGCGCCTATAGTAATATACTACACTCCTAGCAGATCAAGGGCTCTTTGAAAGAATTTGCTACGGGCCCCGCACTTGCTTAATCCGGCACTGCATCCTCGTACTTCAAGAAATATTCTAAAAAAAGAATCAATTAGCGAAGTTGGTTCAGCTGTTCTCGATATTTGCGCTTAGCAACAAATTCAGCGATTCATTTTTATATTATAGATTATGTAGGTAGATTCATACTATACATAAGTCTTGATATTTGAAAAGATAATAGCTGGTTTAATATTAATATAAATTCAATTTATTTAGATTAAGAAATTGTATGTACATTTTGAAAAAACTAACTTATCTTTTTTCAGTTAACTTGGGCTGATTTCTTCTTCGCGGGTATTTTCGATTACTTGAAGGTGATGCTGCGAATGCCCGATCTAGAGAAGAAGTATCCCAGCTTCCAACAAGTTATAGATCATGTATATTCTATTCCTAATGTACAAAAGTATAGTAAAAATAATATAAAATTAGAATGTGATTATTAAACATACCGTATTTTTAATTTTTTCCCATATTTCCTAGAATATCACACTAACACAGCGTAAAAAAGTTTCATTGGCTTTGATACTATACCTCGTTCGCGTTAAGAATGCAGTAAATGACATTATTTACCGGCAAAGCAACGCCCCTTAACCAATGAAATCTTCTCAAATTAGGAAGCCGCGTCCACAGTGACGCAACATTGTGCCTGTCCTTTGATTGTTAATAAATTAATTTTTTAAAATGAATACAGAATACCTCACCTATTCGTCAAAATAAGTGGTTCGGTAATTCAGCGGAGAAAGAATAACTAAAAAACTATTTACAATGTTTTTAAGTACAAGTGATTTTAATCGACTCGACTGTGGACAGTATAGCAGTAGTAATTTTGAGACTACTGTGAATGCACCTTTACCCTGTAGTTGCACTGACAACTTACTGCATTCTTAACGCGAGGAGACTATATACCTATTATACGAATTGTATATCGACCATAAAGGCGTTTTTTTGAAAAAAATATAGAATTTTCCGGAAAAAAACCACGAAGCCTCTATAGATTTCTAGAAGTAGTAAATATCTATTTCAAACTTAAAGGTATCTTTTGTTTCTGACCTTTATTTATCATGGATTCTTGTTGTAATTCCTAGAAAGAGTACTATAAACAACTTCAGTAAATTATAAGTTAGTTATTTTTTTTATTAAAAAGAAAATTTACAGTTCATTAAATTAACTTTGCCAACTCATGCGGGTTGCTCCTGGTACTTCTATGATAGCAGAAGACTATGGAACAACCCCTTGGCTGTGGTCTACTTCGGCAGATCTGCCGTCGGCTTGAGACGGTGGAGGTCTTGAAGAGTTTTAGAAGGATAGCCTCATATTCATTCGCCTCTCTTTTATAGAATACAGAGGATTGTAAAACATTTGAATTTATTAATGCAATTTTGAACTTTAGATACCTACCTATGTATATGAAATTAATACAATCTATTAAATAAACATATTATGTGAATTCCCAATTTTTTGCAAGTGTTAGTATGTTGTCAGAGAAAATAAATGTAACCTTGAATAAATTATTCTACAATCTACATTGAAGTGTATTTCAAACTCGTACCACTATATCTGCTAAATTAACCGTGATGTACCTATTCATTATTCAAGGTCGTCTGCGCTCGCGCATTCTGAATAGCTCTCTACGTACGGTTAATCCAGCGATGCCAGTCCCCGTCTACTGCTCGCTTACATAATATTATCATTATTATGTGACATCAAATGTTCTTTATTAGGAAATTAAATTAAATGAATAAAATCCAATTCAATCATAGGATTCCACTAAGAGAATATTATATTAGAAAATATACCAAAAACATAATAGGTGCCTATAAGTCTTGAGAGTTGCCCTCGATTTCCCTAGAATCCCATCATCAGATCCTGACTTGGTGACAATGGGGTCCCCTCGGAACTATACCCTACCGAACAGAAGAAAATTTTTTGTAAACGGTGAACATACATAAAAAAATGTATGTAAATATAAACTCCTTTTTTGAAGTCGGTAAAAATGCGAAAATTTGTGAGTGTTGTGTATGGATAGACGTTTGTTACTCAGCCAATAAATGCTAAACGGATTTTGATTAAACTTTAAAATTTTACATTAGTTTCGCGGCCAAAAACATTGGCATTAAAGTCATATTCATGGAGATTAGAAACCGTTAAATGACACTTGCTCATATCATGCAAGTCATTGTTTTTAAACTAAAAACAATGTGTTCGCACAAGTTTCTCACTTCTGAGACGTGATCGGAGCATTTTTTGTTGAACGACCGCTACTAGAGTTGAATGTCGAATTTATATCGTCTATTAAGTAATCTTTATGTAGAAATTATCTTCTTATTATTTTAAATCGAGATACAATATTATATTAAGGAATTAAATCACAAAAGCACTACTGCTGCTTAAATATTTTTGTGAAATTTACGCGAATATTTGACATTTAAAAAAAAACTACTATATAATTATTTAGATTTTTGGTTCTCGACGTTTTGATCGCTTTACTGCAATCATGCAGGCCATGGGAGAGCAAGGGTATTATACTTATGTATAAATTTAGTGTCTCATTTTTTAAAAATGTGTAATGACCTACAATTAAAAAAATGGTTTAAAAAAAATCAAAAACCATGGCCTACATTTGTTGATGACTTTAAGCATTTTTCCTTGGATCATACAAAAGACCGCACAATAATTTCTAATCTTGAATCAATTACACATAAAAAAACAAAGTCTACATTATTTTCATTCTTTTTATTATAAAAATATAATATAAAAGTACAACAAATTTTCTGTATTCTGTAAATTTATCCTTCCGTGACGGGTGCAGTTTCGCAATATGCTCTAACCTTTGGAATGGCTAGCAAAGACTCTTGAACTTTTTTGATATTTGGATATTGCTCATCGATATTGGAAATTTTGATAATTCTTTTGAAAGATTGGTAACAGCCACCAATAATAAAGTCAGCCCATGTTAGCTGAAAAAAAATGGATAAATTGCTTAATAAAATACGTAATAATAATTTCCTCCCGACAGATTTCTATCACGATGTCAATTCCCATTGAGACCAGCCTCTCTTTGTAGAAGATATTATGTGTTTTCACAAGTAGTCCACAAGTAAACGCGCAAACGGACGTCTCTCCCAGTTCTTCCGGGACTCGAACCCAGAACTACCGAATTTGCAGCTATACAAGCTAACCAGTACACCAGCAAGGAAGTTGGTTGCCACATTAAAAAAAAAACAGAAAATCGATAACGCAAACAAAAAAAAAAGATTCAAATTTAAACTTTCCTTTTTTAACTTTATTTTCGTGTAATTGTGTAAAACTATTACACTATAAGGAAATCCTGATATATTCATACCTTTCCAAGTGCTACATGTCCATTGTTCTTGGCAACAATATCATCTAACTTTTTGAGAACCAATGGGTAGTAGTTTTTCTCGAGATCCTCTTGCTTTTTAGCTTGAATCTGTTCATCAGTCTCGAAATATACTGCAGCAGCCTCTGATAAAAAAGATATCTTTATATTATTACATTTCACTTCAATCATTTTATTGCAAAGCAGATCAAAATAATCACTTCAACTTTTGTTTTTCAATTATCAGAACTAAATCCTACTATTTTATTGAAAAGTTGTTTTTTCGTTTCAAATAGTAGGTATAAGTTTTAAAAACCCCTATTACTAAAGTAAAAGTATTGTTGACATCTTTTTGCCAATTCTAGAGAAAAGCGGACACAAACATACACAATATTTAGTTTAGATTTTTGATTCTATCTTCCATACTTACTGACGCGAATGTCATTGAAGAAATCTACAATCTGATCTATCTCGAGGTCCTCCTCGATAGTTTTCCCAGCGAGCCCACACTTTTTACCCAGGTAGCGGCCAATGGCCGAACTTTGTGAATACTTCTTGCCATCAATTTCCAAAACAGGTAGTACTCCGAATGGTGTTGCTGAAATGTTATGATTTATAAGTCTAAATCAATTCTATCTATACATACATGTATATCTAATAAAATTCTAACTGAGATGAATCTGTACGATATATTTTTTTGGAAAATCGATCCAGAAGCTATCACAAAAAAAAATTACGTACACCGTACAGCATCACGAGAAAACTACAACACGAGATTTTGATCAAACTTGATGATGATAGTTGGTTATCCGGCTCAACATTGAAAATTTTTTACTGCGGAAAAATATCTCAATTTAGAGACAAAAATATTTGTAGGAACGAACCCGGGCGGAGCGAGTCCGAGTTGCTAGTTTCATATAAATATCTTTCCCTTCACTGATTTTAAGGTCACTTTTCCACATAAAATCATTTTTTTAAACATAAATCTATACTGTTCTCTGTGTTTATGAATATACGATAACTGTAAAGGAATATACTGAGAATAGGTATATCTAATATATAAAAATCTCGTGTCACAGTGTTTGTTATTGGACTCCTCCGAAACGGCTTGACCGATTTTCAGGCTATTTTTTTATTCTCCTTGGTGATAAGGGTGGCTCTCTCCAGGTATTTTATTTTTTTATTTTTAGACCAAATTTTTATTTTTCACTTTTATATGATTTGGCATCAAAAGATTCTTATATCCTTAAATTTCCATCCGTCGGGCGCGGGCGGAGCCGCGGAAATTGCTAATTTTATTATAATATACTGACTTGGTTTCAAAGCTGGCCAGTCTTCTCTTGCAATTCTGACGTCTTCAAATTCCTGATCGCCGTACGTCAAAAGAAGGCGAATTCCTTCAGCTAGTCCCTTCAAGTTGAAATAGATGACCTTGACCTTCGGCATATTTCTAAAATTTAATGAATCATTTTTTAACCATACATCTAAATTTGAACAGTTTCTTAGCGACTAATCTTTGCTTCTCGCCCAAGGTTTTAAATTAATTGGGAGAACTCTGGGCCAAAACCCTAAACCAATTGAACCATTAGAAAAAATTGAGTCAATTGTCATGAGGGGAAAAAGGAAATATTTCCCAAACCAAAGCTCGTAACAACGATAAATTAATGTAAGTGGTAGCACTGTAGCACAGACGCTAAAAACTAATTAAAAAATCGAAATATTGTATGGATTGACCCAATCAAATCGAACATAACTGTTTGCAACTTTTCAGCCTATTTTAAATCGAACTCTGTAGAATTTAATAAGCAATGTAACACGTATCTGAATTCTGAGAGTCTTTTATTTCGTAAAATTTTAAAAGAAATTATATTTTGGCTTTTATCGCGATCTTTTTTAAAATTTTGTTACGGACATTGCGTATGCGGTATGAGAGAGGTCTGTCACCGTGTTTGCATGAAGATAAGTGCAAACAAAGTTAATACACATCGGGGAGAAGGAACTTCAGTAAGTTCGGTCTGCTTAGTTTAAAATCTGCAATATTAAGTTGTTTTCATAGGACATATTGTGATTAGTATTTTGAAAAAACATTAACTTTACATATAATAAAATTCTAACTGAGTGTAATCTGTACATTACTTATTTTCTAAAAATCTAAATGAAAAGTCATTTTTATCAATACAGAAGGCGTACATATTTTTTTATTTAATTTTTAGACAGACTGTTATTGCATCATGAGAAAAATGCTAAACAGATTTTGACAAAATTTGGTATGAAATGATAACTGTTTATCCGGGTCAACAAAAGCATACATTTTATTGCCGAAAGATTACACATCTTCAGCCCTTTTTCAATACGAGGATATCAGTCCATCGCGCTGGCCTAGTGCGTGTTGGCGGACTTCACATGTCTTACGAAAACTTGCTAGGTTTTTGTAAGACATGCAGGTATCCTCACGATGTTTTCCTTCACCGTAAGACAAGTGGCGATCACGATATAAATGATTCGCACATGAAAATGTCAGAGGTGCGAGACCCGGATTTGAACCCGCATCACTCGGTTATACGAGCGAGTGCGTTACCGTTGGGCTATACTAACTACCATTAAAAGGTATCTAAAGCGTACCCGAGTCGAGAAAGGCTGAATCCCTAGTATAGAAATAGGTATTCAAATTTAGTAGGTACAATATTTATTTATTTTCACTGCAATGTAAGAAAAGTTATTTCCTTAGATCATAGCCTTAGCCCTTAGCCAAGTTTTATGCAAATGATTTAAAAAAAAGAGATGTCACTACTGTACCATTATTATAGGGATTTAAATTATATCTATATATTGTAGAAAAAATGAATGAAGGTTTCGACTCACGCTAGTCACGGCCTGTAATTAGGGTCTCAGCAAAACGAGTTTCATAATAGAATATTTTTATACATCTCGTATCATTACTTCGACTAATCTTGAAAACCGGTTATACAGTGAAACCTGGTTAAGTGAGACATCAAGGGACCTGCAATGTCGTTTCACTTATAGAGGTATTCCACTTACCCAGTGTCTCAGATATACAGGTATAAATAAATATCTGTCTCATTTACAGAGGGTTCCATTAATAGAGGTGAGAATACAGGTTATTTCAGTTATACAGGTGCGATCAGGAATTTGTGGGTAGAATAAGAATGAGTAAACAAACAATGTTATCTCAGTTACAGAGGTTTATGCATATAAAATTTACTCGCTGTCTCAGTTATAGAGGTAACTATGATGATAAATCGAAAGAACAAATCCCAGATATAGAGGTTTACCTCGTCCCACTAACAGAGGTAATTCAGTGCCAAAGTGTTGGGACCGCAGCATGAGTTCCAGTTATGGAGGTTTCTCACTTATCCAGGTCCCACTTAACCAAGTTTCACTGTACTTTAAAAAATGAGCAAGTATAAAGCGGTTATTGGAGAGCTATTTACACAAAATATATGGTATTAATCCTTATCATTTTAAATAAGTTAGAGGCTTTAAGCATTTCATGCACATTATTTTACTATTTTACACCATATAATTTAAACGAATATAGGTACCTATTAGGAGTAATCGCAAAAAGATTACGAATGCGAGAATAATTCAAGCGCCTCACTTCGCTTGAAGCAATCGCCGACCCTCCCCCCGCACCGTCTAGCTTTAGTATTTTATAATTTTTGGACCGCTTTTAAGAGAAAACCGCTTTATAGATTTTAATGTTGGTATAATCATAGCTGGATATCCGGGTAACCATATAGGATACTTTTTACCGCGGAAAATATCTCAAACAAACAAAATGCGTACTTTTCCACAGAATAAACACAGTAAAAATACTCACGATGTTTTCGCCTCACTTTTCGCGACACAATGACGAATGACGATACAATACTATGTACCTATGTAAGCACGAGCGCGCGTCCTCGAACATAATACAAATAGCTCAGCGCAGATTTATTTACATTTCATAATATTTTTTTAAGATTTTATTAAGATTTTTATTAAGATTCATTAGAGGTAGTATAAAAAAATGAAATTTTACTAGCAATTCGATCGTTTCTGTCGTCACTATCAGTTACTCTAACTACTTATATACACTTATATTATGTACTAATTAACCGTTTCATTTGCAAGATCCGGGCGATTTATGTAAGATCCGGGTGATACTTATAGTGAGTAAATATTGGAATAATGGGATGAGTGGATACAAATTTGACGTCTGGAACAGTTTGTAATACATACTTTCTGTGACAGCGATAGCGGGTTCGAGTCCAGTGGGGGTGATCATTTGAGTAAGAGCACGAATGTGTACTCTAATCCAAAGTGTTTATATTTATAATATGTATGTATTTAAAGTTATATGTGTAGTGTATCAACTATCTGGTGTCCGTAACACGAGCCTCGTAGCTTACGACGGAACTAGATGTTACTGAAATAAACCAAAGAAATCGCTTAAAACAGATGTCGTCAAGAACAGTAACCATTGTTTAATTTTTCTATGCTCTCTAAGAAACTCCTGGAGAGTTTACACTGTTGATAAGTAGGTAGCTACTATAGGAATATTCATAGGAACAACTATAAATATAGATATAGATACAATATCTGTAAATTAAAGAATTTTTTTCAATTTTCTCGTGTCTAATTCATTCTACGCGATAATGGCGAAGTAATTTGTGCTCGGCTGGTACGATTTTAAGTTTACCATCATAATGATTCTCAGTATTTCTCAGGAAATCATTATTAAGTTTAAAAATAACAGACATATTTCAGGGTTTTCCTGCTAAGAAAAATTATATGTTTTTACATCAAGTATATATATTCTACTCGGTAATGACTACATAATTGTTTTCCAACAATTGTTTGAACAACGGATAAGCTTGGTTGATAACTAGTGAGATAATGATAAAGTTGTTATGTTTATAACATATTTTGTATAACAAATATTGTTCATTTGTTTGATTGTAAAGCAAGATTAGTTCAGTGGGGTTTCTGAAATGGTTTCATCTACTCTATATGGGTGGGTATTGAGTTTGATATTGAATAATTTCAAGAGAAGTTCGAGATTCGAGAAGTACATACATCCAGAAATAATATAAGCATTATGCTATGTACAAAAAGTTTACAAGCCATTTTTATGTAAATTAATAAGCTTTGACTTCTCAGTTTTGTAAAATAAGAGCTAATTGCCCTTTCAAGGGATACTAAATTGTTATCATTACATAATATAGGCCAGGCCTTACTCAATAACCTTGGCTGTGTGGCAGATCTGCCGTCGGGGCGTCGTGATTGAATACGTAAGCGATCCTGCGACGCCTTACTAGGACCGAAGGTCTATTGGGTTTTAGTGGGTAGTACTGGATTTTTTATCCGGTGAGCCCCACATAACCACCTGTTTCTTACAGGTGATATTATATCCATTTCCCAACGTTAAAAAAGACCTTACTAAACGAAATATTTAATGAAAAAATAATATATCAAATCGGATTAGTAGTTCCTGAGATTAGCTCGTTCAAACACACAAACAAACTATAATATTAGATAGATATTATTTTATGAAAATCTTTTGTATAAAATAGGGTTACATAATGTATTTGCACAAGAAACCACTTTTTTGTTATTTAATCAGCGGAATCGTAACTATATCTTCGTATGCATTGACATACAAAAAAACTGTCTTAAAACCTGATGATGCATGCAGAATGAGTTGTCATTTAATATTTTATTCAATCCTGATGTATAAAATGTTGTGTAACTTAATATTTAGGTGCACATTTTAGGTGACACATTTGACTTAGTTAGTGGTGACCCTTGCTGTGCCAACGGCCGCAGGTTCGAGTCCCGACTCAAAATCGTGACAGATATAATTTATACATAGCATTGCGAAATTCTAGTGAAGTGAGGTTTGTTTTGTTAATGCAGCGGTTCCCAAGTGGTAGACCGCGAAACCCTAAGGCAAATTGGACGACAAGTTTGGCTCAGTTGGTAGTGACCCTACTTTCTGCGTCAGCGGTCGCGGGTTCGAGTCCCTCTGGGGCGTTCATTTGTTGAGCACGGTAGTTTGTACTTCAGTCAAGGGTGTTTATATTTATAATATTTATGTATTTAAAAATTATATATGTATGTGTAATATATCAACTATCTAGTAACCGTAACACAAGCCTTGTAGCTTACCACGAAACGATGGCGCTGTTGTAATAATGTCGGACATATTTAAATTCTATTACATACTCCAGGTCCCAGTCTATCTACGTATTAAACTTCATCAAAATATGTCCTGCGTTAATGTAACCAACAAACACACATACATTACAAACTTTTTATCTATATATTTAAGTTGAAAGAAACAAATAAAAATCAAATTTCATTCTTATATTAAAAATATATTCATTCAAACATTTACAATTTACATATAACAATACATAATTTCAGTCATGTTGAAATACCACATGTTACATTAAAAATCAACGTATCTTTTATATACTCGAATGGCGGCTTTATATAAAAAAGGAGCTTTTTAAAAATTATACTCGGATTTCGGTACATTTTCGCTGTAAGCTTTTACTTTAGGGATGGCGTATACTGCGTCGACGATGCGTTGGAAGCTCGGGTACTGTTTTTCTAAGTCTGGCATTTGCAACATTACTTTCAGATAGTCGAAGATACCCGCGAAAATGAAGTCACCCCAGGTGAGCTGAAAGTTGTTTAATTATTACATTTTTTTATTGCTATATAGCAAATAGGAATTTTTGAGTGTTCTGGTGAGAGGTCGACCGTTTGGAATAAAAGGGTCCCATCCAACATTTTTCTATATTTTGATTTTTTAACTTAAAAATGTTTCATGTGAC
Organism: Boloria euphrosyne; assembly: GCA_951802675.2. Taxonomy (NCBI): domain Eukaryota; kingdom Metazoa; phylum Arthropoda; class Insecta; order Lepidoptera; family Nymphalidae; genus Boloria; species Boloria euphrosyne. The sequence goes on along the minus strand of OX637885.1, from coordinate 1,884,830 downwards.
CATAACTTTGTTCTCTAAACCTTTGAACGTCATCTATTGACCCTTAATGAATTAGCTGCATAAAAAAGTTCTATTTGTGAAATTAATGATTCAAAAAGTTCCATCTGCCTCATGAATGTTAAAATCCAGATGGAACCATCTTATTCCAAACGGTCGAGGTGGTAAGCAGACTGTTACGTTTCGAGCAATCCATTCGCGATAGCAAAAATCGTACAATAATTGCTGTCCTATCGCAAAACCTTATGAAACTTTAATTCAATTCAATTCTCTTGCTAATGGCTTCAAGCGTGCCAGTTGGGCACAAATTATTTCGCCAATGACACTTTAATACGATTTCGATATATCTGCTAGGTTTTTTGTATAAAGATGTGATGTTGTCGTGACAATATTAAAACTTAATGTATTATTAATTTTATAAATAATTATAAAATAGATTTAAAAATTATTGAAAAAGTCATTATTTAACGATACAAAAGCCGATTATAGTTATTAAAATTTTCAGAAATTTTAAGTGTAAAGTGAATAAATTTTGGTGAGCACACAGACAAGTCATATTTATTTCGTCATATCAATATTTAGCAATCCAATTCTTTTAGTTCAATAGACTGGTAAGCTATAGCTGTTAACAACGGATCACAGATGTCATGAAACTTATCTGCACTCAGATAAGCGGAGCCAACATAGCAACAAAAACAGTTTCAATATTTACTTTCCAAACGTTATAAGTCCATTAATATATACTATAAACCTATGTTGAAATTAAAAAATGAATTGGTTTCATCTTTAGTCATATACATATTATAGTTAAAGAACAATTTTACAGCCATATTGGATTAACAATGACGTCACTTGGTTATTGTGTTTCGCTACTTAAGTCCTTTCATTTAATGTCCATATGATAAAAAACAGTTTGCCATTTTTGGGAGACGGCCATATTGGATTTACAATGACATTACTTGTATAATATAATCCCTGTCACGATACTACTATTGAATGAATATTTAGATAAGAATAGCTTACCTTCCCAGCAGCAATATGACCATTGTTCTTTTTCACAATTTCGTCCAACTTGCTGAGCATCACCGGGTATACGTTCTTGGTAAAGTCTTCATGTTTCTTTGCTTTAATGGCCTCATCGGCCTCGTAGTGAACTACGGCTGCCTCTAAGGGTTAAAAATTAAAATATTATGTAAAAATCGAAAATAATATTAGGTATAGATAATAGAAATAAGTTACGATGAAGGAAAACGTCGAGTGGAAACCTAGCAAGTTTTCGAAAGGCGTGAAGTCAATATAATTTTAATTAGATGTATACTTTTCTTTTTAAAAGCTTTAGTACACAAGCATAAACCATACTTCGGTGGCTCAATGTTTACATACTCGAATGCGAAACCGTGTAAAGCTGGTTTCACTTGCTTTCGCACGCGATAAATGTCATGTGTGAAATATTCTTAACACGATTACCACTAATCTTGCATTGACGAAAACGTCTTGAGGAAACTTGCATGCCTGGGAAAACCTAGCAACTATGCGAAAGGTATGTGGAATCTGATAAAAATATGAAAGATATGTTGATTATGGCCTGATCCCTTCGTATTAAACGCCCGTACCCAGCAATGAGACATTAAATACCCTAAATACATATAAACCATGTTTTTACTTTCATCTTTGATATCCATTCACAATAAAAATGCTATATACGAGTATTTATAAGGTAACTTACTAGCACGGATGTCATTAACAAACTCGACATTCTGGTCGATCTCGAAGTCCTCTTCAATGTCCTGTCCAGCGAGCCCGTACTTGCGACCGAGGTAGCGCGCAATAGCTATGCTTTGGGCGTATTTTTTACCATCCATCTCTAAAACTGGCAACTGTCCGAAGGGTGTGGCTAAAAAAATCAACCTATTACTATCTTACTTACATGAAATATTTTTTTAAAACAATGACGGCTACGTAGCATATTGTGTTCAGAATATTATAAACCCCAAAACAAAAGTAATTTTTTTTTAAACACAACACAAACCGTTGCTATTGAGTAATGAGTCGTCCGTCGAAATGTATACGACTATAGCAGTCTCAGCCTCAACTTTAAGATATACATATATGTTACAGTTAAAACCCGTTCTCAGTTACAACGCGTTTTAACTAGTCAAAACTAGTTTACACGAAACGCCTTAGTGAAAACTAGAATTGATTAGAGAGAAAAAATCCGCACAAGTAAGGTGCACTCGCAATAACTACTTACTTATATTTATTTAGACCGCACTCTACTCGGAGTGAGGGCAAACCATTAGTTTAATAGTTAATAGTTTATTATATTTTTCAGCATTACATTGAAAACCTGCCTAGAAAATTCTTAAAATATACATCGCAGACTTTGTTTCTAGCTTTCTACTAGCGATATCGATTGTAGAAAGTTTACTTGAATGAGCGGTTTGTGCTATTTTCTTCAAATTGCAAATGCATAAAATATATTATAAACTGAAGGTGTTTTTTGCTAACTCAATGAAAGATACAGAATATTAAAATAGTAAACATGAACGGAAATGATCTAGGTTTATATTGGACAATTTAACAAGCAGACGGACAGACAAAAAATAAAAAAAAAAATTTTTTGTTAGTACCGCATATACTTTCATTTATGTATTTAGTGAAAAGCTGTTTATCTGAAATTAAAAACAGACACTGCGATTTTATTTATATTATATATTATTACATTTACTGATTTAATTCAGTCACTCTTGTCACCAGTATGATGTTATCACCGACCATGTTGTTTTAAAGATAGAAATTGCAATACTTCAACACACGTAAACTTTGATTATACATATGTATATAATCAAAGCATTACGTGCTTTAGAGATAACTATACATTTTTGTTTAGATTATTACGTTGTTATTAAAATAAAACTGTTCTGAAGAGGGAAAAGCCAATCTTACATATATTAAAAATATTGGGTCACAGTGTTTGCTTTCGGTTAGTTTTGAAACGGCTTGACCGATTTTCATGATTTTTTATGTGTAATGTGTATTTGATAGGTCTGAGCATAGATTGTAGGCTATTTTTATTCCCCTAGGGCCTAGGTGATAAGGGTGGCACTCTTCAGAGTTATTTTTAAACCAAATTTTTATTTATTACTTTTTGATAATTTTTGATGGGTCAAAAAATACTTAAGTACCTGTAACCCAAAATTTTCATCCTTCTACCGCAATTAAAACGCAGGCTGCGGGAATTGCTAGTAGGTACCTACATGTTTACTTTTTTAATCGATCGCATTATCTATATATATAAAAATGAAACCCGTTTTCCGTTGTCACGACATAGCATGAAAACGGCTTGACCGATTTGGCTAATTTTGGTCTTGACTTATTTGTGGAAGTCCAGGGAAGGTTTTAAAGGTGAATAAATATGAAAGTTGTGCGGAAAAAAAGGAAATTAAAAAAAATCTTTATAACATTAATGGCGTTTGACGTATCATGTTATTACCGTTGCCATGGTGCGTGCAATGGTAATTAAATCAGCGAATACATACTGGGAGGTGCGAAGTAAATGTTGTTTTGCGGATGCGTAGTAAAACATTTCACCGGAAGGAAAAGTTTATAAAAAATGTATATGTGGACAGAACAACGTCTGTCGGGTCCGCTAGTCAATAATAAATTAGTATTTCTATCATGTTTTGACCTTTTGACTAAACTATCATTTGTAATGTCAAAATGTATTATATATATACGGTAGATACTTAAAATACAGTTAACCCATAACTTTTTTGTCTGTTTGTCTGTCTATTCTCCCTGATCTTCGAAACGGTTGAACAGATTGGCTGACAGAACTTTCACTAGGACTAGAGAATAGCTAAAGTTAAAAGAATTAAGATTCCACAAAAAATAAATTTAATAGTCGTTAGTTTATATTATAATATTTGGATTTAATCGAAATAGGTACTATTCACAAAATAAACAACAAAATCAGATTTAATAAACGTTAGTTAAAAAGTTGCCATGCAACATTTATTTAACAATAATTAGCTATGTATTAATAAACATGGTAGGTACTTTTATCACGCTATTTATTTGTTTAAAAAAGTTAATTTAAACAATAATAATTCCTAACAGAATTATAGTGGCCAGTTTGCACATGATAAATCATATAGGTACATAATGTAATATGTATGCCCGTAATATCAGCACTCGGTAGTCGGTACATCAACGTTGAGTTTCTGAAATTTCTTGATAACAACAATATATTGATAATAATAATTAAGTACCCAATCGTATTTAAAAAATCTAAATTCAAAAATATTAAAGCACCATAAACTAAAAAACTATAGCATACAAGTTTTTAAATTTATTTACTATCAACTACGTGTGTTTTAACGTTTCTATTGTATTGACATTTATGATTAATATTTAATACTCCACTCCATTGGGTCCAGCCTAATCTTCCTCAATAAACGGGGTATCAAATTCAAACACTTTTTTATCGGATTGGGGTGTTTGAAATTAGCGAAAACTCATGATTGTTGTAGTCTGCTTTGCCTGGTTTGCTTCAGCGACTCCAGCCGGTGAGTCGCATGTACGCAGGTAGTATGACGAACAAATTGTACAGTGAAAGAGCCTTTGCCTAAAGGTTAAATGTATTATTTAACATTAAAAAAAGGAATGGATTATTAGTTAAAATTGTTTATTACTCACTAGGCTTAACAGTAGGCCATTCATCCTTTGATATACGACGATCTTCGAACTCCTGACCACCGTAAGCGAGTAGCAACCTAGCGGACTCGCCTAAGGCCTTCAGAGGGAAGTAGGAGAATACGACTTTCGGCATATTGTTGTATTGAAATAACTTGTACACCAATAAGAACTGTAGAAATTATATGGTGTTTCTGAAACAACGAATTTCGAATTTGTTATAAAAGTTTTAATTAAATAAAATTATGGTCCTGGCTGAATAATTTAAAGACGCTCATAATAAAACAATAGATTTAAAAGATAATTGTTGTTAGCAACCTGGGTTCCTATTAAAAATTGATATATAAGATGGTAAGTAACAAGAGTCTCAATAAGGAAATTACCGCGTTAAGTGGTCGCTAGTAAAATAATATCGCCTTTCTAGATTATTTTGTCGTAGGTACATTTCCTCAGTCCTCTTACAAACTAAAACAGGATGGATATTAAAATAGTTTGTGAACTACCTACATTAATAAACTTTAATCACACTCTCATGAGAAAATCTTATATAAATCGTTAAACATTCGCTTTCCATGTAATATGTTTTCATTATTCGTTACCATGGATCGTATCGCTCTCCGGTTCTCATGCCGGTTATTCTCAACCGTTGTATGTAATATTTCATTTAAAACATGCACAAAAGGGATTAATTATCGATAACTTTTAGATTAAAGGTCATTTACTATAGTGAATTCATTGTGTTACTAGAAAACAATATTAAATACTTACAATTTACTTGCAATTTTGTGATGACGCGCACTATTCCGCCGGTTGACGTTCACTGACTGAATGAATATTTATAATTGAATGGCGAGTGGCGACCGTGAACATTCTATACGGATTGTTTGTATACGGATGTAGGTATATACGAGAGTAGATTAGTATTCCGAGAGCACTCTGTCATCTGTGGCCTATCGGATTATGCACTGAGGACTCAACTACTCGAATAAATATCGATATTTTGACAGATCTTAATCGAATTACGAATATAATATGAACAGTTGATATCACGGTCGAGGTTTATATTTTCATTTTTGATATATCGATTTTCGATATTTATTTCAAATAAAAATATATTAGAAATATTGCCTACTATCTGAGACTTGTTTCGTCGTCTGTATACGGTTTTTTTTCTTCTATAAAATAAAAATACTGTTTTATGGAATGTTAGATAATTTTAAATATTTAGACAATCAAATATTTTTTTCCTCTGATTTCGGACACAGGGTTAAAGTCAATGAGATTGAAATCTCAAACCAACTGCGATGGAGATATAATAGTACAGTGCAGCATGTACCTACACTACGCGCAATAAACACAAGTGCAATCTCTAATCTCTATTTCCATCGATCTCATTCTCCGGTGGGACGACACACGGCCCCGGCCGGTGTCTCTCAAGCACATATTTTTACGATCAATGATATTATAAGTAAAAAGGTGTAGATACGTTACCTAAACGACATTCTGCCTTCAAAAACGGCACACTAACGCACACATGAATAACTAAAAATATTGCAATAACACTGAACACACTACATTACGATTAGTTGTCTTTTTCTATTGTAAACAATGAATACACAATATTATGTTAAAATGAAAAGCCTATATATACCCATAACTGTTTATTTCTGAGTCGAGTTTAGCTGCGTCCTCAACATTTACTGAATTTATTGTAAGGTTTAATTGGTTTTATTATTTAGTTGTTTGCTCGTCATTGCATCGTGAAGCATATAATATTCTTGTGAATTTAAACCAGAAGTGAGCTTTTCTTTAAAAAAACAAGCTTACTAAATCGACCTCAATTTATTTTAAGAACTGAAAAGGCTAAAACACAATTTAACTAACTGAAAAGACAACTAATCTACCAACAATGATATTTTTAGAAACAAACCGGCAGAGTAACAACCTAATAACGCTACCACGATAAGTGTCAAGACACAACTACCCCCCGATGCCCGTTATGCATCGACTTTTATAGTTTTTTCCCCACTCTAACATCCTCTTTTCTGTTCATCTTCCACAATATAAATATGTAGATAGGTAGTTTGGTCATCTTTGGACGAGTTTCGCAAGCGACTAAACGCACTGGGAGGAATATTACTTGTTCATTGCTGATGCTTGTAGAACTAGTAGTTAATGAAAAGGTCATTATAACCTGTAAGTGATGATAATTTCCTCCTTATTAATAAAACAAAACAGTCAAAGTTTATTGTCCTTGAAATTGGAAAATATCAAACGATTCTGACAAATAAAATATTGCATTTTATATTTTATTATTACAAAATATAATCTGCTTTTTTTATTTCGTATTCGTTATTTTTGCCAGTTATCGTACAATGAAGATAAATAATAATTTTACATACTTAGTACGCGTTCGGAAATAAATACACGGAATCACAAATGTCATATATTCTATCAGTTATTTTTGTCTGTTGAAACAGGATAGACGTCGTTAAATCGGTTAGTCAGTAGTCACTTATATTAGTGTGTTGTACCTACATATATGTAGTAGTGTGGTATTAACACAACTGTTGCAATCAGTCGTGTTGATGATCAATTTTGATCTTAAGTTTACTACCAACAGATTGTGAGTATATAATAAATATTTATTTTATTACACACATCTATACTATCTATACTAATATTATAAAGAAGTAAAGTTTGTGTGTTTGTATATTTGTTAAATTGTAAGGGGTAATCTCGGGATCTACTGAACCGATTTTAAAAATTCTTTCACCAATAGAAAGGCACATTATTGCTGAGTGTCATAGATATATATAAAAAACCGACAAATAAAAAGGCTTATACGTGATATTCCGTTTTGCAAAGTGAATCGGAGAAAAAACGGTCGAATAAAAGCGTTTCTTACGCGTTAGTAGTACAGTGACATTCTATCCAATGACACAAATTGTTAAGTTTATTTTTTTAACGGTTATAAAGTTATTATTTTTTTGACCTTTTCTATTACTTTGACTTACTTCTATTATTATCTACAGTGAAAAAGAGTTGCTGAATTATTTTTTAATCTGTTTTTAAAAGATTAATATAAAATGTAAATCAAAAAACTAAAAAACACTTTCTTAAAACTACCGGACTTTTTCGCCGATATAAGTTTTGGTTCTTTTTACCGACATTGCCATTCTTAGTCTGCCCCGTGAACTTGATTGTCCATATTTAAGTGCACTTTTTAGAATTCTATATACTTTTGAGGATACTTATCACTAATACTAGCTGTGCTCTCTCTTCGTTCGCGTGGACTACAGGATAAAATAAAATTTCTAAAGTAAAAGTAGCCTAACACTGAGTTATTCCTTATAACATTACCTAGCCGATAGCCGTTTCAGAGATTAGCTGAACAAACAAATAGACAGACGAACAGACAAAAACAAAAAAAAACAAAAATTTTAGAAATTGATTTTTTGATGTTAGTACCGTATATATGAAGGCAGTGGTAGTCCAGCGGTAACGCGTCGCTTGTATAACCGAGTGATGCGGGTTCAAATCCGGGTCTCGCACCTCTGATATTTTCATGTGCGAATCATTTCTATCATGATTACCACTCGTCTTACGGTGAAGGAAACATGCATGTCTGAGAGAACCTAGCAAGTTTTCGTAAGACAATTTGTAAGATAATGTGATAATGTCCGCCAACACGCACTAGGCCAGCGCGGTGGACTATGGCCTGATCCCCCTCGTACTGAGGGAGGCTCACCCCCAGCAGTGGGACGTTAAAAAAGGGCTGATGAAATGACATGACAAGTACCGTATATACTTTCATATCCATTTAGTAAAAAGCTGTTTATTTGAAATTTTAAAACAGACACTTCAATTTTATTTAGGTTTAAGTATGTACCTTCTGATGGAACGCTAATTGTGTATCTTGAGTTTTTTATATCAACGGTAATAAGTCATTATTATAAGTATTTATGATAATGTAGAGGCACATTTTTAACTTAATATGGTCAATACGATATATTCTTTTTAACGAATTAATATTAATAACTCGCGACGCACCCTCGCTTCGCTTCTGCTTTCAGTTCGTATCTAGGTTCATTTAATTTTTTTAATGGAACCTTTTTGCTTTTCTAAAGTAAAAGTAACCTAAGTTACTCCTAATAACATCAGCTATCGGTCAATGAAAGTCCTATTAAAATCTATGCAGCCGTTTCGGTGATCAGCTGGAGCCTGGAACAAACGACGAAAAAGTCAAATAGTGTTTCTTATAGTACCGTATATTATTACATACTTAAGTATGTAGTAAAGTGGAAAGTAGCAGAGTGGAATAGGTATTAGACCCAAGTGTTGTAGTTTGCTTCAGCAAGCAGCCGAAGGTTCCGTGGGGAAAACCATAAGTTATTAGTATTGGCTTAGCCGGTGAACCTACATTTTTTTTGTCGCTCGACAAGATGACTCCATGCCGCCTGATGATAAGCGTCAGTGGAGTCCAGGAGTGAGATCCATCGGTTCCGGGACATGATCTCGATACCGATCGACCTCACCTCGTCGGCTTGCACATGTGCTTTACATAACCGTATATCACTGTAAATATATTAAGTACGGCGGTACATACTCATATTTATATAAAATGTATTTTTCAGCAAAATGCCCTCAAATAAAATTTACTACTTCAGCTGCAAAGCTTTGGGCGAAGGAGCGCGTCTGTTGTTGGCGTATGGTGAAGAAGGATTCGAAGATATCAGAGTAACTGAAAAAGAATGGCCCGCTTTAAAACCAAGTTAGTATAGAAGTAATAATTTTGATTTTCAATAGTTCTAAAACTATAGGAATTAAGTTTAAATTGAAAGTAATTTAGATACGTTATGATCTGGTGATTATAGTGACTAAAAATTCGGGCTTCTAAATGCATTGAATTGTAAGAAAAGGATGGTGTGGCGGACATGAGGATAAAATAATAAGAAACTAATAATTATACTTTTATTTGAAAGCGTAGTGCACATGCGAGACCTAGTAAGAGACTGACAAGCAATATTAAAATAGATCGATTAGTAGAAGATCCGAGCCTACATCGACCTTCACCGAGCTGATAATAGAATGAAACTTATTTTATAATAAATTTAGTATATTAGAAAATATAATAAAAATGGGTTGGCTAAAAAAATCCTGGTCAAAATATTTTTAATTATTTTTAAAAAAAATATTTTTTATTGAATTTTGCAACATCAAGATAATAAGAAAATTTTATACTGACTTGAAAGTAAAAAACATATAGAATATGCCGACATTGGGTTGGCTATTATTTACGTGGACGAACTACTGGGTTGGCAGGTATAAACAGGTATGTCGTACCAGCTACTTTCACATGATTGGATAATAGAAAAAAAATTATATCAACGTAAGCGTTGTTTTATTGCGAACACGTTGATATAGGGTTGTCTACAAAAAAATCGGTCCTAATAGAGGTTTGCGAATTTTAAAGATTTAAATTTCGACGCGTGGAAATGAGTGAAAGAGAGATCCGAGGTAAGTATAATGTGCAATAATAAAGGACCCAACACTGCAGTCGTGTTTGATGGGACTCTGAACATAAGAAAGTGCACATGCTCGGTACGTAAATTATGGAGGGTAGAGGTACCTCTACTACCCTCCATATAGTAAACAGTATGCGTTATTTTGGAGCAACTGACATTTGAATAGCAAAAAAAATAATTAATGAAATACATAACAATCTAATATATTTAATATAATTCTTTATAATATAAGAGAAACAAAGTGAACTGCCGAAAATTCAAATAAAAAAATGATCGACTAAAGATCTTGTTTGAAAATAAATTAAAAAATTTTAAATTCTTCATTGTATTTAATTCCTAAGGCAGTTACTTTTTTATAACATGTGGTATTGTAACCTACAAAATCGAGTGCTGCTCTAGATAATTTAACTTCATGATATTTAAAGTTTTTTTTTACGAAAGGCTAGCTTGAGCGAACAATTTTTAAAAGTTTTATCAGTAAAACTTAAAACACTTAAAGAATCGTCCGAGCCACACAAAAAACAATTTTTAGCCATTTTTTATCACAACGTTACGGAATACGTGTGTTTTCGATGCTCATATTGTTCCTATTTACAAATCTGGCGATAAGCATAACATTCAAAATTATAGACCTATCTCTAAACTTAATGTTATTGCGAAATTATTCGAAAAGATCATTTATGATAAAATATTCCCCCTCATTAGACCTCATTTAATTCAACAGCAGCATGGTTTTATAAACAGAAAATCTACGGAGTCTAATCTTTGTGAATTCACTCATCAAGTTGCGCAAGCAATGGACAGCAGTGGTCAAATGGATGTAATTTATACAGATTTTTCTAAAGCGTTCGATAAATTATCCCACTTTTTATTAGTAAAGAAACTTAAAAATTTTGGTATACACGGTGATTTACTTCGATGGTTAGAATCTTACCTTAGAAACCGCCATCAAGCTGTAACCGTCAAAGGTTTTAGTTCTTCTTTTGTGCCAATTACATCCGGTGTGCCTCAAGGTTCCCACCTTGGTCCGTTATTATTTATTATATTTATAAACGATATTAATTTAACTTTTCAAAATAGTAAATTTATACTTTATGCTGATGATTTAAAATTTTATAAAAAGATAAATTCTCCCGATGATTGTATTCTATTACAGAGTGACTTAAATAATCTTTGCAACTTTTGTAATAATAATCGTTTGACACTTAATGTTAAAAAATGCAACACTATATCTTTCACTAGAAAAAAAAATTCAATAGCTTATGACTATAAACTAAATAATATATCTTTGAGTAAGGTATCGGAGGTAAAGGACTTGGGTGTTGTCTTAGACTCCAAGCTAACTTATGCTTCTCATATATCCTACATTACATCTAAAGCCTATCGTATGCTTGGGTTTATTTTAAGAGTCTGTAAGGATTTCAGACAATGCTCAACTCTGATACTACTCTATAACTCGTACGTTCGTTCTATTCTTGAGTATGCCTCCACTGTTTGGAACCCACAATATAAAACTTATATAAATGACTTAGAATCAGTACAAAGAAAATTCTATAAGCATTTGTGTTACAGGGCTGATACTTCTGCTGATGTTCAACCTATGCCTCTCCTTATATCGCGTAGACAAGCGAGAGACCAACTTTTCTTATATAAGATAATTAATAATTTTATTGAATCACCTTTCTTATTATCTAACTTAGAATTTAACTGCCCACGAATTAATTCCAGGTATAAGCCACTATTTAATCTGCCAATTTCTAAAACAAAATGCACTAGCAATATCTTCTTATACCGTAGCTGCCAAAATTATAATAAAACATATTCAGATATTGACATTTTATTTGAAAAAATTAGTTCTTTTAAATGTAAAATACATAAGAGAAATGAAAACATTACATTTTAATTTCCTAATATACATAATAAATATATTTATGGTTATAATATTTTCCCTGTAGCCACATTTTCATATTATTAGATTTTTCTTTTATGTACGTCGCTAGCCACATTTAATTTATATTGATTAAATTATCGCATATTATAAATTTCATTTGAAGTTAAGTTGCCTACGTACTGTTTGTTACCAATTGTCTTTTTATTTATGCTAGTGTTTATGTATTTGTTATCAGTGGAAACTTAGCTGATGTATGTATTGTTGTATTTAGTATTGTAGAAGTACCATTACCATTGTTTGTTTCCCTAATAAAAAAAAATAAAAAATAAAAAAAAAAATAAAATAAAAAAATATAATATTATAAGTCATTAGCTAAACGCAGTTTGAATTTTTTACGAGTGACATTTATTACTTTTATTTACGAGTATAAAAAGGCCATATACATTACAAAGTTATTTAGATAAAAAAATTACACTGTTTACTATATGGAGGGTAGAGTTTTTCAGTTTTTTAAGTGGTAGTGCCATGCTTGTTACCTTCGGGTAGCAGCCGAATGGGCCGGCACGCCCCGTATAGTACCACTCTCTCGCAGAAGACCGGCGTGAAGTGGCAGCTATGCTGTCGCGTTTCGTCTGGTAAGTGAGAGTCCGGGAGGCCCATTCCCCATCCCTCCTCCCATCCTTCTTCCTCCTCCCTCCCTCCCTTTCCTGAAAGGCCGGCAACGCCAGATGTCCATGGGCGGAGGTGATCACTTACCATCAGGTGAGCCTCCTGCCCGTTTGCCCCCTTTGTCTCATAAAAAAAATAGGTACCTCTACCCGCCATAGTTTACGTACCGAGCATGTGCACTTTCTTATATTCAGGGTCCCATCAGACACGACTGCAGTTTTGGGTCCTTTACTTTTTTTGGGTCCTTTATAGTTTTGGGCACATTATACTTACCTTGCGAATCATTTTCTATCCTGATTACCACTTGTCTTACGGTGAAGGAAAACATAGTGAGGAAACCTGCATGTCCGAGAGAACCTAGCAAGTTTTCGAAAGACATGTGAAGTCTCGTACTCGTACTGAGGGAGGCCCGTGCCCAGCAGTGGGACGTTAAAAAGGGCTGATGATGATGATGTTGATGATGATACTTACCTCGGATCTCTCTGTCACATTTCCACGCGTTGAAATTTAAATCTTCAAAATTCGCAAACCTCTATTAGGACCGATTTTTTTGTAGACAACCCTATATCAACGTGTTCGCAATAAAACAACGCTTATGTTGATATAATTTTTTTTCTATTATCCAATCATGTGAAAGTAGCTGGTACGACATACCTGTTTATACCTGCCAACCCAGTAGTTCGTCCAGGTAAATAATAGCCAACCCAACGTCGGCATATTCTATATGTTTTTTACTTTCAAGTCAGTATAAAATTTTTTTATTATCTTGATGATGCAAAATTCAATAAAAAATCATTTTTTAAAAAATAATTAAAAATATTTTGACCAGGTTTTTTTTAGCCAACCCATTTTTATTATATTTTCTAATATACTAAATTTATTATAAAATAAGTTTCATGCTATTATCAGCTCGGTGAAGGTCGATGTAGGCTCGTATCTTAGACCAGATCTGTCTTTAATACATGTTATATGATCCTATGCACATTACAATAGGTACAGATGGTAATACCGTATCCTGTTTTACTTAATCTAGCGGTTAAAGAAGGCTTATACGAGAAATAAAGATTTTCGAACATAAGCTCAACATGAAGAAACTATAGATCATTTCTAAAAGTTCATAAGCTAATAATTATTATTTGCTATGAACATTACGTATTTTTAAATATTTCTGATAAGTAAATGAATTCTTTTTTTAGCAATGCCCTTCCAAACCATGCCCGTGCTGGAAGTCGACGGAGTAAAGTACTCTCAGAGTCTCGCCATTGTACGTTACCTCGGCCGCAAATATGGACTTGCAGGCAAAACATTGGAGGAGGACCTCTTGATCGATCAGAACATGTACTTCTTCAACGATATTCGTTTAGGTATTTAATTTTAAAGTAACATTTATTTTATTTATATCTAAACTATTTACTTCCGCTCCGCTGCGGTTCGTCCCTAAATAAAAAACTAATGTGTCACGGCAACCGTACATTTTGACGGGGTTGGCTTAATGCTATTCCAGACTATAATCTATCACTTTGACAAATTTCATCCATATCAGCTCAGCCGTTCTGGCATGATACTCAATCAGGTAACTACTCACTCACCTAACTGTTTGTTACCAATCCAAATATTATCCCTGTTTTCTCCTTATCCAACCGCAAAATATTGTAAATAGTAATCGATTAATTTTGCAATTAAAATAAATTCTTGCTAAAATTTTCGTAAAATATAACTTTACCAATACAATCTAATCTACTTTCGATAGTTGAACTTTAAACAAATAAAATAAGCTGTCTGTCTGTCACAAACTTAGTTATTATTCTAAGGTCACAAACATATTTTTTTGAGAAAACATTTTAAATGACTACTGTAGATCCCTTTAGTCCATAGAAAGAAACTGTTAAAAATATTTCTCATAACTTGAGAAAAGTTTGACTATCCAACAGGCAGATAAGTACTTCTATTACAAAGAGAATGAATGTTCTAATTACATTTTCAGCTGCCTACGGTGTCTCACTCTTGCCAGATGGAGATGTTAAAGTTAAGCAAAAGAAGGATCTCCACGAAAACTACTTGCCAAAGGCATTGGAAAAGTTGAACGAAGTCTTTACTGAGAACAATGGACATTTAGGAATTGGGAGTGTAATTATTATAAACACTATTTTTACATAGATTTTTGTAAAGTTATATTTTTTTAGTATAATTTGCTGTTGTTCTTAATATAAATGGTCGATATTCGATTATATTAACCAGTGGCGAAGGGTGAAATTTTAGCAGAGGTAAGCTGTCCAAAAAAATGACAAAAACTAAATAAATAAATGCGATGCAAAAGTACCTAGTATCTACTAGTACCTAGTACCTACTAATACCTCGTAAGTATCCCTTAAAATATTATGTTGTAGTGAAGATTATTTTGCGTAATAATTAAAAAGTAAAAAAGTGTTCATAAGACTATTGTTTATTTTTTTAATTTATGTAAAGTTATAGCAAAATAGTCAATATATTTAATATTTACTAAAATAATATAAAAATATTAATGACGCCATCTATGAGAAATCATTACGCATCATTTAAAAAGTGAAAGTACGGCGATTTGATTTAAGGCCGCATTATTTTATTTTGTATTCATTATAAATATAATTAATTTCAACCTAAACATAATTTAGTGAGATTTAAATATTCGTTTTTCCCTTCTGTTAATTTTACATTAATATATTAAATCATTATTTTAATAAATATCGCCATCTAGCATTGAGTTATTATTACTACGTAAACTCAATGCCATCTAGTGACAAGTGTTTGAAAAACTTCGTAGTTCGTTTGCTATCTTATTGAAGAGATTGATTTATTTTTTATTTATCAAAGTTAAATTAAAATTTTGAAATATGAAGATGATTTTACTGGTTTTAAAATTTAATTACAATATCCTACAGCATTACTTGATATTTCCTTCCAGTCCGAATAAACTGTTTAAACTAATACGCGTAAAATAATTTTGTCAAGGAAACGCATATAAAATAACTTAAAAACATTTTCACTGCAACATAAATGAAAACAAACACAATATTTTTCTAATTTAGCACTTACACACAATTTCAATAGAAAGTTTTATTACAAATTACTTGACTTATGCAAGTTTCGAAAACAAAGTTGCATACAATCCAACTTCAATAAAATACGCAAATTTAATAATGGCTTATAGAACTCACCGTAATTAAAACATATATGAACCATACACTATACAGACTCAACACAAAATATCAATATTAGTTATTACGCTAAAATCGAGTAAAAACTCAATAAAACGAAAGAAAAACACAAATAATGCACTAAGCACTTGTAAACAGAATCGCCATCGGCCATATTAATTTGTTTAGATACTTGTCGCTTGTCATTGGTCAATCATAGTGACGTTTTGTACTTTCCACCAATCACATGCAAAATAAGCTGCTCGGGAGCGTCTTAACCGCGATCAAAAATCTGAGTAATTATGAATGAAATCACTTGAAAATGTTCCAATACAAAAGTATGAATGAAACACGATTCGTATGGAAAAGGTAAGCCGAATTACTACGTCTTACCGCGGCATTTCTATGAAGGCGCATTTTAGCAAAGTATACATTTTTGTTGATTTTGACTTATTGTAGGCGTTATGTTATTTTTAAAAAAGGATTATTACTATAAATTATTATTTTAATTAGTAATCATGTAAATTTAAAAAATAAATATTATGTAGTATAATTAAAACTTTATTGGATTTTTAAAAGGTAAGACGGTGGGAATCGTCTTGTATGGACCCTTCGCCACTAGTACCTAGACCTACCCATTAAAACCTTAGCACCCATCGTCCGGCTTAATGGGAAGTCGCAGAATCGCTCGCGCATGCAACCATTTCAACATTTATTTTAAGGGCAACATAATGAACTACTATACTACTATACTTATATCAAAATGTCTTTTTCTCTTTATTTATCTCTATCTAAACTCCCCTACGAACCGACTCTTATATGTAACCGAACGGTTATATGTATCTTCTTTTTAAAAACTTTCATCTCCTTTTTTTTAAAGTTGTGAAATGCTTTAACGCTTATCATCTGTAGAAAACAGGTGGTTATGTGGGACTCATTGGCCTAAAGCCAGTACTACCCACTAAAACCCAACTTACCTTAACCGTCTTAATGGGGCGTCACAAGATCGCTAACGCATTCAACTACGAAGCCCTGACGACCCGGCAGGTCTGCCCAAGCAGACCACACAATCAAGAGGGTTGCTTCTCAGTCCACTCTGCTACCCAGACAAATACCAGGAGCAACCCGCAAGATACATCGCCCACCTAAGTGGGCCCTCCCTGCGCGTTTCTTGGCTTCGCGTCGGAGGATACTGAGCCCACCCCACCACGACAAGGTGAACGCACGTTTCGGGGGAAACTTTTATCCCCTATTTCAACCCTATTTCAGTCTTTTTTTCGCCTTGAAAAGTACACTATGTCCTTTTTCAGGCTCTAGACTATCTGTGTACCAAATTTCATTTAAATCAGTTCAGTAGTTTTGGCGTAAGAAAACGACCGACATACAGACAGAGTTACTTTCGCACTTATAATATTATTGAAGAAGTAAGGATTTACTATCCTAAATTCGTATTTAAAATTTAAATTATATATTTTTGTAATCGGCTCTTAAAAACCTGTATTTTGAGTCAAATGAAAAAAAAAATCTAGATACAAATTGATGTTAGTTAATAAACGTGTTTGTATTAGCAGAAAAGAGTTTTTATATATGGCAAAGCTGTCATAACTAAATCGTCAGAAGCACCTTTCACTTAACACTTACAAGATAAATGTTAAGAATTATAAACACCTTATCTTCAGATCTTCACTGTAGGTATACGTGTAACTTTTATAATTACAATAGGTGACAACCACAGAAATCTAAATAATAAGTCATTATTAATCAGATTTCTGTGGTGACAACATATTATTACTGTAATTTTTCTTGTTATTATGTATTTTACTAGCTCTCGCTTCGCTTGAGTTCGTCCCTAGATTTAGCGCGAGCGATGCCGCGGGTTCCGCTTGTATATCTTTATAAATAATCTGATGTGTAAGCTATATTATTGTACAGTTTTATCAAAATTAATTCAGTAGTTTTTGCGTGAAAGAGTAACAAACATACATCCACATTCTTACAAGCTTTCGCGTTTATAATATTATACTTAGTAGGATTGATAAAGTAGATAATTAGTTAAAGACTAAGTTAATATTATTGTTATAAAATATTTAGTCCATTGAAATATTACATGAGCTTTACATTTTTCTAAAAAATGCAATTATAGGTCCTTAAATTGTAACATTTCAATGGACTGGATTATAACCTTTAGGATAAGATTTAAAATGACATAATATAACACTTATTTACACTGGTGTCTTGTTTACAACCAACTTTAATTTTGACAAAAAATATCAATGTTTGCTAAGCAAAAAATATTTCTCGTTTTTCGAGCACTAGTACTTATATGTTATTATATCGTTAACCAAAACACTATAAAAGGCGGTGCTCTTAAATTCTTAAGGATAAATCATAAATCTATAGTAATTACTTCGCCCGTACACTGTTTAAACATTAAATTACGATGGCTATTAAAATAGTTATATTTTTATGTTTACTGTTTGTGTTGAAAGCTGCACTACAAGGTGAGTCAAAAAAAATTTGCAAGCAAAATTATGCCTTTAATACATGTAAATGTTAATGACATCAAACTTGAAGAGTCATCACAAGCGAAGTTTCTTTAGTTTGTGCATAGAAAGATCAAAGAACACAAGCTAAGCTCCCACTGCTTATGTTTAAAGCTGTGTTGGCATGTCGCTTGGCAAGCGTGTAGATCCGACAGTATATTTTTTTTTTTATGGGACAAAGGGGGCAATCGGGCAGGAGGCTCACCTGATGGTAAGTGATCACCTCCGCCCATGGACATCTGCAACACCACAGGGCTTACAGATGCGTTGCCGGCCTTTCAGGAAAGGGAGGGAGGGAGGAGGGAGAAGGACGAGAATAGGGATGGGGAGTGGGCCTCCCGGACTCTCACTTACCGGACGAAACGCGACAGCATAGCTGCCACTTCACGCCGGTCTCCTGTGAGAGAGTGGTACTATACGGGGCGTGCCGGCCCATTCGGCTGCTACCCGAAGGTAACAAGCATGGCACTACCACTTGATAATGAATTCACACCGATCAACATTTTTAACCTGTTGGCTTTTTCAGATAATTGTGGACTAAATGAGTACTTTAGTGCATGTGGAACTTGTGACAGTAGTTGCCTAGTTCCAAACCCCATATGTGTCGACTCCTGCGGCCCGCCGGGTTGCTTTTGCAAAGAGAATTTCGTCAGGAATTCCTCACAAGTTTGCGTTCCGGTAGACTCTTGCCCCTGAGATGTATAGAAATAACTACTTATGATACGCCTTAGAAATGTACATGCATGTAATACATGCTGATTTGTACATATAAAATGATTTATGAATGTTTCAATATTTAAAAGGCAATAAATTCTTTCTTATTTTGTATTTAATTTATTTAATTTCTCCAATATACCTATGCGTAATGTATAATGTATATTTCAAATATATTATTTGTAGTATTTCGAGCGTTTCGTACTTGGACGAGTATTAGTAAAACCTTCGAGATTGGTTCACCTTGAAACGCTTAGAGTTTCAATAACATCACGTAATTCGTATTTAAAATATTTTTTTGGGTGTTTTTGAAATACAATGTTTTAATAATGTTATTGATTTAAATGATTGTGCTTATACAAATATTACGATAATTCTACAACTAATTACTACACACTACGAGGTGGTAGAATGGCAATACTACTGTAGCTTTGCTATACCACCTTGAGGACACTGGTTCTCGTTTTTTAACGTGTTTCATCAATATAGTTTGTTATTAGAATATTATTTCATGTGTTATAAAAATATTTTAAATTTAAATGATGTTATTGTTATAATAATCGTGGTTTTACAAACAGTAGATAATTTTGCTATATATAGTCGCCAACGTCCATACCACGTTGAACACACCGGTTCTCGTCCGATCACCGAAGTTAAGCAACGTCGGGCGCGGTCAGTACTTGGATGGGTGACCGCCTGGGAACACCGCGTGACGTTGGCTTTTTGCTAATTTTATTAAATTCTTTATTGCACATAAAGACTATAGACCGATAAGTATGTCGAATCGGCCCCAGACGAATATCAGGCTCATTTTTTTGGGGATGTTGGTACTAATAAGATACTTTGATGATTGATCCTACAAGTTTCAGATCTCTATCTATTACCGTTTCTGAAAAAATCGAAAAATACTAAAAAGCAGGAAAAAATATTTTTCTCAATATCTTGTGAATCGATTGAATTGAATGCTGGATATAATTTTTAAGATGGTATTAGCTTTAAAGGAAAATAATAAGAGCTATATCGGTCCATAAGATCTTAAAAAAAAGTCTATAAGATCTTTTTTTTGAAGTGAAACTTCTTTATCGGCGTTGAAAAAAAATTTAAGGTCACATTTTTCAGTTATGCGTCACATTGAGCTTTCAGCCGAAGGTACGCACCCATACAGCCAAATAGATTACCTTGAAATGTATTAGTGCAAATAAAAAAAAATGCAGACGAATTGATAACCTCCTTTTGGAAGTCGGTTGAAAATAAATTAAATAAATACTTATATTTCAGGCATTTACAAAAAATAATTTTGTGGAATGTAAGCAATATATTTCATATTTCAGTTACCATAAGCCATTAATAACAAAAATATATAATTTATTGATACAAATGAGAGTAATAATTCTATTACAATTAATAAAATGCTGTAATAATCTTAGTATAGTAATAAGGTAAAATAAAATAATTGTATTATTTGTATTCATGTCTATGAAAAGAGCTATTCGTGCAATTTATAGTTTAGGTCCTAGAATATCATTAAGAGATAAGTTTAAAGAAATAAAAATATTGACTGTTGCTTCTCAATACGTGTACGAAAATGTTATGTATGTTCTTAAAAATATACACGAATTTCCCAGTAATTGCGACATGCATACCATTAATACTAGGAGTAAACATAAACTTGTAATGCCTGTGACTCGCTTACGCCGAGTCAGTAATTCTTTTTATGGACAATGTATACGCTTATACAACAGGATCCCAGAAAACGTACAAAAACCTCCTGTTGCCAAATTTAAAAAAATTGTGGAAGAACGTTTGTGTAGTAAAGGATATTATTCGATTAACGATTTTTTAGAAGACAGTACGCCTTGGGAATGATGTGATCGCCTCCAGGCTATTTCAACCAATAGAATTATTGTTCATTTCAATTTTAATTTAAAAAAAAATTAAAACAGACAAAAAAAATATTAGTCCCGCTGAGTTTCTTTCGCCAGTTCTTCTCAGGTCAGTGGTTTCTTTCTTCCGAACTGGTAGTAGACTCATGACGTTCAGTAAAAAATTGTAATAATTTTATGCTGAATAAAATATTTTGAATTTGAATTTGAATATGATAATAAAAGCCTTTTTTTAAACTTTATTTAACTTTATTTAACTAATTTCTGTAAAGTTGCTTAAAGTAGATCATTTTTCGAAAAATAAGGTCATAAAGAAGTTTCACTTCTTGTCTACACTAGTACACGCACACATTAAAAATATTGAAATCGATGCTGCAGTGATCATGCAAGATAAGATCATATTAGACACACCTAATGTTGTTTTTAGTCGTTCAACCTTATCCTACTTATAAATACATGTATGTAATTTTGTTACACTTATGTATGTATAGCTTTAATAGTGATCCTTTTTTTAAATTAAAAAAACTAAAAAACACGCTTTTTATAGAAAACCGAACTAAAAAATAGAAAATAAATTTTAAAAACTATTTGATTTTTAAAAAAGCGTGGGGTGCATGGTGTCAATAGTTATAAATATTTTATTGACAGATATGAGTAGAGTGATTATCATTTTGATAATATCTTACGCACCCCACGCTTTTTTTAAAATCAAATAATTTTTAAAATTTATTTTCTATTTTTTAGTTCGGTTTTCTATAAAAAGGGTGTTTTTTAGTTTTTTAAACTATTATTTATTTTCTACTTTTTAGTTTGCGTGTAATTATATTATTTTACAAACAGCTCTCTCTAGTAGTGTATACAGATTACATATTGTATTCTAAAAAGCGCCATCTATTGAACACAATATGTATTCAATAGATGGCGCTATATATACAATACTAGAGGGAGCTGTTTGTAAATTCGTTTTTTAAACGATTATTAATTTTTTTTCTACTTTTTAGTTTGGTTTATATATCAAATTAGTGTATTGTCATCGGTCCTCGATAAATCTACAAAGTTTGAACGAAATCTGGCCGTTTAAAGTGGGTCAAAATCGCGCCCAAAGAAGTCGGTTACAAACATACAAACATACAGGTGAAGCTAATAAAAAGCGTGTAAAAAAAACAACTTTAGATATTTTGACAATTATATATTTCACGAAGCTTGGTTTAGAAATTTATATTTCAAATATTATCTTTTTAAATACGGGGAGTATTGTATTGCAAATATGAATCTTTATGGACGATAGCGTAATATATGATATCCTAATTTTTATTTTATATTTTTTTATGATTTGGCATTAAAAAAATACTTAAAACCCTAAATTTGTATTTCCTTATTTTTTAATAGTGATTAGAACGCGGGCGGAACCACGGGAATTGCTAGTCTAAATATATAGGTATTTATATACTAATGTAGAATACTTTTATACTATTGAGACTTTTCCAATAGACAATAGGTGATTGTTTTTAATTTTCTTTTTAAATTATATTTCTCAAACTCATCAATAGATGGCTCTGTCTAAAAAGTTAAAGAAAGGAAAACGCTTAAAAAAAACACTAGTTGTCTTTGAAATGCGCTATATTCTCTCAGTTGCAACAGACTACAAAAGTTAAAATATATAATAACATAAAGCTATACGGAAATATTCCATTCGCAAAAACCTATCAATCTTCGTGCAACCAAAACCATGTAGTAGCCATATTTAATATAAAAACAAAATAATTTTGAAAAAGATTTAAATACTAAGATTCTAAATCAATTTCCATATAAATTACTTTTATTTTAAAAAAATTTAAATATGGCTACCATTTCACCTTTGACTAGATGATAAATCCACCAAGTAATATATTTAAAGGCAAAATTATCGTGTTACCAAACTAATTCAAAATGAAATTTGACATTTTAAAGCATTTGTAATTAAACGTAAGTAGCGTTGCCAGATAAAAAAAAATTAAAAATGATGTAGTTTGCAAAAAGTTTCATTGGGTAAAATTTATTCAGAATAATTATAAAATATTCAAGATTTTATCAAATAAAAGAGAATTTGAAAAAAAAGAAACCAAGAATTTATTTTTATGTGTAACTTAGTAAGAACAAACAATATAAAAAATATTGTACATATAATCTGGCAACACTACGCACTTAATTCAATTTTGCCTTGAAATTAAGAAAACAAGCAAACATTCCTTATAAGAATATAAACCAAGGCATTCGGTTTTTCCAAATTCTAAAACAGTTGGGCTCAAGCTATCGTATCAAAATGGTTACAGTTATATAAATACACTTATTTTACAGTTTACAAGAATATTTCGTTGGAATTCTCTATTGCTTTTGATTTCCTTACAGGCAAATTTGTAATTTCTAAACTCGATTTTAATACAATTTTGATCTTAGAAGAATGAAATAAATATGCATTACATATAAAGTTATTTATTGATGTAGTCCAAAGTTACAATAGTATTGACATAATATAGTCTATTTTTTTAAAAGAAGTCCTTGACAGATTATAAAAAAGTGAACTGTCAAATCATTTCTTAAAAACGCATAGATAATATAGAGAAATGAACTTATAATTCAGATTCATATACATTTATATATTATATATGACGGTAAGTATGAACGAGACGAAACTATATCTTATAGTTGTCAAAGATAAGAAATATACATGCTGTCTCTTTCTAGTTATATCAGTCCTTTTCTGTATATTATAAGTGGACTAAAAATTAAAAAAATAAACATTCATCAAGAAAGGTAACATGAGAACGAAAAACATTGTACATAAAGGCACAAATAATTTAAGTACCTAACTTTATTCAAAGTTACACTTAAAACTATCTCGCTATTCAAAATATATGTAAGTTGTATTACATTAAGTAATTGATTAATAATTCTAATTCCATACGAATTGAGGACAATTTTGAATTGTTCCGCAGATTTTATGAAAATTTTATTATTATACGATTTTATTTTATCATAATATAATACATAATCTACACCGGACCCTTTGCGAAGATGGCCAATACTTTGGCACCTATATCTAAATTCGTCTGAACTACGCCTAATTTTTGATACTTTCTACAATTAACTATGTACATAGGAACAACTGTGTTTCTGTGATTTTATGTGTAGAAAAATTTTTACCATGATTTTAATCTGTGATCAAATCTGTAATAAAATGGACAGTAAACTCTTTTGTTTGCACCCTGGACCTATTTCTAACAGTGATAAGACCTGTCTCTCTCTCTCTTTCTCTTTCTCTCTCCTTGATCGGTTTTTTTATGTGACGTAAGTCTCATCACTATTGATATAGAAGGCCTCAAAAACTATACACTTATAATTCCTGATACTTTATTACTATACCACTTTTTTAATTCCTGTCATTGTATTGTAAAACAATTTTTCAAGTCATCAATCCCAATACCAATATATCTTCGAAAATGTTCAATAATGGAGAAGTTTCCTGCTTTTTCACAATCAATTATAAAAACTTAAGTAAAATGTGACAAAAATATGTAAAAATATTAAAATATCTTAAAAAATGAAAAAAATTATGAAACTCTATAATAGCTTAGTGACGTCTAATAGCTTAGTGACGTCACACGACATGAACGCTCGTAATTTAAATGAATTTGTCAGTAATTTATTGATAGATTTCCAAAAATTTTTCATAGATTAATTATTTTGATGATTATAGTTTCATTGAGTTAAATATGATATTTTCTTCTTGATGCTTCTCCATTATTTAGAAGATTATCCCAACATTCAGGCATTAGTTCCATCACACATTGCTAGTACAGTTCTATCTATACTGGCATATTCTTTCCCCGACCTGGGTCTAGTCACGTGTCTGTCTGAAACGTCACAAGAACTGAAGGACGATACCGATAGAGACTCCATATAATCGGATGTATCGGACGCGCCTGATGATGTGCTTTTGTTGGTCATTTGACTGTGTCGCACAGTAGAGTCTGTTTCGCCTGGAAAAAAGTTATTATAGATTAAAAACTAGGGTTTTCTCTTTTAATTATGTATATGTCTTTATAATATAGTATGTGTGTTGCTTCCGATGTATAAGCTATATAACGGTTAAGTTTTATCAAAATCCGTTCAGCAGTTTGTGTGTGAAAGAGAAACAAATATAGATTC
This sequence comes from Boloria euphrosyne, assembly GCA_951802675.2. NCBI lineage: Eukaryota > Metazoa > Arthropoda > Insecta > Lepidoptera > Nymphalidae > Boloria > Boloria euphrosyne. The sequence continues at coordinate 1,859,549 of OX637885.1, read as the reverse complement.
TTAACATGATACCAAAGCGAATTAATTATTATTAAAAGAAGTTTCTCTTATCCATAAGTATCTTCTAAGCTACCAAAATAGCTCTTAAACTTTTCTAACGAACATAGAATTTTGGTGATAAGTTTTACGTACGATTTGAGTTTTGAGAGAGTTTGAGTTTTTTAAGGGTTTATATTTTATTATATAATTATGTATATTGAACGGCCCTGAGTTAAATTGCTGTTAAATAATTTAAATTTATATTATTATACAATCTTCGTATAAGTTCATTTTGGCAGATACGCCCTGATAACAAAAGATAAGATTAACGCGTATTCTTATCACTTTGCTTGAAGGACTTTGCAACTCTTGCATTTTAGTTATCGAATGAAGTTGGCAGTATCTATTGATTTACTTCAAAATATGTGAAATTTACGAATTGTGTTTGACCAATTTAAAATGAGAGAGGTTATTTACATTTCATTTTTCACTGAAGAAAGAATAATAGCTTTTAAAGCTATTTTAACCTTTGTGTCTTTTTTATTTTAGTGACCTAACTTGATTCGCTTTGTTGTGTCCCTTAAAGCTCACATTTATTTGACATCAAGAAGCTTTCAGATTTCTCGGTTTCTTTCACAAATATCATGTTATTTTTAAAAACCGTATAAAAGTCGGCACAGCACTTTCGAAGATAAGCCAATAGGTCAGCGTGTATTATGTAATTCTAAGGAAATTTTCTATACTGTAAGAAAACTAAACAAACTAAACGTATATAATACATACCAATCCTCTTCTTTCTTCTAGTTAAAGTATCTGCTTCACAGGAGTTCGATTTAGTCAGAGTTGCGACTTCTTCAAATTGGAATGTCAAATTTTTTAGTGGATCAGATGAATTTGATTTATGAAATGGTCCATGCAATGGGGTTAGAGTGTTTCTGAACGACTTGTTCTTGTGTTTTTTGCAGGATTTCGAACTGGTCACCGGCATTTCGAATTCATTGAAATCGCCCTTGTGATGTTTCAACGATCCCGTCGAAACTCCTGAATCGTTAGAACTAGACGAGTCTCTATTTTTATCTGATTTGCTCGGAACGCTGGATGATCTGCGGATCTTCACAGCATCCCTAAATCTGGCGACTAAGATATTCTCAGTTTTCGGTTCAGGCGATTTAAACTTTTCCTTTTCAGAATTAATTCTTAACGGAACACCTTCATTGATACAGTTAGTTTTGCACGTTCGTCGTATCACTGTTGGTGTGAAGCAAATCCTGCCATTTATACTAAATTCGTCGTCTTGACGTTTAGTAAAATCAGCAGAACTGGATCTTCTTGTACTGATTGTGTTATCAGTATCAGAATGTGTTGGATCAGACACGTGGCTTATCCTACTGATGTTGTCAGAAAAATTTTTGCTGTTACTCGAACAACTGTTTTCAATTTCTAAGTGCATATAATTTATATCATTACAACAATCTGTTGGATGCACAGTGTTAGTCGTAGCTGTTGATATCTCATCGTCGTTTTCTGGTATATCTTCAAGCTCGTCTAGTTCTTCCTGACTGAATCCCGCATTTTTGAGAATAACTAAGGAGTTTTCGAATTCTTCTAATGTGGCTCGATCTATGTTTGCATAGTTGCTTAAGTCTATTGATTTTGGATTGGGGGTGATATTGACGTAGTTAGCATTCGTTTCAGTTATACTATTATCACATGCTGCTTTTGTTTGGTTGTCATCATTTTTGGTTTCGTTTACTTGCTGGGCGCAGTTGCAGGACTGGCCGATGAGACATTTTAGTTTCTTTGGTGTATCGTAGAGACTTGCTGCGTCAGAGCTCGTGTCTACTGGATGTTCCTGGAATAATGATGAATATGGTTTTATAAGCGAAAGTGTGAAAGTGAAGGCAGTGGTAGCCCAGTGATGACGCACTCACTTGAATAACCTAAATATAAAATGAATGATGCGGGTTCAAATCTGGGTCTCGTACCTTTGAAATATAGGATGTGCGAATAATTTTCTATCATGATTACCACTTGTCTTACGGTGAAGGAAAACATCGTGAGGAAACCTGCATGTCTGAGAAAACCTAACAAGTTTTCGTAAGACATGTGAAGTCTGCCAACACTCACTGGGCCAGCGCGGTGGACTATGGCCTGATTCCCTTCGTACTGAGGGAGGCCTGTGCCAGCTGTAGGACGGTAAAAAGGGCTGAAGACAAGTGTAAGTGAAAAACAAAATATTTAATGAGAAATACAAATGATTTAAATTCAAACTATGTGACCAACTTACAACTTGTAATCAACTTGCTTTGAATTAACGTTTACTGAGAGGAAACGCTTTAATACTTTGTATTTTATTAACTCATTTATTAGTTATTTTTTATTTAAAGGATTGCAATATATATTCTTACCTGAATTAAAGGCATAGGTGTCTTTGGCACGTCATAGTTTTCATAAGGTCCATTAAACGTCTTCTTCTTACAACAACACGGTTTTGGCTGTTGCCAACATTGGCAGGAATTGCCAGTTTTGATTGGCACCATTGGCGTACAGCAGACTGGGCTGGCTCGTTTAGAATCAAAGCTTTTGTCGAGACAAGCACTGCGAGGTACGGAATATTCTGAGGCACTCCCGCTCGAACGGGAATATATTGAAGCACGATCAGAATCTGAACGTTTTTCCATAATATTTTCCATTGTCCACACTGGTGACATGATAGATCCAGGGGTGTTCATCGTTGAAGACCTGAAATAATCAAATCACTATTTTAAAATACTTACATTTTTATTAAGTTTTTTTAAAGGTTGATATGGAATTGACAGAAAATATATTAATATAATATGTATGTAATGGATAACATAAGTCTGATGAGTTACTTTCCATATAAACTTTCAACCTCTTTAAGGGGTAATTTCCGAGGTAAAAATTCTATACCTTTCACATTTCAAATTTTATCTAGATCTGTTTAGAGGATTTTTAGTTTATGCGTTACAAAGAAACATGCAAAAACATTTTTTTCTCTTCTTATAATAAAGAACATTACCTTTAGCATTTTTTTAAAGATTGTTAACAAACATTGTTGTTTTAGAAACGTTAATTGTTCTTCATAACAAAATCGCTTCTAATTTCCAATTTATTAAAGCATTGTTTAGTTAAGTTTAATAATCGCAAGTTAAAGATTAAACGCAACTAACCTCGTCAAATGACTGATCTTCCCGATACAACTGGAACATCTTGGCAAGGACGTAGGCCTTCGGAACTTATCCTCGTTGCTATCAAGACTTGTGTCTAAGTCTGACAAACAGTGCATGGTCTGACTCGCAGGACCCGCCCACGAAGGAGAGACAGACCTCATAGACTGATTGAAGCAGTCGTCCATACAAGAACTGGTGTCGGAGTAACGTTTTTCTAGAACTGAGATATATTTTTTTGGATTAGGATTAACAAAAGCCTATAGAATATACATTAAACTATTTTTCATGTACTTTCCTAAATTAAAGATTTTTTCTTAATGCTAGAACAAAACTGTAAATGGACTGTTTGAAGTGAACCAATTTTAAATGCATAAAGATGGCAAAAAAAATTTACTTTCCAAATAATTTAAGATTTTAAAACGTCAGGTACGTTAGAAAAGCATAGTTGGAATGACCATTGTTTTTACATCCGCATAAAAATAGCAGTGACATAGTCAAGTATGTCTCAACATGTTTTTTACAATAAAATTGATACGTTAGTAAATAAATAATGGTATATCTGTATGCAAATATAAGAATCTCACCTGATCCACTTCTTGAAGCAACACTAAGACGTGAGTGTGCCTCATGAGTATAAATATTGAGGAGTTCCGTTAGCTCCCTGCCACCTTCTGCGGCGAACACAAACAAGCCGGCGCCTTTGCCGCAACGGGAACCACCCTCGACGCAAAACCGCTTATCTACCATACCAAATCTCCTGTAGGCAAAAGAAAAATAGATAAGAAATGTAAAATACCTAGAACACGTACACTACTGTTTTTTCTATATTAGGGTGCTGGGACGGGTTTCATAACTCTTAAGATTTTTGAGACATGAATGGATGAAGGTGATATGTATGTGGGTCGGCCTTAGGTACATTGATCAGTTCTGCTTATCCATTGTAGCTCTCTACACCTTAAATACAGACATGTAATCCATAAAACATCGAATACTGTAAAATGCCACACATCCTTTATCCATTCACCAGTACGCCTCAACAGATATTTAAACTGACTGATTTGAATAAAACTGAGCTACCGCTACTATTCTAAGAAGTTTCCCTAAAATTTAAGTCTAATACTGGATACAAAAGAAACACTCCTGCACTATAGTCCTTATACAGTCCATCAAAAATCGTATCCTTCAAACATTTGCAACGAAGATTTAAAGAAAAGCAAATTCATTTTCCTTTATCTAATCATATAATGGAAAGAAAAATATAAACGAGTAAGCAAACAAAACCTCACGTAAACTAAACATTTCCTTAATTGCTCTAATTACACTTCACTCCCCAAACGCCGGCTGGGAGATACCGCCCGTATGTAATTAATTTAGAACTAAATTAATAGTTTTTTATACCGTACACTATGATTGATGGAGTGATTGTAGATAGCTTCTATTGTTTTATTGTTGAAATGCGTGTCCCTTTGTCTAACATTCATTAACCGATTTGATAACGGCTTTCATGTGCCACTATATTTTTGTCAATGGAAAAGAATACTTTAAAATGTAAAAGGTCATTTCTACTGGATTATTAACTCGCCCTCACTTCCCTCGGGTTCCTTGGTACGTTTTAATTATTTTCAGCGGAACCCTAATTCTTTTTCTAAAATAAAATTAATCTAAATCACTCTTTATCACACAAACTATTTGATAATGAGACAGACAGTCATATATTTTTTTAATCATTGTGATTTTTTATATGGACCGTATATCTACTTTCATATATTTTTAATAAAAAGCTTTATTATGACATGACAAACAGACACTTTAACAGTTAACTTTTAGATACTTCAAAGAAGATATTGACAAAGTACTTAATTTCCAATGTGTCTTCGTTTAACTTTCCTTTAGCATGTTTAACGTACATACAGTAAAAAATATAATACCAGTAATATGCTGTATCTGCAAATAACTCAAGCTGTTAGGTATACGGTATACAGCCAACCCTAAAGTCTATTAAATCCAGACTAGACCAATAAATCAGAAACGTCTTCAAACTTGGACTCGTTTAAAACTTCAAGCCCCAAACAATAATTTCGAGCTAAATTTAATTTCCTCCACGTAAGTCGGAGATAAGGAAAATTGTTTGACCGCGATGGAATTTCATTTCCGGCGCTATCACTGCGCTGTAGCATGCCTGATATTCGCTTCAACGTCTTAGCAATGATGTATAATAACTAGAAATTCGTATAGACTATAATATATATTAAAATTTTGTAAAATTTTAACATTACATATTTTTTGGAAAATCTTATTGAAATAGTAATTATAATCGATACAGAGGCCGAATCTATAGTTTTTAGAATTATTCTGTACGTCTGTCTGTCTGTGACGGAAGAAAACTACTGAACACATAAGATACTTTTGATGATCAACACATAAGATACTTTTTAGTGTGGGTCGATACTTATTAATAAGCTTCTACATATTTCGCACAAAAGTTCCCAAGTTAGAAAAAAAAGTTTCGCACAAATGTTATGACCCCCCTTGCACTGAGAGGAATTTAGAGCCCGATTATGGGACGTCCAAATAGTCAAGGCTTTTACTCTACCTGTGTACTAAATTTCATCCAAATGAGCCGTTTTAGCGAAAAAAAGTAAAAAAAACGTAAACACATAAAAATTTTTGCATTTATTAATAATCTATTATGTGATACTGTGTTATCTTGTCATAAAAAATAAAGCTACTTAGTAGCAGCTAGTGCTTTGGCTAGATTTATTTATATCCAAGAAACATATATTTTTCTTTTTAATTATGATCTATCTAGAAGATATGTATCCCTATAGCTTGCGTTTTAGACTCGCTGAGTCTGTACTGAGAACTGGAGACGGGCTTTGACTAGTGTATTTGTCTCGCAAATAAGAATTGAGTTTTTGTCTTCACGTCACGTGTAATATGTTACTTGATTTTGTTTTGAATAAATCAAATTTTTATACTTATCTTTACTTGTTACTTGCCTTCTAACTGCATTTTTGTTTACATTATTTATAACCGTGTAAGCTGTAAATTTAACATTTTAATGAATTAAGCTAATATTACTATAGGATTTTACGTTAGAAAATAAACAAAAATTACAAGCTTTATGTGATGCTGAGCAAATAAACTATCGAGACTTTCTATTACTTCTAAAATAAATCTATATATAAAAAAATCAATTGCAAAATCTATACAAAGTTTCTTTATTCTTTTTCGCACTTTAACTTTAAAGATAACAAAGAAAAACAACAAAACAAAAAGCTTAGTAATCGAAGGTGGGCGAAAGAGTATCTTCCAGTCAACCGAATGTGAAAGAAAATGTCGGCGGGCAAAGTTTGTCATATCCAAGAATCAAACTCGTTATCTTCATTGCAACTTAAAATGAAGTAGAAGTGAAACATAAAAAGTAGTTTTATTACAATCGGAATAGGCTTTTAAAAAGCTTCTTCCGGCAGAACACGTGTTTAGTACACGTTAATGCCACACGACGCAGTAAAAAGTTAACAGTTCCGATAGCATCTAAAACTGGCGTAGTTCCGCTCGTAAACTTAACGTTACAGGGAATAAGTTGACATACATTACATGATTGAAAGGAAAGTGACCCGTGCTTTCTTTTATACTAAGTGTTATGCTTAATATCATGCGTTTGACGACACGTTTGGCTCAGTTTGTAGTGACCTTCTGCGCAACGGTCGCGGGTTCAAATCAAAGAGACAGACATAAAAAATATAGTAAATCTTTTACTATACATTACTACTGGACTCCACTGTCTGATTTAATTGATTAACTTTGACCATTTCTATAAATAAATGCAAAAAGCTTACTTTTTAATAATTAATATATTAAGACAGTAAAAACAAATATATACATTTATATTTGAGTAAATGTTGATAAATTGTTTAGATATCGCTTTTAATTATCGATATTTATTTTACATCGAGTCTTAAATAAAACTGGTACTGATATTTCCGCTTTAAGCCAATTAAGAGCAAGCTTTTCGTTAGCAGCCGAGAACAATGCCAGCTCTTACCGATTACGACTGAAGGGTAATTATATCAAAACAAAGAACCTTAAGTTTAGAAAAATGCAATTAGCAAGCGAAATTGTAAGCTCGTTTTAATCATGTAACACCTTTTGTTAAAAGCTCTAATATGTATGTATGTTTGTTCAACACTCGAGATCACTATCAAATTTAGTAAGATAGTAGTAGCATGTACGGCTGCATATCTGGAGTTCCTGGGCTCAAATCCCGGTTCGGGTCAAGTTTAGTTATTCAGCAACAGCCCGGAGCTGAGACGTTGTCGATGTTTTTAGCAAACAAGCTTATATAATCTTATTTTTGAAGTGAAACTTCTTATGCGACTTCCAACAAGGTCGCGTTGAACGTTTAACGCAACCATGGGGTTTTAAGTCTCGGAAATCTAAAGCTTTAAATTAGTATAAAATATAAACGAGTACCAGTACAAGTACCAGGCACTCAGAGACGGTCAAGATGCGCAGGTCGGGGATCTCGCCCACCGCAAGTCGGTGATTTTTAATGTGACGTTATGTGTAGCAAAAGTATTACAATATACAGCCTAACTTATGACGTGGCTGCTCATGCTGGTAATCGTAAGGAATTGTTTTTGAAGTGATATTACAATATAGTTAGCATTTATAGTGTGTAAACAGTGAGTTAAATTTATAAATAAAGAAGTTTCACTTCTGACAAGTGTACTTTGTACGGACGCACTTTTTTTCCTATACTTCTTTTGAATTATTTACCAATGTCAACGTCAAACCCGTAATAACCATCATATTACTACACTAACAACAATTATTATCTAACTTTAATTCCCATTACACACCACTAAGCATACGAATGAGGTTATATTCGTAATTGTCATACGACGAACATTTTTTAAAATGCTCCGAGTTAATTTCTCAATCAGATCACGTACCGAAGGGCCGTTCATGAATAAAAAACGTAGTGTTAAATCATTGTTTTATTGGAAGGTCCTTTATAGGCGTAATTTCTTTTGAATTATAATGAAATTAAAAAGTTCTGATAACCGTCGTAATACAGTGGCAATGCGCTTAGACGACTTAAGTCGTAAATTCGATGCTTGGTAAGAGCAAATAATCCTATGTATGAAATATGAGAATTGTGTGGCTATAAGTATGGACGGACTTTACATGTCTTACGAAAACTAGGTTCTCTAAACCATGCAAGTTTCCTCACGATGTTTTAATTTACCATAAGAAATGGAGGGTTTAAAATGCTGCGCACATGAAAATATCAGTGGTGCGTGCGGGATATGGACCTACTGCCCTTGGCTTCGAAAGCAAATGAGTAACAACTAGGCTACCACTACCGTTAATAAAATGTATACAACTAATGTAATTTACAATCAAGTTAATCTCAGCGCAAACTTTTCTAGGATTACGGCCGTATCGTAATTACTTCGCAGGGGGTAAACGAAAGTACCGAGATGCAGCTCGACACACGCGCCGACTTAGCGATAAGCGCTTAATCTATTGACACATTACCTAACTTCCGTAATGTATATATACGAAGACTTTAAACCTCTTACAATATACAAGTTATATACTGCCACTTTGCTTGTGTTAAATCAACACATGTATAAAGAAAATTAATTTATTTTTACGACTATGGCACACTTAGAGAACGGTTTTCTCAAATACTTTGCATAATATGAATTACTAATTAATGTTCCTTTATTATAACACAATATACTTAATAATAACTACTAATTTAGTTAAATAATTATTACAATATGTACAACTTTAAGTCGGATTTAATGGCACTATGTTATCAGTCGTACTTATTGTCGTTAAATTGAAGAAACGGTTACAAATAACCAAAAAAAGCCTTACAAAAATCAATAAAGAAGTGTGACGTTACGTAGAAATAACTTTAAATATTGTATTAATTTAATATTTACTATAAGGCTAAGAGCTACCTACTTATTCGGGCTACAAGTTCGATTCCTGCACAGTACAAATTATATTTATTTTGCGAATATATTCAAGTTGTAGGTTAAGGAGAAAGCTTTAGAAAGTTATAAAGAGATTTCCTTAGGAGCCGAGACGCTCCTCGTTTAATTAAGTTTACCTTTGAACCCCTTAACGGCATCATATCAAATTTAATTATGATAGTTTTGTTTGATGGATATAATTAGTATAAGTGAATTCTTCCGAAGTTGTTTGTTATACATAATCTATTTATATGTTTACAAGCAATTCCCGCGGCTCCGCCCGCGTTCTAATTCCAGTGGTAAAGGATAAAAATTTAGGGTTAAACTATTTTTTGGTGCCAAATCAAAAAAAATATTGGCCTAAAAATAAAAAAAACCTGAAGAGGGCCACTCTTATTACCTCGGGGAATAAAAAATTGCCTACGACCTATTCTCAGACCTACCAAATATACACAAAAATATAAAAATCGGTCAAGCCGTTTCGGAGGACTTCGATAACAAATGCTGTGACACGAGATTTTTGTATAGATTTACAGAGTATTGATCTTTCATACATCAATAATACTTGCACAAATTATGGTTTATGACAGAAACCATGATTGCTTTAAAACAGTCGAAATTTCTCAAATCTCAAGTCAGAAATGTCTCAAAAATAATGAAAATATTATATGATCCGTGAAAAATCCGAAAAGATAGCTTTAAAATAAGAAAGATTTATTGGTCCTTTAGTTCGATTCCCAATTAAGTGTTAAACCAGTTAAAGTTTTATAAACATATAAAATGTTTGGTGTGCTTTCATCCGCACATTTAAAAAACTCGGTATTTTAAATAATTCCAAGTCCTTACTTTTCAAACTAAAGACACTTACCGCCGCACTCAGAGTCACTTAATGAACCATTAAGTCGAAAATCTCCATAGTAAAGAACGAATTTTATTAAGTGGCGGTTTAAGTTGTGTTACTTTGTGCACTAGTGTTCTATCCTTCGTTCGATTGTGTTGAATTGTGCCAATTAAAAGTTTATCGACGTAGAAAATTCATTAAAATGTGTTCAACATTTAACCGTTAAAAAACAACATATTTTTTGTATTTACAGGTGATTCGATGTTCCTAGAATCTAACAAATTACATGAATTAAATAAGCCTTAAAAAAGATTAGAAATACCTATCTGAAATCGATTTTTTCTTTGAAATACCTTGTTTCCACAAGTATTTTGATATTTTTACCCAACATGTTATAAATAAAGGAAGAGGATATATTTCAAAATCATACTCGTATTTAATTTTCGCAGTGAAAGTATTTGTAAACATGAAAGAGCTATTACGAGGTTCATTGCACGCGAAAATCCCCTCAGGCTATATTGTTTTGGAAATACCGATGTCTGTCTGGTGGACTTAGAAAACATTGGTGTATTATATGCGGAAAATTATAAGTATGTTTTGTATACATAAACCTCACCCTATCTTCGCTTTAGTTCGTCACTAGATTATATTTTTAAGGTTATAGTTAGATAGTTCCTCGCAGTAAAATGTAAAATGTTTACCCGGATATATGTTTACCCGGATAGCCATAAATAAAAAAACCGTCCTTACCGCCGCACTCAGAGTCACTTAATGAACCATTAAGTCGAGAATCTGCATACTAAAGAACAACTTAATGGATCATTAAGTGACTCTGAGTGCGGCGGTAAGAGTCGATTTTTTCTTAACAGCCGATTATACCTAATCACAATATGTTTCCTTATTTGTATGTCTTTATACATTTCCTACTCATTCACAACATTTAGACAGATAGTAGAAAAAGTAGGACAATTAAATATAATGTTGGTATTTCACTAAACATCTTCATACTTCATAGGTATTTTAATAGTAGAACGTTGTGATAATATGCCATGCTTTATTTAAAACCACGTCTATTCTATAGTTACAAACGTCCCATGGGATCGAACTAAATTGCGGGGGAACCCCGGAGTATATTTGTGTGCAGACAAAAATATTTTTTTTCATTTACCTATTAAGTCTAATTTCCCTAATTGAAACTGCACTATACAATAATATTTTTACTCAATACAAAAAATTATACTCAATCTAGATTTAGATCTAAATCTACACTGAGTTTTATGAATAGTATCCATTTAGTTTATAACATGTTTTTTAGGAATCATTTGCAAATTACATATGGTTTTTTACCGATTTCAAAAAGGGGGAGGTTCACAATTCAGTTGTATTTTTTGATTTCTTACCTCAGAGCTGCGTCATTTTTTATCCGATTTGGATTTATTTTTGTTTTTAAAGCGTATTTATACTTCAGATTTTAGTCCCATTTAAGAATTATTTTTTAAATTAAAAAATAAAAATCCACCCTTCATTATAAAAATATAGGGGATGATTTTTCACCTGCTAAATTTTTTTGTTTAACCACATGTATCTTTACAATGAAGTCAGATTTCGATTATGTTTTCTTTTGCTTGATAAGGTATATCTATCATAATATGCATATATTAAATAAATAAATATCAGACATCTTAATTAAGTAAATGAAAACTATCAATCAGTTATACGACGTACTCGACGTACGACGAGTTATTCTTAGATTTTATTGACTCCAACACATGAAACATTACATTTTTAGAAAAAATGGTTGTGATTATTACCATATTATACATATATTTAATATTTTAATTTTTAGACTATAGATAACTAAGGGAAATGCGCCCACTTGGAAAACCAACTGAAGCGGATTCAAATCTCAGATCTTAAGCCTATAAAATGTTCATGTCCGAATCGTTTCCAACATGATTACCGCTCGATTGCACGTTGAAGGCATAAGGAAAGCTAGATGTCCGAGAGAATTTAACTTGTTTTTGAAGGATATGAGATACCTGCCTGCTTTTGTCGGCCCGATCCTTCTCATGGCTTTAATGAGTTTTAGGATGTTAAAATAACCAAATTTGAATATGAAGTACTTATTTTCTTCCTTCTGAGTGAAACAGAGTTGAAAATATACGCAGATGTTAAGAAGTACCCAATAGGTATTCGTAATACTTTCTTAGGTTTATGCGAATATTCGACATTATAAATGAAACTACCTTTTTGGATTTTATCGCGTAATTATTTTGATTTTTAATTCCCGACGTTTCGAATGCCTTACAGCAATCTCAGTCTCACTCGTGACCATGATTGCTGTAAAGCATTCGAAACGTCGGAAACTCTAATCAAAATAAATCCGCGACAAAATCCGAAAAGGTACTTTCAGTTATAAGTAATAGGTATACTAATAAAAATCAGTAATAGAAATACTTAGTCATAATTATACATACAGAAGCCGAATCTGTAGATTTTAGATTTTCTTCGCCCTGACAAGATAACCATTTTTGGTTCAATTATAGCTGATTGTCCAAATCAACATTAGATACATTTGACGGAACGTTTGGCTCAGTTGGTAGTGACCCTACTTTCTGCGCTAGCGGTCGCGGGTTCGAGTCCCGCTGGGGGCATTCATTTGTTGACCACGAATGTTTGTACTCCAGTCATGGGTGTTTATATTTATAATATGTATGTATTAAAAATGTATGTGTAGTATATCAACTATCTGGTATCCGTAACACAAGCTTCATACGCTTAACACGGAACTAGATGGCGCTGTTGTAATAATGTCCCAACATATTTATATTTATATTATATTATACACTTCTTATGGCGGAAAAATACCTCATCGTTTCTAAGAGATCTATACTAACAGTTAAAACATGCCTAAGTGCAAAATACAAGCCCGAGCGAAGCCAGGGTGAGTCACTAGTTGAATATAAAACTTTTTAATTGTACAATTTTATTGGTCTACAAATGTCGAAATTCTATTTTGTGATCAAAGGATATTTACATAAAGTTGTTAACAGATACTTTTTTGTAATATAAAAAAGGGATGAAAATTTAAAAAGTTTTACGATTTATATCAAAGAATTGTGTTAATCTCACCCGGAATTCATTTCGGGAAGGGAGTTAAAAAGTAACGTTTCATTTTGTACTACGGCATGAATTAATTAAAAATGTTTAAGTCCATACAAAAATGAAAGAAAAACAAATAATAAGCTTGTGTTGATTATGCTCGAAATCCTTACAATAATGCGTATTAGGATGGATAATTTGAATAGAAGTTATGTCCATGTCTTTACGATCAGAAATATATAAATATGAAAAAATTGCCGAAATTCCGCATACTGTCGAATTTTGAACAATTTCTATATAACATTTTTCTTTTACTTCAAAACTAGCCACTGCCCCTCGCTCCGGTCGGGTTCGTCTCTATATTAATTAAAATTTAGTACATTAAAGCAAAAAGTATCGTAATGTTGACTCGGATCGGTTAACCAGCTATCATCATACCAACTTTCAACAAAATCTATCCAGCGGTTGTCTCATGAAGCGGTCACAGAGAGACAGACAAATTCTAAAAACTATTGAATCGGCTTCTTTTTTTTATACGACAAAGGGGGCAAACGGGCAGGAGGCTCACCTGATGGGAAGTGATCACCTCCGCCCATGGACATCTGCAACACTGCAGGGCTTGCAGATGCGTTGCCGGCCTTTCAGGAAAGGGAGGGAGGGAGGAGGGAGAAGGACGGTGGAAGGGATGGGGAGTTGGTCTCCCGGACTCTCACTTACCGGACGAAACGCGACAGCATAGCTGACACTTCACGTCGGTCTTCTGTGAGAGAGTGGTACTATACGGGGCGTGCCGGCCCATTCGGCTGTTACCCAAAGGTAACAAGCATGGCACTACCACTTGAAATTCTGTATCGATAGTAGGTAATTCATAATGACTATTTCAATAAGATTTTTTCAAAAAAATATTCAATGTTATGATAGAGAGTCGACTAAGTTAGAATCTAATATATAAAAATCCCATGTCACAGTGTTTGTTATCGAACTCTTGCAAAACGGCTTGACCGATGTTATGAATTTTTTTGTTTTTATTTGGTAGTTCTGAGAATAGGTCGTAGGCTATTTTCTATTCCCCTAGAATCTAGACGAAAGAGGTGGCCCTCTCCAGATATATTGATTTCTATTTTTTGACCAATTTTTTTTTTAAGATTTGGCGACAAAAATTTCGTATAACCCTAAAAATTCACGGGCACGGGCGGAGCTGCGGCAATTTCTAGTTTTATTATATGTATAGATAAAACAGGCGACGATCAATCATAAAACCACACTTGATATAAAAACCGTAGAATAGTTGATATTTTATTATGTCTATAAAGTTTTAATGCAAATTGTGATGTTGATACGGAACATGATAAAATATAATACAATGAAAACAATAAAGAGATCAGTCGTAAAAATGTTGAAACGCAGTCTCTGTAAACAATTTCATCTGAGGTTTATATTTGATTGCAAATTTTATAGCTTTCCTATTTGCGTTAGGTTTACGATCACAATAAGATTAGTGGTAAATTACTCAATAACTGTATATTATTGTATAATATAGTATACAGTATACACATTACACATTCTACTATATACAGTATAATATGGATGTATATTTCCTTTAATCAGCTTTACTACCTAGTTAACTAGTGCCATTTTTTATTAACACTAAAATTTGTCAATAACTGCTTAAAAAATTCTTAGAAGTAACTATTTGACACTAATGGTAAATGTATTTTTGGGATTAATCAGTAAAACTGTTCACCCATAAAAATACAGACTTATCAAGAACCTCAATTTTTTATAGTCGGTAAAAAAAAATCAAAGATCAACTAGGTTAAGTGGAACAAACCTTTCGGAGTTGGCAAAATTTAAAGGTACATTAAAGGCAGGTTAATTGCTGAAATAAAGAGATAAAAATTAAGCATCTTCAATCTTTTACCTTTAAAAGTAAAATACGTAGCGAATTGAATTTCCACGAAGTCAAATATTAACTTGCTTCTCAAATAACTGAGCTTTCTGATTAATAATCTTTATTTAAATTGGTTCTGAAGTATAAGTACATTTTGGATTTTTGGCGTAGTAATTAACTCTTTCACACGCTTTCCTTTGAAGAATTTTAATCTATAATATAAAAATGAATCGCAAAATGTGTTGGTAAGCGCATAACTCAACAACGCCTGGACCAATTTGGCCAATTCTTTTTTTGTTATTGTTAGGAGAAGGTTCTTATGAAAGAAAAAAATAAGAAAGTTGTGCGGAAGATTAGAAAATTTAAAAAAACTTTATAAAATTAACGGCGTATGACGTATCAGTTATGACCGTTGCCATGGTGCGTGTAATGGTAATTCGAAGACAAATACATAGCGGGCGGTGCAAAGTAAAAAATATATACAATACGTACCTAGGGACGAACCCGAGCGAAGCGAGGGTGAGCCCCTAGTTAATAATAATTTTATGTGTGCGCGAATGTTTGTTATCCCCCATGAATGTTTGTCACGCTGAAATGGCTGGACTGGATTTGGATGAAATTTAGTGCAGAGATAGACTATGGACGGGAATAACAACACAAGCTTTTGTTAGCATCTAGCGACGCAACGTTGATCCCTAGATATATTTTACTCCAACGATCTTGGCAGAGATAGGTGGATTTTGCCTTTATTATGGGTTTCGTTCTATATTTAAAGTTGACTGGACAAAAATACTATTTAGTTGTAATTATAATTATGTTGGGACTTTATTACACCCAGCACCGTCTTGTTCCATGGTAAGCTACGAGGCTTCTGTTATGGATATCAGATAGTTGATTTTTTATTGTATTTATTTTATAGCATATTCATGATTCATGACTATAGTAGTGACACTTTTAATATATTTTATTAAAAATATTTTGACCAAAATTAATACATACATTCACGAGTAAAGTTTTAAAAGAAGGCAGTATAATGAAAGTGCATTCGACCCCATGTTCCCTTTCGTTTAACGCGTTATTTGCCGTGACACATTCAAACCCAAAACCGTGGCCACTCGCCCGTAACGACACGTACATAACGTCATACCATGAGTCGCTATCGAATTCTACATTACTATATTTAATGTAGTCAGCAAATACATATTAAAATTGCTTTATAAAAAGAAACTTATCAAGTAACTTAGTAACTTTGCAAAATAAGAAGTCATCATTTAAATAAAACTATTTGTCGGTCTTTTTTGCGGATTTACTTTGATGTTTGATTCCCGACGTTGCTGTAATAAAGCAACCATGTTCACCGAAGACAGAAAGAATAAGAAGCGATTAATTCGAAAAGATAGATATATTGAAAATGTCAGAGATTTTAGACCATATTTGCCCAAAAACATGTTACAAAAATAATACTTCCAAAGCATTTAAATAATAAATGGAATAAAACAGCGAATAGTAATAAATACACAACTTTAGTGCAAAGCTCGTTACGAAGGATAACGAAATAATAGTAAGTTATAATAGGAAATGACAAGAAAATTAACGCACTCGCTAACGACTAACGTAACAAAAGTAAATAAGCCCGTATTTTGTGACCATCCATCACTTACGAGTATGTCGCTTTTATAATTGTAGTTAATTTCGCCAACGAGAGCTTTTATAAATATTTCATTTCACTTGACGGCGCTAATTGATTGATCTACAACGGATGTAAGTACACTATTAGTTCCAGTCACTTGTTCCTTTTCTATATTTCCGGAACATTGTTAAGACGAAATTAAAGGAAAAGTTGTATGTACAGTACTAGTATGTTTATAAATAAATTGTATTATCAGGACATCAATCATATATAAACAAAATTGAAGTGTCTGTTTGTATTTCAAATTAACAGCTATTCACTCTGTACATTTGAAAGTATACTCGTATGCGGTACCTACTTACATTAAAAATCATTTTTAAATTTTTGTCTGTCTGTCAGATAGCTATTGTTATAAGGAGTAACTTAGGCTACTTTTATTTTACTAGAAAATTATAAAAACCGTTTAACCCTTAATGTAACGTACGCCCAGCGAAACGGGCCATCATCATTTTTATTAAAAAAAATATTGGAACATTCGACACGTCTGAAGTAAGAATTATTAATAAAATTAAGATTTGTGATTTTTTTTTAAATATTAACACATATAGGTACAATCTTTTTGAGAATCTCTACGTCTTTTAAAGTAGGTTAATACTTAATAGTTAAATAATAAATTATTTTTAACAAAAAAACAAAAACCGACTTCCAAACTTAATAAATCTAAACTAAAAAGTAGAAAATAATACTTTAAAGGACTTTGTTAATTTTTGAGTCGGTGCCAGCCAGGTATTTTGATTATGTTTACAAATTGATAGATTAATCGAATATGTATCTATTTAGGGTTATTTTGCTTTGGCTGGCACCGACTTCAAAATTAACAAAGTCCTTTAAAGTATTATTTTCTACTTTTTAGTTTAGATTTATTAAGTTTGGAAGTCGGTTTTTGTTTTTTTGTTAAAAATAATTTATTTCTAAATTTTTAGCGGAAAGTAGATACGTATTGTGTTAATGACTATAAAAATTTTCCTTCTATTATGAGGTAAACCTAATAGCCTGAAAGTATACAACTATCGGTCCATAATTGCGTATTATATTGAAAGAATTTTCTTTAAACTGCTAACCGTTAAGGAGTTGTACCTTCCATCATCAGTTACGGTACATGACTCAAATATCCATATAGCCTATAAAAGATTCGGCCGAGCATCGTTAATTTGCTCCAAAGAATTGAAGAGTTCCGATACTTTGTCATGGATCCCATCATCAGAACCTTACCAAACTCTCATCAAATTACCCTTGAAGTATATCCTTTCCATTAAAAAAAGAATCATCGAAATCGGTTGGCGTGATATTGAGTTATTCGTCAATTTGTCGCGCAAATACTTAATGCAAATTTAAGACTTTTATGGTTTTCTCATGGATACCATTGTCAGAACTGGAAAATATTAAAATGGGACCACATGGGAAGCACTACCTTTCAAATAAAAAACAGTTCAAAGTTATGAGCTAACAAACATTAAAAAAAAAAAAAAAAAAAAAAAAAAAAAAAAAAAAAAAAAAAAAAATACAGACGAATTGATAACCTCCTCCTTTTGGAAGTCGGTTGAAAATATAATCTAAGCCATTATGTATCTGTGCACCTCACACAATACATCACGTGAAGGTCATAGAGCGACAATGATATATTTACATATTTACATACTATATACTATACTATTTGCATGGTGCGGGTGACAGTTTTCTATATGACGTTGTCATCTGTCAGTACTCAGTACCACATGACTAGGGATGTGATGTTATGCAATTCATTTTTATCGCTAACGATACTCGCTGCATAAATCTAATTCTCATTAAAAGTGTTATGAAAATTACTGTGTTATTCAGTTGCGCAGTGTAACTACATGTATAAACTTCAATAAATATATTTTATGGCTACATAATAATATCTTTGTTCTTATATAAAACTAGCAGTACCCGCAGCTTCCCCAGTGTTCAAGTTATTTTTTTGCTTTATTTGCTAAAGATTGTTGATTTTGTTATTATTGCGATGCCTAAGCATACAAAAAAATCTGTTTTTGGTAGTCAGGCCAGGGAGCTTGATATGAGTTTAGACGAATAAAATCATTTTTTTATATATGTTCTTTTGTTTCATTAATATAAGTATAGACTATAATTGAACTACTCCCAATATACATTTTTTATTATAAAAAAACATCGACTATCCATCGTAGCAGTACATCCCATCACTAGCTTACGTCTATGGCGTTACGTTATACGCATAGCACTTTGCTTAATTTTTCTTTTCATTAGATTTTATTTGCAGACTAGAACATTCTGGTTGGGTTTAATTTAATTTACTACAGTAAATAATGATGTAATATATTACGAATGTGGTACAGCTGAAATACTAAGTCTAAATTTGTAAATCGCGGCAACTTTCAAGAGTGAAATGAAACGTTACTGAAACTGTCACCCGCACCATGCTACAGCGCAAATAGTATAGTATTTACACTACAATTATACTGTATATACTCTTAGTTATATTATATAGATTTTTTACACGTTTAGAGTTTAGTAAAATAAATAAATGTGTTGGGGCATTATTACCCACAGCGCCATCTAGTGACGAGATTTGCGTTACGGATAAAAGACAGTTGTTCAATATATGTATGCTTCCAGCGGGACTCGAACCCGCGACCGATGGCACAGCAATTAGTAGGGTAGGGTACAAACAGCGCCATACGTGTTGTCGTAAGAAAAAAAAAGAACAAAAAGTAGATTTGTTTAAACCCATTTTACAGGCCATGAGTACGCTTCTTAATAAGACAACATTAATTGGTTAACAAATTACTACAAAGCCACCATCATGGAATCAATGCTTCATATGAACTGTAACATCAAAGGCTAAATTGAAGGGTGAATTGTGCCTATTATTTCGCTGGCAGTCTCATTAGTGTTTGTTTAGTCAAGGTATCGCTTTGGGCTGCATTATTTTGGTCTAAGTCACGAGAGATTGAACTATTTATATATATATATATATATATATATATATATATATATATATATATATATATATATATATATATATATATATATATATATATATATATATATATATATATATATATATATATATCAATACTTACATCAAACAAGACATTTTCAAAATTTTTGTGCGTCTGTCTGTCTGTTTGTTTCGGCTAATCTTTGAAACGGCTGAATAATTTTGACGGGACTTTCACTCACAGATAGCTAATGTTATAAGGAGTAACTAAGGCTACTTTTACTTTATTAGAAAATTATTAAAACCGTTTAATTTATGTTAACTTAAGTCCAGCGAATCACGCTTGAGGTAAATATTGATAACTATGCTATCACTTATCTCGTCTAATGCAAAAATTATAGAATCGATTGATATTTTATATACATATTAGTTGGTAGCTTCTCTCCATATTACTACCAAAGCCTATAAAACATATAGTCGTCTAACAGACGTGTCAGGAGTGAGAGGACAGCCCAAACTGCCATACACTCGGGTTTTTAATGTATGGCAGCTTGGGCTGTCAGGTCCGTTGGCCGACTATATGCGTTGGCCGACTATATGAGGTTTTGCTACTACCTTATCACTTTTTTCCTTACTGTATATTGCTAATAATTAAATTCATGACTTAATATAATAAGTAAAAAAGTACAAATATTAACCCGCTTCCTTTCTTTAATGTAGCCTTTGGCGTAGCCCTGAGGGACATGTAGCTAACTAGGCGTTCGCTGAACCTAATAATGAAATTAGATGGCATAAACGTTACTATTGAGGGTCATTCTTGACAATATATTATGGTTTAGCTTAGCAGGCATTTAGTTCTAGATTGATCTAGAATCTTACCGCCGCACTCATTGTCACTTAATGAACCATTACGTCGAGAATCTCCATGCTAATGACTTAATTAAGTACTATGAGTGCGGCGGGTAGCCTTCTGATTTAAATATAATAATTTCTTAAAACCATGCCATTTAAAATATCTATATCCATAGCTGAAGCATTTGTTTGATACTCTTTTAGATTTAAGCGAATAATTGTCATTTTTGTCAAATGAATGTTTGTAAGTTCGTTTGAACATGCTTCTCTCTGAACCAGTTTGAAGAAAAATAATATATCATTTTTAAGGCTCTTTATTAAGAAAAGCTACGGGCTTTAAAACAAGAGCAATTATACATTTTTTTTTACATTATTTATTACTGTTTAATTTAACCATTTTTCTACCACAGTTTAACAAATTTTTATTCATCGTCATCTAATTTGGAGAATTTGTAAGGTTTACGTTTAACGGATGATAATAATTTTCTTTCTTCAAAGTATCTATTCAATACTTCAACAAACAAGATATATAGGCTTAATATATCGTAACTATAACTCAGTTACCTACGCAATACATTGTTATTGATGAGAAGCTCGAGTGGAGCCAAGTGATTTGTCATTGCTTTGCCTCGCACGGGTCTGACAGCGACAACTATTAACTGAAGCCTAGATCGAGGTATTATACAGTATACATCCAGTATCTATACTAGTTAGTGGCTTTGACTTATCTCTATAAAATAAATGGCAAGACGTATTTTTGTTCGCTCTAACCACAAAAACTACAAATCGGATACACATGAAACTTATTTCATAGGATGCAGCGTGTTTCGGTAAAGGTTTTAGTATATGTAACATATAAGAACTTGGTTGCTTGGTCTTTAAAATGCAGGCGGAGCCGCGCGAAATGCTACTATATCATATTAGAATCATTTTAGTTTTAAACTTTTAAGCGATTGTAGACATCTTGCATGTTACGTTGTATACTAATACTAATTTTATACATTTCTTTTATGTGAATTATCAATTTCACTTTAACTATCTTTTCTTAAGCATGGTCACAGTCAGACCTCTATCGTAACAGTATTATTATATAGATGTACGGTATTTGAACGTCTGAAAAAAAACTCAAAACCGCGACTAAATATAAAAGAGAACATCATTTTAAGTCGTCGCAATTCAAGAAATTATTAAAGTTACGTGAAATCTTTATTTAAATGTTGTTATTATAACATTTATATTCACACGAGTCGCAGGTGTGGAAGCAAAATAATTCCGTTGGGTTAGAATAACCTATTTCAAATATTTACATATGTAGTACGTTACACGTCACATACATTTTGGACGATATGTGAAAATTCCAGTCTACGATAAATTGTTATTAAAAAAAATCAAGTGTTGCTTATTTACTAGATATTAGTTAATACATATATCCTTTTTTAAAAGAAAACTTATGATTTGTATCGAAAAATATTAAAAAAATATTAAAAGACATTGTAAAGTTTTCTAACATCATTTTATAACTTAATGTGGGGAAGGAATTTTAAGAATTTTTTCAAAATTTAAAAATTAGGCACAGATAACTATCCTAAATTTTCCGATTTATAAAATCGATTAATAATTGAAAAGATTTTTGTCACAGCCAAAGTTCAACATCGATAATGACATAACGAGTATCGCAGAAGCTCATCCATCATGCTCATGAGACACCTCATTATTATCAAAAATCCTGGCATACTGCGAAATATTGCCAATAATACATCACAATAAAGACCTACGATGGGATATTATAATTTATAGAACATATACTATGATCCTATGTATGAACCTGAAATATAGTTTAAAATGAGTAATTTTTCGAAATTCTTACTATAAGAATATCAAAATTTTGTAACTTTACCTTCTTTAATACAGAAGGTAACTAATAAACAAACAAACAAAAATATAGACCTGGTTTTTTGATAAGAAACCATTTTATATATAAGAGAGTCACGCGTTATATATTTTTTGGGTTATATATTAAGCAATAGACTCCAAAAGACTAATATCCCATATTAGTTTTTTTTGGAAAATAAACGAAATACGAGAGAAGGACCACCAACCACCTTCTATTACATTCCGAAATCTAATACACGCCAACGTTTAGGAACAGCTAGTAATTCTACATTTGCGTTTTTTCGTTTTTTTGTCTACATTGACACTAGGAGGATATAGCGATATATCGGCACAACGTTGTAGCCCGTGCTATGTGAAAATGAATAAATTGCCTCCCAGCGCCCATTACTTTATCGGCTATCGGAAAATAAACTACTTCTCAACGACTTTATTAGCTCGTAAATCTTGTAAAATATTTTCTAACCCGAAAATATTTACTTAATCTGTGTCAAACTTTGGTTGTTATAGATACTTTTACTTTAGCATTTTTATGATTAAATTAAGGGTTTTGATAAGATTTTCTGATGTGATAGTGATAATAATGTATTATTAGGTATAATTAAAAAAATACTATTGCATTGCAACTCTGAATTGTGGTGGAAACCTACTGTACTGTATACCAAACAGTGCAATTCTTTAGTAAAATATTTTGTCAAGATCAAAAGTAAAATTTCTATTCACCATATCGTTTGATACAGGAAAATTATCATTTGTAATTAAAAACAGACAAATAACTAAAAAATATATGAAGAAATCGTTGAAAATGTGGAACAAAATAGAAACTAGCTAACATTCCTTTAGTTTCCAACAGTAGAACAATGGATTGACTAATGCCTGAACAATTTTTTTATAGGGGAATACTAAGAATAGTTTCAATTTCCCAAAAAATGCTAACAAAAGGCACTTGGCTGACGTTATTGACGTCGCGGGCGCGCCTGCAAACACTGGCCGACATGATTTATGAGAAAACCCTCGAAATTGACGACAAATTGTCGGTGAGTGCGGTTCAAGGGTACATTAAATGTCAGTAACTGCACCCTCAACGAAAAGTACGGGGTCGTAAGTGCCATATTTTGCAACTAACGACTTATTGCTGACTTAGTATTGATTTAAGAACTATATCGATAAGTTATTTGTCTATAAAATATAAAGATCATTTTGCACATACACTGAAATTATTACGGTTAATTTATAAATAAGCATTTCATTTAAAACCCCGTTAAACTTTTAAAGTCCCGAACTCATTCCAACATTTCTTAATTTCCTTTGATTTAAACATCCACAAAATTTATAGCTTTCATGATATATTTAGCAAAAGTTGAGATAAGTTGACCCTAATTCCTCCCAAGGCAAAGATTCCCAACGAAGCGCTGAGAAATATTTGAATTACCTTCCCAACTTTTTGAAATTTCAGAAGACACCATCTAAATCCTTCGTTCCCTATTACGATATTAGAAAAACGAGTTCATTTTTGGGAACATTTCCATCACATAATTATAAAAGTTTGTAAATGTTTCTATTCAAACCGTTCCATAAAGTACTGTTTACACAAATTTGTTTGATGTTGAGTAACGAGAAAGCGAGTTTTGTGTACAATAGATAAATAATTCTGAAACGTCCTAATTGAAAAGTGACTTGAATCAAATAAAATAAAACAAAGGAACAGCAAACAAGAACAGAAACTAGCTCAATTCAACGGTACAAACAATATAACATTAATCAAACATCCTAAGGGTTGATGAAATTACAGGGGTAAAAAGGGGATGAAAATGGTTAAATAGGTGGAGGTATGAAGTGAAAGAACTATGTCGAAAAGGCAGTAATGACGTCAAAAAGACTTTTAACTGTGAATTTTCAACGTTTGAGCAACGCTTGAGGCAAAAACTCCATGTAACTAATTAAAAGTTTTCGACAGTTTTCAGTTCGCGAATTAATATAACGTGCCTTTAAGCGGATAGTTAAGCAGTTTGCACTAATTTGAATTACATTCTGTTAACTTGCAGCTAAATATTATTGTAACATTAATGTGGGAAAGTATTAAGAAAAAGCTATAGAATATCGTATTATAGAAAATTTGGTGCTAAAATGTATTGCATTTAGTAGACAAAATGATAAATATTGTACATCGACGGGCTCTTATAAAGCTAAGTAGTAAAATAGCTTTTATCTTCCAAAATATATTTTACTTAATAGGCGTCTCCCGTTTATGTGATCAAACAAGCGAAAACAATCATAGCTTTATTTAATTTTCTCCTTTGCAAACTTGACTTGCTTGTTTATCAAAAAAGAAAAAAAATTACATCAGTCTTTATATAAACACTAGCGACTCACCCTTTCTCGTACGATGCGTTTTAACGGTTACTATAGATTTCTCAACATCAAAATATTTACCCGTCGTAAAAAGTTCCTACAAAACAGTTCCCGGTTATCATCATACCAAATTTAATCGAAATCTGTCCATTGGTTTATGATGTGATTGCGTGATACATTATAATGAATAGATTTACAATTTTATCAGGTCACGACGTATGACAAAGACGCAAGAAAATGTAAAAAATGAAACGAAATTATTAAATAGGCTTTTTATCAAGACATCCGATTTGAATGTCAAAGGAAATCTGCGGCGGGAAAAACTGGGTCAAACTTAAACGAACGGACGGAATGGCTGTACCGCAATGAAATATGGATGGTTTGAGAGACTCGATTTGAGAGATTAGGGGTCCTGACAATAGGCTTCTACGGGACGCGATAAAGGAAGGGTTGGAGGTTGACTGCTGCATTTTGACGTAACTATTTATGATGTTAGCATTAGATCTTACAGCTTAGTTTAATTTAACATATATTAGTTGTTTTATTATTGCATTTTAGTTTTATTTTTCAGTTTTCTTGTGTTTTTGTTTAAACTTTACATAATTAATTCACATTTACACACACCATTTTACTAGATTTACTTATAGCGTGTTAATTTTATATAATTTAACTATATAAAATTATATTTTTTTTCTTAAAAGCGTATTATCTTCACAAATTATTAAATTAGTGCCTGTTTTTGATGTCAAAATAACAACTTTTTACTAAAGTACTATGTATATGCGGTGCATATAAGTAAAATACAGGTTTAAAAAATTTGTGTCTATCTGTTTGTTCCCGTTAATCTCTGAAATGGCTACACCGATTTCAACAAGACTTTTTCTGCCAAATAGCTGATCTGATAAGAAATGACTTAAAGGCTACTTTAATTTTAGAAAAAAATATAGCTCCACTCAAAAAGCCAACTTGAGGTCTACCTAAGGTAAAGCCCGAGTAAAGCAACTGTGAATCGTTAGTAATGTTACTAAACTAGATCAATGCATTTGTTTAAAAAAAACAAATTCAAAGATGTGAGTACAACATTTTGTATTCAATGGAGCGTAATCTTCCTCAATTTGCAGTCCGGAAATGGTACAATAGATCAAGACTGGGTTAGCCTTATTTCCGCTGAGTTAATGCAACGATTTTTTTACTTGAAATTATATAAATATAAACAGACGAACGACGAAAATCAGATTTATGTTTATTGAAATATAATTATTGCATGATGGATTATTTGGCTTAATTAACATTAAAAAGTATCTTATCGTTTAGCTAATCAAGAATTTTTCATTAGAACATCGTTTTAATGACATTATGATGGTCTAAGATACGGTATAAGAAAGATATACCCTCATCTGTTGTTTAATGATGATAAAGAATGTGATATGAATGTTGGAAAATTATTTTAAATACACAAAAAAATCTCTTAAATATCTTATAGTGACTTTTTTACCTATATAAGTGTTTCAAAAATTATTGAAACCTATTGGAATTTTCTATTTCTATTAGTAGATACAAAAAAGGTACTTCTTTTTACTTAGCAGACGTACAAACAAACTGACAGGCAAATTATTGCCTTTTTCACTAAGTATGTAAAAAAATATACATATATGAATAGTCTTTACCTTAACAATTTTATATCCCAAAGTGCCAGCACTTCGGGTGGTCGAGACGCGCACAACGCTAGTCTCGGTCCACACGCGTGCAGCCTCACTGGTCCAGCCTTGATGCCAGTAGTAGATGGGGCCGATATGATCACAGCCGCAAACTCCTTACTACTGCCTAAATTGTGTTGCACCTAAGGAAAAAAATACATTTAGATAACTAAAAGATACACATTTTATATTATTACTGATATAAAATCTGACATTATCGTAACTGCATGCTGTTTTGAAGGTCGCAGATTCGGTTACTGGAAATGGTATTTTGATGTTGCATGTTAGTATAACTCATATAATATCTCGTAGTGGTAATATTTGCTAACACGTTATCGCTCTGTCGAAGTCCTTGTTGGTTTTTTGCAATACTTAATATACCTAAGTACGTACATAGTATATGTTATATATGTACAATGTAAATTGTACACACATATGTTAAGTTATTCCTAATGAACTCTTTTAAAATGTTCATATAAGCAAATAGACAAGTACTTATATTACAAAACTTATAAGATCCTTGGTTTTTGTTTGTAAGATCCACTAAGTAAATAATATATTTACGCATTTATAGCCGTTTCTGACAAAGGCTTCATAAAAAATGACGCTAAGAGTTCTAGAAAGGGACAATCTATACTAATATTCTAATATTATAAATGTAATAGTACTGTCTGATACACGTCTAAACCGTTGAAAAGATTGTGATAATGTTTCGCAACGATATAGATTTTTCCTATGTCGAGCCGAAAGGAAAATATAGTTGTATCACGAGGAGACCCGCGGGCAGTAGGTAGTTAGGCATAGCTAGAGGGCATTGCTAGTTTTTTAAAAATAAACGCCCTGTTATTTTATACAGATGCAAGTGTCGGAGAAGGCAACTATGTAGCCGTTAAGTATACAGCATTAGGTGATTATCTGAGATAAAACCAGTGTAGTATGTGATCATTGATAATAATGCTTGTAAAATGTAGTAAACGATGTACCGTTAAATGAACGTTGAAAAATAAATTTTATATGTTATTGGCCAACACTACAAAGACGTACTTATTATATTTTTTTTAGATTTATGCCAATAAATTTTAAAATAAACTATCTTTTCTTTAATGTTTGGTTTCCGGAACAAACAAACAGAATGAAATTTTAAAAATTGATTTTTTGATGTAAGTACCGCATATATTTTCGTATGCATTCAGAGAAAAGGCTGGTAATTTGAATTTACAAACAGACACTACAATTTAATTCATATGTACTGATGTACTGATAGGTTCAATAAGTTCATTAGCCTTGCTTTAATAAATATTAACTATTTTCCGCGACTTCGCTCGCGTGTTAGCTAGGATTGCTTTCAATTGTTCTTTATATCCAAGAATGCAATCTCGGGAAGTTCCTTCCGCGACCGTGCTTGTTAAAAAGCAATTACAATGTGAACATCAGAATAAGCCCGCGAAA
Source organism: Boloria euphrosyne (assembly GCA_951802675.2). Lineage (NCBI taxonomy): Eukaryota > Metazoa > Arthropoda > Insecta > Lepidoptera > Nymphalidae > Boloria > Boloria euphrosyne. Next base: position 1,831,678 of record OX637885.1, on the reverse strand, counting down.
AATCCAAGAACATAGTTTTATTTTAAGCCTCACCTTTACTCTCCACTGTATTAAGATCTCCCTCGTGTCAAACGCCAGCACTGGTACTACGTCTTCACATAATATGGCGAGAGTGTTGGATTCTTTATCGAGCGTGAATCCGGACTCAAAGCCGAGGTACTGTTGTAATGAAAGCGATGCTTTTGTCTGTCCGTTCTTCTGTCGTTCCTTTAAGTCCTTGTATAATTGAAGATGGACGCAATCTGTAAACAATAAGAATTATATTAAAAATTGGGATTATTGGACTTAAAAAAAAAAGACTTAAACACTTAAACATTGAAGTTATAGTTATAAAAATTAAATACATAATTTTGTAATAGAGTTAGCAATAACATTTTTATTATATTATTATTATGAGATAAAGATAACGATAGATAGGAAAGATAACGAAGAAGATTTGTATCTTTATGAGGTATATTATATAAGATATTACCTACTTAAAAGTTAATGTTTTTGTTTTGTGTTATTTACATTATCTTTTCTCGAGTAATTTCAATAGCAAACATAATTTGACAAATAATTAAGTATTTTAACATTTTTTTATTGAAGCATAATGAATTAAGATCAACTCACATTACCAACGACTAATTCCCCTATCTTAAAAGCTTCTAGCTCGTATAAAATACGGCTTCTGTAAAACGGATGGATGTTAACCATACATCTAGACCATGGAGAAACTGGCTTGAGAAAATGTTGAATCTAATGGAAGCCTTTGCGATATTCGATGCTCGGTTTAATGAGGCCTGCTTAATGACCGTCGTGTACTAACGTAGCGTACGGTTTACGGGACCAGTAAAGGGAAATCAACGTGAATTTTTTAGGGAAATTGCTAAAAATATATAAATTTGGCTTAAAATTACGTTGTGCTTAGGAAATTTATGTAAATTATGTTATATTGTATGGCTGGTATTGCGTGCGTGCGTATAATAATATAGTATAAAAGGTAACTGTTTGTCTGTCTGTTCCTGTGATACGATTTTTCACTATCATTTACTTCGTGTTCACTTCAAAAATTGATTAATAGGAGCCATTGTCATTCGGGGTTGAATTTTCTCTTGGATTTTATATGGGGCCACGGCACCCTTAGAATAAGATTCATCATATTGCAACTATTGGTTAATAAATGTATATATTCTAGAATTGAAATATCATCATCACCCCTTTTTAACGTCCCGGCCTCCCTCAGTACGAGGGGCATCAGGCCATAGTCCACCGCTGGCCTAGTGCGTGTTGGCGGACTTCACACGTCTTACGAAAACTTGCTAGGTTTTCTCAGACATGCAGGTTTCCTCACGATGTTTTCCTTCACCGTAAGACAAGTGGTAATCAGGATAGAAATGATTCGCACATGAAAATATCAGAGGTGCGAGACCCGGATTTGAACCCGCATCACTCGGTTATACAAGCGACGCGTTACCGCTGGGCTACCACTGCCTTATTATTGAAATATACTGGGGAAGTTTTATAGTCAGCTGATAAAACATCTTATTTAAATCGAGGACAAAACGGTAATACAACAGAATATTCTTACATGAAATTCAAGCGTTGATTAGACCCGATGTTCCAGTAGAGTCACGTCGCGCCAATTAGAAAACGGTTCAGAATTAATTTGAAAATGGTCTCTCGATTTTGATGTAGTGGATGTCATGTGTCCCTCGTTAGTCAAATCCACACAATTTGGACCTTATATTTTAATAGTATTTAAGTTCAAAATACTTTTAAAGGATAGAAGTTAGGTGAAAGATAATAGATAGAAAACAGAATGGTCGTTACGATTGTGTCATTCTTAAAGCAACTCTAATACTAAGTTTTAAAGATCAAATTTAAACATTATGGGGATGTAGTAATTAGTAAAAATGTCCTACAAGGAGCCATATTTTTCAGAAGGTTCATATTTTCCTGGAACAGTTAATGTATAACTGCTTTAATTTCGTTTGATAGCTGAAGTTTGCTTTATGTTCATTCAAACTTGTTTCTATTAAAGAACTGGCCTTTTCTAATTAGTAATTATGCTAAGAAGCTCTTGCAGAACCTTTACAAAAATAGATAAAAAACGACATGTTTAGACTTTTTTGATACTTTAGGTAGACTTATTTACGTAAATATCAAAAATCTAACTACAATAGTTGTATAAAAAATTATCATTCAGATGTATTATAAATGCGTAAAAAAATCGTGACTGAGCAATCGCAGATAGCTGCCAAGGATCACTATTTGTATCTATTGAGGAGATACACATTGACATATGAAATATTTATAAAGCCTTAATATTTTCTATAGTCTCCTTCATATTTGTTCTTGTTTTTCGTGTATGTCTATAATACAAGTATTGTCGTATCATAAATATAATTTGTCAAACAACGAAGGCTCTTCGATACGTATTCCCCGTTACATATTATTATTTCTTTTGATTGCTTTTGTGTGTTTGTATGTTTGAACTTTTGTATAGAAGCTTCAAATAATAATTTACTCGACGTTATTATTACGATTTTGGCTAAGCCTTACTAATTTAATAACTTGAAAAGAAAAGCCAGTATAGTGATCCATTTTTTTTTTGGAGAATTGAACTTCGTATCTAAACCGTCACGAAAAAGCCTTGACAACATTTTTGTTAATGTTATGCCCCCTATTTGCTAGTTAACTGTATATATTTAACCTAGATTTTAACTCAACTGAAGTGAATATTTGAGTTAGTGACTAAACTAACAAAATTTTACAACGCTTAAGTTTAACTTCTTGTTTAATTTGAAGTGTGAATTATATTGTCAAATGTTACGCGAAGTGCTCATGGTTTCTGGTGAAAGGTAAATATGCTTAGTGTATTAAGACTTCTGATTTTAACTGTAAATTGTTCTGTTAAAATCATGTTTTATAAATACAATGTATAGACAAATGGATTTACATTGCCTTAATTAAAGTTTTATCAGTTCGAGATAGAGATTTGCTTATCTATCGATAAGCTTTTGGTAAGTATTAAACTGTGTCCGGAAATCGAACCCGCAAAACTAACCTAAGAAATTTAATTAAAAAGAAAACCTTAAAAATTAATTAAATTTAATTTAAGTTACATAAATATCCAATTATTTCTTATATTCAACTGAAATAACTGACAAGTTATTCAAAATTTGTAAGATATTCTCCAAAACAAGTTTGCAAAATATTTCACATTCAAATCTATTTGTTCCTCCCCGACTTCGCTTTCAATATAACATCACTCCATTTACGTCGTCATGTTTGACATAACCCAAAATAAATCAAGGGGTTTTAGGAAACGTGAATGTTTTATGACCCCCATCGAAGTGATATCAACCTTTCATAAAATACAATTTAATACCTACGCCGTATGCCGAAATGCCGACATCGCAAAGTTTGCACCTCTTGCTTTATTGAAAAAACATACGCGCGTAAAGATGTGCTGAATAGTTTTTTTACATGTATGATATTTTATCTTTCTGGATAAATGTAACCCTAGGTTCTTTTGCGAAGGTCGTCAGTTCGATTTTTGTGTATGTTTATCTTTAATACCTTTTAAATAACTTGATTATTAATGGAATGGCTATGATAGTCCTCTTGACCTATTTCAACCACGGCGTCAATCTAGTTAGGAACTCTCAGTAAGATCCGATGATCAGTTTAGCTCTGGAGATAGTATAGATATTATTGTGTACCAGAGAAAGAGATACGATAATTCTACACGAGCGGAGAGAGGTCAGGCACAGGACTGAAAGCTTTGAAACACCGCCAACTTTCCTAGGATTTCCTGAACAGAAAGACTCAATAACTAAACTTAGCCCGACTCGGAACTCGAATCCAGGACCTTCGAAAATTGTAAGTGATGATTTATTAATAACATATAAAATATGTGATAAATAGAATACACTTAATGCACTAAAATGTAGGTACAATACATTATTGCAAAATAATCGTAGCAGGCATAAATAAACTTTACAACCGTATGTTTCAACGTCAAGGAAATTTCTCCATGGGATTTATTCTATATTCTCTAAGGATCACAAACATGTGAATAAGCAATAACCTCAAAAGAAATGGTGACTAAGCTACCGTGAGGAGCATATTGTGCCTTTACGCTGTTGATCTCAAGGTGTCATCTATAATAAACATGAAAAATTAAAAGGTAGAAGAATGTTATAACTATATTTATAAGTACATTTTTATATAATCCACTGTATACTATACAATGTAATGTTATAATTTTGAATTCATTTTAAATGCTTTGCTTTGTTATATTTACGAGATTGTAACATATAATTAACTAATTGTATTAATTAGATGGTTTAATCATATTTACATATTGTTAAATTTTAGAGGCAATTTATATATCATAAATGTAAATGTGTGTTTAGTTGTAACTCTATTACAAAATACTAGCTGTGCCCGCGACTTCGTTCGCGTGGATGTCGGAACTTAACAATGTATTTTTTAGTGCGAAGCGCTGTTGGAGGATACCGATACAAATCATTTTTTTTTATTTATGCCCTGAGCTTTATTAATCGTCATGGCATAACAGAGACTGACTGGGAATTGCACTCGTTTGAAAGAGAAAGGAAGTTGTTGGGAATTATAGGTATTTTTGGAATAAAAACAATATCACCGGCGCCGCAACCGGTTAATATTTCAGTATTAACTCAATATTTTTGAATTAATTACCGCTGCTTGGTCATTGCGGGGAGTCAAAATAGCTCGCTGATATAGCCAAGAACCGGCTTGATTTCCCATGTTTGTGGAATCTCCGTACACAGAAGAATTAGCTCCTGTTATGATGTAACGCAAGAACAGAGATTATCAATCAAATTAACTTTTCCGTCTTCTTGTACGGGGTATGTGCCATCGCCTATTTGTAACAATAAATTGGAAAACTCCTGTGCATTTTCGCAGCCTCCTAACTGTGCACTAAAAACTTAATGTTACTTCAATTTACGCACATATTGTTGTGTATAAAAGTTACGTGAAGTTGTGAGACCAAATGCACATAACCTTAATTTTACTACTGGAATTTCTCTATTTTTTTATTTTAAACTCAAATATCTTTTGATAGACTGAACCGATTGCAATGAAACAAAAACTAAATATTACTTCAAGTTACATTCAATCGTTGTGTATAAAAATTATCTACATAGCTTTCGTACATTTTACGTGATGCCCGGATAAATAAACAGAAAAACCGACAAACAGACAAACAGACAAAAATTCTAAAAATGCTGGAAATGGGTTCTATTGGTTGTCCCTTAACACCCTGGCTATTTTTTTTTGTAAATTTTTTTGATGTACAAAAACGACTTTTCTACAGTTTTATTATATGTATAGAAGATAAAAAAAGACGTGTGGCACTCGGAGACTGCCGCGGTAAAGCTATTGCATAGCTGTTTTTATCAACTTACGCAATTATAATTATTTATTTATTTTATTTATGCAATAATTTTTTTCCTTTGTTTTTTTTCTTTGATATTAATTCAAGTTACACTTTTTGAGCGCGGTGCCTGATAAGAAAACAATTTTTTTTCTCTTATTAAATAAATGAGAAGTTAATGTTGTTCAAAATATTTTTATCATCTATTGAAAAAAACCCGATGTTCGCCATCTTGGATTTGAAAATGGACCTCATTTTTGCAATCAGCACCCCGAGAAACCTCGAAAATGACACCCATGTCATTATTGAAAAAAAACCGGATATCCGCCATCTTGGATTTGAAAATGGAACTCATTTTCACAATCAGCACCCCGAAAAACCTCGAAAATGACACCCATGTTATTATTGAAAAAAAAACCGGATGTGCGCCATCTTGGATTTGAAAATGGACCTCATTTTTGCAATCAGCATCCCGAGAAACCTCGAAAATGATACCCATGTCATTATTGAAAAAAACCCGGATGTCCGCCATCTTGGATTTGAAAATGGACCTCATTTTCGCAATCAGCACCCCGAGAAACCTCGAAAATGGCACCCATGTCATTATTGAAAAAAAAACCCGGATGTCCGCCATCTTGGATTTGAAAATGGACCTCATTTTCGCAATCAGCACCCCGAGAAACCTCGAAAATGACACCCATGTCATTATTGAAAAAAAAACCGGATGTCCGCCATCTTGGATTTGAAAATGGAACTCATTTTCGCAATCAGCACCCCGAGAAACCTCGAAAATGACACCCATGTCATTATTGAAAAAAAACGGATATCCGCCATCTTGGATTTGAAAACGGACCTCATTTGAGCAATCAGCACCCCGAGAAACCTCGAAAATGACATCCATGTCATTATTGAAAAAAACCGGATGTCCGCCATCTTGGATTTGAAAATGGACCTCATTTTCGCAATCAGCACCTCGAGAAACCTTTTATTATTGAAACCCATGGAGATTAGAGACCAGGAGAACCAAGGCCCTAGAATGTAGTGTCTCAGAAATATTGTCAAACCAAGGAGGCGCTGCGATCACTATGTTGTCTCAATGCCTAACTTCACGTTGTCACAATAGTGACAGTACTCATAAATAGCTAACTTCAAAGATACTACTTATTGACGGCAGCGCGCTATAAATTCTACAAATTTTCAGAGACAGGCGGGTAATGCTTTAGTATGAAGCGATGGTTCTCCTGTATCTAACCTCCATGATTGAAACCAAAGCCTTAACCATTATTGAAAAAAAAACTGTCGATCTGAAATCGATTTATTTATCTACAGCGCCATCTATATTATTAATTATGAGTAACGTCAGACCTAAACAACACCTACAAGTAAACTAAAAGATAAACCATAGATGTCGCTACCCGTCGCATCACGCATGACAGGTGTTAGGTTTTTTCGTTACGGAATATCTGGATTCGGTCTCCACGCTCAAGGCCCGCGATAGAAGCTATGCAATAGCTTAAAATTTAATGTTACTTCAATTTACGCACATATTGTTGTGTATAAAAGTTACGTAAAGTTGTGAGACCAAATGCACATAACATTAATTTTACTTCTGGAATTTCTGTACTTCTTCACTTTAAACTCAAATATCTTTTGATAGACTGAACCGATTGCAATGAAACAAAAACTAAATGTTACTTAAAGTTACGTTCAATCGTTGTGTATAAAAGTTATCTACATTGCTTTCGTACATTTTACGTGATGCCCGGATAAATAAACAGACAAACCGACAAACCGACAAACAGACAAACAGACAAACAGACAAAAATTCTAAAAATGCTGGAAATGGGTTCTATTGGTTGTCCTTTAACACCCTGGCTATTTTTTTTGTAATTTTTTTTGATGTACAAAAACGACTTTTCTACAGTTTTATTATATGTATAGATAAAAATTGGAGAAAAATTACCCGAAGACGTGTTAATTTGTGAACTGTAATTGCTATCTAAAACTATAAATCGAAAGATTTTAAAGAACTTCGACATAACTAGCCTTAATACGACCATTTGCCAAGAAATACTTGTAATTTGTCCGATACCAAGTCTCCCCACAACGCGGCATCACGTACTCACTCTACGTGACATTTTTGCGAATAGCACCAAATCTTGCAGTATTAAATCCTGCATTCATAACATAATTTCAACACGCATGATGTAATTTACTAATTTCTATGTAAATAACAAAAAAATGCGAGTTTTACGCTTACCTGAATAAACTGCATGGGAAGTGGGAACGTAAAAATACCTTATATTTTTATATTTACTTAGAAAAGTTAGTAGCGTTGCCGAATGTTAATTACTAATATTTAAAGTAAAATATATTCAGTTTCATCCGCCATTTTTGGCCAGCGTGGAAGACTACGGCCAGATCCCACTCGTACTGGAGAGAAGTCCGTGCCCAGTAGTAGGACGTCCAAAAGGACTGAACACATATTTAAAAATATATATTGTATCATGTACGAGTGAATTTCCTTCAAATAATCTTCTTTAACATATTTAACTATTTTTTACTAACAGGCTGTTCCGGATGAACCAATAAATTAATTTAATTTTTTTCTTAATATACAAGCGTTTCATCCTCGCTGCGCTCGAATATATAGGTATGTATTTTATATTATAATAAATAGTATAATTGTAGAAAAATGAAATTATTATACCTTTTTCACAAAAGTTAGCTGTAGCTTGAAACAAAATTTGCCGTTTGCTAAAAAATCTGACATGAATGTAAATGAATGCATTGAATTCACAATTTCGGCCAAAACACTCAAACTAAGTACCGACAAGAATGTAGTTAGAGATACGATCTGATCAATTCAAAGCGACCACGCGGTATTCATACTAACATGCCATTAGGATCACTATAAGCGAATATGTAAAAGGTTAAAAAACCGATTACAAAAGTATTTACATAATTTTTCTTGGTTTTTATACAATAGTGTAGAAATTAAATTAAATGAGTTTAGAAACTGTGTATTAAAGTGGAACATGTCTAAATTCCAAAGAGCAACAGTCATTTAAATAAAAAATAGAAAATATTTTTTTTATGAATTTAAATTAATTATTTGATTTTAAAAAAAGCGTGGGGTGCTTTTTAAGATATTATCAAAATGATAATCACTCTACTCATATCTGTCAATAAAATATTTATAACTATTGACACTATGCACCCCACGCTTTTTTTAAAATCAAATAATTAATTTAAATTCATTAAAATTTATTTTCTATTTTTTAGTTTGGTTTTCTATAAAAAGCGTGTTTTTAGTTTTTTTAAACTATTATTTTTTTTACTTTTTAGTTTGGTTTATTTATAAAAGCGTGATTTTTTAGTTTTTTAAAACTATTATTTGTTTTGTAGCAAAAATCATATTTTGCAAATTGAAAAATGAAAAATTTTTAACAAATTAGTCTATTGTCATCGGTCCTCGATAAATCTACAAAGTTAGAACGAAATCTGGCCGTTTAAAGTGGGTCAAAATCGCGCCCAAAGAAGTCGGTTACAAACATACAAACATACAGGTGAAGCTAATAAAAAGCGTGCAAAAAGTATAGTCGAGTACCAAGTTTCAAATGAGACATATGTATTGTTTCAATTTCATTGAATCTTATTCTTCGAGCAAATAAAGAAAATTTTACAAAATACCTTTTCTCACTATGTATAGGTAGAGAAGTAGCGCGTCAAACAGACTTATAAAGAAAAACGAAAGGGTATGTCACTGTAATATATAGCAGACTTTGTTGTGAAATATGTACAGAATATTGAAGGAAGCATTTTATGGCGACAGTCTTAGACTAATAATACCTAGACTGATAGTTTCATACATAATTCCGCTCAATATTGAAGTAGTATTAGTATGAATGTGTGCGTAAGTGTCACGTAATTGCAACCGAAGTTGTAAGTTATGTAGTTGTGTAACTTGACAATTGACATTGACACGACGGGAAACGTATCTAGCCATATCTCGAAATCTAGCCAAAAAAAGTGGTTACAATTCGCTTGGACCTACACTCCATCTAGGTGTTATATATCTATGGCGACAGTTATTAAATTATTTCAAGTCATAAATAAATTACAATGAAAAAGCATCACAAAATCCCCAAAGTAAGAGGCCTTTCAGTTATTTTTAAGTAAAACTAAGTGTTTGTGAATAAACTATGAGACAGCCTCTTAAAAGAGGCGCACAATGGCCTGGGAGTATCGGAAAAAATGCTATATTTTGAGCCTTATTCGTATAGGTTTAAGTGTGTATATTTACCAACGTTATCTTTATTGAGATTTCCTTAGGGACTCTTCGCTTTGTTTTTTCCAAGAGTAAAAATCCTTAAGTTATGTCCATTTGTTTTGTATTTAGAGATAGTTGAAAAACATTTGCCTTTTAGTTCCTTGGGAATCACTTTAGTGGCGTTTAGTTAAGACTAGCTTTCGCACCCGACACTGTATAGGAATGACATTAATAGTTTTTGATTTAAGTAAGCATTTTCTCCATTCATTTATACTATCTTACATTCTATAAATTTAAATTAATATCTTCGTTAAATTAGAACTATTATTCGTCCTTAACCTCAGAGAAGAATAAATTCACTTTCAAGACAAACTCTACTCCTTAAGAATGACATAATTAAAAGAGATTAAAATCAGTGTAATCGTTAGGTAAAATTTTAAACAATCTATGTATGTATCTACTATGTACGGCAGTAAATAGGCAAAAACAAAATATTTTAATATCTTCTTTTCGTCCGTTTGTCAGATGATTTTATTGGTTACTAACTGATGATGTTCTTCGTGTTATCTATATGTTATATTAATACAATATGTTTTCCTATCACTAACGATCATGATTAAATTTACCGTTTTACCGTTACTGATTTTTTAATGTAATTATAATACTTAATGAAAAAATTCTAGGCACATCGCATATGGGCATAAAAATGTATATCACAAACAAATCAGCATTCCTTATCCACTCTGGCCACTTTCACTTTCTTTCGTCATGATCGCTTCAGGCTATGTGAGACCTTTGTACCGTTCAGAGAAAAACGAAATGTATGAAATAAGATTATCGGTTAATAACACCGTTTATAAAAAAGGTTAAAATCATGTTTGTATTGGGTTTTTATGAGTAATATAAAATTATAAGTGGGTTTATCCCTGTAAAAAGTATACGATGACTAATTATATGTTTTTAGAATTGAAGGCTGTTATTCTGGAAGTAGTGAACGTGTAAATCATATTTAGACATAAATTATAGACAGTGGTAGCCGAGTGGTAACCCGCTCACTTGGATAACCGAGTGATGCGGGTTCAAGTCTGCGTCTCTCTCACCTCTAATATTTCGCATTTGCACATGTTTTCATGTGCGAATTATTTCTAAAATGATTACCACTTGTCTAACGTTGAAGGGAAACATCGTGAAGGAACCTGTATGTCTGAGAGAACCTAGGAAGGTATCGAAAGACGTGTGAACTGTGAAATCCGCCAACCCGAACAAGGCCAGCGTGGTGGACTATGGCGTACTATGGCGTGATTCCTTCGGTATTGAAGTGATGCCCGAGCCTAAGCGTAGGACGTCTAAAAGGGCCGAATACCAATACTTATACGTATGTTAAGCTAGCAAGGTCAAGTGGGCAGAACCACATAACACACTTGCAGTAATTAAGTGCTCATTTAGTGCTAATTAATGCTGCAAAAAGTAAATTTTACGCTGCAGTAGATTGATCAAAAATTAGAAAACTGCCAGCTTTATATTAAGCTAGCAGTGTCGGCCTCTTACAACGCTAACCGCATAGCACAGCATCAAATCAAACTAGTATTAATTTAGTGCCTAATTAGTGCTGGCCATTCGTGAAGACAAATATAACATTTTATAGTTTTTTTCTATTTTTATAGAACAAAACTTGCAAATTTAATTTAGCGCCTGATTTTTCGAAATAGCAATTGATTTATATATTATATTCTTTATTAATAATATATATGTAGAAGGCTTTATGACAATTGATATAACGTAATAATGTAAGTAATATCATAAAGCCTTCTACATATATATAAATCAATTGCTATTTCGAAAAATCAGGCGCTAAATTAAATTTGCAAGTTTTGTTCTATAAAAATAGAAAAAAACTATAAAATGTTATATTTGTCTTCACGAATGGCCAGCACTAATTAGGCACTAAATTAATACTAGTTTGATTTGATGCTGTGCTATGCGGTTAGCGTTGTAAGAGGCCGACACTGCTAGCTTAATATAAAGCTGGCAGTTTTCTAATTTTTGATCAATCTACTGCAGCGTAAAATTTACTTTTTGCAGCATTAATTAGCACTAAATGAGCACTTAATTACTGCAAGTGTGTTATGTGGTTCTGCCCACTTGACCTTGCTAGCTTAACATACGTAATACTTATGACCCTTTTGGCATAATTGAGGATATCCCTTGCTCGGAAAACTAGGCATACTAAGTTTGATTTGCACAATCTTTAGTAATTACTAATTATTTAAAGATAAACGTTTAATTATAAAACATTAATTTTATAAAATAAGTTAATATCCTAATAATATACAAACTTATTGTTTCAATATACTTATATTCAATAAGTAACTTTAAATTTTAACAATTACAACAATGTCGCTACTTAAATATTACAGATGAGTTATAATCTAATTAAAAACTCAAGATGACTCATAAGTAACTAACTTTTAAAGTAATCATGTAAAATTACTCTTTGTAAAATAATAAGGTACTTCAAAGGCATTTATATACAAGGTTTACAGTTTAAATATAACACTGGTAAACACTGTTTTTGTCACACGAACTTTGTGATGATTTTTGTTCATGTTGGTGTACCCTTATTAATAATATATATCAATTTTGTTTCTATTACGTCCAGTTTTTTTGTGACAGCTACATATTTATTTCTGACCTCATATACATGTCATTTTTTGATTAACTTCATTTAGGCGACTGTTTAACTATTGGATTCAACTTATATACGTTTGTTACATCATAAACATGCCAAGAATGTGTTCTAACAACCCCAACAGTTTTTGTTATGTGTTTGGAGAATTATCTTTTACATCTCAGCGTCAAAATTTAACAACATTAATTGAACAGTGCTATTTAGACTATTTTGGATTTCCTGTGAGGAATCATGATAAATCCTGGGTTCCACATAAATGTCGTGTAACGTGTGTGAGACTGCTATTAGGTTGGGCTAAACAAAAACCCAGACATAATATGCAATTTGCTATACCAATGATTATGCCTAAAGATGGTAGTCGATTTGTATATCTGAAAGAGAAATTCCACTCATCGAGGCAAAAATTAAATTATTATTTGTAGATATATGTAGTATGTAGGTAGGATTATTTGTAGAACTAATACAGAAACTGATAAAGGATAAGAGCTTTGAAGAAAAACTGGATGATTAGGAAAAACTCGCATGGAAATGTTTTGTGAACATTGTCCAAAATTTTCTAGGGAGACCATAAATCAGAAATTTACAAAGATTTTTAAATGAACTTATAATGTCTTATAAAGCTTTGGGGGTTTAATATGTCCTTAAAATACAAATGCTGGACTCTCATCTGGATATCTTTCCGGCAAATTTGGGTGCTGTGAGTGACGAACAAGGCGAGAGGTTATATCAGGATATTTCCATAATAGAGAAGCGCTATCAAGGGAACTGGAGTCCAGGAATGCTAGCAGATTTTTGTGAGAGACTTAAAACAAGCCTTCCAGAAGCCAAATAATTACGAAAATCATAAATATTTATTCTATATTACGCAAAAATTTCTTTAAATATAGCTGATGTTTGTACTTATTACGAAAATATATATTTTGATGTCACAAGAAAACCAGACGTGTCATTTTTTTTTCTTTGACATATTATTGTTTGGTGGCCCTAGTACATTCAAAATTAGATATAAGTTTTCGTGTGACAAAAAAAAATTGTAGTGATAATTAGGGAGGGTCGTCAGTCGGGTTTAGCCTAGATATATATTAAAACATGTACATATAACTTAAAAAAATTTACTTGATTGTTCTTTTTTATTATTATGATTTAAAGCCTGCTCTGATTTTGCTGTAAATGGCTACGATTTACGAATCTGAAATCAAACTCATGATACCAAAGTTTTTGCAACATGACTTACAGATCATATAACTATACGGTAGTCTGTTATCTCATATAATTGAATTCTGAAAAACCCATTATAATTCATCTAAATAACTGATTTAGATGAATTATAATGGGAAAATAGTTTGAGATCCTGGGAATAGTTTCTATTCCGGACATCATCCCTTAAGAGAGAAAAGCGGAAACGGCTGATGATATATTTTATTGGGAATCAACCCTTTCAAGATCTGAAGGATACTAATATACCTCGGTTCTATACTTTCTATTCCATAGTAACCCTTTAAACGTACCTGGGGACGAACCGGAGCTAAACGAGCGGGTCACTATAAAAAAAGTATATAATAATGAAATTTTATAATAATTATGTTTCTAAACTTTATTTAACATTGCTTTATGTTAGTATTCATTTTTAAAACAAAATAGAAACTAAGTCCAGGCTTACAACAGTTTATGACTAACACGTTAGACAGTCTGTATAGTCTACTAAATAGTACGGGGATTTACCGTTTCATTTTATCGCACCTGAGCTTTATTAATTAAATAACAAGCTTTGTATTCTTTGATAAAATCTGATCTTTTTTTTAATAATTATCGTACTAAAAATATGAAATGTATTATGTGTTTGAAGCTTACTATGAAATTAAAAAGTATCATCAACAAATGTAGTATGCAGATAGACTTTTTTTGGCCATTATTACACACAGCACCATGCAGTTCGGTGGTAAGCTACTAGGCTTGTGTTACGGATACCAGATAGTTGATAAACTACACAAATAACTTTAAATACACACATATTATAAATATGAACACCCATGTGGGCCATGACTGGAGTACAAACATTCGTGCTCAACAAATGAATGCCCCTAGCGGAACTCAAACCCGCGACCGCTGGCGCAGCAAGTAGGGTCACTACAAACTGAGCCAATTACAAAGCCAACGTACATTAAATTCTTTTGTAAACTAAATCTGGCATCATTAATCGTCGCCACTATTCACTAAATTAATAACAAGATCTATCGTATGCATCTACCCAAAGGTAGATTTTGCGTAACTACAACACGAACCGCTAACAGGCAAACAAAGTGGAATGCCATGACATTATTGAATAAATATAATATATAAACATATGTATGAATATTCTATTGATAATTATAGCTAGTATACTGCTTATTGCCTGCGGATGCGCCCGTCTTTGATCTCATTTTAATATCTAACGTCGAAAACCATTTAAGAACATATCCAATTAATGTTATACCAATCATAATAATATGTTATTTTGATATATTCTTATTTCTGGTTTTCAACGATTTTAGACAAACATTTTGACAATCAAACATATATTTCTACAGGTCTGTATTTTTTTAATGATTTTGTTGCTATCTAATTAATAGATAGATCAATTTTGATTCTGTTTAATAATGTCATAAGTTTATTTCCTACGTTTAATTTTAAATGCGCTTGAACGACTTAACGGATATGAGTGTTTAAGGAAATAGTTTGTGAAGATCTTTACACAGTTTCTGAACCGATTTCTATAATTTAAAGACGATAGTTTTAAATACAGCTACCTGTATTACTTGTAATATTAACCGGAGTTCTAGTGGTTACGTTAATAAAAATATGTAATAAGTACATGGAAAACCGCAAGCACGGTCTAGCGGTTAAATATATGGTATACCAACATTACCGGTACTCAGAATTAATATCAGGTAAGAAAAATAAGAAACTTTTCTAACAAAGCTCTCGAATACTGTATATGTAGGGTTAAGTCGTAAATTGGGTAGTAACGAGGAAAAAATATCAAATCGACTGGGGCTAGGGCTGCCAAATGTGTTATATTACAGCTATATAGTTTTAAGACGTATTCCGTTCAATTTTTGTAATATTCACAATATTTTATGTAAATGATTTTCTCCAGGTATATATATATATATATAATGAAATTATAAATGAGCCGAATCTGTACATTGCATAGTTTTTGCAAGATCTTATTGAAATAGTCGTTTTTATCGATACAGAGGCCGCATCACGAGAGAACCACTAAACAGATTTTGATGACATTTGGTATGATGATACCTCTTCATTCTGGTTTTTTTTTATGCGACAAAGGGGGCAAACGGGCAGGAGGCTCGCCTGATGGTAAGTGATCACCGCTGCCCATGGACATCTGCAACACCACAGAGTTTGCAGATGCGTTGCCGGCCTTTCAGGAAAGGGAGGGAGGAAGGAGGAAGAAGGACGGGATGAGGGATGAGGAGTGGGCCTTCCGGACTCTCATTTACCGGACGAAACGCGACAGCATAGCTGCCACTTCACGCCGGTCTTCTGTGAGAGAGTGGTACTATACGGGGCGTGCCGACCCATTCGGCTGCTACCCGAAGGTAACAAGCATGGCACTACCACTTTTATACTATAGTATATATTACTCCAAGAAAATATCTTATCTTTGAGATATCTTAATATTCATATATTAAGAGTTAAAAGGTATGTATCTAGTACCTACCTAGTATCTAGTACCTAGGAAGAAAACCAAACAAAGGAAGTGTGAATCGCTAGCAGTATGATCGTGAGTTGGTCTGAGTATTTATTTCTATACTAAAAAAACTGTGGTATGTTCGATGTAATTCCTAATTTTAATTTCAGATATTTAACTACTGCTATAAAAGGGATTACTAGCAACCTCATAATTTCTTAAGATAGTAAATTTTATGTTCAGTTCGCTATATTTGAAAAATTATAAATATTAAAAATATTAACCTTAACTTTAAAATATTACACACCTTCGCCTAATAAAAAGTTTATCGAAGGTATATTACATATTATTTTATGTGACAACCCTACTAACTCGACGCGTAGACAAAGTTACTCGGAAATGAGAAAATCCATTATATTTGTTAGAACAGTTAGGACACACTTACTTATTACTTTGAACAATATTCTCATCAAATTTTATTTAGAAGTTGTAATTTATTAATAATCAATAATCATAGTCTAATCTATACATCTATACATATAAATAAAATTGAAGTGTCTGTTTTTAATTTTAAATTATGTAACAGCTTTTCACTAAATGCATTTACGGTACTAAGATAAAAAATCAATTATAAAAATTTTTGTCTGTCTGTCTGTTTGTTCTGGTTAATCTCAGAATCGGCTGGATCGATTTTGACGGGACTTTCACTCGCAGATAGCTAATATTATAAGGAGTAACTAGGGCTACGTTTAGTTTAGAAGTTTTATTTATTTTAACTATCATAAACTAGCCATAAACATAAAAAAATTACTTAGTGTTTCTTGATCAACCGTCAGTTAAGAATGGCGGAAAAGCGCGATAAGATAAAACGAATGTGCGGCTTAAGTCTTCTATATTAATTGAAATACTACTAATGAAGATATATATTTATAACCAATTATGATTGCTCAATTTCATAAGAATATTTATCGGTTCATTTTCCGAATCACCTTGGGATCTCACAACAGTAACTTTTAAGTTTGTTAATTTCGTAATTTGTTAAATGTAAGAAAGAAAACAACTAATATACATAAATATTAAATTATCAATTTTATAAAGGATTCTCTTAATGACTGTAGGTACCTTTACACTTACATATAGTCCTAAGTTTCGATTTTGACAGATATTTTAGAATAAATTTTATCTTAACATAAGTGAGGTATTTTTGAAAATATAAATATCCTACGAACTTCATATATCGAGATAAAAATAATTGACGTCAGTCTTCAGCCAATATATGTCACAACCGGTTCGTTTCTACGCGAAAGAGGGAAAAACCAATAAATACACATTCGCATATAATATTTTAGAAATGATAGCAAGGATAAGAAAGGTTATCAAACAAAAAAGTCTTGAAAAGGGAAATTCGCAAAACAATTGTTTGTTTTATAGGCACTCTAAATCATTCTAACTTCCCACATTATAGTCGCAATTTCACCAAAACTCTGGCTTCCCACAACCGGTAAAAGTATTACAATTTTCATTTTACGGCATTATTTATAGCAGGTGTACGCCATTTACATCGATTATTAAAAAAGCAGGGAAATATAAATTTTTTCGAAGTCGTAAACCCATATGTCGCAGTAAACCTACTGGGTCGTCTTAAAGCAGCTTCCTTTAAAGCCGATACATGGATATAATATAGTCTATTTGTGAGTTTATGAGACGATAACTGCTGGATTGAATCGACAAATTTCCTTATACACAAAACTAACAAAAAATATCGACAGTATGTGTTGTATTCCATAAACTTTATAGGTTACATCACTGCATATTATAAAACAAGTCCTCCGCCGAGTCTGTCTGTCTGTCTGTCTGTCTGTCTGTTCGCGATAAACTCAAAAACTACTACTTCACCGATTTTCAAGAGGTGGATAGGGTGATTCTCGAGGAAGGTTTTAGTATATACACACACTAGCGGAATCCGCGGCTTTGCTCGCTCTAAATCTAGTGTCGAACTCGAACCCGAGCGAAACGAGGGTGAGTCGTTAGTATATTATATTAAAATTTTATACTATTTTAAAACTAAAACCATAATAATATGATTATAATCATCAATTACAATATGAGATGCAAACTGTCCATCCTTAGTACTTTCAGTACTTTCTAATAATATACTCGTACCTTCATTTGTTTATCGTGTCCACATCAAGTGACGTATCGTCACACCGCCCTCGTTATATTCGCATTGAAAACATGTGGAAAAATAACGGCCGTCTTGTTTGTGACAGTTTGTATGACGTTATATATCATTAAAATTGTTTAGTTTTTATCGACATAAAGACAGGTTTATCGTTTGATCTTCGTCACTAGTTAAACTTGCGACATCGCTCGTGTTATTTATTCTAATTCATAGATATTTTTTGTAATAAATGTAACTCGAAATGTCAATTTTCTAGTATAAAGTTCAACATATTGTATGCTAACTCTATGCCATGGCTTTGCCCTCATTCATACTTAATAATGTCCCAACATATATTATATAATTGTTTTTGTATAAATAACCGTGTGCGAACATACTAACATTCAAAGTAAGCAACTATTACGTAGGGATTAGATAGCTTGGTCTAAAGTCTAAAGACATTGAACTCAGACCTTGACCTCCTTCGCTCAATTAGCATACAATGTGGTGGAAGTGACGATATAAATTTATTTATGCAGATGCAACTTTTTCACTTTTTATTTACTTACTTTAAATTTAATTGTACTTAAAAAAATACATTTATTTTTCTATTACCTTAATAAAACACGATTAAACGAACTAAATAAGTGCGAACTTTTAGCTGCAATAAGATTGTAGTAAAGCTATGTATTTTTAAGGCCTAAACGAGAATTCTTAAAGGCTACAAAAACATGAATGTAGTCGATGTATTTATATATAGATATAGTGTATAGAAATAAACATATGAGTTTCTTATCGCGGTACATCAAGTGGTTCCCGTGGGATACTACAATAATGCGCAAATAGATCAACCAACGAACTCGTGGCAGTATTTAGGGCTCGAGTAAAACTAGAAGGAATGTTCATTTCCATGACTTGCATCGAAAGTAGGTACTTTTAGAAAAGGTTGGCTCAGTTGGTAGTGACCCTACTTTCTGCGCCAGCGGTCGCGGGTTAGAGTCCCGCTGGGGGCATTCATTTGTTAAGCACAAATGTTTGTACTCCAGTCATGGTTGTTTATATAATATATGTATATATTTAAAATTTATATGTGTAGTATATCAAGTATCTGGTATCCGTAACACAAGCTTAGCTTACCACGGAATTAGATGGCGCTGTGTGTAATAATATATTTATAGATATAATCACCATGTAGGGCCGATATCCCAAAATTCGTATATGACATAGATTATTAATGCCTCGTTAGATAAGCGGTATAATCCAATAACGGTCGATGACGTCGCTATTATTTGACCATTAGGTTTCCTCGAGAAACCCTTCTTTATACAATTCATGTATTACGGGATGTGAGTGAATGCTTAATACTCTGTAAAGCTTTCAAACGACTTATTTTAATATCCTTTAACCCCACTTTATTTTCCTTTTATTTATCTTACATCATATAATAAAACTAACTTCATTGAACTTGCACATTAAATATATTTTAAATGTTATGAAAATAGTCACAATTAAAGATATAGAGGCCGAGTCTATGATGTCTAGATTTTTTGTCTGTTTGTCTGTCTGTAATGGCATTACGAGAAAATCACTGAACTGATTTAAGGCATAAAATATATAGTTTTAGGTTAGACGATTTTTAAGTTTAAAAATATATTAAAACTTCAAACGAAACTACAGCCAAGAATAGTATTTCAAAGAGTTAGTTTTTGAACAAATTGGTATAGGCTACTTGTTATTCCAATATACTCATCAATATCACGTAATTCCCTTGGGATTAGCATAATGAGCAACGCGAGGGAAGAGCGCTAGTGATGTAAAATTTAAAGCTATCAACTTATTACTATTAGTTGTATTTCCTCAAAATATATAGGCAATATAGGTGAGAGAGATTATAGTAATCCTATTTCATAATTCAGATTTTTGTCAACGAATGAATGTTTAAATTGATTCTATACACATTTGTTTAAAAATAATTACACTTCGGTACCACTATTGCAAAAGCTCGTCATCGAACTACTATTAAAATTCTAAAGTTTTAATGTGTATCTTTGTTTCTTCTTCACACTGGCTAGATTTGGATGAAAATTAACACAGATAACCTATGTCCTAGGGAACATCTAGACGAAATATGATATATAGTCTGATATCGCAAATAAAAATGTGTGCGTGTAACCTTTACGCGCGGTTGAAGTGAAACTTTTTTGGCAAATATCGCAATTTAATTAATTAAAAGAAATCAATAATTAAATAAGGCATATTATCACATATAAAGAATATCATTATATTATGGAAAGACTATGTCAAAAAATAAACAACGGTTACATTCTCATTCTCTCCGACTTAATCCTATACTTTTATGTATTTCTTTCTTTATCGTGACGCATTTTCGTTTCATCGAGTTTCAAATCACAACGATTCTAAAGAAGTTTCACTTCAAAAAATATATGAATTTACTAGCGCCTTATCCAAGATTCGCTCGGGTATATGCCTAAATGCTACAGTAGCTTAATTTGTACTGTAAGTCATAGTTTATTTTCGTGAAGTATTAACAAACAAGCCATCGCAAAAACTTGTTTAGTAAAATTAGGTGGAGAGTGCATAATAGGGAGTCGGCTTGCATTGGCATGCGAACTGAGTTCGTCGACGTTTGTTCGCTGGTAGTTTTAACCGATATACATGTGTCAGATTTTTATGTACGAGTACTTTTGTTGTGTAATTTAATGGCAAGTGTTGACTTTCTTTATTGTATTATAAGAACGAAATCCATATTACATTATAACTATGAAATGTTTTATTGAGCACAACGTACTTCTCGGTTCAAATGTTTCTTTAACGTGGACTATCTAAATTGTTATGATACAAAAATAAATGATTGTACTTTAATATTTAATAGACAACTTTACAGTTTTTCGCTGGTTCTTCTCAGCAGAACTGCTAAGCTTTTGAAGCGGTGGTAGCTTTATTATATCGACTATTATTATGATCTATTATAAGGTTGACTAAGCAAAGTGCTTAAAATAAGTCTAATTTAGTATAATAAGCACGCATTTGCATTTGCAAGTTCGCTCGGGTGCAGCCTAACGTATATATAGAGGACTTTTAAAATTACATATTAAATCCACACAGACAGAAATTATGATACTTCAAATATAAATATATAAACCTGACTACCATTTTTAGATAGCACAAAATACATTAAAGTATCTAGTATGAAGCACGATAATTAAATTGGCTATCGCATATCATGTTACTATATAATTACAATGGAATATTTATATCTGGCCCTCTATGGTGGCCATGGCGGTCGATGACCTGCATACAGGTGTTTTGCATGACTCATAGTTAGTTATGGTTTATGCATATAATTTATTGCATTGAAATTCATTAAAAATCCCTTAATTTTAAAGAAGATTATTATATACTTCGATCGCAGACATACTAAGCTTGTTAAGATTTTTTTTATAAAAATTACCGGTCTGATGTATGAGGATGTCTCATAATACTTACTTACATTTATAAAGGGAATATTAGATATATATACAGGTGAATGTTGTGTGTTTGTAATATTAAAATAACATTTTTTTTACTAAACGCATATTTCATTTAATTTCGGCGAAGGAAAACATCGTGAGGAAACCTGAATGTCTAAGAGAACCTAGGGAGTACTCGAAAGATATGATTATTGTGTACTTTGTAGTCCGTCAACCCGCACTTTTCTAGCGTGGCGGACTATGGCCTTATCACCCTCGTATTGAAGGCAGACGCGTGCCCAGCAGTGGGACTATAAAAAGGGCTAAATTCTAATACTACGAACTAAATTTTTACAAGAAATGTTGAATCGTCAACTTAATTTTAGTACTTAAATTATTAGTAGCAAGAAAATTATCGATGAGAATTAATGAATAAAAGATATATTTTTTTAATGTACTTATAGATCACAATAGTTTTACCGTCTCGCTCACATTCAATTAATCGAAGTTTAGAACGCTAAACTTTGTGCTTGTGAAGGAATTTTTAATATTGGTGCCATATTGACTTTAGGAACCCAGACTTGAAAAAGCAAAAAGCTTTTGAACTATATTAAAATTTAAATTGGATTGATAACGTACAAAAATATTTTAATTTAACAGTGTATATTCATTATCTATTAAATTGTCGTGGTTTCTTATAGTTTGCGACCAAGCTAGGTATTAAATCAGTATACTACGAGTATATTATAAGTGGTAGAATTTCATAATTATCTCATCTTCTAATATATAAAAATCACGTGTCACAGTGTTTGTTATCGAACTCCTTCTAACTCTCGATTTTTATTAAATTTTGTTTTGTATATTTGGTAGGTCTGAGAATAGGTCGTAGGCTATGTGATAAGTGTGGCCCTCTCCAGATTTTTCATTTTTTGGCATCAAAAAATAGTTATAACCCTAAATTTTCATCCTTCTCCTTCTTTCATCCTCCACCACCAATCCCTATTTTTAAGAGTGATAAGAATGCGGGCGGCGTAAGTACGTATGTATGTTCGTTACTCCTTTACACTGAACCTACTCATGTAGTAGCCTACGACCTAGACACATAGGCTACTCTTCAGCACCTAGGTACGCTAATAATTGGACGCTGTCTACTCGGCCCGCGGTCGCCTAATGCTCGGGCTAGGTTAGTGTTAGTGTTGAATAATTCAAATGATTTTATATGTATATGATAATAGCACCATTACTCTACATAAGTTACTTGTACGTTAACATAAAATGATTGCCTCTCGACCTCTGGCATTCGGAGGATACAATTTAAATTCAACCCGCCGAGTGCATGTTTAAATACATAAAACATCAGCGTCTGTATTGAATGAATACATTTATATAAATTACTGGTAATTTAGAACGTGGTGTTAAACCTGGATTTAAACAACATATTTTTTTTACTTATGTCGGGTAAAAAATCGTTTCTCTTCACTAGAACGATGCTTTAAAATGAACTCAAGAGATAGTAGGCGTAAGCTATTTATTATTGTTATAGAATCCATACGAGTATATGATATTACGTCAAGTGTGATTGTCCTGTGAAGCACAGTGATGGATTGGCGTGATTTACATAGAGACTGAGAGTGCATAGCCTACTTTTTACCGCAGAATATTATCGCATTCGAATATGCCTAGTATTCAATATAATCAAGTCTATTTAACTACAATATATGTTTGTTAAAGAACTTAATTAATGTATTAAAAGAACACAAAAGACTACCTACTAAAGAAGAAAATATGCGATAAATTTTCCTCAATTGCACGTTACCTTTGCTAACCATCTGTAATAGATCGTAAATCATAGTTCCATGGCTGTGTCATGGCGACCATAAAAATGATGTATCACACCGTCATTAGACGCACGATTAATTAATTATAGCTACTGCTAATAACTTGTTTGGCGGCGTATATGTGGAAGAAAAAATAATAAAATAATGATATAGTCCTTATTTCTAACGATCTTACTCCCTAACTAAGCTTTAAATTCTTCGGCTTATACCATAATTAGTGACTTGACCTTACTTCACTCAGATTCCTCCTAAGGTCAATAACTTATGTCTTCCACATCATTGTCTATCCATCTACTAAATTACATCAATATCCAACCAAACATTCACACACAAACATTAGAATTTGAAAGAGCTCAAGACTCCTATCAAGTATATCAATAGTTCTTATCTGCATAAGTTAAAAAAGATAAGAAAAGAATAAAGTTTTCATATGTAAGATAAAAGTGAGGATGAGGAGGAGGAGTGATGCGGGTTCAAATCCGTGTCTCGCACCTCTGATATTTTCATGTGCGAATCATTTCTATCATGATCACCACTTGTCTTACGGCGAAGGAAAACATCGTGAGGAAACCTGCATGTCTGAGAAAACTTAGCAAGTTGTAAGCAACACGCACTAGGCCAGCGCGGTGGACTATGACCTGATCCCCGTCGTACTGAGGGAGTCCCGTGCCCAGCAATGGGACGTTAAAAAGGGCTGAAGACAATGTAAGATAAAAGTAAGTATGAATTTGTAAAGCTTAGAAAGAACGAGTACTTACCACTGAGCTTTCGATGAGCTTTTATAAAATATTACAGAATAATTTTTTAACACACATAACGATGTGTTCGTCCAGGATGTCACGAGAGGAACTGACTAATGCAATGATTCAGAACAACGCAAATGTGATAGTTAATAATAATTACAAAATGTCCAACAGTATATTTAAAATAGACTATCAATCTCATGCCGCTGCCTATTTTTCCTGAGTTTTAATAGTTTTTATTCAGTGGTGGAAATTCGACCATTTTTCTTCTGATTATCCTAAAACTTGTCAATTGCTTCTAATTTCTAAATAAAAAAAGAAAACAGACAAACAGACAAAAATACCCAACTGTTTTGTTTATACCTATTTATATATAGATAATAATTGAAAATTAATGTGTATGGAAATATGCTTATTACAGAATATCCTTATGCCTGTCCTTATTGAGTATATTTCTTATAGACAAATATCGATGAAAGAATCTTACACGACGAAAATATAAACATAAGAAAGTTCAAGACAAGTGTAGTGCCTATCAATTTTGTTACCTTGAAGTCAAATCAGTTTCAATATACATCGTTTCAATTACACGTACCAACGCGCAAGCATCATAATAAAACGATATTGACCGCCCACTTGTACGTTAATTGATAATAATTATACAGCGATCCAGTTTCCATATCTTAATTAATTAACAGAACGCATCTGCGAATGTATGTATTTGCTTTTGTTAAGATAAATAAAGTGAAAAGATAAACCTATAGTAATCCTATACATATAACCACGTGATATAACAATTTTATTAAAGCCGATGAAACATATAGTCGGCCAATGGACGTGACAGCCCAAGATGCCATACACTAATGTCCCAAGCGAGTGTATGGCAGTTTGGGCTGGCTGTCACGTCCGTTGGCCGACTATATGTTTCATAGGCTTTGATTTTATGATGATGATAAAAAATGTACATGAACTTCAAAATCGTATCGCAATCAGCCTCCTTGATCGTTCCATGTAAGACATGGGATTCTTTTTAATACGATGGGGACTTAAACTAAACTTAAATTTGTTTTGGGAAAACTTGCTAGGTTCTCTATTCCATATAGGTTTCAAGATATTTTCCTTTGCCGTGAAACAAGTGGTAATCATGTTGGAAGCCACTCCGACCTCAGTGGGAACCAGCTTCACAAAAACACGAAGCGAGCGCATTACCACTGGGGTACCAATGACCTATACTCGAACTTGGAAACTACTGAAATTCTAATAATAAAATTATTCTAGGTATGTATAACTCCTGATTATTAAATTCAATTCTATTATTAATGGCTCCAAACGTGCCAGAACTCCTGATTATTTTCCTAATTAGATGTTTATTACGTCAGATCTAGACAGATCTGGGCCTATAGCCAACCGGCATTCGTTATGAAGCGATTCGATTTCTACAATCGTCATCGCTTAAACGCAGCGTATGCATTTTGAACTTTAAATCACTAATAATTGAAATGAATTTACATTGTCTACCATCATCTATTCGTTGACAACAGACCACGTGACATATGTAAGGCATATGTCAAACCCATACATTTTGGACTTTTCTACTATCGCTTTCGCTAATCGATTGTTACATTGTCTAGGCCCTCAGCGCTTTATATCTTTTTGATTTACTAAGGAAAAGCATTCTTGGTTAGCAACCAAAATTGGGGACGAACGCTAGTCATCACTCTTGGGATCGGAATTGCCAAACAAGTTACAGTAGTTAGAATTTAGTTCGTACATTTGTGGTTGTGGCGTGCGGTTATCGGTTAAATATAACCGGGCCATGTGCGATTGCGTTCTCGCAATTGATCCTATGATGACGATATCTTTGCTTTGGATTAATAAGTCTGATACGACTCATGTTTAGATACACAGAAGTACATAAAAATATTATTTTAATTCAAATATTTAAAATATGTTTGTTTGATTTATTTGAAGGAAAGAAATCTTAAGACGTAGGTAAGTGATGAGTGTTCAGTTCTAGATTAGATTATATTTAGTTAGATTTCTAGATTAAAGTCACTCATGTTAGCTCTACTTTTCATATAATTTGGGTAAATGTTGCTCATAATAATAACGAACTTTAATTAAAGCTTCACATATATATTCGAAGACACGTTTCGCACAGTTTGCACTGACACTCGCTGTGCCAGCGGTCACGGATTCGCGTCCCGCTTGGGGTATTTATTTGTGTGATGAGCAAAGACTTTTGTCTTTCAGTCAAGCCTCGTAACTTATTAGATAGTTGTCTGCGTGAATATCTGAACATTTATATTATTTGTCTTAAATATAAAAATCTTGTGTCACAGTGTTTGTTAGCAAACTCCTCCGAAACGGCTCTATCGATTTTTATGTTTTTTTTTAATCTTAGGTGATTAGAGTGGCCCTCTCTAGATTTTTAACCCTTTTTTTTATAACGAATTGTTATTTTTTATTTTTTTATGATTTGGCAACAAAAAAGACTTATAACTCTAAGTTTTCATCCTTCTACCACCAATCCTATTTTTTTTATTAGAACGCGGGCGGAGTCGCGGGCATCGCTTGTTTTATATATTTACCAAAATAGGGACAGCAGAGTTAGAGATTTTACACCATCCTTACATGCGATATTAAAACAAAGCTGTCTTTTAGAGTAATACCTAAAAGCTTCGGATATGCAAACAGCGAAGTGAACCAGAAATACTCTGTTTTTAGTGTTTTACCATATCGATCGAGTTTTTACAGCGGCTGGACTGTGTTTCTTTTGGCAAACTATCTCACTGGGAGTTAGTACGCTACCTTAGGGAATAATTAAAACAAACATTTTCGAATGCACGTTATTTATTTACTAGTGCTTTCACATAGTTATTTGTAGATATTTCTATATCATCGACCCTTGTATAAAATACAGCGGGCTTTTTAGAAAGAATGATATTTTACGAGTAAAAACCATTTTTGTTTATACATACAAGATGGCGTAAGGCCATTGGTAACGATTGGACCCCAAAGGGCTTTAATGATTTGGAAATGAAAATGAAGAAATGAAATTAAATGACTATATCCACCCTGTGAAGAACATAGGTCAGTTTTTCCTGGAAGTCATCCCTTAACGGTAAAGGGGGACGAAAATTTATATTGGGAATCAATCATCTCTCAAGTAAGGAATATTAATACACATTTATCCCTATAGTTTCTATCCCATACTAAACAATCCCATATTCAATTATGAACATCTTATCTAAATCAGTACAGTAGATTCCGAGATTAAAGATATTGTTGTATATTCAAGGTCAGCAACTTCTACTTACATTATGTGAGAAAGCTTTAACAATGACATAGAAACAAATCTATACGCAATAAATTAATTATAATGCAATGTAACAGTCCCCATTCACATGAGACTACAGCATGTTTATTGACGTCCACTTTGATCTTCCGTAGGACGGCTTAATATTAGAAGGGACCAACTTATATAATATAATACATATTTAAAAATGTCTTTTTATTCTTTTTCGACGCTATGGTATAACTGCGACCATTATTAAGGTCTATTCTGATCGCAATTTAAAATTTTATGATTTGTAATTTCCAAAAAAGAATGAACTAATTTCTGAGCACTGAACCGATTTTAAGAAAACTTCCACTAGTAGAAAGCTGATTATTTTAATGCATAAGCGAGAAGAACACAAATTCCCATTACAAGATAAAAATTAAAAGTATTTTCAGCATGCGAGCAAACTCACGTAACTTTATTTTGTCTATAATGAATATAAATGATACATACCCCAAAATATCAGTATAACTAATGCATAAGACCATTCTAGACTCAGTCAATTGAATTTAATGGAGTTCTAAGTGTACAGTCTAACCACTAAAACGTCTCTTCACTTATGGAATAAGGTTGATTTTCGTGTGTTTGTTAAACTATTGTTAAACGTTGGTTTAGTTTGATAATAAACTCATTTGTCACGGAGAATGTAAAAGATTCGGTGCACTTTAATTGTTAATTTAACACAGTTTGTTGGTGTTAATTTTTTAATTGTTTTTGAGATTTGATTTGCAAAAATCGTGACTTCCATGCCTTTGGCAGTTTGACTCCCGCGTCGGGCAAAATTTGCGTAATATATAAAAAATCGTTAATTTTCCAATTTCGAAATAGAATTAGAATAGAAATAGACGGGAAAACTAAATCTATTTTAATAAGAATATCTTTTCCGAAATTTTTAAAAGACGGTAGGTATACTTTGATAATAATAAAGAAAAAGTACCTAATATACAATATTAATCATTTTTTTAACGGCAATGAGTCATAAATATCCTAGGCGGGGCTTAATATTCATCATACTTATAACCAAAAATGAATTTATTTAGTACAATCGTAATGAAACGTGACAAGTTACGAAGCAAGTCCATGCCACTTTTATTAAATCACATTTATTTGACGTGAGCGCTCGCAGCTAAATATGGCATCAGAGGGAGGTTATATTATTTGGAATAACACTTTAATTTACGAGAAAATAAGTTTTTGTTTGTTTAGATAACAGCTTTTTGTGTTGAGTGTCTTTTTGTATTTATTATTATTTAAATAAATATTAAATACGTTTCTGTTAGTACACACAGCGCCATATTGTTCCAAATTCAAATTCAAAATATTTGATTCAGCATGAAATTATTACAATTTTTTACCGAAAGTCATGAATCCGCTTACCTGAGAAGAACTGGCGAAAGTGTAAATAATTTCACCCCGCGGGACTTGAATCAGCAGCAAGTAGTGACCCTACTTATCAACCGACTTCCAAAAAGGAGGAGGTTCTCATATTTTACCTACATTTTAAGACAACATAATGTCAAATAAAAGTATAAATTAAGAACAGCTTTAATTTGTGTTTA
The DNA here is from genome assembly GCA_951802675.2 of Boloria euphrosyne. NCBI lineage: Eukaryota > Metazoa > Arthropoda > Insecta > Lepidoptera > Nymphalidae > Boloria > Boloria euphrosyne. Next base: position 1,802,504 of record OX637885.1, on the reverse strand, counting down.
CATTGATTAGCCTAAAGCTTTCAAAAAGTGTTTTTAATTTATACCCTAAGTAAAGATCTACCATATTCGAAGTCAAACAGGGAAAAAGCTCAACAAATGAAAGCCTCCAGCGGGACACGAACCCGCGACCGCTGGCGCAGAAAGTAGGGTCACTACCAACTGAGCCAAACGTGTCGTCAAAAAAAATTAATAAAAATGTCATGAAAAAGAATCAATTAATAAAAATTACACTTTCTTCTGCTTTAAATTGCCTTCCATTAATTCCTTCAAGAAGAAATTAAAACAGCACCTTCTTACTCAATCGTAAATTAAGATGCTTAATTATTACTGTTATTATATATTGTACCTATTATATATTATTACTTATTTAGAAGTATGTATATGGATGTATGTATATATGTATGTATGTATGTATGTATGTATGTATGTATGTATGTATCTATGTATGTATATATACGTATGTAAATATGTATTGTATGTTGTATGTATTGTATGATATTATATATTTTATATTACAATATTTAAGTATTGAATTATTTGGATTATCAGTTTTGTGCACAACATACCTGCTCTTTATTACACTATTTCTGATTAACAAAGGTTGGCTGGAAGAGATCTCTTCTAGAGATAAGTCCACCTTTGCATATAACAATTATAATGAAATGTCTGTATATCATTTTTAAGTGCAATAAAGAATATTATATAAAAACATTTGTAATTCAATCACATTAAGAAATACGTTCAAATTTTTTAAAATACTACCCTTCCAAAAAATTATAGGCAGCGTGACATTTCATTTATTATAGATCACCACTAAAAGCTCAACCGAACCCACAATTACGTCTCAATATATCAATTTTAATAACTTTTAACCCGTGCGTAGTAATAATTCTATCCAAAGCTATTAATATCGCCATATTTTCATGTGGATGACATATTTTTATTAGGGTATCTCCCATACTGAACGCTGGTACAAAAAAGTATATATGGATAATGTAATTTGTTAGTTTGTCTATGGATATGCGGCCTTGGGTGTTTTATAAGGGCGCACGTACCTTGTTTTTTTTTAAGTGTATACATACATAAATACATATGTTGGGACATTACTACACACAACACCATCTAGTTCTGTGGTAAGCTACGAAGCTTGTGTTACGGATACCAGATAGTTGATATACTACACCTGTATTACTTTTAAATACATAAACATTCTAAATATAAACACCCATGACTCGAAATTAACATTCGTTCCCAACATATGAATGCCCCAAGCGGGACTCGAACCCGCGACCACTGGCACAGTAAGAAGGGCCACTACAAACTGAGCCAAACGTATCGTTTTAATTTAAAAGGTCACTTCGTTGGTGTCCCAATGGTTTTTTCTAGTAATTTACATAATGTATGCATTTCACATGAACTCATGTGTTACGCGATGCTATCATGTATCAAGTAAATGATTGACTAATTTATTTATTTAAATCGATCGTAAATGTTTCCATAACTTTCATCTATACATATAAAATTTTGAATCGAATATGTCAAATAGGAATTATTAGCGATACCTACTCGTTGAATTGGACTCTGACCAAATGAAAGTCAAATCTATAGTTTTTAGAATTTTTGCTTCTCAGTCGGTCTGTGATCGCATCTAGTTTAAGATATAGATTCTTTCTTCTGTGGGGAAATATCTTTGAGAAATGTATATTAACCGTCAAAATATACGTAGAGACAAACCCCAGCAGAGCGAAGGTAATTCTAGCGTATTTAAGGATTAACTCAAAACTTTAAACTGAACCAGCGACTACCTTCCTCCGCCTCCTTACTTACTTATAACTAAGCATTTACTATCGTTTCATCTTAAAAGAGAAACAAACATACATACACCGATATCTGTAATAAAAATATACCAACTTTATAAAAAGAAGTATGTTCTATAGAACATTATATTCATGTCAAATTATTTCTTACATATTAAATATGATCATATAGTGATGGTACTAAGGGCCAATTAGTATAAAAACCTTAATTAACTATGTACGTGTAGTTCTTGTCGTAAATTTATCATAGAGACGTTTCATATTAATTCGAATAACTTCGATAGTTATTTTAGAAATGTAATAACTCATCTTTAATTTAAATGAAACCTTTGTGATAGCTATTTTTAAAGTTGAAGCATTTTAATTAGGGATTAGATAGGTATGTGATAATGAAGCTTTATAATACGTTTTACTGTAATCGATGAAGTACGTATATTAGTGTCGAGAAAAAACGAAAAAAGGTTTAAAAGTTTGTTTTATTCGTAATTTTTTTGAAACGACAGTTAAGAAATTTCAATTTGGTTTTCATATTATTGATGAATTTGTATCGTTCAGTACTTCTTTTATATAGCCTATTCACACTTTGACTTCAATTTATTTACCTATATGTCAAAATAATTTGCTTAAAATCTTTTCATCGGTCAATACCAAATAATTTTCCTGCTTTTATATTACTAGTATTCAGCCTTTTTATCGTTTCACTGCTGGGCACGGGCCTTCCTTAGATACTTTGGGATGAAAACGGCCTTAGCCTACCACGCTGGCCAAGTGCGGGTTGACGTATTGGACATGTCTTTCCAAAACTTGCTAGATTCTCTCAGACAAGCAGGTTTCCTTACGAAATTTTCCTTTACGGTAAGCAAGTGGCAATCGTGTTCGAAATAATTCACACATGAAAATATCAGAGGTGCGAAACCCGGATTTGAACCCGCATCACTCGTCTACCAGTGCCATGCTTTTATATGAAAATTCAGAATGCACAGTTTTAATTACATAGCCAATTAAAATCCTACACACTGGCTTCGTTCGCTTTTCCGTTAGATTTCGTAGTTGCGTATATACCAACGTATATTGCTACTTTGATGTCTGTGCGATGTAAATCAAGCTTAACACAGAGTAATCAAAACATTAAGTCCGGCTATCGATATCCCACTGTATGGGGTTCAGAACGGATAGTCTGCGGCGGACGCGCACGTTAACGCCAATCTAGCGTTATATTGATTTATTATGCCCTGGGATTTAAGATAGGGATGCTATTAATATAAAAAATACTTTTGTCTGCGATTTTGTCTATGATTATTATTGGGATGTGGGCTTAATAAAAGAACTGAACACTTTATACTTTATATATTTAATTAAATGAGCACTAGGAAGGAATCAAAAATACTCAATAGCGTTACGACCGTTAACTTACAACTTTTAAAGACAAGCAATGAAGGAGAGGGAGTAGCGGCGTCACACAGCTTATATAATACACTATCGTATTAGTCAAAACAGCAACTAATTGATTAAGATTAATTTTTGTATACTAAAAGAAGTCAAAATACCAACAATAATATATTATCACGTATTTTTAAGACCAAACGAACAGAAACTTACATACTTATTACTATCCTTTTGGAGAATTGATTTACCGATTTTCATTTACTTATAATTTATTTGATATAAACATATCAGTAGCTTAAAATTATTAATAAGTAAATTGAAGTGCTCAATCCATATGTTTTAGAAAACCACTTTGTCTCGGAAACGAATCCGATATCTAAGTGATAATTATTTAAATCTGTTAAATTGTGTAACCTTATGGTACTGACCATAAAAGTGTTACGGCAGCCCTAAACCAGAATTATGGTTAAAGGACAGGCTGTCCTTTTTTGTTTGATTTTTGCAACAGATTTATAGATGTCGGTTAGCAGTTTGATTGAAATGCATATAAAATTGCTGTTGGCAAAGTTTGCTTTCAATTTTTGTATGGAAAAGTTTTATAAGGTTTTCGCACGTACGGAGTACGTAGGTACTTAAGTTTCAGATAGTTAGTAAGTTTTGAGTTCAAAGTTATTTTATAAATTCCACTAGAAAAATAGTATTTCATACAAAAAAGAAAATATTGTAAGATGAAGATAGCAAATGAGCAAGAAAAGTCACGGGCACTAACTAAATGTACTTGCATATAGCAAAAAGAATTGTATACTATCATATTTAATATCATATAATATTAGTATGCAGTTCCGTTAGTATGAATTCTTCAGGGATTCTTTTTAATTTCATGAAAATCTGTCCTTTAGGTTTCTCGTGATGAGGTCACAGACAAACAATAATATCAAAAATATCAAGAATAATAACTGTTTTAAAAAGATTTATCAAGAAAAACTTTGTACAGGTTTGATTCAGAATTGTATTATATGATAGAATTTAATTATTTTTATCACCTATATAATCCCATAAAATAAACATAAGCAACTAACGCAATACGATTATGTATCGTTCGCCCTTGGCGTAAATCTAAATAACAGGAAAAATCTGATCGCGGATGATTTTGAAAGAATAGTATTTTAAAAATGAAATGTAACCACAAATTGGCCTTCAATTTGTAGGTAACAGAAGTCAGTGACCAAAACATTTACATCAAATCAGTACAATTCAAACCGCTTGTATACAATTTGAAAATTGATCTTCTTAAGAACCTATCCTTTATAATATCCGTGATTTTGCGCATAAATCAACGAAAAGCTTATTTTTCGGAAAATTTAAATAAAATAGTCAATACTATCGATACAGAGACCAAATCTATAGTTTTGATTTTTTTTTGCCAGGGAACGCCATACTACTGGACAGACTTTGGTGAAATTCGGTATAATGATAGCGGGTTATCCGGGTTAACATAATACAGAATACTTTTTACTGTGGGAAAACATTACATACCTTCAAGGCTCGATATAAGTAAAATAAATAAATATGTTAGGACATTATTACAACAGCGCCATCTTGTTCCGTGGTAAGCTACGAAGCTTGTGTTACGGATACCAGATAGTTGATATACTACACATATAAATTTTAAATACATACATATTATAAATATAAACACCCATGACTGGAGTACAAACATTCGTACTCAACAAATGAATGTCCCCTGCGGGACTCGAACCCGCGACCTTTGGTGCAGAAAGTAGGGTCACTACCAACTGTGCCAAACGTGTCGTCGATCTGATCATCTTATTTTATTGGTTTCAAATCTTGTTTTGAACTTTATATTAACACCATACTCAATAATATGGTAAAATGCCATTGAAATCATAGGTATACATTCTATTTTATACATACTACTCTACTTATATACTTAAGTTAATAAATAATATATAAGTATATAGAAATTACATGATCATATCTGTCTGTTGTTAGTGTTTGAAGTTAAATTAAAAATAGCATTATATGAGCGTTGGCGTTGCATCATTCCTTTAATTGGCCAATAAACCCATTAGCCGACCACTTCAAAAGTATTTTAATTACTCGCCTGCGAATAAACTATCAATGGTGGTTTATGAAATAGTGTACATGTTGGCACAGATTGTTTATGTTGATATATTAATAAACATAATTATTTTAATTAATCAGTACATCTATACTTATATTATGAAGAGGAAAGATTTTATATGTAACGAATTTATTTTATGTATTATTTTTGTATGTAACGAATAAACTCAAAAACTACTAGACTGATTTTAATGAAATTTGGTACACAAATAGTCTAGAGCCTGAGAAAGGAAATTGGCTACTTTTAAAGGCGAAAAAGAGCTGTAAGAGGTTGAAATAGGGGATGAAAGTTTGTATGGAAATAACGTCATTTTTAAAGCTAGAAGCTTGAAGCTTATTATTTAGGCATTTGATTAAATATAAATAAGTAAGACATTCAAAAATTTTCCTTTCCCTAGGTGTGAGTCACTAATTTTATATAATAAAATGTTGACAAGAATTACAGCATTATCAATTACGCAAATGTGATATGCGTAAAATTTAATTTAACTAATTAAACAGTCGTATTACAACGAGTATTGAACCCGTTATAAAGTATGCCGGAAAATATTTGCTTTGCTTAAACACACAACTTCAACTGGCATATAAAAAGATACGAACTGTAGTGGTGATATTTTCTTAGTATATAATATACATACATAATACGCTTAGGAGTGGCTTATTTACTAATTATTTAATCTATATTTTAAAGTATAGTTGTTGATTTTTTTTTAAATATATGCAGACGAACTAAATAGATATCGAGCTTTTGGTAAGCGTTTGATTTTTTGTACTAGTCATACAATATATTGTAAGTTGCTTATTTTAGTGTATTTCCGTTTTTCTCTTTATAAAAGTTTTAATTATATCTATTACTAGCAGTACCCGTGGCTTCGCTCGCGCTAAATCTATTATAAATAATTATAATTTGTATATGTATTTCAGGTATAATAGATTATGGTGTTACATAAAAGCCATTTATGTATCTTATCTCAGTGATACGTATACAAAATTTTAACGTCCATCAGGAAAGGTCTCGTAACCAAAAATAATAAAAAGTCTATGTACATTATCGAATTTATTGCAAAATAATTATTGAAATTAAATAAAGAAAAGGTTTTCTCAGCACCAAGCTCAACCAAATCGACTTATGCTCCCCGTCCTTTGATAGAGAACATTTAATGATGAATTTGATATATCTTATTTCTTGTATTAATAAGCTTCATAATTTAGCTTCTACTTTCTCCCAATTGAAAGAAACAGGACGAGAGTTTACGCTTTATATATGATTCACATACACATAAACTGATAGGGTAATATTTTATTAATAGGTTAAACGAATACTCGTAACGTACAATATAAAACTTAGACTTTTCATGCCAAAGTAAACGGAATAATAACTACCTGGCCAGCGCGTGTCAGTAACGCACCGGTCGCGTTACGAGGCACCGGGGAGCTTGTGAGGGCAGTTCCTCACCCTCGCTTCAACATTTTGGCATATGTTATAGGAGTAAGGAGGTTTTTGTAAAATTTTCACCTCAAGTGGTAGTGCCATGCTTGTTACCTTCGGGTAGCAGCCGAATGGGTCGGCACGCCCCGTATAGTACCACTCTCTCACAGGAGACCGGCGTGAAGTGGCAGCTATGCTGTCGCGTTTCGTCCGGTAAGTGAGAGTCCGGGAGGCCCACTACCTATCCCTCTTCCCGTCCTTCTCACACATCCTTCCCTCCCTCCCTTTCCTGAAAGGCCGGCAACGCATCTGCAAGCCCTGTGGTGTTGCAGATGTCCATGGGCGGAGGTGATCACTTACCATCAGGTGAGCCTCCTGCCCGTTTGCCCCCTTTGTCCCATAAAAAAAAAAAAAGACGACTCCACCTCCTCTCTTCTCTCTCCTAACTAATCTCATTTAAACAACTAGTGAATCAGTGAAATTTAATAAATAAATATGCTGAACATAATTACAACAGCGCCATCTAGCTCCGTGGTAAGCTACGAGGCTTGTGTTACGGGTACCAGAAGTTGATATATGTACTACACATAGCTATATAACTTTTAAATACATACAATATACATATTATATAACCAATAGATACAGTAGGAGACACATCTCGGTGAGCGGTGTTGGTTGCTCCATCTCAGATAACAATTTTTTTTGTTGGGACATTATTACAACAGCGCCATATAGTTCCGTGGTAAGCCACGTTACGTGCTTGTGTTACGGATACCAGATTGTTGATATTCTACATACAAATATATACATATTACTCGTATAAATATGGAGTGGAGCAACTTCGTGGTTCTTGGGTTTTAGGGGATAGTACTTTACTGGAACTTTTCGGTACTTTTCTGGCCGAAGAGCCCCACATCACAGCCTATATGTATGCAGTATATACACAAACATAAAAACATAAAAAAACACCTTGAATGTTTTGATAATTAGCCTATACTCTCATTATATTGTATAGAAAAGAAATTAAAAGAATATTGTATAGACAATTTAATACAAAAATAATAAAAATGCTAAAAGCCTATGATTTATACCGCATGCATCCACGTCGAAATAAAACGTTCACAACATTAAACTTGAAAATTCGTGCACACCTGCCGGCCCCGCGTGTGCCGACTGGCCGGTTTTAGGTAAACATAGAATAGCTTATATATTCGTTTTTACATTATCTAGTATTTGTATTACTAAATCTGCGAAATGTGTATTATTTCATAAATCATCTACAGATAACAATATTGGAATATTTTTTTAGTGATAGAATTACAGTTTTTACTGAATACAAAATTACATTACTAATAAAAAAATATTTGTCTGTCGTTCTGTGTATGCTTTGTCCGGCTAATCTCCGGAATTACTGGACCAAGTCCGACGTAACTTTCACTTCACTTTAGTAAATAGCTGATTTCATAAAAAGTAACTTTTAATTTAGAAAAATAATAAGGAATATAATTCCACTATACAATAGAATAATTCCACGTAAAAAGTAAAAAACTAAAACCATTAATTTTGTGAACAACGTACGTACGCCCTGAGCGAAGTGAGTATTAGTCGCTAGTATTATTAATATACTTAAATGAGAAAGTTTGTATCTGTGTGTGTTTATCATCATCACTAAAATGGCTGCACAAATTTGAATAAACACATAATATTAAAAAGTAGTAGATACAGTAAGTAGGTCTACATTATATAATAAAACTTATAACAATTCTTGTAGAAATCGAACCCACGATATCTCCTACCAGTATACCATCTTATACCATATTATTTTCATAATCTGAAGGGGGACGCAATCTGAAGAAAACCCGTGCGATTAATAGTCCTTAGAGGGGAAGATACTAAATTAATATCTAATTTTAAGGGTTGAGCAACCCCAATCTTCATTAAACGTTCTCAGCGTTGATACTTACATACTTCTATGAAATATTTAATCATAGAAATGAATACTAACGATCGCCCTGGCTTTGTCAGGTTTTTTTTGATTTGACACTGTTTTGGTTTATTCTGTATGTAAATGTAAATACATGCCCGGAAAATAAATTCATTCAATTTGTAATACATTGTTTGAAAAATTCTTAAAAATATAATATAAGACCTACACATTTCCTCAATAACTCGGTAAATATTTTCCCGAACTTCTTTATAAAGTAGAAAAGTATATCGCGATTGGTTTATTGAAAGGCATACATTGAAATGAATTCACTGAATTTATTAGAAAATTTCGAATCGAGCTTTTAAAGTTTGCAAATTTATTTATACGACTCCTTTATATTGCAGTCAATACCAAATGAGATGTTGAATACAGAACTTCGTCCTTTTGTAAACAAGGCATTAAAATATAATATTTTAATATGAAATAAGCATGCGTAGGCCTCGTATGATGTAAAGAGGAAAACAACCAAGTTGTAAAAATATTGTGGAACTTTTGGATATTTATTGATATGTATTATATAAGTTATTACCTACGACTTTGCTCGTAAAAAAGAAGTGGTCTTAGTACTTATCCAAGGCTAAATATCTCTAATACAAATTTAAATACAGTACAAGGATTTTTTTATTTAAAAAAAAAAGTATAAGGTATGAATTGTAACAAAAAGTTATGGTAGCCCTACTGGTTATGATGTATGATTGGAATTTTCTAAGCTGTTCATCTTAACTTGTAATTCAACCCTTATTAACGTCCCACTGCTGGGCTTGGGCCTCCCTTCAATACCCCTCCCTCCTCCCTTCAATCAGGCCATAGTCCACCGCGCTGACCTAGTGCATCTTAACTTAGGTAAAAAATTACGTAGTTAAAATTGAACATTAAAATCGTAAATGTCACAAGCAACGGCTTTTGAAATCGTGACAAAAATGTGACAGATGAAGATGTAAGGTAGAGTAGAATAAAATTAATATGACCGAAGAGAATATTCACAAATGAAATCGAAGCTATCAATTCTAGTAGAGTAATTTAAAAAAATATTGCGAACCAAAGTTATTTATTTAAAATCTGAAAACATAAAGTTACTTCAGTGCATTAATAAGCCATTGCATTTGCATTTCAAAAGGACGTGAACAAAATCAGTTTTTACGAAAATTTATATGAAAACGTGTGCTTTTAAATAATAATAACGTGTGTCGTAGATTTTTAAGAGAATATTGGATATTGTTCACTGTACTGGTTTCGAAGTGTAATATTCTTAATCAATAGTGAAAGAATGCGTAAAAGTTAACAAAAACCATAAAAAAGAGCAACGTACTGTTACTTGTTTTGTTGCATTTAAATAATAATATATGTTAGGACAATATGTTAGGACATTATTACAACAGCGCCATCTAGTTCCGCAGTAAGCTACGTAACGTGCTTGTGTTGCGGATACCAGATAGTTGATATACTACACATATAATTTTTAAATACATACATATTATAAATATAAACAACCATGACTGGAGTACAAACATTCGTGATTAGCAAATGAATGCCCCCAGCGGGACTCGAACCCGCGACCGCTGGCGCAGAAAGTAGGGTCACTACCAACTGAGCCAAACGAGTCGTCGAAAAAAATAAAAAAAGGTTTTTTTTGTTACTTCTTTTGGCTAACTTTACGTTAAAATGGTAGCGTAGAAGTTTAATATAAATATTTTTTGAATTCCAATGTTTTGTACTGCCTCATTTTAAAATATATGATATGAATATTTTTTCAATAATGTCACTTTTTATTAAAATCTTCTTTTACTAGTATCTTCAAGCAACTCACCATTGCATCGCTAGGGTTGAGTTCGTTCCTAAGAACATTTTAACGGTTAGTATAGATTTCTTAGAAATGAGATGAACCGAACCAAATAACCTTAACCATACCCTTTTCTAAAAATATTGAATGTAGAGAATCGACTAAGAATTTCATTGTATTTATTGATTTATTCTTCCAGGCAATCAAATATTAGTAAATAATTATTATAATTGAGGTCTCATTGAACAAGCACTCTATTCCTCACTTACTTCATGTTTTAAGTAATTATAAAGGTTAAAAAACGCCACCATATGAAGTTTTTACCTGAAACAAAATAAAAATAATATTAATTTCAAGCAAACTCTTATCAAACAACCATTCTTTGTATTATTTTTATGTATATTTTATAAAAAATAACACACTACATTTCTTAGGGGAGGTCGAAATATTTTTAGCTTATTTTATACTGAAGTATAAGAAGTAACAAAAATAAACTACAACAATATGTTATCAGTTTTGATGGAGAAACACAAATATTAAATAGTAAGAACTTAACTAGTATTTTTAATTATGTACGAGTAATTTAGAAAAACTATAACTATGGTAAATATGGAAGTATGGATATAAAAAAATCAATACTGTTCATTATCCTACCCTAGTCCGTTCGATAGTCAAAAACCCTAAAACGGCTGGACCGATTTAAATAATTCTTTTTTATTTTGTTGGGTATGCCAGAGGTTTAAGAAATTTTAAAAAAAATTGTCTATCTATTCCATACTAACTGTAAAAACGTTGTACATATGTAAATTCCCAAAGGTTGACGGAGACAACACGTTTGGCTCAGTTGGTAATGACCCTTCTTTCTGCGCCAGCGGTCGCGGGTTCGAGTCCCGCTGGGGGCATTCATTTGCTAATCACGAATGTTTGTACTCCAGTCATGGGTGTTTATATTTATAATATGTATGTATTTAAAATGTATATATGTAGTATATCAACTATCTGGTATCCGCAACACAAGCACGTTACGTAGCTTACCGCGGAACTAGATGGCGCTGTTGTAATAATGTAAAAAAAATTTTATACGTCCCTCTGAAACGGCACACAAAGACCTGGACACGTACTCGTAGGTTACGGAACTACTAATAAAATTTGTCAAAAGGTGAAGCCTGCATTCATAGCAAAATTTGTGAGAATATGTATATAATATACTATGTACATACGTTTGTTACTCTTTTCACCCAATAACTACTGAAGTAACTTTAATTAATTAAGCTACGAGTATATAATATAGCTTACATCAAAGCAACACAAAGGTTACCGAGCCGTGTGAAAACAATATTATAAAAAAGGTAATTTCGGTATATTATAAAAAAGGTAACTAGGGACGTATATATGGGTATGTATAAATCATAGATTTGTACTTGACAAATAACTAAAGTGTAGGGAATAGCTTTTAAAAAATTGATAAACGATTCCGCGGCGCTCCCGTCGACGGGGCGGTTCTTATCGACTAAGCTTCCATCCCTTGCCGTCAATCAGGAGTTAGGACCCCCTCGAGCGAATGACAGCTAACTTTAAAAGTGCAAATGTAAGGTGTGTTTAGGTGTTACATTTCATGAAGGGTTCCATTTTTTTTATAATTACAGGGTTCAATATATGAAAGGTACATAATAAATATTAAGTTTTGACGAGAATTATAAAAATAATATCAAAAGTCCAAAAATATTTTTTTTATTAATGTTTTATTTTTATATATTTTGATTAAATTTAATCAAAGAGAAATGATTTAAGTAAGTTCATGACTTTCTAACATGTGCAATATTAATAAAAAAAGTCATTGTAATACCCTATGCATATATGTACCTACTTACTTACTTTGTATTGTTATTAATCCAAAACAAATATGTAAAGGTTTTTTGTTCATAATTCTTTAGATATGTCAAAAAACTTTTTTTCGTATTTTTTTAACGCAAATATTCGCGTTTACTTAATAAATTATTAAGAGCTTGCTTCATAGAAAAACACAAGATGGTTAAATATAAACATCATAACCGTTATTTCAGACGTAGATAGGTAACAATCATAGGTATAGTGATGGAATCGCTCTATAGACTCTAATAAAAAAAAGAAATATTCCGTTCATTTTTCCGGCGTGCATGAGGTTTTTGACAGGTCGGTTTTATCGAAGCCGATATTAGTCGACAAATATTTAAAGTGAGAGCGCACTATGCACGAGATAGTAAATAATAAATAGGCAGTATTGTATGGCTGGGCACGCTATGCTAACATTTTTATAATTCGTCAATTTACAATGCTAATAAGTAATAGAACAATTTTTTTTTTATGAATAAAGTGTAAATGAAAAGTTAAAAAAATGTTTTTTTTACAACTACAAAGTAAAAACATATTGAAATTATAATAGATACTTATTTTCATAACTAGAAGGGTATTCTAGAAAATATGAGATGCATAATATGAAAATTGCAAGGATCTGCTTCCCTGAGCTGCTATCATAGACCATCTTCCATATTATTATTTTACTTATACTATCTTTAATGTCGTTATCACCTAAATTTTATTAAAGTTTACTACTAGTAGTAGTATCTCTTTATGTTTTCTTTTCGATGTACAATTGAATTTGTGTTTAGTAAGTACTTAGTTGGTGGTGTAATAAAATAAAAATATGTGTATAATATACTTAGCCATGGACAAAATAAAATACTACGGGGATCAGGCCTCATTCCACCAAACCGCATCTCGTGGGATTAATTATCGTGACTGTAGCTACATTTATAACGATCGTTATCTAAGAAAATAAAAAGTAAATATTTTCTTAGAAAGAGAAAGCTAAACAGAAGTAAAATATGTATTTTCGTAAGGCGTCGGACCGTGCTAATTCGTGCGCGGCGAGATCAAAGCTACTGAATTACGTGCGTATGCGCATCGTGACGCTCCAGTTGCTATTTGATTGAGGTTTAAGTTAGAATAATGCTATTTTAGTTTTCTTTAAAGTAATATTTTTCTCGATTAGAAACTTGTTTATAATTACAATGTTATTCTTAAATAATAGACATCATTTTTACAACTTTATAACATTTTAACTAGTATCTAAATATTCATTACCTCTTGTCTTTCGATAAAGCAAAACATCGTAAGAAAACCTGCATGTCTAAAAGAACAATTTTTTGAAAAACGTGTAGTCTGCCAACCCTCACTCGACCATCATACTTCATAATGGACTATAGCATGTTCCTACTCGTATTGAAGGAGGTCCGTCCCCAGCATTGGGTCGTACACACGTAAAACCAAATTCAATATTTAATATTTTTATTTTTCTGACCTCCTACTTGGACCACACAGACAATTTCGTTAGCAAGTGTCTAACACCGATGTCGCAACTTTAAGCCGAGGTTTCGGCATTTAAACCCGTCACTCTTCACTGTCATATTGTGACATCTTTTATCTACATTTTCATTAACATCTTATTTTTACAGATATAGAGTATAGAGAGTACTTTTTAAGACAGTTATTTCTTTTAGCGTAGTTTAATTAATGAAAATGTACGATTCAACAGCAATTTGTTAAACTTTTGTTTCACATGATATAGGTATTTTTAAATAATTATAGGAAAACTTAAACATTCCTAATATGATAGAGTCTAAATGAAAAATCAAATAGTACAAAAAATTAACTTAAAAACTATCAAAGTAAACTCTACCAAAAAACTTACCTATCTCAAGAATTCCGTACTTACGAAAACTAACTTCAGTGCAAAGTAACCTCATTAAGTTGAATTGCCTTAGGGGACAACTAATGAATAATTAACTATATAATGTAAGGTTTTAATGCGCCCTTGGGACGGTCAAAAATAACTTTACAGTCCCCCGGTGTTTCCGTTTAATTTAATGATGGCGTGTCAACTCTGTTTGCTGTTCCAAGTTATATCATTGATTTAATTTTCTTGAAACTTTACTTGAAAGTTTATAGCTTTATTTATCTTAGACTAGTGCTTTGCCCTCATTCTGTTTCTTATTTAATTCACAATTATTATTAATGTAGATTTTTAACAGATATTTATATCTTATCGTCATTGTAAACTCTTTTTAGTGGGTAAAGTTGTATTAAAATCAGTACTGCACTTTCTGAGATAGTGAGATTTAGTTTGTTACAAGTACCGAGATTAACATTTGTTTGGTCCATAGAAATATTCTCCATACAAGAATCGAACCCATTACCAAACCATTCACATCCTAGAGAGAGATAAATACATCATCTCTGTGTCACATCGTTCTTATTATACACAAAGTTAATATTTACTATATAATGACCCCTAATTATAATTAAAGTCATTATAATGTTACAAACAAGGAAATTTACGCATATCTGTTTACTCGTAATTAACATCAAAAGTAGGTACATTCGAGTACATAAGTACATGTGTATAATTAATTATGTAGTAATAGGGTCGAGATTGTTATTTGTATATAATAATTCTTAACAAATATACTTTAACTATATAAAAAATTGTTATAACTTGTCTTATAAAACTTGATAAAAAAAGCCATTGAAAAACGATTAGGTGATGAAATTATGAAAAACGATTAAAAAAGATTAGGTACTGCAGTATTTTTTTCTATTTATAAGTTATAGTTTTTTTATTTACTCAAATATCATAATTGCGAGTACACAAGTGTGAGTGGGTTCGATAATTCGTTACGATAAAACGACTTGACAGATTTCGATGAAATTTAGTACACAGACAAGGTATGATATGGAGTAAAATATAAGCTTCTATTATAAGCTACTTTAATTAAATGCTGAAAAAATCGAACGTGTTATCTTCTTACGAAACCTAAACACAACATACCACAGAGTTCAACAAAACTTATCATGTACGAGTATTGGTAATGCTATTGATATAATTAAACAGGAGACAATGAACTTTGTATAATATATTTGAACGATAGCGTTACGTATCTTTATTAAATACGGATGTCAAGTGTCATTTGGTGACTTGAGGCACTAAATTTAGAAGTCGTTCGTTCATTTATAGTTTGCTACATTCTTGCTTCTTGCAATAATGTAAAGGCAATAAATTGGTTCCTAAATTTCCTTTTGCCGATCCGCTTTGCCCGGCCTTTTTAAGTTTGATACCAGAAGTTGATATCGTATAGGCATACTTACATAGCAATCCTTGTATCCCTCTGTTGCTCCATTTAATACGAGAGACTTCATAATTTTTAACATTTCACGTTTGATTATTTTCAAACAATACTTGCAGTTCATTATTGTAATACGCCTAAGTTATTCAAACTTATTATTTTTAAAACCGATAACAACGTGTATATTATGTACTCTTAGTACCTACCTAATTTAACAAAAATGCTGATCCTTAAAAATAAAATAATAAATGTAAATTAAACTATAATTTAACCATACATCTATAATTATGAAAATTGCTCCACACTCAACGACCCCTACTAGAGTAAGGTCTTCGTTTTAAGGGTCAGGAAGCGCACCCCTAAAACAAAACTTTTATCCTAAACACATCTGACCTTAAAAACACAATTAAAGACTTTGTAGGGGTCATACCTAAAACCCCAACACAATGGCAACTGTTCCCACTCCACTACGTCAGAGTCTACAAAAATACATAATATTATCAAACAAAATCGTAACGTTACACGACACCTCACATCCGAGGTTAATCACAATTATACCTTTGTTTTATTTGTTTACACAACACAATGGGTCAACGCTTTAATTATAAGCAACACGATCGGGGCAGCGCTTAGCCACTGTACACTGAAGGCAGCCCTCGATTTGTTTAAGGCGACGAGGCATATTGTTTGACGTTTAGACTTTAGGTTTTGTCAACTCAATGTATTGAGGTATTTAAGCTACCATTCAAATAATATAAGTAAAGATAATATAATTCTACTAACAATTTAGTTTATAAAAAAATACGTGTTATTGAAAGAAAATACGTCTTTAGGTCAAAATAAAGTCATTTTTGAGTTATCTAGTGAGACCTATCGATTGTAGCAACGCAATTTGTCCAAAAACCTCAATAATTTGCGTAATTTTTCTTCGAATGAATATTTTTTCATATTGAACGATTACGATATTTATTTCTTGCCTAATAAAATATATATTTTATGTAATAATATCATCTCTTAATGCATTTGAAATAACAGACAGCGCCAAATGCAAAAGCTAGTTTGTAGAACCGCATAAGCAAAGGCAAATCCGTCTATTTCTAGACAAGGAAACATTGACTCAAGTCTCGTGCAGTGAGTGACTCGATTTAGATAAAACAAGACTATCTGCGAATAACACTCGTTATTACCATTTGACAAACCCTTTTGAACCTTACATGTATAGACTTAAAACAGTTTATAGGTTGTTGAATAAGAGAGATTAAGAAAATCAGGCCCTCTTAAAATTCTTCAGGCGATCAGCGTTTTATTTCGTCCGTAATGCGTTTTAATGTTTCATATACTCGTATAATAGATCTCTTTGATACATCAAATTTCAAAATAATGTGTTTAGCTCTCGCTGGGTTGTCACAGAACAGGTGAATTACCCACCATTCCTGTTTATATTATGTAATGCATAATGGGTAGCCATTGGGTTTACAAGACGGAGATGATTTAAGTAACTTCAAACTTGTTCTACGGCAAATTTTTCCGTTTCCCTAAAGCATATGTAAGTTAGAGGATATATTTTGAAATTACTTAGAATCGACTGAGCTAGCCACTACTAGAATAATTTTACAATAGAAAAATATAGCGTAGCTTTCTTTTAACGTCACAAACTTAAAACACAAAAGTATAAAAGGTTAACGCGCCGGACAGTCTTGCAAATGCATTTGTCTTGTTCGCTACATCCGACCACTGCGACCCGTCTGCGTCGGAACTTTGTAGACTGTAAATTAGTGCTAAACTTCCTAACATATTATTTTGGGTTATTAACTGAAATAAACTTCGTAATGTGGTATAATACGAACTAATTTGAATGCCTCTGTAATACTAAAATAGGTTTGAA
The DNA here is from genome assembly GCA_951802675.2 of Boloria euphrosyne. Taxonomy (NCBI): domain Eukaryota; kingdom Metazoa; phylum Arthropoda; class Insecta; order Lepidoptera; family Nymphalidae; genus Boloria; species Boloria euphrosyne. The sequence continues at coordinate 1,784,913 of OX637885.1, read as the reverse complement.
TCTGTTCATTAAATGTTATTTTGGAAAACCTTATACAAATTGCCATTATTAGAATAACAGATGCCAAATCTATAGCTTTTAGAATTCCTATCTGTCTGTATGTGAACGTATTACGAGGAAACTTCTGGAAAACTTTTGATGACATGAGTGTAAGTAAAGATGTTTGTTATATACCAGGCTGAAACGACTGAACGGATTTTGAGTAAATATAATATATAAATAGATTATAAATAATAATATTAAATACAAAAGGCCTATCTAGTCGTGTCGACATTTCAATATTATAACGAGTGAAGGTATAGTGAGTGCACTTGCGTTTGTCATGCACTTTATGCATTGTGATATATCTCGTATAGATGAATAGCCTAGATATGACGACGAAATTCGGTCAAGAGGACATTATTATAGTTACACCGGATAAGATAGATAAATTATCGCGTGAAATGCCAAATATCTATTGTCTCGATATTGGTTTGCGCAGAACTTAGTGATGGCCTTATCTACCTCGACACCTAAATTATGTACATACATACGAGTACATAATATTATGTATATGTGCAATGTAAATATATAATACATATATGATCTGAAAATTGGTTGAATTTGAGTGTGATTCGATTTGTGTGTCTTTCTGAAACGCAGAAACAGATGGGAAAATTGACAAATACTCATTTCCCGTTACTTTTTCGATGATAGGCACCTTTAAAGTTAAAAGAGATATAAAAAGTGAAAACATAATTACATGTAGTGCTAAAAATAGTACAACACGTATCGTATAAATGAGGCCCTAATTTAAATTCACTGAAGAAAAATATTATTTTATAACATAGGTAAGTAGGCGGTTTAAACTAAACTATAATACATATTCGTATGTAAAAGGTTAGACAATGCATCTCATCTAGATATACCTACTATAGGTCGTAGATTGAGCACTATCTTAAAAGGGCATTAGTCTTGTTGAGCACAATCCGACTGTCAGAACTTCGTAGACTATAAATTAGTCTACAACTTTGCTTACAAAATTAATATTTGAAATGGTTTGGAACCTTATAGGATTAAGGTACGTTGTCTTCTTGTATGGCAACATTGTAAGAATTTATGTATCGTATCATATCATCTAATGGAGTTATCTTATACTATTAAATATAACATTTAAGACAAAAGTAGGGGTGATGAAGTCATATTTTTTTCAAAATTGATTCATACGTTAGTTAACTTAAATTTAGTGTCGCAACACTACACACAAATCATTCTCTTCATTCATCTCTCTCTCTCTTTATTATGAATCCAGGGCGCACACTTCATCTCTTGCCTCTTGAGAAAATAATAAAAAAATAAAAAATAAAGAGTTTTCTATCTATATTGTCTTTAATAGACGACCCTTTAAAAGTACAACCTCTTAGGAGTATCCCTGGCCAGGTATCATCATTATCAACAGACATAATAAGGACAATAATTAAATTTCGCATTTATAATATACTGGCAACTTACTATCAATTTGCTTTATTGCGTTTACGATTACACATTTGTATTTACCGCCGCACTCATAGTCACAATGAACCATTAAGTCGAGAATCTCCATACTAAAGAACGACTTAAAGGTTCTTTAAGTGACTATGGGTGCGGGCGTTAGAGTATTATTGTTCAGTTCACGATTAATTATTATAATTTTTATATAATAGATATCACCTCTATAGTAGTCATAAAATCATCCTCTACTATAGTACACATTTGTTTACTTTTCATCCAAATCGGTCCAGTCGTTTTAGTAAGGCAACAAACAAACCCGTACAAACTTTCGCATTTACTGTATGAATAGTAGTCCGACTATTTGTATAGGACGACGAAACGACGGACACACAGGCGGACAATTCAAAACCGTTGGAGCAGATTTTATTATATTTACATTTACCGAACAGAATGTAAGCAGTAAATCGGAGAAAAAGATAAATGGAGACATTTAGTAACCCGATCTTTTAGGAAATGAGGTGAGCGCACCAAATGTTGGCTATGTAGCATTTCCGCTCGATCGCCGTCGATGTACGGCTTGGGCTGACAGCGTGAGATAACAATGTTTTTATTTATTGTTTTGATATCATCAATAATAATTTAAAATTATTTTTAAGTACAAAAACAATACTGTTCTGAATAATCGAATGTAATGCAAAATTGATTTAACAATAATCATTTCGATAATACTTTCTTAGCTCATACAAATATTCCAGATTTTAGATAATTTCGGTTGATCTTTTCAGAACTATAACAAAAAAGAGTCTGTAACAAATATATAAAAACCTTTTGGACATCTTAAATCTTGAGTTACTCCCGTGACCATGATTGCAGTAAAGTATGCGTAAAGTCGGGACATAAAAACTAAAAAAAAATCGCGAAAGAATGCGAAAAGATAGTTTTAATTTTATTTGCGAAAATTCAAGGCGGTCTCACGGAATCTATATGATACCAAGTTTTATTTCTTTTTTAGTTATAGGTACTTATTACTACAAAACATATTTAATATTTATTTACAAGTCCGCTTTACCTATATAATTTTCAAAACTGAGTTATTTTTTGTAAGTTATCCGATGTTAAAGTCCATAGAAAATGTTATACAAAACGAGTAGCACTATTCAAATTTTAGGAAGTATCCGAATCCCTCTAAGGGTGGAATAGAGGCAACACTATAAAGTATTTCCGCTCGATCGACGTCTCTATCGTCCGGCGCAGGCGACTGACGGTGTAAGATAACGTTGATTTTTCACGCTAAAGTAGTATATATAATACGATCAAAAGTAAAGAAGAATTTTTTTTTAAGTCTCGTAAAAAATATTGTTTACAATATTAAATTAGATACGTAAACATTTTAATTTTAACTTTATTCAATATTAGCATTTCTAGCGACTCCGCACTTGACCTTAGCGACCGGAAACCAAATTCTTAGATTTTACATGTAATTCTACCGTGTGATGTTATATAGCCTATAGCCTTCATCGATAATTGAGCTATCAACACTAAAATAATTTTCTTTTATTATATATATAAATAAATATAAATAAATAAATATGTTGGGACATTATTACAACAGCGCCATCTAGTTCCGCAGTAAGCTACGTAACGTGCTTGTGTTGCGGATACCAGATAGTTGATATACAACACATATAAATTTTAAATACATACATATTATAACTATAGACACCCATGACTGGAGTACTTGAAGCATTCGTGATTATCAAATGAATGCCCCCAGCGGGACTCGAACCCGCGACCGCTGGCGCAGAAAGTAGGGTCACTACCAACTGAGCCAAACGAGTCGTCAAAAAATATAACATATTTAATATAAATTTTTGCCTATATATATGTAAATCACACAGTATTTAATCATAAAAAATCATGTTTCGGAATCCGTTGAAACATTCTCGACCCAAAAAGGTTAACAATTAGACACAATTTATGAAGGAAATTTCTATAGGAACAATAGGGGATGCTCAACGGCATTCGGCGAAACTCCATTTTTGTTTTGCCTTTGGTCACGGCTTAAAAGGCATTTGAGCTACAATAGCGTTGTCATTTCCCCAGTGTGAAGTTTGCGGTCAACTTGAAAATACAAACATTAAATTTTTTGGGCTTGGTGTGAAATTCTTATATAAAGCACAGAGAATACGAAATAATTATTTAATGCATATATTGAATACTTTAAAAAATGTACGAAATTAAAAAAAACTGTGTAAAAACCAAACTAAAAAGGAGAAAAAGTTAACAAAATAACATAGTATTATTATATATTTACACGCTACTATAAAACATATAGCTACATAAGCTTTCGCTGTAAGCTTTTAGGTCGCTGTGCGTACTTTTAGGTCGAAAATGTGCAGTGTTGATGGACGCAGTGCAATTTTAACATTTTTCATGTTTCATGATGATAATGAAACTAACTTAACAAATTCTTCTTCATAAAGTTTCCTTGTAACCTTCGTATTTATTATTTATTTAATTTTATAAGAGTTAGCTCCAAAACAAGTAACGGATCATTTGAGTAAATGTCCTTTCTAGATCTAAGAGCAGTTTACTTTTATCAACCGTAATCCGTATCCATAGGCAAGTTAGGTCCGTATGTGGGGCACATTTGCATGACATAGCCTCGGACTTCTAATACAATAACATCGACTGCTCTACATAATGTGTGTATACATTAGCATTACAAAGCTAGCTTTCATATTAACTAAACAGCTAGAAACAGTAAAGTTTATGTATAAGTAAATAATTAAGTTCAAAGGCATTGTGTGGTGATATATAAGGTAATTAGCTATCGTTATATCAAATTTAGCAGTGGTAGCCCAGCGGTAACGCGCTCGCTTGTATAACCGAGTGATGCGGGTTCAAATCCGGGTCTCGCACTCTGATATTTTGATGTGCGAATCATTTCTATCATGATTACCACTTGTCTTACGTGGTCTGAGAAAACCTAGCAAGTTTTCGAAAGACATGTGAAGTCCGCCAACATGCATTAGGCCAGCACGGTGAACTATGACCTGATACCCCTCGTACTGAGGGAGGCCCGTACCCAGCAGTGGGACGCTAAAAAGGGCTGATGACATATCAAATTTCATCAAAACCTGTCAAGGCGGTTTTTTGTGATGCGATCACAGACACAGATAGATTCTAGATAGACAAAAAGACAAAATTATGGGTTCGGCCTTAGTATTGATTATAATGAATATTTCAAGGAGATTTTCCAAAATGTCTTCGTTTCGACTCTGTTAGAAATTTATTTTATATAATGGGTAAATTGTCATTCGTATAATATTTCAAAGCATTGTTGTTTGGCTTCATGTAAAGTTCTGATATATTCTATTGTATTCCTAATGTGGCATATTCAGAGTCACTTAATGAACCATTAAGCCGTTCTTTAGTATGGAGATTCTCGACTTAAAGGTTCATTAGGTGACTATGAGTGCGGCGGTTAGTTAGTGCCCTTAGTAAATTAATTTTATTGTCTGTTTAAAAAGGGCTATTTCCGTATACTCTAACGGTAAAAGCTATATGGAGATAGACCCCATGCTTTACACCTTAATATCTAGTGTGTTCCATCAACTTGTCTTACGATAACCGGGTGTTACAATCACATAAACAATTGAGTTTTAAATAACTTTACTACTTTATAACTTAAGTAAGATTAAACGCTTTAATACTATTGTAATAAGGTTCAAGGTTGCAGATTCGGATATTTTTTTTATTTTTAGTGATATTAAGTTTTTTTTATGAACTAAAGAGGGCTTTAAAAATATTATGTTAAGGGTTGTTTTCGTTTAAATAAAGGTACAGGTTCAAATAATTGTCTTTATGTGGCAACATAATTTAAGTGAATTCGTTGACGCTTCTAAGATCATTTCGTGTTTGAGCGTCTATTTCTGGAACAGTGGCTATCAAATTCAGCTTAGCACCCTAAAATGGAAAGGCGAAAGTTAGCTTTAAATTATTATTGAGTTGCGCTCGTTTGCGATATAACTACAAACTTTCCGTTTAAATAAATGTTTATTTAATACTAGGATTTGCTTCCGGCTTCGTTCGAGTAGTATATGAGCAAGGGTCAAAAATCAAAAATAATCAACCTATGTCAATCTTAAGGATGCATCTATCTATATCTTTGGCAAATTTTATCGAAATTTGTAAAGCGGTTAAAGCGTGTAAAAGTACGCACAGTGCACACATTAGAGATACATACTTTCAGATTTATAATAGGTAATATTATGTTGCTTTGCTCTTCATTTTTTATTGTATGGCCTTTTTAATAGTCAACTATAAAATACACAATATTTTGAAAAATTGTATTTCCAAAGATTATGGTGATTAAGAAACAAAATATCTTGGCATTCGGCTTTTTAATATAAGTATTCAGTATACTTAATAAAAATGTAATAAAAAGACGGATTGTAAGACCATCGTCCTAAATAGTTAACAAGTGAAGGCTTAAATAGAGAGCACACAAAACTTAACATAAAAGCAAGTAATAGATATTTCCTATAAGTAAAAATTATAAATACGTGTAAATAAAGCCTTTCCTAATATTTTCATATAAATCGTTGCTAAAATATTAATTTGAATGTGCAGCTTGACCTCCTTTATACAGCCGCAGATTAAAGTATCGACGTAATGATTCTGCAGAGAAATAGTTTATTAATCGAATATTTATATTGTATTTTTTATTCTGTGGCACATTTGTTGCAAAAAGCTTTTACAGAACGTGACTCAAGTAAGGTATAAATTGAAGTAAAAATAAAGTTCAAGGCGATTGAACTTGAAGTATTTTGTTTGAACCATTAGATTTAAGTGTAGTCGTTGACGCTTCATTAAAGCAGACCATTTGTAACAATGTTTACTTTATAGTTATACCGCTATGGTTTTTAACGTCTATTTTTGGTTATAAGGAGAGTGTGGTTAAGCATTTGTTGTTTTTAAGCAATGTTCAATTTTATTTAGGTTATTATCTTTTTAATAACTTCTTAAGGTGCTTCTAAACTTAAATGATTTTATAAAGTAGAATTAATTTTTTTTTTGTACCTAATGAAAACTTTCGAGGATAAAACCTATTTATTTCTATAGAAATAAGGAAAATTGAAATTGTATTGAGTATCTTCTCATTTGAAGTTGAACGCTTTAAGCTCTGTATATGCTTAAAATTTAAATAGTGTGTTGGAAGAAGATTTGAATCTATATATTATACACGTCATGTAACTTGTTTTTCGTATATCATTACATACTAGCGACTCGTCCTCGCTTCGCTCGGGCTCGTCCTTAGTTTTAGCGCGAGCGAAGCCGCGGGTTCCGCTAGTAAGTGTATACAAAAACTTGACAAATTATATACTAAAAGCTTCCACGAGAACCATTCTATCCATTGGTGAAAACAGCATGATAGTCGGTGCAGTAGTTTTTGAGTTTATCGCGAACAGATAGACAGACGCGGCGGAGCACTTTGTTTTATAATATGTAGCGATATTTACCTATTTGTTATTTTAGACTGATATTTAATTCTAAACATAGCTGATATACCTTTCGTTATTTCTAAACTTATTTCTATGAAGTTTTATGACACATATACCATGTGAAGAATTTCATCTATAACTCTGAGGTATGCTTTCATCTCCCACATTAGATCGCCTTTGATATACAATACCACCACTAAACCACGTTATCTCGATAACTTTACATCAAAAGGTGGCATTGATGTTTACAATAAATTTGATACCGCCATTATTTTCAAAGAAATTTTTATCTATTAATAAAATAATATTTCATTTTAGTGAAATAAATTCGCAGATTTTATTATATATATAAAAAGTCTAAGTAAAAGTTTTTTAAGGTCTTCATATTATAATTTGAAAGAATGCATGTAAGTTTGTAACTTCGTAAAGCGGTAAAAAAGGTAATGGTAGCCTAGCGATAACGCGCTCGCTTGGATAATCAAGTGATGTGAGTTCATATCCGGGACTCGCACCTCTAATATTTTGGTGGAGTATGGCTTGATCCCCTCGTATTGAATCTCTCGGTTCTCCCACCCGTGCCCAGCAGTGGGACGTTAAAAAAGGCTGAAGCCGTACTGGCTTAAGATATTTGTGTGAGAATAGTGCTTAATACTTTACTAATATGGACTTTTTTTATCGATAAAATAACGCGAGCAAAGTCGCGGTCTAGAATAATAACGAATATTAATAAAATAAATAGAAATAGAGAAAATATAAACAAACACGAGAGACGAATAAATAAATAATTAAGAATGATATGTTAGCTTATTACTTATCTACTGTAATTGTTGTCTTAAAACATTCAATTTGCATATTAAAAGTTTACATAAGCTTTTACCTTGACAAGTCGTGCTTAGTATGATAATGAGGCAAACGAGGTTATAAACTCGCCGTGAAAGGTAATTTGTCCAGTACAGTTTTTACATTCGGCACTGTGCGATTTGAATTTTGACAATTGTGATATCGTCGTATAGAGATTAAAGTGGCAAAAATAAGAAAAATATCTTTCATAGTATAGAAAATATGGTTTTTGTACGTTAAGCTATAAAAAAGTAGCTTAATTTCGATTGTTTGTTCAAAGAGAGCAGGCTCGATATCAGTTTAGGCTTAATATTTGATATTACGATGCTTTTGTCGAAATTTAAATATAAAATCATGACGCAAGTTATCTTCGAAGAAAGTGGGAATAATAAAATTCGTTATTCAAGATTTATCCAATTATTTTTAATAGAGCAAAAAATGTATGATACCTACATCTTTTTCTTAATGTTTAACAATAACATCCTGCGAGTAGATACCGGTTGTCGGAACAGGTGCGAAGTCACATCTGCTGAGAAATGTAACCAGATAAATTGATTGATTCATGGAGTTTATGTGGGACAAGCTCGTTAAAAATGTCTTTAACATAATCTATTATAGGCGAAATTTTGTGTATAGTATGCATAATAAATACTGTTTCTTTTTGTAGTTTTTTTTTCTTTGTAAATATAAAAAACAATCTTTGTAAATTCAGTATTTTGAGAGATTATAAATGAAACTACCTTTTCGGATTTTGTCGCGGATTTATTTTGATTTTTAGTTCCCGACGTTTCGAATGCTTTACAGCAATCATGGTCAAGGGAGAGACTCTCCCTTCATAATGTCGAATATTCGCGTAAAACTAAGAAAGTATTATTTTGAGAGATTTGATTTGAGTGTTTCGAAGAAAAAAAATATATATGTACATAACAACTTTTTTATATATTTCCTCATGTAAATCCTTTGTATATAAATGTAATTTAACTCAGAAAATATGTATTATACGGTTTGTTTATATATACAACGTCATACCAATCCGTTCAGGCTCTATTCAAAATGACTTTATTTAAAAGGGACTTTTCACTTTTGCATGTACCAGATTCAATGACGGTTGACACTGCTGCTTAGAAAGCTTTGACCTACAGCAGGCTTGTAAAATGGTTACCGATATACTGTAAATTTGAAGCTTGTACGCCTTTAAACCTTTTGTTTATTAAGTCTATTATGCATTAAGGAAATAGGTTATTCTCGTAATATATCTTTAGAGTTAATTGAGGTTTTTATCGACATTTTACCTATACAAAAATAAATTGAAGTGTATGTAACATCAAAATTACAACTTTTTATTAAATGCATTGTGTATAGTATCGTTTTTTAAATTTCTTGCTTGTGTGTTTGCCTGTTTGTTCCCACTAATCTTGTGTGTCGATGTTATAAGGAGTAATGTAGGCTTTAAGTAAATTAGCGTTCCGCTAAAAAATATGTAGCGAAGCGAATGTGAGTTGTTAGTTTTCTTTTACTTCGTCGTTGTTTCATCCTTTTTATCATTTAATATCGTACAGTATTAAGAACAATCTTCTCTAGGGGTTGAAAAAACCTTTTAAAGTGTCTTTACCAATACATATTCTATTTGATCAGAAGATGATTGAAAAGCTATGTTTAGAAAAACATATAATAATACTTTACCTAGAATACTCTGTTTTGAAACGTATTTTTCAATTCTCTCTAATGCAATAGACGTTTCTCGTTGGATTGAAGTGTTGCTTTAAAAAGATTACCTCGCGTGTATTTGTTCTGGCTTTATATTTTATGTGATTGATAGATTTTATTTCCCATACGAGTCTAAAGAATAAAAGTTCGAAATTGAAGAATAAATTATAGTGAAGCAAAATATAAGTATATAACCGACTAGCAAAGAGAGTAATGTTTGACGATATTGTGTCATACATTCGGTATCTCCTTTTATTTTGGCACGTTAACGTTTAGTTTGATTGAAAATATGAGATTCATTTCAAAGTAACGTGGAGGCTCACATTTTTTTTCATGCACTTATTTAATAATTTAATTAAATATACAAAATCCTTGTATTTTAATTTCAAGTTCTATTATACTAAATAATAGAATGTCTGAGACCTGCATGTCTGAGAAAACCTAGCAAGTTTTCGTAAGACATGTGAAGTCCGCCAACACGCACTAGGCCAGCGCGGTGGACTATGGCCTGATCCCCCTCGTACTGAGGGAGGCCCACCCCCAGCAGTCGGACGTTAAAAATGGGCTGATGATGATGATGAAATTGTTTTAAAGGACAAAAATTTGAAAAAAAAAAACATTTTGAAAAGTTATAGCTTCGCTAGGTTTCCCTAGTTAAGTTTTAAAAATCTTTACCCTCCTTTCGACTACTATTTAATGTGGTATCTAGGTTACAATAGTAATTAGCACTTTAGCTTTTGAGTCACTTCTGTACTTTTATGTAGCAAAACTGCACTTTTAAGTCGAGGAATCAGAGCATGAAGTGTCCCGTTACATCTGACTTTAGACGATACTAGATTATTTTTGCAACAAAGTTATTATCTAAAGTGACAACATTGTCAGTTGTATAATATCACATGGTATTATACCATGAATAATGTCATATATGATACGTATAATGTCTATTGTGAAGGTCATAACTCATATATATATGAGTATTATACGTTAGCATCAAAAAAATTGAAAAGAATGATAATCATCGAAATGGTCAGAGGATATTACACAGAGAGATAAATTAAAATACACTTTTTTTACATTAAACAGTGACCCAATATAAGTTCTTATCGTAATTATAAATTATATTTTGATATTTGAGTTATGCATCTCCAATCTCCATATATAATAAAAGTTTAGATACGCCATTATTATTATAATTGTGCAAATATTTTAATAGTCCAATGGAAAACCGAATGAATCGGTTTCGAATCCAGATTATGCGCCTCTCGTATTTTAACTTGGTTACCCCTTATAGCGTTTAAACATTCACGTAATCTTATTGTTTCTAAACTTTTACTTACTTTAAACAGTAAAATTATATGTTTAGAGAGAGGGAGAATAGTATCTAAAGTACTCGCCAAAATCCTTTACAAATAGTCCGACAAAAACAAAAAATAAAACACCAACCAAGTTGTTATAAACAGACTTAACAGTGTAAAATTTAAATTACGTATAACACACTTTCTTACAACATTGCACTTTCAAACACAATCTCGACTAAAGATATCATTTTCATCAATTGTGATAGCAATCTGCAACGGACAGATGTAAGACAGCTGCAGAGTAGAGGTTTTTTGATTGACAGATCACCTGCCTGTGGCTCGTTTCGCATTTCGGTATCGAAAACCTTGAAAAATATCTTTTCGATTGTTAATATTTAAACTTTTTTGTAGTTTCGTTTGCATTTAACATGTATGTCCAAAATTAAAAACACATTTTTGATTATTTTTTTTACTACCGAGCTAAATTTGATTGCCGCCACATTTTGTATTGATACTCCACTCCTATTGATCGTAGCGTAATGTTAACCCTTCTTCGGTAAATGGGCGATTAAACACATAAATAATGAATTTTCAATTCGAACCAATAGTTTCTGAGATAAGCGCGTTTACTCAATCAAACAAACACTTTACCTTTATATTTTTGCAAGATTAATTAAGTCTGAAAGTGAACTTCTTAATACGAACAAATTAATTTAATTAAGTAATTTCAGTTAAAAACACTTTCACACATGTTGTCTGAGATTGCATAATATATTCATCTCGTGATAATCTAGCTAGATAAGGCTTCTCGTGACTCACTCACTCACGTAATGCTGCACTTAGTTTGTGCGTGGTCCATGTTGTTTTAATTAGATACATATGTAGCTTTATTATGTCGGTTACTTAAACGTGTATTCATAGAAATGCTCTATTACTTTGCTTAAGCCTTAATAAAATTCTGGGCGTCCTTACGAAATACTAAGTTTCTGTTTTTAATTAACAGCTTTCCACTAAATGCATATGAAAGTATATATACATATACAATACTAACAGCAAAAAACAATTTTTGAAATGTTTGTATGTCTGTCTGTTTGTTCCGGGTAATCTCTAAAACAGCTGGACCGATTTTGACGGGACTTTTACTGGCAGATAACTAATGATTTAAGGAGTAACTTAGACTACTTTTTAACCATCTTCAAAAAAGGAGGAGGTCATATTTTAGAAATTATATTTATTTTAAATGGCGGAACCCGTGGATTCGCTGACGTTAAACCTAGAGGCGAACCCGAGCGAAAAGAGACAAATCTTGGAAACTAGGCGACCACAAATTTATATAAATGTCCTGCGCATAATCTGTCTGGATACAAGGAACCTAGTCCTTAGTTACTGCGGTAAGGAGAAACATACTAACGGAGAAACATACGGACAGTTCAACACTAACCGGTGTCAGATTAAGATTATACACCAGATCGTGTTCAACAAGGCACAGGGGTGAAAATGCCCAACTTACGAATTCTACATTCCGGGCTCTTACTAAAAGTTTCTTCACAGAGAAATTTAATAACTTGGTCCAACCTGGAATTCGAACCCAGAACCTTCGGATATACAAAGAAATTTATTACTATGGAAAACAAACATACAGTAACATAATAAGTTATTAAAGCAAATAAAGTAGGCACTGACAATATGCCACGAACAATTTGCGAGATAAGAAACCGACATTAGGTACAGAGGTACAAAATTCTGTTAAGGAAAATGAAGTGTTTTGTATTTTTTATCAAGGCTTTTTTCAAATTCTTGCTTGGCTTGATGATGTTATTCAATATTGTATGTAATTTTTTTCTTTCTATTAATATTTCTAATAATATGCTTCGCTATTTTTTGCTTATTAGAGGTATTTTTTAGTTATAAATACTAGCGAATCCCGCGGCTACGCCCGCGTTCTAATCACTATTAAAAATAGAGATTGGTGGTGGAAGGATAAAAACTTATGATAATATGTATTTTTTGATGCGAAATCATAAAAAAATAAAGAGAAATAAATTTTGTCTAAAAATAATAAATAAAAAGTCTTTAGAGGGCCTCCCTTATCACCTAGAAAATTAAAAATAGCCTACGACCTTTTCTCAGACCTACCAAATATACACACAAAATTCCATAAAAATCGGTCAAGCCGTTTCGGAGGAGTTTGATAACAAACACTGTGACACGAGATTTTATATATTTAGAAATATGTTGCGATATTAACACACAGAACCATGTAGGTAATTACCATACTACACATTTATTATAACTTTAAATACATACATACATATTATAAATATAAACATCTATGGAGTACAAAAATTCATGCACAAATGAATACCTAGCGGGAATCAAACCCGCGATCGCTTTAACGCTGTAATAACAGGAAGGGTAACTACAAACTAAGCAAACGTGTCGACAAATGATATTATACATAATAAACGGTATCAGCTAACAGTTCTAATACTGATTTATATTTAAGTTTTCTTTTACGATCGGCCTAACTTTTACGACTTTAGACGATAAGAAATGTAAATAATATTTGTACGTAAAGTAAATGCATAGGTAGTGATATTGACGAATGAATGTTACGAATCAAGGATTACCTACATTCTTAACAAGTTTAGTGAGAGGCCGAACAGAGTATTTATCTACAATGCGGAAAGGAGATGAGACTCATAAGGACACTTAACTATATACTTTTAAATTATAATGTTTTTCAATAGAAGTATTTTATAAAAGTAGAAGAAGTCTGATTATTTAGCCCTCTTTAAAGTTCCATAGACATGGGTCTTCACTCATTACGTGGGGGATCTGGCCATAGTCCACGCTGGTTAATTGCGGGTTGACGGACTTCACAAAGGTTCCCTGTAATCATACTGGAAATTATTCACACATGAGAATATCTGAGATACGAGATGTGGGATTTAAACCGTCTTTAGTCGGTTTCCACTGGACTATAAGAAAGTAAATACGTAAACAGTATTGTACAATATATGTTATATAGTTTGGGTAAGCTAAGTGTAATTCCCTGTCTGTAAAAGGCATGTGGGACGTGAGTACTTTCGATTCAAAGTATAAAGTGAAATATAGAATATAGGTTTTTTTCGTTGAGTTTGTAGTGACCCAACTTGCTGCGCGGTCGCGAGTTCGAGTCCCGCGTTGGGTATTAATTTGTTGAGCCCGGATGTTTATACTCTTGTCATGGATATATTTATAATATGTATGTATTTAAAGTTTTATATGTGTAATGTATCAACTATCTGGTATCCGTAACACAAGCCTCATAGCTTAACACGTTACTAGATGGCGCTGAGTGTAAAAATGTCCCAACGTATAACTACATGGATACATTATCAGGTTTTATAAGAATAATATTTGATTTTTTGTTTGATCTATAATTATTAAAAAAGGTAAACTAAATGCAATAGATAGAATAAAAAATGTTTCCAAGCATTCAACACCAAAACTGTACTTTTTACCGCTACAATAACAAAAAAACAAATTAACACAAAGCAGTGACGTGACATAACGTCGATACAATAACCGAAAAAAATTAGTAGCTTTGTCCTCATATAATAGATTGTAAAATAAATATTACTTTCTATGTTTAAGGACGATATGAAATATCGACACTAAAATACAATTTTTAATTTTCTTTGGTGGAATTTTTGATCTTTGAGAGTGTAGAGAATTCAATCGAGTCAATATAACATCAATGTTTATATTTTTAGGTATGTTGAGTTTCAAGATCTTGTTAAATAAAGGTATTTAAAATATTAGTATTTTTTATTGTACACAAATATTTAATTCGACTATATTTATTAACTTTATCGATCGTAAATAAAGTCAAAATATAACGATTTTATGAAACATATTTATTACTTCTAGGTTTAGCGTTAGCTAAACCACGAGTTCCGCTTCCGTTCCGTTAAAATAAATAAAATTTAAAAATTTCTCTTACTCCTTTTTTGATGTCGGTTTAAAAGTACCTTAGACAGGTATGCCTTATAACATAAGATATCTGCAAGTGAAAGTCACGTCAAAATCGGTCCACCCGTTTCAGAGATTAAAAAACGGACAGTTCAATTTTATTTATATCTATATATTTAGGTAACTTCGCGCATTATCGTATAATGCGTACGGGTACTTAAATGTTTAGTAATAATCAATCCATTACAACCACATTCAATTCAATAAAGAATTTGTCAATCCAATTCAATGTGCCTTACAAGCTAATGGATAATTTGTCTCAAGACAATTTCTACGGTAATGCATTCACAGCCTAACTTTATCAAAATATTAACTGAATTTTAACTGTTAATGTAAATTAGTCTTTATTACAACATGTGTTAAGCACGCTTTTGTTTTATAACAAATTCGTTTCACAAGCGACGTTTTAATTGTGTTTCTCAACACGCGACGCCGTGGATAGGATTTCATTTTAAATGTAATAAGATCGAAATATACCACAAATGTTTGCTTTGTATCAAGATGTCTAGGCTTTGTTGTTATTTAATATATACAAATCAGAAGTGAAAATTTAAAAGATATTCTTCTAGACTACAAAACAATAGTACTTAAAGTAAAAGTAGTAGAGAATTATAAATTTTAACTGCTAACTAACATATGATAAAATCACTCAGTTTATCAGTTGGCACTAAGCATACATCTTACTGGGATGTAGGTACAATTTTGTACGCGTAACATTGCATTGATAACAAAACAATTGCTTAATTAATTTAAAAAAAATCATTTCCTTAGACTAGCGTACGTGGCCAGTATTAAATAATGTATGTATTTATTATTTATTACCCATGACGGTAGTACAAACATTCGTGTTCATCACACAAATGAATGCAGATGGATTCGAATCCGCGACCGCTACTTTGAAGCCGGTATAAAACAGTAACATTCTTATCCTAAATTCATTCAAACTAGATACAATGTCAACACAACTTCCGTTTTTAAAGCCTTGTAATTTTTTACCTCAAAACTAATGAGTATTCCGAAAGAGGAAAAGCGATAATCTGTCTGCGCACAAACAAAACCCTCGCACTTCCAGCTGTCCACGATAAATTTGTGACAATAGTGATGTGACGTATACTATCGATAAAATTAAGTACAAAATAATCAAAATTAATTTTTCTTAAGCGATTCTCATACACCTTTGTTTCTAAGGACGTCTTATTCATCTCACAATTTTTATAGACTTCTTTAAAATTTATAATTTTAAGAATTCATTGAATATAATATGTTGTACTATCAGGTTATCGTATATATAGATTGTAGTTCGTTAACAAACTAAGTTATTAAATCTGATAAGATAACTTAATGTTTTATATAATTCAATTTAATTTTTATCAAATAAAAATATATTTTCTGTGATGACATATAACAATACTGTCAAAAGATAAGAGTATAAAGATAATAAAAGATATCGATATATGCACCTAAATAACATGTCTCGATTGACGTCACATCCCTAAGTTTTAGCGTGTTGTTTTGTGAATGTGTCACCGTAAACTGCTGGAAGCAAGCTTTTTAAAATATGCATTTCCACTATTTCCTATCCTCTAAAAGTTATCGTTAAAAACATCAGGAATGAATTTTTTATCAAGAACTAATTTTGTTTACTTATTTTAAGTGTTCGCCCAGAGATCCAAATTAGAAAACGATCAAAAAAAAATTTTTTTAATCAAGGTACTTATTAAAATTTAGTTTCAAAAATTATTTTACTGATAATACTACGAGTATATGGCAAGTAAATAGTTACTAACAATAAAGAAAAATAAAGTGAACTGTAATTGTATTTGCCATTTTATTTAGATACGTAAGATGGTATTGGAGGCTCAGAAAAAGGTACAATTCGAGAATACGTAATCCAAAAAATAATATCGGAATAGTTCTATAAATAATAAATAACGTGTCGCTTATAACTATTATTACGACTTTAGCTCAACCTCTGTATGACTTAATTATTAACACAAGTAATTATCGAATTTGGTCAAAGAGGACTTTCCTTTTATAAAATCTTTACATGAACTTTTAATTTTGTGTTTTATAGTTTTAAATACCACTTCTTATCAGTGTTATTTATTTTCATAACATTTATTTAATAGCAATATTTATTTAATATAATTATTTAATAATAATATTTATTTAAATAATAATAATAATATTTATTTAATAGCATTGACGTTTAACATTTTATGTTTAACAAAATAAATAACGCATTTATCATTTCCCAAGAAATGAAATGTGAGGATTTAAGAGTAAACCATCTAAAATCGTTAAAAAAGTCCCAACTTTGTAACATTTTCACTACCCATACTATTACGCTACCTTCAATATTTAAAGAGTATTATTTGTAATAGATACTTACTAAAGTATCGACTTAAGTATGTTGAGTTACCTATTAATTAACTGTAGATAATCGTATACTTAAAACTTTCCCGTTTTTGTTAAAATGTGGTTATAGCCTCTAGCGTCTTTAGCTTAAGAAACGATGACAACAAGGAATATTTTGTTTTATGTTTAAACAACTTCAAGAAGAACAAGAAGGACGCACACAGTTACTTTTTTCATTTTATGTACGTAGATACGAGTATGTTACGCGATTTTTGAATGAATTTTTGTTATTTAAAGAGGTTAACGAATAAAAAAATCCACATTTCTCTCTGTTCTGTGTACCCCAACCTCATGTGTTATATATTTTATAAATAAAATTACACTTCACCCACTACTCACTAGACCCACTATAAACAAACTTACAAAGAAGCTTTTCATGAACGATCTGCACTTGAAAGAGAAACTCGAGATCACTGTGCCTTTAATGAAATAAATGTTAGTTATTCATATAAAGTATATTCGTAGTATAAACTAGCTTTTGTTATTTAAAGTATTTAGTATATATGTAATATGTTAATATTATTACGTAAATAGGCATTAGGCATAGGCAATAAAAAGTATCCTATATTTGGACCCAGATAACAAATTTTCATTATACCAAATATCAAAATCTGGTTTACTCGTGATATGTTCACGATAGATAGGCAGACAGGCAGACAGACAGACAAATATTTTTAAAAGTGTAGATTACCTGATTTTAAATATTATGTACATTATTGTTAAAGATGTCGGAAAAAATCATGCCGACATGAAGCTTTATTGCGCCGCGTAACTAATAGAGTTGTATGAAAACAATGTATTTTCAGAGTGTTTCCTTATAAAAAGATCTTCCTAGTAGACTGTAGCAACATCATGTGCGCACTAAGAACGCTCCCAAGCGAAGCCAGGCACAGCTTGTAGTAAATAAAATAATAATTATAAATTTTACGTCATAGTTTACTTTTTACCTAATTTAACTTAATTGTGACAAAGAATAAAAACAATCTACCACACAAAGCGACTTAATAAATAGTAAATTTCATAGAAAACGACCATGTCGTGAAAGATTTATAGATCAAAAATAAGCATTTCGCTCGCACCTCCACTCGGATTCCTTGATGCTGATGTCACATTCGCTTCTTAGTAAACGTACCTATTTCGAGCATAGAATCATTCGATGCAGATGTGCTAGCGCTTTATTGGTTTTTAATGTAACTTATATGTTCTTTCATGAGTAATATTTGTTATCGTTGATATTTTGTTTTGGTTAGATAACGTATAAGGAGAGAATAGATGCTTAAGTTTGTTTACATAAATCAATGTATAGTCAGTGATATATAAGATTTTCTTTGAAGAATTTGGTTTTAAATTATTATTAGAATATGGTTATATTATATTGTTAGTTATTACATAGATTTTAATTTTAGTTATTAAATTGTAACTGCCTTTTCTTTGTGTTGCTATATATTAAGGTATTTGTACCCATTTTGATCGTATTGTCATGTATTTTGTCATTATGTATATGCTTGTACCTATAATAATGAGTAAACAAATTTCTTTTCCTTATAACAGTGTTGTACGAAAATTCATTTCAATATTCCCTTTTTTTAAGTCTAAACGAGGTGAATGGTGATACCTGGAGTTCACAATATTTCCCCTGGGCCTTATTTTTCGCGTGGTTCATAAAAACTTTTCAACTGATAACAGACTGAAGGCTATATAACATAAACGTTGTAATAATTAAAAAATACAAAATCTAATTCGTATTTGTTTTTTTTAAATATAATATTTAAGTAATTTCACACCTCGTTGTATAATAGATTAATATTATCTAAACTCTAAAGTTTATGTTCAAAGGCTCTTACTTTCAGCTTTTATACAAATCATGACTTATACGCATGGTAATGTAGTGCTTATGATCTATTATTACGGGACTTTCACTGGCTGATATCTGATGATAAGGAGTAAATTGGCTGTTAGAAAAAGAGCCAAAAATTGTGACCAATTGAAAATGTGAACAAAATCCGCATACCTTAAGACGCACTTGAGTAAAGCGAATGTAAATAAATAAATAAATAAGTTTATATTAGCGCCTCAAATATTCTATGATAAATATCTATTTAAATATCGACAAAGCGAAATGTCAAGAGCAAATGAGTTATATAAATGAACGGGTGTCAGCACTCACCTTAGATTTTATTCTTGTTTCATTAGCAATTACATGTAGCATTTTAATTTACCTCTTACTTCGACCGTGGACTAAATTGAGAATGACTGTATGTAAATAAGCCTTTAAAAATGAAAGTTTACATCTAGATCTTAGCTGAGTCTCATCCATATTTTACCGACTTACACGAAGAAGTTTTTAAATACAATTTTGTTTTTTTAATGTTTGTTTGTATGTTTTCAGCACTTCTTTAACGTTCCATTGTTGGGCAAAGGCAAAGGAGGCCCCCTTGAATGCGAAAGGGATTTGGTCATAGTCAATCATGCAGGTTTCCTCACGATGATAATAATGATAGAAATGGTAGTCAGGTTAGAAATGATTTGCACATGTACATATAAGAGGTGCCAGAACCCTCATCGTTCGGTTTACTAAGCGAGCGCGTTACCACAGGACTACCACTGCCTTAGTGGGTTTTTAATAGTTTTATTAAAAGATTTTTAATATCGTATCTTATAAGTTATAATATTAAATGAGAAATTTCTGATATTTAGTCTTTATATCTTAATCTATAGAACATATTAAAATATACGGCGAGCAAGGCTTGGTCGCTTACGTACTATATATAGCGTGGGCATGTACTCGTATAGTAAGTTTCTAATGCAACCGTGCCTTTAAGAATGTTAAGACTATGACCAAGTAAACAAAGACCTATTCGTCGCACTAATACTCAAATCGTGTTTAACGGTTACAGAATAAACAGTTTCGTCTTTCTCACGGTGATCATTGCCTATCTTGTACGCTTAAACGTATTTGTCTTATCGTGGGAGGATGCTGTACTGTGGACCGCATATTGGTGTTTACAAATTGTTTCATTTACAGGCCATTTGTATGATTTGTAATCGTGCCTATTTATGATTCTGTGATCGAACTTATACTTTATGACTTCTAGCAAAGTGAATGTTTCGTAGTCTTGTCGCTTACTTTACTCTAAAAGGTAAATAGCTTTTCTTTTAAAAATTGAGCAGTTTTGTTAGTTCATTCATTCACAGATTAAAAATAAAATTAGAATCTTATAAGAATTAAGTTATAACAGAATTATTTACTTAGGCTATTAAATATGGAAATTACACTACATATAAGATTGAGATATAAAAAACTATTGAAAAAACTATGGAATTTAAAGTCGAAATATACTTTAAATTAAACTTCGTCTACGAATCTATTACTAAATCCAAACATTCGTTACAAAGTACTTTTCAAGCATTTTGCCCTTTTTAATATACATCCATCACACTATGCAATTGTATACAAACTAGTTGTAACACAACTTATTAGGTACTAATGACCTTAGAAAACTGAAAGGTTCAGCGGAAACAGTAATGGATGTGAGAAAGAAAGCACTTGCATTCATTGAAGAAACGTATACGTCAAAGATAACATGTGAATGAGTTAATATGCAGATATAAGCTTTTTAATAGTAACTTAAAAGTTTAGATTTTAAAATAATAATATTTTTATATTATTAATTATTATTTTAACTGAATCAAATGCGTACATTAAGTATTTTTGTATAAAAATAATCATTATTACCGAAACAGAGACCAAATCTATAATATTTTGTCGTTTGTCTGTCTGAACATCACGAGAAAACCACTGTACAGATTTTAATGAAATTTGACACGATCATCGTTATAGATGATAGATATACATGTCGTGCACTTTTTATTGCGTTAAATTATCTCTTCTCTGAGAAATCTAAACTAACTGTAAAATGAAATTATTTAAATTAAAGCAAGTAGTAACATCCGTAGGAACCTTAAAAGTCTTCCTTTGTTACCGATGGTATAATCAGCAAAAACATTTCACTCTCAAGAGAAGTAGGCCCTTGCTCTGCGTCTGCCAATAGATAAAATCTCACAATACAAGACCGTTATCCCGTTATCCACACAGACAGCAAATCTGGTAAATCTTTCGAGCATTCGTAAAAGGTAATCGGGTATTTGTTATATAAATTTAACACATTCATGAATGTCTAAGAAATCGGTATGTTAATTTATGTAATTTTATATTATACTAGCAGTCCCCGCGGCTCCGCCCGCGCCCGACGGATGAAAATTTAGGGTTATAAGAATTTTTTGATGCCATATCATATTATATTTAAGTAAAATTTAAAAATAAAACTTTGGTCTATAAATAAAAAATTAAATATATTAAGAGGACCACCCTTACCACCTAGAGTCCATAAAAATTAGTCTACGACCTATTCTCAGACCTACCAAATATACTCAACAAATTTCATAAAAATCGATCAAGCCGTTTCGGAGGAGTTTGATAACAAACACTGTGACACGAGATTTTTACATATTAGAGATATCACAGATAGTTAAGGCAATATCGATTTCGACATCATGTCTTTATATTCCCTTATTATTTACCCTTTGTAGGAATTTTTTGTTATCCTTAAACCAAGAACAAATCTATCACATGGAAACCCTCCATTTTACGAAATAAAAAGTAACATATTATGTGCTAATTCATAATATAATCTATCTCTGTTCAATTTTATCGAAATCCGTTTAGCCGTTATGGCGTGATTGAGTAACAAACATTCATACAAAACAATAGCATTCAATAATTATGGAATGGCATTAGATTTTAAACTGCGTTGTTATTTTAATTATAATTACATATTTTATTTTATTTTCGCAATTACAAGAACCTTGTACGTAACATTTCCATCAACGATGAAAGTAATTTCAATGGCCCGAAGCGCCTTTTAATTTTAATTATTTAAATTTCTCCATTACACAAGAGTATATCACGAATGTATGAGTAATTAACATTTAGTCGCTTGATTTTTAAACAATTTCTTTACATTTAAACCAGTTCTGAAGTCACTTAGCCTGGTTTCGATTATTTCCTTTCAACTTTATATCAGTCAATGAAATATTGTTGAATGAAAACTTTATTACATCATGCGAATTCGTAAGTATATAATTGTACATTGTTGAACGGCACTTTTGGCTAAGTATGTAGTGGCCCTTCTTGCTGTGCCTGCTGTCGCAGGTTCGAGTCCCTTTGGCTAAATGGTGATGTGTATCTCAACACATTTATTATTATTTTTTCATTAATGTTTAAATTTATCGTATCATTATTTTGTTATGTAGAATAGGTACAATATATAATGTTTTTATTTTTATTATTAGGGTTTTAAAAGCAATTATTTTACACATGGAGGTAGATTTTTTTATATTTTTTATATCTAGATAATCAATTAACTAAACACAAGACTAACCGCCGCACTCATAGTCACTTAATGAAACATTAAGTCGATAATTTCCATACTAAAGAACGACTTAATGGTTCATTAAGTACTATGAGTGCGGGCGTTAGACATAAAATTGCATTCTAATAAGCTCTTAATCGAGTGAATATAATCGTAATAAATAATATTGTTAACATCAAGTACACCTTGGTGATACTGAGAAACAATGACGCCATACAATTCTAAAGAACTAGAATTATTTATTATCTAGGAAGATCCATATAGCATTTAATTTGTTGTAATATTCAAAACATGATGTCTATATAAATATGTATGTATAAGGCCTATATAAGCAAATAAAATCAAAGTTCAATATATTTTCTTTTTCTCCTCTACTTGTCAACTGTTTTTTTAAGCTATTGACAAATTTTGGTGTTATAAATCAAAAATAATAGCAGTTTTATGATATATTGGCTTCTAGGTGACGCCTAGTAGTAATAAACATGCAAAATTTGTAGTTTCTATACTCAGTTATTTAGGACAAGTGTTGCTTTCAGTCAGTTAGTGATTTTAAGAATTTTACAAATTTCATCCATACTAATATACTAATTACTAATTACTAATACTAATATACTAATATAATATATAATATATAATAATATATAATATTATATATTATAATATTATAAATGCGAAAGTAACTCTGTCTTTCTGTCTGTCTGTCTGTTACCTTTTCACGCCTAAACCACCCAACCGATTTTGCTGAAATTTGGTATGTAGATAGTTTGCATTCATGAGAAGGAAATAGGCATATTATTTTTTGGAAATTCAACCCCTAAAAGGGTTAAAAGGGGTGGCAAAGTTTGTATGAGAAAAATATTTTTATTGCACATTTTTGCATGAAACTTTGAATTAATGCTTTTTAGTACAAATGATGAAACCCGTATTTCAGGGTTTTTCGAAATTCACCCCCATTGGGGGTTAAAGGGGGTGGCTAAGTTTTTATGGGAAATTTTATTCTATTGAAATATTTTGCGTGACACTGAAATAATGCTCTGCAATACAAATTATGAGATACATATCTAAGCGTTTTTTGAAAATCAACCCCTATGGGGGTTAACGGGGGTGGCACAATTTGCGTAGGAAAAATATTTAACAGTAATTTTTACCATAAGTCCATAACAATGAACCACGTACATCAGTTTATCATTAACGAAAAACACACAAAGAAATTATTATACACATAGTAGCAAAATTGGTTAAAAATAGGAAATAAGTTTTAGAAAGCGCAGCAGTGGCGGCACGGCAGGATGCTACACAGTATTTTTCAGAAAAGAGGGCCAGAACTTTAAATGGGGAATCAGTCCTTGGTACATTATAAGTAACAGTATATAAGCAAAAATGTTTATTTTATTCACTCTTAGCGCGAGCGAAGCCGCGGGCACCGCTAGTTTTCATATAAAATCGAGATGAGACTAAACTCGCCATTCCGTTTGAAATATTTATTTATTTCCACGAGCGTTGGGTGGCGAATCCCATATATTATTCGCAACATCACTATTCCTCTAACTTCCGAATATACCATATGTTGATATACTAAATGGGATAGATTGATGTTTCCTGCAGCTATAAGTCATATTACATTCTAAATAGGAATTATTCTGTAGACAATATGAATAAATTTTATTTAGGTTTCTTAAGCGAAACTTCTAATTCTCTTTTGAAATAAAAGCCTTAGTTACTCCTTAAAACATCAGCTATCTAACTGTAAAAGTCCCATCAAATTCAGTCCAACCAATTTTGAGATAAGCCAAAAGTATCAGAGTCAAAAAATCTAAAAATTGCGTTTTTCGTATGAGTACTGTATATAACTTCTTATGCATTTATTGAAAAGATGTGATTTTGATATTAGAAACAAACACTTCGATTTTATTTAATTAGAATTTTATCTAGGATTAGATACATTTCCATGCAGACTTTAACAATTTCGTTTGAAATCAATTTTAGATATAAACGGTCCATCTACTTTATTGCCTTTGTCTGATATAAAATAACAATACTACCTGATCCTGTAAATCCAACTAAAATCATTGTCTCACATTTTACGGCAGATTTAGGGGTTGCTTATCTCTAACTTACGGAACCCTTCGGTTAACATTAACGTGGTAGATTTGAGATATGAAGTCACCTCTATTCCTAATGGAATAGGGTTTGTTTCCTAAATTAGAGATCGGTAGGGTTTTCCCTGTAATATCAATCTCGAATGACTTGACACCGACAATGTATAGAACTATGAAAGGGTCTAAAGATTTGTTACTGCTTCATTATTTTTTTTATTTGTTTTGTTTTAGACAGATTGTGCATTTAATAGTTAATACAACTACAATAACAAAAAAAATCTGCATTAAATTTTTACAATTTTTTACTGTATGTACTACATACTATGTAGGTCATGAACCTACTACCAGATCGGAAAGAAGCCTCAGACCTAACAAGAACTGTCGAAAAAAAAATTTATCTTTTTGTAAGTTTAATTATAATTAACAATAATTCTATAATATTAAAGTAGCCTAGAGGCGATTACATCATTCCCAAGGCGCACAATCTTTTATAAAATCATGAATTGTATAAATAACCATTTTGCTTAATGCGCACACACGTTCTTTAATTAATTTTTTAATTTAGCGATAGAAACTTTTTAAACGTTTCCTGGAATCCTGTTAGGTTGTACAATTAGACGATGAAACCAGTTTTGTACATAAGTACGGACCTAAATAACCTATGTATTATTATATGGTCAGAACTATCTAAAACTCAGAATAAACTTCAAATTCGGTCTAGTGGTTTTCTCGTAATACGTTGCCCGTCAGACAGACAGACGAAATACTAAAAAAAATTTTAGATCTTTGTATCGATAATATTGACTATTACAATAAGATTATCCAACAAATATGTCATTTACAGATTCGACATAACAATTTTATTATATTTAAATTTTTAAACCTTACCTGCAACTGGAGACAATTTCCTCATGACACACCATCGCGACTTCCACTGGAATAAAAAAAAAGATAATTAATTATCTGTTCCCACGATCTCGTAGCTGTTATTATAATCTATTTATAGGTCTGCAAAATGCAAATGCTTGCACTATGAATAATGGCTAAGGATAAGTTTACTAAGGCTTGTAATTGTTATCACTAGCGACCAACCCTGACTTGTTTTGTACGTAGACGTACTTATGTACGATATGTATGTAATTTTAATCAGACAGCAGACTATAACTATTTTAAATGCGAAAGTTTGTTAACCTCTTCACGTCCTTTTATCGCTCGGCTTTTATTTGGTCAAAATTTTTGTACATATTAGATTATGAACTGAAGTCACACAGGCTACTGTTTAAAAATCTAGGGAGCGGAGGAACTCTAATAAATTACAAGATATTAATAATTTATAAGATATTTTATAAGACATTCATTCCTATAATAGTATATTGAGTAACGAGTTCTTATATTTTACACGATGCGCATGCGCATTAACATTTTTCTGTCGTTTATCTATTTTCTATACTTTAATCTATCCACTTTGCATCAAGTTTATAAATTAATGGGATAAATTCTGCACATTTCTTTAGCTAATGTGTCATTGACGCAAGCGAGTTACCGTAAAGAACCGCACGATTTCGTTACATAATGCGCTAAATGATGTCATTCGTGTTCAAGCGATGCAGGGAAAAACTATATTTTTTTTTTGAATCGACTTTTTTAAAGTAATACTTTTTAGATTTACGCGAAATTTCGACATTATAAAAATGAAACTATCTTTTCGTATTTAGTCTCGGATTTTTTTTATTTTTGGTTCTCGACGTTTCGAATGTTTTACAGCAATCATTGTCACGGAAGAGGCTGAAAGTTAGTATAAAGTAACTGTAAAGCATTCTACATACGAATACTTAGAGTATAGAGACCTATTCAAATTAATGATAATCGATAATTGACGCACAAACAAATATGTAGAATAAGATTTAAATATATACTCTTTATAATTCATTTTTTTTGTATAATGGAAACTGTGATAATTATACAGATCAATTTGTCGCCATTCACAAGCTTTATGCAATCATCAAGTCTTAATTGTCAGTGCTATATTACCTTTTAAGCCTATCATTTTTATTGGACAATATTTTTACTGACATAAAAAGTTAATAAAAAAATAGTTCGTGTGTATCATACATAATACATATACATCGTCAATTCTTTCCATGATGAATTATCTTTTATCTATAATCTATATACCTACTTAATACGTATTATCAAAACGTGTAGCATAATCTTTGTATTCCTTTATCTGAAAATTACGTGGATGGAGGAATGTGAAATGTGATACAAAAAAAACAAACAGACAGACAGACAAACATTTTAGAAATTGTATTTTTCTTATAAGTGACAAAGCTATTATTATGGCATTACAAAACAAACATTTTAATTTTATTTATCTTTATAGATGTAAAAAAATAATGAAGTAGAGCTTTTGAAACTTAATAGTTTTAAAAAGACTGGCAAGATATTATACTTTTATCTACAAGGAATAAATATCGTGTACATTAACTGAGATTGAGTAAACCTATACCTATTTATTAATTATTTATAAACATTCCGACGTTATTACCCGCTTATTACCGCGTTCTTCTAGTTATGTGTACTTTGTAGTTTTAATAAAATGAGTTAAATCACAAACACCTTTGTTTTATTTTATTCTATTTCAATTCTATTTATTAAATACTTTATTACATGCAATAATCGCCACCATTATAAAAAAGTTGCTGAATATCTTTTATTAAACTATCTAAGAAGTTGTGTTTCCAAATTAATTATTTTCTTGTACACAATGAAACCCATCATCATATGCAATACACAATTTGACGACACGTTTGGCTGAGTTTGTAAGGGCCCTACATGATGCGCCAGCGTCCAGCGTTAGCAGGTTCTAGTTTCGCTGGGGACATTTAGTGTACATAAAACTTTGTAAAACTATATATGTGTAGAGCATCTAACTGGTATCTGTAACACAATAGTATAATGTCCCAACATAAAAAAAATAAAATAAAGTTCCTAAATTATACAAAATCGGGGAAAACAATGTGAAAACCACTAGCTTGTCCTGTAAACTATAGAAATCTATATAAATCTTCTATTTAAAATAGAAAAGTAAAATATAAATTAAAAACTTTGCACTTTAGCACTCTACATACTAGTAACATTATGAAGAATTTTCGAAACAGTACTATTCAATGAAGAAATATAACTTAACACTACAGAGTTGGAAACTTAACAGAATTTTTTAAATTTCAGTACGAGAAATTCAGAAGCGATAGAAACGCCTGTAGACATTCTCCACTTGAGAGATACGAGTATCTTTGCAGAATACAAACTAAAGTGAAACAAGCAAAAAAAGAAGATCGAGTTTATTTCTTGTGGATTGTAAAAGGGTTAATGATAAACTAATAATTAGTTGTACATTTTTAAAGCAAGGACTATTGCTTTGAATAACTACATTTATTTAAAATTATAATTGCAAAAGTGTTTGCGAGTGAGTGTTTCACCTTCACGCTGTAACGCATAGACCAATTTGAAGGAAACTTAGAAAAAAACCGTTTATAATCTTGGACGATAATACGACGACTAATAAAATAGACAGAAGCAAAAATATTGTACAGGAACAATAAATACGTCATTTTATTAATATTATAAAGGTTAAGTTTATTTGTTTATTTTAATACGTTTATCTAAGGAACTTTCAATCCGATTTTAAATTTACTTTAATTGGATTAGTAGTAATATAATATAGAGCCAACCTATTCACATTCTAATATTTGAAATAACTAAAATGTAGAGACAAACCCAAGCAATGAGAGAGTAAGTTGCTAACTTGCTAGTCTATACTAGTACATATATAAATAAAATTGAAGTGTCTGTTTTTAATTTCAAATTATATATCGTAATAATACGATACTAACAATAAAAACCAATTTTTAAATTTTTTGTCTGTCTATTTGTTCCGGGTAATCTCTCAAACGGCTGGACCAATTTTGACGGAACTTTCACTAGCAGATAGCTAATGTTGTAAGGAGTAACTTAGGCTACTTTTATTTTATTAGAAAATAAAAAGCAAGAATTACTTTAGTAAAACTAATATTTCATTTTATGTAAAACATAATAGTGGCCAGGCAAGTCCATAATTTTTACTTTTTAATCAACTTAAAAAAGGAGGAGGTAATATTTAAAAAAATATTTATTTTGACTAGCGGAATCCGTGGCTTCGCTGACGCTAAACCTAAGAAGGAGTCGTTAATAAACTATAATATTATTTATACTACACTCATATTCATAACGCAAAATAAGGATATTAAGCTTTATATTTTATTGTTTATAACTATATATAATATACTCAAAATTTTATCTTGAATATCATTTTGATTTTCCGTTTTACCATTATTTCAATTTGAAGTGAGATGAAGCGTTGAACATCTACTTGTTCAATACCTATTGATTTTCCATTTCACCATTATTTCAATTTGAAGTAAGATGAAGTGTTAGATATACGCGTAAGGAAGAATTGGTCACAATCTTGTTTTTGCTGAATTCTAGGTACTTATTGTAGAACATTTAAATTTTTATTTTTAATTTATATTAGCTATCAACATATATTTAATAACAATAGAACATTGTTAAGAATGGAATTTAAAAAAATCCTCCAATCAAAAAAAAAATACAATTTAAAAATATTGTTTTGATAACATTGCGTTTAATTACATATAATATTCAAAAAACAAACCGAAGAAAGTGCAGAAAGATAAAATTGCTAGCATTTTATATATTAACAGCTTATTACCTGCACTAAGCTACTAAGCTTGACTTCCGCAAACTTAAGCGGTATATAATCCTTAGATCTATCCGACCCAATTACTTAAGAAACTTATGGTAAGGTATGATTTAATTAAAAGTACTGTTTTATAAACGAATTAACTAATATTTTTGATCAAAAAGCATCCTATTTACGAGTATGTTGTCCCGATAACCATTTATCGTCCCCGTTTATCAAAATCTTTTTTTTTAAATATGTTGGGACATTAAAACAACAGCGCCATCTAGTTCCGTAGTAACTATTAAGCTACGTTACGTGCTTGTGTTGCGGATACCAGATAGTTGATATACTACACATATAAATTTTAAATATATACATATTATAAATATTAACACCCATGACTGGAGTACAAACATTCGTGCTCAACAAATGAATGCCCCCAGCGGGACTCGAACCCGCGACCGCTGACGCAGAAAGTAGGGTCACTACCAACTGAGCCAAACGTGTCGTCGAAATCTGTCCAGTGGTTTTTCATTACGTGGTCACAGAGAGACAGACAGACAAAAATTCTAAAACTAAATACAGCCTCTGTATCGACTATTTCAATTTCAATAAAAAAATAATAATGAACAAATTAGACTCATTTAGAATTAAAAGAAAATATATAGAGTAATATTTAATAACATAGAGTTACTATAAATTGTAACAAATTTTACATTTACCTTTTTACAACGACTTGAAAAGAATGCAGTAAAATACCATCGAACGTATTTAAGAGCCATCTTTAAGCCAAGTGACAAGTGGAGGTGTAAGGAATGCCGTTAAAAAGATAAAAAAAGCACTGGTATTCGTTAACTTTCCTTCGAAGATGTAAGCTTTAATTAAAATGTTATATGCATCGGATGGTCCATTTGCAGCGTGCTTGTTAAGCTTCGAGAACGAAATCAGGTTTTGAGTATCCTTATACGATAAACAGATGTTTAAATTATAAAAAAAGTAAAATTAAAACTAAAATTTGACGTATATTATGAAGCAGATTTTTTTATATATTGTAGGACTTTTTTTTAATTTAGATAATATATCGGAGCTTGGGGAATCCTTTTATTGTCCACTACAACGAAGCCAAAGGAGGGTTTTGTGTTTAACCTGTGTATGGGTAGTTAGTTGTTGGCACCTTATTGTGCACTATTCATGCATCGATTTTTTTAATTTTTTTTTAAATTCACGCAATCATTTTTTGGTAGAGGTTGAAACCGCAAAATAAAGTGCCTTCCTTCTTTGAAGTCGGTTAAAAATGATTTAGACGATCCCTTTCTCGCTCCTTAATCGTGAGACAGACCGACAAACCAACAAACATATCATAATATACCACATCTTTGCCTTACAAATAATTCTCTGCCATTCCGAGTTATTTGTTTTGTCATTGTAAATAGTATTGTACGAAGAAAATCTAAATTTGCATTTGGACATGAAGAAGATGCTTTCGCCGTTACGAACGTGAGTCGTGACTAATGAGTCAGTTTATTCTATGTTCGTGAACGGGTTAGGTGACTAACGGAATATATAGCATTCTGAAAACCGACAGTAATCATTTTTGAAAATTAAATCGAAACATTATATAAATAAATTATTTTTCACAAAAAAAAAACAAAAACCGACTTCAAAACTAAACAAACATAAACTAAAAAGTAAAAAATAATACTTTTAATTACTTCGTTATTATTGGAGTTGGTACTAGCCAAAGCAGTAAAACCTTAATAGATAATCGTTTGAAAAAACATACAGACGAGAAACCTCCGCCTTTTTGGAAGTCGGTTGAAAACAAGGCAGTGGTAGCCGTGATAACGCGTCTGCTTGGGAAGCAAACTAAAGAAGCAGATCTCGCATATTTACATGTGCGAATCATTTTCAACATGATTACCACTCTTGGTGACGGAAATCACCATTTGAAGAATCAAATTTTGGTAAGACAGGTCGACACACGAAAAGATTTTGGAAAGTCCGCTTACTCACGCCTGGGCATCGACTATGGCTCAGTCCTATTCGTAGAAAAAGCATGTCCGTGCCCAGCAGTGGGCGTGCTAAAACGACCTACAAAAACAAATAATTGTTGCCATTATATGCAGCATAAAGATATAATCATTGCCAAAAAAATAATTCAAAAAACACGCTTGTCAAATAGCTTCGTGTTATGAGTGAGTAGGTGTGTTGTTGTTGTTGTTGTTGTTCATAAAAAAGTAGTTTTTATGTTAATCCAAAATATAAGCTATCTACTAGTTCAATTTTACTCAAACGTTCCTATTACTCCAAACCATAATCTATCTGTATTAATAAATTAAATTTAAATCTGTAAAGCCATTTTGAAATTACTATAATAAATAATTATGTAGTATATTCGTTTTTTAATTACGCTGTTAAAAATAACCAAATAATTAATCAAGAGCTAGGACGTTGTAAAGCAACGCACATAGATAACAGGGCTAAAGTAACAAAGGCAGAATAGATTTTACGCTCGAAGTATCCTTAAGTGGACAGACGTCCATTGGGTTTTGTCGGAACATACTAGTTTGTAACGTTTATACGCTCCGATAGGGACTTAGGTTCTGGGTTCATTGACTCATTAACATGAAGAGCTTAAATATAAGCTAAAATAAATTAAATTAAAAGAAGGTACTATGAAATGGCTTATTTTAAAGCTCTTACAAGTAAAAACTTATAATTTTCATCTTAGCCTAGTAGTCAAAGTTGGACTACAATATATTTTTTATCAATAATACTAAACCTCATCAATAGCAACTAAACAAAAAACAGAAAACGGTTGAAAGAGGAGGAAATAATATTAAAATTTTTGGATTTTGCGTACTTGTATAGTTTACTTATTTAATATTTTATAGCAAAACTGTGATTTGCACTGAATTTGAAACTACATATTATGTTATATCGGTACTTGCATTACAAATACCGTTCGCCAACGGTCTACACAGCTACTTCACTATTAGGTAGATAATATTAATATATTGAAAATTGCCTTAATAATCTACATATGGCTGGTTCGCTGATATGCATGTTAATTATAAAGCTAACATTTTGTTTGTTCGTATGCTCTAAGATCTTGATTTAATGTAATGATTCTTTTATAGCTTAGTTATTGTGGAAGACTATGGGCTACCTTACATCACACTATGAGCCATGAAAGCGAAATTAGCTCTACATTCTTAATCGATGTACATTTTTTTTATTAGAGTTTTAAATGGATAAAATACGCTAATTTTTATTAAATTGCACTGTAATCGGTTGAACAGATACTAAGCTTAGAAGAAACAAACTATTTTGTTTAAACTACACTTAAAATATTAATACGATTCTACTAAGCTAATAAATTATAAGTAATAAGTCTAAGATTAAATTAAAAAAATATAAAACTTTCTTAGATTTACGCAGATACATATATTTTGTCAATACAAAATCCGAAAAGTTAGTTTCATTCATACTTAAAAAATATAATTTATTTAAAAGAAAAGAAAAAAAGAACCTTTTTGTATCAGATCGCACCTACACTTCTATAGTTTGCAATAAAAAGAGAAAGTTAGTAGTGTGAAATTATAATTGCAACCAAAAATTGTAAAAATATTGCGGTTAGCCGAGACATTAGACGTAAAGTAATATTCAAGGCCGATTTGTCCACGAGACCTAAAAACTGAATTTAAAATGATGCAACTTGCTAAATGTTTACATTATTGTTAAATGAAAAATATTTTGTTAGTAATAAAATCTGTCAAAAGGCAAAAGGTGCTTACTGAAGCTGACAGTACAATAGGCATTCGAGCGAAACGAAGATAAGTTTCTTGTGCCTATATAATAATGGAATTAATGAAATAGTTCATGGGTCACTCTTCTCACCTTTATACTTTCATAGATCCAATGAAAAATAGTTTTCAAATAAAATATATAGCAAAATGTCGGTTGAATATATCCCCCTTTATAAGGCATATATCATTTTTTCCCTAACACAAAACATTTTCGTACACGAAATATAAGAAATGAATATAAAGTTCGACAAGAAGCTAATACGTGCTAAGCCTGCGAAGCATACATAGAATTGATTTTCCTCGAATCACTTTGTGACTACAATGCGTGTGGGCGAAATGATCAACTCGAAAGTGTCATTCGACACTTGTTCTCTGCTGACTCTATTAATCTACACCTACTATACTATACGAATCTGTACATAAAATATTTTTTGAAAAATCTAATTTATTATATCAATACGATGGTTGAATCCATGGTTTTTAGAATTTTTGTCTGTCTGTCTGTGACCGCATTACGAGAAAACCACTAAAGAGATTTTGATGAAATTTAGTTTGATAGCTGGTTGTCCCGGTCTTTATGACATTTTTTATTGCGGGAAAATATTATAACTCTGAGAAATATATGCTATTGACGTTAAAATGTACCTAAGAGTCCGAGCAGAGCTAGGGCAAATCACTAGTGTTCTATATAAAATAACTATAACAATTGGGTGGAAATGAGGAGTTAAAAGTTTTTACTCACAGGCCTTTCACACTTTTGTTTCAAAGAACAAAAGCTAATGTACAGGTACGAGAATGTGTATTGCACTAATAGCTTTACCCTTTTTGGACCCTTCTGGTTTAACAAAGTGAAGTTTCGACAGCTTTCATGCTTAAAAATTTAGGATACCTTGTTCCGTAAGTCCTAATCATATTAAGACCACGGTAAGCTCACATCATAATACCTACATGTTATAATAAAACAGTAAATTAGCGAAATATGTACATAAAATATTTTTTTAAATCAAAATTACTGTAACATATTGTGTACAGAATATAGATCCCTAAACCAAAGTTATTAACATTTTTGTCTGTTTGTTTCGCGTTTATCGCAAAAAGTACTGAACCGATTTTGACCAAATTGTGCGAAGTGATAATTTGTTCGGGTCAACATTCAGAACATATTTTCAATATAACTATTTTATCTTCAATATAAATATTTTATCTTCACAAAATATTCGTACCTTAACGTCGCACGCACCATAGAAATTTGACCACGGTTTCGTAACTTTTAATTAAAGGGATGACTGGGCTGTGTTACAAAGGCGCACTATTTCGATAAGTGCTTGACTATATTTGATATTTTTCTGTAAAATTATAGCAAACGTAAATCTCAGCAATCATTTTCAGCTTGGAAATATTTCTTAAAATAAAAAAATGAATAATAATTTGTACTAGAAGTTAGTAGTATAAAAAAATTACTTATATTATTCCTACTAATTTTTATGGTAAAGGGAGATGGCCTGCACAAATTACTTGATGTCGGCGCAATTCTACTTTTGGCAACGCTTTCTATGTAATGTAATAAATTCGAAAATGTTTTTTAACCTTCCTTAGAAATGGAATACAGTCGCTTTTTTATCCTAGGGAAATGCATTAACGTATACCACCTGTAGAAAAGAGGTGGTTATGGAAAGAGAATGACATTTAGAACATTTATTTTAATAAAGTTACATTAGATAACCCCGTGTAGGTAGGTATGTAGGTATATTGAAAAATCTTTAGGTGCGCTTACATATATCACAAGTTCCTTAAGAGCAACAGTCATAAGGTCAGAACCCTTTCTAATGTTAACATTGAATGCTTTTATTTTATACGAATTAGATATCAGTTTAATAATGATATCCTCTTGACCGACTCAAATCTCATTGACACTAGTCATCTGCGCGGGACATTTTATAGTGCACGAGTGTATGCGCAAACGCAAGTGCACTCTCTATTCCTTACCACTCTCATATCTCGGTGGGACGTCCGCTCGACACTGCCAGCGAGAGTTCAGGCGCGTTTAATATAATCTAGCCGTCAGCCGTCCTTTGCTCAAAGATGAATAAAAAAATGTGACAGTTTAGTTTAATTGAAAATATTGAAGTTGAAGACATTAAAAAATAAATATCCTAAACTTAGACAATCATTAAATCAGTATACATTCAGTAGTTATTACGTGATGGTAAGACAAAGTACATCAAAACAGTATATTAGGTAGTTTGCTGTGCTTCTTCAAATCATATAGCGCCGCACTCAGAGTCACTTAATGAACCATTAAGCCTAGAATCTCCATACTAAAGAACGACTTAATGGTTCATTAAGTGATTCTGAGTGCGGCGGTCAGTATGTATGTGTGCTACATCCAAAATAGTTCAGTCGTTTTATCATAACAAACATATACACTAAAAAATGTTATCTAGGTATTATATGTTATTAATGTTGATAACAATGTATAGACTAGGTAATTTCAAAGAACTCGAAGTAGCAAGCCTTTTACCTACCAGGAATTAAAAAAACAAAGGCGCCGCATAAACAGTAGTACTTCTAAGAAACTTACACACGGCATTGTTGAGTAAACATGTTTGTAACAATCTATCACTAAACTATGACACAAAGTAGAACCGTAATGAATTAATATGACGTTTTATAAACTTAACTGCAATATGTCGTTAAGTTTTGTAACTCGCTTAATACTTTCTTAGGTTTACGCAAATATTTGATATTATAAATGAAACTACCTTTTCGGATTTTGTCGCAGATTTACTTTGACTTTTAGTTCCCGACGTTTCGAATGCTCTACAGCAATCATGGTCACGGGAGAGTCTCTCCCTTTTCAACCCCTTAAGGGCGTTTTCTAGGATCTCATAATTGTCAACCTTTATTCAAATCGATTTAGCGGATATTCATTTTATTCATTACAAACAAACATACATTAATTTTCCCTTTATAATATTAGAATAGATTTCCCCGAAATAGTAAGAAAAACCATAGAATAAGTTAGATAGACCGTATGTATTAATAACATTAACGGAAGTGAATGAATCATACATTACCAAAGATATCATCATTCACATAGTATGACTTGTCCGGAATTGATTATCAAAACACGCACAGTAATAAATAAAACAATATAAATTTACTTCTATGACTATATTTATAACATGTCTTTTAACGAACGAAAAAAAAACGAGAAGTTTTTTAGGATAGATGAAGACTAAACGTGCGTTCACCTTCTCATGGTGAGGGGGCTTAGTAGCGTCCGGCAGGCCGGCCAGGGCGAAACCAAGAAACAAGGGTTTTAGTGGGTAGTACTGAATTGCCGGTGAGTCCCATATAACCACCAGTTTTCTACCGGTGGTATGGGCTAATGCATTTTCCAAAGGAATAGAAGGATAGATAAAGACTTAACGAAAATCCAACTTACAAAAAAAACCACTAGAATAAACTGATTGGTAGCTTTCATTTACTTACTATGGCAAATTTTTTTCGGTTGGTGCAAGGCGATACAAATTAATTTACATGAGTAATTGTAAATTTTTGTGTACACATAAGTAGTAATAGAAACAGAGAAGAGAGTATTTTAAAAATTGAGTAGGTATCTGAAAATACAATTACCCCTATTTTCTAGACTTAGAGGTGGATCTTTATTTTTAAATTAATTGAGATAAAATTGGAAATCGATTCATAAATGATTCATACAACCGACTTGAGAACCTCCTACTTTTGAAGTGTTAAAGCGTATTACACTCAACAAGCGTTTAGAAAACCGTTTTTTTCAAATTACTTGTAGGTATATTGGAGTAAATATTTTGTATAATAGGCCTTTTGGTCATATGAAAACACTCAAGTCAGATGTAAGTGGAATGAACTAATACTCAGTAGTCATGCACGTCAGTGCTAGGGTGACCAAAATTTTTTTGTAAAACT
This sequence comes from Boloria euphrosyne, assembly GCA_951802675.2. Classification (NCBI taxonomy): domain Eukaryota; kingdom Metazoa; phylum Arthropoda; class Insecta; order Lepidoptera; family Nymphalidae; genus Boloria; species Boloria euphrosyne. The sequence goes on along the minus strand of OX637885.1, from coordinate 1,747,621 downwards.
AGGAAGCTCTAATATTTTCAGGCTAATAATAATTTATGATTTCTTAATAAGGACACAAAGAATTATTGACATCCGCACCGGACTAGTACTTCGAGCCGTACATGCAAGTCACTAGACGAGGCGAGAAACTTAAACATTTACTACAACTGAAGGAAAAGATACACAAAATAACAAAACAATTTTAAGATTTTTTAAGTAGTAGCATAGCTCATTGACCTTTAGACTAGGTTTTCGGGAGAATTCCAATACAAATCAATCACATGGTCTTTATTAAAAGTGTATCTGTCTTATCTGACACATTTCTGAAAATCGATACCATATCAATTGATAGGCAAATACCGTACGTTATCTAAAAAATCTGCACATAAATTTGAACCTTATATATATAATGCTGTAACGATTAAATTAATTGGTATATGTATATTTAAAAAAGAATGCATATCAGTTCGTCAAGGTACACCTACGTTAAAGGGGAGAGATACAGAGGACAAGAATAAACAATACAGTAACATATTACAATTGTTCGCTTTTAATTTACTTTTTCTATGTCACTTACTTAGACTACCTTCGGAAATAAAAAACATTTAATATTAATGTCCTCCCGGCCGATTACGGCCACGGCGCGGCGGCCAATCTCATTGAGACTAGCCAACGGCGCGAGACATATTATAGTGCACTAGTGTATGCGCAGACACAAGTGCACTCTCTGTTCCTTATCACTCTCATATTCCGGTGGGACGACTGCTCGACACGACCAGTGAGAGTTAAGGCGCAGGACCGACGGCTTTACGTGCTCTCCGAGGCACGGGGGTGAAACACTGCCAACTTCCCAACTCCGGGCTGTTACTGAGCCTTCGAAACAGAAAGACTCAATAACTAAACTTGGCCCGACCCGGGACTCGAACCCGGGACCTCCTGGTGTGCGACCGTACATGCTAGCCACTACACCACCGAGGCAGTCAAAAACATTTACTAAGTATATGACATTGTCAGCAGATGGAAGGGATTTTTTAAAAGGATGTATGTAAAAATAAATATAGATGAACTTAAAACAAAATGTAATTTGTTTACTTGACAGCAGAATATTCAATCGAAAATTTTTTTTTACTTGCAAAGTCATTTGCACTATACTGTACTATCAAGATGTATGCAAGTGAGATAAAATCAGTTATAAACCAACATATGCAATCGTGTTTATTACAGAGTACAATTGTAATGAAGAAATATAATATCTCTCTCAAGGATTTAAGATGCTTATATATAGAAATAGCTTTGTGACGCGGTTTTACTTGCATAAAACTTGCAACCACACAATCGAACTACCTACAAAAATTTCGAAAGTTTGTGCGTTCGTATGTGTAAACTGTAAAAGGGCGGACGAATTTTGAACTGTACAGGACATTTAAAGTAACATTGCCATTGAGATAGTTTCATTAAATTATAATTAAACAGTGTATTAATTTGTTTTTTTTTTTAAATAAATACATTATGTAGTTACTTTTATTATGAGCTATTGTCTTATATAATATGTGAAATTACTTTATACCATTTAGGCATTTCGGTACATGTTTGTAACTTGATTTCGCATAAACCGTCGTAGATATCAAAGAAACTCAAACAAAATATGACACCATGTGTCGGTAATTTCATAAAGGTTAGTATGAAGTATAATATGTTGGGACATTATTACAACAGCGCCATCTAGTTCCGTGGTAAGCTACAAGGCTTGTGTTACGGATACCAGATAGTTGTAAATTTTTAAATACATACGTTTTATAAATATAAACACCCATGACTGGAGTACAAACGTTCGTGCTCAACCAATGAATGTCCCCAGCGGGACTTAAGCCCGCGACCGCTGGCGCAGCAAGTAGGGTCACTACCAACTGAGCCAAACGTGTCGTTATATGTAATGACAATAAAGTACGTATTATAGTGAAACTAAAATAGTTTCCATACATTATATAATTAATTGTTTAAATTACCTTTTTCCCGTCGCGAAATTTGACAGTGCCCTCGATTATAGACGTGGCTGGACTCGAATCTCCCATGTTTGTTTGAAAATCACGCGCCGCGACCACAGCGCCGCACTTTCGTCATTATGCACTAGTGCATTTTAAATAATCTATCACTACACTAATTGTAACACTGTCACTACACTTCTGTATGATGCTAATCTGAAAAAAAAAGAAATAAAATTGTTACCATTGGGTTAAATCTTTTGCTTGCATACTTTACTCCTTAATTATAAAAAAAGAATGAGATTTTACTAATAATAATTAATAAATTGTCACTAGTTTCTCAATTAAATAATTATAATAATTATTATCATCGATTCACGACTTCCTTAATCCTTATTACTTTTTTCAAATCGATTACTAAGTCTGGCACTTTTGAATTCAGAATTTAACTATAGAGCTGCTTATAAAAAAAAGGAAATTATTTTAAGACAATCATAATTTAGTTATTCGCAAATATAAAACATTGGAAAAAAATGTAAGTTCGTGACAATGTGATCTTTTAAAAGTCACAAAAGCCTATTTACTTAAACGAAAAACTTAAAAGTGTACTATTACTTCACATTTTTGATCGATAGGAAGAGGCCACGGGTAAGAGACCCAAGATTGCCTTCAGCGTAATAGGCAATCCCGTCTTTATGATGTTAAATCTGTGTTCGATGATAATGTCATTGTTTGGCGCAAAATTGTGCTTTTAGAAAGTATTGTAACATTTTCTACATTATGCAGTATATAAAATGTTAAGACAACTCGTTTCATTTACATACTTAAAAATAAATATTACGATTGCGTTTGCGTTATTTTCAACCTACTTCCAAAAAGGAGTAGGTTCTCAATTCGTCTGGATTTTTTAATACACCATAGAATTATGGTATGCGTTATAATAATTATCCATATGCTAAGTCTATCCATGAGCTCACAATGAGAAGTCATTCGAAACACAATGAATTTATCGGAATCAAAGACAAATTTTCATCGTAATTAGCTTAATCTTTTTATAACAGAGTTATAGCCTTAGTAAGTGGTAATGCCTTTTAGCCTTTTTAGCCAATATTTTTTTTTTATGGGACAAAGGGGGCAAACGGGCAGGAGGCTCACCTGATGGTAAGTGATCACCGCCGCCCATGGACATCTGCAACACCACAGGGCTTGCAAATGCGTTGCCGGCCTATATATATCAACTATATTCTCATTATAATATATTTACTAATATGTATTATGTTAGTATGTACGTCTGTAAGCGAAAACGGTCTGTAAATACAACATTTAAAATGTTTAAAACCGAAAATGCAATTTTACGAATTTAAATATGAGATTAAAGGAGGAACATTTCTGCCATTTTCTTGCAGTGAGCAATGAAAGTGGTGTGATATATTTATACGTAAAATTTAAGAATTTGGTTTTCGGTCAACTAAACGTGGGTAAAGTCGCGGTAAATGCTAGTCTTAATAGAATTAACATGCATTAACTAAAAGCAACAGGTAAGTCCATTGTTTCTCAAAATTACACCCGAATAGTAAATGGGATTTTATAACACTGTATGGGCACGCCGCTTCCATTTCCAACAAATTATGAATTCTGAAACCTTCTAACGTTTACTTTCGGGTTTGAGTTTTGCTTTAAAATATTCATATTTGGGGCTAACTTCCACGAAATATGTTAAGCAGAAAATTAAATGATGCGATATTTTAATATTAATTTATTTTAAGAGCTTAATATTAATTTATGTAAAGAGACACCAATCAAGTTATTTGATTAATAAACAATTAAGAAGGGCAAAGATAATCACAGATTAAGAAAAAAATACTTATTGTATACACATATAAATTATGATTTTATAAGATTCCATTTTAAAATTAACCTAGATGAATTAATGAACAATATGCACTAGAAATAAAGCTACCTATCTTTGCGGTTTTTTTTCGCGTTTATATATCATCATCATCATCAGCCCTTTTCAACGTCACACTGCTGGGCACGGGCCTCCCTCAGTACGAGGGGGATCAGGCCATAGTCCACCGCGCTGGCCCAGTGCGTGTTGGCGGACTTCACATGTCTTACGAAAACTTGCTAGGTTTTCTCAGACATGCAGGTTTCCTCACGATGTTTTCCTTCGCTAGAAATGATTCGCACATGAAAATATCAGAGGTGCGAGACCCGGATTATAACCCGCATCACTCGGTTATACAAGTAACGCGTTACCGCTGGGCTACCACTGTCTCCGCGTTTATATATATTATTTTTTATTTTTTATGAGTACATAAAATTGTCAGTATATAAATATGCACTAATAATATTTTATTGAAAACATATAAGATATACCAGATAGATTCATTGGAAGATCATCCTAACATCCGAATTAACGGTTAAATATGGTTTAAAATGAACACTTTGTTTCTGAGTCAGTCAAACGAGAAATGCAAGCGTTTGGATTAAAATCAAATTTGATCAATTATTAGAAATGTATTCAGAATACCTATTCAATATTGACATTTAATATTGCATTATCCACGTCGGCGTATATTTGTGTTTGTTAATTTCTATCGATTTTTAAGGCATTTGAGAGAGATAAATAAAATTGAACTGTCTGTTTCTAACCTCAAATAACATATTTTTTAAATTATATGGTATTTTTAAAATTAAATAAAGAAAGAACAATTTTTGTCAGTCTGTCTGTGTTTCTGTTTTAACCGGCTAATCTCTGAAACGAATGGAAACCATTATTTACAGGTGAGACTTTTACGCGTAGATAGCTGATATTATAAGGAGGAACTTAGGCTGCTTTTATTCCAGAAAAAAAAGCATACAAAATAATATGTTCCTCTTAAAAATACTTATATTCATTATAAAGTAAAATTAAAAATTATGCTTATATCTGGTATTTTCTCGAGAATACTTATCTTAGATATCTATAAGTTACACTTTACAGTATCTTTAAAAAATTACCAGTTAAGTGAAGCAAGCTATTATTATTAAGCATTGTATTAATTATACTTATGATACCAATCTTATACAAAATTCTGGACAGTCCACAAAGAGAAACAATATTAATTAAAAAACATTTTTTGACGTCGCGCATAAGTTATTCGCAATAAGTTTTTCAATCACCTCTTTCGAACTTATTCAATTTAATCTTTCTTTAAACTTCACGAGGTTCTTGTCCAACTTTGAATTTTAAATATGAGTGCTTATTACGTTTGTGTTTTATAGAAGGATTTGTCTCTTAATATAATTTTTTTATGTGTATTAACATTTCATATACATTGTTATAACTAAGACGAATCTGTACAGTCTATGTAAAATCTATAGATTTTAGATTTTTTGTTTTTCTGCGACGGCATCACGAGATATCTACTGGACTGATTTTGATGAAATTTGGTATGATACTTTCTGCTGTGTTTCTAAGAAAACATTTTTCACTTATCTCTGGACATTTTTTTTTTATTATATACCTATAACAACGTACTTTGGTTATTTCTGATAACTTCAATAAAAATGCTATAAAGTATGAACTTAAAGCACTTTGAAGTCATGAACAACAAAATTTAATCGAATCGAAAAAAATAAAAACTGTACCACATATAATAATAAAGAGTTCTAACTGTAAAAGTGCAAAGCACAAGCAATAACCCAAAAAGCAAAAATTTATAAACTTCAATGCCAAAATTGCCAAAAAAAAAAAATAACAAGGACGAGCGCTTATTTTAAAGGTCCGATTTTTCAAATGAACAATATCGAAGCCCATGTGCCCCATATGTTATGGCTATTGAATATTTGGCACTAACGGCCCCCATGGGCGCGATATCGAATGAACTAAAGCCATGGATTTGTAAATATTACCGTATCGATTTAAGGACTCGTATGTAATTTATACAGAGTGTTCCTTTTTACCAAATTATGTTTAGCATTTCATTTCTTTTAAAAAAAAATATTTTATATAACTATATAAGTTATTAACGGTCTTAAAGAGTTTTTTTAATAAATAATAATGCTTCATCCCCAATCCCCAATCTCCAATGACCTATATGAGAGCTGACATCTACAAACCAATATGCACATCAACAATATTACATACATTACTTGCTGAAATCGAACCCACTTTTACTTACATAGAAGAAAATGCGAAATAAATATTCACCTGTACTTAATGTACTCTTCTCTTTAGTATGGTAACTTTAACTTCTCTAAGCCATTGGTGTGATTATTAAATGCTTAATTCATCGTTATCTAATCAATGTTGTGTAGTTAATCAGCGTAAAATTATAAGATACGAGTATTTCAAATTGCGTGTCACACGCGTTGTATGGGAAATATTTGCTGGTCGTTACGTACCTATATCATGAACGGTTTAATTGAAAGCATGTTAATGTAAAACAATAATATTATGCAAATTTGTAATCGTTTTCTTCCTTTAATTATAATTAAACTTCAGTTAATTATAGCTATACGTATTAACGAAAGAACGACGATTGTCGGAAATATTACACTTTCATAAGGAATTCAAATGACTGGTTAAAAATATAATTAGAAGATACTTTATTATTGTCTGAGTACATGATAAGTTTTCAGTTAAGTTCACGTTGAGCTTTTACTCAATTTATATTCGAAAGGAAAGTCGGTGACGAACTCTATTAAATTTGTATAAACAAAATATTGTGGGAAGCCTTAAATCTGTGATTACTGAATAGGTGCCTTAATCAGTACTTTTAAATAAAATTGAACTGTAAGTTGAAGTGTGAATTAATTTCAAATTAACGTCTTTTCACAAAATGCATGGGAAAGTATATAAAGTACTCACTTATACAAGTATCAAAGTATTTATTTATTTATTTATTATATTAAAAAAAATCATTCCGTATTGTTGTAAGGAGTAACTTAGGCTACTTTTAATTTATTAGAAAATTATAAAAACCGTCTAATTTATTTTAACTTACGCCCAGCGAAGCGGGCCGGGTTTGCGTGTATAATAACTTTGATGTCCATATTTCGTATATCGTATTATCTTGAACCAGTGATATTTGCCGAAATACATATATAATGCAATACTTTTCTTAACCATTTTTTTCATACATTAATCGAAACACCATGTATATCGTATATATGACATTTAACGATCATCTTTAGGACAGAATCCATATTTGCGCTAACAGCATTACGTTATAATAACTATTAGCTACCCCATTTCGATTAGCTGAGGGGACACAGGGGTTGATAAAATTAATTTCCTAAGTGTTATGAAAATATTAATTATATAAGGTGTCAGATAACCCCCTGTAGCTTTCGTATTCCGATAATAAATGGCACTTAATTAAAACTGTAATTGATTGTTTTAGAAAAAAAAAACATTTACAGCGGCTCTTTCACTGATTAATAACGTTCGATAAAAACAGTAACCAATACTGAGTTATATGAAAGTTGAAAGGTGTTACGTCACAAAGTAATTATTTTAAATATAAAGTTCCATAAGTTTTAAACCATTACAAGTAAATTTGTCTTAAATTATTTTGAAACGAACATATACATAAAATCAGTTCGTCGTTCTCGATAATATCGCATATTATGTAAAATATATGTACGAAGACTCAAGACACAACGATTGAACTATTTACAAATCAATAAAAAAAGCACTAGAGATATGTTGTTTTTGAGAAAATATCCTTGAAATTAGACTAAAAAAATGATATAAATAACTTATAAATCTAGTAATTTTAATAAACTATTAAATATAAACAAAAAATTGTTGATCATGGAAAATTAATGTCGCTTTGCTTATAATAACATTGTAGGCATATAATAAAATTCTAACTTAATTGAATTGAATATGTTATGAAAAATGCTATAGAAATAGCCATTACTAACGATACAGAGTCTGTCTGTCTGTGACCGCATCACGTGACAACCACTGGACTGATTTGGATAAAATTTGGTATGATGATAGCTGGTTTTTCGGGTAAACATATAGAACACTTTCCATTGTACTAAAATATTCCATTTCTGAAAAAAATATATACGAACCGTTAAAACTTAGGCTGCATCTATTCGTACAGTTACTGGACGAATAAAATATTATATATTATTCGTCCGACAATTGACGGTTTATATGAATATCTATCACTTTTTTTGCTTTCTAATAAAAAATAAGTGAGTTTTAGGTGCAGGATATATACAAAATATAAAAAGAAAATAACCTTAACCTTACCGAGCGGAAAATTGATTATTTAAGATTCTACTGACCTTTAACATAACATAAACATAACAACACCCTCAAAATTCTTTTTATCCTTTATCACACGTTAATAAAACTATTTCAAGCATCCGATAAATGTACGAATAAATATAATTTATTCGTCCAGTACCCGTACAAATAGTCACTTCGTAAAACTTATCTAGGACGAATACAAGCGAAGTATGGTTAAGCCACTAGTACTAAATTAAATACTACTTTAGTGAAACTGTAATTATATGATCTTAACCGTACAATAATGTACTCTCTAACTCGACGTTAGTTCAAAAAGATACGAGTATTCACTCAAGCGAACATACCAGCTGCATGCCATCTGCTTCTAAGAAAGAAATCGCTTCACATAATAGAATTATTGTTAAATTTGCACCCACTAGATAGTGAGCTTTTGTCAACTTCATTCAACATAATATTAGGGCTTTGATATTGATATTATTATTGAAAAGCTCTAAGCAGTTTTATTAAAAGTTTTGTATTTAGCTTATTATTTAAAATAAATATTTTACTTAGGTTTATAATAGTTAATATTTTAATGTAGTTATTAGGTATTGAATTTTGTTATCGATTAGGAAATCGATATGTTTAAGTTTGCGTATATAAAAGAAATCGGCCTCGCTGCCACTGCGCTAAATGGACTTTTAACGTATATCGCGATAATGCGGAAGTGACTAATAGCTTTATTATTAAATGAACTTTGTATTGAAATATAAAACACGACAATAATTAATGCTGATGAATTTTAGACAGGAATGGTAATTTGTGTATTTATCCAAATTATTAGATTTATTTATTCATTAATTGTTGTAGTAAATAGTTGACCAAATAAAGATTAAACCGTTTTTAGTAAAATTAACTTATGCTTTTTTGCTAATTTATTTTGAAGTGGAAAATAACAACAACTTAAAAGGAGAAAAATTCGCCTAAATAAAAAAAAATATTAAAGTATAAGCTGTTAAGTGCGATACTGCATCGCGCATACGGACTACAAATATTTACTTTAAAACGCTAATTTGTTTAAGAACAAAAAATATTTTTAATCCGCATAATGCATATCTGCGGTAAAAATAAGAATGTAATTCATAGTACTTAACCCAGATACTAATATTACACTATATTTTGAAGTATCTATCATAGTATTTCATATAAGGATTGATGATGAGACGTTTTCTGCAGTTTGGCTTAGAACCTTAGCCTTTTACTCAATAACTTAATCCTTAATATGCCTTAAGGTTATCTTAGGTTTAAAGAAATTATTCCAAAAAAAAAATTACAAAAAATCACTTATATGAGAAAACATTTTTTCATTAAAAACGAATTTTATATTTAGAGCACACTTTATAACATGATTCAAAATACTCATTAGACTGTAGAGCTATAAACAAGTTACATAGATTAGTTTTTACTAGAAGTGGCAAATTGTTATTATTTTTAACTTTACTAACTTTTTGCATCAATAAAGTTGTTTTTATGATCACTTAGTTCAATCCGCCAAGAAGACACATCTTCTGAGATATGATTCTAACTTATATGCTATATTACCTGTCATGGATCTTATTAAATACTTAATTAAATAAAAAGATAAAAGACCATAAATTCTAAAGAAGTATAATACATAAAAGATCGTTTTGATTTGAAAGGAAGTTCTTAGAAAAATAAATTCTAAGAATAAAGACCGTTATGACGCGGACGTAGTGGGATCTGACTGGTACTGCTTATTACCGCAACATCAATTCGATACCTATGAGGCAAATATTTAATTTTCAAGCTAAGCAAGAATAATATGTAATTTCTATAACATTTAGGACAAAATATACATCATAGGGACAGATAGAGGCTTTTTAATTCTCAACCCACTTTGCACTAACCATGCGAAGCCGTGAACAAAAACTGGTATTATGTAATACTACAAAACTATAGTTATTCTTGATTCAACATGTTAAAACAAGTTAAAACCGAGCCCTAAATGAGATTTCAAAGAGATGCCTGTGGTTAAGAGCTCAGATCAAACACCTGTTTCTTCGGTCAATGTTCGATACCCGTGCGTCGTAAGCGCAAGCAAATGACCATAAAGTCATAAAAAATTCCGAGAATTTTTTGTCTTGCTGTCCTTGAAAGCTATTCGGGATACTATACAATGCTTATTTTTTTAATTTCAGAGTCAATACTTCGTATTTATGTGTTTATATCTACTTTTCGATTCGATACGTTTAACGCCTTGACATTTCATTTTAGAGAATTAATAGTTTTATACATATGTATATGTTTTATTTTGTTTATTAAGTTTTACTTCCTTAGTAATTTACTAGTGCTTAAATTCGATACTTTCAAATGTTATTTAGTGTTCGTAAATTAAAAAATAATTTAAAGTATGATAAATATTATACATAATAATAATTTTAAGACGATTTCCAGTACATAAATTAAAAATTAACCGACATTTTGTGCCTCATTATTAATAATTAAGATGCTATCGCCAAAAAAATTTAACGCTCATATTTTAATGAGGGCGTAAGAACGTTAAAATTTAAAATGCGAAAATCTAAAGAATTTGTAAACAAAGTATATAGCTTGTGTTAAATTAAATGTGAAATAACCAGAAATTAGCCAGGTGCTAGCCCTACCGCATCGAATGCACCACCTGTTCTACGCGATTTATTGGTCTTTTTTGCATTGAAGCCTTATTGAAGACGTCTTCGCACTTATTAACTCTAATAAACTCTGTTTCAAAACAAAAAAAACTTAGCTTTACATTTTAGAAAGGTATTCCGGTATAGTTTTCTGACTGCTAGTGTCGATAAGTTCGAATCCCATTTGAGGTATGCTTTAATTATATTGGATATATTGAGATTGATGACGACTCGTTTGCCTCAGTTGGTAGTGACCCTACTCTCTGCGCCAGCGGTCGCGGGTTCGAGTCCCGCTGGGACTGGGACATTCATTTGCTAATCACGAATGTTTGTACTCCAGTCATGGGTGTTAATATTTATAATATGTATGTATTTAAAATTTATATGTGTAGTGTATGAACTATCTGGTATCCGCAACACAAGCACGTAACGTAGCTTACCACGGAACAAGATGACGCTGTTGTAATAATGTCCCAACATATTTATTTATTTATATTGGGTTTCCATATGACGTATGCAATTGCACGAGTATTGTATGTGTGTCACAAAGTAAACTAGTAAAAATTCGTAGTTTTCTTGCTGCTGTTCCGCTTTAATGAGATATGAAACAATACAAGTTCGCATAACAACAATTTTAATTTTTTAGCCGCTCCACTTCATGTGTAACAAAAACAATGTTTTTGTTATATTTTTTATGTATTTTCTTCGTGGTATTGTAATTTCTGTCCTTGTAAGACATTAAGGAAAAAATGAAGGTAAAACTTTAAGGAAAAAAGTCGTTTTTGTGGAACCGCTAGAATTAATGGCACCTGGGGTTTTTGCCTTGTAAGAACTGCTAGTAAATGAATACTACAATGATTTTTCACTGAGACGAGCATCTTTATTTAATCTTTTAGTCTTAATAAAACATTGTTTCACTCTTTATACTAGGTATATGTTAATTATAGAAAGTAAGTAGTCTAACTTAAGTAGCCACATAAATTAATTTGATCTGTAAAACTAACTGACTGGTCGGGGTTTGTTTCTCACATTGATAATATTTTAACCGTTAAGTATTAATATTGTAAAAATATCCTGTCTTCGTAAACTTTTCTGAAGTGATAACGACGAAAGCTTAGTTGACAAATAAAATGATCTATTAAAAGCCTTTCACGTTATTTTAATAACCACTAGAATTATAATATAAGCTATAGAATAAAATCATCATCATCATCATCATCATCAGCCGTTTTAACGTCCCACTGCTGGGCACGGGCGTCCCTCAGTACGAGGGGGATCAGGCCATGGTCCATCGCGCTGGCCTAGTGCGTGTTGGCAGACTTTACACGTCTTACGAAAACTTGCTAGGTTTTCTCAGACATGCAGGTTTCCTCACGATGTTTTCCTTCACCGTAAGACAAGTGGTAATCAGGATAGAAATGATTCGCACATGAAAATATCAGAGGTGCGAGACCCGGATTTGAACCCGCATCACTCGGTTATTACAAGCGACGCGTTACCGCTGGGCTACCACTGCTTATAGAATAAAATACAAATAAAAATTAATACTTACTACTACTACTACTACAATGAATATAAGTAAATTCATATTATATACAAATTTTTAACACTATAATAGTTATAGTATAAATTATAGATATGTTTAATATTAATGACGTATCGAATGATTTATTTAAACATTAACATAAAATTTATATCAAATTACTTACAAAATTGCCATTGACTGATATTAAATACATAATTCATCACCTAAGTAGTGTGGAAAAGATTAATTTTGTGCCCCAAACCCATACAAAAACCACATCCGCCATATGTTGCGATTGCGGGTCAAATATTCGGTCAGATGTTCATTGAAATAACTTTTATTAGATTTTAGACCTTATGGCTCTGTTTTAAAAAATAAAGTTGAATGAGACTATTTATAATTAGCTTTGAGCTTTTTTTGTCAAATAAAGTTAATTTTTGTTTTACAAAGAAATAATAATATAAGTAAGTTACGAATCTTGTGTTTTTAGATATAAAAAATAGAATCGCAGTATTGTGCTCTATGAGCATGATATTTTGTTAGCAATTAAAACAAAACAACAAACAAAAAACGTATACACTTATTAAGAACTAGTAACACACCCTTGCTCCGCTTGATATCCATTATTCCCTAGGTAATAGGTAAGTATATTTTAACGGTTAGTATACATTTTTGGAGAAATGACGCTTTACTAAGGTTAAGGTTTGTCTGTCAGTTTGTTCCAGCTAATGTCTGAAAGGACTGGACCGATTTTGACTAATATAGCTTATGTTATAAGTAGTAACTTAGGCTACTTTTATTTTATTAAAAAAAATCTTGATATCTAGATATATATAAATTAGCTTTATAGGAAATGACGTAAACAACATATTTAGTAAGTATGAATCTCCCACGAAATTCAAATTGGCGCAAAATGCAAAACAAAATTTGATACGAGTTTAATTAAGTGGAGACTTTGAGAGGCTTTTTGCGATTTATGGGTCTGGAATGCGGATGCACCCAGCACCTGTTGAATGTTTACTTTTTCTATACGTACTTTGAAAAGGTTCAACTCACTAGTATTCACTGAGCAGTCGAAGTTTTACCGTAACCTTTAGTAAGTAAGTGTGTATGTATTTTATTCAGCCCTTATTAATGTCCTACAGCTGGACACGAGTCTCCCTTCAATAGAAGGGGATCAGGCCATAATCCACCGCGCTGGCCTAGTGCGTGTTGGCGGACTTCACATGTCTTTTAAAACTTGCTAGGTTCTCTCAGACATGCAGGTTTCCTCACGATGTTTTCCTTCACCGTAAGACAAGTGATAATCATGTTAGAAATGATTCGCACATGAAAATATTAGAGGTGCAAGACCGGGATTTGAACCCGCATCACTGTCGTCCATCATTGTCGAAAGTAAGTAAGTAAGTATAGTACATATGAATAATAATATACCTATCAATTTAACTTTGTGTATATCTATACTTATAACGAAAGCTGCTTCCAAATTATTTTTATTTTTATAAAGCTCTAAAGCTTATCTATGTTATCAAACAAACGAAAACAGTTGACAAACAGGATTAAAATTTGGATTTATGATTGCGCAACTGTCCATATAAGTTTGCTTACATTTGCAAAAGGGACAACAATTATATAATTTTATTTTTTTCACATACAGTGAGCTACATTAGCTTTAATAACAAATTAATGAATTTTTGGTACAAAATTCACTTGAATTTTAGTAAAATAAAAGTTACCTACTTAGCTTATAATATTACATTTTGATTATAATATTATTATAACGAGACTAAAGCAAATGTTTTATATAATATGAAATGCTTCAAAGTGAGACAAGTTATGCAGCTGAGTCACATAAAATGTTTTCGCACTTTTTAAGCTATTTAAATGGTCTAATTTTTTTCTTTAACAACAATGAATATTTTAGGCGTCCAACGATGAATTATATGCAAGTTATTTTCCTCAATTTCTTGTATATATATGTTACTGTAAAAGCCCGAACTACGGTAAATCCTAAGATTTTACAGTAAATCCTAAGATTTACCAAGTCTTAATGGTAAAAGTCAGAACCGTTCTATAATCATCGTATATTTCGGATTTTTACCACCATTCACTTGGTAAAGGCTAAGGCTATTCGGACACTAGCGTGACTACAGCGGTAATTTAGCGTGACTGGCACTCGAGATAAATTATCTAAAGAATTAGCGTTAACATTTAATTATTGGCACTCGCCGGCCGCTGCCGCGGCACGCTTCGCTCGGCTCGTGCGATTTGGTCATATATCTAACCTAACCTAACCAACCTAGAAAGAAAGAAAAGTTTTTAAAATTAACCTTTTGAACCTATGTTATCTAAATCGAAAGAAAATAATCTTTGTGTAATAATCACGCTAGTGTCCGAATAGCCTTACCCATGTACTAAATTCTAATGGTAAAAGCCCGATAAAGTCGTTTCTTATTTTCATATTCTTACATTTACCGACTCATGTTGGTAAACCTTAAGATTTACTGGTAAAACCTAAGATTTACCAATATTCGGGCTTTTACAGTAACATATATATAATATACATTATTCATGTATAAGTTACTCAAACATGATTTGCATGTAATTATTTTACTGTAAGTAATATCAAAATAATATTCTAGGTACCCACTATTAACGTACAAAAGGTATATTGTCTTTAAAATCTTAAAGTTGAATAACTTATACCTTGGAGATTTTCTAAATAATGATAGGTAAAATGTGATCACTCTTAAATTAGACCTATTAAATGAAATTAAGTTTTATGATAATCGCTACACAATATCGTGTAAAGTATCGAAGAGTCATTCACCCGAACTGTACTTCATCTTTTTCGTCTATAAAAAGTCACGCGAACAAGTTATTTTAAACTAAGTTCTGCCTGTGGCTCCGTTCGCGCATGCCTACTTGAATTTAAAAAAAATGATAAGGGCAGTAAAAATTATGTGTGGCCAAACATACAACATAAACCAATTCATCTATAATAGTGGGACATTAGTAGGCTATATTTTTTTATTTAAAATAACACAGGCAACTTGTAAGAAACCTCTATATTAAAATACTATGCAGACAGTGCCATATGCAATAACTCGTACGTGATATGTCGAAATAGTACTCAACTCTACACATCTTGATTTAACATATGTATACGTATGTAATATGTATGTATGTCGGTATGTAAGTCGCGTTCACAACGAAAACTTAATAAATATTTATTTTTATAGCGTCTAAGCATATTTTTAAGTTCATTTTAACGTTCCACGGCTGGGTCCTTCCCACGTTCGTAAAGCAAATGGTAATCAATAATCATGTTGGAAATGAATTTACCTACATAGTAATAAATAATATTATTTTCTTACAATGATTTTAATGTACGTTACATAAAAAAATGATAATTTTGCTTATGCTTAAAAAATAAACTAGGTAACTTACATTTTACGCCCCATAAAGACCAAGTAGAGATTGTTATTATCCCATCTGTCTGAAACCTTATGTTATGGGATTTGGCAAGCCAGCCAATTCATGACATTAGACACGATCACGATGCAGCATTTTAGCGCCGCACATCGCGTCTGTTATAATTAAATGGGGAATTTAAAATGTTTTTATACCGATTCACTTTAATGGTTTTGGCTTTTCTCCAAAACGACTCAAAATTTTATAGACTGTAACATTTCATATAAAAAGTAACAAGGTATAGAAAGTTATATGTTAGACATGACCATTATGTAGTAGTTGTGATATAAACATGATGACATGTTACTCAATGAATGAAATAATCTATGCATATATTTATATAAAATTGAAGTGTCTGTTTGTAATTTCAAATTAACAGCTTTTCACTAAATGCAAACGAAAGTATATACGGTAGTTACATAAAAAAGCAATTTTTAAGTTTTTGTCTGTCTGTTTCTTCCGGCTAATCTCTGAAACGGCTGGACCGATTTTGATGGATAATTTTATTTTAGAATTTTTTTTAACTAGCGAAACCCGCGGCTTGGTTCGCGCTGAATCTAGAGACGAACCCGAGCAAAGCGACGCGACGGTAAGTCGCTTTGCGTCGCGATAATTGATATAACTTAGAGTAACACATAGGCTTTTGTTGTGCTTGATTCGATCATACCACAATCCGCATAACTGAATATGCAAGATATATCGAAGGGTTAAGAAAAAGAGAGTGCACTTATTTACTCGTATGTGCACTATAAATCAGTGCGATTTGTCGTGACCGAAATTACGTCATGAGCACACTATTGTTATTATTACTTCGTACTTTAAAGACTGAGTTTTCCCAGTAACCGCAAAAAGTTAAACCTATCCATATCTTTTATCTTATCTTTATATACTTACAAAGTGGAATTCACATAAAATGATGGAAAAAACGAACACTTCTATTATTTTAGTATGGACCATGTGAAGATTATTTGACACTTTTTTTAAAGGTTGGTTAACTCACTACGCAATAAGTACATTACGCCGGGTAATTACAAGAGAGATTTGGCAACGAACTAGAAACAGTTAAGATAAAAATATTTAAAAGCTAAATTTTGGAAACATGTCAACCTTTTCAAAGACTTGTGATTAATGACAACTATAGTATACGAAACTATAACTACAATGAACATATAAATTACCATAAACTTATTTTTTATACTATATTTTTAAGTTATAATATGCAAGAATATGTATTACATTGCAACCGAACACTACATCCGCCCTCTTTTAAATATTATAACAAGAAACAAAATTATAACTAGCTGCTTCGCTCAACTTCGTTCCTAGGTAACTTTTCTTTTTTAAGCGAAACCTTTACCTTATTCTTTTACTAAAATGTTGTTCTGCCATATTAAATGGAGACATATTCTCATACTTACTAAATACCTATGCATATATTATATTTATATACTTAGAATATCATTAAAATCGGTCAAGCCGTTTCGTAGGAGTGTGATCACAATAACCCCGAGACGCTAGATACTTATCAACATCTTCCAATTTTCACATCTATGTTTTCTAAAACATTTACTTAACAGAACCTTATTTTAACAAAAACTAAAAGTTTAAAACACTCCTAACCACAGCATTAACTAACGATTATAGAAATTATTCTACAGTAGCCATTACTTAACTTCGTGATTTTTTTATATTTATTTCCGCTTGGCCTAAGCTTTTATGCTTTTTAATGCTTTTGACCTAAAAAGAAATAAGCACTGGCGTAGTATCAACCGTACATTAACTAATAGAAGCATGTGAAGAATATAAAATTCATATAACCAAAAAATTCACAGACTAAAAAAAATGCTTAATTAATAAAAAAACTTAAAGATTTATTAACAGTACACCAACCAAACATCCAACAATTTAATTTAGCTGTGTCAATATATTGTTCTAGAGTTCCCAAACGAATTCCTATCAAGATAGATGTATTTAATCTTCAAGGCAACAGACCATTCTCTTAAAGGATAACCGGTAAATGTCGTATTGTTAGTATGCATAGCTTTGTAGGGAAATGCTGGCACGTAACTTTAACATTATGTTGTGGGTTTAAACGGCGTCGTACCATTTGAAAGTACTAAAATTCAATTGGATCTAGAAAATTGAAATATATTTGACTGAGTATTTAATTAAATACTACGTGTAGTTCTATTTAGATCACAGTCATTAAGCATTGCATTTCATTTATATGGATTACATAATGTGCCAAGTTCCTGCAATAATCACTCGATCTAATAGATGAACTAAGGCAGCTATTTTATATTCTAGCAAAATAACAAAGTTTTACTAAACTACGAACAGTACGAGAAGTACGACTATAAACATAAAAGGTAGCATTATAGTATACAATAATTTTTCTCTATCTTTAAATAACTAAGTAAAAAGAATAGCTCAGGTTCGATTCCTGTGTAACGAAAGCGTTTAAAGATGATGTATTTATTTGTAATATTTATCTACAAGCATAATAGGTACTTTCCTTTAAAAGCTCTTAATAATTAAACTCTAACTGTAGTGAGTAACCCATTGCCAAATCATTTGGAATGTTGTGCAATCAACCTGTACCTTGTAGGCCTGTATCTAAATTTATTATCGCTTTCTAGACATAGGCAATACATTTTAGTTTAAATACTCTCCTATATTTACATACAATTTACTTATATTTAGCTCATAAAAATATTAAGTGGTACTACGAGAAGGACTTTATGTGCCACAGAGTAAGCACTTAATATGTAAAGAAATAAAAACTAGTCTTGTCTAGACATCTAGACATAAACATAAGTGGATTAGGTATAATACGATATTTCCCTAGGTAGTGGCTAGCATGTACGGCGCATCCGGAGGTCGTGGGTTCGAGTCCCGGGTAGTGCCAAGTTATGTTATTGGGTCTTTCAGTTTAGTAAGCCTCAGTAATAGCCTGGAGTTTAGAAGTTGGTGATGTTCCACTCCACGTTAAGCCATCGGTCCTGCGCTTTAACTCTCACTTGTCGTGTCGTCCTACCGAGTAAGAGAGTGACGGAAATAGAGACTGACACGCGCTGCACTGTAATATCTCCTGCGCAGTCTAGTCCAATGAGATTGGCCGTGGCCGAATCGGTCAAGATGATTATATGATATTCGATCGACTTTAAGGAATACCTACTCAATGTGAATATGATATGTTTTTACCACCCACCTTCTAGTTACGTCGGTTAAAAATTTATTGCTAATAAAGTAATAATGTTCTCGTAAATTTTGCAAATTAAGATAGTGAATTATATTTAAATTTCTTGTGTATAAATTCGGTTGCAAAATTGTCTATAAATAAAGCGGGAAAAATGCGAAAAACACTTAAAAGTTCATCATATTATTTACGACCATTCAATCGATACACTTAGTATTATAATTTATGAGAATCGAGTAAAAACTAGCACTACTTGATTTTGATGGCATATTAACTTTGCATGAGTATAAAATAACAACTTTATACCCTAACATTTTCCTGCTAGAGTGCATTTTTGAAAAACACAGATTACAATTAATATCAATTTTGCTTTAGCTTAACGAATTTTACATAAACTAGCCGAGTAACAAAATTATAGACCTATCTAGATCCTAGGTACTAAAATTATAGCTTATAGTCCACCTCTAATGACGTTATGGTGGAAATGGAATAATGAATAATTAATTTAGTAAATTAGACAAGTGCCTGGATTAGTCCGGGTTCAATTTAAACTCGACTTTTACTCACTACACGAGATTATTTACTAAAAAAGTATATATGTAAGAAAACCTTATTGAAATAGTCACTATGATCGATACAGAAGCTGAATCCGTCGGATTTTTGTCTACTTGTCTGTGACCACATAAAGAAAAAACCACTGGAAAGATTTTGATTAAATTTAGTATGATGATTATATATATCCAGGTTAATATTTTTACAGCTGGAAAATATCTAATCTTTGAGAAATCAATACTAAAACGTAGGTAACTTGTGACGAACCCGAGCGAAGCGAGGGCGAATTGTTAGTATATTCTATGTTTATTTTACAAAACCCGGACAATTTAAATTTTTTTTATTATTTAACTAGCGCCTAACCGTCGCTTCGCTCGAGTTCGTCCCAAGACGTACGTTTTAATGCTCAGATGCAATAGAAACCTACAAATCTACATAATTAGAATTGCATTAAATGTATATTGTATTTGTACATGAAAATATCAACCTAAATGACTTAGAAAGTCAAGAAAATTAAATTAACTAAATTAAGTAGGAACGTACTACGTACTGTTCAACCAAACATCAGAATTGAGTGTACCACCTTTTTAAATTAGTTCATAAATTACAAAGTATCTCTTCACAGGCCGTATCTAATGTCTTTAATCTGCAAAACAGGAGGTTAAAAACTAGATGTGAAAGTTAGGTACGGTTAAGTCTTCACTTACTTTTTTATTTCTCGTACATCAAGTTCAGTATGAAAAGTCGAGGTCAATGCTTTGTTGTGGTTTAAATATAAGTAAACAAAATTACATTAAAGGAAATTGCCAGGAATAAAAAAAGTATTATAAAAAGTTATATATAATAAATTTTGTTACTAAAAGGAGCCTATGTAAAAATTCCATCTATCTGAGTAGTGAACACCCAAATACGTCCAGTAGTTCCAGCGTGAAGGAGTAACAAACATGCACACATAGAAAATAGTGTGACCATACGTCTATAAAAATATAGGTACCTTAGCTAGTGTTAATTACTACTTTTTAGGGTGATTAATTTTCCTAAATCTACTTCTTTCTCACTCCCAACAACTTTTACCTTGTATACTTAGACAAGACATAAAAAAAAACTAGAATGTAAATTACTATACGTTCATATATACGACGACTCGTTTTGCTCAGTTGGTAGTGACCCTACTTTCTGGGCCAGCGGTCTCGGGTTCGAGTCCCGCTGCGGGACTCACGAATGTTTGTACTCCAGTCATGGGTGTTTATATTTATAATATGTAGGTATTTAACATTTATATGTGTAGTATATCAACTATCTGGTATCCGCAACACAAGCACGTTAAGTAGCTTATATATATATATATATATATATATATATATATATATATATATATATATATATATATATATATATATATATATATATATATATATATATATATATATATATATATCTATGTTAGAAATGCACTGAACTCGACAGCATGTTAGAAAATCTGTTCAACTTCTCAAATCCAATAGTTTCTTACCACAAGAAGGCGCTAATGCAAGGGGATTTAAATTTAGATCGAAACTTGAAACTAAAATAACACACTAATAGGATATAAAAACTACACGCAAGTAAACGATGCTTATTTTCTACCCACTGAATTAAGCAAAAAATAATTAAGACAAAGAGTAAAAAACAAATGACTTAAATATGTAACTAGTACGTGTAGAGTGTAGACGCTAATTGAATCTTATTTTTAATTATCAAATATTAACCACTAGTATCCTCCGACTCCGCTCGCGAGGTTTTTTCAGATTTAAAGAGAAGATAAAAAGTTATATTACGATCAAACCGACAGTATTTTCTGTTTATATACCTAACATAGATGAATATTACTTAAAACTATGATAATTATATGGAGTGCGGTAATAAAATAACTTATTCCACTAAACATTTTTGGAGTAAACTTCTGCTAAAATAACAAACTAATATTATGATATAAAGTCGCGGGCGACAACTAGTATTATTAGTACTAGATATTTATGTCATCAGGAAAATCGAGTGCAATGAAGAACATAAAACGTAATAAAATCACATACTGTCAAATGAAACCGCATATCTGTGCGTAGAGTTAATAAATATGCGTTATCTCGATTTCGCACTTGTTGGTTTTCTCTTAAATAAAAGTTGTATTAACGGTTTCTTTTGGCCATTTTGGATTTTTTTACGGTCAGATTATTTGCGGAATAATTTAAGCGCTCTACTAATGCGACTATATTGAAGTAGCCTCACAGATTATACATAGTTTGGTTGCTTCGCTTAGCTTTATAAAAATGACTTATTTAAAAAAAAGCAAAACCTTACGTACCTAAATACAAAGTTTGATTCAAATCGTTACAGCCTTTTCAGAGATACATGAAATAAATGTATATAAACATATGCATGTACTTAGATAAATATATTATATACATGTATATAGTATATATACAACAATTGTTTGTGCTCAAAGCAGATTTTGAGAGGAAAAATTTAAGTACCACTTGATACGTAAAGTATCGAAAAGGAAAAGAGCGTACTATGAAGAGGTAAAATCAAAAGAATGCTTTTCTTTAGCTTAAACATTTAATTATTATACTATTTAATATCTATACCATGAAATGACCCGACTAGTTTCTATAAGACTTCAAACAAAATATATTAATTAAAAAAAAAAGATTGCTAAAGCCAAGCAATAGGTCTAGCAGACCTATTGTAGTAATATTATGTATTTTATATATTAGGTACACATGTTTAACACATTAATTAAGCTAGGTCCATACTTATGATTATAAATTAAAATATAGGAGCCCGTGGTAACGCGTCCGCTTGTATAACCGAGTTCAAATTCCGGCCTCGTACTACTGATATTTTCATGTGCGAATTTCTAACACGATTACCACTCGTCTTAAAGTGAAGGAAAACATTGTGAGGAAACCTGCAATTCTCAGAGAACCTAGCAAGTTTTCAAAAGACATAAGAAGTCCGCCAACCCGCACTTGGCCAGCGCGGTGGGACGTTGAAGAGAGCTGAGTACATATTTATAATTAATATTTCGGTCTAAAGATAGTGAAAACCACACATATTTGAATAAAAATCGCGATGTTATGTGAAAGTCGATTAAACAGTAATTAATTAAAGCATATCTTTGATAGAGATAATATATCGTCACTTTTAACTTCAATTACGTATACATAGCGGCACGCGACGCTCAAAACCATTTGTTGGTAGCACGTATTAATGACTTTAGATTTTAGAAGTTATGATTATTATTTATTAGAACTTAATTAATAAATAATAATTAGTTATGTATATTGAGAACGAAAAGAACGGTAAAAGTTGCAAAGAGAAAATTCGTAGTAAAAACAGGGTTAAGCCAACTTAATATATAAAATTTTCGTGGCACATTGTTGGTCGGTACTTACCTATTATATAATAATAGATATTATAATTTTTATGCTTTTAGGTCATTTTTAATGAAGTTATTTTTTTTATTTAATTATTTTGAATGAAAAAAAAAACGATTTTCATAATATCTGGTGAGATTCTAGAGAGAGAAGCTGAGAAACAAGTTAACAAAATTGTGGCCTAGTGTGCAAGTATTTTTATTTATTAGAGCGGAATATTATGAGATTGAGATTGTGAATGACTTTAATTATAATTAATCTAAATAACATGAAATTTAGTACATTAGATAGATGGTGGAAAAACCTGTACCAAATAGGCTGTCGTAAAGCCAAAGTACCTAATTATAAATTTATTGTACTTACCTACATTTCAGGTCTATTCTTTTTTATCAATATTATACAATACTAGCAAGCCCGGACCGCTTCGCTTGGTACGAGTTAAAATAAATTAAACGGTTTTTATAATTTTTTAGTACAATATAAGTAACTTGAGTTACTCCTTATAACATTAGCTATCTGCGGCTGAAAGTCCCGTCGAAATCGGTCCAGGCGTTTCAGAGATTTATCGCAAAGAGATGGAAAAAAGCTTAAAAATTGATTTTTAGATGTAAGTACTCTACATATACTTTCATTTGCATTAAGTGAAAACCTGTTAATTTAATTACAAACAGACTAAAATTTTGTTTAAAATGTACTGATTTGAACAAAAAATTTTAATCGCCATTGCTCTGTTAATTGTTACATTGCTCTTTTAGCAATGGCGATTGTACAAAGATATGTTTGGTCGATTTCTTTTAACACTAAAATAAATAAAAAAATGATAAAACTGTAGACAAATATCTATTACGGCACCGACTTCAAAATTAACGAAGTTCTTAAAAGTATTATTTCTACTTTTTAGTTTAGATTTGTTTAGTTTTGAAGTCGGTTTTTGTATTTTGTTAAAAATAATTTATTTTCAAATTTTTAACGGAAAGTAGATACTTATTTTGTTTATGTACAAAAAAGAATTTTCCAAATCGGTCCAGCCATCTTCGAGTAATGGGGAACATACATAAAAAAAAGTCCCCAACGAATTGAGAACCTCCTCCTTTTTTTAGAGTCGGTTAATAAGAGCCTGAAAGAATTTAACTATCGGTCTATAATTACGTATAATATTGAAAGAATTTTCTTTTAACTCCTAACCGTTGAGGAGTTGTACCTTCCATCATTAGCTCAACCACAGGAGATGATGATTATCAGACGCAAATACTTGAACAGCTTTAGAAAATATATGAAAACGTAATAAGTGCCTATAAAATTTGAGAGTTGTCTTCGATTTCCCTGGGATCCCATCATCAGATCGTGACTTGGTGACTATGGGATCAACTAGAAACTATACCCTTTCAAACAAAAAAAGAATTTTCCAAATCGGTCCAGCCATCGTCGAGTAATCGGGGAACATACATAGAAAAAAAAAGTCCCCGACGAATTGAGAACCTCCTCCTTTTTTTGAAGTCGGTTAAAAATACTATTGAAGGGTCTTAATAAGTTATTGTTTCAGTACCTTCGAGCTATATCGCTTGTAGAAAGTTAAGTTCCTGGAAGACAAGGTTAAGGTCCAGTGCAACTAACGCCATTATTATCACAAAAACATACAAAAAGCGATAAAATAGAAATAAATAAATCTATAACCAATTACGTAACAGTCTAGCGTTATAATTGCTCGGATAAAATCGGTATGCATTTATTTGATAAGTAAAAAATTGTCTTTCAAGGTTTCTAATTAAGGAAAAGTATGTACTATTTCTAGACGTTATTTCAATTTGTTCTAGATATTCTATAGTGTGGCGTACATTTGATGTATTTTAATACTTGCTGGTATCAAACTCGGGTGGGCAGCTTTCGGGAAGCTACACAACATCCTCTCGTCTCAAATACCGCAGTGTCTCAAGACAAAAGTCTTTGACCAGTGTGTGTTGCCAGTGATGACATACGGGACAGAGACGTGGCCGCTCACGATGGGCCTCATAAGAAAGCTCAAGGCCACACAGAGGGCAATGGAGAGGGCTATGCTCGGGGTTTCCCTGCGAGATCGAATCAGGAATGAGGAGATCCGCAGAAGGACCAAGGTCACCGACATAGCCTTTCGCATAGCTAAACTCAAGTGGCAGTGGGCGGGGCACATCGCTCGCAGAACAGACGGTCGATGGGGACGCAAAGTTCTGGAGTGGCGGCCACGTACCGGAAGGCGAAGCGTGGGCAGGCCTCCCACAAGGTGGACCGACGACCTGGTCAAAGTCGCGGGAGCCCACTGGATGCGGATGGCGCAAGACCGGTTCTTGTGGAAATCTTTGGGGGAGGCCTATGTCCAGCAGTGGACGTATTTGGGCTGAAACTATAACTATAACTATATATGAATTCATATAATGAACGTTTTATACATTTTAACCTGATCTGGGGCTCGAACTATGGACCTCAGATATGCCGCTGTACATACTAATTCAAATTCAAATTCAAATTCAAAATATTTTATGCAGCATAAAATTATTACAATTTTTTACTGAACGTCATGAGTCTACTACCTAATCAATACACCATGGCGTCGTTTATTAGTAAATAAAAATGAAATTGAAGTGCCTTTTCACTAATTACATATAGTACTTGGAAGTACATAATATGGTACTTAAGTACATCAAAAAATCATTTTTTTTTAATTTATGACTGTCTGTTTGTTCCGGCTTATCTCTAAAACGGGTGGACCAATTTTGATGGGACTTTCACTCGCAGATAGCTAATGTTATAAGGAGTAACTAAGGCTACTTTTATTTTATTAGAAAATAAGAAAGCAAGAATTACTTTACTAAAACTAATATTTCATTTTATGTAGAACGCAATATTGGTCAGGCAAGGCCATAATTCTTGCATTTTGGCAATAAATTATAATAACATGTAATTTTACTATTATTATAATTAATTAATAATACTTTTAAATATATTTCCATACAACTAAAAAGAAGATTCATCTCCAAAATAACCACGAGCTCTTAACACGGGAATGAAATTTAAGATGCGTGTGATAAGCGCTCGACGTTTTTCAGCTTGTTTTGTTTGTCTTGTTGTCTGTTAATGTTGAACATTTAATATTTTATAACAAGCATAAGTAGCCAGAACCTATATATAATAATATATTTATTGTAACTGTTCGATCATTTGGTCGAATAATTTTATTATAGTTAGATACTTTTTTGTTAAATAAGTAACTTAATAACCCTTTTGAATGAATTCTGTAAGAATCCCATGAGAACTATTCAAGGGATGAGTATAGCTAATAATAATAATAATAATAATAATAATATTCTTTATTGTACACCCAGTAAGGAAGAGATACATAATACAAAACATATTGGAATGCACAAGAGGCGGCCTTATCGCTAAAAGAGCGATCTCTTCCAGGCAACCTTAAGGTGTAGGAAATAGTACTGAGATAGAAGGGGCGCAATTTAAATGGGAGATAAAAAAAGAGTATATTAATCTCTATGCTTACATATACTAATATTATATAAATATACATTTAATATTAAATATAATATAAATATAATAATAATAAATAAATAAAATGCTTATAAACTAATAAATAATACATTAATACATATAATATATATTTACCTAATTAAAGTGTACAAAATAGCTGTATAAATTATGATGAGGTTTTAAACTAAAACAATTAAATATAACTATGTAATAAGTATAGCAATATAAAAGGCAAGTCTTACAAATACTTATTATAATTAAAAAGATTAAGATATAAGAAGCATAAAAGTAAAATGATATATGACAGGGAATAGTTATAGCGTAAAAAAGTAGTCCTTTAAAAGTTTTTTAAAAACAAATAGCGATTTTGCATTCCGGATATTTTGGGGAAGGGAGTTCCAAAGACGAGGAGCAGTGACAGAAAAGGAGTTACTATAGAAGGAGGAAGAGTGAGAAGGAATTTTTAGAATTAAGTTATGATTTGAGCGAAGTAAGCGAGAATGTGAGTGGCCGAGGAATGAAAAGCGCTCTTTGAGGTAAGGTGGGGTACATGGATCGAACAGAACACAGTAAAGAAGGTGAAGAATATGAGTATTTCTGCGAAGGCGGACAGGGAGCCACTTGAGCTTTTTACGAAAATCAGAAACATGGTCATATTTGCGTAACCCAAATATAAACCGAATACAAAGGTTTTGAAGCCGCTCAAGTTTATTTAATTGCTCCTCAGTAATATCAAGGTAACAAATATCAGCATAGTCAAGAATTGGTAACAGGAGTGATTGTGCTAGCAAAACTTTGGTGGAAATAGGTAAAAAGTTACGCAAACGCCGAAGGGATGCAACCGATGAAAACATCTTCCTACTCACCTCACTCACCTGCGGAACCCATGACATATTTTGGTCCATAAGAATGCCTAAATTTTTAACTGTTTTGCTGAATGGTATAATCACGCCGTTCAAAACTATAGGAGGCAGAGTAATATAGTTAATTTTAGAAATGAGTTTAGAACTGCCGATAATTATTACTTGGGTTTTAGATGGGTTTAATTTCTGTCCAAACGAGTCGCTCCAAATTGTAATTTTAGACAGGTTTTCATTGATGTCATCTATAGCTGTGGGTAATTCAGTAATTTTGGACTGACGATAAATTTGCAGATCATCTGCATAGAGGTGGTAGAGAGAAGAGATATGTTGACAGATATTGCTAATAAAGATTGAAAATAAAAGAGGAGACAACACGCCACCCTGCGGAACACCAGTCTTGACTGGTAGCCAGTCCGAATACGCATCTTGGACACGTATACGCTGACGGCGTTCACACAGGTAACTACGAAACCAGTCAATTACATCAGGAGATATGTTAAGAGAACCTAAGGAAGCAAGCAGAATATCGAAATCTACCGTGCCAAACGCATTGCTATAGTCTAACAATGCTAATATGGTAACTTTCTGCGCATCCATACCCTCGCGGATATCTTCAGTAATCTTAGCTAATGCAGTAGTCGTACTATGACCAGGACGGAAGCCAGATTGCAGAGGATTGTGAAGATTTTGAATACAAAGGAATTGGGTTAGTTGGCTCTTCACAAGACGCTCAAGGACTTTGGATAAGAAAGGAAGGATTGAGATAGGACGATAATCACTATAAGCAGCAGGATTGGACTTTTTAGGCAGCGGTATGATTTGAGCGTCTTTCCACGCAGAAGGAAATACATTAGCATCAATGGAGTAATTGAGGATGTGAGTTATGACGGGAGCTAGGATATCAAGGATTGGAATAATCATTTTACGACTAATACAGTCAGCACCGACTGCATCAGACTTGATGGCGAGAATATTCTTCTTAACATCACTATCTGTAAATTGACTAAAGAAAAATCGCTGACTATTATTAGGAGAGGATGTAGCTGAAAGTTGACTAATAGTTGTTAACTTAGTAGCCTCATCAATGGCACTAGAAGAGGAGAATTGCTTATTAAGCTCGTTTAAATTAGTATTTAGAGGATTTACGATGCTGAGAGCTTTTCCTACTCCTATGGTCTTAAGAAAATTCCAAACTTTGGATGAGTCATTCTCCTCAACCACGGAATTATGGATATGGCGTCGTTGATTATCTCTACACACCCTATTGCATAGATTGCGAGCTTTTTTGTACTTGTGACGGTTTTTATCGTTAGGGTTCGCACTGAATTTCATCTTAGCCTGATTCTTCTTGTGCTGTAAACTTCTGATTTCATCGGTTAACCAGGGAGCAGGAAGATGCTTCATCCGAACCGGACGCATAGGGGCGTGACGGTCATACAGCTGAGTAAGAAGGGAATTAAAAACCATCACTTGTTCGTCAATAGTTAGGCCATTCATCGCTCCAAGCCAATCAATCTGAGCTGCGTCTTCATGAAGACGCTCAACGTCTATCCCACCAAAATTTCGTAGCAGAAGAATTCTTGATTTAGCTTTAGGGGGCTTAATTTTATAAGACAAGTAAACGAGGTCATGATAGGAAAACGCCGAAGCAGGATATTGGCCATGTTTTTCAACATGGTCAACAGAAGAAACAAATATTAAATCGAGAAGGGATGGTAAGCAATTTGGAAAATTATGGGTTGCCGAAAGGGGGAGGATATTTAAGTTTGCACCGCTAACTACAGACTTCAAGCGACTAGAGCGATGGTCGTCCTTGAGCAAGCAGGTATTAAAGTCACCCATAATTATGGTATGGCTGTAAAGTGGTTTAAAACGCTCTAACAGGGTTTCAAATGACGAAAAGTAATCGATCGTAAGGCATGGATTATAGTATACTCCCAGCAGGACCTTAGTGTGCCCAAAGACTACCTCA
Source organism: Boloria euphrosyne (assembly GCA_951802675.2). Lineage (NCBI taxonomy): Eukaryota > Metazoa > Arthropoda > Insecta > Lepidoptera > Nymphalidae > Boloria > Boloria euphrosyne. The sequence continues at coordinate 1,718,221 of OX637885.1, read as the reverse complement.
AGAAACAGGTGCTCTGGTCCAACATTTGACTGGTGTTGTGAGATATCAACAATGGCTACCTTCTGTCTTTATGTCGTGCGCTTACTTTTTATTACGGTTGGTCTGTAAAAAAAGCTAGTGTATTTTAACATTTTTATATAAATTTTTAGTATTGAAGCGAGCCTTTTGGTAACGCGGTTTTGAGAAATCAAGGAATGTCGGTTCAACCTTTGGTTTTACACTTCTTTTTTTTACCTCTTACATGTAAATAATTATGAACTTGGCCGCCCTTTTCTTATACGACGAAGGAAAACATAACAGAAATGTGAAGTTACCCACTTTTAACTAGCGGACGTGGTGGACAATAGCCTTTTCCTGGATTGCAGAATGCCGGTCCCAGCAGTGGGACTATTAAGGACTGAATCATTATTATCATAACAGTTCGCATAGAACACTTGAATATAACACTTTTTACATAACAAATGTACGTTCATAAATATTCATTTAAAAACAGGTAAAAATTTGAATACTAATAAATTATAACGATTAAAATGGACATAAAATCCTCACAATAAAGCTAAAATATTAATTAGACGAACCGACGCGGACGCTTTGTTGAAATAAATTCATAATAACCGTGCACGAACTTGTTCGCGGTGTTTTTTGCATCTTCCTTCCAAACCGGTTCTAAGCGATAAAGTTTTAGCTGAGTGAATACCTATTACCACGGTTTATGCACATATTTCGTAAATATGTATGCCTTACATTAAATTGCCTATTTATTAGTTAAAATTTTATTCAAATAGGAAAAGCCCTTAAAGTTGTTTTACGGCGAAGGAAAACATCATCAGGATACCTGCATGTTTGAAAGCCTTGCAAGTTTTCGAAGGACATGTGAAGTCCATCAACCCGCGTTTGGCTAGCTTGGTGGACTATGGTCTGGTATCCTTTGCTTTTAAGGGTAGCCCGTGCCCAGCAGTGGGACGTTAGAAAAAGGCTGAATAACAAAAAAAGGTATTAAATAGGTAATTTAGGATCGATCAACAGATATTCTTTCATTATTTCTGCCTAACATAATATTTAAAATAAATAAATCAATATATTTTGTATATCAGGTTTTAGGTACTACAACATTTACTTACTTTAACGGTAGTTTAATTTTATAAAGTAAAAAATGTACTAGGTACTTAGCGGAATAGGTAATTACTTTTGAGTGGTTTTAAAGTCAACGTACCTATTTTACTTAAGTAATATATTGCTGTAATTAGAAGAAGCAAAACTCGTGATCACTGGCCATGGTATGGTTCGCTGATCCAAATAATAAACGAAATGTATATTTCTTTCACCGTTCAAGATTTTTGGTATATTTTTTGCTTTAATTATATTTAAACTAACAACTTGCGTCCTTAAATGCCTGTGTTACTCCAGATCTTAGTTTATCTTTGAACCCAAATTTCGTCTTAATCAGTACAGCCATGTCACCGTAATTGCGTTACACTGCAAATGGTATATGTTGACACACATACAAATTATAATTTTATATATTATTATGTAATTCCAATCATTTTCTCTATAAATCACATACGTCACGAAATCTTAACCCTTCACCTAAAACTGAGTTCTGACGTAAGTTAAAAACTGGTTTCAAATTAAATATAGCAAGCAAGTGCACACAAGACAGGACAATATGAAATATTTCTATACTTATAAATAGATTTTGATTGTACGGTCACGTTTTTAGTGATAATGCATGAAGAAATTTTATTTCTCCTAAAGTTCTTAGAAGTTATGATAAATCTTTTTTTTATGAGATTGCATCTATCAATAAAGGTGTTTAGATAATAATTGATTCGCACGGTAATCAAACCAGTGATCTGTGTTTTATACAGGACCCGAGCAAGATAGGTTGCGAATTCAATTCCAGGTCAAGGTATTAACTAACAAACAGATTATAATTATTAAATTATAGTTTTTAATATGTTATTTTTGTCCTTCATCACAGGTAAACCAAGGAACACCGATATATCTTTATAGGTAAGTATATACTCAGCTGCTACTTAGCAAATGCTACGTAAGGAACAATTGTAACGTTAATTGATACGTTTTCGTGACCGCAAAACCTTTGTGGTGGTAACTAATACTATATTATTTGTAGATATATACATTAGGTATCCAATTAATGGGGTAATGGGTTCATTTCCGTGTTAGTTCATGACAAGAAATTGGTAGCAAAAAAGTTGTTATATTGATAACTAAGCACTGATAAAATATTATGCTTTATTTGTAGATATAATCTGTGAAACTACTAAACTAGTAGTAGAAAATCTTTCTTTAGTAGAAAGCTAAACTATCGATGAATAACATCTAAGCTGTTCATTTGACAGCTGTCATAATTTTATTTATTAAATTAAACAATAAACAATTGCAATCTTTTTTTATGTTATGTTATTTTGCAGGCTGTGGTAGTCTATTGGATAACGTGCTCACTTTAGTAAACAAGTGAAGCGGGTTCAAATTAGAGGTCTCGTACCTCTACTACATATTTTAATATACGAATAATTTCTATGATGATTACACCACTTGTCTTACGATGGAAAGGAAAAATCTTGAGGAAAGAAAGCTTTTGGATGATATGTGAAATCCGCCATCCTGCACTTGGCTAGCGTAGACTATGGCCCGACACGATCCCTTTTGCATTAAAGGTTGCCATGCATTACATTTATTTTTGATTATAACTATTACTATTATTACTGCTCTCAAATACCACTAATTTAGCCGTATTCGTAAAAATAAAATTAATTTTACGAATATTGACCCTTTTACGAATAAATTAATTTATCAAACATTTAAACACAGATTTTATTTACTGTTCTTGTTACAAATAATCGTTCAACCAATACAAAATGAGGTCATAATATTACTTTACAAAAGAAAATAAAATGAGTATCTATTTGAAAAACAAACGATTATATCTGAATAGCGATCGCTTTTGTACTTTTTAATTATAATACTTGAGTACACTCCGAGTTAAGGTTGGCTTATAAATTATTCAGTTCAACATTCTAGCCTTTAGCCGTAAAGCAAAAAGATCAAGATTTAGTAATGGAAGCCTTTTTAATTGTGAATTGAGCAAACTCATTGTTTAATGAGTTTTAGTACTTCAACGTTTAACATTCTGATGCTGGGTCTTAAGGTCAGAGGGAAAGAGGGCTTAGAATTAGACCTGAAATAAGACGTATGTTAAACGTCTTTCGAACAATAATTTGTAATATCATGACAGACAGACATGCAGATTTTAGCATTTAACTAATAATCACTACTGCTAAGTAGTCTAGAAATGTGATTAGCATACGAAAGACCGAGAGACATGTAATCCAGGATTTGAACTTGTTTCGCTCTATTGAGATCATATTAATTCCACTTGCTGGGTATTGAACTCAGAACCACCACATTCTTAAGCCAATCACTAATCAATAAGGCATAACGTTGATACAGCAATATTCTTGCTGAGTTACACAGTGTTCTTAGAAGTTTTTATCTACAGGTAATTACGATACGAAAGAAGTAACCTTCGCTTTTTATTCGCTTTTAATGGCTGTATTATCGCTTGACTGTATAAATTGGTTTTAAAATTCAATTTATATTTAGTAGAATTAAACACAACGCCAAAAGAACAAAATAAATTAATATCAGGTATCTAAAAAGTTTATTTTTTTTAATCATATGGTGAATTTTAATAGAACTTTAGTAATAGGTAAATTAAGTCATGATAATGAAGCTGGTTTTTCACTATACTGTAAGTATGGTTAAGATAAAAGTCGGTGAATATGTCTGTTTATCACACCGTATAAACTTGACAGATTTTAGTGAAACTCCAAATAAAGATAGTTCATTTTAAAGGACTTATTTTTCTCGATCTACATTGTTAAATTATCTTTGTCTCCGAAGTAAATGAGACTAAACTGATATTCCTTTGTTCCAGTTGACTAATATAATTATATAACAATATTAAATTTCTTAATAATATCGAATGTCAAGGCAAGTATCGTAATACGACATACAGTAATGTAAATACCATTAGTTGTGTTCACACGATAAGCTTTAAACGTTGCACTTTGATAACGCTAAAAATACTACGTAATGTTAGATAAAATTTTGCACGTAGGTACTTAGTTACTACCTACACAATTTTATAATATTTGGATTAATATTTGACGGATTGTAGGAGAAAAATGATTTTATAATAATATCTAGACCCTATATTTTTTAAATAGGTCATTTAATACACTAGCTTTGTTCAGGTTGATTTTTTATCACCTAGAATGATGTGTAAAGCTCATATTTTATAGCCTATACCTAATATTTGGAGCTAAAACAACCCACTTAAAAGAGAATATAAGTGGAATGTAAAATTTATATGAAAATTATAATAAGTACCTACCTATAAGAAAAATTTAATAAGTTATTCAATAATTTAATCATAATATTTAATTACGTAAGACATATTGTTTATTAGTTCTATACAAAATACGTATCACTAGAACTTAGGTACTAGATGCACCCAGTAACCAGTTACATAATTTTGACCAAAATATACAAGGAGAATCGAAGCAACTACATATGTGATTAAGTTCTCGGCTATTACAATAAAAAAATATATTTACTTATCACGATGATCCATCACAGATCAACAAGGACATGGAAAAGTACGACTAAGCCTCCCCAATGTCATCCTCAAGGATTGCATAACATTACATCGTAATATAAATATTTATTCACTTTGCTAATAAAAATAAAGTTTTTACGATTACAAAATAATAATTTAGGCGCGCGGCGTCATTTGATGTTCGTTAGCAAGCAATCGGTCTTTAATAATAATTATAATTGCCTTTTACAAGCGTTTTTCTATTACTTTACGCCGAACTGGCTGAACAAAACAGATGAAATTTAGCATACGGATAGTCCTTATCTTTTAAGATGAAAAATAATCTTTTTTTTTATTCTATTCTGAATCACTCTTGCCTTTATTTTATATTATATCCTTTATTGCACATTAAAACAGATACAGAAAAAAATATAAACAATAAACTTAGTTGGCAAGGGTGGACTTATCCCTGAAAGAGATCTCTTCCAGTCAACCCGTGGATGTGGAAGAAGATGTCAGCGGGCGATATTGTACAAATTATAGTAGGTAGTTAATATTTCAACTGAATAATCTAGATAGGTATATTAAAATCAGACTAGCAATTCCTAAGATTGTTTAGTTAAGTATATAAACAACCTTATATTGTAAGGTTCAATAATGGTTGTAACACATAATTAAAAAAGACATTCGTCAGGACTGTAAATTAAAAAGGATGTTTCGTCGACGTCAACATTGTTTTGCGTCTACCTGTCACTATTTTCTACCTGAGCTTATACTTTGTAGGAGTCTTGTCGCGGTTTTGTTCAACACGTTCTTAATAAGTTGTAATAAAAATATAACTACCGAATTGCGAACCCCTTTTTGACGTCGGTTAAAAATTAATGTATTTATAATAATTTATGTTTATTTAGGTTTCTCAAAAAAAAGTAAGAAACAAGAACAAATTTTAGTCGTCGTGATAACACAAATTCATATTAGGTACGTACCTATGTAGATAAGCGAGTATATACATATGTACGTACTTAGGTATATAATATGTTAGTCGACAAAGTATATGGCCGTCTCATAGCAGTCATAACAATAAAACACGCTCCCTTTAAAAGTTTTTACAAAACGGGAATTTCTAGAATAGAAAATAAATTAAAACTGGCTAGACTAGACTGTAACTCCAGACGAGACAGTCTTACGATGTCATGCAAAAAAATGTCTGAGATCAAACAACGTGGTCCATTGAATTTCATTGTATTTCGCCATTTTTTGTGACGACACAAATAAAATTTGTGTAGTTTACACAAGTGTGTAAAATTATATCGATTGTTGTTAACAACCTTGAGCCAAAGATAAATGCGGGTGTTTATTTACACCATACTTTTTTAATCGTACAGAATACAGATAACAAATAAATAAATTCATTATAGGTACTGCACTATAAACTATATGGTTTTTAAATAATTTAATTTTATGTCTGTGTTCTGACATAAAAAAGCCGCGCAAAGATAATAAAATAGAACCAACCGTACAAAATCCAAATGACACCTAAATTTAAAACAATACACTACACAAGAATCACTTTGAAACTGTTTAACACGTTATTCACAATCACTGTTATACTTTCGCAAATAAATGTTTTTTTTTACGAAAGTTATTACGATGATCTTGAGCGTCGCGACATAACCTTCCCATATGACGGTTAGATGCGAACTGAAGTGCGTGAGTGAAAGGTTATATACAGTTTGAATGAATTGTATAGATGTGAAAGAGATAGAACAATAGTGAAGCTAGTCACATGTCATGACCGAGAATGACAGCACGCATTTCGCTTCACAGTTCACAATTATTATAATGTTGGCGCGTTTTTGTTTAGCCACGTGTTTATTTTTAAATGAAATTGTATAGATTGTTCAATACAGAGTGTTCATTCTTTAAAGGTTTTACAATTATTGCAAAACAATTGTTATTTATTAATAATTGTTGTCCTTCAGTTTTTGTTTGAAGTAAGCACGGTAGTAACACAGTTTGTTTACTTAGGTACTTCTGTTATTGTACATTAACTTGTAAAAACCCCCGTTTCTGTCCGTTCATAAAGAATTAATATAGCTGAAGAGATATGTAAATAAGAAATATTATTTTCAACCGACTTCCAAAAGGAGGAGGTTATCAATTCGTCTGTATTTTTTTTTTTTTTTTTTTATTTATGTTTGTTAGCTCATAACTTTGAGCTGGGTGAACCGATTTTGATGATTCTTTTTTAATTTGAAAGGTAATGCTTCCCATGTGGTCCCATTTTAATATTTTCCAGTTCTGATAATGGCATCCATGAGAAAACCATAAAAGTCTTCAATTTGCATTAAGTATTTGCGCGACAAATAGACAAATAACTCAATATCACGCCAACCGATTTCGATGATTCTTTTTTTAATGGAAAGGGTATACTTCAAGGGTAGTTTGATGAGAGTTTGGTAAGGTTCTGATGATGGGATCCATGACAAAGTATCGCAACTCTTCAATTCTTAGGAGAAAATTAACGATGCTCGGCCGAACCTTTTATAGGCTATATGGATATTTGAGTCACGTACCGTAACTGATGATGGAAGGTACAACTCCTCAACGGTTAGCAGTTTAAAGAAATTTTTTTCAATATAATACGCAATTATGGACCGATAGTTGTATACTTTCAGGCTATCAAAAGCAAAGCCAAAGCAAAATAACCCTAAATTGATACATATTTGATTAATCTATCAATTTGTAAACATAATCTGGCTGGCACCGACTCCAAAATTAACAAAGTCCTTAAAAGTATTATTTTCTACTTTTTAGTTTAGATTTATTAAGTTTGGAAGTCGGTTTTTGTTTTTTTGTTAAAAATTAAATCCTTCAGTAGTATCGTTGCACACATATCGGTTTACCGGTTATCAAGAAGACAAGCTAGTATCCACCGTGTCACCTATACCTATAATAAAATAGAAATACTTACGAGTCGAATATGTACTGTATTACTAATTTTTTGGAAAATCTTATTAAAATAATCATTATTAACGATACAGAAACCTATCGACGACTCATTTGACTCAGTTGGTAGTGACCCTACTTTCTGCGCCAGCAGTCGCGGGTTAGAGTCCCACTGGGGGCAATCATTTGCTAATCACGGATGTTTGTACTCCAGTCATGGGTGTTTATATTTATAATATGTATGTATTTAAAATTTATATGTGTAGTATATCAACTATCTGGTATCCGTAACACAAGCACGTAACGTAGCTTAGTACGGAACTAGATGGCGCTGTTGTAATAATGTCCCAACATAATATTTATTTATAGTATTTGGGAATTTTCGTCTCTTTGCGATCGCTTCACGAGAAAATGAGTGGACAGAAACAGATTATAATGTTTGTTACGATGACAGTTGGTTTTCCTGGTCATTATAATATTATAGTATATTTTTTACTCTACTTAAGGAAATATCTCATTCAGAAATCTAAGTAGGTATACTAACCGTCAAAATGACACCTGAATTACGGAGTACGGACGAACCCGAGCGAAGCGAGATTGTCAGTGTTAATTAGGATTAGGTATAAAAAAAACATCACGCCATAGGAAATTGCGTCATTGTCTTAGTACACTCGTATGTGACTATTTTAAACTTAAAAAAATAAGATTCTTAGTCGGATAGAAGAAGGCTTTAAAAGCATTAAACATTGCACTTGTCATACAACTTACCATAAACACCATCCTATTATGTAAATACATAATAACATTTTGCATCAGACGAGAATCAAACTTACGTCTTTTAAATAGTGGCAAGCCAGAGCCAAATTCTATACCGCAGTGCGATAAGTCTGACAAAAAGAAAGCCAATATGTATGGAAACAACGTATTTTAATATGTAAATTAGATACAATATCAGCAAAGTAAAAAAAAAACAAAAACCCAGTCAGGCTTTGAGACCAAATTAACCTCCTTTCTTGTAATAATCAACGCGCAGAATTCTTCTTTTTCTTATAACGTTGCAATAAGCCGTCCGAATTGGCAGTGTTTTTTTTTAATTTGCATCACAAAGTAGCCAAATAATACTGCAGATTAATATAATAATACGATAAATATAATTTTTCTAATTAATTTATTTGGCCGAGTCGAGCCGAGAGCCCTTCGTTTTGCAAAAGATAATGCAATACAGGTGTTCTTAAAATAATTTAGTACTCTTTGAAAAAAAAAATTATTTTGTTTAAGTAAATATATTAAACAAGTAAGAAAAAAACATTGTTACATGTAATTTTTAAGCTATAAAAATAATCTATAAAAAAACATTGTTACATGTAATTTTTAAGCTATAAAAAATAATCTATAAAAAAAACATTGATACATGTAATTTTTAAGCTATAAAAAAATTATCAGAGTTAGTTTGTTTATTTGATTAAACGCGCTTATCTCAGGAACTACTATTGCAATTTCAAAAAAAAATTTTGCACTAATTAACCTGTTTAGTGAGGAAGACCGTTTATAGGCTATACATCATAGTGACCGTTCAAACGTAAGGAAGAACACGGACAAAGCTAGGGTAAGTCGATAGTGGTTTTATTAATACATAAATATATTTAAGTATAACTTTAAACTTCGGGCGTCTATTGCATACATGTGCATGTTTCTACGCGGGAGTCTAAGTTTTTTAAAGTATTTTTGCGGAAAGCCATTTAGTTTTATAGCTAATTCTGTATTTTACAATTCCACCATTCTTTGTTCTTTAACTTGTATTTATTTTAAATGTTACAACTATTGTATATATGTTGAATATATAAGATAACAAACAAAAATATGGTATGCGATATTATAGGGACTGTAGGTAAATACAGTATTTTTTTATAAGTACCTAGACCGACCGGCCGACTGCCGGCAAGACCGGCCCGCTTCGCTGGACGTAAGTTAAAATAAATTAAACGGTTATATGATTTTCTAATAAAATAAAAGTAGCATAAGTTACTCCTTATAACATTAGCTATCTGCGAGTGAAAGTCCCGTCAATATCGGCCCAGCCGTTTCAGAGATTAGCCTGAACAAACAGACAGACAAATTTTAAAAATTGCTTTTTTTGATATAAGTACCGTAAATACTTTCATATGCATTCAGTGTAAAGCTGTTAATTTGAAATTAAAACAGACACTTCGATTTTATTTATATGTACTGATAGTTATACATCGAGGGTGGTCCCATATAAATCTTTAGAAGAAAGTCCACCCCCTACGGTGAAATAATTACATTTAATTTTGAAGTAGTTTAGTTTAAAAATTTATAAGTTTAGTTTAGATATCGTTACTTATAGTATATTCTACTGTTACTGTTTTCGTTTATTCTTTTTTTTATTTTTTTCAAGTAATAATGTCCTCCCGGCCGATTACGGCCACGGCGGCCAATCTCATTGAGACTAGCCAACGGCGCGGGACATATTATAGTGCACAAGTGTACGCGCAAACACAAGTGCACTCTCTGTTCCTTATCACTCTCATATTCCGGTGGGACGACTGCTCGACACGACCAGTGAGAGTTAAGGCGCAGGACCGACGGCTTTACGTGCTCTCCGAGGCACGGGGGTGAAACACCGCCAACTTCCCAACTCCGGGCTGTTACTGAGCCTTCGAAACAGACAGACTCAATAACTAAACTTGGCCCGACCCGGGACTCGAACCCAGGACCTCCCTGTGTGCGACCGTACATGCTAGCCACTACACCACCGAGGCAGTCTTTTTTTTTTTTTTTTTCAAGTAAGTAGTAGTACAGAAACTAATTTGTCAATGTCTATAATATCATAAACTACTTTAATAATAATGAACTCCAAAATAGTTTTTTAATAAAAAAATAACTTGCATTACTTTTAAGCAATGTAATCTTTAAATCGTCAAGCTATCGAAGCGTTATCATTTTTTTCATACAAATGCATTTCAGATAGTAAAATATTTTTAAATTAACGGCTTACCATTAGCTGCCACCCTAGATGCTTAGTTAATAGTGTGCCTGTGTAATAAAGAACAAAAACCGTCCAGTTAGTTTAAAGGGTAACAAACACACACATACGAACTTGCACATTTATATAAGTAGTCCAATTATTAAGACAGTCATAAAAATGATAATGAGTGCTTAACCGTACGATAAGTTAAAGTCTTAAGGAGCTTTTCAAAAAATGTAGGGGCAATTCGTAGACAATGCGTAACTGGAGGCGAGGTGCAAAAACTCAAGCGATATTATGCCGCGGGTCGTTCCACAAACTTAGAAAAAACTTTTATACCACTTTTTATTTTTAAGATCCTGTTCGCCGTTGGAAAGGTACTTTGAACTTTATTCAGATTTCTATGCAAGCTCTTTGTTTAAACCGTTTACTTTTACAAGTCATAACATAAAAGAATTTGCATTTATGTAAAGTTCTGTTAAGCTTAATTAATTATTTGCCTTCACATTGTATATTTTTTCAAACATTAACAGCGTATTTAACAATAAAAATGTTTCGGAACAATTATTATAAATTTATCCAATTATTTTAACAGCTATTATTACTTTCACGTCTTCCTTCTTTTTTATTAAAAGAATATTCTTTGCTTCTTGCGAAAATTGAACCCGCTATCTACGAGTATGTCATGCTAGACAGTCACAACTGTTCAATTACATGCCAAAACTTCAATATATAGTCTGTATAGTGTATACTTATCTAATATATAAAAATCTCGTATTCGTATTCTCGTACTAATTCGAATAGCTCATAGATATATAATTAGACCCTTTAAAATTTTACTAAGTTCCAAGTTAGGCGAAGGGTCTCTAAGTTTTGGGCTTCGTTAATTAGTTAATGTAGGGATCCCGTCTTAGTCCAAAACTGTTTACCATGGAAAATTATTGAAACAATCTTATTAAAACTACTCATTGCCTTCAGGTTCTCTCGTCCTCTGTTTCTTTTTAGTCCGTAACTATATCTTTCTGTACGTACGAAAGTAAACTTTAAGCTGAAATACAATCGAAAGTTTTTTATAAATGTACATATACCGAAATCGAAAACAGTTAAAAAAAATTGTAACTGCACGTTTAAGGGTAGGTTATACTTTAATTCGTATGAAACCGTCTATAAATATTACTATTTATATTAATTAGTATTTTTTTTAATTCAGTATTCTGTAACGTATCTAGCATTTCCTAAACATAATAATTTCATTTATACACATATATACACATATATCGCAGTGACAGGTTATGTTTGCTTGACAAATCAAGTGAAGCGGTTCAAAAACTGGATGGTTTTTAAAATGATTACTTTTACGGTAAAACAGGATATCTGCATAACTAAGAAACTCAAGCAAAAGACATGTGGATTGTGAAGTACGCCTCACGATTCCTAAATTAGCCGGTGTGGTGGACTATGGCCTGATCCCCCTCGTATTGAAGGGATGCCGTGCCCAGCAGTGGGACGTTAAAAAGGGCTAAATACATACAATACACACATTGTTCAATGTACAGATGTTACAGATGAAGCTAGAAAAAAAAGTTCTAATAAAAAGTTTCGTCAATAAAGTAGCTTATTACGCTACACAAGTTGATTATGTCCCCAGCTTTGTCAAAGCTAACCAAAGGGAAGTAAAGCGTTCCTTAATAGTAACATCACTAATTTCACGTGGTCTCAAAAGAACAATGCCCACCATCAGGCACGTAGCTTGTTACAACAAAGGCAGTCTTGTGTTTAAAGGAGAGTGTAGGGTTATGTACGGAGCGGTTAAAAGCTATTAGTACTAAATATTAAACTAAAAAAATGTCATTTAAACAACCTTTTTTGGATTTTTTTGCTGATTTGTTTGGTTCTTGGTTCCTTTTAGTACTTTATTATTTTTTAAGCTTTTGAGTGTAAATTGATTATTTATTTATTAACAAGGCATGATTTAGTAGATAAGTAAAATGTTGTTTCTATATCGTTCCAATGCTCAGTACGGGTCAACCCTTTAATACCAAGGGGATCAAGCCTTAGCTCACCATGCTTGCCAAGTGCGGCTTGGTGGTATACACATGTCTTTCGAAAACCTTTCAGGTTCTCTCAAATGCTGGTTTCATGGTATTTTTTCATATTTTTCCTTCACTGTAAGACGAGTGGTATTCATGTTGGAAATGATTCGCTCATAAAAGAAGTAAAAAAGTTCATAAAGTGCGAAACACGGGATTAGAACCCACCTCAGTAGGTTTTACAAACGAGACCGTTACCACTGGACTACCACAGCCTATTATACTACAAATACTTAAAATTAATAAATAACGATAAAACAACGTTTAAAAAAAAATCCCATAAGCTTATCCACTAAAACCTCACACTAGATGAGTGGGCGCCGACTTTTCGTCCTGCCTTTTGAACGTTACTTGACTGCGAGAGGAGTTTTAGTCGTTTATACAGCGTGCATTTGCTTGGAGTTTTTAGTTCGATAGGTTTTTGTGCTAAAAATCTAGGGAAATGTACGTTTTGGTGGCACTTTTTTGGTCTTTACGACACTTTTGACTATTAATTGTTTTCATTTGGTGATTCTAGTTAAGTTTAAATGTAATTGTAACGAAATAGTAACTTAATTATTAAAATGTATTGAAATAATTTATGCACAAATATAAGTACTTAAAAATATTGTTACATTTTGTTGGTACTTGGATGATAGAATCAAATTTTAAAAACAAACATATTTTTTTCTAATTTTGTTCCCGTAATAGAGGAGACTAAAATTGTAGACATTTCATATTAAAAGAAGAATTATAAAAACGATTCACAATTACCAACGATCAAGTTACATACAAACAAACAAAAAAATTAACCGAGTCTCTCTCGTTTATTTGAAGTGCATTCAAAAATCCTATACCAGTTAACCCTTTCAAAGAGCTTTCTTACAAACATGCATAATGAGACACGATCTTTTAATTAAGTCCGATCCAACTATGTAATTTCAACAGACAATAGTAAAGTGCGGAAGATTTATGCGAGCTTTGCGCTACACTTCGTCTGTAAGTTTTTGAACATCTGCCTTGGAAAGTTTGGGTCTGAATACACAAAGTCTGCTTTTTTGACTACTATAAACTACTTGATATTAATATTGTTCTTGGTTATTTTCTATGTACTAGACTTTTTTCTTTCTGACTGTAGATGGACAATTGATGCTATAAAAATGTGAAAATTTAACTAAAAGATGAAAAGCAAGTTGACAAAGTAGTATGCATGCGCAGATAACATTAGATAACATTTACATACATCTGTGACTAGCACGTCTAACCGCCGCACTCATAATCACTTAATGAACCATTAAGTTGAGAACCTCCATACTAATTAACATTCATTTCATTAAGTGATTATGAGTGCGGGCGTAAGACTGCACAATACTGTTTAATTAATAGTTTTTACGTAGTTGGGTTTGGATTACTAACTATTACTCTTTATACGAAATTTCATTTAAATCTGTTCAGTAGATCTTTTAATTATTCATAACAAAGTTACAAGTGGTAGTGCCATGCTTGTTACCTTCGGGTAGCAGCCGAATGGGCCGGCACGCCCCGTATAGTACCACTCTCTCACAGAAGACCGGCGTGAAGTGGCAGCTATGCTGTCGCGTTTCGTCCGGTAAGTGAGAGTCCGGGAGGCCCACTCCCCATCCCTCTTCCCGTCCTTCTCACTCCTCCTTCCCTCCCTCCCTTTCCTGAAAGGCCGGCAACGCATCTGCAAGCCCTGTGGTGTTGCAGATGTCCATGGGCGGAGGTGATCACTTACCATCAGGTGAGCCTCCTGCCCGTTTGCCCCCTTTGTCCCATAAAAAAAAAAAAAAAAAAACATAAAACAAATGTCTCTTTATAATATTACAAGAGTATAGACTAAATACAAAATATTGGCTTCTTCAAAACTATATTGTCTATGCTTATTTCTACATTTACATAATATAGGTATTAAAGAAATTATATCTGCTAATGAAAAATTAACATACTCTACATTTTTAAGCCTTTTCTGACTTCATTTCACCCCAAATCTTTGCTAAAAGAGCTTAAAGGTTTATAAATTCAAATTTTTAAGTTTCCCTCCATCCCGTTAACTGTCAAAACATTGATTATTTTCCGATACCCCTTCCGTCTCCGGTTCACTCTCAAGCTGCCGGAAAATTCAAATGAATGTATATTTAATTTATGAGCTTTCCACTATGGCTTTCCATTTTCTTGGATACATTATTTATAAAGGAAGTCGTCTGGTTTTGTGGCTGGCATAGCTTTCTACGTCAAAGGTTGCGGGTTCTATTATACATTAATTAGTATAGTATTTACTAATTGATTAAATTTTATACACTTTAACGTATATGATACTATAATTAATACACATGTGTGCATTCAGATCTTTTTGTCGTCCCACTGCTGGGCATGGGCCTCCCTTAAATACAAGGTGGGACTAGACCATTGTCCACTACGCTAGCAAAGAGCAGGTTGGCGGATTTCACACGAAAACTTGCGAAGTTAGAAATGATTCGCATAAGAAAATATCTGAGATGCGAGATCCCGCGTCACTCGTTATCCAAGCGAATGCGTTACCACTGATTTAACAACTAAACAAGACTCTATTTAATGTACAAAACAACGAAAAACATATTAAATATTTTAACTATTCAATTAATACTTAAAGTACGAGTATAATAGTTTTGCTTTTTAGGGCGGTTTATATTTTTTTAAATTTATAACGGACCTCTTGCTCACGTTTAATTCATTAAAATACCACATTTATCAAAGGTTTAGATTTGGCGTGCCTTTGCAACCTCTCAATCTTGAATACTACCTCTTATTTTACGAAGTCGGTGTAAGACATTAAAAATTCTTATCATTCTTCTAAAGAAAGATTTGCAGAAGCACTTTACTGTTAAACGTACTATAAAACACTACATTAAGTCTTGAAGGAGACGTGGTTTGATTGCTATTTGATTTATGTACGTAACTTTACAGCATTATTTTTACGCTTATATTTAAAAATTTAAACAGAAAATATGTTTTTTATATCACATTGCTTTTAAATAGGAATGTCCGTGTGTGTATTGTTTTAATTATTCATAAATGCTGAAATGCTGAAAGGTTTTGGGTGAAATATAATTCTAAGACGTAGAGTAATAGACTAAATATAAAGATACTTGTGTAATGTATACATTTTCTATAATTTGATCATGTTATCTTGATGAGATTTTTACAAATAAGTTTGTAAGAAACGTAATAGAGTCATGATTATATGCTAAAGCCTCCTCTGACATAAAGTTATTATTTTGATTTATTACGCCTATAACAAACGGTTAACTTACTAACCGCATGATTCATTGTAAGTACATATTACGTTCTACTTATCGTGATATAATTATAATTAAAACAATTCCAAGTTCTAAAACGGACGTGCTCAGCACGACTTCGCCTAATTTAAAGCATACATATGTAGCCTGTACCGGAACGTGTTGATATCCTAAGATAATCTATACCTACTAATATTATAAAGCTGAAGAGTTTGTTTGGTTGAACGCGCTTATCTCAGGAACTACTGGTTCGATTTGAAAAATTCTTTTAGTGTTGGATAGCTCATTTTTCGAGGAAGGCTAAGGCTGTAAGCTATGTAACACATCACATTCACATGAATATAATAATATACAAAATATGAGGATCTGGTTTCCGGTCTTTAGAATGCAGGTGTAGTCGCGGGAAACTAGTATATAATAATTTTTAGTTAGTAAAAATTACATGTTGTTACTTTTATACCTGACAGTATTTAAGGCGTTAGAAAGTGCGTACTCTTAATGAGCTTTAAATTGCATGCTTTAAAAGAGCTTTCGCTATAATAACAAAGGACTGATTTATTACGTTTGTTTTAAATGCTTTCTATCAGATTCTTTTTCTATTTCAAGTTATAAAGCTTTGTTAAGTTCATTTATTCACTTAATCAAATTTTGAAGTAAAGTTTGGTTGGGCTGTGTTGTATAATCAAATTGTGTGTTTTAAATTTGGAAACTTATAACTATATAGTTGCAGGTCCATGGTTCGAGTCCCGTATCGGGCAAAGCTTATTGAGTCTTTCTGTTAAAGAAGTCCCAGTAACAAACCGGAGTTGGGTATTTCAAAATGTTTCCCACTGTGCCTCGTAGAGCATTTAAAGCCCCTTGTGACTTTCATACATATTGTTGCGCGCAACAAGTAATGCTTGGGACATGGTGACGTTACGTACCACTAGCGCCATCTAGTATCAAGTAGCGGAACTAGTAGTCAAGATCGTTCTAGAAACTTCGATGATAGAACTTTCCAGAACAATCTCGATCTATCGATCTATGATCGATCGGGGCCGGTATGTACTCGAACATTCTGGAAGTTTCTACGGTCGAAGGTTCTAGAACCATCCGAGGCCCCTATATAAGGCCGGGTATGAGCCGCGACCAGTCAGTTTTGGTATCAGCGATACAAGCGAAACATCGAAGCGATCTACGAGTGCGATTTAAAGTGATCATAGTGCGATTGTATTTTATAATTTAGTGTGTTTTTGTTTGTAATTTGTGTTGGATAATTAAAGTGTCTATTTTTTTATTAGTTTAATCGGCTGTTTTAATTGTCACGAACCCTAAGTCGTAACAATTGGTGTCAGAAGTGTGGGATTAAATCATGCCGATTTTACCCAAGGACGACACGGAAGGTATCCGTACCCGGAGCCAGCAACGCCAGCAGGAGACGGACCAGAGGCGATTTGGAGGAGCATCGCCACAGACTTCTGAGGGACAGCTGCCGACCACAGAGGCCGGCCCGTCAGCTGCCCCTGCAGCAGCTCCTGCATCTACAACACCTGACCTGGGTGCTCTGATGATGATGCTGCAGGAACAGGCCCGCCGACAGGAAGAACAGGCTCGTCGGCTAGAGAAACAGCTCCAGCGCGATAAGGAGGAGCAGGCCCGCCGGCAGGAGGAGCAGGCCCGCCGGCAGGAGGAGCAGGCCCGCCGGCAGGAGGAGCAGGCCCGCCGGCAGGAGGAGCAGGCCCGCCGACAGGAAGAACAGGCTCTTCGGCTGGAGAAACAGCTTCAGCACGATAAGGAGGAGCAGGCCCGCCGACAGGAGGAGCAGATGCTCCTCATGAAGGACCTTCACGCTACCTTCAGGAAAGAGATAAAGGAGGTGAACAACCGCCTGTCAGAGGCTGAAACCCGAATCGAACAAGTGAATAATCGGGTTGACAATGTGATGGCTGACGTGAAGAAAACGTTGAACAACCTGAAATCTGAAGATGGAATCGCAGTTCCAGCTGCAACGGCTTCGCCCCGCGGTTTCAAAGTGCCGCCATTCGACGGGACGTCTTCTTGGTCGGCCTATAAAATCCAGTTCGAGGCCGTCATGAAGGCGAATGGCTGGAGTAAAAACCAGGCCATGACTGCTCTCACCCTAGGCTTGCGCGACCAGGCCTTAACTGTTCTAGAAGCTCTTGGTAAGGAAGTGACTTACGAGCAGCTGCTGGAGGCGTTGGAGGCTCGGTATGGTGACGCTCACCTGGAACACGTGTTTCGTGCGCAGCTAAAGGATCGCGTGCAGCGCAGTAGCGAAAACCTGCAGCAGTGGGCCCTAGAAGTGGAGAAGCTGGTTCGGAAAGCATACCAGTCTATGCCCGTTGTGATTGAAGGGAACCTGGTGCAGACATTCATCGACGGCATCCGTGACCTTGAAGTGAGAGCTGCAGTGAGGCTCGGGCACCACGGGACGCTCAAGGACGCCTTGGCCCATGCACTGGAGGTGGAAGCTGTGCGACAGGATCATCGTTCCCATCGCGTCAGGGAGGTGACAGCGGCTATAGTTCGTGACCGTAGTAAAGGATTCAGCCCTAGGTGCTACGGCTGTGGGGAAAGGGGCCACCTTCGATCCAGTTGCCCTAAGCGCACTGCAGAAAGGGAAAATGGCCAATCTCGAGAGGGTAGTGCGTCTAACAGCACCGCCCAGCAGCAGCAGGGAAACGAGTAATAGCCAGGACTGCGGGGCGGGTGCTGGCTGATGTTCGAAGAGCCCCAAGGATTTCGATCTCACAAACCCATGACGGGAACAGCCTAATTATCAAGGGTGAGGTCAACGGAACGCCATGTAAGCTGACTATAGACACTGGAGCTTCTCGCACGGTTGTCAGTTCCCAACTTATTAGTCGGTCCCTTGGGGGCTCAGCGTACAACCGAGAACGGATTAATTTGGTGACAGCCACCGGTCAGCGCATACCCGTCCGTGGAGAGAAGGAGATGGAGTTGAAGCTAGGCAACAGGATTTACCTGCATAATGTCATCGTGGCCGATATAATGGACGATTGCATTCTGGGCCTAGACTTTATGAGGAAGAATTGTTGTGAGATCGACGTTAAGGAAGGTGTCTTGAAATGTGGACAAGAGGAACTTTTCGTGGAAGGGGCGTTACCAGGGAATGTGTACAGCCTGAAGAAGATTGTTCTTCCACCGAGATCGGAAACGATTGTGCCGGTTAGTCTTCCTCGGAATCCTAGACAAGCAAATCGTTGTGTACTCGTGGAAAGGGTAGACATTGACCTTCCATGGAAAGTGGCTCGAACTTTAGTCAGAGCCACTGACATCTCAGGGGTACGTGTGTTGAACCTTTGTGATCAGGAACAGATTATAGACAAAGGCGCACTGATTGGTACTTGCGAGGAAGTGGATTGGTTGCGTCGATGCGAAAATCTAT
The DNA here is from genome assembly GCA_951802675.2 of Boloria euphrosyne. NCBI lineage: Eukaryota > Metazoa > Arthropoda > Insecta > Lepidoptera > Nymphalidae > Boloria > Boloria euphrosyne. The sequence continues at coordinate 1,698,888 of OX637885.1, read as the reverse complement.
CGACTGGGACCATTAGCAAGGACGCACAACCGAGGGTGACTACACTTTTAGAAGACTGTCGCAGCGTCCTCTCTCCGAATGAAATGGTCAAGGCGAGGAAGTTGTTACTCAAATACGCCAATGTTTTCTCGTCAAACGATGCTGACATTGGAAAGACTGGCCTAGTTCAACACAAAATAAACACAGGTGAAGAATTGCCTATCCGTCAGCGACCAAGGAGATTACCGGTAGCACGTGAAAAGGAAGTAGAAACCATGATTGAGGGAATGGTGAAGGATGGCATTATTGAACCTTCATCTAGTCCATGGTGTTCACCTGTAGTGCTGGTAAAAAAGAAGGACGGTAGCCTGCGGTTTTGTGTTGACTATCGCCGTCTGAACGACGTGACAAAGAAGGACTGCTATCCCTTGCCAAGAATTGATGACACGCTGGACATGCTTACGGGAGTAAAGTGGTTTAGCACGCTGGACCTGAAAAGTGGCTACTGGCAAGTTGAAATTGACCCTAAGGACAAGGAGAAAACTGCATTCTCGACAGGAAAGGGTCTGTGGCAATTTAAAGTTATGCCGTTTGGATTGTGCAATGCTCCGGCAACGTTTGAAAGGTTGATGGAACTTGTTCTAGCCGGTTTAATTGGCGATGCCTGCCTGGTCTACTTGGATGACATCATTATCGTAGGCCGTACGTTTGAGGAACACCTTCAAAACCTGGAACGCGTGCTCATGAAGATCCAGAGTGCCAACCTCAAGTTAAGTCCGAAGAAGTGTTCATTATTCAAACGGCAAGTTAGCTTTTTGGGTTATGTAGTGTCGGAAGAAGGTATCCGCACGGACCCAGAGAAAATCGCCGCTGTCAAGGATTGGCCAGTTCCAAAAGACAAAACGCAGGTCAGAGCATTTTTGGGTTTGTGCTCCTACTATCGGCGATTTGTCAAGAACTTTGCAGATATAGCAAAACCTCTGCACAAGTTAACCGAGGAGAAGCGACATTTCTGCTGGGATGAAAGTTGTGACATCGCATTCCAGGAGCTCAAGGACCGTCTGTGCAAAACACCTATTTTGGGATACCCTGATGTGGGTAAGGAGTTTATAGTCGACACAGACGCAAGTGATATAGGACTTGGCGGTGTATTGTCCCAACGGAATGGCGATCAAGATGTTGTGATAGCGTACTTTAGCAAGTCGTTATCGAAACCGGAAAGGAACTATTGCGTTACGAGACGGGAATTACTTGCTGTTGTAAAATCATTGCAGCATTTTAGCAAATATCTTCTGGGGCGGAAATTCCACTTACGAACCGATCATGCTGCACTGAAATGGCTATTGCAGTTCAAAAATCCAGAAGGACAAGTTGCGAGATGGATTGAACTACTGCAGGAATACGACTTTGTGGTCGAACATCGCAGCGGGAAATCCCATGGCAACGCAGATGCATTGTCAAGAAAACCTTGTCCCGAAGATTGCAAGCATTGTGCTAGGCAAGAGGCTAAGGAAGTGGTACCTGTGAAGATGCTTAGGACAGACCTTAACAACGAGTGGAAGGAAAGCCTACAACATTCACAGCAGGAAGACTCGGATATCAAGCCAATTCTGGAGTGGATAAAGGCCAGTGCTCCTAAGCCTACGTGGAGCGACGTCTCGGCGATGAGTTCGACCACGAAAAGCTATTGGGCCCAATGGGACAGCTTGGTGGTTCAGGATGGAGTCCTGTGCCGTAAATGGGAAAATGCTCGGGGGGACAGCAGTCATTTGCAAATGGTTGTCCCTAAAGCTAAAGTGTCGGATGTTCTGAAGCTGTACCATGATGATTGTTCAGGAGGTCATCTGGGAGTTAAACGGACTCTACTGAAGATACGAGAACGGTTTTATTGGATCCACTGTCGTGACGATGTCGAGGACTGGTGCCGCAAATGTACAAGTTGTGCGGCTGTAAAGGGACCTCAGACTCGTAGTAGAGGTGCATTGAAATTGTATAATGTTGGTGCACCTTGGGAGAGGATAGCCCTTGACGTTGCGGGACCGTTTCCGGAAAGTGACAGTGGGAACAAGTATTTCATGGTAGTAATGGACTACTTCACTAAGTGGCCGGAAGTCTTCGCCATTCCAAACCAAGAAGCGTCAACAGTTGCAGATAAACTGGTTCATGAAGTCTTCTGTCGTTTTGGAGTACCCTTAGAGATTCACAGCGATCAAGGAAGGAATTTTGAGTCTCAAATATTCCAGGAAACTTGTCGAGTCATGGGTACTCATAAAACGAGAACGACTGCTTACCACCCACAATCGGATGGAATGGTGGAACGATTTAATCAGACATTGGAGAGGTTCCTGGCAAAAGTCGTGGAAAATCATCAACGAGATTGGGACAAGCACATCCAACCGTTTTTGTTGTCATATCGAAGCGCTGTTCACGAAAGTACATCGGTGACACCAGCTTTCGCAAACTTTGGAAGAGAATTACGGCTGCCTGCAGACCTGATCACCGGAATACCACCTAATGCCCCAAGCTGTATAACCGATTATGCGAATGACTTGCGAAACAAGATGGATGACATTTATGAGCACGTCAGACAATCGGGTCAGAAAATGTCTGAAAAGATGAAAACCCGGTATGACCGCAAAATGAACAACAAAGGGTTCGACGAGGGCTCACTAGTATGGTTGCACAATCCAGTTCGCAGCAAAGGAAAATCTCCTAAGCTTCAAGCTAAATGGGATGGACCTTACCGGATTATAACAAGGATCAATGACGTAACCTACCGGATACGGAAAGGTGCAAGAGGTACTCCGAAGATCGTCCATGTGGATCGACTAGCGCGCTATTATGAGGCCGATAATGCTCGGGACGAGCATGTCTTAGGAGGGGGCAGTGTTGCGCGCAACAAGTAATGCTTGGGACATGGTGACGTTACGTACCACTAGCGCCATCTAGTATCAAGTAGCGGAACTAGTAGTCAAGATCGTTCTAGAAACTTCGATGATAGAACTTTCCAGAACAATCTCGATCTATCGATCTATGATCGATCGGGGCCGGTATGTACTCGAACATTCTGGAAGTTTCTACGGTCGAAGGTTCTAGAACCATCCGAGGCCCCTATATAAGGCCGGGTATGAGCCGCGACCAGTCAGTTTTGGTATCAGCGATACAAGCGAAACATCGAAGCGATCTACGAGTGCGATTTAAAGTGATCATAGTGCGATTGTATTTTATAATTTAGTGTGTTTTTGTTTGTAATTTGTGTTGGATAATTAAAGTGTCTATTTTTTTATTAGTTTAATCGGCTGTTTTAATTGTCACGAACCCTAAGTCGTAACAATATGTACATATCTAATACAGTACATATTCAAGTAATAATTACTTCATAATTTTAACATTAAAACTAAGTGAAAACGCAAGCAAAAGCTAGTTAAAAATAAAAAAATGCCGTTGACTAAGAGCGTCGTTATCCTTAAGTGGGCTTCAGTCGTCCCGACGATGTCTTGTGAGATATTCTATCCTTCGTTTAATAGCATTTCGAATTAAATGCCGCTTCTCAAATTGAAATGACGCTTAAGAATTTTAACATTCATTTTATATTTTTTTCTTTATTAATTTAATACAATATAGGAAATAATGTCTAATTAAGTTTAAAATATTATCCAAAAAAAAAAAGTTCTTACAATAAATTTTATTTATGAATTATTTTTTATCTAGCGAATTTCCCTCGTATCACTCAGGTTCGGTCCTAGAAAGATTTTAACGGTTAGTTTCTTCAAGTCCAGTACTTTTCTCGAGATACGGTCACAGTCATACAAACAAAAATTTTACTTACAGATACTATTGCAGCCTCTTTTTGTGAACTCGGTAAACATAAATAAAAAAATCTTACAAACGAACCTAGAAGCTCCTCCTGTTTGGAAGTCGGTTAAATTAATTAGTTTGCAGGTAAAGTAATAGAAACTAGTACGAACATTCAATATAATCTCTTTTATCAGCTTATGATTTATAAGCATTGAATTATCGTGCGATACATACCTACATATACGATATCAGGGTCTCCCACCTCTGATATTTTTATGGCGTTGCTTTGGAAACGGTCGATCGTCCGTTTTATAGTCGAATTGCGACTACTCCAAATTTTTAAAAGAATTGAAAAGCGGTTTAAAAGTATAATTTTAGTTAGTGTTGATTTTTTTTAAAAACATTTTCCTTACAACCGAAATTTTACAACCAAACGAAACCGAAATTAATATTTTACTCATAAAAATGGATTTTTTATAAAAACATTCTCCAGTTGACGACGATATCGTGTAACATTATACACCAAATACATATATACAATTTGAATTAGCCACTCACATTTTTAAAGTCGATCTAAAATAACAGGAGTGTGTCATTAGTATAGCATAATGCATATATTCTACGAGTTAATAGCCCCAATCTCAAACAAAAGAAAGCTAAGTCCATATTGAATTTATTCTAGAAATTCTTTCACTCCAAATGGCTTTTCTATTTGAAAAGTCTGTATTTCTCTTAAACTGCCTCAAAGGTATACTGGCTATCATGTACTGTAGGAACCCAGGACGGGTTCGATTCTCGGTTGAGAAGACGACGATATTTATGTAACTATCTAAAGTTAAGCTTAATTTAAAAGCGTTTAAAGTATCTTTAATATATATTTTCAATATTAAAAAATTAGAATTTGTTAGTAAAAGTTGAAAAAACTAGGCGTTAAGTAACGCTAGTTGACCATAAAACTCCAAAACAACACCATATGTTATGAAAAACAAATCAAGGGGACCATGAGGGTAGCTTTTTGTAAACATTTTATTAAAGAACACCTGGACGTTGATAAATTGTAAATAATTAGCTCGATTATAGTTTATTATTGGCTCGTGCTGAAATTAGATATGTTTTAACCCTAAAGTTTGATTGATGAATAGAGCATATGGCGTGGTCAGGTTTGAAAGAGTTTAGGGGAAAATGTCTAAGTTAGGCCAATTGTTAAAATAAATGTTGGTAAACTATCGAAAAATACAGTTATTTTCGTCTTATATTTTAACACTCGCAAATGAATCAAAACAAACATAGTAAGAAACAATGTGTTACAGCACAAGTAAAGGAAAAAAAAAATTCTAAAACCGTGTAACTAAAATTTGAAGTTACTATAACATGCCGATTTTTTAGTGCGATTGTCAAATTATTGTATATTATTGCCACTGAACTTGTTTGCATTTTAAGCTTTGGGCTTTCCTAACAGATAAAAATTTAGTTTTGCCCAACCCGATTTTCGAATCTCGGACCTCACAAATGTCGTACGTACATAATAGCCTCTGGACCAACGGAGCAATACAAAAAAACACGCACACGAATGAAGTTAAGTACCATTCTTTATTTGAAATCGGTCAAAAACAAAAAGTAGGTCATTATTAAAGCATAATACAACGTATTCTTAGAATTAATAACCCAATCTCAAGCAAAAATCAAAAACCTCATTGTATAGAGAATTGAGCAATTTCCTTTAGAATTTCCTTCTAGATTGCTTTTCTATTTGAAATGTCCGCTTTTTTCTTTAAAACTGCTTGAGGTAAATCGTCTTAAAATTCCTCTAATATTAAAATTGCGAAATGTTAGTAGTAGGTAGTATGTATGTTTGTTGAATGGAAACTACATAATTACTTAAAACTATTTTACGATATATTATAGACGATTGACAGTACTTTTTATAATAATACAGACAGAAGGATTATTCCAAAAACTGTTTGTTATAGCTTCTATTTTTGTCTTTTATATTTCACAAATACGGCCTGTATTTAATTATGAAACTTATATAACTTAGGACCTTGCTAGATAACATGTAAATCTGAATCGTTAACGAAGAGAAAAAAAGGGTGAAGTGACTTTTCCCGCGTCTCCTATCTATTATATTTTACCTAAAATAAAAATTGAACATTTTTGTAGACCATCTAATTTAATTGAATAATTTATAATAATTAAAACGAAAAGTTACAGATAAAATATTAAATAACACGATAGATCAAGAAATTGTATATCATTTTATGTAATACACTAGCAGTTTGTTCGGGCTTCACCTTAGTTGACACTAAGCGAATTTTGTAGATAAATTCCTCCTGCATCCTCCTAAAAAGTTGAATATAAACACACCAAAATGCATGTTTTATTATATCTGAAACTATATCTATCTATTCTTTCATTGTTTTTAATATATAATATTTTTTAATATTAAATATATAGTGGGACGCGGCTTCGCCCGCGTTTTAATCACCACTAAAAATAGGGTGATAAGTATATATTTTTTATGCCAAATCATAAAAAATAAAAAAAATAAAAATTTGGTTCAAAATAAAAAATAAACATCTAGAGAGGGCCACCCCTATCACCTAAGGGAATAAAAAATAGCCTATGACCTATTCTCAGACCTACCAATTGTACATAAAAAAAACACAAAAATCGGTGTAACCGTTTTGGAGGGGTTCGATAACAAACTGTGATACGAGATTTTTATATATAAGATATAAAAAATCTAAAGTTTGTACACTTGAATAAAAATATTTAAGTCACCCCTACTGCCGAGCGGATGCGCCCGCACATACGAAAATAGAACAATCGACACGAGCCATTATCATCTATTATTTTAAATATAGATCACTAATGTACCCATTATTTTCTAAAACAACGTCGTTTCTCAACTGTCATCTGTTATCATGTTGGCGTTTTGTCAAAAACTTTAAATATATTCATGTGATGATATTTAAAGCAAAATAAATTAAAAAATAAATAATAAATAATGATTTTAAAAATAAAACAAAAAAAGAAAATCCTCCCCGGCGGGGAATCGAACCCCGGTCTCCCGCGTGACAGGCGGGGATACTTACCACTATACTACCGAGGATTGTGACAACTTAGTGAAATATTTAGATTATATACTTAGGTACGCTGATGTAAAATCAATAGTTATGTTCGACAAGGACTTAGGTTATTTTCTCATTGTATGCAATATCATTAAATTCATATGTAAATACGAAGTCCGAAGGGGTGCTTATAAAGCTCTTAAAGAAAACAACAAAATAAAAAGAAATTAACTAAGAAAAAAAGGAAAAGTTACTTTATCATGGCATCTATATACGAGTGTAATACTTATGTAAAATGTATACAGTTAAAATTTTCAAAAGAAAAATATTTAAAATGTAGATTCGACTTAGTTAGATTTTATTATATGTAAAGATTAATGAAACTATCTTTTCGTATATTTTCGCGGATTTATTTGATTTTTGGTCCCCGACCTTCCGAAACATTTACCGAAATCATTGTCACGTTTTAACACAGGTTTTAGACGATTTAATATTACGAGTAGTATAGTAATTTGATACCAACTTTGAAGCCAGGATGATAGTAATTTTCTATGGCCTATAGCTCATGACTTGGGCTTATGATTTAGACGTATAGGGAGTCCTAACTTTCAGTAGAAAGCTTGTATTTTATTTTATTTCGCTTCGCTCGGATGCTTCCCTGAGCTTGAATGATTTAGAAACGCGTAAAAGGCAAACGTCCACAGAATTTTTTCTCGCCAGGACAAGCGTATACTAAATAACTCACCAGGTTTCATTACAATCGGATCAATGGTTTAGGAATGAATAGATGACAAACATAATTATGAACATTCATTTTTATTTATAATACATTTTACTCGAAAGATCTGTGTTAATTAATTTAATATTTTTAATTTATTGCCATATAACTTAATGTCTAAACTCTAAGGCATTAGAAAATATTTTTAAACCATATAAGAATATATAAAAAACTAGATATATGTGCCTATGTACTTAGACATTTAAGTTACAATTTTACGATACAAAAATAAAGATTAAATTAATGATTAGATGTGTAACAAAGCACTTATATTATAATAAAACTAGCATTACCCACGGCTCCATCCGCGTTTTTTAGATTTCCTACCTACCAATCTCTTAGATTTTATATATACTTTATACTACTGTCTAACAATAGAATAATTTTTCAAATCGAACCAATAGTCCCTTAGACAAGCGCGTTCAAACAAACAAGCTTTATAATATTATTATTGATTTATCGTAGGGCTTTAAAAGTAATTTTCACCTTATTGTTTTTGCCTAGTCCAGATGTCAACATAAAACAAAATCAATAGAAAGTTCTCATATAAAAGTGTGTATTGAGACATAATCGACTACGCCCTCGCCCCAAGCTAGGGGAGAAAATTACGAGCGCACGTGTCGTGTGTTGCGTATGTTTGTACGTCACTCAAATGTGACATACATCGTTATTCTGATAGAGGAATTGTTTTTATTAGATAATTGCAGGTATAAAAATGTTATTACACTGTGAGGAATTAGGTAATACTTGTGTACCAATATGGCATGCTATTTGTGTTTAATGAACAGTTGACATCAATTATTTTACTATCATTGTTATAAGAACAGTAAAAAGTGTGTATTGTAAAGGGAGTATATTCATGGATTATTTATAGAGTATTCTAGTGGCTTTTAATAATTAGTTGTACAACTTTTTTCGATTTTATATGTTTATTTATTTGATATGTTAATCTCTGCCGGAAGTCCAATTTTGAATCCAGCTTGGGTTGAAAAAAAAATAGGATGAATAATTATTCCGTTAGAAAAGTTTAAAGGCAAATATTATTTGCTTTGTTCAAATCAATCATTAAAACTCATGTTAAGCTTGAAATTAAACTTAAAAGCTTCAGTTATTAAATAAAAATAATTTCACGGATTTTTCCGGAAGAAACTCCCGTGACCATGATCACTGTAAAGCAAAAATTAAAAAAAAATAGGGGAAAAACACGAAAACGTGCGAAGTTAATCACTTTACACTACAAAATTTCAATACATCTCTTAAAGTGTTAATTCAAAATTATACATTTCGTATCACATTTCCAAAGATAGTTCAAGGAAATCCTAAAATATTTGTTTAACCGACAATTAAAATAGAGGAAATGACTTTACCCCACATATTGGGTCGTTAAATTATTTCTGTAACGCGAATAACTCCGTTTTCTAATCGCTTGTTTATATGTAGTTTGTTGGGGTGTTTTAATTGCTATTGGTTTTATTAGAATTTATTATTTGGAAATTTGAAATTTGCCGGTGGTGTAGTGGCTAGCACGTACGGTCGCACACCGTGAGGTCCTGGGTTCGAGTCCCGGGTCAGGCCAAGTTTAGTTATTAAGTCTTTCTATTTCTTATGCCTTAGTAATAGCCCGGAGTTGGGAAGTTGGCGGTGTTTCACCACCGTGCCTTGGAGGGCACGTAAAGCCGTCGGTCCTGCGCCTTAACTCTCACTGGTCGTGTCGAGCAGTCGTCCCACCGGAGTATGAGAGTGATAAGGAATAGAGAGTGCACTATGACATATCCCGCGCCGTTGGCTAGTCTCAATGAGATTGGCTGCCGCGGCCAGAATTGGTCGGGAGGACATTATTATTATTATTAAATTATATTTATCATAATGATATCATTAAAATGTAATGACTTTCATATATTCAGGCACTAATATCTGGCATATAGCGTATCTGTAAAAGTAAACACTGGGTTCGAATCCCGGTCAGGACAAGTCATGCTAATTTGCCCATAAAAATTTTAAATTGTAAAGTAAGTTGCTTTTGCTCCCACGTGCTTCAGATATGACATAAAACCGTCGGACCTCCGCCCAGATCTCATCAGCTATTTTCATATTTACAAATAAAAATACGAAAGTGTATTTGTTACGCATTTTACAACTTGCTGTTTCACTGATCTCAATAAAATTTGCATAGAAATGGACTGCATTCTGAAGACGGGTGTGGGGACGCTAAGTTCTTCTTATGACTTTATGCAGGCATATTGTCTGAAACTTTTGTAGTTTTCTGATGGGTTTTCTAAAACATTTTATTTAATAGTTTTTAATTATTTCTTAATAAAAATGTAGTTATTTTTAGATAGTAGACCACACTTGAAATAATCGTATCTATATTAGGTAAAAATGTATTTAATCAAAATTACATACTATTTTGTTATAATATAAAGGCATAAAATATTTAAAATTAACCCAAAGAACAGTTGAATATAATTGTAGTTATAAGTTATTAAAAGTTCAATTATTATTCCTTAAAAAGTTAAAAAATCAATAGCGTGAAACCGAGCTTTGTCCAAAATTAAAAAGGCTTGGCATGGTTATCTCACTGTGCATTTAAGTAGTACTGCACTGTCACAGACTATACATCGTTATGGAATGTCATTTCGTTTCACGCTTTTTAGTATCACTTGTTTCTTAATACGAGTAATTAATCAAATCTTTTTAGTTTATTCTTGTTAATTTTGATGTAATACCTACTTATTAAGCTAAAATAAACTTAATTCAAATAGATTATTACAAGAACTTTTGAATCGTTAATATTTGGTTTAAAATTAAATTAAATGTCAGCGTAGTAGTCAGTTTCTGAGGAATTTTGATGTATAGCAATAATTTACGATTAGACTAGAACAAATATTAATATAGCTATTAATATTTGCGCTTAAAGGGACTCGAACCCAGGCCTATTGTTTAGAATGTATGGCGATACATTCACTTGTAGCTACGCTTTTTCTGATAGATTAGACCAATGGCACTAATGTAAACTAATCGTTTTCGTAACCACATACATTTCCTTGCACTATTTCTGTAACCAACATCATTACCTGAAAGAAATCGCTATTGAGTGATTAAACACCTTATACATTATACAAGTTCTAATTACTTATATATCTAATTTTTAGGGTTCCGTGGCCAAATTAAATGTCATTAAAGAGCTCCTTAAATTTCTAGATAGCTTTTTTAAATAATTGTAGAAATATATACGTATCAAGAATTTCTTTAACATTGTTACTTCAATATCGCACTTGCCCAATACATTATGAACAATATTCTTAGAGACACATATTCTATAAGATTTCATACAAAGCTTTCCATTTAATCCGTCCTTCTAGTGAAATATAAATATTCTCAGGTCTTTTTGTCGAGCTTTAAGCCGTTACAACTGTTTTGCAAGTTGGCACGCGCTGAAATGAGATTACGAGTGTACCGCTTTGTACATTTGGTTCATTCGAAAATTTGCGGCTCACTCCCTAACTACGTTGGTACGGAAAATTCGTATTTGCTAATACTATTTAAATTAAAATAGTATTGTGGATGAAAATGTTGTTTTAAGCGTGAAGCTTACTTTCCGGTTATTTTCTAATCGATTTTAAAATAGGGAAGTTCTCGGTTTTTTTAATTCAGTCTGAATCGATGTTATTGATTTATGCTTTCTTTATTGAATGTGAATGTATTTTATATGTGAAAGTCTTATGTGGCTATTAAATTTATTTGTTATCTATACTAACAAGGATGTCACAAAAAATTGTATGTTTTTACAGTTAGTAAACATATCTCAGAGATGAGATATTTTCCCGCATTAAAATAGTTTTTTCCGCATACTGTATGTTGATTCGGATAAACAGCTATCATCATAACAACTTTTTACTAAATGCTTATGAAAGTATACACCGTACTAACATCAAAAAATCAATTTTAAAAATTTTGGTCTGTCTGTCTGTCTGTTTCGACTAATCTCTGAAACTGGCTGGACCGATTTTGACGGGATTTTCAGCATATAGCTAATGTTATAAGGAGTAACTTAAGCTACTTAGAAATTTTATTTATTTTAACTAGCGGAACCCGCGACTTTGCCCCTGCTAAATCAGAATAAAATACGAAATTGAATAAATGTTACTTTGTATACACACAACTTATCTTTTACAAGGAGATCTATACTAGAATTTCTCAAGGATATAAAATTAACTTTTTAAATCTAATTTGACACTATATTTACCAAAGGTACTATTTCAATCAGACTTTCATTTTCAACTCAATACTTATTCACTTGATAGATAGATTGGGTAAAGAGGCTCAGCTATGCGCCTTCGGCCCCCGATTTATATGTCCAATGCTTAAATACAGGCTATAAATTATGGTATCGTCAATATTAAACCTGCGGGATTTACGAGGTCGCTTGCGCGATTTTTATAGCTACAAGATGCGTGTTTTATATAAATTTAATTCTAACTAATAATAGAAATAAGTGCGTTTACTAGATATTTATTTTTAACCACCTTATTTAGTTGCACTCCCCCAAGCCGACTGGTCCTCGTGGGGGAAGAAGACCGCAACCCTCCAAAGATACTCAAGCACACCTCGGATATATACATAGCTACTTTTAATACAAGATCATTACGAACTACTGAAAAGCGCATTGAATTCGAATTAGCCATAGCAGAAATAAAATGGGACATAATAGGAATCAGTGAAATGAGAAGATATGGTGAAGGTATAGAAGACTACGAGGACTACATTCTACATTACAAAGGTGAGACACCAGGACTGTATGGTGTGGGTTTTCTAATTAAAAAGAGACTAGCACACAGAATTGAAGAAATCAAAGGGATATCCGAAAGAATAACAGTGTTGAATATAACGTTACCCTTAAACAAAAATGAAAAGTGGTCCATCATCCAAGCCTACTCACCCACTGAATCGGATAAGAGAGAAGATATGGTAAAAATTGAAAAATTTTATGAAGATTTACGAACAACTATTACAAATTCCCACAAAAATATTATTTTAATGGGTGACTTTAATGGCCAAATAGGAACGTGTAATAATACCGGAGAAGAATACACAGTGGGTAAATATGGAAATGGTAAAAGAAGCAAGAATGGAGATAGATTGGTTAGAGAACAAATTCAAGATCCTTAATAGTTTTTACAAGAAAAAGAAAACAAAGCAATGGACGTGGATTTCTCCGAACGGATTACATAAAAATGAAATTGATTTCATAATGTCTAACAATGCCAAAATGTTTCAAGATGTCTCCATCATACATAATTTAAATTTTTATTCGGACCATAAAATGGTTCGTGCTAGATTGACAAGCACGCCGATAAAGAGAAAAAGGATATTTCATAATGATCGACCTTCCTTTACTTACACACATAATAGCGACCAACTAATGGCTTGTTTAAAAGAATCAATAGAAAAAAGTAAGGGAAGCAATATAACAATTCAGACCAAATATGAAAAATTTATAAACATTTTACAAACAGAAACCAAGAAAGTAAATAAAAGAAGCAAAACGGTAATCTCTGATAAGACACAACTACTGCTACAGGAGAGGAAAGAACTATTGCAAAGAAAAGAAAACAAAATCAACCGTTGTAAAATAGCAGAAATTAGCAAAGAGATAAATGAAAGTATAAGAAAAGATAAGAAACTAAAACGACAAAATACATTGAAAAACCATATCGAAAAAACTGGGGGAACAAAAAAGGCTTTTAAAGAATTGAATCCTAAAAAAGATTGGATGCTAAAGGTGAAAACTAAAGACGGAAACTATACGAATAAAAGACCAGAAATACTTAAAATTGCTACAGACTATTACCGAAACTTGTACCACAGAAGGAACCCAAAAGAAAGCATAACAGAAAGCATCATAACAGATTTTGAACAGACACCAAAAATATTACAGGAAGAAACAATAAGAGCAATTAACACACAAAAGAGAGACAAGACCCCTGGAACCGATCAAATAACAAACGAACTACTTAAAGCTACCCTACCAATCATTGCCCCTACACTAACAGAAATATTTAATGAAATTATAGAGACCGAATATATTCCTACAGATTGGACCAAATCGACTATAATTCTACTTTATAAAAAAGGGGATAGAGGACAAATAGAAAATTATAGACCAATCAGCCTGATGTCAAATATCTATAAAGTTTTTTCTAAAATAATTTTGTTCAGAATTACATCTACATTGGATGAAAACCAACCGAAAGAACAAGCGGGATTCCGAAGTAAATATTCAACAGTAGATCATATTCATGTTTTAAGACAAGTCCTACAGAAATACAAAGAATACAATAAAACCTACTATCTAGGATTTGTAGATTACAATAAAGCCTTCGATTCTCTAGAACATAATTACATCTGGGAAGCATTGCGTTTTCAAGGCTTAAAGGAAAAATATATTCGACTACTTAAGAACATATACTCAAAAAGCACAGCCCAAATCAGGCTGGAAGCAATAGGAGAGGAGTTTCCCATAGAAAGAGGCGTTCGACAAGGCGACCCAATTTCACCTAAGTTATTCTCGGCGGCCTTAGAAATGATATTCAAAAACCTAGATTGGAATAAGAACGGACTCAACATAAATGGAGAAAACCTGAACCATCTACGTTTCGCAGATGATCTAATTCTATTCGCAGAATGTCCAAAAATACTAGAACAAATGCTACAACAACTCTCAGATCAAAGCATAAAAGCAGGACTTTCAATGAATACAACAAAAACAAAAATTATGACTAATGCTTCACAAACATACAACATCACTGTAAACAGGGAGAAAATAGAATACGTAGATGAGTATATATACCTAGGACAGCTAATAGCTACACGGGATACTATGCACAAAGAAATTGACAGAAGAATAGCCAACACGTGGAAAAGATTTTGGTCTCTCAGCGAAATTATGAAAAATAAAGACATACCAATTAAAGATAAACGGAAAGTATATAATACATGCATTTTGCCATGTTTAACATATGGCTGTCAAACGTGGTCACTAACAGAGAAATTAAATAAAAAAATAATTGTATGTCAGAATGGAATAGAGAGAAGTGTAGTAGGAGTAAGAAGAAAAGATAAAATAAGATTAAACAAAATTAAAAATGTAACTAAATTTAAAGATGTGAATAAAGTATGCAAAACACTTAAATGGAAATGGGCAGGACATATGCTAAGAGATAAAAATGAGAAATGTACTAAAATAATATCAGAGTGGTACCCCAGGGATGGCAAAAGAAGTAAGGGTCGACAAATGAAACGCTGGGAAGATGACTTCAAAGAAGTTGCTGGTCCAGAATGGATCAGAATTGCAAAAGACAGAGCTAGATGGAAGTCTTTGGAGGAGGCCTATGTCGAAGGACAAGCTGTTGATGGAAAAACCGATCGTCAGTAATAAGTGTAATACCCATGTATTGTATTGTAACAATTGTAAGACAGCAATAAAGGCTTATTTATTTATTATTTAGTTGCATTTTAGTTTTATTTTATATTGTTTATAGTTCGTAACGATTTTAAAATTTTTGGAACCTATGTGAAAACAATTCTCTAAAGTACCTACCTGTCTATATGATCCAGATGATAATGCTATTAATTATTCGTTTTTATCTCAAGTTTTTTTAAATTAATAATTATATTATTGTACCTAAATTATTTTTAAAAAGTTAACTTTGATAACTCCTTGCTAGTACTCGTATGTAGTAAAAGAAATAAAAAAAGCCAACGTCACGCGGTGTTCCCAGGCGGTCACCCATCCAAGTACTGACCGCGCCCGACGTTGCTTAACTTCGGTGATCGGACGAGAACCGGTGTATTCAACGTGGTATGGACGTTGGCGATGGTTTTCATAAAACAGCTGCTTAGTTTCGTAGTAATTTAACAGTAAACGAGATGATGTTCAATCAAATTAATACGTTATGTCTATGTAATTGAGTATATTTTTGTTTGTCAATTATAAGATGTCTATACAGCTGTTGAATGTATATAAAAATTGAATGTATACAAAATCTTATTCGAATTTGTACATTTTTAGTTTCCGACGATTTTTATAGCAAATATGGGAGAGATAGATTCTAGACGTCTTTTGAAAGGTTTTCACGTTGAAGATTGTTACATTTAAAATTTTCAAATATTTTAAGTATTTATAACTGTTTAACTGAAGAATTTCTTATAATAAAAGAATATTTTTTATATAATAAGTGAAACAATCTTTTCGGATTTTCCGAAAAATACGCGAAAAAAAAACTGTTATGTTTTAAGCTATATAACTAATTAGAAAAAAAACAATAAATAAGTGCCAATAAAAAAGAAGTAAACCACGTGTACTATACTTGTGAAGAACGTGAAATATTATTAGTTCCGATATTAATGACCAATATTTTCTGGATGAACGCCAGATATCGGAATTGAGAGATGACAAGGCGATGGGATGGCGAAATTAAAATGCTCTGTCGATTCCAGACTCTACAATAGTTATGTTTAAAATATATTAAGGCATATATATTATATATTAAGGCAGTGGTAGCCCAGTGGTAACGCGTTGCTTGTATAACCGAGTGATGCGGGTTCAAATCCGGGTCTCGCACCTCTGTTATTTTCATGTGCGAATCATTTCTATCATGATTACCACTTGTCTTACGGTGAAGGAAAACATCGTGAGGAAACCTGCATGTCTGAGAAAACCTAGCAAGTTTTCGTAAGACATGTGAAGTCCGCCAACAAGCACTGGGCCAGCGCGGTGGACTATGGCCTGATCCCCCTCGTACTGAGGGAGGCCCTTGCCCAGCAGTGGGACG
Source organism: Boloria euphrosyne (assembly GCA_951802675.2). Taxonomy (NCBI): domain Eukaryota; kingdom Metazoa; phylum Arthropoda; class Insecta; order Lepidoptera; family Nymphalidae; genus Boloria; species Boloria euphrosyne. The sequence goes on along the minus strand of OX637885.1, from coordinate 1,682,428 downwards.
TTAAAAAGGGCTGATGATGAAAATATATTAATTTGTATATTGTGATTGATATTCTTTTTACTCGACTGCGCCAAAAGGAGGGTTATGTTTTTGAGTGTAGGTATGTTTGTATGGATATTTCCTTGACACGCTCTGTAGCTTAAGGTTAGATTCGTCTTAAGAGTGACACTGATTATATCAAAATTATAAAAATAAAACATAGCGATTTTTTGCCACATATTTTTTTATCTGTCGAATGGAAAGAAAGGGTTTCATATACATAATTATAACACAGGTCTCGTAGGCCGTAGCTTACCATGGAACTAGATGGTCCTATGTTAATATACAATATATTAATGCACCTTTAAGTACACATATCGGTATATGTTTAAAGAAACAAGGTTTTACAACAAATATATACGGAATCCTAAAATTAACCTAATTTACTTTGCGTCTATACTATTTGACTAATTAACATAAAAGTACTATTTGGAACAGCCTAAATAAATAAGAATATGTTTATTTAGATTAAAGCTTCCACACACATTAGACATCTGGCACCGCATGTGACAATGACCCATTGAAGGGATTTTAGGGCACAACCAATAATAACTGTTTTCTTCAACTGGCAGGATGATAAATAGTATAATAATTCAAATAACTTCTGACATAGAATAAATAACTTGTTTTTTTTTTTTACTTTATTTACTTAGATTTTTTCCTCAACTTATTTAGAACTAATATTTCGCGCGACTCCGCCTGCGTTCTTAAGACGGAAAATCAAGTTCTTATACTTTATATATACAAGAACCTTCACCAGAACACGCTGAAATAAGTTCCATGTCTTTCCGTTTTGTAGATTTTGCAGCTAGAGCGAACAAAAAACGACTCGACATTTATTACCTATGGAGAAGAGATTTAATCTCTAGAGAGATAATGTACGGATGATATTATCAGGCTAATAATAAATGAATAAATAAATATAAATAATAAAAAGCTCTCTGTATCCGCATGTATATAATAGAAGCGTTTGCAAAAATATAATTATATTTTTGTCATACAACACCATCAAAAACCCATTGCAATAAAACTACTTCGTCTTTAACTCTCTTATCTGCATTCAGAGCACGTTAAATGTAGGACTAGAGTTTTATCCGAATCGAACAAGAAGTTTCCATTTGTTCAAGGAAAGGAAAACTTTAAGCTTTTTAAAGTTGCATTCTTTTTTGAATTTGGTACAAAATAAAATTATGGCAATGGACATTAGAGACCACTATCACTACATATTGTTAAACAAAGTCTTCCGCCGCGAGTCTCAAAAACTAATGCACCGATTTTCATGCTGTTTTCACTAATGAAATGAAGAGTGGTTCTCGAGATAGGTTTTAGTATATAATTAGCGAAACCCCGAAGTAAAAATTATTATTATTATTGATTGTAGTCAATACTAGCAATTCACCCTAGTTCCGCTCGGGTTTTCAACTATATTTCAACTTTTAGTATACTTTTATAAGAAATGTAATATTTGCCTGCAGTAATAAGTAGACGGATAATCAAATATCATCATAGCAAATTTCATCAAAATCTGCCTTTTGGTTTTCTCGTGATGCGCCCACAGACAGACAATACAAGGACAACGTAATGTAAACCTAATATTAAAAATTTAAAAACTTGATAGAGCAAGTAATGGTGACGTACTTTTGTAGTTTAAGAAGGTACTATAAGTATAATAAAAGGTTTTTTCTTAACTAAAATTTCTAAAATTAAAAAAGTCGTTTAGGCTATGGGAGTTAAATAAATAAACAGACATAAAGCTTAATAAGCATTACCTACATTCTAGGCCAGTCGGGTAAAAAGCTATAGAGAGGCAAAATTCAACTCCTTAAAGTGGTAAGATATGTTCAACACAAGTTCCATATGACACTGTTATTATAACCTCAAAAGATAAATGTAAATGGTAAAAGAAATTTAATTAACGTTAAATAAACAAAAAAATGATACAAGTTATTACTTTATTAAATTCCTGCCATCATCTAAACCTGTATAAAGACATTGAAAACATTATTAAAAGTAATCTATGGGTTCGCAGAAAGCCAAGAATGATACATTAAATGTACGATAGGTTCTGAATGTGTATAATATTATGGAACTATCAGAGATCTTTTTGGTTTTTGAAGTGAAACTTCTATAGAATCATTGTGATTTGAAACTCGATGAAACGAAAATACGTCACGATAAAGAAAAAAAAATACATAAATGTATAGGGTTAAGTCGACGAGAGAATGAGATAGAATACATTCCCATGTTGCCATGGCAACCGTTGTTATTGTCTGACAAGTACATAATATTATATTCTTTCCATACATGATATTCTATAAATATGTGATTGTAATATGCCTAATATGCCAAAGAAGTTTTACTTCAACCGCGCGTAAACGTTACACGCACCTATTTTTTTTGACGTGACAACGTCTTAAATTAGGTTGCGGCTGGGAGTCACTTATGAAAAAGTGTAACGCTCGGTAACGTTACGATGAGTCACCGAACGAGAGAGAGGCCCGCCGAATGCCTTGCGTCTCTCTCCCACTCAACTATTAAAATATATTTCTATAGTTAAAATTTGTGCAATTCTTATTTTCATTCAATTCCTTGTTCCTATTGTGCAATTTAATTATATTCATATCAATAAATATTCTACCGAGAAAAAGACGTTGTCACGTAAAATCTTCGCCCGTAAAACCGACTTTACAGGCAACCATTTTTTTACCTATGTATTAAAATTGCCAAAATTACCAAGATTTTTTGTGTCTGTCTTACTGTTAGATTTGGGCTTAGCAGAATTTTAGTTTGACAGTAAGCTCTGGGTAGCTTTTAATTCCTAAAACGAAAATATTTCTGATATTTCATATCGTTGTTGAATGTAAGTAAATCTGCCGTCGAATCTTGTCTATTTTTTTTAAATACAAACAAACTTTTTTAACAATACAAGCAATGAAGTTTAAAATTATGTTCGACTTCGTTACTTATTCACGCTGTAAGGTTAAACGGACTCTAGCCAGTGACGGATTAAGACTACTTGATGCCCTAAGCAATCCACGCCTGTGGGCCCCCCTATCCGTATGTAAACTAGAATCGGTCTTTAAACCTTCTTTCTTTTCCATCTTTTTTTTTGTAAAATAAGATGATAAGATGTAACGTACCTTAGAAGTAGATTAGGTGCGATAACAATAAAAACCAAAGCATAATTTATTAATTTATTGAAATGCGCCATGTGGCTTTTCTGGGCATCGCGCAAGATAGTATCGATAAGTAAAATCTCTCTGCAGTGCCCATCGGAGGCAAATCCCAGCCTTGGTTTGGTCGCTTCTGCAAGGGAGCATCTCGCCGAAAGCTGGAATGCTACCAAGCTTGGGCTGTGGCGTCGGCGGCTAGTGATGCAAATACCAGCGTTTTCAAAAAGGAGCATAACTATGCCTCCAGGTCCTTCAAAAGTGTCATTGCTAATGCAAAGTCAAAGCGAATCAGCAGAATTGGTGAGAGATTGGGGCATCTCCCTTCAGGAACACGTGCGTTCTGGTCTCTCGCCAAGGCTGTTTTAGAGAATTTCTGTCAGCCTTCTTTTCCACATCTGCACACGAAGAATGGCTCGCTGGCCCATGCCGCGATGGAGAAAGCTGATCTACTGGACTCTCTCTTCGCGTCCAACTCGACTCTGGATGACCAAGAAAATTCAAATCCCTCCGATCGTGTTGAAGACATGTGCTCCGGAGTTGGCACCGGTCTTGACACGTCTTTTCCGTTACTCCTATTCATTAGGCGTAGTCCCGAAATCCTGGATGGCTGCTTTAGTGCACCCGATTCCAAAAAAAGGCAACTGCACAGATCCGTCCAATAACAGGCCAATAGCCATTAATTACCTCATTGTTCTCCAAGATAATAGAGTTCATTATCAACAGCTCCTGCGGTACCTAGAGGAACACCGGCTGATCAGTGACCGCCAGTACGGCTTTCGTCGAGGTCGCTCATCTGGTGATTTTCTAGTTTACCTGACACATAGATGGGCAGAAGCAGTTGAGACCAAGGGGTAGGCGCTTGCAGCCAGTCTGGACATAGCGAAAGCCTTTGATCGGGTATGGCACAATGGAATGATCAATTGGAAGGTAAGGCCAAACTGGCCTCAAAGAAGCTTGGTGTGCTCAGTAAATCGAGACAGTACTTCACGTCGGGTCAGCGTCTTAATCTCAATAAGGCGGAAATTCGGCCCCACATGGAGATCTTTTCTCATCTCTAGGCGGGAGCTCCCCAGTACCAGCAGCTACTTCTATTTGACCGCATTCAACGTAGGGCGGCTCGACTTATCGACGATCAAGCTCGATCGGCTTGATCCTTTAGCTCTGCGTAGAGATGTTGGACCACTGCATCTTCTACCGCATTTATCACGGGGAGTGTTTTGAGGAATTATTCGGACTGATCCCGGCCGTAGAATTTCATCATCGGACATCGCGCCAAAACCGCAAATTCCATCCACAACACCTCGATGTCCAGCGTTCCACAATAGTGCGATTTCTAAGGCATTTTCTGCCCCACACAACAAATCTGTGGAACCAGCTGTTGCCGGGGCGGTCTTCCCGAACCGTTACGACCTGGCAACCTTCAAGAAGAGAGCGTATTCTTTTTTGAAAGGCAACGCATTTGCAAGCCCTGTGGTGTTGCAGATGTCCATGAGCGGCGGTGATCACTTTCCATCAGGTGAGCCTCATGCCCGTTTGCCTCCTTTGTCCCATAAAAAAAAGAAACAAAAGAAAACAAAAATGCTTTCACCCGGGAATCGAGCCCGAGACTCTACTAATATTTCATGCAGTAAGACCACTACACCACACTAACGTTGCTCGAAGTGTTCAAAATAGCGATATTCTTAAACTCAAAAAATATTATTTTTAAAACAAAAAACCTGACTACTTAACTTCTTACCTACCAGCTAACATGATGAAAACAGTGGTGATCCCCCTAGTTAAGAATAAGACCGGAGATATTTCTGATAAAAATAACTACAGGCCAATATAGAGATATTGGCCTGTAGTTATTTTTAGACAACACCTAAGCAAGTACTGTAGCCAGAGGGCTACAGTACTTGCTTAGGTGTTGGACAGTCTGATAGACTAAAATGTGGACCAGTATTTAAATATACACGACGCGCAGTTTGGGTTTGTGCCTAATCTTTCAACGGAGAGTGCCATTTTATGTCTAAAGCAGACTGCCCAATACTACAAGAGCAGAAAGACACCGGTTTATGCCTGTTTTTTAGACCTTTCGAAAGCCTTCGATCTAGTAGCGTACGACATATTATGGAGGAAGCTCCGTGAGGCGGGTGTACAATCCGAATTGATTTCTTTGCTGAAATTTTGGTATTTAAACCAAGAAAATTATGTGAAGTGGGGTGAAACGCCATCAGATACTTATCGGTTGGATTGCGGGGTGAGGCAGGGGGGTATAACCTCACCTAAGCTTTTCAATTTATATGTAAATGAGCTGATTGTGGGACTCAGCAGCAGACGGGTTGGATGCTGGATAGACGGAATTTGCCTAAATAATCTTAGCTATGCAGATGACATGGTGCTGCTGGGTCCTACGGTTGGCTCTATCAGGACGCTATTAAAAATTTGTGAAGAATACGCGGTGAAACATGGCCTAAAGTACAATGTTATTAAAAGTGAGTACATGGCTTTTGTGGTCCGCGGAGGGGTACTTGACTATAAACCAGTGTTAAAACTAAACGATGTCCAATTAAGACGGGTTAAACTTTTTAAATACATAGGTCATTACATTTCCGAGGATCTCAGGGACCATGCTGACATAGAACGTGAACGAAGGGCACTTGCCGCTAGATGTAATATGCTGGCCCACAGGTTTGCTCGCTGTAGCAACGAGGCTAAAATAACCCTGTTTAAGGCCTATTGTCAAACCTTTTATACGTGTGCCCTGTGGACCAGTTACAGTAAAAAATCTCTGGACGCACTTAGAGTGCAATATAATAATGGTTTTAGGATTTTGTTGGGACTGAGACGTTTCTGTAGTGCGTCTGCTATGTTTACGGAAGCGAATACTGATTCCTTTTTCGCAATCTTGAGGAAACGGACGGCCTCTCTATTAAACAGAATGCGGCTCAGCTCTAACAAAATTCTAAAAATGTTCAGTGCTAAGCTTGCTGAGCCTATGCTTCAGCACTTTGTTGCCGTAGTGGTGAGGCAAGATAGGTTAAGCAAGTAAATTGTTATTTGTTAATTAATTTCTAATTTTAATATAAATATTCTAACATAGTTGTAAGTCACTGATATTACTAACAAGTGGACTGTAATAATGTCTTAAATAAATAAAATTATTATTATTATTATTAAAATTAATGAACTGAAAAGGAAAAAACAAGTTAAAATAGTAAGTTAGTTTACATTACATGCAGTCGGAGGCAATGGTAGTTTGTATCTTTGGTCAACAAAAGAAACTTTTTTTGGTGTGGTTTTTGGTGACGTAAGAGTTAGACGTGATACCCTAAAGACGGATTTTTTTGTGCTTCTTCTGGTGCCCCCTTAGACGTGATGCCCTAGGCAATTGCTTAATTTGATTAAGGGTTAATCCGTCACTGACTCTAGCAAAATTCGGGATGAAGATAGCGTGTACTCTGTTTCATTTCTTGTGCTAATTTTAATGTATCTACCGTATGTGCTGCAAGTAAAGAAAAGTTCAAAAATTAAAGTTTAAAGTTTTTGACATTTAATAGAAATATTTAATAAAATTCTCAAATGTTACTTACTAATATATAAGTAGATACAAGGGATCTCTAAAAACAGGTGATTTCTCTATACAAATAAAGATCTCGACTGGGAATGCTGTATAGGCCATAGGGCCAGGAAGTAGGTACATCTCAGGTAAGTTTCTCTCTGGGCGCCACCTTGGAAACAAGCCGCGGACGGCGTGAAGAACCGGTCCTAATGAATGTGTTATCAGTGCTTTCGATGTAATTGATTGATTTTACGTTATATTAGCGACTTACTGCCGGTTCGCTCGCGTGCATTATTAGCGGCGTGGATTTTGTTCACAATTTTGTTCTTATAAGTACCGTATAAAGTAATAATTTGTTATTTTCACGTTACAAACAGACAATTCAATTTTATTTATTTATATTATGCACTAGCGACTTATTCCGGCTTTACTTAAGAGTTCTAAAGTTTTGGTATGCCATGGTATGGTAAACACGGTCTAGTTTCCGCAACTCGATGACTAGGCGCCTATTTTCCGTATATGCCTCACAAAAGTCTTTTGTATTTTAATATTAGACAAAAGTAGAGTCAAAAAATTGCTAAAAGTATGTGTGTCTACTGTCTATAGGTCATTGTTAACTATTGTGAACGATTAAAACCAACTTCAGCTTCCAATATATTATACATTTATTATCATATATATTTCTTCTAAGACCTCTTATTTAACAATTTCATAAAAGATATACTTTTCAAACACTGTCAATATCCACGCATCTCAATCCCTTGCAGAACAACCCCCATATTCTCCTGTCATTCTTTTTATTCATTTGAATATTTTTTATTTTTATACTATTTTTCATAATTTTGACTGCCAGATTTACAAAATGGCCATTTTAACAAATAAAAAAAAACTATTTTCTTTTACATAAAAATTGCGAAACTTAGTATTTTACTACATTTCATCAAAATCGACTCTGATGTTTAAGCGTGAAGGAAAACAAAGAGACAAACAAACTTTCGCATATACTTGTATAATAATAGCTAAAGAAGTTTCGTCTTAAAACTTCTCATGCGTATATTTCATTAGTCGTACCGTTTTGAATGCCCACTTCTACGAGACTGTTGAGTGTATGAAATTAATAAGACTACGTATTTAAATAAAACTAAGTTATACAAGTTTTAACTTTTAAAAGTGTATGCGTACAAAGTACACATGTCAGAAGTAAGACTTCTTTGGCAAACTAATTTTTAAATCTCATTTATATTTGTACTTACTAACTAACCCCGTCTAAGCTCGTTGAGAGAGAGAGAGAGAGAGAGAGCGAGATGACGCGACTGTCACACCCATTAGTAACACAGAGGACTCGAACCCAGGACCTCTCAATGTATTACCTTACATACTAGACATTATACCACCGAGGCAGCTAACTATATTAATACATGAGAAAAATATGAAAATAAGTTATTTTTAAAAAAAAAATTAAACCGACTTCAAAAACTCTGCACTAAAAAGAGAAAAATCTAAACTAAAAAGTAGAAAATAATACTTTTAAGAACTTTGTTAATTTTGGAGTCGGTGCCAGCCAAAGCAAAATAACCCTAAATAGATACATATACGATTAATCTATCAATTTGTAAACATAATCAAAATACATGGCTGGCACCGACTCCAAAATTAACAAAGTTCTTAAAAGTATTATTTTCTACTTTTTAGTTTAGATTTTTCTCTTTTTAGTGCAGAGTTTTTGAAGTCGGTTTAATTTTTTTTTTTAAAATAACTTATTTTTTCATTTTTAGTGTGCCTTTTATTTAGCTGATTTAATTATAGTGACTTACTATATGTCACTAATTTAAAATCTGTTTAAGCTTTATATTAAACAACGAGTATACCTATTAACGTATGTAACGTAATAGTAATTAATTATCGGGTCTACCGAAAGGGGGGGGGGGGGGGGGGGGAGGGTGTTGGTGTCCAAAGCGTACTCGATCTACGACTACTGTAGCTGTAACTAAACTACGAGCTCATCTTTATGTTTACATTCCCCATACGAAATAGTTTTAATAAACCACGTCCATTATTCCACCTAACTCCTAGAGCTTAATGAGATTTACCTTCTATTATCATATTAACGTAATAGCCTGGAAGAACACAACTATCAGTCTATATGTATGTATAATTTTAAAAGAATTTCCTTTCAACTCCTAGCCGTTGAGGAGTTGTACCTTCCATCATCAGCTTATCCACATGATATGGTAATTATCAGATGCAAATCCTTAAAAAACTTTAGAAAATATATGAAAAATGTACTAAGTGCCTATAAAATTTAAGAGTTGCCATCGATTTCCCTAGGATCCCATTATCAGATCCTAACTTGGTGACAATAGGAACATCTTGGAAGTATACCCTACCAAACAAAAAATACATTTTTGAAATCGACCCACAATTGACGCATAAATCGGTGAACTCAGATAAACAATAACATTTGAAGAATTCTACCTTCCATCATCAGCTCATCACATGAGATTACGATTTTCAGACGCAAATGCTTGAACAGCTTTAAAAAATATATAAAAAACATAGTAGGTGCCCATAAATTTTGAAAGTTGCCCTGGATTTCCCTGGGATCCCATCATCAGATCCTGATTTTGTGATAATGGGACCCCCTCAGAACTATACCCTACCGAACAAAAGAAAAATTTTTGAAATCGGCCCACAGTTGGCGGAGAAATCGGTGAACATACATAAAAAAAAAAAAAAATACATACATCGGAACATATAACCTCCTCCTTTTTTGAAGTCGGTTAAAAAGTACTTAAACGAATATTAAAGCATTAGAAACCTTAACGTTAGAAATATGTACATAATTAAGTTTCAAACGTCCCTCAGTCACGGAACGATCCACCCCACACAACTCTCTCAAATTTTGCGTTACATTAATTAGACATGTAACTTACCACTGACATTGACTTTTGGTTTCAATTATATAAAACCAGAATGAAGCTGAGTATAGGTTTTTGTAATATGGTCGTGGGTTCTATATCCATTTGGGACAAATATTTATAATGGTTTCTTTACATTTATTGCGATTTAAAAGAAATAAGAAAGTTTTTGTAAAACTTACAAAATACTTTCGTTCCGAGAAGAAAAAAAGCTTTATTAGCTTTTTTCTAAATTATAATATTACTGACTCGATGTAAGTAAGCACTGATATAGCAAGTTTGTAAAATGTCTCCTTTTTTCCTCCATCAAGTGAAAATTACACCAATCCATTCAATTGCTGATTAACTATAACTATGTATTTAACTTGTTCAAATAAGATTCTACTAGGAATATTAATAATAAGCTAAAATATGTATCTATAAGTATTTTGCAATATTAAATGAGCGATTCTTGTCCATCTTTCCGAAACAAAAAAACGATTTTACAAAACGCCGACCAAAGCTCGATCGCCCATGCCGCCAAATTGTCACGTGCATTATATATTCCAAATAATATATTATCACAAGTTACAATAAATTAAACATTATTTTATAATTTTCTAATAATAAAAAAGCCTGAGTTACTCCTTATAACATTAGCTTTATAGAGCCGTTTCCCGAAACAAACAGACAGACAGACATAAATTTTAAAAATTGATTTTTTTCATATGCATTTAGTGAAAAGCTGTTAATTTAAAATTAAAAAAGACACTTTAATTTTGTTTATGTGTCTACTGTCCTAGCGTTGATAAAGAAAATATTCTAGTCAATACTTCTACACGTGCATTAAATATCGCAGTACATCAATAATTCCAGCGCGTAACCACAGCCACTGTGTGGCGAGGCGCCGAGCAATCGCGTTTAATAAATTATATCACTACTGCTTTGTTCCGCTTTGCTCTTTTTATTTTGAACTGGCAAACCCAGCCAGCTCCGCTTGGCGTAAGATAAATTAAACAGGTTTTTTATAGTTTTCTAATAAAATAAAAGTAGACTAATATTATTTATTTTAAATTAAATTGTTATTATTCACGATTTTTTATTATGAATATTATTTTATTACATACAATTTTAAGCAAGTTTAACACTAAGTTACTCCTTATAACGTTAGCTATCTGTGTGTGAAGGTCCCGTCAATATCGGTCCAGATGTTTTGGAGATTAGCTGGAACAAACAGACACACAGACTCAAGAAAAAATTTAAAATTGATTCTATATACCTTCATGTGTATTTAGTTAAAAGCTGTTAATTTGAAATTAAAAACAGACACTTTAATTTTATTTAAATATGTATTGACTAGCAAATTACTATTTATTTTGTGTAAATTTTTAGGTACCGAATAATAGTCTTTGTGTTAGTTCAAATTATAATGAATCTCATCCTCGATGTGTAATCACCTTGTCTCTGTGAAGCGTTTTAGCGTTTGGATATCTAACCTATTTTTAAGTGGTAGTGCCATGCTTGTTACCTTTGGGTAGCTGGGCCGGCACGCCCCGTATAGTACCACTCTCTCACAGAAGACCGGCGTGAAGTAGCAGCTATACTGTCGTGTTTCGTCCGATAAGTGAGAGTCCGGGAGGCCCACTTCCCATCCTTTCTTCCCGTCCTTCTTCCTCCTCCCTCCCTCCCTTTCCTAATAGGCCGGCAACGCATCTGCAAGCCCTGCGGTGTTGCAGATGTCCATGGGCGGAGGTGATCACTTCCCATCAGGTGAGCCTCCTGCCCGTTTGCCCCCTTTGTCGCATAAAAAAAAATATCTAACCCGATGTAAAGTCCAGAAATGCAGTTTGGAGGTGGCCTATCATGGTGGTGGTTGTATTATTGGTAGTTCCTGATAGCAAAGTGAATGAAAAAAGTATTTTTTGTTTATGATTGATTTCGAAAAAATCAAAATATATTCCATATGTAGAACGTATTTCTTTTCAATCAGTCGTCCTTATTAATCATACATCTAATGGAACAAACAACGTATTTTTATTTTCTTTTCGATAGCAAATACTATATTGTAAAATCAACTGCAAGAAATGCATTTTTCAGGATATCTCAATAACTTATTTATTGCGAAGACTTTGAAAAAGTTCATTCCATTTTTGTCTGGAAAGGGTCTTTTGTCTGGTAAGGAACGATGTCGAGAAGCTGAAAACGTATTAAATACTTGCTGTTATCTTGTCGATATTTCATTTTAAAATCTCCACCAGTTTCGTCCTGAGTGACTTACTGGTACTTATTCGTATTATATAAGTATAAAATTTGATCTAAATCGTTACAACCGTTTTCGAGATACTGGAAATAAAATAAACATATGTAAATATACATAAAAAAATCTAACTTAATATGATAAAATTTATTATATGAATTATTATTACTTGTATTGAATTCTAACATTCAAAGGCACAGTGGAACGAACCATTCAGTAGGAAGACGGTATTAATAACGACGTAGACGGACAGACGCACAAGACATTCTTTGATGCGTTTCAAGCATTTGCGCTCATTACAATAATTGTCTGTTTCATAACCATTTACAGTTATTACGCTTAGTGTTGACATAAGATTTTGTTTTGACCACGACATTATTGGAAAAACGATTCTCTTAGTAAATTCCTAGATTTCAAATTTAACTAGAACGGTTGCTTTTTATTAACCTCTATTGTCAAATAAATTAAATTTAAACTTATTTGTATTCAGCCCCTTTACCATCCTACTGCTGGGCACGAGCCTCCCTTTCAATACAAGGGCGATCAGATCATAGTCCACCACGGTGGTCAAGTGTGGGTTGGTGGACTACATGTGTCTTTCGAAAACTTGTAAAGTTCTCTCAGACATGCAGGTTTCCTCACGAAGTTTTCCTTCACCGTAAGACAAGTGGTACTCATGATAGAAATGATTCGCACATGAAAATATTAGAGGTGTGAGAACCGGATTTGAACCCGCTTCACTCGGCTATAAAGGCGCTTCCATTTCGGCTATAAAGGCGCTTGGCCTATACATACATAAAAACATTTTGTACCAAGAAGTAAAAGGTACCTAGGGACGTACCAGAGCGAAGCGAGGATCGAAACTCACAATTAGGAGTAATTAAAGTACAAAAAGCAAACTAAAATTTTACACTAACTAAATTATACTTACGTAAGTTAAAAACATTAACGAGTTACAGAGCTTTAACATCATGTACATGAAAAAAACTCTTTATTTGTGTTGTGCGTCCTTGTAGCGTCCTACATTTCTATTGAAATGCCCTAACGATCCATTGAAAGCTCAGGAGCTTCCTGCTCATATCCTTAATTAAAAGAGTGAAATAAAGGAGACTGTAGGTAATCAAAAGCCTCTTAACCTATATACGGGACCAGACGAGGTCCTTTAACGACGTGAACGAGTGTAATGAAATAGTTTGTGAAATTGTGTCAGTAGGGTTTTTGTTTGCTTTACATATTATGTACCTCTGTCTGTACAACTAAACATGTTTTTGGTAACTGAAACGTTGGTTTCGTGGTTAGCATAATATATTCCTGGGTTTGATTTTGATTTTTCAGTTCAGAATTTCTTAGGAGTTGAGTGGCATCTAGGTATGTAAGCGTTTCTGGTATTTCACCGCTAGTATTAAATTGCAGTCCAACTGGAGTTTGAGAGTTTAGGAACAGAGAATGTTTAACAGACACTGTAACTCCATAACATTTCCAAATATATTAAACTAGCGGTGCCCGCGGCTTCGCTCGCGCTAAGAGTGAATAAAATAAACATTTTTGCTTATATACTGTTACTTGTGCCACCCCCGTTAACCCCCAAAGGGGTTGATTTTCAAAAAACGCTTAGATATGTATCTCATAATTTGTATTGCTGAGCATTATTTCAGTGTCACGCAAAATATTTCAATAGAATTAAATTTCCCATACAAACTTAGCCACCCCCTTTAACCCCCAATGGGGGTGAATTTCGAAAAACCCTAAAATACGTGTTTCATCATTTGTACTAAAAAGCATTAATTCAAAGTTTCATGCAAAAATGTGCAATAAAAATATTTTTCTCATACAAACTTTGCCACCCCATTTAAGCCTTTTAGGGGTTGAATTTCCAAAAAATAATATGCCTATGTCCTTCTCATGAATGCAAACTATCTACATACCAAATTTGAGCAAAATCGGTTGGGTGGTTTAGGCGTGAAAAGGTAACAGACAGACAGACAGACAGACAGAAAGACAGAGTTACTTTCGCATTTATAATATTAGTATGGATATATAAATATGTTGGGACATTATTACAACAACGCCATCTAGTTCCGTGGTAAGCTACTCGTACGTAACGTGCTTGTGTTGCGGATACCAGATAGTTGATATACTAAATATATAAATTTTTAATACATACATATTATAAACTAGCTGTGCCCGCGGGCCGCGACTTCGTTCGCGTGGATGTCGGAACTTAACAATGTATTTTTTAGCGCGAAGCGCTTTTGGAGGATACCGATACAAATATTTTTTTTTATTTATGCTAGTGCTTCTTTATAAACAACATTAGCTGTGGAACCATGAATTCAAATCATTATCAATCAAAATAACTTTTCCATCTTCTTGTACGGGGTATGTGCCATCGCTTATTTGTAACAATAAATTGGAAAACTCCTGTGCATTTTCGCAGCCTCCTAACTGTGCACGCATATTTACACTCCGGTGTGTAGATCAGTGAGACCAAATTCACATAACCCTAATTTTACTTCTGGAATTTCTCTACTTCTTCATTTTAAACTCAAATATCTTTTGATAGACTGAACCGATTGCAATGAAACAAAAACTAAATGTTACTTCAAGTTACGTTCAATAATTGTGTATAAACGTTATCTACATTGCTTTCGTACATTTTACGTGATGCCCGGATAAATAAACAGACAAACCGACAAACCGACAAACAGACAAAAATTCTAAAAATGTTGGAAATGGGTTCTATTGGTTGTCCTTTAACACCCTGGCTATTTTTTTGTAATTTTTTTTGATGTACAAAAACGACTTTTCTACAGTTTTATTATATGTATAGAATAGATATAAACACCCATGACTGGAGTACAAACATTCGTGATTAGCAAATGAATGCCCCCTATGGGACTCGAACCCGCGACCGCTGGCGCAGAATGTAGGGTCATTACCAACTGAGCCAAACGAGTCGTCGTATTATATAATTCCAGCTCACTGTACCTGCATACATTTTTATTTTAGTGCTACGAATACGAGTACATTTCACATTGTTCATTTAAAACGTTAATTTAGATAACGCTGTTGTTTTTAAACTGGTGACAATATTTATTATTGCTATGAAAAAGTTGTTGTGTGAATAAAAACAATGAAAAATACGTGACGTGTTTTTGTGTCGCAATAGTATTACATATATAGATCTATCTGCACTTATTTTCTTAATTCTATGTTCTTAATCTATTTTATTAGTAACTTAGTAATCTATTATTTGCATTAATGTTTGCATTGGACTTTTTACAAGAAGTCTTCATTTAAAAAGAATAATGAGGAAGGTACGTTTTGATAAGGTAACACCTAAACATGATTAAAAAAACCAGTAGGTAAATTATTATCGTTACAATTATACTATTAAGACATTTTTCCTATTTTTTCTAAATATGGGGAACATTTTAAGGCTTTTTTAATGTATACCATACAAAAAAACTAACTTAGTCGAATCTGCACATTTTTTTGTCTCTCTGGCTATCTGTCAGTCTTCAACCGCATCACGAGTAATTTCCAAGGTAGATTTAAGTCCTTATCTGGAGTATCTACTTAAGAATATATTGTACTTAAAAAAAAATATATTTTTTCATCAATTGCAAAGACTATTCCATTTTTCAAAGAGAATGATTATCATTTTAAAATACGAGTAAGTGACGATATCGTATACATACACAAAAATCAACCAAAATGAGCACCTCTTTTTCTACATCGGTCAAAAACCTTAGAAGTTTTTAAATCAAACACATTTTCCAACACAAAGTGAAGGATAATCCTCAAATATTGAATCGTAACAGACGTACAAATAGTTTTCTGATGCAAATATCCAACAATCCGTCCAAACGCGTCGGCTTCATAGAGGGTCGCTTAGAGCTGCTCGAATTGATTTGTTTACCCATATTGACATTTTGGGTTTATTGTACCATTATACATTTTGTATTGTATTCAAGGCTTTGATGTATACAAATATATAAAGTAGAAGATATTGTATGATTTTTGGTTGGTCTCTTGCACTATGATTCTATACTTTATTTTATAGCCGGTTTATTGAGGATTGTTAAAGGATATCCTATCGTTTCTCGCGTGGGTGGAGTCTTACAAGTTTGTCTTTGATAAATAAGTGATGTAAAAAAATTTTTTTTTTTAATTAAATATGATCACATCGTATTTATCCATGATTTAGATTTTAGAGAAAAATTTAAAAAATAAATTTAAACTAAACTAAAATTAATTTCAAACAAAACTCCTGCGCTAACTCCACACACCCACTTTAAAACCAAATATGTAAATGACATATCTTTGAGTAGTCATAAATTATCAAATAGTATCAAAATATTACATTTCAAGAAGCGATGCTGGCTTTAAAATCCACGTGTCTAAGGCTCAATTTAGTCTCCTATTATAAACTTACTACCGACTTACGCCATTAGAAGATGGTACCGAATCAAGATGCCTAACTATAACTATACTATAAGTATATCTATACTAAACTTCATTAAAATCAGTTCGGCATTTTCTGCTTGATAATGTTAAATATACAAAATTTTAGCATTTATAATCGTTGATATACTAAAACTCATATAACAAAATGTTAGTACATTTAGAAATGTCCAGTCAATTCCATTCCATCTATAGCTCTTTACAAATGATTTAGATTTTAGACTAAACAATTTTAAATTTCAATTTAGTTTTCGATATAAATCCACTTATCCGGGATCGCGGGATGAAAGGCTATTGAAGTGGGGGTAGAGTAATCTGACACTAACCATTCAGATTCAAATGATGCCTTTTATAATCGTTTGAACGTTTCCGATTGCGCTTTACCCTTTCTATGAGGTAGAGTTGGCAAAAGGGATGAGATTTTAATTAAAATTGCTTAGTTTTAGCGAATAAGAAAGAACGGGGTGTTTGAAAGTGTCATCTAACATGTTTTTTTGCTCAAATAAACGGGTGTTTTATAGAACTTTATTCAAAATAGGCTTAAAAATGTATATTTTAACGTACAAATTGTGTCCATAAGCTTATCATTAGAAATTGATTAAAAATTAAATTCTCTTTTAAAATTTCTAACATAAGATACGATAATATGATAAGAAGCATATTATATTATATCTGATATTTCTCCATCTGTGTCCTTTAACTCAATTTGACGACTCGTTTGGCTCAGTTAGTAGTGACCCTACTTTCAGCGCCAGCGGTCGCGGGTTCGAGTCCCGCTGGGGGCATTCATTTGTTGAGCAAGAATGATTGTACTCCAGTTATGAGTGTCTATATTTATAATATGTATGTATTTAAAATTTATATGTGTATCAACTATCTGGTATCCGCAACACAAGCACGTTACGTAGCTTACTGCGGAACTAGATGGCACTGTTGTAATAATGTCCCAACATATTTATTTATTTATTCGTCCAGCCATGGCGCTGTGAAGAAGTAACAACAACATTAACGTATCGTCTACATAATAAAAAAATTGTGTCTGTTTGTCTATTTGTCTTTACTAGTTGTTTGTGCGCGAAAAACTACAAAATCGATTTTAGATTTTAGGAAAAAATTCATTCCCACGGGAAAACATAATAATCATTGATATACTAGGAAAAAAGGTGTAGATAAGTCATACGCGCTCAAAAAGTGGCCCACTAAAACTAGGCTATTGGCCTACCAACGCGTTGACGACGCACTGTCGAGAATTATATTTGTCTCTTTTTCACTGGCGATACTTGAATCATGCCAACCTATTTTGACGACTAATCGTAATGTAGTGTGTTATTGCAATATTTTTAGTTATTCTGTATTCATGTGTGCGTTAGTGTGCCGTTTTTGAAGATAGAATGTCGTTTAGGTAACGTATCTACACCTTTTTACTTATAATATCATTGATAATAATATATAAAAATTAGTACATTTTTTTTTCTTTCCTCATATAAAAGTTTAGTTAATTATCTTGTTTTGCCACCACTACTACTATTTACCCGGCACACGCCTATCAAACTATTCGGTTTAACAATATGTGGATTCGTTAGCTTCGAGCCGCTGAACAAATGGATTGCGACTGAGCGTGTAACTTGACCCGTTTTATTATTTAGTGGTTTTTGAATTTACCCAAAATATTGGTTATTTTTCATCTTTATAGATGATCCCACCTGGTTACTAGATTCGTTTACAAATAAGCTTATAATATTTTATAATCCCACGGGATAATAAAAAGCTTATATCCCGGGATAATAATTATTTATTTAAGCTCGTTTTCAAAGCTTTTACTTAACTTGCAATGTTTCTTACTTTGTGTGGTTGCATGTGTCTTTAGTGTCTCTGGCCTTTTTTATTTGCAAGTAATACGTTTATTATTTGTTCTAAAAGTCTTCTCATAATCTAAAATGTAAGTCTAAATCTTTAGGATCAAAGATTGACTTTGATATTACAAGCATGAACCGTATGAGCTTAAAATAAAACGATAAGGTGTTAAAACCGTTTAAAATTTATATGAAAAAATGAAATCGAATGAATTATAATATCCTTTTCTATACATATAATAAAATTCTAGTTTAGTCGAATCTGTACATTGAATATTTTTTACAAATTCTTATTGAGATAGTCATTATTATTATATTGGTATCAATCGTCATTATTATGATATCGAAGGCCGAATCTATAGTTTTTAGATTTTTTGTCTATCTGTCTGTCTGTCTGTGACTCATCATAAGAAAACCAATGGATAGATTTTGATGAAATTTGGTATGATGATAGATATATAGTATGATCTGGGTCAGGATATAGGATACTTTTTATGGCTGGAAAATATCTTATTTCTGAGAAAATCTCAAGTAACCGTTAAAAACCGGCTGTATAACATCACATGGCATGTGGAATCTAAGGATTTAGTTTTCGGTCTTTAAAACCCGGGCGGAGCCGCGGGAATGACACTAGTCATTTAAATGTCATTAAGTCAGCTATAGAGTATAGCTAAGGTGTACTGTAAGAGAGGCCTATTTTCAGCCGTGGGCAAAAGCAGGTTAACATGATGATAAAAAAATATAAATCAATATTGAAATACCTTAAACAATGCATAAAAAACGCAAAAGATATAAAACTAAATGGAGAACCCTCTCCTACTTTGAAAGTCGGTGATAAAATGCAATATTTAAAAAACACTTTATCACGTTTAATATACATAGTACATACCATAATTATTCTTTACACGCCCCGAGTAATTTTTTAAAGTAATAGGAATCAATCTACGTCAGAATCACAGCAATAAATTACGCCATCTCATTTTTCATTTGCACCCCACATTTAGTATTTTTTACGTGGGCGGGCATCGAACTTAGGGTATCTGTGGTTACGCAGATGGCGCCTAAATTGAAACCGCCACGGTTAATTACCGTACTTTGTTACATTTGCTTTGACTTTGAAAAAATGTTTTTTTTGTATCATATTACTTGTCGTCTCTTTGCATAACATTAAGTTTTCTTAATTTCGCCTCTAGATACGTTTTTACGAAAAGTATGGATTTCTCTAACATAAATGTTCATACAAAGTTCCATCAAAATCTGTCAAGTGGTTTTTGTCATGATTCTGTCACTAGCTAGCCAGACAAAATTCTAATCACTCTTTCTCTCGCTCTCTCTCTCTCTCTCTCTCTCTCACACACACTCTCTCTGTAATGTCTATTTCAATAGGAATTTCTAAAAAAAAAATGGTGAGATTGGACTCATTTAGAACTATATTTTTTCTTACCTTTTTATACTCACTTTATTAACTTTGAGACATCATAAATGAAACTGCCTTTTTGGGATTTTGTCGCGGATTTATTTTGATTTTTAGTCAAAAAAATCCGCGACAAAATCCTGAAAGGTAGTTTCATTTATTATGTCGAATATTTGCGTAAAGAAAGTATTAATTGAAATTTGAAACATCCAGTAAGTGCCATGAATAAACATATGGCATAGTGCACAATGCCTTGCCACACGAATGCCTCCAGCGGGACTCGAACCCGCTACCGCTCTCGCTCGCGGTCTCTACAAACTGAGCCAAACGTGTCGTTAATAAGTAGATTGGTCCTCAATGACATTGCATTAATTCAAAATTAGGTCACTTGCTAGCTAGAAAATATCACTCGTCATAACTTTTAACTTATCTTTATCGTCAGTTTTACTATTGACGGCGCCCTCGTGTCGTGCGAGCGGTCGTTATCATACGAGTATAGTATAAAAATGTACACTATACAGTGTACAGGTCGGACTTTCAAATGACACATGTTTTGATATTATATTATGCATATTACATATAATATAATTCTAACCTAGTTAAATCTCTACAATGAAAATTTTTTAGAAAACCTTATTGCAATATTAATTATAATCGATACAAAGGCCGAATCTATTATTTATAGATTTTTTGTCAGTCTGTGACTGCATCACGAGAAAACCACTCAACAGATTTTGATGAAATTTGATATGATGATAACTAGTTATCCGGATCAGGATATAGGATACTTTTTACTGGAAAATATTTTTTTTCTGAACAATCTCGACTAACTGTTACAAACAGGCTATAAAACATCACAGTGTATGTGAAATCTAAGAATTTGAAAAACACTACATCGAGCTTCTCCTTTTACCCGACTGCGGCAGAAGGAGAAGGAGAATGTATGTATGTAATTGCTTGACACGCTCTGCGGCCTGAACATTTCGATGGAGTTTGTCTAGTATGCGCACCCATCAAATCCAACTGTTTAGTCGGACCAGTGTGCGCGCTTAATAGCCAAACCCGACCAAACTATCGGCCGATCGAAAGTATCGCAGGGCTCTTAGTACTTTTTATATACGTTTGTACAATAAAAAAAACCGGCGCTATAAGAAGACATATTTTACTCGTATATTAATTTACGTTTTGATATTCACTTTTTTAGGATTTTTATTTTAATTGTCTTGAAGACAATAAAAATAGTCACTAAAATTTTACGTTTCATTAGAAACAGCCCACTGATAAACAGACTTACGACAGTGTAGGCTGATAACAAGGTCCCGTTAGCACCCATGGAGTACGGAACCCTAAAAACCAACATCAGTTTACTTCTGTTAATAACTCAAGCTATTAAAATTTTAAACTGATAAAGTAATATCGACGACCATCACTATCTAACTTCTTTATCTGAGTGTCGCGACACCTCATTCATACGAGTGGTCTCATTAGAAATAGATTAGACGCAGGATATGACACTACATAATGTTCTCCGACCGATTCCGTACATGGCGGCCAATCTCATTGAGACTAGCCACTACGCAGGAGATATTATAGTACACAAGTGTAAGTGCACTCTCTGTTCCTATCACAATCATACTCCGGTGGGACGATTGCTCGACACGACCAGTGAGAGTTAAGGCGCAGGACCGACGGCTTTACGTGCTCTCCGTGGCACGGGGGTGACACACCGCCAACTTCCAAGCTACAGGCTGTTACTGAGGCTTACTAAACAGAAAAACTAAATAACTAAACTTGGCCCGACCCGGAACTCGAACCGAGGACCTCTCGATGTGTGGCCGTACATGCTAGCCACTACACCACCGAGGCAGTGACACTACATACTTGTAACTTATCTATATAAGTCGATATATTTGCTTTCTTTAGGTTACAAGTTGATTGTGTATAGTGTACTTAATTATTATATATTATAAATATTATATAATATATCATATATTTCTGCTTTTTCTCGATGCTATATTAAGCAGTAACATGTCTCAGCGGTCATCATCATCATCATCATCATCATCAGCCTTTTTAACGTCCCACTGCTGGCACGGGCCCCTCTCAGTACGAAGGGGATCAGGCCATAGTCCACCGCGCTGGCTGGCTGGCTATGCGTGTTGACGGTCATTACGAAAAATTCTATACAAATTTAGTATTATTGAAATGACTGTTTGTTAAACGTGTCCCGGAAAATCTCCGAAACTGCTGGATCTATTTTAATTGGACTTTCACTAGCAGATAGCTGATATTATAAGGTTATTTTTATTTTAGAAAAAGAATCACTAACGAGAGAAGAAGAGAGAGACGCACACAAGCGAAGCGAGTGTAAGTCACTAGTATTAGAATAAAAAATAAGGCGATTACAAGAAGATCCTTTTAAAGCCGTTAAACGAGCATCTATCAACACTATTAAGTGGTGGGATGTCGCAACACCTTATCCACACTTTCATTAAAAAAACTAAACGAAAGACATGGGGTTTTACAGATGGCTTTTTAGTTGAGTGTGTTAATTTTAATGGAGATTTTAACTAAAATTTATGGGTTTGATGTGATAAAAAAATGTTTAGTTACCATTGATATCTATTATTTTATTTTCTTACATTTATTTTCACATTCTTTAAAAGTAATGGTTAAAAACTATATGTGTTTACTCTTGATAATCTTATATATAAAATTCTCGTGTCACAATGTTCGTTCCCGTACTCCTCCGAAACGGCTTGACCGATTCTCATGAAATTTTGTGAGCATATTGAGTAGGTCTGAGAATCGGCCAACATCTATTTTTCATACCCCTAAGTAATAAGGGTTGTCCCCTAAGTAATAAAAAAATATTTATATGGCAAAACAACGTTTGCCGGGTCAGCTAGTTAAATATATTATAATCTATACATATAATATAATTTTAACTTAGTCGTATCTGTCAATGAAATATTTTTTGATAATCTTATTGAAATTGCCATTATTATCCAGAGGCCGAATTTATAGTTTTTAAATTTTTTGTCCGTCTGACTGTTAGTTAAGTTTGTCAAAAATGTGATATTTCCCTGCAGTAAAAATTATTCTATATGCTTACCCGGATAACTTGCTATCATCATATCAAGTTCCATCAAAATCGGTCTTGTGGTCGGTCTTCTCGTGATGTGGTTACAGATAGAGAGACAGAGACTTTCGTAATAAGACTTCCAAAAATATTTAATGTGCAGATTCGCCGTTACAATTTTATTGTAGACTAGAAAACCCTCGCTTCGCTGGGCGTAAGTTAAAATAAATTAAACGCTTTTTATAATTTTCTTATAAAATAAAAGAAGCCTACGTTATTCGTTATAACATTAGCTATTTGCAAGCGAAAGTCCCGTCACAATCTCCAGCCGTATCAAAGACTAGCCGGAACAAACAGACAGACAGACAGACGTACAGACAGACAAAAAATTTAAAACTTGATTTTTTGATGTACCTACTTAAGTATATTGTTATATGCATTTAGTGAAAAACTCTTAATTTAGAAATTAATAACAGACACTACTGAAATAGACTTACGTAAGTAAAAGTTCATTCTAAAATTATAAAAAAATCTACCCTAATGATAGATCGCTTCACAAATCATTTCGTTATAGTTTATCTTGTCACTTGTCAGGTTGACAGCGTCAATATTTACAATTGACATTACATTCAATTTAAAACCATCGAAAATGCACCTTACTTCTTTCGCTTTAGAACGTTAACATGTTTTAATACACCTTACTGTGGGATAGGTTGTGTGATAAGCTTATACAAATATTTATTTTCTCATAAATTAGGAATGGTGACTTTTAAACTTTTTGTCTTAAGATCAGAGGTTGAAGGTCACTTATACATATAATATTTGACGACACGTTTGGCTCAGTTTGTATTGACACTACTTTCTGTGTCAGCGGTCGCGGTTACGAGTCCACCTGGGGGTATTCGTTTGTTGAGCGTGAATGTTTGTACTCCAGTCATGGGTGTTTATATTTATAATATGCATGTATTTGAAAAGTTATATGTGTAGCTTATCAACTATCTGGTATCCGTAACACAAGCTTCGTAGCTTACCACGGAACTAGATGGTACTATGTGTAATAATGTCCCAACATACACATATTAAAAAAATATTATTAATAAAATTCTGAGTCGAATGTGTACATTTTTTTGAAATTTTTATTGAAATAATCATTATTATCGATATAGAGGACTAAAAGCTTTTAAAATTGTGTCTGTCTGTGTGTGATACGATTCCACAGGACAGAACTTGATGAATAGTATGGTGATAGCTGGTTGCCAACATAACGGAAAAATTTTTCATCTATGAGAAATCTAGCCAAAACGTTGATATGCTGTAATTTTTACATATAAATTTTTTATAGGTATCAAGTGTGTTCAACACGCTTTATTTTTTAGAGTATAAATTAAATATGTTGTAATCTCATCGCACTGTTAAAATATTAAAATCTTGTAATGTGCTCACAGACATACAAAAAATTTGAAACCTATGGATTGTGCCTATGTATCGTTAAAATTATGACTATTTCAATTAGATTCACCAAAAAATACAATAAATGTACAGATTCGAGTTTTATTATATGTATAGACAACTTATATATTAACCCTATGTCATATGAAAGTAAAGAATATGTAGTGTAATACAAAACAGGCAGTTATTTCCCGTGAAACTTGAAAAATTATATTAACGGTTAGAAACTTTATACGATATTTCGGATAGGCTAAGAGATGTGTAGCTTAAAATATGCTTCGAAAAAAGATAAAATTGTTTTTACTAATTCTTTTAAAGTAATATAAGTATAAATGAGTCCTTAATTTAAATTATTAATTAAAAATTTGATTTTTATTATAATTCATAACTATAATAATTATTAATTTGGAAAATACAATTATTACAAGAAGCTGTACCATTTGTGTAAGGGCTAGCATGTAAGGCAGCAGATCAGGAGGTCTTGGGTTTCAGTTCCAGATCAGGCTAAATTTAGTTATTAGGTTTTGATGCCAAGAAATTTTCAGTAACAGCCTCGAGTTGGAAATTTGGTCTTTTTACACTCTGTAGCTTCCAAGAGCACTTAAAGGACTTAGATTGTTCACTGTTCAAGTAATGCCGAAGTTATTTTGTGCTTGTACATATATTTCATATCTCCTGCGTAGTTGGCTAGTTTTAGTGAGATTGGAGGTCGTCCACTAGCCAAAAAATACTTATAAAGATAACTTACTTGGTGGATTAACAGATTGGCATTTTTATTGATGTACTTACAATGTGAGTGAAATTAAACAACACTAGTTGTACTTTCTTAGATTTACGCGAATATTCGACATTATAAATGAAACTACCTTTTCGGATTTTGTCGCGGATTTATTTTGATTTTTAGTTCCCGACGTTTCGAATGCTTTACAGCAATCATGGTCACGGGAGAGACTAAGGTATTTGACGTCTCATAGGTTTATATACTTGTTACAGACAGTGCCTACCCACAATTTACAAAAAATTTGAAAATAGCATCAGAGTACCCTATAAAATTTTAATTCTAAACATTTATATTTAAATTTAAATAATTTAAAAATAATTTATAATTATGGCAATATTATTAACTTATCTTTAGCTAGTATTATTATAATTATTATAATTTTTATTTTAATATTAGTTATTCAAAAGTATTATGTAGTGTTGCTATTCTAATAATATGTATATTTTCTTACCTATAAATTGTTTATGTTAAGTTGCATTTTATTATTTAAATTAAGTATTAATTTGATATATAAGAAAATTAAGTTAAAATATAAATTGAATTTTGATTATTTTAAAGTTTATTTTAAAATTATAAAAAAAAAAAAATTATAATTCAAAAGAATCTGTCAAATCTAAGCATATTTTGATTTAATTAAATTATTTTTAATTTGCAGTAGTGTTGCTTAATACTTTAAAATAATCAAAATTCAATTTATATTTTAACTTAATTTTCTTATATATCAAATTAATACTTAATTTAAATAATAAAATGCAACTTAACATAAACAATTTACAGGTAAGAAAATATACATATTATTAGAATAGCAACACTACATAATACTTTTGAATAACTAATATTAAAATAAAAATTATAATAATTATAATAATACTAGCTAAAAATAAGTTAATAATATTGCCATAATTATAAATTATTTTTAAATTATTTAAATTTAAATATAAATGTTTAGAATTAAAATTTTATAAGGTACTCTGATGCCATTTTCAAATTTTTTGTAAATTGTGGGTAGGCACTGTCTGTAACAAGTATATAAACCTATGAGACGTCAAATACCTTAGTCTCTCCCGTGACCATGATTGCTGTAAAGCATTCGAAACGTCGGGAACTAAAAATCAAAATAAATCCGCGACAAAATCCGAAAAGGTAGTTTCATTTATAACATTAGTTGTTTTTTAATATTGTATAATTGGAAAAGCTATGTTAAACAAAATGTATATTTTATTTTTTAATACATTTGTTAAACTTACAACTTACAATACTTCAAGTTAAAAAGCTCAATTTCATAGCATCACTCGAAATAATATTGTGGAAGATGAATAGGAAAGAGGATGTTAGAGTGGGGAGAAAACTATAAAAGTCGATGCATAACCGGCATCGGGGGGTAGTTGTGTCATGACACTTATCGTGGTAGCATTATTAGGTCGTTACTCTGCCGGTTTGTTTCTAAAAACTTCATTGTTGGTAGATTAGTTGTCTTTTCAGTTAGTTCAATTGTGTTTTAGCCTTTTCAGATTCTTAAAGTAGATTGCGGTCGATTTGGTAAGCTTGGTTTTTTTAAAAGAAAGCTCACTTCTGGTCTAAATTCACAAGATCAGAAGTGGGATAGGTCCTGTTTCGCCCACTACTTTTGTTAACGTGAGGTATTTGTAGGTTGTATGTGTTTAAAAGTTTTTTCGGAGGGTATCGTGATTTTGGTGTATTTTCATTGATTTTGGTGATTTGTGCTGTCTTTTGGTCGCTGTGCACAATATTGTTGTGGTTGTCAGTCTTAATTAGTAAATTAGGTTATTTGAATTAACGGTTATTTTTTAGATCGTATTTTTATTTTGTCAAACAACCAGCGAGATCGTAGTGAGTAGTAGGTGCCGCGCCTTTTGCCGCGCTGGTATAGAAATGTTAACTGTAAAATTTTTATTTTTTTTTACTGTTTATGTAAAAGATGCTTATTTTGTGTTTTCGTATTGGGGTTGACACATTCAAGGGAAGATGAATCTTGCGGTTGGGGATAGCATGTCTCGCAGGTCTTTGTACTCGGATTTGCTGTCCTGGCCGACAGGTGCACTTCAAGTGGGGTACGGTTTCATATTATTGGATGCTGTCTTGGAGTGCGCTCGGACATGCGATCCTAGTATATGGAACATACCTTGTGTAGCTTAAGATTAATGTGTGTGAGCTCGGAGAGTGTCTTGGAGGTTACTCAGACATGTCGTCCTGGAGCAGTGATCATACTATGAGTTGACCGATGCATATGATTGTGTAGCAAACATTAAACGTATATTTATGGGTAGGTTGGATTGAAACATGCTTTTATAGGTACCGATTTACACACGCAAAGCTATGACATGGTTATCTGGCGAGTCGTGAGGGCGCACTCCCCCGACGGGTCCTGCCCCGGGTAATCGGTACAGATATCTGTTTGTTTCACATCCATTGTGCTTAGGTTATGCTAGGTGAGCTTAGCCCACGAATTTTGGAAATGCACTTTGTTTTTTTTTGTCTGGTGATTTTAATGTTTATACGGCAGTAGATGATGAGAGTGTGATGTCTATAGCTCTTGGCGTCATTCTGCTTTTCGATGTCGAGGTTCTATCTGAACTCCAAGGTTAGAATGTGAAGAAGCCCGAGGACGGTCTTCTGTCAGGAAAGGCCGTGTGGAAGATGAATAGGAAAGAGGATGTTAGAGTGGGGAGAAAACTATAAAAGTCGATGCATAACCGGCATCGGGGGGTAGTTGTGTCATGACACTTATCGTGGTAGCATTATTAGGTCGTTACTCTGCCAGTTTGTTTCTAAAAACATCATTGTTGGTAGATTAGTTGTCTTTTCAGTTAGTTAAATTGTGTTTTAGCCTTTTCAGATTCTTAAAGTAGATTGCGGTCGATTTGGTAAGCTTGGTTTTTTTAAAAGAAAGCTCACTTCTGGTCTAAATTCACAAGAATATATAAAAAGATTAAGTATTTTAAAATAACTCATTAAAGATATATTATTTGGGATACTTACACATAATATATAATACTAAAGATGACGCTCTTAGACTACATATCGTAGTCAGGTGCGTTTAGCCGAGAGAATTTATATTAGGGTTGCCAAATTAAATTACTCTTTACGAGACTTTCACGTATTATTGTTTTTTGTTGACAGTTTTTTGTGGGAAAAGGTTTATAATATTGAATATGATAAATAATATTAGTCATAGTTTTTGCTATTTTATACAATATTTAAAAATATGGCAACGTTCAGGTAGTAATATGTAAATTCAACTATGCTTATCCAAAATATACGTCTATTTACAGACCGACAGTTTTAATAATATTAGTGTGATAACACTGACAAGTTCAAACAATTTTCACGTCATAAAGCGCGATAAGTTTCATAGAGATTTTTATAACGTATTAAGAATATTTTAGTTTACTTTTACAATACAATAAAAACAATAAAAAAACGAAACAAAAGTGTAAGACCACTTTTGAATATCAATCAAACAATTTTATGAAATCATATTGAGCTTCAACTTAAAATGAGAATATGAGGGCTAAGCTCTCTAGATTAGGGAAGATTCAAAATGAAAGCCGCTAAAATTTTAAAAAATCGTGATTCATGATCTCCCTTTTATCGAAAGGAGGACCCGGGTCTAACAGAAGGACGTTCAAAAGGTCTGAATATGTATAATTAAAATGAAAATATGAAAATGTTAAGGCCATGGTTCTTAATGTAATAAAAAATAAAATAAATTATTTTTAACAAAAAAACAAAAACCGACTTCCAAACTTAATAAATCTAAACTAAAAAGTAGAAAATAATACTTTTAAGGACTTTGTTAATTTTGGAGTCGGTGCCAGCCAGGTATTTTGATTATGTTTACAAATTGATAGATTAATCGAATATGTATCTATTTAGGGTTATTTTGCTTTGGCTGGCACCGACTTCAAAATTAACAAAGTCCTTAAAAGTATTATTTTCTACTTTTTAGTTTAGATTTATTAAGTTTGGAAGTCGGTTTTTGTTTTTTTGTTAAAAATAATTTATTTTAAAATTTTTAGCGGAAAGTAGATACGTATTGTGTTAATGATTATAAAAATTTACCTTCTATTATGAGGTAAACCTAATAGCCTGAAAGTATACAACCATCGGTCCATAACTGCGTATTATATTAAAAGAATTTTCTTTAAACTGCTAACCGTTGAGGAGTTGTACCTTCCATCATCAGTTACGGTACGTGACTCAAATATCCATATAGCCTATTAAAAATTCGGCCGAGCATCGTTAATTTGCTCCTAAAAATTGAAGAGTTCCGATACTTTGCCATGGATCCCATCATCAGAACCTTACCAAACTCTCATCAAACTACCCTTGAAGTATATCCTTTCCATTAAAAAAAGAATCATCGAAATCGGTTGACGTGATATTGAGTTATTCGTCCATTTGTCGCGCAAATACTTAATGCAAATTTAAGACTTTTATGGTTTTCTCATGGATGCCATTGTCAGAACTAGAAAATATTAAAATGGGACCACATGGGAAGCACTACCTTTCAAATAAAAAAAGAATCATCAAAATCGGTTCACCCAGTTCAAAGTTATGAGCTAACAAACATAAAAAAAAAAAAAAAAAAAAAAATACAGACGAATTGATAACCTCCTCCTTTTGGAAGTCGGTTGATAAAAATAGCCTTTATTGCTGTTTTCTTTCTTAAAATTTCACAGTGTATCAAATGAACTATTAATTAGTTAGTATTGAAAAAAAACTAGGTTTATGTAATTATAAATTTAACTTAAATTACTTAATAATTACTATCGGCCACTGGATGTTTGTCTGTAACAGCTTGTCTTTTGACAAAGGCCTCTTCTAAAGATATCCACTTATTCCTGTCTCTTGCTAGTTGCAATAACTAAACATAAAAGAAAAATATTGACAGTTAAAACAAAGAGCAGTCTCGATTTTTCAAAAACCATGGTACCTTTATTTCAACTGCTATTGACGCGGACTCAGCAATCTATTGAGTTATTGGCGAAGTTTATGAGTAATTGTTGCTCGCGTTGCGGTCTGTTTTGTTTTGGCTTTGAATTAAATAATAAATTCAAAATGTTTAAAGTCGATTTGGCAGTTAGACTTAAGTTTGTATTGGCTGGCTCGTACTCGTATATAAAAGGCTTTCTATTTTCTTAAACATTTATGCAAAGATCTTAGGATTCAAATTTCATAATATATGCTATGGTTTCTTGCTAACGCTAAACTGTTTATACATAATATTATACAAATAAAAAAGTTTTTTTGGATTTTTGCAGGAGAGTCTCTCACGTGACCGTGATTGAAGTAACAGAGAGAGCATTCGAAATGTCAGGTATCAAAAATCAATATGAACTCGGGAAAAATCAAAAGAAGGTTTAATTTATTTACTTGTAAGGTTAATTTAAGGTTAATTAATAAGGTTTTAATGACAATCGCTCCGCTTGGTTGTGTTTTAAGTGTAACTATAGATTTCTCAAAGATGATATATCTTCCCGTAGTAGAAACTCAGATCATCAATATACAAATTTTTGGTCGTGATGTGGTTACAGACAGACAAACAGACTATAGATTAGGCTTCTGTATCGATAACAATTACTATTTCAATAGGATTTTCAAAAAAAACATTTAATGTACAGATTCGATTCAGAATTTTATTATATGTAGAGATTAAGTAATTATTTTTGTATTAATTAATTACTTATATAGTGCAGTGTTCTATACGCCATGGCCCGTAAGCTTGATATTCTATTCTTGTGAATTTAGACCAGAAGTGAGCTTTCTTTAAAAAAACAAGCTTACTAAATCGACCTCGATTTATTTAAGTATCTGGAAACGCTAAAATACAATTAAACTAACCAAAAATACAACTAATCTACCAACAATGATATTTTAAAATATAAATCGACAGAGTAACGACCTAACAATGCTACCACGATAAGTGTCATGACACAACTACCCCCCGATGCCGGTTATGCATCGACTTTTATAGTTTTTTCCCCACTCCAACATCCTCCTTTCTGTTTATCTTCCACACTATAGATACGGCTTAGTTTAAGTGTCAACAGTGTGTTGTAAAGCCGATTATAAATGTAGGTTTTATGGTGTTAAACTAGCTTTCGTATGAACCTAAAATTGTATGTAATAAAATAATATTCATAATATGAAATCGTGAATAATAACAATTTAATTTAAAATAAATAATAGGAAGTTAATTTATTATTTCAAATTAATGAATACTGAATGTCTATTGAGTTTTCTACTTGCGTTGAAAACATAATAATTTTGTAAGAATGGAACAGTTTTACAGTTATTACTGATTAATAATTAAGAAATATTATTATTCTATAAATTAATAAGAATAGTACAATTTTACAACTTATTACTAGATCAATAATTCGAAAATATTATTTATGTGTTGTAGCCGAGTCTGGAATAAAAAAGACTTGGTTTGATTCTTTAGACGTTTTAAATAATAAAAATAACTAGAATATAACTTCCGGCGGATTGATATAAAAGCTGATGGTAACTGTCAAACAGAGCAGTTTTGGACTAGCTTTCGTTACGCGTGAAACTTTAGTTTATTTGTGTTTAGTAGTGAATTTATGTGTGTTAAAAGTGATACGGATACAGTGTTTTATAGTGATGTGAATTGTGAAGTGATCTTTAAAATCGTGGTAAGCTGTGTTGTTTCCATTTTATATAGAAAATACTGAAAGTATGGTGACGCTATAAATAATATCTGAAAAGGTGATAAAATAATGCTTAATGCATTATTTTCTTATATTCGTTATATAGTTATTTTGAAATGGTTTTTTAACATGAAAGTGATATAAAGTAATCGTTAAAATTGTGTTTAAATGTGTTTCTATCTTACATGGTAAAACGAATAGTTAAGTGACGCACACAGTTATAAAATAAAGCTTAAAGCATAGTTTCTGATACTCTTAGTTTGTCTGTCTGTATAAAATTATAGGGTTACTTATGAAATTGTTTTAACAATTTCAGAAGTGGGATTAGCCAGCCCACGCCACTTCAGAGCCGATAAAAGTTAAAGTACCAATTATTTTTGTGTTGCTACGCATGTGTTCTTTAAACTGAATGTTCGAGCAGTAGTAATTTTGTCTTATATATTTTTACAAGCCCGAAATATAAAATTATTTTGATCATATTTAGTTCTTGTTGGTAACAATTGTTTAGAGTATTAAAATCAAGTGCGAGTTTATGGATTTACTTTTTCAAGACCTTTCAC
Organism: Boloria euphrosyne; assembly: GCA_951802675.2. NCBI lineage: Eukaryota > Metazoa > Arthropoda > Insecta > Lepidoptera > Nymphalidae > Boloria > Boloria euphrosyne. The sequence continues at coordinate 1,650,214 of OX637885.1, read as the reverse complement.
ATGTGCTGTATAAAATAGATTCCAAATTATTGAACCGGTTCTTAAGATAGATTTTACAAAAGAATTAAAAGGTAGAATAGGTGCCTTAATATTTTTAGTCTCTACTTGTTCTCAGTATAAAGTCAAGCATACGATAAGCCTTCGCTGTAAAAAATGTTTTAAATAATATGTAATAGGTTTTAAATGTCAGGTTAATGTTAATGAAAACGTTTAGATCATAAACTACAGTTACTCGTTTAATATACGTATTATATTGAAGTGGTAATTTGTATATGTTATGTTAAATTTACGTGGTAATATGTTACGAACATTTTCATAAAGTCTTTCTCCAATAGTAAACAGTCAATTATTTTGTTGCGTCAGAGATCTGAATTTTTTAATGTCATCGGCATACACAGTGTATCATCAGAGAAAAGAAAGAAGTCATAATTAAAAGAGACCACCAATATTCTGGTGTTGTTTGGCCACCAATGGATTTGGTGTTGTTTGGCCATCAAGAGATTTGTTATTGTCTGGTCACCAAGATTTGTTGTTGTTTGGTCACCAAGATTTGGTGTTGTTTGGTCACCAAGATTTGGTGTTATTTGGCCACCAATAATTTGGTGTTGTTTTGCCATTAAAAATTATTGTTACTATGTATGTTTATAGTATGTATATATCAAATATTATTATTATATATGTATTGGTTAAAAATAAAAAAAAGTTGGAGTCGCTTTGTATGTTTGTAAATTGTATAATATGTGTAAAAGTTTATTTTTTTTTCTAAATGGGTCCATCAATATTTTGGCGTTGATGGGCCACGAATTGTTTTGGCGTTCCTACGTATGTGTATATATTTCAAAAGGATTATTTATTTATTATTTGTTAAACCAATTGTTTTGGGTCAATATGCTATGTATGTATATATGTATGTATACATTTGAAAGTTATGTAAAACTGGATGATACTGTGTGTAAATATCTCAACGTATTTATTATTATTTGTTTGGTTGTTAATTGTTAAATGATATCAATAGTTCTTGCGTTGGTGAACCACCGATAAATTTGGTGTTGAACCTTAACTTATGTTGTTGGAATACCAATGGTTTTGATATCAATGGGTTTAGTGTGGATAGTCTACCAACAAATTTGTTGTTTGTCAAAAAGAAGTGATGAAATCTAACCCTCCTTATAATGAGACATCTAAGCTTTGTACCTATGTCGTGTCGCTTTGTACGTTCGCAATAGTCGATATTAAGTAGTTTTGTTGCAGGTCTATTCGGCTGATCCTTAAGCCGATCCTTATTTTTGGCCTCTAACGGCTTAATTTCTTCTTTGACAGTTGTTGTATTCCAGGTGTTGTGTTTTGTTGCGTTGATTACAAACCTAGGTACAAGTTTTGGTGCATAAGATACAATTTAGTCTTTATATAATGGGTATGATAAAGATACAGGAAGATACAACTTTCCTATAGTTGTTTTCCGTACATCAACATTAGATATGAGTATAGTTTTGTAAATGGAAAGTTTATTGTCTGTAGACGAATTTAAAATTTCGTGCCGTCAACCAGTCGTCTTGTTACATATAAATTTGTCTCACTTTCTCTTGATGTGATTATCTCAAGATATCTTACTGTGTCACTTCTCTATGAAAAGTTCTTAATTTGATTTTCGGACATTTTTCTTCGTTGAATACGAATGTAAATAATATAAGCAGGTATAGATGCATTTGTTACGATCTGCCACTCTTGAATCCAGTCGTACATTTGGTCCTGGCCTTTTTGTAAGATTCTTATTACTAGCTAAGTTCTTATTACTAACTAGTAGTGCGGTGTCATCAGCAGACGTGGTTGTATTGCAAAGTTTAGCACTTCTAAAGGAACAGTTGTTATTTTACAGATTTTGGACAGTTTTCTTTCTTACCCTAAGTTGGTTTAAACGATCGGTGAAGTAAGATTAAAAGAAGCAAGACACTCGTTGTTCAGGAACACTTTTAATTTGTATATCCCTTGGGGGATCCCTATAGGTCCCTTGCGCTATACCTTGTAAATTGCTTGCTGGATGTCGTGAAACATCTTTGAGTAATACTCCTTTTTTATGTTCTTTGATTAAGGGTTTATATATGTTCATGGAATCGATGAAGCTGTTCCATAGTGAAATGTCGCTGTCAAAAATACAAATTAGTGACTCGGTACATATTACATAGTTTTGAAGTAACACGGGTCTTTATAAAAGGATCATCTCAAATACTTTTGCTTTTCATGAAACTTTGCTGTAGTACATCATCAATGTCTTAGTCGAGGTTAGCGTTATTTGTTTCATTGCTTTTATATACATCAGTTGTGAACAATAAAACTGTTGATTTCGAGATGCGACGACGGTCCGAGCTTGATACTAGACGTGACAATTTAAAAGCCCGACCATCTGTGGCGATCAGATACAATTATCACAATGACGTGCTCACATGCCCGCAATGCATGCGGACCTTCTCAAAGAAGATTGGTTACATTAGTCATATGAGAGCACATGAACGACAACTATCCCGTCAAAATTGAAGCAATCGCCATGATCAAAATCGGTCGGGGAGTTCATCATACATCAGTTAAAAGTATAGGAATTGCATTAGCTATGTCCCTGCCTATTCTTGCCCATCTAACTGGAGCCCTACTGTCACCTTTGGTTTTTGTGGTCCGTTCATTGATTTTGTAAATTTCTAGAGAAAGTATCGTTTCAACCAGGATATTTCTATAAGTTTTCCCATTTTACTCAAGTGTCACATTTTCAACATTTTTGATAAGTAAATTAAGTTTTAATGTCTTCATGAAAAGCCGCTTTAACCTCAATATTCCAACGTTCATGTCAAACTCTTCAAAGCCTTTTTTCTTAATATTTCATTTGTAATGTCGAAGGATAAATTCTTGGTGTTTTTGGAATATTATACGAACAGGCTCTTCAGGGGTTTTTAAGGAGACGTAAATATTTACTTTCAATTAAATCCTTAAAGACGTCCCAGTCCTTATTATTGTTGTATAGAAAGTATATCGCGTCATAGCTTATATTATGTTGTGCTTATGGTAAGACGAGAGTATAGTCGCACAGAGTTATACTTTCAAGGCAGAATTCTACTTTAGAGACAGTAGCTGGATAGCTTTTCGGCAATGTTGGCCAATACATCGAATGAACCATAGATATCGAAGCGAGATTTTTACCGTCAGCTGTTTGATATTCTAGATCACTAGTGAGCATTGTTTCGTTACGGCTCAAATGCCTAGTGTTACTTACTTCAGTGAATATAGAGTCCCTCCATGGGATGTTGTGTGCGTTCATGACAGTATACTGCGGATAGTTGTGTATTCTTACTAGTCTTTTACTACAGTGGTTGTTGGTTGTATTTTGCTCGTTCTAGAGTTCTAGCATTGGATGGAAGAATCTGATGAATGGGTGTCCTTTTTTCAGTTAACAAACTACATGGGGTACTGCCAATTGGCCGCTGTATATTTTGGGCGTGTGTCGGTGGGACTGATGTAGTAGGGGTCAGTAAAGATCTTGGTTACCGTCCATCTGTTACCAATCAATAGTCTCATTATAATAATCTTTTTAGTTACTTAGAACCTCTTATTACTAGAATCTGGTGCATTAAAGATAATTGGAGGTGCAATAATATATTGCTTATCATTTGCGAGGACGCAAATTATCGTCAGGATGGACGAACTGTTAAACTAGCTTTCGTATGAACCTAAAATTGTATGTAATAAAATAATATTCATAATATGAAATCGTGAATAATAACAATTTAATTTAAAATAAATAATAGGAAGTTAATTTATTATTTCAAATTAATGAATACTGAATGTCTATTGAGTTTTCTACTTGCGTTGAAAACATAATAATTTTGTAAGAATGGAACAGTTTTACAGTTATTACTGATTAATAATTAAGAAATATTATTATTCTATAAATTAATAAGAATAGTACAATTTTACAACTTATTACTAGATCAATAATTCGAAAATATTATTTATGTGTTGTAGCCGAGTCTGGAATAAAAAAGACTTGGTTTGATTCTTTAGACGTTTTAAATAATAAAAATAACTAGAATATAACTTCCGGCGGATTGATATAAAAGCTGATGGTAACTGTCAAACAGAGCAGTTTTGGACTAGCTTTCGTTACGCGTGAAACTTTAGTTTATTTGTGTTTAGTAGTGAATTTATGTGTGTTAAAAGTGATACGGATACAGTGTTTTATAGTGATGTGAATTGTGAAGTGATCTTTAAAATCGTGGTAAGCTGTGTTGTTTCCATTTTATATAGAAAATACTGAAAGTATGGTGACGCTATAAATAATATCTGAAAAGGTGATAAAATAATGCTTAATGCATTATTTTCTTATATTCGTTATATAGTTATTTTGAAATGGTTTTTTAACATGAAAGTGATATAAAGTAATCGTTAAAATTGTGTTTAAATGTGTTTCTATCTTACATGGTAAAACGAATAGTTAAGTGACGCACACAGTTATAAAATAAAGCTTAAAGCATAGTTTCTGATACTCTTAGTTTGTCTGTCTGTATAAAATTATAGGGTTACTTATGAAATTGTTTTAACAATTTCAGAAGTGGGATTAGCCAGCCCACGCCACTTCAGAGCCGATAAAAGTTAAAGTACCAATTATTTTTGTGTTGCTACGCATGTGTTCTTTAAACTGAATGTTCGAGCAGTAGTAATTTTGTCTTATATATTTTTACAAGCCCGAAATATAAAATTATTTTGATCATATTTAGTTCTTGTTGGTAACAATTGTTTAGAGTATTAAAATCAAGTGCGAGTTTATGGATTTACTTTTTCAAGACCTTTCACATGTGCTGTATAAAATAGATTCCAAATTATTGAACCGGTTCTTAAGATAGATTTTACAAAAGAATTAAAAGGTAGAATAGGTGCCTTAATATTTTTAGTCTCTACTTGTTCTCAGTATAAAGTCAAGCATACGATAAGCCTTCGCTGTAAAAAATGTTTTAAATAATATGTAATAGGTTTTAAATGTCAGGTTAATGTTAATGAAAACGTTTAGATCATAAACTACAGTTACTCGTTTAATATACGTATTATATTGAAGTGGTAATTTGTATATGTTATGTTAAATTTACGTGGTAATATGTTACGAACATTTTCATAAAGTCTTTCTCCAATAGTAAACAGTCAATTATTTTGTTGCGTCAGAGATCTGAATTTTTTAATGTCATCGGCATACACAGTGTATCATCAGAGAAAAGAAAGAAGTCATAATTAAAAGAGACCACCAATATTCTGGTGTTGTTTGGCCACCAATGGATTTGGTGTTGTTTGGCCATCAAGAGATTTGTTATTGTCTGGTCACCAAGATTTGTTGTTGTTTGGTCACCAAGATTTGGTGTTGTTTGGTCACCAAGATTTGGTGTTATTTGGCCACCAATAATTTGGTGTTGTTTTGCCATTAAAAATTATTGTTACTATGTATGTTTATAGTATGTATATATCAAATATTATTATTATATATGTATTGGTTAAAAATAAAAAAAAGTTGGAGTCGCTTTGTATGTTTGTAAATTGTATAATATGTGTAAAAGTTTATTTTTTTTTCTAAATGGGTCCATCAATATTTTGGCGTTGATGGGCCACGAATTGTTTTGGCGTTCCTACGTATGTGTATATATTTCAAAAGGATTATTTATTTATTATTTGTTAAACCAATTGTTTTGGGTCAATATGCTATGTATGTATATATGTATGTATACATTTGAAAGTTATGTAAAACTGGATGATACTGTGTGTAAATATCTCAACGTATTTATTATTATTTGTTTGGTTGTTAATTGTTAAATGATATCAATAGTTCTTGCGTTGGTGAACCACCGATAAATTTGGTGTTGAACCTTAACTTATGTTGTTGGAATACCAATGGTTTTGATATCAATGGGTTTAGTGTGGATAGTCTACCAACAAATTTGTTGTTTGTCAAAAAGAAGTGATGAAATCTAACCCTCCTTATAATGAGACATCTAAGCTTTGTACCTATGTCGTGTCGCTTTGTACGTTCGCAATAGTCGATATTAAGTAGTTTTGTTGCAGGTCTATTCGGCTGATCCTTAAGCCGATCCTTATTTTTGGCCTCTAACGGCTTAATTTCTTCTTTGACAGTTGTTGTATTCCAGGTGTTGTGTTTTGTTGCGTTGATTACAAACCTAGGTACAAGTTTTGGTGCATAAGATACAATTTAGTCTTTATATAATGGGTATGATAAAGATACAGGAAGATACAACTTTCCTATAGTTGTTTTCCGTACATCAACATTAGATATGAGTATAGTTTTGTAAATGGAAAGTTTATTGTCTGTAGACGAATTTAAAATTTCGTGCCGTCAACCAGTCGTCTTGTTACATATAAATTTGTCTCACTTTCTCTTGATGTGATTATCTCAAGATATCTTACTGTGTCACTTCTCTATGAAAAGTTCTTAATTTGATTTTCGGACATTTTTCTTCGTTGAATACGAATGTAAATAATATAAGCAGGTATAGATGCATTTGTTACGATCTGCCACTCTTGAATCCAGTCGTACATTTGGTCCTGGCCTTTTTGTAAGATTCTTATTACTAGCTAAGTTCTTATTACTAACTAGTAGTGCGGTGTCATCAGCAGACGTGGTTGTATTGCAAAGTTTAGCACTTCTAAAGGAACAGTTGTTATTTTACAGATTTTGGACAGTTTTCTTTCTTACCCTAAGTTGGTTTAAACGATCGGTGAAGTAAGATTAAAAGAAGCAAGACACTCGTTGTTCAGGAACACTTTTAATTTGTATATCCCTTGGGGGATCCCTATAGGTCCCTTGCGCTATACCTTGTAAATTGCTTGCTGGATGTCGTGAAACATCTTTGAGTAATACTCCTTTTTTATGTTCTTTGATTAAGGGTTTATATATGTTCATGGAATCGATGAAGCTGTTCCATAGTGAAATGTCGCTGTCAAAAATACAAATTAGTGACTCGGTACATATTACATAGTTTTGAAGTAACACGGGTCTTTATAAAAGGATCATCTCAAATACTTTTGCTTTTCATGAAACTTTGCTGTAGTACATCATCAATGTCTTAGTCGAGGTTAGCGTTATTTGTTTCATTGCTTTTATATACATCAGTTGTGAACAATAAAACTGTTGATTTCGAGATGCGACGACGGTCCGAGCTTGATACTAGACGTGACAATTTAAAAGCCCGACCATCTGTGGCGATCAGATACAATTATCACAATGACGTGCTCACATGCCCGCAATGCATGCGGACCTTCTCAAAGAAGATTGGTTACATTAGTCATATGAGAGCACATGAACGACAACTATCCCGTCAAAATTGAAGCAATCGCCATGATCAAAATCGGTCGGGGAGTTCATCATACATCAGTTAAAAGTATAGGAATTGCATTAGCTATGTCCCTGCCTATTCTTGCCCATCTAACTGGAGCCCTACTGTCACCTTTGGTTTTTGTGGTCCGTTCATTGATTTTGTAAATTTCTAGAGAAAGTATCGTTTCAACCAGGATATTTCTATAAGTTTTCCCATTTTACTCAAGTGTCACATTTTCAACATTTTTGATAAGTAAATTAAGTTTTAATGTCTTCATGAAAAGCCGCTTTAACCTCAATATTCCAACGTTCATGTCAAACTCTTCAAAGCCTTTTTTCTTAATATTTCATTTGTAATGTCGAAGGATAAATTCTTGGTGTTTTTGGAATATTATACGAACAGGCTCTTCAGGGGTTTTTAAGGAGACGTAAATATTTACTTTCAATTAAATCCTTAAAGACGTCCCAGTCCTTATTATTGTTGTATAGAAAGTATATCGCGTCATAGCTTATATTATGTTGTGCTTATGGTAAGACGAGAGTATAGTCGCACAGAGTTATACTTTCAAGGCAGAATTCTACTTTAGAGACAGTAGCTGGATAGCTTTTCGGCAATGTTGGCCAATACATCGAATGAACCATAGATATCGAAGCGAGATTTTTACCGTCAGCTGTTTGATATTCTAGATCACTAGTGAGCATTGTTTCGTTACGGCTCAAATGCCTAGTGTTACTTACTTCAGTGAATATAGAGTCCCTCCATGGGATGTTGTGTGCGTTCATGACAGTATACTGCGGATAGTTGTGTATTCTTACTAGTCTTTTACTACAGTGGTTGTTGGTTGTATTTTGCTCGTTCTAGAGTTCTAGCATTGGATGGAAGAATCTGATGAATGGGTGTCCTTTTTTCAGTTAACAAACTACATGGGGTACTGCCAATTGGCCGCTGTATATTTTGGGCGTGTGTCGGTGGGACTGATGTAGTAGGGGTCAGTAAAGATCTTGGTTACCGTCCATCTGTTACCAATCAATAGTCTCATTATAATAATCTTTTTAGTTACTTAGAACCTCTTATTACTAGAATCTGGTGCATTAAAGATAATTGGAGGTGCAATAATATATTGCTTATCATTTGCGAGGACGCAAATTATCGTCAGGATGGACGAACTGTTAAACTAGCTTTCGTATGAACCTAAAATTGTATGTAATAAAATAATATTCATAATATGAAATCGTGAATAATAACAATTTAATTTAAAATAAATAATAGGAAGTTAATTTATTATTTCAAATTAATGAATACTGAATGTCTATTGAGTTTTCTACTTGCGTTGAAAACATAATAATTTTGTAAGAATGGAACAGTTTTACAGTTATTACTGATTAATAATTAAGAAATATTATTATTCTATAAATTAATAAGAATAGTACAATTTTACAACTTATTACTAGATCAATAATTCGAAAATATTATTTATGTGTTGTAGCCGAGTCTGGAATAAAAAAGACTTGGTTTGATTCTTTAGACGTTTTAAATAATAAAAATAACTAGAATATAACTTCCGGCGGATTGATATAAAAGCTGATGGTAACTGTCAAACAGAGCAGTTTTGGACTAGCTTTCGTTACGCGTGAAACTTTAGTTTATTTGTGTTTAGTAGTGAATTTATGTGTGTTAAAAGTGATACGGATACAGTGTTTTATAGTGATGTGAATTGTGAAGTGATCTTTAAAATCGTGGTAAGCTGTGTTGTTTCCATTTTATATAGAAAATACTGAAAGTATGGTGACGCTATAAATAATATCTGAAAAGGTGATAAAATAATGCTTAATGCATTATTTTCTTATATTCGTTATATAGTTATTTTGAAATGGTTTTTTAACATGAAAGTGATATAAAGTAATCGTTAAAATTGTGTTTAAATGTGTTTCTATCTTACATGGTAAAACGAATAGTTAAGTGACGCACACAGTTATAAAATAAAGCTTAAAGCATAGTTTCTGATACTCTTAGTTTGTCTGTCTGTATAAAATTATAGGGTTACTTATGAAATTGTTTTAACAATGGTGTACGTTTTTAAAAAAATAATAATTGTATAATTTTGTATACTTACAAACTTTTTATGCTATTGATAATTTAAAATTTTGGGGTAAAGAATTAAGAGTTTTTGCCCACGGCTTGTTTTTGTAGAAGGGGCGGGGTAATTTTCTTATATATCTCTCATGATGTAATCTATATTGATGTAAAATTTTATCGAAATTTGTGCAGTAGATTAAGAGAGGAAAGGTAACAAATACAGCATTCAAAATTATTATAATTAACTGCTAGGCACGTGTATTTTGTTTATTATTGCGCGAAATCCTTTTCCTTTTTCTAAAATAAAAATAGCTTCAGTTACCTCTTATGATATTCGCTATCTGCCAATGAAAAGAAACCAAAATCGGTCCAGCAGTTTCGGCGATGAGCTGGAACAAGCAGGACAAACCGATAGATTTTTTTAATTCGTTTAATATGAACAATGTACGCAGACACTTCTATTTTGTGATGCGAAAGTTTGTAAGTATGTGCGTCACTACTTTACGTACCCATAATATTAGTGTTGATGTTACTCTTGATGAGAAACGAATCGACGACCTTTAGAAGAATAATCGTTTCAACAAGTTTTGCCAACTATCATTACAAATATGTGAAAGCGTTTTCACATATTTTACGTCATCTTCCGTACTTAATACGTAATGGCTGTTAATTGATGTCAATTGAGCTCAATGGCAATGTTCAATGAATTATTGCTTTTGTTTCCATTTCGGCGACACGTTTAAATTATTACACGCATATTTTTTAAGGAATTAATTAAATTGTATATTGCTGGCTTGTTACTCATATGAATTCGATACCATTATAGTTTTCGACATTTTCGAGATTTTATCCAAGTATTTCAAAATTAATTATTAACTCCTGTGATGTGAGAAATGATAAAGATAGATACGATTACGTTACGTTTTAAATTTCTAAAATATTAAAAAAAACCCAAGTTACTCCTTAAAACATCAGCTACCTGCCAGTAAAAGTTCCGTCGTAATCTGTCTGCATTATCCATGTCTTTTAGGAAAATTGAGTGATGAAAAAAAAAGTTAGAGCAAATATTTCCCAATAATTATAGACAGACGTATTCTAATGTATTCACAACGAAATAGGTGTCGGCTATTCTACCTACTTCACTTATAAATGTGAAATTTAGTAAAAATACCTATAGGTAGGACATTAAAAGGCTACGATACCTTTATATCAAATCATGTTTTTTTGTCGGTTTGTCTGGTTACATAATCTCAACGCGGGCAGAGCCGCGGGCAACGCTAGTTACAAATGTATAAGAAAAAATGTATGAATTCCTAAATAAAATGAAACATCCATAAAAGTAATCATGTAATTTATTCACTATTCATATTTTTCATATTTGATTCAAACGATAAGGGATGGGTCATGTAAATGATACTAATAAAATAACAAACTACCCTCTATATTAAAAGGGACAAGGAACTATTAATGAATTCGAAGGGTATTTTTATCCCTTGTATCATTAGGCTTAATGGTTTTGATAGTTAAGTAATGACCATCTGGTAGGTAGCGGGTTCAATAACTATTAGAGATGGATATCTGTCCAGTTATCACACATAAAATATGGAAGTATGAAAGTGTGTGCGTGCTTTGTCCTTGTTTAATCTTTAATTGCTGGATCGATTGGAGTGAAATTAAGGTAAGCTACTGTGTTACATGGCTTGTGTTACAGTAACAGATACTAGATAGTTGATGCACTACTCATAAATAACTTTAAAAACATACATATTATAAATATATACTGATAGATCCATGATTGGAGTACAAAAACATTCGTTATCAAAAAATGAATGCCTCCAGCCGGACACGAACCGGCGACTGTCGGCACACTAAGTAGGGTAGTAGGGTTACTTACAAACTGAGCCAAACGTGTCGTCGGGTCATTCATATAACATTCAATACTGTGCCTATATATTAAAAGAATGCAGAATTTCATGATAAAAAAGTGTGAACAAGTGGTGTTAAACCTCAGAACGTGAGCTATCTTAAGTAGCCTATAGTTACTAACGGCCGTTCCCAATAACCTATCTATCGCCAGTTTTGAACTACTAAAGATAGAAAAATATATCTATCATCGGTTTGGATGTCCCAATAACATACTGATGGTTATGACAACTAACCGCCTTATGCTATCTGTCGACAGGAGGGTCTATCTCTTACTACAGATAGATATTTCTATGAAATTGCAACAAAATGCGTCTCAATATCCTTTTGACAGCTATCTGTCAGTAATGTCAATACTAAAGATAACCGAATTTGTCAATCGGTCGAATTGCAGGGATAAGCATTGTTTATTTTTATAAAAACGCGAATAAATTTGTAGAAGTGCAGTGTTTTCGTGATTCATAATAATGTCTGAATCTAGTGAAAGTGATTTATCTATGTTAATGGAATTATCTGACTGGGACAGTGATTTTGAAGATGAATCAAAGAAAAACTACAAGACCCGCGTAAACCATATGAACGAATTAAATAGTAGCGAATTCACATATAGATTTCGTTTAAACAAAACTGCTGTTAGTAATTTACTAACAGAAATATATCCTTTGTTAAAAGTAACCTCAGAAAGGTAAGTACCAACTTGAATGAGAAATACATTAATAATAATAATAGGTACCTATATCATATTTTAAAGTTTTTTTTTCATTTTTTAGAAATCACGGGATATCTCCTTTGAATCAGCTTCTTTTAACCCTAAGATTTTATGCATTAGGCACAATGTTAGTGTCTGTTGCAGACTTTGTAGGAGTCTCAAAATCATCAGCGGGACGTATTATAGCCAATGTATCATTTGCTATAGCAAAGTTATATAGAAATTATATATATATATACATAGCAATACCCAGGAAGATTTTTACAATATTAGCCAATTTCCAAGAGTTCTGGGTGCAATTGATGGCACACATATTCTAATACAATCACCAAGTAAGTACATGGTATTTTTTAAGAAAAAAGCTTAAATTAGCTTTTAATATTCATTCTCTACAAGTGATTGTTTTGATTTATAGATTCTAATATTGGAGAAGAATTTAGAAATAGAAAAGGATATTTCTCTATGAATGTGCAAGCTGTGTGCGATGCACATTTAAGATTTATGAATGTTGTTGCCCGTTGGCCTGGATCAACTCATGATGCAACAATCTTTAACAATTCAATACTGAGAGGTACCTAACAAAGTGTTTAGTTACTTTATACTACCTATTTTGAGTAATAAAAAATCATTTTTAAAAACTCTACACTTGAATGTGCTTTTACAAACATATTTTTTAATTGATTTTTAAGGTGAATGTGAAAGTGGTTTATATGGAAATCGCTGGTTGATTGGAGATAGTGCTTATCCATGCAAACCTTATTTATTAACTCCTTTATTAAACCCAACTTCACGCAGTCAGCAAATGTACAATGAAGCCCATATAAGAACACGAAATACTATTGAAAGGTACCCTTTAAAATATTATTGTTTGCTTTCAGTCACTTTTCCATTTTATTGAGACATCACATTGTTAGACTTATTTATAATCTACCTTTCTTGCAGGTGTTTTGGAGTATGGAAACGGAGATTTCCAGTTATATCATTAAAAATAAGGCTATCATTATCAACTACACAGTCAATAATAATAGCAACAGCTATACTACATAATATTTGTAGACAGATGGGAATTGAAGATGTAATGCCAGAAGTAGAAATACCTAATTATGATGCAGTCCCAATGATGTTAAATGAACCTAGTGATAGTAATATTAATGAGCGACAAGACTTGATAAACAATTACTTTGGAGGGTAAGTTATTTTTGATCCCCGTGTCTTTCATGCAGTTCTACAATATTTTATTGAATCCTAATACATAAATTATTTCTGTTATATTTTATTTGTTCCAGATTTGATTAGAGTGAATAAATTGGACTTAAGTGTAGTGTAAGTGGGCATTCAATAAAGAAAACTTTGTTTTAATACTATTTATTTTGCTCTAAATCTAATTTTATCTTCTTATTTGTTAATACCATATTTTCTAACTCTAATTCTAATTTCTTCCTTTTAATTATATAATAATCAGCAATAGCTTGATTCCGTGCAGTTCGAGTCTTTATGTCTTCATCCAGTAACCTACGTTTTTGTTTATCTGAAAAGAAATATAAGAATTATTAAAAAAAAACTGGTTTTATTGCAATTAAGTAAATTCGTTTTTACTTAAAACTTTAATTACATATACATAAAAATGTTAATAACCCAAATGTATATTATGGATACAATAACGAATTGAGTATAGTTTGTCATAGTCAAATTGTGAAAACCCCTTATTTCACAAATGCTAACAAGCATTTGTGAAATATTTTGTTAATATTTGAATGATAAACTGTATAATTGTAAATAGACAATGTTGTTGGTAAAATGTTAAATTGTACATTTTGCTGACAGCAGATACATACTAATATTGTTGCCACTGGGAGTGTTAAAAAAGAATTTCTTTTGTTTAGGTGTTGTCACAACCAGCAGTTGGTTATTCCCCGATGATCCACTCTCATTATCAACACTTATTTGATTAGAATCACCATCACCCATGCCACTATCAATCACCATAATGCCACCACCATCACTCAAAACCTCTGAATCCACCGTCACCTCAGCATCTCCTCCCAATGATACACTGTAACCCTCACATGTTGCACCTAAAATGGATGCCACTCTGTCCAGTGCATCATCTGGTGGGATGTAATCGGGCTTGCCACCACCTGTCTACAACAAGTATAGTAATATAGTTATATTAATACACCATAATACATATTTTAATTAAAATAATATTTATCACATCCTGCGGTTTATAAACACTACACGCTAGAGTAAGGGCGAAATGATTACCTTAATTTGGTTCATCCGAATTTTGGTGGATCTTTTTCGAGCAGATTTTTTTAAATTCTCCCATTTTAATTTTAATTGATCGGTTCTTCGTGGGCAACTTGAAACTGATGCATTGAATGCATCTGTGATTTTAGACCAGGCTACTTCTTTAAGTTGATTATTTGTAGCATTTGTAGCCTTGCTTGTTATCACCTTGTTAGCTTCAACAAGATCAATAACCAAGGCCACCTCATCCTTGGCTAAAGGTACACCTTTTGTCTGAAAACAAAACAAATATTAAATACAGGTCAAGTCTATTATATGTAGAGAAAGACGAACAAAAGATCAATTGTACCGAGGTTTACTTTGCACTGTAATTTACTAAATATATATAAAGCCTCTGTTAACTTGAATAGGAACGTATATAATAATGTCTGGTAATACTTACAGCGCTCATTATATGTAAAAAATAAGCAGAATTCACCAACAAACTTGATAACACAACAATAATAGCGGTAGCGTCTTTTCTCTGCTCCGAGTTAACAAATAACAGTTAACACTTAAACTACGTTTCGTTCTTCCTTTTTTCCCGCCCTTTTTTCGCGCCCTTTGTTCGCTAATAATTTCAATGATAATAACAGATAACTATAATAACAAATCTTATTTTAGCATAAAAATATCACCAACGCTTTAATTCGATCAATTTGTATTATTTTACGAAACAGTTGAATGAAAAAATATTTGTTTAAAACGTTGTTATTTTTTGTAGCTTATGTAGTAACGAAACGTATGGGAGGGCTGGATAGCTGAGCTTATCTACCGATGTCGATGGATAGATAGACGTTACCGTCACTTGTGGGACGTAAAATAAGGATAGATAGCACTCTACTATTTATCGTCGATAACAAGATATCGTTTACTGAGGATAGATTATTGGGAACGGCCGTAAGTGGGATCATGGAGTCTCATTAGGAAGAAAGACAAATTAGTTCAAATAAAATTAGTGTCAATACCTGGAGCTCTCCTTTAGATTAATATTTAATTAACAACAAAAAAACTTTACTGGAGATATTTATTCTAATTTAAAAAAAATACGTAAATGAAATTTTCATGATTTTATTATTTCACTGATAACTTATAAATAAATATGGTGGGACATTATTACACACAGCGCCATCTAGTTCCGTAGTAAGCTACGAGGCTTATGTTACGAACACCACATACTTGATATACTACACATATATATCATTTTAAATACATACATACTATAAATATAGACTCAAAACCCGAATGTTTGTACTCCACAAACATTCGTGCTCAACAAATCAATGCCCAGCGAGACTCAAACCCGCGACCCTTTGCTTAGCAAGAAAGGTCTCTACAAACAGCCAAACATGTCGCAAACATATAAAAAATAGTTGAAATGAGACGAACATGTACATTAAATATTACTGGGATATTTTTAATAAATTGGTCATTATTTTCGATACACAAGGTACTTAACATCTATAGTTTTTAGAATTTATATCTGTAGTATCTGTCTATCTGTTTACTTTTAGGATACTTTTAACTGCTGGAAGTAACTAATTTTTTGAAGCCATTAATTAGAGAATTGAATTGAATTGAATAACTAATTTCTGAGAAAACATTACTAAACGTTAAAACGGATCCAGGGACTAACCCGATCAAAGCGATTGTGGGTCGCTAGTTCATGCGTAAAACAGATGGCATTATTTGTATTTAAGCGTTTGTCAATTGTAACTTCAAATTACCGGAATTAGTTATTATAACATTATCACTAAAATAAGTTTTAATATTGCATTTCTTTAAATATGTTTCACAATTCAGTGCACATGCTCGGGTAAAATCAATACGTTATTATGTCAACATGTTTGTTTGTACATTCGTCCAATATCAGACGAATCCACGGCCAAAAGGTAGTCGATAACAATTACAAGTTGGCTTATTGCACACGCCGGTACCGTCTCGTGAACTTTCTCGTGCTACTTGCTACTGCGGTGTATTGTCTTAGGCTCACTTTAAACTGTAAGACTGTTGAAGGAGGCTAATGGTTTTTGAATGTACGTGTACCTGAATGTGTTTTATTTGTACATTTCTTGGCACGCTTTACAGCTTGAATGGCGTGATGGATTTTCAAACGTTATTTGTCACTAGTTGTTATATTTATAGTAAAAAAAAAAACTAATTATATGTCGGTCTATGGAAAATGTAGGGTTTCGCAGTTGGCTATCATAATATTCCGACTAAGAAGAGAAGATTTCATACTATGAACATTTGATATTGAAGGTTTCGACAGCCCATAGTGACAAGTAACTAGATTTTATAGGTTGGCCGACTATTAATCGTATACATGTAATTCTTAATTAGCTGTGATGGTTTTTTCTTTTAACGTTCATTTAGCTTTGGGGTATTTGACTCTAACAAGTATTAGCACTTAAAAGCTTCTTATTATGTCACAAAGGACTCCATTGAATATTTATCTAGAGAACCCCACAACATGAGGTAGACTAGAAAAAACATTACCACCTTACGTAAAGTTTATTTTCAAGATTTAAATACCACTTTGTCGGCTTAACTAATATTTATATCCAATACCTTTATTTGATGAAGTTCATATTAAAACACATGTTGTGGCAGTTCATAGATTAGCTTTATTAAATAGGATATAGAAACAGGTAGGCATATATAGATTAAAAAATTAACTTAAATGTGAATGAGATGGCGCTATACTTTAAACTATGTATATAATACATTATTTTGATATTAAATCTAACAGTTCATAACCATAATATGGGGTAAAACAAAAAACCTAGTGAATTTGGAAATAAGTAGCTAAGTATTTGTATATCTTAATATGTTATTTTTCATACATTTGGATATATAATGCCATCTAACTAGATGGCAAGTCAGTATGAAAAGGGCCTTATTAAATTATCTATTCTGTTGGAACAATGTCAACTTATCTGTGGATTAAGTGAGTAAGGAAATCGACCACACGCGGTGTTGTTTTACACCGTATGGATTATTATTAGAAGCTACTTTATTAACTTTGTTTATAGATTTGCTACTTATATGCAGTGAAGTTCTTCTAATTAATAATGTCTGAAATAACCTAAGTTCTTGTATAATGTGGCCGTATTGTTACTTTAATGATCGAAATATTATTAATAGATCGAAAATTTTATCTGAAACGCAATTATAAATATTAAAATTTGCTCTATAATGAACTTTATTGATAACTGGTACTACTGCTTCTTGAATTGTTTTTTAATGTCTTTGCTTGGGTCGGGTGCACATACATACTTACATAGGTACATAACATAGGTACATAACGGTTAACAATGTATTTAATATATTATAATAAAATAATTTGTTAAATAGTCGTACTTATATAAAATACGAAAAATACAACGCCACAAAAGCTACATAGTTTGCGATATCCGATTATTAATTTCACTACATGAGGGTAAGTGAACAGCTTTGATAAATAGTGTCTGGGCGTGCTTCCCACAAGACAGGAGTGAGATTTTCTTTACTTTAAAACAGAAAATTGTAAGTGTTTGTGAACATACACGTAAGTAGACAAAAAAATTGATTAAAAATCATTTTTTTATATTATACATAATTAAAAAATATTATGGTAACTATGATAACTCTGTGTCTGTACTAAACATTGTATTGTCGTGTTCGTGTATCACATAATATGTGCTCTACATAGTAAATATGAGGGCAGAAGGTAAAAAATTGTTAAGTGCAAGGAGAGTTCCGTTTAAAAAATTTTAAAACAGATGAACAAATTAGTTTATATTTCTACTGAATTAATGAGTGACATATATTGTTAATAACCTTTTTAAAAATTTAAAACTAATTACCTATTTATTTATTTTTGTGATAATAAGATTTTATTTGATATGGTCTTTACACAAAAATACGATATCGAGTAACTATTAATAATTATTTTTCAACACACTCCTGTTTATATAGACGTACATACATATCCTATTAGGGTCTTCTCTTATAAGGGTTTCTTAATTTCTTTTTGGGGCGCGGAACCCTAAAAATTAGTAAGAATGTTATAGGCTGATGGCATAAATTAAAAGTGAAATGTTGGTCGTAAATTAACCTCCTAAAATATTTTTTCAATAAAACCGATTTTTTGTAGGAGTATTTCTATCTCAGCTATAAAACGCTGTTCCATTTTTATTACAATTCTTAGGTAAAGATGTGGCTTTAAGATAAAGAAAAATATTGTGGAACCTTGCTTCGGTCGGATTCCTCTCTACGTATGTTTAAAAGAAAATATTATTTAATAATGCTATATATTTACAACACGTGTGGCTCAGTTTGTAATGACCCACTTACCCCCAGCGGGACTCAAACCTGCAACCGCTGGCACTGCAAGTGGAGTCACTACAAATTAAGCTAAATGTGTCTTCAAAATATAGTAAATACATATTTTCTTACATTGTGATCCTAATTTTTTGCTTCGCTTCGTACAAAAAACAAATAGGTGTAGAATTAGCCTATAGATAAAAATACAGAACCAAAACTGAGTGGCAAGTACTAGTAAAACTTTATATTTCGACACAAGCCTATTCGTTTACGACCCACCAAATAAAACCAGTCGTTAACATTAAAGAGAGCGCTATCATAATTTGAGGTTTTAAAATTCCATATTGATGTGGTTCACGTAAAGAGTAAAGTAACCATTTCCGGGTTAAAACCTGATTTCCGGAAATTCAGTGCTTTTTGTTTACTTCAGTGTACAGTATATTTATACAAAAATGTTGGGACATTATATAGTTTGCTGTGAGGCTTGTGTTACGGGTACCAGATAGTTGACACACTACATATATTTATTGTTTTATACGTTGATATATTATATTATTAATAACAATTAATATCCCATGATTAGAGTTCAAACATTCGTGATCATCACCCAAATGAAGCCCCCAACGAAACTCGAATCCGAGACCGTTGACATCAAGCAGAATCATTTCAAATTGAGCCAAACCTGTCGTCGATAAAGACGTTAATATATTATAATAAAATATCATAATTTCATAGATTTGTGTAAATAGAATGCGAGTATTTTTAATTTTGTATATTTAAGTATAAGTTTTGTAAATTATTTTGATTTTGGCTTCGAATGTTTTTATAGCAAAAATGGTCACGGAAAAACTGAGACTAGTCTTTATAATATTAATTACAAAATAAAGTATAACAATTGTTAGACCTTTTTATTTTATTTTAACTGTAGCTCCTTTTAGACCTTGTTTGGTCTAAAAATTATAATTGAGTAACAATCAAAAACAACTTTAGGGAAGCGAATATTTAAAGCGAATATTTGACATTTTATAATATTTTTCTTAATTTTTTGTTGAATTTATTTTGATTCTTGGTTTCCGACGTTTCAAATGCTTTGCAGCAATCAGATTTTACACGTCTTGAAGTTCATGTCTAAATCATTTAAGTACAAAAAATCTTTTTTTTTTATAATATAGGTACATAATAATGTAAAAATATATTTTTTACATTATATATATTTAACAAACTATAAATACTCATACTAAGTCTACAATTCACATCAAAATTATACACCAATAGTTATTCACAATATTATTTAGGAGTTTAATGTTACTGTTCATTATTTAGAATCTCTCTGGAGTATTAGAAACCACAATCACGCTCTGATCAAAGTTATAAATCATTAACTATGTATCATTATTTTAGTTAATTCCTATATATTAAGTAACTGAATATATCGTATGTATTGTATTATAAACAACCCTTTTAACGTCCCACTGTTGGGACCAGGTCTCGCTTCAACACGAGGAGGATCAGGCCATAGACCACCGCGCTAGCCTAGTGCGGGTTGGCAGACTTCACTACTTCGAAAACTTCTTAGGTTCTCTCAGACATGCAGGTTTCCTCACGATATTTTCCTTCACGGTAAGACAAGTGGTAATCATATTAGAAATGATTAGCACATGAAAATGTAGGTGCGAGACCCGGATTTGAACCCGCATCATTCAGTTATCCAAGCGAGCGCGTTATCACTGGCCTACCAATCTTTAACTGAATATATCAAGCAACACTAAATATTTAGTTACTATAAATAAAGAATAACCACTAAGTAATTAACGTAATACGAGATATATGAATGTTTAACACAAAATTGTAATTGTTTCGCAAACAAGTTAGCACCAATGTGATTAATAATTCGAAGCCGACAGTCGATATGTATTTATTGTTCGGGATATTCGGATCGTATTCAGCTTACAATTGAACGGAAATTACGAGATGGTTCTTTTTGCCAAAATGGCTTTCATCCATTATTAATAAATTCCTATTTTGAAATACTTTGGACAAGAATGGAGCAGTAGTGTGTTTCCACATGAAACGTATATATACACAAATAAATAATGACGCTGTCTGTTGGTTCGTTACTTTTTAATGTTAAAACGGCTGAACAAATTTCGATTAAGTTTGCCTCAGACGTAAAGCGAAGCTGAAAAATAGTGTTTTTTAACATTTATTTTTATTTCACATTATAGAATGTAAAATTATAAAATTCTTTTCTTAAAAACGTTAATACTTTTTAAATTATTACTTTTTCTTTTAATAGTAATATATTTTTGTATTTCACAGTTAGGTATATCAAAACGTTAAAAAAAGAGTCTTAGAAAAAGCTTCGCTATCCGTTGAAATGCTTGCAAGGTACAAAGTTTTCTCTTCGTTCGTAAGTTTTACTTACCGCCGCACTCAGAGTTACTTAATGAACCATTAAGTCGTACTTTAGTATGGAGATTCTCGACTTAATGTTCCATTAAGTGACTCTGAGTGCGGCAGTATAAGCTAATTTTCTATCAATGTAAGCAAATTAATAGATATTGACATATTATCTAGTCACATTAGATCAAGTAACCCATCAAAGTCAGTCTAGTGTCAAAGGGAAAGCTCAGCAAGCAATAACTAAGTTAGTCCTCAAACTGCCGCTTAGGTAATTGTTATAAACTTGGACAGCACTTAGAATTTCGGACGGATACCATCTAAAATCGCTTTAATTTTATTAATTAAATCTGTTTGACAGTTTTCTGAACTTGTTATATTATAATTGTGTACTAGCAACTCACCCTGGCTTCGCTTGAGTCCGTCCCAAGATTAAGCGCGAGTATAGCTGCGGGTTCCACTAGTAAATGTATAAAGAAACTTGACAAATTATATTCTAAAATATTCCTATACAACGGCATGAAAATCGGTGTAGTAGTTTTTGAATTTATCGCGAACAGACAGGCACACAGATGCGGCGGAGTATTTTGTTTTATAATATGTAGTAGAAAGTTTATCGTTATTTCTTTAAGCAGTACCGGCTTACAAATCTAGGTATTAGAATGTATTAGATTAGGTAGGTAGGTAAAAATTAGAATGGTTATAGTCAATAGGTCTAAATAAAAAATGGAGCCAGGAGAACTAGGTCCAATTATTTCTTGAACAATTTACCTTAATATATTTATATTAGAAAATTTTTCTTGCTTTATATGAACCATCAGGCTTGTTTTATCGGTTTCAGTTTTCTTCTTAATTATTTTCTGTAAAATATAAAAAAATGGTATAAAAATCAACTTAAAAATTAATATTCGCGCAAATATAAGTAACAATAAGTTGTAGTAACGCTTTACAACAAGAGACCTATTTTCACGCAGGATGCACCATTGATGGAAGAAAATAAATGAGTAAAGAAAGGATGTTACCCATTCGGTGTAAGTCAGGATTAGTATTTGTACTACAATCTTTTTATTCTCGTTCATAAAAATAAATGTTATATAAATTGAAGGGTACAGGGGCAAAACAAGGAATGTCACAAAATATATATTTTTTAGTTTACATTGCAATCAATAGTACGTGGCAAAATCTTAATGTTCCCATACTTTTTAACTTTTTGAATTTTTGCTGCCCCCTTCAATTATTATTATCACAACAAACAAAAACATAAATACGGTCTCACAAGCATTGCTTCGGATAGAGAAAACGAAATATTGCTAAGACTTAGTCGTCTGTCTGTAAAAACTTCGACATCGAAGTTTAATATGTATTTTTATGTTATAATATCGGTTGTACGATATCACACCTCTACAACGAATATAAACGGGATAACCCAGAAGCTATAAAGAAAGTTAACTAAAAATTTAACCTTAACTAAAACTAAATCATCGGTTGAAAATTCAGATAAGACGAGTTAATATGAGTTAAAAGTTTATTTAAAAGCTATATAATGCTATAGTAAGCTATGTTTAATGGATAAACAACTTAATTCTCCACTTGACGGTGCAAGTTTTCAGTAGATTTCACAGGAAGTGCCTTTTAGACTGTCTTGTTTGCTTAAGTAAATAACGAGTCTGTAACACTAAGTACTTTATTGCAGTGACGATAAATTATTAGTTAGCATTTGCTTGGTACTTGCTTTTTCTTAAGTATCGATTGTTTCTGGATACAATCTGGGCGTATATTCCAATCAATCTACCGTCTAGATTACATTATCCTTAACTTTGCTTTATGCGTTTTAAAGACCGGAAACAAACCTATTACATATTAAACAGTTTACGAGTATTGCTCACAACAAAAAAGGTTATAGTTTACCCTAGTTAGTTTTAGTTAATCTAACGTTATAAATCGACCTTAAAAGAGATATACTGTCGCGGTTTTTTGTAAAACTTTTAAAGGGGAATAATTCCGTCAAGCTCTCAAAAGAAAAAAAAAACTATGTCATGGTCATAGTGTAATGTTCTATAGCCTTTATCGATAAATAGACTATCCAAAATATATTTTTTTTGTTGGGACATTATTAATACAGTGCCATCTAGTTCCGTGGTAAGCTACGAGGCTTGCGTTACGGATACCAGATAGATGATATACTACACATATAAATTTTAAATACATACATATTATAAATATCAACACCCATGACTGGAGTCCTACTAACAATCGTGCTCTTCAAATGAATGCCCTCAGCGGGACTCGAACCCGCGACCGCTGGCGTAGAAAGTAGGCTCACTACCAACTGAGCCAAACGTGTCGTCAATTTTTAAATTCGACACACTGAACGACACAATTCAGTATAATTAGTATATAATATGTATGAAGCCTTAATTAGAAATAATCTACCAAACGTTCTTTAATCAGGTAGCCTGTCACTACACCTGCAAGTAGAATGCCTTTCCGTTTAATTACCTTTCCTAAATAGTTCAGGAAGTAGATATTTCGAAGATAAAAGTGGCATTGTTTGAAGTTTAAATGTTTATCAGACCTTTTGTCAACTTAACCATCTGTGAACGTCCTCAGTGAGCGTGAAACTATATTGTTGCTATTAATTGTTAACAATTACGACGAGGAAATACATTTTTAGAAGTAAAAACAGCTGTTTTATTATAAAAATCGATAATTCAAAGTCTAAGATCGTCTAAGATAGTCTAAGATCCGAAGGTGGCTGTCCTTTGCTCATTTGGTAACCGAAATAAAATATAAAAAGTATGACATATAAAAGCGTCATAGATGGGATATAAAATTAAAATGCGTGCGTACAAAGTACACATGTCAGAAGTGAAACTTCTTTGGCAAACTAATTTTTAAATCTCGTTTATATTTATACTAATTTAAAGCTTTAGATTTCCGAGACTTAGAGTGAGGGAAAAAGGAAGATATATTAGGAGTTTAATGAATTAAGGTCACTGGAAACTGAGCTAAACGTGTCAGCAACGTATTGTATTGATTTCTATGTAGAACCAAAAACAATGTTATATAAGAAAAGTATTCATAAAGAAAGTGTATTAAAAAGTTACGAAAGGGTTTCTTCTTATGAAACTACTTTATTGAGCCCAAGTTAAGACCCTTCGGATATTTCGTTGGAAAGAAAATTAGTTTATTTCACGTTCTATTTAAAATAATATTTATTATTAAAAAAATATATAAAATAAAAAAAATATATAATCAAAAAGCAGCCATCTTATATTGTGCTTACTGTTACTAATATTTACAACGCTATTAGCGTTTTATTAAATGCATATATTCTGTACTTATAAAAAACAAAAGCAAAAAACAATTTTTAACATTTTGTCAGTCCGTTTGTTGAGAACAAACTAATCTCTGAAACGGCTTCACGTCCAACTTAGAATGAAATAACATGAAATGACATTGAAAATTAGGCCTTATGGAAAAAGGTATGGTTTGCAGTACCACCTACAAAATATGATGGGATATTGATCTTCATGATGATATATAGAAACTTTTTTAATGAAGTGCACTAGTAAAGCCACAGGTAAGTTAGTATTAAGCAATGATATTATAAGTAAAAAGGTGTAGATACGTTACCTAAACGACATTCTATCTTCAAAAACGGCACACTAACGCACACATGAATACAGAATAACTAAAAATATTGCAATAACACACTACATTACGATTAGTCGTCAAAATAGGATGGCATGATTCAAGTATCGCCAGTGAAAAAGAGACAAATATAATTCTCGACAGTACGTCGTCAACGCGTTGGTAGGCCAATAGCCTAGTTTTAGTGTGCCACTTTTTGAGCGCGTATGACTTATCTACACGTTTTTTCCTAGTATATCAATGGTATTAAGTATATGAAAATCAGCCGGCATCAACTATCTTTGCTTAAAACAAAGCGCGTTGCGACACTAATCTGTGGATGATAAATCTCCGGTTAATGCTGCATTACCTAAAATTAAACAGAGATTACGCTTGGCTCATACCCAAGTAATTACTTACTGTTACGTAATGTTCTGGTAAAACTGCTCTTGACATTCGACTTCGTTTGATTTTTTCTTTCATATAGTTTACTTAGACCTACCTACTGACTAATTATAGCTTCACGGGTTCGCTCTTTGGATGCGTTACAACAATAAGTATAGAATTTCAGATTTCTCAGAGACTGAGACAAATACTTTTCGAGTAGAATATGTTGACGCGATAACCAGCTATCATCTTTTAAATTTCATCAAAATTTGTTCAGTGGTTTTCTCGTAATGCCATCACAAACAAACAGACGTACAGACAAACAAACAAAAATTATAATATTTATGTATTAATATGAATTAATAAAACTATTTCAATATGATTTACAAAAATATTTAATGTACAGATTTGGCTCAGGATATTGTTACATACGTATAGACAGACTATTCGACCGTTTGGAATAAGATGGTTCCATCTGGATTTTAACATTCATGAGGCAGATGGAACTTTTTGAATCATTAATTTCACAAATAGAACTTTTTTATGCAGCTAATTCATTAAGGGTCAATAGATGACGTTCAAAGGTTTAGAGAACAAAGTTATGGTCACATGAAACATTTTTAAGTTAAAAAATCAAAATATAGAAAAATGTTGGATGGAACCCTTTTATTCCAAACGGTCGTTAATTGTTAAAATAGATTTTTTTCTCCAGTTTCTAAAGCAGCTTTGGTGCGTACATGATCTGAAACTTAGATTTACTCAATCTTAGTCTTAAAAATTATATATTGCATCATGAGCGGATACACAAGCTAGTCTAAATATATAAGGTAACGTTTACATGAAAGACAATTAAGCTTTTATAATGACAATGACATGATCAAACGTATTATTCACGTGCCGCCACGAAAGCGGATGTGCTTCAAAGTGTAACAATGGCGTTGATATGATAATTTACT
Organism: Boloria euphrosyne; assembly: GCA_951802675.2. NCBI lineage: Eukaryota > Metazoa > Arthropoda > Insecta > Lepidoptera > Nymphalidae > Boloria > Boloria euphrosyne. The sequence continues at coordinate 1,624,175 of OX637885.1, read as the reverse complement.
GCATTTTCACCTTCCGTCATTGTTCTGTGGTGGTTGGCTTAGTTCATAAGATACAGAATATATTAGGAAAATTAAATATTTTTTAATATTCAATCTTAATTTTGTCGGCATGTGCTGTCTGTTACAGCCAACTAAAAATCTAAGACTCTTACGTGACCATCATTGCTGTGTAGAATTTAAAACTATGAAAATGATATGAATATAAAGAAATCTGTAAAAAACTTTTTATTTAAAATGTTAAACTTTTCATTTATATAGTCACCAAGTACTTCGCCTAACATGAAACTACTTACTACACTATTCATAACATAAGCCTATTTTTCAATTTGGAATCAAAATTGACTGTAAAAAGGTTTATAGCATAGAATTGATCTAACCCGGAAAAAATAATCTTGTGAATTTTTTTCCACTCGGGAATTTTCTTTTTATTCCCTGGATAAAAAAAAGCCTAGGACAATCTAACACTATTAACATCGGAGGTTTAAAATTAAGATTTTTTTCTTAGTTTCTTCACAGTTCAGTTAATTAATCATTTCACAGCTGTATTAAAATTTAGGCCACTACTATTTTCTTTATATAAGTAAACTAGCTGACTCGTGCCCACTTCGTTGGGCATAATGTTAATAATCCTTTTTTAGTACAGAGTGTTATGTTTTAATTTCTAACTGCCAAAAGGAGGGTTATACGTAGGTATTTTATTAATATAAAAAATTTAATTATCGATACTAATATTAAAAAAAACTACTTTTTGTAACTTAAATATAAAAGTTAGACTGTTGTTGACTTTTTTGTAGGCATTTTCAAGCTCCACATCTTTTCTCTAGTACTCAAAAATATATCTTTCATGGCAACGTTCGTAAGAAACGCTTTCATTCGACCGTTTTTTCTCCGATTCACTTTGCAAAACGAACTACCACGTAAAAGTCTTTTTATTTTTCGGTTTTTTATATAACCTGTGACCAGTAACACTCAGCAATAATGTGGCTTTCTATTGGCGAAAGAATTTTTAAAATCGGTTCAGTAGATCCCGAGATTACCCCTTACAATTTAACAAATATACAAACACACAAACTTTACTTCTTTATAATATTAGTATAGATTATGTAAATCTTATAATCGTTAAATTACTTAGATCGTGACTTGTATACGCTACATGACAATCTCACGGTGTAGTTAGAGGTTACTCTGACTTATATTTATATCAGGCAAATGATATACGTGTATATAATCAGCCAAGTCACGAAATGGCTGTGTATTATGGAACAACTAGGCATATTATGAACTCGCCTTAATTAGAGATTTTAGGAATAAAAAATCGCTATTTCTTATAATTTATGGCACACATTGGAACACATGTTTAGTTGAGTTATAATACATTTATACTGTCATTTGTCATATTTTAAATTTACTATTGTTATGTTATTCGTATGGAAACGTATATGAAATATAAATTTAATATGCGTTTAGATAATTATTATATACTCTATAGACTATTGCTTAAGAATTTTAAATGATCTAACTTATTCATGACCTATGCATTATATTTTCGTGCAAGGTACAAAATGTTAAGGTAATTTGTAAGTGCTATTCTAATTTATAAGAACATTTTAATTATAATATACACAAAGAGTTATAAACTCATCTAGTTTTTCTCTAATTATTTCAAAAATATGAATTTATAAAGTTAGAAGATCACATTATTAATATTAAATTTAAGTCTGCCGTTGTCGGGTTTCAATTTTTTCTTCAATTCTGTATCATCCTCAGCGTTCTTAATTGAAATTCGGAATTGAGGAAGAATAAGGAAGTATTATGAGGTAAAAACTAGTTTATCTATAAAATAAAGAAGTGAAGTGTCTGTTTTTAATTTCAATTTAACAGCTTCTTACTAAATGCGTATGAAAGTATATACGGTACTAACATCAAAATTCAATTATTAAACGTTTGTCCGTCTGTTTGTTCCGGCTAATCTTATGAGGAATTACTTAGGATACTTTTATTCTAGAAATACAGTAGAACCTGTATTATTTATTTTAACTAGCGGACCACGCGCTAAATCTAGGAACGAACTCGAGCGAAGTGAGGGTGATCGCTAGTCTATAGATATAATAAATAGTAAAAATAATAAAAAATAATTCAGATCTTTTTTATAACGTCCCAGTGCTGGGCATGGACCTCCATTCAATACTTGCTAGGTTCTCTCAGATATGCAGGTTTCCTAACAAAGTTTCCCTTCATTGTATTAGAAGTGATATTTATTTTGGAATTGATTCTTATATGAAAGTACTAAACACACACTAAACATTTACATACATTTAAAATACCAAGTATTCTCCTTCAACCCACAACAATACAATCGAAGACAACGGGCTTATGAAAGATTCCGAGACCGAGAATATTTGCCGAGTTCTACGAGTTCCGCGATCGCAGCCTCCCAGTTATTTTCAATTTATCTCAATGGATATGCGCGAAATTTAGATTTTTTAAGACAAAAGCCAAAATCCAATTAAAGTGTACCCGATAGCTGGAATTTTATTTTGTGAGTTTATTTTTAATTTAATTTACAGTGGCCTAAAATAAAGCCGTCTTTGCAGATTTCTTCGCTAATTTAATTTGATTTTTCGTGAAATTTCGAATTCTTTATATTAATCATGGTCACGGGTTAGTTTTACGGGGCATTCATTTGTTGAAGGCGAATGTGTGTACTCTAATCATAGGTGTTTATATTTATAATATGTTTCTTTTTAAAAAGTTATATATTAGTATATTAACTATATAGTATCCGTAACATAAGCCTCGTAGCTTACCTCGGAACTAGATGGCGCTGTTGTAATAATGTTTGAACATATTTATTTAATGTTATTATATTATTTATTTAAAACGTCAAATATTCGCGTTAATCTAAGAAAGCATTGATCATGTGATCATGTGTATGTGTGCATGCTTGTTACTCCTTTAATCTAAAATGGCTTGATGAATTTAGTAATGATTATACCCACAGTAAAAGAAAGGCGTGTTGGATAGCTAGGTTTATTTGATCGAATCATACTTAGAGAATTAAAAAAAAATGATTTTTTTTCTAAGCCTTATCATTATTCAGCTTTATTCTATGTATCTTGACATTAGTTCCCGCGAGGAATGTTTTAAAAAAGATAGTTATACTTTAAAATCTAAAATATTAGCCTGACTCTAAAAAGTGTAAATTACGTAAATACTAAAAGCTCATCGAATTGATGAAATGAAATGAAAATGTCTTATGAAATATAAGGAATGAGAAGCTTTTATTTTCGAAACCTGTCGACAGATTTCTTTAAGGTATTTTCAATATGAATGCAGGCTCGTTGGAGTGCGGAATGCCGAGTATGGCAGTGTCTAAACGAAAAAATACATGGTTATAAAGTATTTATTAATACACGTAATTTTTTAGTTTTTTAATTTTAATTAACAGCTTAGGGAAAAGTAATTTAGTAATATTCACTCAGTGTTCCCAACCGCGTTTTAAAAAGAAGGAGTTTCCCAATTTGGTTGTATTTTTTTATGTTCGTTACCTCCGTTTCATATACAAGGGGAGAAAAATAAATACTTTCTTTGTATAAGAAGGGTTTTTGACGATTCGTTGGGCTCAGGGTGTAGTGTCGTCGATTAGTACTGTTTAGAGTGCCCGCGGTCGCGGGTTCAAGTCCCGCTGGGGGCATTAATTTGTGTGATGAGCACGATTGCTCCTACTCCAGACATGGGTGTGTCGTTTTATAATATTTTGATTTAATTATTAATTTTATTTAATAAAACCCAAAGGCGAAGCTTAACTTTAAATAAATTTTCTTAATAAATAAATTATATAAAACTAAAATCGGCTAGTAGAGATCTAGATCTAGAGATTAACTGCTTCTGAATCTCTCCTTATATTTTACTTTTACGCAGTACTGCCTGAGATAAAGCTATAAACACCTGTTTTATGAGGACGATGCAGGCACGGTCTTCCTTAGGTCTTAGAAACGACCTAATAAAACTCTATCAGCTAACGTATAACCTAAGCCGCTAGATCTAGACAGAAATTTTGCAGAATGTTTTTTATTGAGGATTTTACCACTAAATTTTTTTTAAACGCTCATCTGCTCAATAGGTTAAATAAAGTGAAGGCATAAATTTTTTTGAAGTTGAAATTTGTGTTGGGTCTTTTGTTGATGGGAATTCTCATCAAACTCTATGAGCATAGAATGTGGTAACTCAAACTTTTAATATTAAGCCCACGTACTAGTTATTTTACAACATAGGAAAATACTGCTTAAAACAAACAAAATAAACAGGTCTCTCATAAAATGAAATTCAAGCATAGCAACTTCATTTCGTACAAATGAAATTTCTATTTACAGCTGTATCATACCCAGACTGGATCTAATAAAGTATTGGGCTCCAACTGTTCGCGTGTATGCACTTGCAACCTGTATATGAAAACAGTGTAAGGCACAAGAGGTAGCGATTTTCAATTATTTTTATGTAAATATAGATTTTTAAAATCTCTGATGATATGTATTTTAATATAGTTTAAGATATAGGTAAGCGATAGCGATTTTTTATATTCTGAATGTTCCTTTATTATTCGTAAATGCTTTGAAAACTCCGATGAATGTGATTTGCCAAAGAATGAATTTCGAGAATCGCTTACAAACACAACATATGTTTTCTGCGTAAAAGTTGTATTATATAAATATTATTTATTAAATCACTCGGTGATGTAGTGGCTAGCATGTACGGTCATAGATAAAGAGGTCCTTGGTTCAAGTTCCGGGTTGGGCCAAGTTTACTTATTGATTATTTCTGTTTATACATAATTATAAATAATCCTCAGTAACAGCCCAAATTTGGGAAGTTGGCGGAGTGTCAACCCAGTGCCTCGGAGAGCACGTAAAGTCGTCGGTCCTGCGGCTTAACTCTCACTGGTCTTGTCGAGTGTCGTCCCACCGGAGTATGAGAGTGATAGGAACACTTTCTTGAACACTTGTGCACTGTAATAACTCCTGCGCAGTTGGTTAGTCTCAATGACATTGTCCGCCATGGCGAGAATCGGTCGGAGAGCATTATTAGTACATACGAGTATTATATGGTGTAGCAAATGCTGAAAAAAATATAGAAAAAGTGTAGCCGAATTGAGTACCTCTATTGAAGGCGGTAAAGAGATTGTATCTTAAGTGTAAACAAAAGTGTACATTGTTGGAAAATGCCAAATTTAGTTATATTTGCTAACATTTATGCCAAATGCAAAAGCTATTGAAACAAATAGGAAGCTTCCTATATGTTGCACCCAGACGGAGACGTAATGCGATTTAGACGCGATAACTTAGTTTGACTATAAGAAAAATTGTGTTTATCCTATACTGGTAGACTATTGACGCTTTATTTAAACAGGATATGGTCGTGGCTCTAAAGTTATATGTACTCCTAAACTACATAAAATTTGCATATATGTATTATATTACTTACTTTACTGGCATGAGAATGACACGTTGCCTTATTAAATCACTATTATCAGAGTCTAGTAACTTTACCAGTTTTTATAGCGAAATTGAGCTTAATTAAACACCTATTCTTTTTAAAATTTTGTATCTAAGTGAAAAATATTGTAATGCAATAAATATTGTAATCAAATATTTTTTGAAAGAGCAACTGTTGAGTTTTTCACTAAGTTAAATTATAAATTATTCATTATTTATATCATGGACCATGATTGCTGTAAAGCGTCGGGAACTAAAAATCAAAAGAAATCCGCGACAAAGTCCGAAAAGGTAATTTCATTTATAATGTCGAATATTCGCGTAAATCTAAGTAAGTATTAAGTTAAATTAGTTAAATTTTAGTTTACGAGTATGTAAGTATAGGTTTAATTATGTACGGTTGCTATTCGTTACTGATTCAGTCGTCTTTTTCGGGTACTGTTTTTGTAATGAATTTTAAAATTGAATATTTATGTCGTCCCACACTCTTTAACTCATAATTGGGCGCACTAACGTATATAAAGTACAACATGCATATTGCATTAGCACGTGTTTTAAAAACTGACTGTTAAAACCACGTGGGCAGTGGTCGTTAAAAATATGAAGTTCTGTAACTATATCTCTTTAAGAGAACAAAGGTACATAAACCTAGTGAGTGCCTTTGGATTTGGCTGAGTCAGTTATTTTATTTCGTACTAGCAAACCCGGCCCGTACGCTTATTACGTATCTAGCAATCCACCCGCGATAGCGGAAATTGTATAATAATTGCTGTACTGTACGAAGACTAATATTTTATTAACTAGCTGTGCCCGCGACTTCGTTCGCGTGGATGTCGGAACTTAACAATGTATTTTTTAGTGCGGTATATACAGATACCGATACAAATCTTTTTTTTTTATTTATGCTAGTGCTTCTTTATAAACAACATTAGCTGTGGAACCATCAATTCAAATCATTATCAATCAAAATAACTTTTCCATCTTCTTGTACGGGGTATGTGCCATCGCCTATTTGTAACAATAAATTGGAAAACTCCTGTGCATTTTCGCAGCCTCCTGTGTGCCTCCTGTGCACGCATATTTACATTCAGGTGTGTAGATGAGTGAGACCAAATTCACATAACCCTAATTTTACTTCTGGAATTTCTCTACTTCTTCACTTTAAACTCAAATATCTTTTCATAGACTGAACCAACGTACTTCAAGTTACGTTAAATCGTTGTGTATAAAAGTTATCTACATTGCTTTCGTACATTTTACGTGATGCCCGGATAAATAAACAGACAAACCGACAAACCGACAAACAGACAAACAGACAAAAATTCTAAAAATGCTGGAAATGGGTTCTATTGGTTGTCCTTTAACACCCTGGCTATTTTTTTTGTAATTTTTTTTGATGTACAAAAACGACTTTTCTACAGTTTTATTATAATGTATAGATTTACTTCGCACTTCGAAATTAAGCCCAAATCTAACAAACCAAAATTTTTTGAAAGATAAAACGAAATAACGAACGAATGATTTACGATACTATCAATTCAATAACTTTACAATTTACATAGACAAACCTCTTTAAAGACAGAACTTTAAAGACTCCGGACATAGACGTAGGCGAAGGTCATTCTTTCAAAGAAAATCTTAACACCGCGATTCAGAAAATGACTTCACACGCACAACGCCATCTATCGAACAATACTGCACGCAGTTGATCTCTAGTTATAGTCTAGTCCAAGTTCGAATACTCGTGGATGGCGCTGTTTTAATATTTTACTTCGGAAACACTATTATAATTTTATTAATTTACATTTTCTATAAGGTGTGAACTGATTACTATGAAACAAAAAACTTAATGTTACTTCAATTTATGCACATATTGTTGTGTATAAAAGTTACGTGAAGTTGTGAGACCAAATGCACATAACCCTAATTTTACTTCTGAAATTTCTCTACTTCTTCACTTTAAACTCAAATATCTTTTGATAGACTGAACCGATTGCAATGAAACGAAAACTAAATGTTACTTCAAGTTACGTTCAATCGTTGTGTATAAAAGTTATCTACATTGCTTTCGTACATTTTACGTGATGCCCGGATAAATAAACAGACAAACCGACAAACCGACAAACAGACAAACAGACAAAAATTCTAAAAATGCTGGAAATGGGTTCTATTGGTTGTCCTGTCTATTTTTTTTAACACCTTGGCTATTTTTTTTGTATTTTTTTTTGTAATTTTTTTTGATGTACAAAAACGACTTTTCTACAGTTTTATTATATGTATAGATAGAAAATAGCTCTTTTTGATATTAAAATGAAGTGGATGCGAATAGAATGCTTAATCTAATTCTTAAATTAATAAAATGTTAGCTTTCTTATGTTTAAAAGACCATTAATAGAATACACAAACAATTACCAAATCAATGAATGCAAATACAAATGGATTTATGAAAAACTACGAAAGAATTTAATAAGTTTAATACGATATAGCGATTGGACAGCAATTATTGTACAATTTTCGCTATCGCTGGTGGATTGTTAGATACGTAATAAGCCTACCGCTTCTCTGAACAAAGTTAAAATAAATTAAACGGTTTCTATAAGCGGTTTCAGATATTAGCCGGAATAAACAGACAGACAAAAATTTCGAAAAGTGTTTTTTTAATATAAGTACTGTATATACTTTCAAACGTATTTAATGAAAGGCTGTTAACACAAGCTGATAAAACTCCGTATAATATGCACTTCTACACATAATATAACATTGCTTGTACATTTAATAGTATTAGGAAATTATTACTAAATTGGTCATTACATCTACACTGAGGTCGAATCTATAGTTTTAAGATTTTTTGTCTGTTTGTGACAACATCACGAGAAAACCACTGTGCAGATTTTGATGAAATTTGATATACTTATAGCTCGTTATCCGGATTACCATATAGCATACTTTTTATTGCGGGGAAAAATCCTTTCTCTGAGAAATTATTTGTTAGAACAGATATAGTTTTCCATGAAGCAACCATTCAATTGCATTGCAAAACCTATGATCAAATAAAACGTACGCGTACTCTAGTTCCCAGGAACTATTTAATCTTATTGTACACAAATCGAATGTTCTGCACATTTCGCCGTCTTCAATTGGTTTTTGCGGCAGAGTGCATCTGTTCAATTGGATGCTGGATCTGGATAGTGATGGGTCATTGAACTTTTAACGTTTGTTACTGAGAAATTGTTTAATAAAAATGTTACTATTATTATTGTTTTATAAGTTATTAATTCAGGGTATAGTTTCAAAGTTATACGCTTCTAAAGTTGTTAACTTTGTGCCTCAATTAGGTCTGTCAACCCTATATTTAAAATTTACAGCAACTTCACATTACATATAAATTTTCATTGTGTAAGTCTAAAAATAAAAGGAAAAAGTGTTTAAACCTTCTAAATGTATGATTTTTTAAAAAAAATGAAACGTTAAATCGTTTTATGGTACTTATTAAGAATAATTAAAATATAATAATCTACAATAAAAGTTGATCGTTTTAGTCAATATAATGTGAAACCTACTTACTTTATGCAACTCAGACTAAGGAAAAATATGTCATAAAAGCAAAGCGTTTATTTTGCCGGACTCCGCCATATTAGATTGCCACCAATGCAACATTGAATAAAACCAAAGTGCAAAGATTGCCACCAGCGGGACTCGAACCGAACCTTAAATATAATTTATTCGTCTCGTTATGTAAATATTTTATTTTAATTTCAACTTAAGAAACAAGGAGTTTAGTGGGCATAAGTAAAAGTGACTTTTCTTATATTATATAGGTGTCTCAAATGATTACATAACAAATATTTAAATAGGTACCCCTCAACAATCTAAACCCAAAGTAAAATTATCCAAACTAAACCATTAATTACAACTAACCTATCCTCTATTGTCGTGGTAATGGAAGGAACGCCTTCTCTATGTTCACTATAACCTTACAAACTTTGCTAGATATACAAAATACAACTTTATTTCATTACAATAGAATTCAATTTGCGTTTGCTAAGTTTAATACAGGAATAATTAAATTAAACGTTTCAATTTTTATCGTATCACTAGTTATTTTACTTGGATCCACTCGCTTATTTGAAGAAAGATATCGTGAGGACATTTCGTCTGAAAGAAACTAAGTTCTCGAAAGTTGTTAGAAGTCAGCCAACCTACACTTCGCCTGGAGAAGTCAGTACCCAACTGTGGGACTGACGACCTGTGGGTCGTCAGTCCCACAGTAGAGACCTGTGGGTCGTCAGGGCTTAAACAGTTTTATATATTGTTTCATTTCATTTAGTAATCTTTAATAGATGTTGTAAAAAATGATATCGCAAACACAGGCTGCCATAGTTACATTCCAATCTAATAAAAAGTTCGAGAATACTACAGCTATTCTATAACCCTTCTTCACACAATTCATATTTATCTAGTAAAAAAAATATGTACATTGGAACATTATCACCTTTTCCTTTATTGAAATCGGTTAATTACTTCTTCGCTTCAATATTGCGCGTACACAAGTGCTTAACTTATTATTTGTGACTCCAGGTCCTAAGTAGGACACTATATCTAAGTACTAAAATTCATCAAAATCTGAACAGCAATTTCAATGTGAAGTGGTGACCAACATACGAACTTACATTCGTACTTTCGCATTTATTTATTTTATAGACTAATTCTTATCCTCTCTTTAAACATGAGATGATTTTTTTAAACTTACAAAATTAAAAACAACGAGAACATAAATCAATTTCATATCTAAATTTTAGTTTGCTTAATTCACTTTTCTGAAATAAAGTAGAAGAAAACCTACTTTATTGTTTGGAATTACGATTTATTTTTAAATGCGATGTTACTAAAGGCTTTACAGTAAAATTATCATATATCATCTTCCACAAAGGTGTCGAGACATCTGTGGCGAGATGAATATATTTCATATGATTTTTAATTAATAATGAAGGATTTAAAACGTTATTTTCCCTAATATTATAAATGTGAATGTTTATATGCTAGTGGGTTTAATTTTTTGTCTGAAACCCTAATGATTTTTAAAAACAATATATTTTGTACCTTATATATTAAACTTGGGCTAAGTTACTCATAACATCAGCTATTCGCCAGTAAAAGTCTCATTAATATCGGTCCAGCCGATTCGTACATAAGCCGGAACAAACAGACAAGTCATACTTTTCTGACTAACTTCATCATCAGCCCTTTTTAACTTCCCACTGCTGGGCACGGGCCTCCCTCAGTAAGGGGATGAGGCCATAGTCCACCGCGCTGGCCTAGTGTGGGTTGGCGGACTTCACCTGTCTTTTAAAAACTTGCTACTAGGTTTTCTCAGTCATGCCGGTTTCCTCACGATGTTTTCCTTCACCGTATACGACAAGTGGTAATCATGATAGAAATGATTCGCACACGAAAATATCAGAGGTGCGAGACCCGGATTTGAACCCGCATCACTCGGATATCCAAACGAGCGCGTTGCAGTTGAGTAACGAAAGGTCTTGAACTTTTTTCTCATAATTTTTTTTTTACTAATAGACACTTCTCTTTTATTTATCTATATAGATTGTACGTAAATTACTTTCATTGGCTAAGTAAACATTTATTTAAGGTTTGAAATTGAAACAACGTAAAACCTACTTGTAGTAACGATGTAATAAAGCGTTATTGTCTTTTTAATAACGATTCGATCACCACTGAAGTGTTTGCGCCATTCAATCAAAACGACTATGACGCACGTTTTATAAGTAAATGACTGTAATTTGTAAGTATACGTTCCATGGTTTTATGTATACTCCATGGATTCTTTTTCTTTTCTTCTTCTTTTATAATTTATTAATTTTGGCATTATTCGATGTATATAAGAAGTTATTGAGTTTACTTCTTTATGTAATATCTATATCATTATCTATGTATCCTTTCCACTCCATATAAAACATATAAGCTACAAAAGAAGTAGATTTTCGTTACAATTTTAAACATAAAACTTCAAATCAGTAACACAACTAGGAGATGTCAAATGAAACTTTCTTTTTAGAATTTCATTCCAGATATAAACAAAAAAAAACAAATATATAGGCTAAAGCTAGACTTATATAATACTATACTAGCGACTCACCCTCGCTTCGCTCGGGTTCGCCCCTAGGTACGTGTTGTATATATTTTTACTTCGCACCGCCCGGTATATATTTGAGTTAATTATATGAATTGCACGCACCATGGCAACGGTCATAACATGATACGTCAAACGCCGTTAATTTTATAATGTTGTTTTAAATTTCCTAACTTTTTTCGATATAGTATGTTATCCTTAAGAGAAAGACATATGCCATCGCGGACTTTTTTGTAGACCTATATAAGATACACAATTCCACCATACATCATTTAGTTATATCTCAAAAGGTTTAGTCAGCGTTTTCGTCGAAAGCTCCCAGACGGCTTATATTTTTCCGACATCTCCAACAGATATCATTATATATTAAAACATAACATATAGTTATATATTAAAACCTTCCTGGAGGACCATTCTATCCATTGGTGAAAACTGCATGAAAATTGGTGCAGTAGATTTTGAGTTTATCGCGAACAGACAGACAGACAGACAGACGCGGCGGAGGACTTTGTTTTATAATATGTATAGATATAGATATAGATATTACTTAAGTTTCGACATTATCTATCTAAATATAAAAATAAAATTGAAGTGTCTGTTTTTTATTTCAAATTAACAGTTTTTCACTAATTGCATATGAAAGTATGTACGGTACTAGCATCAAATAATTGATTTTTAAAATTTTTATCTGACTGTTTGTTCCGACTAATCTCCGAAACGGCTTGACCGATTTTGACGGCACTTTCACTCGCAGATATGTTATTAAGAGGCATTTATAGGCTACTTTATTTTAGAAACATTATTTATTTTAACAAGCGGAACCCGCAACTTCGCTCGCGCTTTAGATACTATATAGAACATATAATAAAATTCTAACTTAGTAGAATCTGTACAATAAATATTTATTAATAAAAATAATTGAAAAATTAACAATACAGAAGCCAAGTCTATATTTTTTAGATTTTTTTCTGTCTTTCTGTGACCACACCACTAGAAAACCATTTGATGAAATTTGGTATGACGATAGCTTCGTAAAATGTTACAAGTGCCTACATTAGATATAATGTGGAACTTAATATATTTAAGACTACCATTTGCCATACCTTGACCCGGATAACCAGCTGGTTATCCGTATGTCGTATAGGATACTTATTACTTCAAGAAAATATCTATTTTCTAAGCAATCTATACTAACAGATAAACGATTCTCCTGTAATAAGTACATTAAATCTATTTTTACTTTTAAATACGAATTTTGTTTCCGGTTTTTGAAACGCGATCGAAGCCGCGGCAAATGGTAGTCTTAAATATATTAAGTTTCCACATTATATCTAATGTAGGCACTTGTAACATAAGCTATTTACGAAGCTTGCGTCCTAACCGCATTACCTGATTGAACGAAGCAAACAATATTGTTGGCCTTTGTGATGTAAACAGTTAGAGACGGTTTAGTTAAGTGAAGTAGGTATATCTTTAAGTGATGTGGCGAAGGTCGCACATTGACTTTTACGAGGTTAAAGGTTTTTAACTATTTAGGCTTACTTATTTGGTGTATAAAAATATATCATTTGTTTGTTTGTCTGACTGTTGTTTTTTAGGAAAGGAAGGTAGATATTTAATACTTTAGAGGCTGTAAAGGTATTAGCAAGCCAGGTGAGGCGGTCGCTTGGCAAATTTAATGATGCGGGTTCAAATCCCGAGTCTCGCACCTCTAATATTTTCATGCACGAATCATTTATAACATGATTACCATTTGTCTTACGGTGAAGGAAAATATCGTGAGGAATCCTGTCTGAGAAAGCCAAGCAAGTTTTCCAAAGACATTTACATTGTGCAGTCCGCCAAGCCGTACTTGGACAGTGCGGTGTGGACTTTTTCAAGTGGTAGTGCCATGCTTGTTACCTTCGGGTAGCAGCCGAATGGGCCGGCATGCCCCGTATAGTATCACTCTCTCACAGGAGACCGGCGTGAAGTGGCAGCTATGCTGTCGCGTTTCATCCGGTAAGTGAGAGTCCGGGAGGCCCACTCCCGATTCTTACTCCCGTCCTTCTCCTTCCTCCCCCCCTCCCTTTCCTGAAAGGCCGGCAACGCATCTGCAAGCCCTGTGGTGTTGTAGATGTCCATGGGCGGAGGTGATCACTTACCATCAGGTGAGCCTCCTGCCCGTTTGCCCCCTTTGTCCCATAAAAAAAAATAGACTATGACCTGAAGGGAAACCCGTGCCCGTGAGACGTTGAAAAAGGTTAAATAGTAAAGGAAATTTGGGGTACCTTCATAAAGAGGCTTTAATATTATGTTAACTGAACTGAACGAACTATAATTGAAATCCATAATGATCCAATTATAATTCGTTCAGTTCAGTTATGATATAACATTTATCTGTCTTCAGCCCTTTTTACGTCCCACTCCTGGGCACGGGCCTCCCTCAGTACGAGGGAGATCAGGCCATAGTCCACCGCGCTGGCCCAGTGCGTGTTGGCGGACTTCACATGTCTTTCAAAAACTTGCTATGTTTTCTCAGACACGCAGGTTTCCTCACGATGTTTTCCTTCACCGTTAAACGAGTGATAATCATGATAGAAATGATTCGCACATGAAAATATCAGAAGTGCGAGACCCGGATTTGAACCCGTATCACTCGGTTATCAATACAATTGAATCGTAATTTATAACTTAACAAGCGAAGCCAAGGCAAATCATTGTTAAAACAAAATATTCACTTGAAATTAGTTATAGTAACTTGATTTAGGACACCACATAACATGACTGGTCGCTTTTTATTGTGTTACGCGTTACCTTTGCTTATTGTTAACGGATTTGGTATTGGTGTAACTTTTCCATGGAAAAAAATGTAGTTATGTTATAAGAATATTTGTATCTATTATATTCTAGCTTATATTATTGGCAACTTTTAAGCCAACTTATTTCGAAACTAACGATATGTTTTAACGATAAGTATTAATTTCTCAGAAATTAGATATTTTCTAGCCTTTTTTCTGCTCTTATATGCATGCATACATATAAATAAAATTGAAGTGTCTGTTTTGATTTCAAATTAACAGCTTTTCACTAATTGCATATCAAAGTATGTACGGCAATAACATTAAAAAATCTATTGTAAAAATTTATGTCCGTCTGTCTGTCTGTTTGTTCAGCCTAATCTCTGAAACGGCTGAAACGATTTTAACGGGACTTTCACTCGCAGCTAACTAATGTTATAAGAAGTAACTTAGGTTACTTTTATTTTATAAATTTTGTTTAATTTAATTATGGGGCGGACTTTAGTTTTATAAACTTTATATTTGGCAGAGAGCACCTAGGGACGAACAGTATCTACGTATAAATTTTGTCTGTTGTTTAAATTGTCTGTTTTTAATTTCAAATTAACAGCTTTCCACTAAATGCACAAGAAATTAAAAATCTGTTTGTTCCGAGTAATCTCTGAAACGGATGGAACAATTTTGACGAGACTTTTACTAGCAGATAGCTAATGTTATAAGGAGTAAAAGAAGTAACTTATTATCTTATTAGAGAATTATAAAATCCGTTTATTTCATTTTAACTTACGCCCAGCGAAGCGGAAAGGGTTTGGTCGCTATACTTAACTAATATGACATATAATTAATGACTCTGTCAATTAATGAAAAACGCATTAAAATCCGCGTAATTTAAAGTATCTAAACGTACAGACGGCGGAAAACAACTTTATACTATATAGAGAAACAGTAGAATCAATGATCCGTTACACTCAAGGATGACACGATTTTTTTGTTACAATTGTAACAATCATTCAAATGTAAAGGCCAAAACTTAGTTTGGTTTATTTGACATAATTATAGTTTATCTTGTAATAGCCGGTTGTTTGTAAAACTGAATATATAATTTTACAATATGATAAAATTCACTGTAATATGTTATACATTAATAAGTCTGTCGGTTTGTGTTGCTGTGTATATTGCTAAAGGTAAGTTTGATTTAGAGTTAAATTAACTCTTTCACGCTTTTCTATTAAGATTTGACGATTTTTTTAAATAATAATAATAATAAAACTTTATTTGATAAACACACTCCTCCTACATCCTAATACAGACATATATATATATATATATATATATATATATATATATATATATATATATATATATATATATATATATATATATATATATATATATATATATATTTATACATAATATGTGAGAAAAAAAAAACAATAAAATATGATAGTAGTGTAGGCAACAGTGTGTTTCGCAAAAAGGTGGGACCTCAGCTTTAGTCAGGAATAAAAGCCCTAACACTGGTTTTCGTAGTCTTTCTCTATTAAAAGTAATTTATAAATTAAGTAAAATAAAATTTGATAAGACATTATCACACAGCACTATCTAGTTCCATTGTAACGTAGCTACTAGGCTTGTGTCTCGTCACTCGTGTCATAGTAATTGTTATCGAACTCCTATATAAAGTTATTTTTTATTCTTCTAGGTGATAAGGGTGGCCCTCTCCAGAATTTTACTTTTTTATTTTTACACCAATTTTTTTTTATTTGTCATCAAAAAATACTTATAACCCTAAATTTTCATCCTTTTACCAAAGCGGTTGAAGCCGCGGGAATTGCTAGTACGTAGATATAAAAAAAGGTGTGTGTGCGATTCACACACGATAGAAGTTAAACTTCAGTAAATCGATAAAAGAATGAGATGAATATATATAAAAAAAGAAATGTCAAAAAATAAACAACGGTTACCATGGCAACATGAGAATGTATTCTATCTCATTCTCTCCGACTTAATCCTATACTTTTATGTATTTCTTTCTTTATCGTGACGCATTTTCGTTTCATCGAGTTTCAAATCACAACGATTCTACAGAAGTTTCACTTCAATTCAAATCACAACGATTCTAAAGAAGTTTCACTTCAATAAAAATACATTTGCCGGTAGACATCTTTATAGGAAACGTTAGAAATTAGACATTTCATCAGGTATTTTCTTCAATATTTCCTGAAGTGCTAAGTCTCGACATGCCAGCATTGTTATACACTTGCCACCGGGATAAGCTCGCACCATACTTTTCCTGAAATTTTATCCAATATATTTACAATCAACTTTTGCTATTGGCTTTGACTGAACTTTGATTTCTTGCTACGAGGAGTCACTTATTTTAGACTATTATGTACAGTATAGTTACATTTGTAAGAGAAAATACATTTTTCTGCAGTAAAAGCACCCAATATTGACGACTCGTTTGGCTCAGTTGGTAGTGACCTTACTTTCTGCGCCAGCGGTCGCGGGTTCGAGTACCGCTGGGGACATTCATTTGCTAATCACGAATGTCTGTACTCCAGTCATGGGTGTTTATATTTATAATATATATGTATTTAAAATTTATATGTGTAGTATATCAACTATCTGGTATCCGCAACACAGGCACGTAACGTGCGGAAACGCTTACCACGGAACTAGATGGCGCTGTTGTAATAATGTCCCAACATATTTATTTATTTATTTTAGTTATTAATATATGTTGAGCCTGATAACCAGTTATCATACCAACTACCAAGTTTGATCAAAATCAATCCAGGTTTTGATTTGCAAGGTTTTTTAGGGGGTGATCTACTGAAGTTTTATCTTTCCTTTTTCCTAGTGGATTCATAATTATTATCAATAAAAAATACTTTTACGTAATCATAATATTAGTTAGTTTAATAGTATAGATACTGAACATGCAAGGCCTAAAAATGGGCGTACATTTTATATTCAACAGCGAACACTTGACACTAATTTGACAAATACATAGGCCGCACGCTCTTTATTTACAGCCCACATCGAACTAATAAAACAAATATCAGTTTAACGAGCTTTGAAATTAGCATAAATTAGTTGGAATTCTACTACACTATGAACAAGTGGTACGTGATTGCAAAATAGGTGCAATTTGTGACCTACATACCTAACTTGGTACTTATACTTTGATTATTTGGCCCAACGTGGAATCGAACCCCATTACCCAGTATACACTAGAACAATGAAACATCTCAAGTGATAGTGCATTGCTTGTTAGCTTCGGGTAGCAGCCGAATGGGCCGGCACGCCCCGTATAGTACCACTCTCTCACAGGAGACCGGCGTGAAGTGGCAGCTATGCTGTCGCGTTTCGTCCG
The DNA here is from genome assembly GCA_951802675.2 of Boloria euphrosyne. NCBI lineage: Eukaryota > Metazoa > Arthropoda > Insecta > Lepidoptera > Nymphalidae > Boloria > Boloria euphrosyne. The sequence continues at coordinate 1,606,376 of OX637885.1, read as the reverse complement.
GTGAGTGAGAGTCCGGGTGGTCCACTCCCCATACCTCCTCCCGTCTTCTCCCTCCTCCCTCCCTCCCTTTCCTGAAAGGCTGGCAACGCATCTGCAAGCCCTGTGGTGCTGCAGATGTCCATGGGCGGAGGTGATCACTTACCATCAGGTGAGCCTCTTACTCGTTTGCCCCCTTTGTCCCATAAAAAAAAAGGGCGAGAGTGTAGTATTACTTAAGGTTACATACTTGCAATAGCACCCAGCCATGCAATGCGCGAGTCGATTTGAAGCGGTCTTAACCCTATTATTTAACTCTGCTGTCTCCCAACACGTATATTCTTCATAAAATGAACAGGATTTGTGTATTTCATCAGATCCGCACTCTCTTTCTAGAAAATAAATAATAATAATAAATATGTCGGGAAATTATTACATACAACGCCATCTAGCTCCGTCGCGCGTGGTTAGCTACGAGGCTTGTGTAACGAATACCAGTTACTTGATACACCACACATATATACTATAACTTTAAATAATATACTACAATACTATAACTTTAAATAATATACTACAATACTATAACTTTAAATAATATACACATAACTTTAAATACATACATAATATTATAATATAAACACCTACGACTGGATTACAAATATTCGTGCTTAATAAATGAATGCCCCCAGCGAAACTCGAACCCGTGACCACTGGCTCAACAAGTGGAATCACTACAAACAGGAAAAGTGTCGTTTTTGTCTGATGTTCAAAGCGATTGTGAAATAGGTATACCTTTTAAGTAAACAATGACAATTTTTGAACAATTTTAGAATACATAGTAATCGTCCGCTGGGCACTAATATTTTTTAATTGCAAATTCTCAGCTCCGTTACTACGAGTATCAGGCGCTTTCATAACTGGAAGTCGCACGAGTACTTCACTATATAAGTAACTAAAAACTTAGTAAAAGACAGATATCTGTTAGAGATATTATAAAATGATAAAACTTTTAGTAAAAGAACAACTACCAGACAGTCCAAGCATAGTATAAAAATATTCAACTCACTCAACATTACAGCATTCAATTCCCACAAACACATTAGTACTAATAATATTTTCATAAATAATTTCTATGGAAATGTGATTAATCAAAACGTCTATCCCATAGGAAATGATTTTGATTGGTTATTAAAAAGCCGTGAAATTAGTTTAGAATGCAATTACAAATATCGTTAATTGTAATACGTAATGTATAATTTAGATTTTTCTGTCCTTTTATGAACATTAACGTTATTGTAGCTAATAATTCTATAGGTTGATTGGCTTTTGGTACATGGATTAATGGGTTCGATGCTCGACTGAAGTCAAAATTACTTAAAGCTACGAAACTCAAAAAGAAAAATGTTTCTTTACATGTAAAATTTGTCACCGTTTCATCTATAGATGGGTTAAATGAAGAAAAATTGCCAGTTACCTAAAATTTTAATTCGACCGATATAAAATATTACTAAAATATATTTTTTTCTCACTACCCTCCAACGGGCAGGGGTAAAGTAATAGAAAAAAAAACCATAAAAGATATTATATCTCTTCGTTTTTAATGGAGAGAGACCTGTACCCAGCAGTGGGACTTTAAAAAGGGTTGAATACATACATACTTATTACTTATTACATACGAACAATTTTTCATACATAAAATGTTCTTTGTTTTAGGTGAATGTCCTCCAAACGAGGAGTATCTACTGTGTGGACCATCATGTGTAAACTGCAGCAATCCTAATCCTGCGAACTGCAGTGATGATTGTATTGAAGGTTGCTATTGCATGGCTGGATATTTGAGGAACGAGAATGGCACTTGTGTTACTGTAGATAAATGTGGTATGAAAATTTATTTATTTATTAAAAACAGGCAGTGGTAGCCCAGCGGTAACGCGTCGCTTGTATAACCGAGTGATGCGGGTTCAAATCCGGGTCTCGCACCTCTGATATTTTCATGTGCGAATCATTTCTATCATGATTACCACTTGCCTTACGGTGAAGGAAAACATCGTGAGGAAACCTGCATGTCTGAGAGAACATAGCAAGTTTTCGTAAGACATGTGAACTCTGCCAACACGCGCGGTGGACTATGGCCTGATCCCCCTCGTACTGAGTGAGGCCCGTGCCCAGCAGTGGGACGTTAAAAAGGGCTGGTGATGTCATTACAAATTATACTAAATTTATATTATATTTTGTTCTGTACATTTCGTATGCATAAATTGATACCAGTTTCAACTTATTTCTAAATTAAGAAATATGAACTTCATAAAATCTCTACTTCGTCTCTTCGGCTGCAAATAGCTCAACAAGATTTTTTTAAGCCAGCTGATCAGTTCTTGAGATTAGCGTTATCAAGCAAACAAACAAACAAACAAACAAAACAAAACTCTGCCTATTATATTAGAGAAATAAATCTAAGTCTTACAAAACTAATGAGCGTGTAATTATGAACTGGAAAATTCTAAACCTTAATAAGAATATAGTACAATTAGGTTTTATATTGTTTTTCAAATGACCTTTGTGGTTTCCGGTTAATTCAAACAAAAAAATTCATGGTTGGTACTTTTTGTGAACCATGATCAATTTCCTGCTAGTTCTTTAAGTTATTAATTTAGTTCCGTTTATGTTGAAGATTTATTTTTTGCTTGAGTGTTTCCCACAGGAGTTGTTTTTAGAAGTTTTAGCATATTATATCACAAATAATAGGATGTACATACATACATAATATGCATTTCTCGAAATCAAAGTTTATTTATTTCATATACCTAATCAGAATTACGTTCTAAAATCACTAGTCATTATCATGATAAATATTTTATTTTTTAAATATACTTTCGTGCTCATCATACAAATGTAGCGGTAGCGGGACTCGAACCCAGGACTGGCACAGCAAGTGGGGTAACTTCAAACGTGTCGTTAAAATTTTAATTAAAAAACAACAATACATATAAATAAATAAATATGTTATACATTATTACAACAGCGCCATCTAGTTCCGTGGTAAGCTACGAGGCTTGTGTTACGGATACCAGATAATTGATACACTATATATATTATACCTTTAAATGCATACACATTATAAATATAAACACCCATGACTGGAGTACAGACATTCGTGATTAGCAAATGAATGCCACCAGCGGGACTCGAACCCACGACCGCTGGCGCAGAAAGTTGGGTCACTACCAACTGAGCCAAACGAGTCGTCAAGTATACGGTGTTGTATAAATACAATTTTTTTAACCAGTGACAACACTATCTTGTGGAGTGAACGAAGAGTTTCTGCCTTGTGGCTCCGCGTGTCCCGCTACTTGCTCTGTGCCGGAACCGGAAGTTTGCGGCTTGGACTGCAGTATGGGATGCTTTTGCAAGGAAGGATTTTATAGAGACGAAATAAATCATAGATGTGTGACGTTTGATAAATGTCCTGTTGGTAAGATAATTTTTGTTTTATTTTTGCCATATTGCGATGAAAGGAAAGGAGGTAGGTATTTTGCACTATTTATATGCATGTATGTTTGTCCGATCTTATATTCCCTAATAATAAGTTAGTAACTTAAGTTTGAACTGGTAGTAATAGGGGAAGGTGGGGTAATTGAGAACGGCGGGAAATTAGGAACATTTGAATATCAAATACTTCTACGTTTAAGTAGACGCGCTTAGTGTCCTTTAGTTCGCCCGCAGAAGTGTGAGTGAAAAGAAGTGTGCACCCTATCACGGCGGTCAGAAAATATTATTAGGCATTTTCATTACAATTTTTGTCGCATGTAGAAATCAATGTAAGAAGCATCTTTTTGAACTTAAAGACGTCACATATTGTTAATAAATTACATGTAATATATGTTTATATATTTTATTGTAGCTTTAAGTTCATCGAAGATAATATTGCGAGTAACGGCCATTTTGATTTGAGTTGTCTATTTCGGGTAAATAGGAACAGAGTCAGGAGGGTAAATGTGAACGTTCCTAATTACCCCTTCTTTCCTAATTACGAATTGATTCATCCAATGTTTATCTTTAAAAGTAAGAGAATGAGCGAATTGTTGCTAAAAGCCTGTAAAGTGACATGATCGCTACGGTTTCTGATTCCAGTTGGATAAATGAGTCCATATTCGTCGATTATCTGCAACATTTCATTTTTTTTGTAAAAAAATGTAACCTACCCAACCAGTCATGATAATATTAGATAATCACAAAAGCCACATTAGTCTGGGCGCATACAAACACTAGACTTGACTTTCTTTTGTTCACTGAAAACTGCATACAATCGAGAATGCGAACTCTAAATGGATCACAATCCTGGCAAACAGAACAACAGACAGAAAGACAAGTGGAGAGAAAGAAAATGAAAGAGAAAGTTCAAAAGATAAAGACCACCAATACTAAGGATAAGGGAGTCAGAAAATTGAAGAAGATGTTAGAAGTATATGAAAATGAAGAAGAGTAATACTGTGTATTCTACAGTGAAAAATATGAATCTCCACCTATAGAAGATTGGATTATCTGCATTATGTGTAACAACTGGGCACATGATAAATGTACCTCCGGTCAAGCCAGTAAAAATTACGTCTGTGATTTCTGCCAAACAATGTAATTTTAATACTTATACTTATAGATTTTGTTATTTCGTTCACAATTACCCCATATCGTTCCTATTCTCCCCGCAGACTGATCTCAATTACCCCATACGGTATCGGATAAATAAGAACGACAGTGACTTTTATTTTCTTAATTTTTTTGATGTTAAAGTTTATTTTCAAGAGTTTTTATTTATTTATTTTGTAGGTAGATTAGTAATGTTAATGTTGAAATAAAAGTTCATTATGTTTGTCGCTTTCTTTAATTTTTTAGAGTGTTATAAGTTAGGTGTTCCCAATTACCCCACTTTCCGATACTTACTTTATTAGAATCGCCTTGAAAGCGCGAGTGTTATATGTTGTCATGGTACAGCCATGTCTGCTACAGGTGATTTTGAATTTAAAAAAGAACTCTTCATTCCAATTTTTGAACACTTTTTAATTAATAGAGGAATGCTTTAGATGGAGGAAAATTATTTTCATTTTTATAATGTATGGTCTATTTCTTTAAGACAAATCAATATTTTTGTATCATACATCCAACCGAAGCATAGTTAGTACATAGTCTTATATAATAAAAATGAATTTTTAATGTTTGTATGTTTGTCCTTTTTGCCTTCCTAAACCATTGATTTGATTATGATGAAGTCTGCTGAATTACTCTGTATATCTCTGCAAAGGTTCCTGTTCAAAAAAAAATATTTTTTTCGTCTTTCATACGTTGTTAAACTATTCAAGTTTAGGAATGCTCCTGAACGGATCAACGGTAAGCCGCTGGTTTACAATATTAATAACCATATTATTTTAATTCCAGACTCCAATCAATGTTTCAATGAGAACGAAGTGTACGACATGTGCAATGGGTCCTGTGAACCGAGCTGTTCAGATCCTGAGCCTGTATGTACCAAAGCCTGTACATCTGGTTGCATTTGTGCTTCTGGCTTGTTGAGGAACTTGGAAGGAGACTGCGTTAGTGTCGATAAATGCAGTATCAATGGCACTGTACCTGATGTACTTACTAAATATTTGAATACTATTAATAATATATTACATTTGAGTCTTATATAAGGTATTTGTTGTATGAAAATAAATTTATTTGTCACAGGCTAAGCTTTAGCCTTTAACATATAAGCTTTTAGATTTGTGAAATGTTATAGATTAATATAGTAGTGTTTAAATTTAGAGAGAATTGAGATATCGACTTTACTTAAGTGTCGTTTTTAAGCTTGGATATTGTCTTCAGCCCTTTTTAACGTCCCACTGCTGGGCACGGGCCTCCCTCAGTACGAGGGAGATCAGGCCATAGTCCACCGCGCTGGCCTGGTGCGTGTTGGCGAACTTCACATGTCTTACAAAAACTTACTAGGTTTTCTCAGACACGCAAGTTTCGTCACGATGTTTTCCTTCACCGTAAGACAAGTGGTAATCATGATAGAAATGAGTCGCACATGAAAATATCAGAGGTGCGAGACCCGAATTTGAACCCGCATCATTCGGTTATACAAGCGAGTGCGTTACCGATGAGCTACCACTGCCAGACTTGAATATACTGTGTTGTAAAAGTTGTTGCATTGTATAAACTCTGTTATAAGCATTACACACCGGTCGCTGTACTAATAATTAATTATAAAATAAAATTACGTAACGTAAGGTAAGAATTATTCCTGAGAATATAAAAAGTGCTAGACCAGGATTTGAACCCGCTTCAATTGGTTTCTGAAGCTGTTAGAGAATGTTATAATTTATAGAGTATTGATTAAATTGTAACGGAAAAAGTTTTCTTTTAATTTTTTTTGTTTTTCTTCTGCTAAAAATATATAACTTGTAAGAAATGGTTATTAACTTAAATAAATAAGTCTTTGAAGGTATTTTAGTTTCATTTGAATAATTGTATTTCGTATATAATATTAAAATAATTTAGTTTATATATAAATATTAGTTAATGCTCGAGTCATTTTTTTCCTTTGTTCCATTTCACGGCAGTGTCACGATGTTATTTATCTAAAACAAAACAAAAATAATAAAATTGTATGAATACCTTAAAAATCTAACTATCCTTGAGCGCCATCTATCATATGTTGATGGAACTATTTCACTAAACGTAAAACTGATAGACAAACACACAAACATTTTATTTTTAATATAGATTCTATTACATGTGGATAACTTAGTTACTATTACCCTTATTGTAAAAATAAATTAGTGTTTTATAAGAAAAGAAAAAGAATATACGTTTACAAAAGAAAATACAAATTTTGTTTAGCGACATCTATCGTTAAATAAACACATTGCATCGAAGACGATGTTAAGAAAGTTCTGTAAATGTTTCGTCGCATATTTTCTTCCGTATACTACAGATGGCGTTGATCGTTTTCTTCATATTCATTTTTCTTGCTCTAATGTATAAAAATCTCGTGTCACAGTGTTTGTTATCGAAGTCCTCCGAAACGGCTTGACCGATTTTTATGATTTTTGTGTATATTTGTCTGAGAATAGGTCTGAGAATAGGTTGCCCTAGGTGACAAGGGTAGCCCTCTCCAAATTTTTTAATTTTTAATTTTTAGACCAAAAATCTATTTTTTTATGATTTGGCATAAAAAATCTTAATTAATAGTAATATCTCTTGCTCTTTCTAATGGTTTTCTCATGATGCAGTCACATACTGACAAAATTCTTATAACAATAGATTTGGCCTCTATATCGATAATGATGCCTATTGCAATAATATTTTCCAAAATATATTCATTGTACAGATTTGACGCTGTTGTAATCACGGAAGAGAAAAAAAAATCTATTCCGTGGTTGTAATGTTATTATTGTACATTTAGATTGTATTTTCTGAAGAAAAAAAAACTAAAATTTTATATTTTTTCCGAGACGACATCGAACCGCGCTCAGTCGATCACCCTAGGTCATTTAAATACTAGCAATTCCCGCGGATGCGCCCGCGTTCTAATATTTATTAAAAAAGTGGTGATAAAAAGATCATTATTAATGGGGTTGCAAGTATTTTTGATGTCAATGCCAATAAAACATAAAAAAGTAAAAAATAAAAATTTTGTTTAAAAATAAATACGAAATATCTGGAGGGCCACCCTTATCACTTAGAGTAATAAAAAATAGCCTAACCTAACCTAACCTAACCTATTCTCAGACCTTTTTTATTATTTAATTATATTTCTAAAGTAAAATAAATGAAATTTTAATCTAATTTACCTTTTTATATTCTTCCTCTCGTATCCCATACGCTAAATAGGAGTAGGATAAGAAGTCACTGTGATTGGAGACCAGCTGGAAGACGATAGACTTGTGGCCGGTTGCACCCCTGACTACTGAGAAGGTGACTTCGCCTCCTTCACCCACTGTGGCTGATACTTCTAAGTACGATAGTACGTAGCCTGTCTGAAATATTTTTATTATAATATAATAAATATAATATTAATATAATTATTTATATAAATATTTTATTATAGTCTATATACTATGTATTTATAAAGCTGAAGAGATATGAATGACGGAATTGTTTCCCTTTAAAAATTTTAAAATAAAGTCCGCGATAGCATATGTCTATCTTTGAAGGTTTACTCGTGTTAACCTTTTTTATGGTAATCAAATTTGTTTTAAGACAATACATTATTTGCGAAGGTGTTTAATAAGCATGATATTAATCTTTATCCAAAATAAATAAGTTATTCGTCACAAGCATTTAATTTTGAACACAATTGCTCTTGGAATCATTTGGTTTCAATAAATATATTACGAGATATCACGGTTTTAACATAACCTCGCAACAAAATAATGAACACCGCGTGCAAGAGCGGCGGACGGGCGGGACGAAAGAATTTGGTTTCCAGCCTTTAGAACGCGAGTGAAGTCACGGGAAAGGCTAGTTAATATATAAAGTAGTATTAGATATTAAAATTATATAAATCATGTGAGTTTTGTGTTGTGATTTTATCTAGGTTTTATCAATTTTTATTAGAATAGCGTGGGCTTAGACCTTCTTAACGTCCTACTGAGTTCAGAGCCTATAGCCAACCGGCATTCGTTATGAAGCGATTCGATTTCTACAATCGTCATCGCTTAAACGCAGCGTACGCATTTTGAACTTTAAATCACTAATAATTGAAATTAATTTACATTGTCTAACATCACCTATTCGTTGACAACATATCAGGTGACATATCTAAGGCATATGTCAAACCCATACATTTTGGACTTTTCTACTAGCGCTTTCGCTAATCGATTGTTACATTGTCTAGGCCCTCTGGCCATAAGAAACCTTTCATAATATGGGATATTAAACTAAAGAAATTGACAAAAATGATCCTGTGAAAGACATGGTCTTAATTGGAAAAAGAAAATATTTTTTTTTACTTTTTGCTTTTTATTTCACTTAAGTAAAAATAAACAGCATTTGTTACAGGGTTTGAAATATAATAGAGATTAGAGAATAGTACCTGTTAGTTATTCCTGTAAATAGTGACTTCAAACATAATCAGATGTGTTTCAGGATATCCCTACTAATACAAATACATTTTTTTTTATAATTCATATACATATGGAGGCATTAGAAGTAACATAAGATTTTTTATAAAAAAAATATTTTGACCGCACTGTGACCGCATGAACTAATACGACAAAACTCTTGAACTTACAAAATAATTTTTACTCCAGGAATATACCTAATTTCTGAGAAACTTATCCGTAAAGCCTACCTAGGTACAAATCCGAGTGGAACAAGGGTGATTCGCTAGTATTCTAAAATAACATGAGATCTGAAGTAATATATTGCACATTATTCCATACGAAAGAATCGGCTCTACTTTTCTATCACTGACCCTTGAAACTAACTCTAACTGGCTATTAGGGAACCTTTTGTCAAATGTTTTCGTCTAATGAAGCCTTTTATCTAACTGAAATTCGCTTAACCCTCCTTTCAACCGAAAGCTTATTGAAGTTTCTTGTCTAGTATATATAACGACACGTTGACGACACGTTTGGCGTTTGTTTGGTGGTGATCCTACTTTCTGCGCCAGCTGTCGCGGGTTCGAGTCCCGCTGGAGGCATTCATTTGTTGAGCACGAATGTTTGTACTCCAGTCATGGGTGTTTATATTTATATTATGTATGTATTTCAAAGTTATATATGTGTAGTATATCAACTATCTGGTATCCGTAACACAAGTTTCGTAGCTTACAACGGATCTAGATAGCGCTGTTGTAAAAAATGTCCCAACATATTTATATATAGATCGTTTTCTTTTAATGTTAGTGTTAACTCCCTAAGTTCATAACTTTTTAAATTATTTACAGTAATTAATATATTACTTTTCTTTGCAAGGTATTTATTCTAGAATTTAGAATCTAGAATAGAATAGAGATATAAGAATATAAGAATAAAAAATAAGAATCTAGAATAGAATCTTCCAGCAAACTTACGATAGTGAGTATATACTTATATTAAAAAATTGTTTGTTTGAACGAACTAATTTCAGAAAATATTTATCCGACTTGCCCGTTTATAGACAGAGTAGGACAGGCGGCAGGAAGTCGAATCTGTACATCAAAATATATTAATATAAAGTGAATATAAAACTTTAATGGATTTTGTTATTATTATGGATATAGAGGCCCAATTTATAGAACCGTCTGTCTGTCTGTTTATTCAAGATATAGTTGTGAATTCCTGAATAAGGTCGGCAGCCACTAGTGACCATCAAATCACCATTACGTGTTCAGCCCATTTTTTGAATATCCCACTGGTGAGCACTGGCCTTTCTTCAATAACCCCCTCGTATTGGCGTATCAGGCCATAGTCCACCGCGCTGGCCTAGTGCGTGTTGGCGGACTGCACAGTGCACAATGCACATGTCTTCCGAAAACTTGCTAGATTCTCTCAGACATGCAGGTTTTCTCACGATGTTTTATTAAATATTATAGTATGTATTTAATATTGCTTAATCCAATAATTCAATTAAATTTGCCATTTGAGTACAGATTACCAATTTCTAGTATAAATTATTTTATTAATGATGTTCTTAACTCACGTTCAATTTTAAGCTTTATAAATTACTTAATTAACAAAAAGACAACTTTTGTTGAAAGATCCGTTAAAAAGAAAAATTAAAATAGCATTCAGTCCATTGCTTTAAGTGAGTCATATATTATACAGTCTGATGCAGGCGATAGAGCCAATAAAATTGGCAAAAGTGGGTGAATTGGTTAATATAAGATAATACTCGTATATTATAAACTATTTCGTACGATGTTCAAAAATTCGAACTTAATATTGAAGTGGAAGTATTTTACGTACATATCATTTATTGTGCGTAACAACGTAGTCGTTTCACTCGGTTTCTTCGTTCAAGTACATTTAAAGACAACGTATATTAGAGATTTTCCTGTAATATCATTATCAGGTATCAATTATCATCATACCAAATTTCTTAAAAACTTGTCCAGTGGTTTTCTCGTGATCCGGTCACAGACAGACAGACAGACATACAAAATTATTAAAAAAGCAAAGAATTTTTTCGTCGTTAGAATTTTAGCATATTATCGACCGTTTGGAATAAGATGGTTCCATCTGGATTTTAACATTCATGAGGCAGATGGAACTTTTTGGATCATTAATTTCACAAATAGAACTTTTTTATGCAGCTAATTCATTAAGGGTCAATAGATGACGTTCGAAGGTTTAGAGAACAAAGTTATGGTCACATAAAACATTTTTAAGTTAAAAAATCAAAATATAGAAAAATGTTGGATGGAACCCTTTTATTCCAAACGGTCGATATGTATATGTCAAAAAAAGGGTGGAATTTTGAAATATATTTGGAAATTGCTGCACTTTTGCTCGATACTTTCATATTTTGAAAGAATTAATAGTGAACTTATAGCGAGTGACATTTCTAACACCGATCTGCAATTTTCCGTACTATAAAAATAAATTGGCTTGTGGTCGATATCAAAGCCTTTACCCAAACAAAATTAAAAAATGGACAAAGAAAAGTCAAAAGGATGGATGTTATACTATAGAATTTGCTCCATCGCGTCCTTAAGCCCCATTCTCAATCTCACAGGATGTGCCTGATATGTCAGGATTATAAGCGACCTATGTCACTCCGACCCATATAATGCTTCTATGAAAAATAGACTTCTAAAGCTACTTCGACTATGTGTATGAAAACGAAAGTAAACAAACTAAAATATATTTTGAAGTGAAACTTCTTTAGAATCGTTGTGATTTCAAACTCGATGAAACGAAAAAGCGAGTACATAGAGACACGAACACGTAAATGTATAGAATTGAGAGAAGACAGAATGAGATAGAATTCATTCCTATGTTGCCATGGTAACCCTCGTTATTGTCTGACAAGTATATAACACTCGGAACAATGGAGATATAATATTATATTCTTTACTCTTTAAATATATGATTGTAATATGCCGTATTTAATTATAGATTTGTTTTAATTTAATTGCGATATTTGCCAAAGAAGTTTTACTTCAACCGCGCGTAAAGATTAGACGCAGTGACGCACCTATTTTTTTATGGTAGTCATGCCTATAGTACAGTTCCTAGTGTAACCTATATGTTACTTCAGGTTATATATACCTACTGTAAAAACTAAATTTCATCAAAATTTGTGCAGCCGTTTTAGTAGAAAGACAAAAACCTAGATAGATATATGTAAATTTGCGAATTACAATACGTAACTAAAGACTCATTATTCGTACCTAGTTAACACTTGCTATAGATTTCTCATAAATGAGATATTTCATTTAAAACGCCTAATTTATCCTATACGAATATGTTGATCTGATACCGAATTTTATCAAAATCCGTGGTTTATTTGTGATGCGGTCAAATCTAAAAAGTATAGATTCGGCCTCTACATTCAGAATTTCCAAAAAATATTTAATTTGCAGATTCAATTTAGTTAGAAATTAGTTTAGTAGTTAATTGTTTTTAAAGGCCAATGCTTTTAGCCTTAGCCAACAAATATTCCAACTGTAAACGACGGGTATATATATGAACATTCAAACTGTTATACACTAAATTATTCCACCTTTCTTATGTCGTTACACCACATATATCACTTTATCACTTTATACCATTGATAACGAATAACATTAATAACATTACTTAATTATATAACAATTCACTGGTTCACTTCACTTTACTTTAATACTTCACGCACTGTCACTTAGCTAAAGCACTACAACGTAACTCGCGCAGGAATAACCCGCTCTTAACGACAAACTTCGTATTTATGGAGAGTAATCAAAGTGGGGGATGACAGCTAAGTTGTCATGACACTGTTCAACTTCCGGGCTAAAGATATTGCTGACACAACAGTTTTACGTATTGCTAGAAGTGCTCGAATATTAATTGGTGCCTCCATTTATGAAAATACGACATTTTCTTCAACTTACTTTTACATTCGCAGTGACGGTGACGAAGAATGGGTCATAATTGTTCTTGTGTCGATATCTGTCTGAACCTCCAGTCATGGGCAAGGAATCTGTAATTAACGAAAAAAGTAGTACGTATTTTAACTTAAAAACGTGTAAGAAATATGTTAATTACAAAATATTAAGTTTATTTCTCTACTTTAGTGATAAAAAATATAATTATTATATAATTAATATATTATTAGAACGCGGCTGCGCCCACGTTTTAAAAACGTAAACAAAATGCTTTTACTTCCTCGTATACCAGCCAATATATCTAAATTGCAATGCCTCCCTTATCACCTAGGAAAATAAAAAAGTAGCCTACGGCTTATTCTCAAATCTACCAAATATACACACAAAATTTCATAGAAATCGGCCAAGCCGTTTGGGAGGAGTTCGACAACCAACACTGTGACACAAGATTTTTATATATTAGAGATAAAGTTACAAATTCTTGATTTTTTTTGCATAAATCATACTATGGTAGTATAAATCATAATATAATCATGACAATTCAAGTGTATATCAAACATTTTTTTAATATTGCGTTGAAATTATTATAACAACTGGGAAAAGACAGGAAATACTTTTTTAAAACATTCAATGAGATACTTATTGCTAACTTGATTTATTTATATCTAAATAGAAAAGATGGCAAACTCACTCAGCTTGCTCTTCATTCTAAGAATTTTTCTTTATAAAATATCTAAGTTTAAATTATTTTTTTATTGTATTTCTGAAAAAATGTAATAATTGTGTCTTTCTAAGTAAAATGGTTTGAAGTCTTTTTTTCAATAATTGAAAATACAGAAAAGAACATACTCTAAAATTCAGAAAATTAAAATTTTTCTAATACATAAAAATTAAGAAGGTCCAATTACTCCAAAATAACTCATTGTGGCTTCAACTTTTGACTCTCATTAACAAAAGTAATTAGAGTGAAAAGTTTTAAAAGTTTAGTTGTTTATTGTTCATTTCCTACGAAATGAGTCATAGTATGATAACAACTCTTAATATAGAGGCTGAATAATGGAAAATAGAAAAACTGGTAGTTCTAGTTTCTGAGATGACTGATTGTGTGACTCCTTTACTCGAATGTGTGCCTTGTGATAAACACAAACAATTCTATATTACGGTAATCGTATATTTTTTCGAGAGAATTACCATATTCTGCTCAATACGCTAAATTTTATCTAGATCCATTTAGCCTTTCTGGCTTGATTGTGTAACAAACATCCATACAAACTTTTGAATTCAGATACATTACTAGTACGTGTGCAAGCAAAGTACACTCTATTGCTTTTATCTTTACACGAACACGAACCTAGGAACCTCCGGTTATAAAGCCGTACATGCTAGCCATTTGACCACTGAAGACTTACTTTTTAAATTCATGCTAATAAGTACGTTCAAGTACATATTACATATAGTCGTACTCACGTGGCTTGATAAAAAAGAACTTTATTTAAACTATATTTAGACTTACTTTCATACTCAATTCCAACTTTGAACTTCTGAGTCTCGTAGAGCTGAGGATATCCCCAAACACAAACAAACACAAAAACACATATAAATAATAATTTAAAACACATTTTGAAGGTTTCTTTTCTAAGACAAATAGAGACTGACACTGAATCTATTGATACACTTTATCGATCTGTTCAGATAAGTGGATTATTTTGAGTGATATTACACACTATCTCCTCGCTGGATGAAACTGAAATCTTACAATTTTAACAAGAAATAATATTTGTGTTAATGTTTTTTTTAATGTTCACATATTTACAGGTTTATAATTATTTTGAGCGAAACCCTAAATATTTTTCTAAAATAAAAGTAGCCTAAGTTACTCCTTGTAACATCAGCTATCTGCCAGTGAAAGTCCAGTCAAAATCTATTCAGCCGTTCTAGACAGACAGACAGACAGACCTAACGTTGAAAATTTCTTTTTCTTATAAGTAAAATAATATAAATATATAATATGCATTTAATAAAAAGCTGTTATCTAAAAGAACAATATCTTACAAGGAGTAAAGTTCAGTTTTATTTATCTGTACAGATTAATTAAATTTCTTTTAGATCGACTTTAAAACAGCAATATGTGCTCTATTCGTATGAGATATTTTTGATTATTGTGAACCTAATCTACTTATCTCTTTTTTTTTCAAGAAAGAGGTAAAAAATAATTAAGATTTCATAATATTTTCTAACGGCGAAGGAAAACATCGTGAGGAAACCTGAATGTCTGAGAAAACCTAGAAAGATTTCGTAAGACATGTGAAGTCCGCCAACACGCACTGGGCCAGCGCGGTGGACTATGGCCTGATCCCTCTCGTACTGAGGGAGGCCCGTGCCTAGCAGTGGGACGTTAAAAAGGGCTGATGATGATGATATTTTCTAAATAAGATATTACTAAAGCAAATTGTTTTATTTTCTCGATTATTAAAAAATAAAATTATAACTGATAAATTGCATTACTCTATTTTCGTTTGTATTGTAATGGCCGTCGACGATCCATCATATACCATTTTCGCGCGCTTCGTTTCAAAATGGCCACCTGTCAAAATCGATTTTATCGCCAACAGCCCAACACACATATGATGTTGGGTATGTTTTTTATTTATCTTAATTTTATTGATAGGTAAAGGTATTACACTATACAGCTCACGCTTTTGATGTCAGATTAAGCCTCCATTTTCGGATATTTATTACTTTTATTAAATATTTATATAGTTTTAATATACTGACATTTTTATTAAAAAGGATATTGTTTTTCGTTCATATCACATTGCTATTGTTTCAATTAAGGACAAACAAAATTACTTTGAAGAAGATATAAGAAATGCGCAAATACCAAGTTATTTTCTATGTAAATAATATATATTAAGTTGATATATATAATTTACATAGAAATCTAACTTGACGAATCTTTATATTGATTATTTTTTGGAAAATCTAATTGATATAATCATAAATAATTAAAAAGTTTAAAAACTATAGTCAAATCTATAGTTTTTATACTACTAAATACTATATACTAGGATAAGTGTTACTTATCAATATCAGGAAAATATATAATTACTGAGAAATATGTAACAACAGTAAAAACATATTAAATTTTGCAGGGCAAATGTAAAATGTGATCGGAACGAACGAGCGAAGCAAGGGTGAGTACTTAGTATGTATGGATTGTTAAAAACTGGCAGTTAGAAGCGATAGTGTGAAAGTACTAAAATTGATAAACGAGATACCAAGATACATAACAATAAGTAATGATTTCGAAACGAACTGTTATCATTGCAACTGAACTAAGATAAAAAATTTAAGAATTTTACAGATAAAGATATTTTGTGAGCAATTTTGCAAGAATGTGTGGATTTGGTGGGTTTTTCTTTTTCCATTTTTAAATATGGTATAAATACACAAGTGTGCGCACACATGCACGCAATTTGAACAGCATTAACATAAGACCGATAACCTTGTGAAAACGCGCTTGCTTTAAAACGTAAGTGATGCCGGTTCGAATATCCCTTGTATTGACAGAGGGCTAGTGCCCAGTATCATCTGACATGGCGGAACAAATAGCAAAATAATTATTGGTAGAATGCCTAAGATTCGTATCTAGCGACCAACCCGGGCCGTTTCGCTGGGCGTAAGTTGAAATAAATTAAACGGTTTTTATAATCTTTGTATATATAATTCTTCTGTGAGTGTGTATGTCACTGAACTTCTCTCAAACGACTGGACCGATTTTGATGAAATTTTTTGTGTGTGTTCAAGGGGATCTGGGAATGGTTTAGATTCACAATTTTGTCCGCTGGACAACGTTTTTTTAATTAATTTTTAATTTATTAGTAGTTGTTGATTTTGGAATGTTTTACATTGGATCCGACAGACGGCGCTACCATCGCAGTGTCAAATTTTAAATAATACTAGCGACTCACTCTCGCTTCGCTCGGGTTCGTCCCTAGATTCAGCGCGAGCGAAGCCGCGGGTTCCGCTAGTTGTCTATAAAAATAAAAGTAGCCTAAGTTATTCCTTTAACATTAGCTACCTGCGAGTGAAAGTCCCGTCAAGATCGGTACAGCCATTTTCAGAGATTAGCCGGAACAAACAGACAGGCAGACAAACAAAAATTTTTTAAATTGAATTTTTGTATGAAGTACCGTATATACTTTCATATGCAGTAAGTGAAAAGCTGTTAATTAAAATTAAATACAGACACTTCAATTTTACTTATATGCACTGACATACTGATAGATATATTTTATTTTGAACAAATCTTTAAGTTGGGACATTATTACAACAGCGCCATCTAGTTCCGTAGGAAGCTACGTAACGTGCTTGTGTTGCGGATACCAGATAGTTGATATACTACACATATACATTTTAAATACATACATATTATAAATATAAACACCCATGACTGGAGTACAAACATTCGTGATTAGCAAATGAATGCCCCCAGCGGGACTCGAACCCGCGACCGCTGGCGCAGAAAGTAGGGTCACTACCAACTGAGCCAAACCAGTCGTAAGTAAATGAAAGTGCTAAACCCAACCAGTCACTTTCACTTGCTCTTCATTACTATTATTACATTTGTAGAATGAAAAAGAAGTCAAATTTTCTAACAATAGTTGTAACTGCATGGGAATAGATTTTTCTATTTGCCTTTTCTAATTAAGCTGTGACAGAACAATCAGTTTAGAATGGAAACCTAGCAAGTCTGATTAAAATCCATACTAATATTATAAATGCGAAAGTAACTCTGTCTTTCTGTCTGTCTGTCTGTCTGTCTGTTACCTTTTCACGCCTAAACCACCCAACCGATTTTGCTGAAATTTGGTATGTAGATAGTTTGCATTCATGAGAAGGAAATAGGCATATTATTTTTTGGAAATTCAACCCCTAAAAGGGTTAAAAGGGGTGGCAAAGTTTGTATGAGAAAAATAATTTTATTGCACATTTTTGCATGAAACTTTGAATTAATGCTTTTTAGTACAAATGATGAAACACGTATTTCAGGGTTTTTCAAAATTCACCCCCATTGGGGGTTAAAGGGGGTGGCTAAGTTTGTATAGGAAATTTAATTCTATTGAAATATTTTGCGTGACACTGAAATAATGCTCTGCAATACAAATTATGAGATACATATCTAAGCGTTTTTTGAAAATCAACCCCTATGGGGGTTAACGGGGGTGGCACAAGTAACAGTATATAAGCAAAAATGTTTATTTTATTCACTCTTAGCGCGAGCGAAGCCGCGGGCACCGCTAGTATACTATAGTAAGCTATTCTTGAATAGTTGACGACACATTTGGCTCAGTTGGTAGTGACCCTACTTTCTGCGCCAGCGGTCGCGGGTTCGAGTCCCGCTGGGGCATTTATTTGTTGAGCACGAATGTGCGTACTCCAGTCATGGGTGTTTATGTTTATAATATGTATATATATTTAAAATTGATATGTGTAGTATATCAACTATCTGGTATCCGTAACACAAGCCTCGTAGCTTACCACGGAACTAGATGGCGCTGTTGTAATAATGTCCCAACATATTTATTAAGTATTATATTTATTTATTATTATAATAATAAATTAAAATTGTCTGTACATTCAATCTCAGTCATTGCCTATTGATTAATTATGGTACTGGTATGTATTGCCTTGTCATAAGCCCTTTTTTTAACGTCCCACTATTGGGCACGGACCTCGTTCAGTACGAGGGGAATCAGGCCATAGTCCACGTCTTACGAAAACTTGCTAGGTTTTCTCAGACATGCAGGTTTCCTCACGATGTTTTCCTTCACCGTAAGACAAGTGGTAATCAGGATAGAAATGATTCGCACATGAAAATATCAGAGGTGCGAGACCCGGATTTGAACCCGCATCACTCGGTTATTCAAGCGGGCGCGTTACCGTTGGGCTACCACTGCCTACATTGAATGGTACATGCTGCTGGTATAGCAAAAAAATATTATTTTTAAAACAGTCTATGTTAAGTTTTTACGAAGGGTTCTAAGCGGTTGTTATCCGGCTGGTTTCAGAAGCTTAATATATATTTCTTACTTTATTTAGAAGTTGTACGTGTAAAAAAGTTTCAAATTATTTTAATGAGTTCATTATAATTAAATTAAGTGGCGCCAAACCCCCGTGCTTGGAATATTTGTCGAAAAACTTTGTCATAAACCTGTCGGCTATAAACATGAGTGTAATGAATTTAAGAGTAAAGGCTCTAGAGATTATACTTATTATGTTCGCACTCTTATTTAATCACTAAAAAGTCTTGCTTAGAAGTATTATTAGTTATTTTAAAGTTTTAGTTTAAAAATAAATTATCTAATAGGAATTGTTCGCGGATTTATTTAGATTGTTGGTTTTCGAAATTTACGAGACAAACAAAGTCAATAGTTAAAAATTCATATAATAGTTAAAATATAAACGAATTAAACGAAATGGAATGTTTTACATTAGAAAATAAAATCAAAATAAATCCGCAAAAGATTGTAGTTGTTATTTAATAATAACAAGCCCGACCCGCTCGCTGGGTGTAAGTTAAAATAAATAAGCCGCTAGAAGCTCGTTAGCCGGAACAAACAGACAGACAGACAGACAAAATTAAAAAAAAAATAGTTTTTTTAATATAAGTACCGTACATACTTTCGTATGCATTTGGGAAAAAGCGGTTAATTTGAAATTAAAAATAGACACTTTAATTTTATTATATACAATACAGTAGTCAAATATATAAACCAATCTAAGAAATTATTACTTTTAAAAAAATATTTTGCAACATTGGATATCCGTGTTTATTTTCTTCACGGGGGACTTATCATTTATGTTTCAAGAGGCTCCTCTCGAGCCGCAGGTGTCCATCGAGAGTGATAGTCACTTTAACATCTTGAGCTACCAAATATTGCCGCCATAAAATATAAAATGAGGGCGTCATACATAGACTAGGAAAAAAATTGAAAGAATATCATTTTTTCTAGTTTTATTTTAAACTAGATAGTATACTACTATACTGTTTTCAACCTACTTCCAAAAAGGAGGAGGTTCTCAATTCGTCTGTATTGTTTTTTACGTTTTACCCGGATAATTAACAACTTATTCAAAAATCAAATTTTAATGTCATCATATCTTTATCAAAATCTGTCCAGTGGTTCTATTGTGATACATTCGGCTACAGACAGACAAACATTCTAAAAATTATAGATTCGGCATATATATCGATAGTAGCGACACGACGATATTTCAAAAAGATTAAAAAAAAATGTATTTCGTTCTCGACAGCTTATTGAGACTACATAATCTTTTTCTTAAACTCTTGTATTATAAATACAAGGTCACTCTATTGCTGTCAATCTCATATTCCCGTGAGATGACATCTGATGACGACGGAAACACCACGAGCTTCTCAACTACGGGCGGGTATTTAGATTTTCTTGATAGAAAATCCAATCACTTTTCACCCACCCAATGTCGTAGTTATATGCGCAAGCGATCCTGCGACGCCCCATTAAGACTGAAGATGGGTTTTGGGTTTTAGTGGATAGTATTTGACTACTCGTTTGGCTCAGTTGGTACTTGGTAGTGACCCTACTTTCTGCACCAGCGGTCGCGGGTTCGAGTCCCGCTGGGGGCATTCATTTGCTAATCACGAATGTTTGTACTCCAGTCATGGGTGTTTATATTTATAATATGTATGTATTTAAAATTTATATGTGTAGTATATCAACTATCTGGTATCCGCAACACAAGCACGTTACGTAGCTTACTGCGGAACTAGATGGCGCTGTTGTAATAATGTCCCAACATATAATAATAAAAAAAAAGTATTGACTTGCTGGTGAGCTACACATAACCAGCTGTCTTATTGCAGGTGGTATACGTAAATACTTTTTCCAAGGTTAATTAATAAAAAAACAAAAACCGACTTCCAAACTAAGCAAGTCTAAACTAAAAAGTAGAAAATAATACTTTTAAGAAACTAGTTAATTTTTAAGTCGGTGCCAGCCAGGACGGACAGATTTATCTTGCCTTTGCAATGGACTTTCGAATGGTAGTTTAATTATGTTTAGAAATTGATAGATTAATCGAATATATATCTATTTAAGGTTATTCGGCTATGGACTCCTTTTTGGAAGTCGGTTGAAAAAAAACATCGAACCAATAATCTACAGATTTGCAGCCGAAAATCCTCATAGCCACGGAACCATCGAGTTAATTATGATCGAGTTAACATCCTAATAAAAGTTAAATATGACAGTAGCACTTATTACCGAAATTTGCCGAATATTGCCTTCAAACGTTAATTTGTATAATTAAATTCTACTTGTGTCGGTACAAATACGATGGGTAATTAAATTAACTCAGTCTCTTGTTTAACGTTGTCTGCCTCCTTACACTGCGATGTAATTAATTGACAAATTAACCAAAGCAAATATGTATTATGTAATATGAGGCAGTGATAGCGCAGTGGTTACGCGCTCGCTTGGATAACCAAATGATACGGGTTCAAATCCCGTCTGATAACTCTGACATCACATAAAAATACGTGCGAATTATTTGTAACATGATTACCACTTGCATTACGGTGAAAGAAGTTGTGAGGAAACCTGTATGTCTGAGAGAGTCTGGTCTAAGAGATGTGTTCGAAAGACATGTGAAGTCCACCAACCTGCACTTGGCCACCGTGGTGGACTATGGCCTATTTCTCATATTGCAGGGAGGCCCCTGCCCAGTGGGACGTTAAAAATAACTGAATACAATATAATTCATAATATGTATGTACATGTATATTTTAAAGTTGAAGAGCGTGTTGCTTACTATGAGTATTTACCCTCGCTTTGCTCGGGTGCGTCTCTTGGTACGAGGATTTTGTTTTTATACCAGAATTCTTTTTTCTTAATAAAAGTAGTCTAACTTAAGTACGTTTTATATCACCTGATACCTGTTAGTGAGAGTACTATCAAAATCGGTCCAGCCATTATAGATTTGTATTTCTGTCCAATTTGTAAAAAAATTGTACATTTGTAATGTAAATATATAAGGAGTTTGAGTCATTTTTTCTCATAATATATTGTAATTCATTATAATATACATTATACATATTGTAAAATTATTTATTTTATTTATTCAAAGTTAGAAGTTGGTGTATATTTAAACATTTAGCTATTAATTATAAAACAAGATATCTTAAGAGATGACTTCTGACAGACAGGCAATTTAACGTTTATAATATTCATAAGACTTAATAACTGACAGATGGATAGACACAACGTATAACCTAAATTCATCTACAAACAAAATAGAAAACTTGCGACTTACATTACTTCACTTTGGTGCATCCCTAGTGGCTTAACAGTATTCTTTATGTATCCTGCATTTATGTACATATTTTTATAACGACACTAGCGACTGACCCTAGCTTCGCTCGGGTTCGTCCCTAGGTGCTTCCTGCCAAAGTTAAAGTTTGTCGTAAAAAATGAAGGACTTTCATACAAACTTGCGAGAGCTCGTAGACCTCCTTAATCCGGCTCTGTCACAAAATTCGTTCTTTTCTTTTTTTTTTATGCGACAAAGGGGGCAAACGGGCAGAGGCTCCTGACCTGATGGGAAGTGATCACCTCCGCCCATGGACATCTGCAACACTGCAGGGCTTGCAGATGCGTTGCCAGCCTTTTAGGAAAGGGAGGGAGGAGGGAGAAGGACAAGAGGAGGGAGAAGGACGAGATGAGGGATGGGGAGTGGGCCTCCCGGACTCTCACTTACCGGACGAAACGCGACAGCATAGCTGCCACTTCACGCCGGTCCGCCGCCGCCGCCTGTGAGAGAGTGGTACTATACGGGGCGTGCCGGCCCATTCGGCTGCTACCCGAAGGTACAAGCGTGACACTACCACTTATAAAACGTCGCGGACGTCTACTAACTATAAAATACCTCCCTGCCAAACGTCAAGCGGCTTTCGATACGTAGTAATGAGTGACTGAGTTTCGCTTTTATATATTTTGATTTCTTAATCGTACTTAAAACAGTTAATTCACTACGATGACATATTTTATTATTTCGCCTGAATTACATCGAATGCCGCGTGCATTAACTAGTATAATGACTAAAAGACTCGTATAATCTACCATTATGAAAGTTCCGTCGCGCGTAATAGTCCCCTAGGGAGCGATGCTACCAGGCGCAACATTAAGGACCGTCGTGCACTTAACACTTTACGACAGTGTGTATGATTTTAGTTTTGCATTTTATTTACGAAGCTGTTAGTTAAAATATATTTCATTAATACTATGTTAAAGCTTATTATAACGCATTAGTTGTTCAAGAAATCAGCTTTATATAATTGTATTGTATTCAGCCCTTTTTTAACGTCCCACTGCTGGGCTTGGGGCTCCCTCAATACGAGGGGGGAGGGGAGAGGGCGGATTTTACATGTCTTTCGAAAACTTGCTTGTTTCTCACGAACATGCAGGTTTCCTCGCGATGTTTTCCTTTACCGTAAGACAAGTGGTAATTATGATAGAAAATGATTCGCACATGAAAATATCAGAGGTGCGAGACCCGAATTTGAACCCGCTTCACTCGGTTATCCAAGCGAGCGCGTTACTACTGAGCTACCATTGCCCTGCTTTATATAATTACTAGATCTGAAATAGGGCCCTTGTATATACGCAGAAAGAAACACATATTTTCTTTTAGAGCAGAGTAAGATTAGTGTTAAGAAGTTTAAATGGTTTTGTTACAGTTTATTTCTATTAGGTAATTTCAAGTCCAAAATAAATCCCTAGCAGATACTTAACTACACATTTAAATTATAATTTTAATGTAGCTTAAGTTACCACTTATAAGTAGTATCGCATTACATTACATAAGCTATATGCTAGTGGAAGTCCTATCAAAACCTGACCACACGTTTCAGAGATTAGCAGCCAAAAGCAGACAAACAAAAATTAAAATAAACCTGTTTTTCTTAAAAGAACCGCAATGTTGATTTAAATAAATGGAACTCTATGTTTGTAAGTATGAGTACGTATGTAAGTATGTATGTATATATGTATATATGTATTTCTAAGAAACTATATAAGACCGTGATTATTCCGGTTTTAAGCGTTTACACTTTACATTTATAGATACAACTTTGTACATCGTAAAGCAACATTCACTGGATTTGCTACTTTACACTCAGAGTATCTTAAAACGTCGTTCTTCATAACTTTTCTAAGATATTTAAATTGTACACTTAGCAAGTTAATAATTATGTAAAGTGAATTCTAAGTAAAGTACTTTTTTAACATTATTTGGTGTCAAATTTTTACTCCGCAAAAGTATCGAGTTAATATTGACTGTTTATGGCATATAAAATATTTTTGGGGTTCGTTTTAAACATTTTTATCCATATTTTAGAATTCGATTTTCCTTAACAGATAGAGTGTAACTATTGCACTTATAATAATACTAATATTATCATTCTTCGCTGGTCAAAAGTTAAACTAAATTAAACAGTTTTTATAATTTTCTAATGAAATAAAGTAGCCTAAGCTACTTCTTATAACATTAGCTATCTGCAAGTGAAAGTCCCGTCAAAATCAGTCCAGCCGTTTCAGAGATACTTGGAACCAACAGACAGACAAAAATAAAAAAAAATGGTTCTTTGACATAAGTACTGTATATACTTTCACATGCATTTAGTGAAAAGCTGTTAATTTGAAACTAAAAAGAGATACTTCAATTTTATGTATAATATGTTCTGATCTGAATTTGTGAGGGCGTACGATTGATTGGTTTGGTCGTTTTTCACAGCTGAACGGATGTGGATGAAATTTGATAAAGATGGGATTCGAACCAGGACCTCTCGTGTGTGTCGTACATTGCTCACCAGTACACCTAGGCGGTCTTAAAAATATTGCCTTATCTTATCATATTTAACATATTAAATGTAGCTTGGACCCAGTGAAAGTCAACTCCCGCCCCCCCGAGATATAAGTTGACATAGCGTCCCACAAATTCTAGTGAATAGGGCCTTGATTTTGTAATAAAATCCCTTTAGTAACTAAAATGTAATTACATTACAATATGGCAGTTTATGTATTTACATACTGATATTGTATGAGATATGTAAGTATTAATGATTCAAGATATTTCTATTAAAATGTACTAAGATAACCAACAAGAGCTTTTTTATTTATTTTATTAGACGAAGACTAAGTATGCGAAACTTAGAGTTAAAGTAAACTAAAACAGATGCAATTCTAGCATTAAAAAAAACAAATCTATAAATGAGTTAGCACAAATAGTAGTTTTCAATTTATTAGACATCCAATGGAGACTTAACTATTATATTAATTAAAAAAATCGTATACCATCTATTATACACGAAAATATGCGTAAACGCGTTTATACGCATCGTGCGTGCATGCGTACGTGCCTGCGTTCCTTCTTGTGTAAGTCCCATCCCTTCATCCTAAAACAGCTAGCTGTATACGAATAAAGTTATCTACTTTATTAAAATATTGTCGCGTAACAGAGTGTGAACCGTCATAACAGCACGCTTGTAACATGCTTTACAACAGATAATGTCAGTTTTAAAATTTTGACAATTAGGGGACAAGAACAGTTAATTGCAAAAATTTTTATATGTCAGAGATAAAGAGAGAGAGAGAGAGAGAGCGAGCGAGAGAGAGAGAGAGAGAGAGCATTTTCAGGAAAAAAATCAAAATTATAGAAAAGTTTTGAATTTTCGACACTCGAATGTTCTATATTTACGCATATGAAAAGGCCGGCAGTGTGTCAAGAGAGTTAAGTGAAGACTAAGAAGGAATATTAGAAAGTGGAAAACTAAAAAAGAGTTGAGTGAAGTTGCAGTGAAAGAGTACCAAGAGGTGGAATATAGTGCTATAGAGACAAAATTAACTAATGCTGTGTACAAATGCGCGTGTTAGTGGATTTATATGAAGCATTACAACATCCATAATGCAAGAAACGTTTCATCTATAATGTCGAATATTCGCGTAAATCAAAAACTTTTGTAAATTGTGGGTCTGTCGGTCAGGCACTGTCTGTAACAAGTATATAAACCTCTGAGATGTCAAATACTTTAGTCTCTCCGTGACTATGATTGCTGTAAAGCATTCGAAACAAAATAAATCCGCGACAAAATCCGAAAAGGTAGTTTCATTTATGAATGGTTTATTTTTGCGGGTAAATTACACCGTAATAATAATATTTTAAGATAAGTTAAAGACATCCACATATTTAGGTCTAAATTTATAACCCTGTTGGATCCTAGAGTAAAACTTATACTCAGGTACATTTTTATAATAATTTAATAGTTATTATACCCAAATATATTTTACTATCATCAAATAATATAATAAACAAGTAAATTTAAACGTACTTGTATATCCAATTTTGAATCAGAAATCGAGTATGCACCTAAAGTTAATTAAGCCGGTACACGCGCTGTACGTGGGCGGGACACGAGTGACATTTTCACAAAATCACCATAAATGATAAGTTAATATTTTCTGAAATATTACTTTGAAATAATTTATTTTTAAAATATACTAGTAATTATAGCGCGAGCGAAGCCACCCAGATAGAAACAAAAAAAAAAATGGGTGCGTGTGACCTTAACGCGCGGTTGAAGTAAAACTTCTTTGGAAAATATCGCAATGAAATCAAAACAAATCAACCGTCTCCTGGCTCTAAGCTACCTCCCCACCAATTTTCAGCCAAATCGTTACAGTCCTTGTTGAGTTATAAATAGTGTAACTAACACGACTTTCTTTTATATATATAATATAATATATAGATGTCATATTATTTCACTAGTGACTTACCACTGTTTCAATAGGGTGCATCCCTAGTTGCCTATTGTTTGCATAAAGCAGTAACTAACATACATACAAAAATACATAAAATTATAATATTTATAATAAAAGTTCAATTAACATTATAACAATAAGTTTAAAAGTAAGTATTCATCTTGTTTTTTCGCTCTCGCTTGTTGTGGTTGACACACGTGTAGTGAGATCTTTCGGCCTTTCTTATAAGGATTATTGTTTTGTAAAGTATTAAATAGTTGGTTTTCTGTGTAGTTGTGTGTCTTGTGTGGTGGTAAGTAGTTTAATTGTGTAGTATAGTGTGTATTGTTATTTGTTAGTTTTGTAAGGCGTTGTAATGGATGGTGACCCTCCTCCGGAACCTCCGGATACTGGAGGTGGAATAGATATCAATTCAATTCCTATTTTTCGTAAGAGACCAGGCGATAACGATGTAGATCCAGTTATAAATAAAAAAACCATAACAGATCCTAATTTAGCCACTCCTTCGATCCAAAATGTGTATGTTCACCCGAGTATGGTTGATGGTCCTAAAGCATATTCTATTGATGACAAAGGTCCCTTTATCGTTCATGTCTCACGAGAAGTTGCAGACCCTTCAGCAGGAACTACTGTACGGGCTATTAAATTTGGTCAATTCTTGCATCATAACAAAATACAATCTATAGCTCATGATGGGGTAAAAAATGTTGGTCGAAACAAAATCTCTGTCCAATTTACATCAGCTCAAGCAGCAAATGATTTCTTAGTTAACCCCTTTTTAAAATTGGCTAAGTATGTTGCAATTATACCAACTTATAACATCACAAGAATGGGTCTGATAAAGGGTGTCCCGGTAGACTGGTCAATGGATGAGCTTGCCGAGTCATTAGAACTTCCTACTGGTTGTGGAGCAGTTATGAAAGCGCGAAGGTTGAACAGAAAGAATGTTAGTGAGGGTGTAGTAACATGGGTTCCGACTCAATCTGTTGTTATCACATTCCGTGGACAAATGTTACCTGATAAAGTGTACTGTTACCATTCATCCTTACCTGTTGAAACTTATAAACTCCCTACAATCCAATGCCTTAGCTGTTGCCGCTTTGGTCATATTAAAGCCCAGTGTCTGGTGTTATTCCTGAGCTACATACTATCCTGTCTGCCCTCCCCAGTCCATGTCTGGTAATGGGAGACTTTAATACTCATCATACTATGTGGGGTTGTTACTATTGTGATGGGGTTTCTCCTTTGTTGGTTGACATGTTTGACAATCTAAACATGTGTATTTTAAATGATGGTTCTCCGACCAGAAGAGTTCTTCCGAATCAGAATCCCAAAACAGCTGTGGACTTATCCATATCCTCTCCCTCTCTTGCTTCTCAACTATCATGGTCCACTCTTCCATCCACCCATGGTAGTGATCACTTTCCCATCCTCATAGCTATTTATAGCAAAATTTTTCCTCTTCCAAATTCCAAACCCCTACTATCACATAACCTTAAGAAAGCTAACTGGGCAGAATATGCTTGTTCGGTTGATTGCATGATTGAAACACTTCCGGAGATTGTTAATAGTGAGAATATTGTGCTTTGTTACAACCACTTTGTTTCAGCCATTTTATTTGCTGCGGACCTGAACATCCCCAGAAAATCCTCCTCACAGAATCAGTTGCCTTCCAACCCATGGTGGGATCAGGAATGCACTGATGCTGTCAACCGCAGACACTCTGCTGAAATGTCATACAAGGCATCTATGACAGAGGAGAATTTTATTTCTTTTCAGCGTAATGATGCAAAGTTTAGGAGACTAATTTCAAAAAAGAAAAAGTCTGGTTGGATTACTTTCTGCGAATCTTTAAATCCTCGCTGCCCATCCTCTTTAGTTTGGAGAAATGTCAAAAGATTTCGCAGATCTCTTGATAATTCCCAGCTAAATTCCAATAATCCGTCCGAATGGCTTAATGACTTTGCAGACAAATTAGCCCCTCCTTTTGTCCCTAACTATGATTCCTTTCTTAATTTCCTGCCAACACCTGCTTCCTGTGAATTGGGTGCCTCTTTCTCCTTTGATGAACTCAATAATGTCTTAACGGGTTTAAAAGATTCATGCCCAGGAGAGGATGGCATTCCTTATTCATTTTTATCTAAACTTAATGACAGAGCTAAAAAATATTTTTTAAATTTAATTAATACATCTTTTGATTCTGGTATAATTCCTGATGCATGGAAATCCCAGATCATTATGCCTGTGCTAAAACCAGGCAAAAGTCCTTCTGATCCCAACTCCTACAGACCAATTGCATTAGCTTCCACTCAGGTTAAAATCTTTGAACATCTTCTTAAAAATCGCTTGGAATGGTTAGTGGAAAGCAGGAAAATCTTAGCGCCCTTTCAATTTGGCTTCAGAAAGGGTCTAAGCACTATAGATAGCCTCAGCATTTTTACGACAGACATTCGACTAGCCTTCGCCAAGGGGGAGTTCTTGGTTGGTGTGTTTCTGGATGTTGCTTCTGCATATGATAATGTTCTTCTTCCGGTACTCAGGCAAAAAATGCTCCAGCTGAGTATCCCTGCGAGGTTGACTCATTTTATATGTAATCTGCTGACCGGTAGGATCATATCTGTTAGACACCGGTTGCTGGGTATTCCTCCCAGGCGGGTTTGGAAAGGCCTTCCACAAGGCTCGGTCCTCAGCCCTTTGCTCTATAGCATTTATACCCATGACCTCGAATTGTCTGTCAACAGTTTTTGCAATATTTTACAGTATGCTGATGACATCGTCCTTTATTTTAGCTCAAAGTCAATAGAGGACATTCAGTTTCGTTTAAACTCTGCTTTGCACTACCTAGACCAGTGGCTCTCTAACCATGGCTTATCCCTGTCTGTGGATAAATGCCGTACAGTAGTTTTCTCAAGAAAAAGAAGTATTCCGAACTTTAGTTTTTGCGTGGAAAATCATCCTATTAGGGTGGTTGATAAAGTTAAGTTTTTAGGTATTATTCTCGATAACAGACTGAACGGAGTTTCTCATTCGGAGTATATTAGTGATAAATGCGAGAAAGGTGTTAACGTTTTAAGAGCACTATCAGGTGTGTGGTGGGGTGCACACCCATATACTCAAAAACTGCTGTATAACGCTTTAATCCGGAGCCATATTGATTATGGACTCTTTATCTTAGACCCCTTTAATAAGGCAGCTTCAGAAAAGCTGAATAGATTACAATACAAAAGTCTCAGAATCGTAATTGGTGCAATGAGATCTACTCCAACCAATGCACTTCAGGTAGAATGTGTGGATGCTCCTTTTCCTATTCGCCGCCAGTTCCTTTCTGATCGTTTTGTCTGCAAAACATTACAGCTTTCATCACATCCTTTGTGGCCTCGTTTAACTGAATTATCTGAAATTAACGCTCCACGTGGACCTACTTCCTACCTTTTGAATAGTTTTCGTAGGTTCACCAACCTTCCTAATCCTATAAATTCTTTTAACTCCAATCCACTCTTCTCTACCCCCTATCTTGCCTTGACTTATTCCCCTCCTATAACAACAGATATTGGTCTAGTAAAGGGTGCTGCTGATACCAACACGAGGTTTAAAGCTCTTTTACATCAAAATTGGCCGAACCACGTCCATATATATACAGACGCCTCTAAGTTGTCTAAAGATGGCTGTGTTGGTTCAGCGTGCTGGATTCCTAAATTTAATATCATTCTGCAATTCAAATGTCCTCCCCAATCGTCGGTTTTTACAGGCGAGGCTGTAGCTATATTAGAAGCAATCTTGTTCGTCCACTCCCATGACATAAGCCAGGCGGTTGTTTTTAGTGACTCCTTAAGTTGTTTACTTGCTATTAAAGAAAACCCTTTTCGTAGCAAATCAAGGTATTCCATTATATTAAAGATCCGTGAAGCTTTACTCTCATGCCTCAATAAGCATCTTAATATTCAATTAGTTTGGATTCCAGGTCATTCTGGTATTATTGGTAATGAGTCTGCTGACTCTTACGCTAAAGTGGCGATTCAGTGTGGGTCTCTTGAACACTTTAGTAACTCTGCTCAAGATGTATCATCACTCGCTAAAACCCATCTAGACAACTCCTGGACCAACTACTGGAATTCATCAAAATCTTTTAAGGGAAAGCATTATGCTTCTATGCAGGCGGAGATTCCAAAGCGTCCATGGTTTTTCCATCAGAAACATACTGAACGGTGGGTTATTACTACTATTAGTCGCTTACGCTTTGGGCACGCAAGTACTCCTGTCCATCTGGCTAAGATCAGGGTAAGGGACCACTCACTATGTGAGTGTGGTCTGGATGAAGGCTCTGCCTCCCACATCCTCTTTAATTGCCCCAAACTCCTTCGTCCCCTTTATGATGCTCTTCCTTTCAAGGTCCCCCGTCCCCTTAATGTTCAATGTTTGTTGATGTTTGTGTTTAGTCCCCTTTGTACATTTTTATGTAAATATGTTAAATATAATAAAATTAAGCTTTAATAGTAGTAAGTTGTGAAATAGTAGTAGTAGTTCATTAACATGTGTTTGTACAAATTAGTAACTAACCTTTGTGCTGTTTATATGTTTTTAGGTGGAGTTATTAATAAAATAAAATCATACTATTTAATACTGTGAATCCAGTCTTTTTGTGGAATATATTAAATTTCACCGGCCAATCTCGAACGTGACTCCTCCATTCAACGTGACATTGGCGAAATAATTTGTGCTCAACTGGCACGCATTGAAGCCAACTAACCAAAGAATTGAATTGAATTGAAGTATTCATCTTAAGGTCCAATTAATTGAATAATTGATTATAACGTCCCGGCCTAAGGACCTTAAAATGCTAAAAAAAATTTTTGCAATGTGCGAAGAAATCGCGTAACATATCCAACATCTTCTCCTACGACGATACGTTTGGTTCAGTTGGTAGTGACCTACTTTCTGCGCCAGCGGTCGTGGGTTCGAGTCCCACTGGAGGCATTCATTTGTAGAGCACGAACGTTTGTACTCCAGTCATAGGTGTTTATATTTATAATATGTATGTATTTAAAATTTATATGTGTAGTATATCAACTATCTGGTATCCGTGATACAAGCTTCGTAGTTTGTTACGGAACTAGATGGCGCTGTTGTAATAATGTCCCAACCGATTTATTTTTATTTTCTTTTCTTGATGACAGCAAATCAAACACCCACTTTATATGTTTGCACTTTTGATTGCTTGTCAAGGATGGACAAGTGCAGGTATAAAAATTTTAATTATGCATACTATGCTATACGGGTTGGCGGACTTCACACGTCTTTCAAAAACTAGTTCTTTTAGACTTGAGTATGCTTCCAATTTTGTAATCATAAGAGAAGTTATAACCATTTTGAAAATTATTAATTCCTGATCGCCTTTATATGATTTTCCAAGCGAACTCTGGGTTCCTTTGATTCAAAATTCAAACGCTTGTAGACCCGGATGTTATATTCTTAAATATAGCAAATAATTCATGAGTGGAGAGCAAAATAGCTGAGAGCTTTTGCACTAAAGTTTAATTTAAGATTTAATATCATAAACTCAATTTTCGTAAATGGTTATTAAGCCTACTAAAGGGGTGTATTACACGTCATCCTC
This sequence comes from Boloria euphrosyne, assembly GCA_951802675.2. Taxonomy (NCBI): domain Eukaryota; kingdom Metazoa; phylum Arthropoda; class Insecta; order Lepidoptera; family Nymphalidae; genus Boloria; species Boloria euphrosyne. The sequence goes on along the minus strand of OX637885.1, from coordinate 1,573,879 downwards.
AAAACGTATGGGGTATTAAAATATTCTAGACAATTATCTATATAATATATATAGATATATTCACAGGCAGTGGTAGCCCTGCGGTAACGCGCTCGCTTGGATAACCGAGTGATGCGGGGTCAAATCCGGGTCTCGCACCTCTGATATTTTCATGTGCGAATCATTTCTATCATGATTACCACTTGTCTTACGGTGAAGGAAAACATCGTGAGGAAACCGGCATGTCTGAGAGAACCTAGCAAGTTTTCAAAAGACATGTGAAGTCCGCCAACACGCACTGGACCAGCGCGGTGGACTATGGCCTGATCTCCCTCGTACTGAGGGAGGCCCGTGCCCAGCAGTGGGACGTTAAAAAGGGCTGATGATGATGATGATAAGATATATTCATATAATAAAATTCTAACGAGTCAAATCTGCACATTGAATATTTCTTAGAAATTCTTATTGAAATAGTAATTATTATCCGTGCAGAGGCCGCATTTACAGTTTTTAGAATTGTTGTCTGTCTGTCTGTTTGTCTGTGACCGCATCACGAGAAAACCACTGGAGAGATTTTGATGAAATTTGGTATAATGATAGCTGATTATCCGGGTCATCAGGATACTTTAAACATCACACGGTATGTGAAATGTAAGAATTTAGTTTATTTAAAACGCGAGCGGAGCCGCGGGAAATGCTAGTCTAGAATATTTATTAATTTCCTGTAAAGAAATTTTGATTACACACGTAGTCCCTACACGCGTAGGGACTACTTCGTGTAGGAATTTAATATAAAAAAATAAAAAATGTGTCCTAACTGATGTGGTACATAATAAACTTTATTTTAATTTATTTTTGTGTTAAATTGTACTTTAGCTATAATATCCAGCGTTTTAGGTGATGTTTTGGTCATGAAATATTACTACATAATTAAATATTTTTATTTTACTTTTATTTTCTGAAATAAATATAGCCTTAATTACTCCTTATAATATCAGTTATTGTTCCGTCATAATCAGTCTAGACGTTTCGGAGATTAGTATATTCTTTATTGCACAAAAAGTAAACAGAACAGTAATAATACAGAAAAGTTGTGACCAAAGGTGGACTTATCATTACGAGAGATCTCTTCCAGTCAACCCTGCATGTGAGAAATAGTGTTAAGAGCGGGACAAAAAGAGAGATTAGTTGGAACCAAAGGATAGATGGGCAAAACTTCATAAGCTTGAGTGTTTTGTTATAAGTATCGTATATAATTTCATACGTCTATATTTAATAATGTAAAAAGTGACGATTCAAAAGTGCTCGTAAAAGTCTATTTAAATAAAGTATATTTTGATTAAATTAGATATGCATACGGAAAAAGTTATTATTTTCAACCGACTTCCAAAAGGAGGAGGTTATCAATTCGTCTGTATTTTTTTTTTTTTTATGTTTGTTAGCTCATAACTTTGAACTGGGTGAACCGATTTTGATGATTTTTTTTTTATTTGAAAGGTAGTGCTTCCCATGTGGTCCCATTTTAATATTTTCCAGTTCTGACAATGGCATCTATGAGAAAACCATAAAAGTCTTAAATTTGCATTAAGTATTTGCGCGACAAATGGACGAATTACTCAATATCACGCCAACCGATTTCGATGATTCTTTTTTTAATGGAAAGGATATACTTCAAGGGTAGTTTGATGAAAGTTTGGTAAGGTTCTGATGATGGGATCCATGACAAAGTATCGGAACTCTTCAATTTTTAGGAGCAAATTAATGATGCTCGGCCGAATCTTTTATAGGCTATATGGATATTTGAGTCACGTATCGTAACTGATGATGGAAGGTACAACTCCTCAACGGTTAGCAGTTTAAAGAAAATTCTTTCAATATATGTAATACGCAATTATGGACCGATGGTTCTATACTTTCAGGCTATTAGGTTTACCTTATAATAGAAGGTAAATTTTTATAGTCATTAACACAATACGTATCTACTTTCCGCTATAAATTTTAAAATAAATTATTTTTAACAAAAAAACAAAAACCGACTTCCAAACTTAATAAATCTAAACTAAAAAGTAGAAAATAATACTTTTAAGGACTTTGTTAATTTTGAAGTCGGTGCCAGCCAAAGCAATATAACCCTAAATAGATACATATTTGATTAATCTATCAATTTGTCAACATAATCAAAATACCTGGCTGGCACCGACTCCAAAATTAACAAAGTCCTTAAAAGTATTATTTTCTACTTTTTAGTTTAGATTTATTAAGTTTGGTAGTCGGTTTTTGTTTTTTTTGTTAAAAATAATTTTGTCATTAATTTAACTTGTCTATATATATAAAAGAAAGTCGTGTTAGTTACACTATTTATAACTCAACAACGACTTTACTGATTTGGCTGAAAATTGGTGGGGAGGTAGCTTAGAGTTAGGAGACGGACATAAGCTACTTTTTTTTTGGCGAAAAAGGGCTGTAAAGGGCTGAAATAGGGGATGAAAGTTTGTATGGAAATTACGTCATTTTTGAAGCTAAAAGCTTGATTTGACGTATCAGTTATAACTTATAACCGTTGCATGGTGCGTGCAATGGTAATTAAATCAGCAAATATATTCCGGGTGGTATGAAGTAAATATATACAACACGTACCTAGGGACGAACCCGAGCGAAGCGAGGGTGAGCCCCTAGTTTTTTTATATTCCGTGTTTTAAACAGACATTTCAATTTGATTTATCTGTGTAGATATTTTTTTAATTACACAAGTGCTTTTATCTGGTAAACTTTGTATTGCAAACTTCCTGAGAAGGAATTAAAGAAAATGAAACATTGTTTGCTTAAAAAAGTAAAAACCTCTGCAAGTGAAAAGCGTTAGTTTCAAAAGAAACTAAGCTTTTAATGAAGTCCTTTAAACGGTCGAAAACTTTGTAATAGTTTGTTAGTACGGGAATGGAAGATACACATACATACATGGGGTAAAAGGTTCTATGTACATGACTCGTTTACATACACCTACCTACCTACCTATAATGTATAGATATATGTTACAGTTAAACCCGTTCTCAGTTACAACGCGTTTTAATTAGTTTAAACTAGTTTGGACGAAACGCCTAATTTTGACTAGTTAAAACGAGTTGTAACTGAAACCGGGTTTTAACTGTAGCATATAAATATTTTTATATAACTTTTCGAATCGCTCGATTGGCAAAATCTACTTTGATTTCGGTTCACGCAAAACTAATAATCAACCCCAAACAAACCCAGCTATCTAAGGGAGGCTTTTCACAAATATAAGTACACATGTAAAAATACGTATATATTTTAACCCCGGTTATAAATAAATAATTAGTGCAACAAAAACATAACCGAAGAACAAGAGGCCTTGTCTACGTATAAATATTTAAACAGTGTCGATATGAATAATACATAGCAAAATCAAAAAGGCAAAAGTATAAAATATTCAATAACCAATTCTGAAAGCGCTGATGCTGTACTTTCTGGATCGAAGGATACTTGACAAAATCATAAATTTATTTACTTCAAGGAAACACTAAACAAACACTCGTTTTATTACAAGTATAATTACTAGCGACTCACTTTCGCTTCGCTCGGGTTCGTCCCTAGGTGCTACTAATGCTAAAACTAGGCTTTTAAAGTTTGAAGCACAAAAATAGAGGACTTTAGACCAACCCTTAGACCAACTTAATCCGGCCCTGTCGCAAAATCCGTTGTTAGCGTACGTGTAGAAACAATAAACTACCTCCCTGCCAAATTTCAACGTCAAGCGCTTTTAAATATTTCGTAATAAGTGAGTGAGTGACCTTTTGCTTTTCTATATTTAGATTTTTCTCTCTCTAGCTTCTTACTCTAACTCCCAAGCCCTAGGTATTACAGGTATTACTTTAGGTCATAGACTTTTAAGCATTAAAGCTCATCTAAATCTGTCCAGCTACTTCGTTCAAGCAATAAACATACACACGTACACGCACATAATATGTACTATTTTGCAATTATAAATTATAATAGTAGCCCAAGTCATTCAATTTTAAGACGACGAAATATGTATACTGTATTGAAATAGACTTGTACAAGCACTTTTAAATCGTCATCTTCTCTAATATATAAAAATTTCGTGTCGCAGTGTTTGTTATCGAAGTCCTCCGAAACGACTTGACCGATTTTTATGAATATTTGTGTGTATATTTGGTAAGTTTGAGAATAGGAAAACTACTTATAACCCTAAATTTGTCCTTCTTATATCATCCTTCAACCACCGCGGGCGGAGCCGCGGGAATTGCTAGTTTTACATATAACATTTAAAATTTTCTGTACGTAAGTTCATGAGGATATAAAAGTTACACGCCAGTGTTATGAAGTACAATATATTTATGTTATATGCAATATATGTATTTGTGTTACGTGCTTCACTAATAAAATAAGATTTTATGTTGAACAGAAGCCGGAGCACTAAAATGAATCCGGTTCACACTTGGCCAGTTTTATTGTTTGTTGTTATATCAAAGGTTAAAGATATAGGAAATTATACTGTTATTGTGAAATAGCAAAAACAAGAATTCAAATTTATTTTATTTAATTTTTGAATCGATCTGTGTTTACAAATCGATTTTCACGAAAAGGATTTATTTTAACGGAATAATGTAAAAGCTATCCATGTAGAGTCGTTTAAAAATGCTATTTAACGCATTTTATATGTCGATAATTATGTTCTACATGTAATCTTGCAAGATCCTAATACGTCTTTAAAATCTATACTAATGTTATGAAAGCGTGTTTGTTTGTCCTTCTTTCACGTCGAAAAAAAGTGATGGAATGGCGTGATTTTATACAGGGAGATAGTTGGAGGGCTGGTGAGTGACGTAGGGTATTTTTTTACAAAGGCAGATTATTTAATTTTAGCGGAAAAACACTATAATACAACCCACAAATATTGATCATATCTATGTGTGAGTATTACATATATACGAGTACATATATTGTCAATCTTATCTATGGACCAACTCATATTAGTATACATGTTTCTTTATTTCATATTATTATTCCAAAGATACTCTACAAATGTAGAACAGATGGAAGGACAGCAAAGGCTTACTAATAGGTTCTTAAATAGACCCTTTGGGTACGGAACCCTGAAAAATCACTTAGGATACGTAATTAGGGCCTGGTCAAAGTAAGGATCAGTTTCTATTTGATATATTAATTTAGTTAAATCAGTGTGACTACTTGAAATTATTTGACGACCCACTCGGCTCAGATTGTAGTGACACTACTGCTGCTGATCCAGCGGTCGCGGGTTTGAGTCCTGCAAGGGGCTTTGTAGTGCGCGAATGTTTGTACTTCAGTAACGGGTGTTTATATTTATAATTTTATGTATTTTAAGTTATATATGTGTAGTGTATCCATAACACAATCCTCGTAGCTTACCACGGAAGTAGATGGCGCTGTGTCTAATAATGCCTCAAAATAGTATGTCAACATTTATAAAAAGCTACATTTATTCGACTTCATTTTTCATTCGACTCATTCCATTAGTAATAATTGTACTGTTATATTATAAAAAATTGATTTATCATTAAAACAATAAATGAGATTAACAATTAAAAACCCTTGAAAACACAAAAAATAGTGTAACTCAGAACTATGCACTTGCATAGATAACACTTATATAGATAACACTCATATGGGTAATTGAGAAGGCAGTTGGCTTTGTTTTTCATTTCAGTGCTTTTTTAATTTAAGAGCTTTAAAGCTCAGCTTAATTTTTAAAGTCTTTATTTTATTATTTAAATAGTTTAAGCTCGCTATTTATTGGTATAAATCTCTTTACGTGCAGATACGTAATACTGAAATTCATGTATAAATATGTTATACGGTACGTAAAAGAAAAAAATGTTTGTTTATCTGTTTATTCAGGCTTTTCTCCGAATCAGCTACACTGATTTTAACAAGACTTTTACTGGCTAATATTGTTAGGGATAATTTAGACTGCTTTTAAAAAGATTAAAGTTTCGCTTAAAATAAAATAATATATTCATATTGTGGATAAATAATTTGAAATCGAAATAATAGCAAATTAAAAAGTAATATATGTAGAGGCAGTTAGAGTATTTATAACAACAAATATGTTAAAGAGAAAAGACATTTCAAGCTGAAAGGCGCAGTGCAGTGCGTTTGGTCCACAGGTGGGGGGTGGCCGCAGCCTCACCAGTAGCTAGCCGACCTCCGTCGGGAACGGTCGTGACTTCGAGTTTGACTGACGTAAACAAATTAGTGAATCGTAATGTGATTTCTGTGTTGTGTTATGTTTAACGTTTGTGGACTCTATTAGGGATGGATGGAGAAAATCGTATCATTTTGAATGTTGGTGGAATAAGGTATTTGAAATTGAAATATATGTTTGGTTTTAACGAACAAGCTCTTTAAATCTAGATGAATGCTTAAAATTGTAAATGTTGAGTTCTTTTATTTTAATTTTAAGTCTAAATATAGGTATAATTTATTTGTTAGATTTTTTGAGTAATTGGTTAATGAAAAATTTTAATTCATAAATAAAGTACAAATAAAATCTTATCGAAGACCATACTTTTTAAAAGCCATGATTGATTTTATGTAGAGGTTTGATAACATAGTTGAAAAAAAGTATTGAGAAAAAAAAACATTTTTCAATTATTTTTCCTTTAGGTCAAATTCTTGCAAATATTAAAATATATTTAGTTTTCCATAAAACTAGTAATTATATAAGTAGGTTATCTTCTTCAGGATGTACATGATGCTTAATCGATTTTAAGTACAGTAGAACCTCAAAAGGATTATCTGCATTCTCTATAGTAATTTAACAAAATTTATAACCGAGTCATATAGGTGAAAAAAAATTCTAATATATTATATAATTAATGTTAAGATTAGTCATGAATTACAATTCAAAGAATTAAGATAATAATAATTGAAGGAAAAAGTAATGTAAAGTTTTGAATTTCAGAGGGAAATAAGAAAAATGTTTAGCTAGGGCATCAAATAACACGCGAAAATGAAAGGGCCCAATTTAATCTAAATAACGGAAACCGCTACAAAAAGTTACATTTACGTTTGTTTAAGCAGAAAATAACGCATTTTAATATCGTTGTATCCTGAATTTTTATATAGTGATCCTGAATTTTCATAATAATGGCCTTATATACATTTATGTAGGTACTTCTGATAAGGACATTACCAAATTAATTTTGATTTCGATTACCAAAAAGAGTTATAAAATTACTTAATAAATATGTGTTATTATTTAAAATATATAGAATAAACGCTCTACTGTAGTTATTAAAAATTTTAAGCAGGAGCCCCGTGAGATTATTCCCTTAATAATTAAAAATAAATATGAAACTTTTACATCAATTTCTTTATTTCAAACATAAATAATGACTAACTTTCATTATATTTTCCACTATTAATATCAGTTTTACTCGTTAGTGCAGTAAAAAATATACTTGTTTGATGTTGGTGTAGTAAAGTAAATAATATATGCTTTGAAAGGAGGCTTTTGCCCACAGGTGGGATTTCAATATCTTGCAAGCATATACAAAGTTTGGCGTGTGTGCTATTAACATTAACTATAACTGAAGAGTTCTCTTTTAAGATGATCCTGGCATAATCATCATCTCACATCATCTCATATGATATCGTATCATCCTATTATGATGTTACTGTACTGTTATGAAAACTACCCTCTCAACGTGCGTCCACTTTGTCGTGGGGGGTCAGTGCAGGGAGGGCCCACTTCGGTGGGCGGTGTGTCAGACGGGTTGCTTCTGGTACTTCTCTGAACAGCAGAGTGGATTGTGGAGCAACCCTTTTGGCTGTGTGGTCTACTTCGGCAGACCTGCTGGGCCGTTGGGGCGTCGTAGTTCAATGCGCAAACGATCCTGCGACGCAATTAAGACGGGTGAGGCCCGTTGGGTTTTAGTGGGTACTATTGGCTTATTTTAAGCTGCTGAATCCCACATAACTACCTGGTGGTATGCGTCAATGCATTAGATATCAAATAATCAGAACTAAACTAATAATGATTCATATTTTATAAGTTATAGGTAGAGCTAATAAAAGTGTGTTAATAAGACTGAATTCATCAAAAAATACACTTAATCTATTGCTAGTAGTTTGATATAAAAAGATATATTAAGAATGCAAGTAAATATTCATAGTTACTTAATTATTGAACGTCGAATCGAATCAATTAAGATCTCAAAGTATTAAAGTGCATATTATTAGATTTTAGAACTACTATTTTCGTGTATTTCCCCTTTCGATAGCCATCTGACCTTTTAATTTTATTGGACACTGACCTAAATACACGAATTTCCTAATTAAAATCAAGTCCAGTATATGTGATTTAAACTGGTATGTTGGTTTCACTTCGTCTATGTGTTAAAATGTAGAGTGGAACTTTCTATATATTTCGGGATTCTCAATTTGGATTTTTTTTGAATCTCGACATCTTGAATGCTGTACAGCAACTTATGTGATTTGATGGTGATAAGAGGGTTACGTTTGAGTTGCTTAATTTAAAATTTAGTTTTAATTTACATTATATACTTTTTTCTTTTAGCACTAATAATAATAGTTCGTAATAATTTAATTTGAGTTTTTCTAGTCATAACTAATGGTATACTCTCGCTTGATTTGGGCGCATTTCTAGGTACATGGATTATAATGGACCTAAACTTTCCTATTGAATCACTCCATCTATTGCTGAGAATTGAATTTAATTCCGTTCAGTAGTTATAGAGTTATCGCGGACCGACAGACGCAACGTGAGACTAAGTTTTATAATATCTAGCGAATATTAATTTACATGTGTTTTGATTATAAAGTGCAGCATTTTTGTATATGTATAATAATGAATACATCGACAGTATGGACATACATTCATACCGTTGCTCATATTTTTAACATACTTGAGAAGGGCCTATAAATACTTACGTGGAATAAACATTATTTACTTACATTCTTAGATGAAATCATACTTGCTTTCTAGTTGAATATCTGCATTACTAATACGAGTATAAACAATAATAATATGCCTGATACTTTCCAATCGTATTGGATTGCCGCCCCATTGGAATATAAGTGAGGAAATGAAGTATAGGTACTTATATTAGAGCACGTCCTTTTTAATTTAATACTTGTGTAGACTAGCCTTTAAGATTAGATGCTGTGACAGCTAAGTATCAGAAATATGCCATAGCAAGAATCGAATTCAGTACCTTTTCAAGAATTTTTGTACTCCAGACGTTTCTTTCAAATTATCATCTGCAATACTCTATGGGCTAATAAGATCTACCCTTAATAATCTTTTTAAGGAGGTATGCTTAGTATAATAAGATTTATGTTAGGATGTAAATGCTGGTTGTTTATAAAAGGACTATTAGAAATTAGTTTATTAAACTGAAATTTGTTTCGATTGTGGAAAAAACATTGTTTATATGGGTATGCATTATATTTTACACTAGCAACTCACCCTCGCTTCGCTCGGGTTGGTCTTTACATTTAGGGCGAGTGAAGCCGCGGGTTCCGCTAATAATATACTAAAATCTTTCTCGAGAATCACTCTATCCATTAGTGAAAACAGCATGAAAATCGGTGCAGTAGTTTTTGAGTTTATCGCGAACAGACAGACAGACACGCCGGCGGACTTTAAAATGTAGTGAGATGCCTATTCTGTTTTAAACATATGTTACAGAATCAGGCTACGTTAGTCCAGTTAATTAGAAAAAATGTATAAAGAAGTTTAAAAAAAGAGCGTTCCCTCTATTTTCTTTTTATCTACGTAGTTACTTCTAAGTATTATGCCTTCTTATACATTTTTTTCCTTAAATATGTACACTCATATTACAAAAAACCTATACTAGTACAAAATTACTTCTTTCTTATAACGTTACAGTCTAGACTAATACAAAATATAATTTTTATAACTCACAAAAAATTTATTATCCAAGCGGGACTGCCCTATCCTTCATTAAAGTAAATGATAATTGACTAGCACATGTGTGAAAATATATAGAGCAAATATTGTTTAGAAATATTATAATATGCCGTCCGGTATTTTGTTTGTAAATCCGGGATAAGAGCCTCGGGAGTCGGGGCTAATAGCAATCATCTTTTAGTCCCCCATGTGTCATGGTTAGTTAGGGGGCTTTCATATTTAGATAATTTCTCGCAAATAGGGGTCGAAAATTATGCGATACTAGCGACTCAACCTCGCTTCGCTCGGGTTCATCCCTTAGATGCCTTAGTACCTTTAGTATAAAATTCTTACAAACTTTAAATGTCTTAATTATTTATAATATAGGCAAGCGTCATATATAATAAATAAGTTTCAAGTTTCTAGCTCTAAAAATAACGATGATTTCCATACAAACTTTCATCCCCTATTTCAACCCTTTACAGCCCTTTCTTTAGCCTTGAAAAACCTATGTCCTTTCTTATGCTCTAGACTATCTGTGTACCAAATTTCATTTAATTCGGTTTAGTAGCTTTGGCGTAAAGGGGTACAGACAGACAGACAGAGTTACTTTCGTATTTATAATATATCTAAGGATTATATCATACATAAGAATTGCCTTATAATGAACATATTTTGAATTGCAGATGAGATATAAAATCGCCTAAGAGACTTGTAATGACGTCAAACCTTGTCTCGTGTTGTCCTCGTTTTGTTATTATTTATACTGTAAAATATTTTGCATGATTTTCATTTCTGCTCACTTATTCATAACTTATCTTATACATAAAAATCTAGTGTCGAGGTGTTTATCGCATTTCTCCGATTTTTTTTATTTAGTAGATATGAGACTAGGTCCTAATGTATTTTTCAGCCTATAGATATCCACATTATTATTTAAGTTTCTTAACAAAAACTATTTTTTTGAATCTTTCACGAAAAGAAACAAAAAATACACCATAATATAAATACATAAATATACATACATATTATACATTTTTAAAAGTGACTTTTCAGTTAACGAAAACTATAGTATCGTACGCATAATTAACAGCGCGATTTTTTTCGTTCGTCGTTTTTTCGTTCGATATTTTCAGCTTGAAAAACATATGTTGTATAATAGGTCCTTAAATCAAAATGGTCGTGACGCAAGAATTGTTTGAAACATATTTAGAATCTTATACTATATATAAATGTAAGAAGAATACATTTTTATAAATAAATAAATATGTTGGGACATCATTACACACAGCGCCATCTAGTTCCGGAGTAAGCTACGAAGCTTGTGTTACGGATACATATTATAAGTATAGTACCCGGCAATAAATATTGCACATCGACCTTTGGAAACAAATCGTCGGCTAATTTCGGCTTTGTAGTGCGTTATTTTATTCGCACAAAAATCTGTCAGTCCGGTATATATTAAGAGCTATAAAACAATTATAATTTTCTGTGTAATTGAATTTATTTAAATACATTATTTTTTTCTACAAGTGGTGTCTTTAAGTCGTGGAAAAAAAATAAAAGATTTGTTTATGTACTTTTTCTTCATTTGTGTATATTGTAGAGGTATTCAATTCGTTTGAGGCTTATATCGTGCTTTTCCATAAGAACTTTTCGATTGTTTTTTATTTTAGTGAACCGAATACCCAACTCATAAAGTATGTAATTAATAGGCTCAGATAATTTAGCTTTTAATGATTTTAGTATCGTACACAATTTTCATTCAAATAGCATTATAATCAAAATCGTCCGTAACTAAACGAAATTGCTTTTTTGGTTCTGCCTTTTTTCGGGAAGCTGAACCCAATCGCAGTAGGTATTTCAATATAAAATTCGTTTAATATATTGTTTAAAGTTCTTCCTGAAATTCCAGTAACATTTGCAACTCGCTCTTCAACCTTCTTGAAATAATTACCTACATTTTCAATCTCATTTTTTTTAATCTGTCAGCATTGGTTACAAAATATTTATACACATTCAAGATAGTTTCGCATGACTGTTTAGCTCTTTTTCCTAAAAATGCCATGGTACAACATTAAATTATTAAAAGTTGGGGGTTTTAACAACTCTATATTATATAATATTTTGACTGAATGTAGGATCACTACAAACGAAGGCAAATGAGACAAATGTGTCGATAATATATAAAAATATTAGTCAAATAAAAAAATATTCTACAGGAACTAAAATTTATTTAACAACATACATAGGTACATATAACACACCGTCTTTATACATATACATGTGGAATCGGAAATAGTTTTATTTGTAGGCTTAATTGTGAATTTTATGTATAGAGTGTAATTTATCTTATGGCTGAGCTTAAGAATTATTTGTTAAGCTACAGATGTTTATTTCAATGTAAGGTTTAAAATATTGTAAAGAGCACATGTTAATTTAATTGTAGGGTCTAAGTTATTGTACGAGATCTTGCAAACAGATGTTCATCAATAGTAAGTTTAAGTATTGTTTTAAAGATGGTGAATAGATTTAGAATGACCCTTTGTTATAATAGCTTTACTTTATTATAGTTGTGAAAGTTGCCGATTCTTTGTAAGTTTGCTTTAGTAGTTTACCTGCGAGTAAGCTTGGGTGGGGAAGGTATAAATAAGATGTTTGATTGTAAAAAGGAGAGTCCTAAACTAGAATTGATGTAAGACAGACCTCTATTCATCAATAAAGATATTACGCGCTTATATTATTTGCTTGCCCTGTGATTTCATTATTCTGTATCACACAACATCATCCACACGATACTACATTTTGGGGGCTCGTCCGGGATCACAGCGAGTAGGCGAGTTATTAGTGTGTATTAAAACGTATCAGTATTGTGTGTTAAAGTTTTGTTGAAGTGCGCGAAGTAGTAAGTCATGAAAGGTGAAGTTGACCGGGTCGCAGGAGGTGTGAATGCGGTAGTGCTGGAAGACGACCAGCTTCCGCAAATGAGAGTTTCAGAGCTCAGAGAGGAGCTCAGACGACGGCATCTCCGGGTGACAGGTCGAAAACCTGAATTGTTGGCGAGGCTAAGAGCGGCGCTCCTGCTGGAACGAGAACGCATTGCTGACGATGAAGAAGAGGTAAATAGTGAAGCGGATGAAGACGACGAAGACGAATCTGTGGAAACTGTCAATAACTTTGGACTCAGAACTTTAGGAGGACACAACGACGTACGTCGCCTAAATTCTGTTATTGGCAACCATAGGTATAACGACGACGATAACGACGACGACAACGACGGTGAGCGATTTCGTAATGATATACAATTTTTTCGAAGACGTAACGAATCACAATGTATATTATTAACATTTAACGACGTTGAAAGATCGCTCGAAACGTTTAGTGGTGATGGCCACTGTAACGTGCAACGATGGTTGAATGATTTTGAGGAAATGGCACTACTTTGTGGTTGGAATGATGTCCAAAAAGTGGTGTACGCTAAAAGACTGTTATGTGGATCAGCAAAATTATTTGTTGAATATGAACGATGTGCGAGATCGTGGAGCAAGTTAAAGAAAGCATTGAGGGACGAATTTGAAGAAACAGTGGATAGTTTACAAATTCATCGTGAGTTAAGTAAACTAAAGAAGAAACAAAACGAATCGTATCAGGAGTATACGTATAAGATGTTGCGGATTGCAGCCCAGGCAGACTTTGATGTTCGTACAGTTATTCAATACATAATTGAAGGTATTTCTGATGAAGCTGTGAATAAATCAATATTATATGGTGCGAAAAATATAAAACAATTGAAAGAAAGATTTCGTCAGTATGAAAATATGAAGAGAGAAATGATGAAAACCAAACTACGAATAGCTGAGACAAAAAATGACAAATTAGGGCGAACCGTGTATCAAGAAAAAAAGATAACTGAAGACATAACGTCGGTAGTAAGGTGCTGTTATAATTGCGGTGCAACAAATCATCTAAGTTCGGAGTGCCCTGTGAAAAGAATGGGAAAAAAGTGTTTTGAGTGTAACGAATTTGGTCACATAGCGTCGGAGTGTAGAACTCAGGCCAAAAATGTGTGTATGGTGTCACGGCTTAAAAGTGAAAAAGATCAGAAGACAGTGAAAGTTAAAGACTCTCAGATTCCAGCTTTAGTGAATACGGCAAGTAAACTGACCTTGAAGAGCGAGGGTGAGTACAAAAAAGCATCGTCTCGAGTGCAGAAAGATCAGATAGGTTTAAAAGGCTTAGGGTCGGATATAAACGAGACACTAGGTTTGTTTAATTCTAACATGAAAACGGGGTATAATGAGTTAACTGTTAAATTACATGATGTACCTAATTGCGTTACTGAAAATGATAGTGATAATTGCGAGACTAAGCAAATACACATTTTTAAAATTAATGCCGTTGACGAAGCTAGGGAGATTGCTTTGCCGCACATTAAAGAAAAACCTTTTAAAAATGAAGTAAAAATGATTAATACAAATTATAAACCAGAGACCACATATAATAACAATGTGGGAGCTGAAATAATTTTGAAATGTAATAAGCAGGTAACGTCACGATCGCATAGACTAGCTCCTTCAGAGCGTAAAGAGGTAAAAGATTTAATGAATTTGAGGAAGGAGGAGGGAGTTATCCGTGCGTCTGATTCAGAATACGCGAGTCTTATCGTTCTGGTTAAAAATAAAGAGGGCACTATTAGAGAGTGGTTAGATTATTTTGAATCGAAAACGATGTTTGTAAATGGACCTGTGTATAAATGTTTAGTTTTTAGTCGGTTTGTAAATGGTTTACGGGACACATTAGTTGTAATATCTAAAAATGTGGGGATAAACAAAACAAAGGCATTCGACAAGAGGGACTATTGGTTTGAGGGGATGCTCGAAAAAGTAGTTTTGAGGTGCCACGAATATTACCTAGCCAAGAGGAAACAAGATAAGCTAGATCGATCATTTCATTCAGTAAAAGCGAACCGGTTAGGATTTAGTAAAAATTGTAAAAATGTGACTGTTTACGATGAAGGAGATTTATTGGCCATTAAGCGAACGCAGTTTGATCCAGGATTAATGAACGCTAACTTTTTGAGACAGACATCGACATCAGCTGAACATATGAAACGATAGGTGTTTATGACATTTGAGGGCAAATGTCGTTTAAGGATGGCCGAATGTGGAATCGGAAATAGTTTTATTTGTAGGCTTAATTGTGAATTTTATGTATAGAGTGTAATTTATCTTATGGCTGAGCTTAAGAATTATTTGTTAAGCTACAGATGTTTATTTCAATGTAAGGTTTAAAATATTGTAAAGAGCACATGTTAATTTAATTGTAGGGTCTAAGTTATTGTACGAGATCTTGCAAACAGATGTTCATCAATAGTAAGTTTAAGTATTGTTTTAAAGATGGTGAATAGATTTAGAATGACCCTTTGTTATAATAGCTTTACTTTATTATAGTTGTGAAAGTTGCCGATTCTTTGTAAGTTTGCTTTAGTAGTTTACCTGCGAGTAAGCTTGGGTGGGGAAGGTATAAATAAGATGTTTGATTGTAAAAAGGAGAGTCCTAAACTAGAATTGATGTAAGACAGACCTCTATTCATCAATAAAGATATTACGCGCTTATATTATTTGCTTGCCCTGTGATTTCATTATTCTGTATCACACAACATCATCCACACGATACTACATACATGGTCTCGTTATAACGTCTTTCGTCATAACGAAAGTATTCGTATAACGTAAAAATTAAAACAATTGGTTAATACATTACTCAATATAGTATAATTCCACAATATCCTAAGGCTCTGGCTACACGCTCCGGCATGCCGGCGAACTTGCCTGAACAAACCTGTTTACACAGGTAAGAACGTGTGTGTGGGCGGTAGGACGGTAGCTCGCGGAGGCGGCCTGTGCAATCCTTGACGTGCTGAAGATTGGACTGCGCGGGCTTGGCTTGTACGATTTTTCCTGAGCGTATGGCCATTATTCGAGCTGCGATGTAACCACCTCTCAAAAGAACTTTGAGGTTTGCACAGTCCAGTTTGCGCAAGCTTACCCCCACGTGTGACTGATGACGAGAGTTTTAGGACTGCGCAGGCATAACGGAGCGCGTGGCTGGACCCTAAGATATGGATAGAATATAAAAGAAATATTAGTTTATAAAAAACAACCTTTGCAAAGTTAAAAGTTACTTAGTCAGATAAAAGTCTATATTATAATAAATGAATGGTTAAATATTAAATAAATATTAAAACAAGTACCTGTAACCATTTAACCAAATTCACCTAATTTTCATACCTATCCCCCATGAGGGAGTCTAAACCCACCGCGGCCGGCAGGCTAATTACGTATCGAGCAAACCACCCGCGATAGCAAAAATTGTAGAATAATTGCTGTCCAATCGCAAAATCGTATTAAACTTATTAAATTCATTCGTAGTTTTTCGTAAATTCATTGGTTTTCGCGTTAATTGATTTGGTAATTGATTGAATATTGTGTTAATGGTCTCTTAAACATAAGAAAGCTAACATTTTATTAATTTAAGAATTAGATTAGGCATTCTATTCGCATCCACTTCAATTTAAAATCAAAATGAGTAATTTTTAATATTTTGTTCTATAAATCCACCAGATTGCTACGTAATAAGCCTACGGGCTTAGCTAGTGCCCATTGCTTGTTTAGTGGGTATAGCAGTATAGGACAAAGTTTCAGGTATCGTAAAATATGTGTTGTCAGATTTAAGCTGGCTCTCTAGCTATATAACAAAAAAGATATTTACACTGTACATACAAACAATACAAATTACACAGGTCTTCTGCAAAATTTGGAAAAAAAAGTTTTTTCGTCAGGGTCAGATAATGCCTTTAAATTGCTTGAGTTAAAATGGGATGAATGATTATTACTATTCTCCGAACTTACTAGTATCATAGTCTATGAAACATATAATTGGCCAACGGACGTGAGAGCTCAAGCTGCCGCACACTAATGTCCCAAGCGAGTGTATGGCAGCTTGGGTTGGCTGTCACGTCACTGGCCGACTATATGTCTCACAGGCTTTGCTAGTATTTCAGATATTTTTGCGGATTTATTTTGATTAACTGAAGTTATAATTTATGTAATGATAAATAAATTCAAACTTAGTCAATTCTATACATTTATTATTTTTTTTAAACTTATTTTGAAACATTAATTATTATTATTGATGCAGAGGCCGAATCTATAGTTTTTCGAATTTTTGTATGTCTGTCTGTCTGTGACTGCATCACGAGAAAACCACTGGACAGATTTTGATGAAATTTGGTATAATGATAGCTGGTTACCCGGGTCAATATAGGAATCTTTTTACTGCTGGAAAGTATCTCATCTCAGCTAACCGTTACAAAACGGTTATAAAAATCACACTGTATAATAATATTATGTCAAATCAAAAAATTTGGTTTTCGCTCTTTAGAACGAGGGCGGAGCCTCGGGAAATGCTTATAATATATAAGAACTCTATAAATTCACTAGGTAATTCGTTACATGTGAAAATTTGTCTTTTCGTTGTCTCTTGAAATTCTTAAAAAAATCTACATAGACATAAAAAGAAAATTGGAGTGTGTGTTCTAAATAGCTGACCTATATCGAGTTCGTATGGATTTTTGTATTATTGAAAAGTGAATAGAAATGGCGTTTTGTTCCATCAAGTAACACTGATGTATAAAATGTAAATAAATAAAGAAATATGTTGGGACATTATTACACACAGCGCCATCTGATTCCGTGTAATTTAAATGTGTGTATCATATAAATTTTTAAATACATACATATTATAAATATAAGCACCCATGACTGGAGTACAAACATTTGTGCTCAACAAATGAATGCCCCCGGCGGGACTCGAACCCACGACCGCTGGCGCAGTAAGTAGGGTCATTACCAACTGAGCCAAACGTATATTTTAAAGTATGCTTTATACAGTACTTGGTAGCAGGTGCGCGAGTCAATTAGGACTTTTTAAGTTAAATATGTCTCGCTTATAAAATTTGTATAATATTTTGTTAATTTTATTCGTTATATATGCTTGAATCGTGATTCGTAGGCCAGTGGTAATGCGATCACTTCGGAAATTTAGTTAGCAGGTTCTACTCTCGGGTCTGGCTCTTTTGATATTCTCATTTGCGAACCTACTATTTTCATATTAGATGGGGATGTCTGAGAAGAGTAAGTTTTTGAAAGACATGTAGAGTCAACCCCACTCTTGGTCATCGTGGTGGACAATATCATGATCCTCCTGGTGTTGAAAAGAGACATACCTCGACCAAAAAAAACTCAACACCCATTGTTTATATTTATTATATGTATGTATTTAAAATTAATATATTGTATAGTATATGAACTATCTGGTATCTGTAACACAAGCCTCGTAGCTTACCACCTCTCTACCAACAAATAGATCAAAATTTTTGACTTATACTTCACTCGTACTTCTGCTTTACTACCTCATATTATACAACACTTCCATGGTAACATAAAATATTTACCTTTTAGTTTAATTTTTACCTCCCATGAGTAAGTATCTCATAAATTACAAAAACATATTGTAGGAAGCACGTTGTACGGCAAAGACGTAGGCGTAGTTAAAGTTGATTGCTGGCAATGATTATTATATATGTATAATCAAATCCGTAACTTTAACAGAATGGTGCCAACTTAACGTCATAGTTAGCATACGAATATTATACATACCTAGATGTTCTAGTGGCTAGCACGTAGCTGCAGATTCAACAGTTTCAAGTGGTAGTGCCATGCTTGTTACCTTCGGGTAGCAGCCGAATGGGCCGGCACGCCCCGTATTGTACCACTCTCTCACAGAAGACCGGCGTGAAGTGGCAGCTATGCTGTCGCGTTTCGTCCGGTGAGTGAGAGTCCGGGAGGCCCACTCCCCATCCCTACTCTCGTCCTTCCCCTTCTCCCTCCCTCCCTTTCCTGAAAGGCCGGCAACGCATCTGCAAGCCCTGTGGTGTTGCAGGTGTCCATAGCGGAGGTGATCACTTTCCATCAGGTGAGCCTCCTGCCCGTTTGCCCCCTTTGTGTTTGTCCCATAACAAAAAAAAAGTCCTGGGTTCTCCTCTCAGCGAACAGAGACGAGAACAGCTAAGTTTAGGATTTTTTATTCAGAAATTCTAAGTAAATTCTGGAGTAAGTTCACGATATTTCACGTCCATGCCTTTGGGAATTGACGGTTTTGACACTGGTCTTTCAATTATCATCATCGTTAGAGGGGCAGGCAGAGTACACTTATGTTTGCACCTACTTGTGTAATAACATTTCCTGCGTAGTTGGCTACTTTTATTTAGAATGACTATTGAAGCCGAAATGTTCTGAAGGAAATCAATGATATAGAGATCATATGCGCTATTATGGCTTAACGTATTAGCGTTACGTAAAGTGAAATATAAAATACAAATCTATACTATTATAAATGTGAATGTAAGTTTGTTACGCTTTCACGCTAAAACTACTTAACCGATTATCATGAAACTTTATACACATATTCTAGGACGTATTAGAAGTAACATAGGATACTTATTTTTAACTTTCTTTTCTAGTGGCCTTGAAACCATGAACGCGAGCGAAACCAGGCGTACTGCTAGTAGTTAATATTTATGCTTTACCAAAATAAAGCTTTTGTCGATTACCTCTAAGACGAGTGAAACCAACGTCAAGATCTAGTACAAAAACAATGCAATTAAAACTATGTAGTTATAATAAATACTATTAGAAACGAGTAGCATGTGTTCCTTTGGAACAAGCTACGCCTTAATTACATTTTGCGACGACTTTAGTTATTTAACGTGGCTTGTGTCTACAAATTTGAACACAATGTTACACTCAATGATACTGCCTGGAAAATATTAAGCTTGTATCCAGCGCTAATGTGATTTGAGAAAGAAATCGAGATGGAAAATTTAAAAATGCTTAGAAATAATACGTCTACAAATGTTTTTAAGTAATTATATTTTAAATAGATTTAGCTTTAATATTTTGCGAATTTATTTCGAATTTTAGTTTGCGACGGTTTTTGATACAGCTATTATAATCACGGGGGAAACTAAGTTTGGAACAGCGACAGTTACAACTAGTGAGTCACCCTCGTTCCGGTCCAGTTCGTTTCTAAGTTCGAGTACGTTTCAACAGTTAGTCTAGATTTCGCAGAGATTAAATATTTTTTTCGCAGTAAGAAGTATATTCATATTATATTCGGCTATTATCATACAAAATGTCTTCAAAATCCAAATTTTCATCCGATTCCATTCGTCCATACATCGATCCAATGATTATCTCATAGTATGGTTATAGATAGAGATAAATAACAAAAAACTAAAGAGTTAGAATTTTATTATATGTATTAGCAATTCCCGCGGCTTTGCCCGCATTCTAATCACTATTAAAAATAGGGATGGGTGGTAGAGGGTTCAAAATTAAGGGTTATATGTATTTTTTTAATGCCAAATCATAAACAAAAACAAAAAAAAATTTGGCCTAAAAATAAATATTAAAAATCTGGACAGGACCATCCACATCACCTATGGTAATAAAATAGCCTACGACCTATTCTCAAACCTACCAAATATACACAAAAATATTTATGAAAATCGTTCAAGCCGTTGCGGAGGAGTTCGATAACAAACACTGTGACACGAGATTTTTATATATTAGAGAAGAGATGTATGGATGACAAATTTTACTGGAAATGTAAGAAACTATTAGGTAATTAATTAAGTTGCTTTGAGACGCAACCGAAAATAGCAAGGACGGTACATAGTAGTGTAAAAAGTTTTAGTATCTTAATCAGAAATAATAAAATGGATTAGGATGAAAACTACATACTCGTAGATAGGTAACTTTTTTTTTTAATTTTGGGTTCACTTATTTGAGAATACCTCTCGAGTATAAAGAAAAGTTATTAGAAAAATCTGTATTAACCGCTAAAACTCAACGGATTCATTTCCACCCTCTTCCACCCTTATTTAAGGGGTTAATATTTACGAGGATATCTTGTAAATAAGGGAAAGGAACAAAATAAAATGTGTGAACGTGTTCTTGGTCTTCAGTTGTTTGCATAGGTTCCATTGTAGGCGATAACTATCAACACATTTTTGTTCTTTTATTTACAGACTGTTAACAAAATTAGAAATAGCGTTTTCTGGAAATATTTACAAAATATATATGGTATATTTTGTACATTGTTTTATTCTTTTAATTAAAAATGAAAATGTTATATATATATATATATATATATATATATATATATATATATATATATATATATATATATATATATATATATATATATATATATATATATATATATATATATATATATATATATATATATATATATATATATATATATATATATATATATATATATATATATATATATATATATATATATATATATATATATATATATATATATATATATATATATATATATATATATATATATATATATATATATATATATATATATATATATATATTATAACAGACGCGTGTAAAGTAACGCATCAGTCGTCTCATTTTCCCGCTCTCGCCGATTCGTCTTCCCGCAAAAACCGCGACGTCTCCACCAATCATAGCCCAGCGCGCGCTACTACGCAATCGCGCCACGCGCGTCCCGCGCTTGCCATACGGATTCCCGCGCGGTTTCGACTGTGAGCAACACCTCCGCGTCAGTGAATAAAAATAATGTTATGTTTGTGGACAATTAATATAAGTTTTCTTTTTTCACTGAGTGGTTATTTTTTTAACACACACGACCTAGTAGTTTTTATGATAAGAATCCCACCGTAAAGAACTTTCGCTATAGTTTGGCTGCCCAACGAGTGGGCAAATAGAACTACAAACTGTGTTGTGTTCGTGTGTTCGCGAGTGTGGAAGATGCCGCGTACTAGAAGGCAAAGTCGCCGTCAGACGGAATTCTTCGATATGAATTCAGAAGGTGAAGAAATGGCGCCAACGCAAAGGTCTGCGGGACGTAACACGTCCGCGGCCGAGCAGTCGCCACCGCCGCCGGCGTTCATTACAGCGAGTGACCTAGCCTCCATGATGACGTCCATGCAGCAAGCACAAGCCGACAATTTCGAGCGTCTGCTGACCAGAGTACTCGAAGTCCGGTTGCCATGTTCTACGCCCGCGCCGGCTATGGCCGCGCCGGTTTCACCTATACCACCCCTTATGTCGGGAAACTTCGCCGGGTGCCATTCTCAATTCAGTGGATTGGCCGGTGAATCTCTGGACGGGTTCATTGACGCGATAGAAGCCTACAAAGATTGCGCGAACATAAGTGAAGAAAACGCTATTCGCGGCCTATCGATGCTCCTCACCAACGACGCAGCCACCTGGTGGCAGGGGATGAAAACCAGCGTGTCCAACTGGGGCGAAGCCCTACAGCATCTGCGCAGCGCCTTTGGTGACAGCCAACCTCCTCACAGGATTTATCTCGAGTTGTTCTCGAAGCCGCAAGGAGCAGAGTCGACGGAGCTATTCGTAGCTAAGGCCCGCGCACAGTTGGCGCGAATCCCGAGTGGTGACCTTAGTGAAAAGGTCAAGTGTGACATGATCTATGGACTACTACATGTGAGAATCCGAAAACGATTACGACGAGAAGAATTTTCCGATTTTAATACTCTACTCCAAATGGCTCGGAGTATCGAGGAATCTACTAAGGAAACTTCGCGCGCCGGCACTTCAAAGAGCGCCGCCGCTGCAGCTGG
This sequence comes from Boloria euphrosyne, assembly GCA_951802675.2. Taxonomy (NCBI): domain Eukaryota; kingdom Metazoa; phylum Arthropoda; class Insecta; order Lepidoptera; family Nymphalidae; genus Boloria; species Boloria euphrosyne. The sequence continues at coordinate 1,551,188 of OX637885.1, read as the reverse complement.
AGCAGTTCCCCGCGCGCCGCAGGAGTCGCCCGCGCCAGCAACGACCGCCCCAGCGACGATAGCGCGGCCCTCATCGCAGCGACAGAGTCAGCGACCCTCGGGTTTTCGCCGTTCTGCAGCTGAAAAGCCTACGGAGGCTAAAAGTGATCAGTGCCAACCAATTAACAATAGTGAACCACGTTCGAGTAATATCTCGTGTTACGGGTGCGGCGAGAGCGGGGTAATGCGACGGAATTGTGCGAAATGTAATTCCCGGCAAACGTTTAGCGCTCTCGAGCTCGTACGGTCGGTGACCCCTGCAGGCCCAGCAGGGGCAGCAGCAAATGACGCCGGTAAGCCGTTCACGAGGGGTAAGTCGAAGAACTGTACTCAAACACTTTGTGAATTTAAATCAGTGATTCCTGTTGTTGATACTTGTAGTAGTAATAGTAGTGAATATGTTATTAATTCCCCTAGCGATAGCGATTTATGTGCTAATCCTAATGTTATACGTAAATATAGGCGTACACGACGTAAACATAAACATAACCTCTCTTGTCAATGTCCATCACAAAGTAGGGTGACCATGAATTTTTCGGGACAAACCCCGGAAATTTTCGGTTCCAGTAGGGTGACTATGAATTTTTCGGGACAAACCGGGAAAAGTTGTGAATCGGGTAGGGTAACGGGAAATGACCCATATGAGAGGTCATTGACCTGTTTGTCGATAGGTTCCCTGCATAATGGCGTACTGCGTCGGCCTATTGTGGGTATCGAGATTTTGGGTATCCAGGGAAGGGGCCTACTTGATACCGCGGCCAAGGGTACTATTGCCGGTTCCTCACTCTACGCATTGCTGCAACAGCTGAATCAGCCTTTCACGTCATGCTCGATGCGTGTTAAGCTGGCCGACGGTTCAGCACCAACGCGCCGAATGTTATCCACTACTCTGGAGGTGAAGATTAAAGGTAAGAGTATTAATGTAGACTTTTATGTGTTCCCAGATGCCACCAACGCTGAGACTTTGTTGGGCATTGATTTTATTAAAGCAGCTGGGTTGGAAATTAATTTTGGTTCTTCCACATGGCGGTTCAACGGTTGTGAGCAAGTTTACCCCTTGGAATATGAATATCCAACTGGTCTTCAGAATTGTTGTGCTACTGAGATCCTGAGAGAGGATGAGGGAATGATGCTGAGCTCTCCCGAGCGTGAGGAGCTAGCTTCTTTTTTACAGCATAACGATGATATCTTCAGACCAGGGGGAGATCCAACTCCGTACGCGGAACACCGTATAGACACCGGAGACCATCCGCCTATCTCTGTCCCGCCTTATCGCCTCACACCTGCGAAGAAACAGCTGATGAAGACTGAACTTGACAAAATGCTCAAGGACGATATTATCGAGGAGTGCGAGTCTGCCTGGACGTCTCCAGCTGTTTTAGTCCCTAAGAAGGACAATAGCATCCGATTTTGCGTAGATTACCGCAAGTTAAACGCGATCACCAAGACGGATAGTTATCCGCTTCCGCTCATAGATGAGCTTCTCCAGTTGACGAAACGTCATTGTTTTATGTCCTCTATCGATTTAAAATCAGGCTACTGGCAGGTACCGGTCCTTCCAGCTGATCGTGACAAAACCGCCTTCGTGACACCGTTTGGGACATTTCGCTTTAAACGTATGCCGTTTGGTTTAAAGAACGCGCCATCTACCTTCCAACGGTTGATCGATCGGTTCCGATCTGGCGCTAGTTTGCAAGGTGTTGTCATTCTAGCGTATTTGGATGATCTACTGGTAATTTCAGAGGATTTCAATAGCCATCTAGAGGACCTACAGAAGGTATTCGACAGGTTGCGTATGTTCGGGTTACGGGCTAACCGAGCGAAATGTTTCTTTGCTCGCCCAGAGATAAATTATCTGGGACACGTTATTACTCCTGACGGTATCAAACCCGATCCCACTAAGGTGGACGCAGTCCTGCAGATACCCAGCCCCAAGGACTTAAGGCATTTAAAATCTTTCTTACAGACCTGTTCGTGGTTCCGGAAGTTTATTCCCAATTTTTCACAGGTGGCCAAATCTTTGACGGTTTTAACGCGGAAGAACGAGCCCTGGAGGTGGGAATCAGAACAGCAAGAAGCTTTTCAGGCTCTGAAGGACAAGTTAACCTCGGCACCTATACTAGTTCAAGCCGACTATACTAAAGAGTTTGTTTTGCGAACAGACGCCAGTAACCATGCTTTAGGAGCTGTTCTCTTACAGGGAGATGGTCCTGAGGAGAGACCTATAGAATATGCAAGTCGTTTGCTAACACCTGCCGAGATGAATTATACCACCACTGAGAGGGAGGCCTTAGCGGTTGTTTGGGCAACCGATAAGTTCCGTGGCTATCTAGATGGGCACCCTATCGTTGTAAAGAGTGACCATCAGCCCCTCAAGTGGCTCTTAACCTTAAAAACGCCTAACGGACGTCTCATTAGGTGGGCAATGAAATTGCAGGCCCTCGATATCCGTTATGAGTACACTCCAGGGAAAGCTAATGTTGTGGCTGACGCCCTGAGTCGACCTCATTGTCCTCAGTGTGACGACGCCGCCGATGTGGGAAGCTGTGATGTCTGCAGTGTCATCGTGGACTTACCCAGTGCTAGTTCCGCAGAACTCCGCAAGGAACAGCTCGATGATCCCGAAGTTGCGAAGATCATAAATAGCCTTGAGGGTAAGGAACCTGACGACACTCAGTGGTTAGGTAGAGGGTACATCATGAACCAGGGTGTTCTATATCGGTACCTCCCTGACACTGACACTGAACAGCCACAGCTCGTCGTGCCGCTTACCATGCGTGACAAGATCCTGAAGGAATTCCACGACGCTCCCACAGCTGGTCACCAAGGGGTTGAGCGAACCTACAATCGGATCAGCCGAAATTATTATTTCGTTGGGATGCGGAAGTACATTTCAGATTACCTAAACACCTGTGAAGAGTGCCAGCGCTATAAGGCATCCAACCAGAAGCCCGCTGGACTCCTACAGACACCTATCCTAAATCAGCGTGGAGAAGTACTTGCCATTGACTTGTTCGGGCCCTTACCAGAAGGCGAACATGGTGAGAAATGGGTACTCTTAGTAGAAGATACAGCCACGAGGTGGGTAGAGTTGTTTGCTTTGACAGAAGCCACCGCTGAGATATGTGCGCCTGTACTCATCGACGAGTACTTCCTCAGGTATGGTTTTCCGCGCCGCATCATATCAGACAACGGTGTCCAATTTGTTTCCGCCACCATGCAACAGTGCATGTTTATCCTTGGTATCCACCAAAGCCTGATACATATATATATATGATATATATATATATATATATATATATATATATATATATATATATATATATATATATATATATATATATATATATATATATATATATATATATGTATTTAGCCTTATTTTACGTCCCATTGCTGGGCACGGGCCTCCCTTCAACACGAGGGGGATCAGGCCATAGTCCACCGCGCTGGCCTAGTGCGGGTTGGCTTACATCACATGTCCTTTGAAAACTTGCTAGATTCTCTCAGACTTGCAGATTTCCTCACGATGTTTTCCTTCATCATTAGACAAGTGGTAATCATGTTAAATATGATTCCCGTCAGAAAGTACCAGATGTGCCTGACTCAGTATTTGAACCTGCAACACTCGGTTTCCAAGCAAACACTTTACCACTGGGCTACTACTTCCTTAAAACATATTAAAATTAGGTATTCTAATAGATAGAAAAAATATTTGCACCAAAATTTATACTTTATGTTATGTTGATTTTTAATTAATTTAATTGAATTTTGTTTGATCTAAAAAATTTCAATTATAATAAATAACTAAACCATTGGAACGGTATTGCGTTTATTTGTGCTGAAAATTGCTATGCAAATGTTATTTGGACGGATGTACGTTGTAGGCTGTAGTGCTTTGGTAATGAAGGCTATTTAATAGGCCGATTTTAGTACAAATATGTATTCAGTGGTTCAATTAATTAAACTTTTGCAGATATATTATTTATTAAGAAACTAACGATTTATCCTTGCTTCTCTCGCGTATATTCGTACTTTTTCAAGAGATACGAGTAGATTTACATACATACATATTATGTAGAGATTTTCTTGTCTGTCTTTGTACTCATGAAGAAAAATTAAAATATTTTTTGATAGCATGGTCAGGGAAGAAACGAAAGTGTCTGACATCACAATACCTGTTTTTATTGTACCCACAAAATTATTAAATAAAAAAAAAATACACTGAAGTACACGTGAAACAAAAAACAAATGAAAGGAGCTTTAAGCAGTTTTATGTCAACGTTCATATCAATCTATAAGTACATTGTAAAAAAATTTATATGCACGAGAATGTTAGGACATTAAGTAATTTTATAAAAATCTTGTTGAATAAGTCATTACTAAAATTATAATAATAACAATATATTTATATGAAGAAGTCTAAATTATAGTTAAATTATTAATTTTAGTCTTTAAATCTGTCAGTCAAAATTAAAAAACGTCATGAATCTATAACTTGTCTAGCTGTCTGGAAACGCTTCACGATGATAGACTCAACAAATAGGAAAGGTACTTTTTACTGCGGGAATTAGCTCGTTTTCCGAAGAATCTACTAACCGTTAAAACGTATCAAGGTAGCAATTCGGGGGTTGTTGGGACATTATTACAACAGCGCCATCTAGTTCCGCAGTAAGCTACGTAACGTGCTTGTGTTGCGGATACCAGATAGTTGATATACTACACATATAAATTTTAAATACATACATATTATAAATATAAACACCCATGACTAGAGTACAAACATTCGTGATTAGCAAATGAATGCTCCCAGCGGGACTCGAACCCGCGACCGCTGGCGCAGAAAGTAGGGTCACTACCAACTGAGCCAAACGAGTGGGTCGCTAATAGAAATAAGGGTCTTAAAACTTTTTTCAGTCCTCAATTATATCTCATAGTTCTTATCACTTAGCGCCACTGTTTATCTCGTGAAGGTATCGCGTACGTAAGTTCCTAAGCACCCGCATAGTGTGTGACCGGAGTTACTGATAAGGTAATATTTTTTTTCATTTACTAGGAATTAGGATCTCAAATATAGTAGATATAGTACATCAAAATTATATAATTATATAATTCCACATTTTTCCACATTATGATAATAATTATGATAGTTTATTTATAATTAAGCAATCCTTTGATTTCCTTTAATGAATAAATTGGTGTACTACTAGTTACTTAAGTTACCTCGGTGGTGTAGTGGCTAGCATGTACAGTCACACACCGAGAGGTCCTGGGTTCGAGTCCTGGGTCGGGCCGTAACAGCCCGGAGTTGGGAAGTTGGTGGTGTTTCACCCCCGTGCCTCGGAGAGCACGTAAAGCGTCACGACCAGTGAGAGATAAGGCGCACGTCGGTCCTGCGCCTTATCTCTCACTGGTCGTGTGGAGTAGTCGTCCCACCGGAGTATGAGAGTGATAAGAATAGAGAGTGCACTTGTGTCTGCGCGTATACTTGTGCACTATAATATCTCCTGCGTACTTGGCCAGTCTCAATGAGATTGGCCGCCATGGCCGGAATCGGTCGGAGAACATTAGTTACTTAAGCTCGCATCACTCAGGTTCATCCCTATCTAGATTTCCGTCTGTCTTTTGGCTTTTCCTATTTATATACTTAAAATTACCCCTAACACCCCTACTAAAACCAAAAGAAAACTTAACTTTTTCATAACTAACTTTTTATATAATATAATAGTGTCAGCAATATCTTTAGCCCGGAAGTTGAACAGTGTCATGACAACTTAGCTGTCATCCCCCACTTTGATTACTCTCCATAAATACGAAGTTTGTCGTTAAGAGCGGGTTATTCCTGTGCGAGTTACGTTGTAGTGCTTTAGCTAAGTGACAGTGCGTAAAGTATTAAAGTAAAGTGTAGTGAACCAGTGAATTGTTATATAATTAATTAATGTTATTTTTTATTAATGGTATAAAGTGATTATACATGTGGTGTAACAAAATAAGAAAGGTGGAATAATTTAGTGTGTAAGTTTAAGGTTCAAGCTTCTCGATAAGCTTAGATTTTATGTGACTAAGCTTTTATAGTGTTATGTAAGTGATATAATCAAAGTGCTTTTAAAAGAAACGTTATTTATTTAAAATTAAAATTTGAATTGAATTTATATGGTTGTTTTTTATAATAACAGAATGTCGTTATTTCTGTCTTTTTAAATTATGATTTTTTATATAATTTTATCATAACTTAGAAATTCTTTCAGAAAGCTCTATCCCACAGCCTAATAGAAACATAACAAAAGCTGTAGATACAGCTGAATCTGGAAGTATAAAATTTTGTATCAAAATTTCTTCCGTACAACTACACTGTAATAATTTTTGATTTCATTTTTGTTGAGAACTTCACTGTCCCGGCTTCTTAGACTTACCTTAATCATTACAAAAATCATTGAATATGTAACATAGGTACATATGTAGGTATGTATATATACAATACAATATATATCAAACAGTAAAATTTTGGTATCGTCTTTGATTAGATCTTAGACGAATATAGAATTAAACATGTTTGAAATTAAAACACTGTACTCCTATTATTTTATTATAGCGTATTAAAGATATCCAAAAATGTGATCCATTCTCAGCTTCGTTAGACGTAAGTTAAAATAAATTAAACGGTTTTCATAATTTTCTACAAAGGTAAAAGTAGTACTTTCTTAGATTTACGCAAATATTCGACGTTATAAATGAAACTTCCATTTCGGAGAGAGAGATTCTCCCGTGACCATGATAGCTGTAAAGCATTCGAAACGTCGGGAATTAAAAATCACAATAAATCCGCGACAAAATCCGAAAAGGTAGTTTCATTTATAAGTAAAAGTAGCTATATACGAGTAAAAGTCCCGCCATAATCGGTCCAGCCGTTTTAGAGATTAGCCGGAATAAACAGACAGACAAACAAACAATTTAAAAAGTTTTTTGATGTTAGTCTCGTATATACTTTCATATGCATTTAGAGGAAAGCTGTTAATCTTATACCTTTAAACGAGCAATTCTTGTATATATATAGGTTTTATTTCTAGAAAATGTTATTTTATCAATATTTTTAGGCAATTAAAAAAAAGCTACAATATATAATAATTAGAATACGAAGGTAAATTTCGCTGTCATCCACAAGATTATAATAGCTCAGATTGATTGACAGCGGAAACCGGGCGGTTTCTGACCAGAAGTCCTCGGTTCCAATCCAGGTGTTTCCAGTCCGATTATTATTTTTCTTTTTTTTAATTTTTTTCCAAAAAAAAACCGAGCGAAGCTCGGTCGCCTGATATTTAGAAATTAAAAACAGACACTTCAATTTTATTTACAGGTACTGATGTACTGATTGTTAATTTAGATCGCAAAAAATAAAAAAAAAACAGAATCTGTAAAGGCAGATTGAACGGACTAATCTCGAAATCATAAGCTATTAAGTTATTACACTTAAAAAGACCAGAAAATATGAATATCAGGTGTACATTTTGACATTACTGTGTATGAAAATGTAAGAGAGTGCTTATTCAACTAAATGCTGCTGAAAGTTTGCTAGGATGTGTTCTCGAGTAGAAAGTTGTGATAAGCTTTACATGCCAACCACGTTTCAAAAGCTTTTGCGTATAACATGATACATTTTTTATGATTTACATAATTTATTCGCTTAACTTCATTTATCAAGTACTATACCGTCAGATGGGATTATAGCGCAGTGCATGGGAGCTTTCTTAGTACTAATACGATGAACATAGCAGGTTTGATTCTCGTACTTACCTAGATATGTAGGCTTAAATAAAAAATATTATAAGTTATAAATTAAATATTATTCTCCTCACCGGTTTCGGCTACATGTTCACAAGAGACTGGAACCCAGGACTTCTAAGTCTGTAACCATACATGCAAGAGACTAGACTCAACAGCTATAATCATATTAAATTCCATCAAAATCTGTCCAGTAGTTTTCTCTTGATGCGGTCACAGACTGACAGACAAACAAACAGACAAAAATTCTAAGCACTGTAGAGTCGCTTTCCGTTTATAAGAAATGACTATCTTATATGAAGTTTTCTAAAAATATTTAATGTTATTAAATGTACAGATTACACTTGCGTTATGAAAAAGGTTTCCTTCTTTTGACTTGGCCTATACTGCATGTTTGAATGAAAACAGTCCGCCGTTTTGTTTGCTTTTCCGAGTTTATTAAGTTGAAACAATATTTAGTAGCTCTGTATTTTTTGTGCGAGATTTCTGTACTGAAATAACAGTGGCAAGCGATGCAAATTTAAACAGAGTTAGATTAAAAAATACAATTATTCCTTTTGTAAAATATACTGTAAGCTGCTTACTAGATAAATTAATTAGATTGTTTTTGTTTGTCTATCGTGATAGTAATCGTTATAAATAAATATAAAATAAATATGTTGGGACATTATTCCAACAGCGCCATCTAATTCCATCGTAAGCTACTAGGCTTGTTTTAAAGATAACAGATATACTATTTTTTTTTTTCAAATACATACATATTATAAATACAAACAGCCATGACTGGAAAACAAACATTCGTGCTCAACAAATGATTGCCCCCAGCGGGACTCGAACCCGCGACCGCTGGCGCAGAAAGTAGGGTCACTACCAACTGAGCCAAACGTGTCATCAGTTATTTTATAATTATTAATTGTGTATGAATGATAATATTAGGTATCTAAAATCAACGAGGTTTTATTAAAGTCGTTTAAGCAGATCTAAAAAAAGAGATTGACTTTGAACATGTCGAAGTGTATGTATATTTGTGTATATAAAAGGGCTTTTTGAACGTCCTACTATATGAGGGGGATCAGAATCCACCTTTTTTTTATTACAGATGGGCTTACTCTTGACCTTTAACTTAGCTTGAAGGCATAGATAAGGTCTAGGCTGAAGCGAGTTTGCCCAGGAGAAGCCTATTAACAAGCACCTTAAAGAGTTTCAGGTCACACGCATTCGAAAAAATTCTTACGAAAACTTGCTAAGTTATCATCGGCATCTAGGTTTGATTATAACATTTAAACATCAGAATTGCAAGATCTGGGATTTGAACCCGTTTCACTAGGTTTCCCAAACAAGCGCGAAGTAGTGATGATGAAAATAATAAAGTGGTCATTAGAAAGGGCAAGTGTAATCGTTTAACTAAATCATTGAATAAATTTTATTATTTAATAGAGAGCACTCCATTAGAGTCATTTGTTAGACTTCTATGGTTTAGAACGTTCTTAATGAGCCAAAAACGAAGTTAGCTTTCAGTTTTAGCTTTTAAAACATACACGTACATAATGACCTATTCTATTCTACATTAAAACGCATCTTGCGACCCTCGCTTCGCTCGAGTTAGTCCCTAGGTTCTTTTTGCCAAAATTTTTGCTTTTTGTAGCACCAAAATCCGTACCCTAATTAAAATTAATAACATTTCTAAAATAAAAGTAGCCTAAGTTTCTCCTCATAACATAAGCTATTTGCGGGTGAAATTCCCGTCAAAATCGGTTCCGCCGTTGCTGAGTGTGACCGGAACAAACAGACAGACATACAACAATTTTAAGCATTTAGTGAAAAGCTGTTAATTTGAAATAAAAATTAGACACTTCAATTTTATCTATACGTATAGACAACCATTGCTTTGTATATTTTCAAAAATTGTGAAGATAAAGCGTACAGATTATTTACACTCTTTACCGTCTCGTTTAATATTCGGTTTCACAGCTCATTGACTTCTCTCGGGCTTAGATGGCTTCAGTTTTTCGTTCTTTTCATAAACCTTGTTTATTTTTAATGCTTTTAGCTTGATGAGATCTTTTTAACTGTGCCTGTTGTTTTATAATGTTCTAGTGATTTGCCCTTCTTCACTCGAATGCTTCCCGACCTGTCTTTTGTATTTACTTATATAGGTATAATATTAGAAAAATCGTTCACTTAGGATCCTTCTTAGGGATATTTAAATGGTTAAAAAGGAATAGGTAGACTATATAATAAATAAACATAAGTATAATAAGTTGTTTGAGTTGTATTATAATGTATTTTCACGTTTTTTTTTTTTTTTTTTTTATGTGACAAAGGGGGCAAACGGGCAGGAGGCTCACCTGATGGTAAGTGATCACCTCCGCCCATGGACATCTGCAACACCACAGGGCTTGCAGATGCGTTGCCGGCCTCTCAGGAAAGGGAGGGAGAGAGGAGGGAGAAGGACGGGAGTAGGGATGGGGAGTGGGCCTCCCGGACTCTCACTTACCGGACGAAACGCGACAGCATAGCTGCCACTTCACGCCGGTCTTGTAAAAATTTGCCTATGACACTCTCCAGCCTTCTAACCATCTCCTAAAAAGTAATCACGCTAATCCGTCTCTCTATTTCAACGTAAAAGAAGGACAAACAAACATACTTTAACATATATACTTGTAATTATTAATTATGTAATATAAATACCGGTAACACAATTTTTGCATGAAAAGATGTATATTAAAATTATACATGTATATACTTAATTATATATACAAAAGTACTGGTAACTTAATTATTACTGTACAAGTTATGTCCGCGTGGAATTCTGGCAAGAATGCTAGCCGTATCCCCCGAGCCAGCTCTCTTGTCACTATAATTGTGCTATAATGCAGAAAACTTCTTATATGCAAGGCCTAAAATACGTATTAATAAAATTGAAGATGACAAAATTGAAATGTCAGTTTGTATTTTTTAAAAGATGGACTCTGTAATAAATTATTACATACTTCATTATACAGAAATTATGTATAGTTCTTCTAACAAAAACATAATTTTAAGATAATCTCTTTGTCTGTGTTTTGGCTCATCTTCGAAGTGGCTGAACTGATTTTGACAGACTTTCACTGACAAATTATTTTATAAGGAGTAGCTTAGGCTAATTTAATTTTAGAAAAAGAATTAGGGTTCCGCTTAAAATAAATAAATCGATTTAAGTATCCATAATACAAGCCTCGTAGCTTACCAAGGAACTTGATGGCACTGTGTGTTCCAACATATTTATTTATTTATTTAATTTACACCATGGTATGCTTAAAACAAGCCAGGGGGATTTTCAAGTACGACATTCAAACGAAGTGGCTTTACTCAAGACTAAGCTAAACGTATTTTACGCCGCTAAAATATTTACAACATAAAAAGGTCGAATGCCTTAGTAACGTCGCATACCTGTAAATAAACGTTTTAAGAGGTAATTTAAAAGCTTTTTAGGAGACCTTTTTAAAAAAATAATGTCGGTATAGCATCATGGTATAGAATAATTAAGAATTTTAGAATAATTAACAAATGCTTTTTATTAGCCCAAAGCTGGGCTGGGTGGGGTTTTTCTTAATTCAAAGGATCGGTGCTTAATAAAAATCTATATCTATATTATAATACTAGCTGACCCGTGCCCACTTCGTTGGGCATAATGTTAATAATCCTTTTTTAGTAGAGAGTGTTATGTTTTAATTTCTAACTGCCAAAAGGAGGGTTATACGTAGGTATTTTATTTATATTAAAAGTTAAATTATCTATATTAATATTAAAAAAACTACTTTTTGTAACTTAAATATAAAAGTTAGACATATGCTGTCGTTGACTTTTTTGTAGGCATTTTCAAGCTCCACATCTTTTCTCTAGAACTCAAAAATATATCTTTCATAGTTAAGGCAGCGTTCGTAAGAAACGCTTTCATTCGACCGTTTTTTCTCCGATTCACTTTGCAAAACGGACTACCACGTGAAAGCCTTTTTATTTTTCGTATTTTTATATAACCTATGACACTCAGCAATAATGTGGCTTTCTATTGGTGAAAGAATTTTTAAAATCGGTTCAGTAGATCCCGAGATTACCCCTTACAATTTAACAAATATACAAACACACAAACTTTACTTCTTTATAATATTAGTATAGATTATAACGAGGAAATTTGTATTTTTGTATGTAACGAATAAACTCAATAACTTCTGAACAGATTTTAATAAAATTTGGTACACATGTAGTCTACAGCCTGAGAAAGGACATAGGCTACTTTTCAAGGCAAAAAAGGTCTGTAAAGGGTTGAAATATGGGATGAAAGTTTGTATGGAAATTACGTCAGTTTTAAAGCTAGAAGCTTGAAACTTATTTTTTAGGCTTTTGATTTGATATAAACAAGTAAAACATTCAAAGTTTGTAAACATTTTATTCTAAAGGGGGTAACTAGGGATGAATCTGAGCGAAGCGAGGGTGAGTCGCTAGTTATCCTATATGTTGACCAAGATTGCTATTGTCATACCAAATTTCATCAAATTCTGCGCAGTGGTTTGCAGATGCGGTCACAGACAGACAGAGATTTAAAATCTATGGATCTGTCTCTATAACTATAATTATTATCCATACTAATATTATAAATGCGAAAGTAACTCTGTCTGTCTGTCTGTCTGTCTGTCTGTCTGTCTGTTACCTTTTCACGCCTAAACCACCCAACCGATTTTGCTGAAATTTGGTATGTAGATAGTTTGCATTCATGAGAAGGAAATAGGCATATTATTTTTTGGAAATTCAACCCCTAAAAGGGTTAAAAGGGGTGGCAAAGTTTGTATGAGAAAAATATTTTTATTGCACATTTTTGCATGAAACTTTGAATCAATGCTTTTTAGTACAAATGATGAAACACGTATTTCAGGGTTTTTCGAAATTCACCCCCATTGGGGGTTAAAGGGGGTGGCTAAGTTTGTATGGGAAATTTAATTCTATTGAAATATTTTGCTTGACACTGAAATAATGCTCTGCAATACAAATTATGAGATGTATCTCATGTATCTTATCTAAGCGTTTTTTAAAAATCAACCCCTATGGGGGTTAACGGGGGTGGCACAATTTGCGTAGGAAAAATATTTAACAGTAATTTTTACCATAAGTCCATAACAATGAACCACGTACATCAGTTTATCATTAACGAAAAACACACAAAGAAATTATGATACACATGTAGCAAAATTGGTTAAAAATAGGAAATAAGTTTTAGAAAGCGCAGCAGTGGCGGCACGGCAGGATGCTACACAGTAGTTTTCAGAAAAGAGGGCCAGAACTTTAAATTGGGAATCAGTCCTTGGTACATTATAAGTAACAGTATATAAGCAAAAATGTTTATTTTATTCACTCTTAGCGCGAGCGAAGCCGCGGGCACCGCTAGTCAATAATAACTTTTGCAATAACATTGTTCTAAAAATTCAATGGACAGAACGACTACTCAGAATTATTCTATTATATGCATAGTTTTTTTACGCTTTTCGCAGTTTTGGCAATTTAAATTTTAAACTTTTAAAGTTGAGGTTTTTAGGTATTTTAATCTACTTTTTTGCTTTACAAACAAACGCGATACCAATGTGCTATTACTGCCTTCATCATATCTACGAGTATTACATTTAACTTTAGTGCGTTATAAGTAATCGTGTAAATTAAATTTTGAATTAAGGTCACACTTAGACCACATTATTTTTTCAGATTAAAATATGTAATATATATTCGTAAGCAGGGTGTCTATCGTGATAATAGTCGACAAGAAGTGTATGTATATGAAGACACGTTTGGCTCAGTTGGTAGTGACCCTACTTTCTGCGCCAGCGGTCGCGGGTCCGAGTCCCGCTGGGCATTCATTTGTTGAGCACGAATGTTTGTACTCCAGTCATGGGTGTTTATATTTATTATCTATCTAAAATTTATATGTGTAGTATATAAACTATCTGGTATCCGTAATACAAGCCTTGTAGCTTACCAAGGAACTAGATGGCGCTGTTGTAAAAATGTCAAGAAAAATTGTGTATTCAGCCTCATAAATGTAAAATGACCCATGGCTAGGTACAGTCTTTCCATATGCTGGTTTAAGTATAGCTCGTTTCTATTAAAAATAAAATAATTCATTATATATTATATAACACTTCTCTAATATTAAACAAAATATGCATACTTAATAGGGCCTTCTTTCTATTGAAGAAGAAAATCTGTGAGTGAGGAGTGGCATAGATTTCGTCTATCCCGATACATCAAGAGATTCTCGTGGGAAATTATTGTATTCCATAAAGTATAGAACGTGCCTGATCCCAAGTTATGCGGAGGAGGTTTTGCTGTGGTCCTTCCACTAGTTTAGTTTCAAAATGATAGAACCTGGACCTGATATATCAAAATATATTTAATTTATAGGTCTCGTATGTATAATTTATTAATTATTTTATATGAATACAAAATATTATATTTTTCTTTATCTTTTCTAGTTTTGTTATTTGTTCACACCCCTTCATTTCATACTTACCTATTTCCTGCAACTAAAATTTAAGAGAAATCGTTGTTTAAGCGATAATATCGACCCTTGTGTACATTTCTATCAATGTATAGTTGATAGAAAATAAAGAGATTTTTTTATCTAATTTAAATTGCATATCAGTATATAAGTCTGTGAGCAAGCTACCACCAGCTCGGGAGGAAGGAAAGCTCTCTGTTGAGAAGAATCGACATGAAACTCAACAGTTGCTCTTTTAAAATAATATTTACAGTTTTGCAGTAATAGTATATTATTATAGTTTTGTATCTATAGTATATTTATTTGACTACGGAATAAAACGTTTTGCCCAATCTTTTTTTTATTAAATTAAAGGACAAGCTCTATATTTATTTAAATTGAACATGGATGATGGCACTTTATTATTCAATACTACTGACTTACCCTCACTTCGTTCTTATTTTTATCTAAGCAATATTTAAAGAGTTAGTAGGTATGGCTTTTTCAGAGATAGTACATTATATGTTTGTACACATTTTACCAATTGACCTACTCAACCACGCCTAAGAAAGTGCTTCAAAAACAAATAAATTATTTAAGAGCAAAATAATGGACCGAAATATCATGTTACTGGAAAAAATTATGTAGATTTAATATTTCAAGCTACCCTCTAGTCTCAGGAGACGGTTGGAGACGGTCGGAGGAGAATGGTACATTAGATGCGTTTACTGTTGAGTACAACTTCGGAATTTCTTTGCCTCGTGCCTTAAAATCTTGATGGATTTTCCGTTTTTCACTAATTTATTAGATAATATTAACAAAATAGTTATGAGTGTATATCTCCGACTGCATTGTGAATGTTTCAGCTTACGTTTTTCTCTTTATACGCTGTCAAAAGTAAGGCGTATTCTATAATAATATGTAGGTCGGATAACCAGCTATCATCGTTCGAAATTTCTTTAAAATCAGTCCAGTGATTGAAAGACGTAAGTTCAGATTTACTCTTGATACGGTCTCAAGCAGATAGACGGACAAAATTCTAACATAGATTCTGCTTCTGTATCGATAATAATGACACGATTAGTAGGGGTATGTGTGAAATTAGAAAATAAATAAATGAGAAGTTAATATTGTTCAAAATATTTTTATTATCTATTGAAAAAAGCCCGGATGTCCGCCATCTTGGATTTGAAAATGGACCTCATTTTCGCAATCAGCACCCTGAGAAACCTCGAAAATGACACCCATGTCATTAATGAAAAAAAAACCGGATGTCCGGCATCTTGGATTTGAAAATGGACCTCATTTTCGCTATCAGCACAAAATGTGTTAGGTTATTTTCGTTACGGAATTTCTGGATTCGGTCTCCACGCTCTAGGCCCGCGATAGAAGCTATGCAATAGCTTAAAAATACCCTAAAGTGTTATTGGTTGGTAAAAATGAAATATTTATAATTACTGTGGGTTGTTATTGTTAAAGTTATAGTTGACACTTACAAATTATAAACATATATTCGAGCTTTTCTCCTTTCTAAACGTTTTTACATTAGCAAATTATCATGGATGGATTCAAGTAATTTTCACTGTCCGACAAAATAAGTTTATAAAGTGTCAGCTTTTAAGTTTAGTACCTTTCAAATAACGCCCAGCTGTTTTCCGCTAAAAGAGCAACTACGAGTAAGTTTAATTTTATTTAGTAGTGCATAGTTTGTGCCAAGTCACAAAATACCCTGTTAAATTTTAACAAGGGCGTTCAAAGTTGAAAATAGATACGACTGTAATATCTAGATTTCTGAGTAACTTTGGAAATTTAAAATCGATTCTCTCGAAGACATACTGTTTTAAAATATAACGTCCATTGGAATATGCATATTGCATTAGATATTTAATTTTTTGAAGTTTATCTTATCTTCTAAATAAAAATATAGCAATATGATAAATATAAAAATATTAAAAATAAACCAAAAAAGTTATTTGCTAATTAAATCCATATAATTTGATAAAGCGATACATCTCTTTACTCCACTCTACACTTTTTAATTTAGAAAATCAATTTAAAAATTATAAGGTACTATATTATATTTTGACGACACGTTTGGCTCAGGTATTAGTGACCCTACTTATTGTACCAGCGGCTTCGGGTTCGAGTCCCGCTGGCATTCATTTGTGTAAGAAGCACAAACGAGAGAGAGAGAGTGAGAAATACTACGCAAAGCATTCTATATTACTTGTACTGGTAATTATTAATATACCAACATTGTAACAAGTTAACTATAACTAACTAGTGTATAAGCAAAAGAAAATAAGAACTTTCATTTATTTACCGATCAATCTCCTTCGTGCCTTCTCCATCTATATACGTGATATTGGCGAAGTAATCTGTTCTCAACTGGCACACTTTGAAGCCATTAATATATGTTATTTTAGTTAACCACGAGGTTAATAGATACAAAACCTAAATAAGCAACTTGGTCTTTGCGGTACTCAATAAATCTTGACGACTCGTTTGGCTCAGCTTGTAGTGACCCTTCTTTCAGCGCCAGCGGTCGCAAGTTCGAGTCCCGCTGAGGCATTCGTTTGTTGAGCTCGTTTTCGATTCAAATGTGCGTACTCCAATCATACTAATGTCTGGAGTGTCTGTGAGTGAGCATTCGTGATTTGTGCTTTCGTGTTTATCATATGTATGTATTTAAATATAATATGGGTCTATGTAGAGTATTATCTATCGGGTATCCGTAACAAAAGCCTCGAAGCTTACCACGGAAATAGATAGCGCTGTAATAATGTCAAAATATATTATTTTTTTTTAAAATGCAATCCAATTCACCCACTTTATCACTGATGTAATTATTTTTCACCGTTCACGCCGCATTGATAAGAATATTAAATTGACTTTTCAATCTCCAATCGCACAAGCGACTCACCCTTGCTCCGTTCGGTTTCGTCTACTAGTAACAGTACGTTTTAATGGTTCATATAGATTCATTAAAAAGCATTCCGAATAAGTTGACCCGAATATCTAGGATAAGCTATCATCATACTAAATTTCATCAATATTTGCCTAGTGGTTTTACCCGTGATGCATTCCCAGACATACTAAATATTGAAGAGATTTATCCTCTGATCGATAAAGTGACTATTATAATAAGATTTTAATGTACAAATGTATATGTATCTATATCTATACTTCTACTATATCTGTTACTTTACTACTATATAAGTGCAGTGGTAGCCCAGCGGTAACGCGTTGCCGTAACCGAGTGATGCGGGTTCAAATCCGGGTCTCGCACCTCTGATATTTTCATGTGCGAATCATTTCTATCATGATTACCACTTGTCTTACGGTGAAGGAAAACATGGTGAGGAAACCTGCATGTCTGAGAAAACCTAGCAAGTTTTCGTAAGACATGTGAAGTCCGCCAACACGCACTAGGACAGCGCGGTGGATTATGGCCTGATCCCCCTCGTACTGAGGGAGGCCCGTGCCCAGCAGTGGGACGTTAAAAAGGGCTGATGATGATATAAATCTACAGAGCCTGTCTGTACACTCAATTTTTTTTGTTGAATGTCGTCATAAATATTCGTTTCATGACTCACTGTCAGTTTTACCATTTTCGAAATTTTTGTCTGTCTGTCTGTCTATATGTCCCGCTATAACCCAAGAATAGTTGAAACGCTCTGTATAAAAATTAGTATACAGTAAGAACATGTGATTGCGCAAATGATAGACTATATATAATGCCGGTAAAAAAATGTCTGTCTGTATGTGACCGCATCACAAGAAAATTACCGGACGGATTTGGATGAACTTTGGCATAATGTTAGCTGGTTACCCGGTCAATATATAGGATACTTTTTATTGCGGGAAAATAACTCATCTCTGAGAAAAATACAAAAAGGTTAGAAATAAACTACGCTTGCATTTACGTCTTTAGAACGCGGGCGGAGCCGCGGTTGTTGCTAGTATATTGTATAGAGCAGAGCAGAGCATGTATATTGTATAGAGCAGAATTACATGTGGCTTTGCTTGCTAACCTTATCTCATAGGTATGTAACTACTTATGTATCTAGCGGCTTAAATATAAGACTTACTTACTTTCATATACATTTACGAGAGCCTAGATTTAGTGTCGGTCTAAGACTTCTTATTTCGACCTTGACGCGAAATTTGTTCAAAGCTGACGTCTCGTACCTATAAACTACTTGCTTGCCTTTTAGTTGAACAAGTCAAGTCAATTTTGTTATTTTTCCAGTTAGTTAATGAGTTTATTTTTTACTATTTGCTTTTATTTATAGACTAGTCACTTAGCCTTGTTCCGTTTGGGTTTTAACGGTTATTATAAATTTTTCAGAGATATGATATTTTTCTATAATAAAAAGTCTCTTATCTGTTCATCAAAATCTGTCGTTATTTTATCGTTATTTTAAAATGTATTGTAATTAATTAATTATTCAACAGTTTAAATCATAAAACTTAAATTATTATAATAACTTTCCGAAGTTTAATTATTTACTAAGCTGTTTGTAATGCTTATTATCTTGTTGAAGTAAATAAATATTAGAGGTGTCGAAAGAGAGAGAGGGAGAGAGAGAGGACAAAGTCATTATGTGGAGTACCTATACTTTGGTTATATATATATATATATATATATACGTATATATATATATATATATATATATATATATATATATATATATATATATATATATATATATATATATATATATATATATATATATATATATATATATATATATATATATATATATATATATATATATATATATATATATATATATATATATATATATATATATATATATATATATATATATATATATATATATATATATATATATATATATATATATATATATATATATATATATATATATATATATATATATTACTAGCAATTCCCGCGGCACCACGTTATAATCACTATTTTAAAATTGGCATTGGTGGTAGAAATCATAAAAAAATTAAAATGAAAACTTGATCTAAAAATAAAAATAAAAAGTCTGGAGAGGGCCGCCCTTATCACCTAGGGGAATAAAAAATAGCCTACGACTTATTCTCAGGCCTACCAAATATACAGAAAAAAAATCATAAAAATCGGTCAAGCCGTTTCGGAGGAGTTACCTACCTTCTTAAGTATCCTAATTCACGTACCTAAGTAACCATACTAAAAATTGTTCCCAAGATCTTTTATACGGTTATTAAACTAATGTTTAATAAAAACAAATATCAATTGATAAGCACAGAACAAAATTCATCGAATTGTTTTATCTTTGCTTATTTATCGTGTATGTATTCAACCCTTCTTATGAACGTGAGCCTCCTTTCAATACGAAGGGAATGCGACAATAATCTAACACGCTAAGTGCGAGTTAGAGGACTACACATGTCTTTCGAAAACTTTTTAAGTTCACTCATACATAAAGGTTTCACGATATATTTCTTTATAGTAAGTAATAATGCTAGAAATGATTCGAACATGAAAATTTCAGAGGTGCAAGATCCACGATTTGAACTTGCTTAACTTGTTTTCCCAAGTAGTTACAACTGAACTACTACTGTCTCTGTCACATGTATAAGAGATATAGGTAAAAAGATCGGGAGGTAGAGAAAGAGAGAAAGAGAGAGGCAGAGAGAGAGAGAGAGAGATAGATAGAGAGAGATCTATTCATAGTTGATATCTCACTTATATTAATCAATTATAATTTCTGAAAGTAATTCGTTTAAATTAAAAGTCCACTTGTTTATATCAATAAATTAGATACCGTTCTTAGAAAACAAATAACAAGTTGATAAATTCAGTCACAGCTTCGAAGGCGTTATTGTTTTGGTTTCGGAAAACGAAAGAATATTATGTCTTCAAGGATATTATGATAGTATATCCTTGAATACACAATACTAAGTGATATATTATGAGAGTAGATATATGAACACATGTAATTGATTACTTGATTACTACTCGAAAAACTATAACATTACAATAATAAATTTATGACACGATCTCGATACGAAAAATTTCAGCGAAAAAATGTAACTAAGCTTTAAGCGTTAATAAATTAGTTTAATTCTTTTGCTGAATTTTAAAATGAAAAAATATATTATACCTACGCAAAAATCAAAAAGGTCATTAAACTTCGTAAGAAATAAAAATAGTCTCCTTTAATTAATACTCTACCAGCTTCATCGGTAACTAAGCAATCAAATCTTGGAACATGATTCTAAGTTACTTATAATAGGTGTATTGAATTAAAACTTTTTAATTATGTAAAGTTCAGTGAAGCAATTAATTAATCTCTACTGATTTATATAAAACTTGTAGTATCTATTTGAAATAAGAGTATTTCCTGAATGCATATAATGGAACTATAATATACGGCACTTATAAGACAAAAAAATTTCTAAAATACGTTTTTCTGTCTAGCTGTTTGTTCTAATTTATCTCCGAAATTATCGAATTTGATATCTTTAAACACATAGTATATAGAGTATAGAGTATAGATAATCTGCTTATACAATATAAAGCAGATTATCTATACTCTATACTAATATTATAAAGAAGTAAAGTTTGTGTGTTTGTATATTTGTTAAATTGTAAGGGGTAATCTCGGGATCTACTGAACCGATTTTAAAAATTCTTTCACCAATAGAAAGCCACATTATTGCTGAGTGTCATAGGTTATATAAAAAACCGAAAAATAAAAAGGCTTTTACGTATTCCGTTTTGCAAAGTGAATCGGAGAAAAAACGATCGAATGAAAGCGTTTCTTACGCGATTATATATGGAAATTACGTCATTTTAAAACTATACTAAAGGGGTTACACCTGGGGACGAACCCGAGCGAAGCGAGGGTGAGTCGCTAGTACTTTTATATATAACTAGCGACTCACTCGCTTCGCTTGGGCTCTTTCCTAGATTAAGCGCAAGCGAAGCCCCGGGTTTCGCTTGGTATATACGAAAACCTTCTTTGAGAACCACTCTATCCATTGGTGAAAACAACATGATAATCGGTGCAGTAGTTTTTGAGTTTATCGCCAACAGACAGACAGTCGCGGCGGAGGACTTTGTTTTATAATATGTAGTGATTGTTATATAATTTCATTACCGATGAATGTACAAGAAATTAAATACCAAATGCATATAGCATTCTTCATTTCAAAGTAATAATGGAAAGTGGAACGGACTTAAAATCGCTGTGTCAAGGTTAGGCTCAGAACGTTCTTTCCATATCTGTAGAACCTAAAATATTACTTAGTTACTTAGACAAAGGGATTTTTATTAGAACGTTGTTGTATGAGAAACGCTTGAAAATTTGATTTAAAAATATAAATGGCGTCTTCTTTACAATAGAAATAATTACTAAATAAAGCAAAAACTATTAAAATGGCATTATTTTTTGGAATTATGTATGTAATTTGCCCTTTTTTGTCCCACGGTTGAGCAAAGGTTTCCTTTCAATACAAGGGGCATCAGGCCATAGCCCACCGCGCTGGCCAAATATGGATTGGTGGTCTTATATATCTGTATCACTGCAACTATTATATGAGTACATACTTGCTAGATTCTTCTAGACATGCAGATTTCTTACATGTTTCCTTCATTCTTTTCCGGAAGAGGGAAATTTTTTATATTGAACATTGTCTATATTATTTGAGAAAAAGTGTATAATCGTATGCAGAAAAGTATATTATTTTGAGCAGTAGTTCTTAACTCTATGGAGACTTTCTTCAGGTAACCAAAAATATCTGCAATTAATAAAAATTGCTTAAATTTTCAACATGTTTCAACTTTGAATAAAAGAAATGTAGCAACCCTTTCAAATAAGCAGATATACTCGTAAAATTTTAACATTTTTGTTATCGAATCGTTAAAATTCTAATAACCGTTAGTTCCCAACGATAGCATTGTTGTTACAAAATATTTATTTAGGTACGAAAATGTTATATTAATTTTGTAGTTAAAATTCAGCATCGCTTAAGCTCAAAACGCTATTTTTGTATTTACTAAGTACAAGACGGTTTATAAGTTTTAAGCGGTTACTCATAAACTTTATTACTAAAGAAAAGCGGAGCTTAATTTCTTTGCTCCAAATAAATAAAAACAAGTGAGAATTCCTTTTTTGCTTTTATAATTAAATAAAACTGTAATATAAAAGTAATAATATAATTTTACTACTTTGCTTTGGGATTTTTAATTAGAAATGATGGATAGAAAACCTTTTCTTTTAAGGTTAGGAAATACATTTACGTATACCACCAGGTGGTTATGTGGGACTTGCCGGTTTAAAATAAGCCAGTACTATCCAATAAAACACAACAAAACGTCAATGAGGCGTGGTAGGGTCGCTTACGCACTCAACCACGATACCCTGACGGCCAGGCAGGTCTGCCGAAGCAGACCACACAGCCGGTGGGTTACTTCACAGTCCACTCTACTATCAGAGAAGTACCAGGAGCAACTCGCATGGCAAACCAACCTCCAAAGTGGGCCGTCTCTTCTGTGTGCGTTTCTTCGCTTCATGCTCTGCCTGATTACCGAATGCTATAACTGAGCTAACCCCCCATTATGTCTATAAAATTTTAAAAATCAAAATAAATGAGACCTACGAACAGACATACACGTGATAAGAAAATGAGTAAGACCTCCGGCTATCATAAAACTTTTGTAAGTAAAAATTTTGTACAAATTCTTTTGGCATATAAAAACTAGGTCTTAGACTAATTTTAATGAAAGAAAAAACTTGTTATACATAAGTTATGTTCGTACTGAAAACTAATCACTTACCACTTATTGGTTTAGAATTGAAAGCGCGGTTTATAGGGCTGTAATCAAAGAAGCCGTAATATGGACTTTATAACTAAACAAAATAAAAGATTTATTAGACTTGCTGTTGTTGACAGTTTTGCCTGCGTAATTATTTTAATTTGTTTTTTTTTCTTCTTCTTCAAGTACGTCCACCACTTAAGTCAGCCATACTCCTCAATTCTTTTTTTATTGCAACAGATTTTTGTTGCTTAAAATGTAGTTTTTCGAACAAAAATTTCAGTCTGAAATTCGATTTTCTGCGATTTTGGAAGTTTTTAAGAATTTTGAGCGAGCTCTTAAATTTTTTAAATGCGTTTTGGAAAATGAAAATGAAAAATATCTTTATTGATTTATACAATATGCGTTACAACTAGTTCCAAGGGCCCCTGTACTGGGTGAGAACCCGTATTACTGGGTACCCCGCTCAACCATCAGGACAATAATTCATAAATCAATGTTGATGAATATTAATAATTATGTGTGTGCGCGCGTGTGTGTGTGTGTGTGTGTGTGTGTGTGTGTGTGTGTGTGTGTTTGTGTGTGTGTGTGTGTGTGCGTGTGTGTGTGTGTATGTATGTATGCGTGTGTGTGTATGTGTGCGTAATATAAATCTACCTGTATGTTTTATTTTTGTATTAATCATATGTAAAGAAATTGCTCCGTTTCTTCATAGTTCATTTTTAGTAAATTTTGTGTCAATATAAGCTTTAATTTAGTCTTGGTTAAGGGATAGATGTTAAATGCGTTTTGGAGATGGCTCTTTAAACATGATAAATTTACATATTTCTGTATTAGGCTCGATTTTTTTTGTTTTTTTAACGGTATTCATAAAAAAAACACATTTTTAAAAATTTTTTGCTGTCTTTGTGTTCGTTCAGTAATTTCTAAAATAGCTGGACTAAATTTTTTGTGGGACTTTTACATAGCTGATAATATTATAAGGAGTAATTTAGGTTACATTTATTTTGAGGAAAATAATTGGAGTTCCACTCTAAAATATTGAAACTTACCTAGAGACGAAACCCAAGCAAAGTGAAAGTGAATGTACCAATCCTATAGATATTATCCCTTTGCCCGAGGGCACAAATTAACAAAATTTTGTCGGTTTTCTTTACGCAACGCTATTATTACAACGCTTAGACTCTGATTAAAGCTAAGGTAGCTAAATAAATCGTTAGGACATTAAATGACCTCTAATGGTAATAGAGTTCTTTGTAATTGGGTTTCTCGACCGTTATCTACTTGATTAGATGTATACGTAACATATAATCTTTTACGTTATCTTTTTATCTTTCTCTTTATCTTTCATGAACTAAACGTACTTCTTCTTTTAATTAACCACACCTATTAAGAACATCTTGTATGGTACAGGTAATAATAAAAAATCCACAATTAATTCGGTTGACAATTTACTAAGATATCGCGTAGCATGCAATTAAGAAAATAAATTAGATGACACCTTCTCTTTTATCTTTCCTATGATAGAATAGGATAGAAAAAGAAACCATATAAACCCGGCTTTACTTATAAGTTATAGCATGCAACATACTTGGTACTTCAACTAACGAACGAATTTGAAACTACTGTACAGATTTTGATACAATTGCATGATTATAGCTTTAAATGCGGGAAAATATCTCTGAGAAATACTAACTGATTACATGTATTCAGGGACGAACCCCTGCGGAGTAAAACGGACGTAATTATGTGTGTAATCATACATCCTCGTTAGTAAATAATAGTTAAAAAAAACTAAAAACACGCTTTTTATAGAAAACCAAACTAAAAAATAGAGAATAAATTTTAATGAATTTAAATTAATTATTTGATTTTAAAAAAAGCGTGGGGTGCATGGTGTCAATAGTTATAAATATTTTATTGACAGATATGAGTAGAGTGATTATCATTTTGATAATATCTTAAAAAGCACCCCATTTTATTTATAAAAGCTATAAATAGTTTATTTATAAAAGCGTGATTTTTTAGTTTTTTTGTGGAACTTTCACTTTTACATAGCTGATAATATTATAAGGAGTAATTTAAGTTACATTTATTTTGAGCAAAATAATTGGAGTTCCACTCTAAAATATTGAAACTTACCTAGAGACGAAACCCAAGCAAAGTGAAAGTGAATGTACCAATCCTATAGATATTATCCCTTTGCCTGAGGGCACAAATTAACAAAATAATTTTGTCGGTTTTCTTTACGTAAAGCTATTATCACAAAGCTTAGATTCTGATTAAAGCTAAGGTAGCTAAATAAATCGTTAGGACATTAAATGACCTCTAACGGTAATAGAGTTCTTTGTAATTGGGTTTCTCGACCGTTATCCTACTTGATTAGATGTATGCGTAACATATACGTACGTATTTACGTTATCTTTTTTCTTTTTCTTTATCTTTTATGAACTAAACGTACTTCTTCTTTTAATTAACCACACCTATTAAGAACATCTTGTATGGTACAGGTAATAATTAAAAATCCATAGTTAATTCGGTTGACAATTTACTAAGATATCGCGATAAGAAAATAATTTAGATGACACCTTCTCTTTTATCTTTCCTACGATAGAATAAGATAGAAAAAGAAACCATATAAACCCGGCTTTACTTATAACATGCAACATACTTGTTACTTCAACTAACGAACGAATATGAAACTACTGTACAGATTTTGATGAAATTGCATGATTATAGCTTTTACTGCGGAAAAATATCTCTGAGAAATACTAACTGATTACGTGTATTCAGGGACGAACCCCTGCGAAGTAAAACGGACGTAATTGTGATTTGTGTGTGTAATCATACATCCTCGTTAAAAATAGAGTAAGGCTTTACCGCATTGTCTTTTTTTTGTTCTTGACCGATTGTTAAAAAAGAGGATGTACTTTTTATTCTGCATGTTAAACGACAACTTTGCCAATTATGAAGAATGGTTCCATGTAAAGAGTTTTAACAGCCTACCCCTAAAGGCTAGAAGAAGAAATTAGTATATATAAACAAAAACGAAGTGTCTGTTTGTAATTTCAAATTAACAGCTTTTCACTAAATGCATATGAAAGTTTTTTTTTTTTTTTTTATGGGACAAAGGGGGCAAACGGGCAAGAGGCTCACCTGATGGTAAGTGATCACCTCCGCCCATGGACATCTGCAACACCACAGGGCTTGCAGATGCGTTGCCAGCCTTTCAGGAAAGGAAGGGAGGGAGGAGGGAGAAGGACGGGAGGAGGGATGGGGAGTGGGCCTCCCGGACTCTCACTTACCGGACGAAACGCGACAGCATAGCTGCCACTTCACGCCGGTCTTCTGTGAGAGAGTGGTACTATACGGGGCGTGCCGGCCCATTCGGCTGCTACCCGAAGGTAACAAGCCTGGCACTACCACTAAAAATGAAAGTATATGCTATATATACAAAAAAAAAATTAAATGTCTGTCTATCTGTCCATCTGTTTGTTTGTTTCTGTTTGTCTGTTTGTCTAATCTCTGAGACAGCTGGCGTTTTTAACGGGACTTTCACTCGCAGTTAGCTAATGTTATAAGGAGTACCTTAGGCTACTTCTATTTTATTAGAACATTTGTTTTGACCTACGCCCAGCGAAACGGGCCGGGCTTGCTAGTATAAAATAATTTTCAAGCATACCCAAATACGTTTTAATAAAAATTAATCACCGTCCCTTTTATTACATCTACATAATATTAAACGTTTTTTTCTCTTTGCACGGTTGTCCTCTCAGCGGTTTTACGAACATTACGACGGTCTTCTATACTTGTATACTAATATCTATACTAAATGATTATAAAGCGGAAAGATTTTGTATTTTTGTATTTGTGTATGTAACGAATAAACTCAAAAACTACTGGACCGATTTTACTGAGAAAGGACATAGGCTACTTTTCAAGGCGAAAGAAGGGCTGTAAAGAGTTGAAATAGAGATGAAAGTTAGTATGGAAATTACTTCATTTTTAAAGCTAGAAGCTGGAAACTTATACTTTAGGCTTTTGATTAGATATAAATAAGTAAGACATTCAAAGTTTGTAAAAATTGTATGCTAAAGGAGGTACTTAGGGACGAACCCGAGCGAAGCGAGGGTGAGTCGCTAGTCATAAAGAAGTACATAATAGTAGTTATTTCATCATACAATGAAGTTCATTGCTAAGAATTTGTCTCTTAAAATCTTTACAAATTCTCATATATTACAATTTAAATAGAATAAAACCCATATCTGTATATGAAAGCTTCGGAACATCCAAACTTAATCCAAAAGCTCTTTTTAAAATAAGAAATAAGCACTGCTACTTTATTATTAAACTTATTTGGGAATATATACTTTTACGTGTATTGAATACGAAAAAACGTTCATATACCGGCGTCGAAGGTTTGCTTGGAGTGACCATTTTTTAAGGTAGGAGCCAACCTCAAAAGCGGATAATAATTTAAATTATTATTAATATTAATTATGTGTATATTAGGGTGATTCATTTGGGACGACTATTTTTTTCTCACTCCATTGACGAAATATTAATTTCAATTTTAAGTACTTGCTAAATGAATTTAAAGTTTCCCCATATTATTAACGTGTAAAAATATTTTTATTGCTTAAATTATCTATAGCATAGCGATATCTCATGATATTAATTTGACCATAGGCGGAATTTGTAGAGGGACCCTCCCCCTTTAAAAGCCCTTACAGCTTAAAATGAGATTAAGAGCTATCCTTTTGTGTTTTTTTTGCTATGTTTATAACAATATTTCGTCAATGGAGAGAGAAAATAAAATAGTCGTCCCAAATGAAGCATCCTAGTGTATATGAAGAAAGGACACGTTGGCTAAGTTTGTAGTGATTACTTGCTACGCTAGCGTTTGTGGGTTCGATTCCGGATGAGAGTAAGAATGTCTATATTCCAGTCCAGTCTTGGGTGTTTATATTCATATTTTTAATATGTATGTGTTTAAGGTTACATAATATGTTTATCAACTATCTGATATCCATAACACAAGCCTCGTAGCTTACCATGGAACCAGATGGTGCAAAGTGTTAAAGTCCCAATACATTTATACATTTATTACTATTATATATTAAGTACCTCTCGAGAAACTAGTCAATAAGATTATACGACAAGTGCTCAAAAGATCGCAATATCAATTCATGTGCGATACAAATATGAGCAAGCCTGAAAATGATATTGGAAAAATACCAAGCATATGATTTCTCGATATCCCTACTTCAAGAATGAAAAATTATTTATTTGAATATACGTCTAGTAGGGATTTATAACTGGCAGCAGCCTATCTAATACCTGCCTCGGTGGTGTTGTGGCTAGCATATGCGGTCGCACATTCGGAGGTCCTGGGTTCTAGTCCCGGGTCGGGCCGAGTTTAGTTGGTGAGTCTTTCTGTTTAGTAAGCCTGGAGTTGGCAGTGTTGCACCCCCATGCCTCGGAGAGCACGTAAAACCGTCGGTCCTGCTCCTGTACTCTCGCTGATTGTAACGAGTAGTCGTCCCACCGGAATATGGGAGTGATAGGAATAGAGAGTGCACTTGTACGCGCTCACGCGTTCACTATAATACGAGTTATCTTCTGAGCAATTGGCTTGTGTCAATGAGAGTGGCAGCCGTGGCAGTAATCGGGAGGATATTATTGTTATTATTATAATTATCTAATACTCCTTATTATTGACTATAAATGGTACGAAATTTAATACAAATCTGCCCAGCCGTTTAAGCCTAAAGTAGAAAAACATATTCACAAACAAACTTTACCATTTATAATATGTAGTGCGAGTTTTAATTTAGATTTCTACTTCCTTTAACTCATCGCACCGCAATCAAAGTTACTTATGAACAGATTTATTCTGAGTCATATCTTATTATAAAGATTAGCATTAAATATGGGCAATCATATTTGGTTATTATTTATTGTCGTGATTACCCAATATCATATTTGTGTTTCTATTAGTTTCTTGATTGGATGCGGTAATATAATAATTGTGCATAATAACTTAGCGATATCCTTCCTATTGAACGACCCATTTTCCGGGGCGAGCCTTCAATGACAAGGGGTTCAAGCTTTAGTCCACCAAGCTGGCCAAGTACGGGTTGGCGGACTTGTCACATGTCACCCTGTTTTTTAAAACTCATTTGGTCTTCTCAGATATGCAGTTTGCCTCATGTGTTTTCTTCGCTGTAAAATATTTCTGTTATGATTTGCAAATGATTTACAATTTGGGCTCCCATTCCCATATATCATATTCATATTTTAACTTACTTAGTGGACTACCATTTTATGACATAATGTACCAAAGCCCATATTTCGAAAAGACAGTATGAAGACAAGAGAGAGACAAACATTTACACGATACTCTTAAATATGTTCAATACCCTAGACAGGAATCGAATTCACATCGTCCAAAGCGACAGTAAAATTAAACATATTCTTTAGGCAACATTTATTTATTGAAACCACTAATGGTAAGGGAATAAAAGGCTTTTAACATAGAAGCTTTAAAACTGAGATAAATTTAAAGCATTATATTAGAAAGTGCTCTTCCATATTATTTACGACAATACTCCTGCGTATTTCTTTACA
This sequence comes from Boloria euphrosyne, assembly GCA_951802675.2. Classification (NCBI taxonomy): domain Eukaryota; kingdom Metazoa; phylum Arthropoda; class Insecta; order Lepidoptera; family Nymphalidae; genus Boloria; species Boloria euphrosyne. The sequence goes on along the minus strand of OX637885.1, from coordinate 1,521,456 downwards.
TTTTTGTATAGCATTTTCCTTTATTAAAATAAATTGATTCTTATTTTAATGCATTTAAAATTGGGTACAGGCATTCTGTATGTATGTATAATGTAGCTTATAGGTTCGAATCCCGAGTCGGGCAAAGTATTAAAGTATTCTTCAGTGACAGACTCTGGCTTAGGAATGTTGGCAATATTTCTCGACCTTAGTGTATACCTTTTATTATATACTATCGACTCATCCTCGCTTCGCTCGGGTGTATCGATAGATACGATTTATTATTTTGAGCGGCAATCGTACCTCTTCTTCTAAAATTAACTAACCTTATGTACTCCTTTTAAGATCAGTTATTTGCCAGTAAAAGTCAAAATCCGTCCAGCCATTTTTGAAATTAGGAGAAACAGACAGACAAATGGTAAAAATTTTTTTTTTTTTCTTATAAGTACCACAATATATAATAACATATGTATCTAGTAAAAAGCTGTTGGGTTGATATTACAAACAGATATAGTAATTAAATTTATCTCTATACATTTATAAATATTGATGCTAAAAAGTTAGAGAGCATATTCAGTCTAAAAATGAAACGGAATGTTCGCAATATAAATGTAATTTAGTTGAGAAAAAACGTTGATGAGGCCTGTGTTTCATTTTACGAGAACATGCCTGTGTTCGAAGCATATACACAGCGTGTTCTAATAATGCTTAAAAATAACATAGTCTCTACATTTCTTTCTTGCACATTTACAAAAAATTCAAAAATACATTCAAGCGCAGCGCACACAGCGCCATCTAGTTCCGTGGTAAAGCTATGAGGCTTGTGTTACGGAAACCAGATAGTTGATACACTACACATATAATATAAGCTATTATTTGCCGCCTTTTGTGCTATTTCTTAATTTACGTAAATTTATGGTGTGCATAAAAAATATTTGATTTAAATATGACTTTAAATACATATTACAAAAATAAACACCAATGACTGAAGGACAAACGTATGTTCTCAACAAATTAATGCCCACAGCGGGACTGAATCCGCGACCGCTGGCGCAGAAAGTAGGGTCCACCAACTGAGCCAAATCTGTAGCAATTTATCTTTTGAAATGTTATGTTGGTTTGATTACTGATTTAGGTAAGATTTTTTAAAACAGGTATTTTTGATTTTAAAATAACTAAATGATTTTTTGAAGCTTTCTTTAAAACTTGATATAAATAAAATACATATAAATAAAATTCAAATTAACACCTTTTCACTAAATGCATATGAAAGTATATACGGTACATATGTCAAAAAATATTTTTTTTTAATTTTGTCTGTCTGTTTGTTCCGCTTAATCTCTGAAAGGGCTTGACCGATCTTGACAGGACTTTTACTCACAGATAGCTAATGTTATAAGCAGTAACTTAGGCTACTTTTATTTTAATTAAAAAAATATAAGAACCGTTAAATTTATTTCAACTTACGCTCAGCGGACCGGGCTTGCTAGGCTAATATTTTAGGTGCTATTCTTTTACGTTCCATTTTTTACGAATATTTCAATACTAGTTTTCAATACCTATGTATTTTAGATTAATTATTAACCGCGACTTCTATTTTTACTTGCTATATTTATGACTTTCGTTATTACATGTAATTTGTACTGTCATTACCTACCTTATAATCAAACATTTTTAATATAAGAAAATAAATTACCAGCGAATTTGAAAATGACTCAGCCACGTCTCTCATACAGGCTCAATAAAAACGCCAAGAGCACTTAGCACCTGTTGACGTGACATTTGATTATATTTCAAGCACTTATGCTTTGTGATTACGATCTATAGATTTCATGTTATATTGATTCAAAATTAGATTTTATCATTGACCTATTTAAAAAAGAAGTGTTCAATTTTTATTTTTTGTCGTGTGTAAATTTTTGAAATGTATGCAGATTTCTAAACTACGTTTTAATGGTCAATTTCTCAGAAATAAGATATTTTTCTTTAAAAAGGATCCTATACATTGTTCCAAAATAACCATATTGAATATTATCAAAATCTTTGGTCAAGTGGTTTTCTCGTGATGCGATCACAGACAAACGTTTGTGATGAAAACAAAACAAAAATTTTAAAAATAATAGATTTACTATCACTGCTAAGCTTGAGTTCTATTATAATATGTATAAATGTGCAGATGAACAGGACGAAGATGTATGAACATTAATTATTCATTAATACTGTACCTTGCTTTGTTTGGTCCCAAGGTAAATCTAATTATTAAATTACTATTAAATGTAATCATAGGATTAAAACCTTTAACATGTACTCGTAAGTGGAATGAAATATAGCGCAAATGGCAAAGTACCCGTAGCTTTTCACTGCAATTTCGGTCTCAATTCCAAAATAAACACAGCTCTATGTATGTTTGCAATCTATGTTCTATATTTTACTAAATGTATAAAACTTTTTTATCATTTTTGTATGTCTGTCGGTTTGATCCGTAATCTCTGAGACGGCTGTATAAAATTAGAAGACACTGTCACTGGCTGATAGCTTATGTTATTAGGAGTCACTTAGGTTACGTTTATTTTATAAAATAGGGTTTTGCTTGAAAAAAATGTATATGAAAGTACTTACTTACTACTCCAAAACTTCATCTACCAACAACTTTAGTTTCATCTAAACCGATCAAGCCCTTTTCAGCTTGGAAAACTAACTATTTACTTATCTACATAATATGTAAAGAAATAATATGGCTGACTAACTAAGGAAAAATACAATTAACTGCTATGTAATCTGAGCTTAACAAGCGAGCTTTTTTTCAGATAGAGTGTCTGTCTATTTTTGTATACATTTTACTTAATTTACATTGTTGTAGATACGAAACGTACAAGGCGACGCTGAAGAAGATCCCCGCGACGCGACTGTCTCGCCTGACGGAGGCGCTCGCGAACTACGACCCGGTGCTCAACGAGTACTTCTTCGATAGACACCCGGGAGTCTTCGCGCAAGTCCTTAATTATTACAGGTATATTTATTATTGCTTATTATTCTATCTACACATAATATTATAAAGTTATGTGTTAATTTAGATACACGTTAAATATTTTTTAAACAATAGATCCAGCCACTGTATCAATTAAAAAGTATTTTATGAAGATTTTCCAAAACAATATTTTAAGTATATACTTCCTTATAATTGTATTATTTGTATTTTTTGTTTAAAATTACCTATTTTCGAAATTATCTATATATAGTGCTGAAAATAAGTATAAATATGTTGGGACATTATTACAACAGCGCCATCTTGTTCCGTGGTAAGCTACGTTACGTGCTTGTGTTACGGATACCAGATAGTTGATATACTACACATATAAATCTTAAATACATCATCATCATTATCAGCCCTTTTTTATCGTCCCACTGCTGGGCACGGGCCTCCCTCAGTACGAGGGGGATCAGGCCATAGTCCACCGCGCTGGCCCAGTGCGTGTTGGCGGACTTCACATGTCTTACGAAACTTGCTAAGTTTTCTCAGACATGCAGGTTTCCTCACGATGTTTTCCTTCACCGTAGGACAAGTAAGTAGGGTCATTACAAACTGAACCAAACGTGTCTTTAGTATCGTCAGATCGTCATTGTTCTTTTACAATATAATATAAAATAGCTCATACATAAGAAATATTTTTAAGTGAGTAAAGAGTGAGATGCTCAATCTATAACAGAGTCTTAGGTTTTTTTGGAATTCATCCCAAATAAAAAAAATGTTAATATAATGCGGCTTTTCACGGTAAAAGTCGCGGTAAATAGTTATCTGTATACATTATCAAAGTATTTTAATATTCAAGTCCACTATTTGTAACTACGTGTTGCATTCAAACTAAAATAAAAATGTCAAATGCTACATTTCAACAGTATACAAGATAATATTCGCAGCAGCGAAGGAAAATATTTTAGTACAATATTTTACGCGATAGCTCTAACATCGCTGATGCCTGAATTTTACTAATTTTGTTTACTTTATTTTCGTTTTAGGTGTTTTTTACGCCAACTGTTAACTTAATTGTGAAATTAATTAACTTTTAAATATTTATTAGCGATATTTGAAATAATATTTTTCTACAAAGACTTATTTGAGTAGGTACTCGGTACTTACCTACTATTTATGCTTATCTGATATCAGAACGTGAAACAACCTGGTGGGTAGCACTGACTGCCTCGTTGGTGTAGTGGTTAGCAAGTACGGCCACTCATCGAGAGGTCCTGGGTTCGAGTCCCGGGTCGGGCCAATTTTAGTTAATGAGTCTTGATATTTAGTAAGCCTCAGTAACAGCCCGGAGTAAAGAAGTTGGCGGTGTGTCACCTCGGATCGCACGTAATGCCGTCGGTCCTGCGCCCTAACTCTCACTGGTTGTGTCGAGTAGTCGTCCCACCGGAGTATGAGAGTGATAGGAATAGAGAGTGCACTTGTGTCGGCGCGTACACTTGTGCACTATAATATCTCCTTCGCAGTTGGCTAGTCTCATTGAGATTGGCCGCCATGACCGAAGTCGGCCAAAGAACATTATTATTTTAATTTTTTATTGTATTTTGATGTGATTTGGATATTGACTCCAGGATATTTTTACCTGACAACCAAGAAGGGTTATGTTATTGTATGTATGTTTGTAAATTTCTTTATTGTATCTTCCAAATAGTTGAATAGATTTCGACAATTAAGGTATCGTTTGATTCGCTTCAAACACTTTTTTTTAAATCAATATGGTGGATTTTTGGCGCCAAATTATTAGTTGAAACCTTTTAGTGGGGAGATATTAATTTTATCTTTTATAGTTTACAAAATATATTTCATTTTTTCAAAATGTTGGGTCCATACATATACGTATATTGTATAAGTAGACTTACTGGTCTATTGTTATATGAGAGAATTTGAAACCTTGATGAGAAACATTTTGTAGTAATTAAAATCCTCTAAATAAAAAGTTATTTACAGTTTGTTACGAAAGTTACGTATCGTATCAAATAGAAGGCGATTCAGTAGCAAATAAACGATCAGATGTAAATTGGGATGCGAGATAATAGTAATATTACTCTCAACACCAGATGTTTTACTTCGGATCGTCATTTCGTGCCAATTTATATCTAAACTGTGCTCGTTTTAGGGCTATAGTGTTACTTTGTTGTATCCAGTGATATCGAGGTGTTGGAGTAAATTAGATATCGTAAGTTCGATTTTTGTTTGAGGTAATTTTTGTGACGAAAAGAAATTTGAAGACATGTGAAATTCGCCTAATTAGGCCAGCGTCGTGGACTATCGCCTGATCCCCCTCGAAGGGAGGTTCGCTGGGAGAAGTTAAAAGGGTTGAATACATACATACATACATACATACAATTTTTAAGAATTTAGTTATTTTTATCTATTTCTGAACCCAATAAATCAAAACAGAATGATTGCCGTAATTTATTAATTGGCGATATTTAGAGGGCTAGAAGTGGACATAGGTACTTTATATCGCGGGAGATATGTTTCACTGAATTTCAGAATTAGTTAAATCCCATTCCGCCGCACTCATAGTCACTTAATGAAACATTAAGTCGAGAATCTCCTCACTAAAGAACGACTTAATGGTTCATTACGTGACTATGAGTATGGGCGTTAATACCTTAACATTCTTCAGGACTGTACTAATTGGATGATCGAACTTCATTTGACGCGGCGTAGGCATCTTTTAAAGTATAGAAAAACATACAAACTGTTACCAAAATAATATACTGATGAGTGAATCTGTTGCAGAGGAGAAGCTACTGAACTATTTTGGCTTTGGATATAAATAAAATTGAAGTGTCTGTTTTTAATTTCAAATTAACAGCTTTTCACTTAATGCATAAGAAAGTATATAGGTACTTACATCAAAAAATCCATTTTTAAAATGTTTGTCTATCTGTCTGTTTGTTCCGGCTAATCTCTGAAACAGCTGGACCGATTTTGACGGGGCTTTCACTCGCAGATAGCGAATGTTGTAAAAAGATTTTTGTTTGACTAGAAAATTATAAAAACCGCTTAATTTATTTTAGCTTACGCCAACCCAAACGAGCTGGATTTGCTAATATATATATATATATATATATATATATATATATATATATATATATATATATATATATATATATATATATATATATATATATACGAGTACATATGTACTTTCAGACCATTATAACGCAAAGTACTATTTATCCCTTGCCTACCCCCACTCTTTGGTCGTATCATGATGTTATGGCCTATAAACTCCTTCAATAAAAAGGCTGTTAAATTCAAAAATAAAATTAAGTCGTAGTAGTTAGTACAGAGATTAGCATAAATATATAACTTTTTTATATCTTATCATTTACTAATCTAAATCTATACATATTATAAAACAAAGTCCTCCACCGCGTCAGTCTGTCTGTTCGCACAAAACTCCAAAACTCAAAACCTACTGCACCGATTTCCATGCTGTTGGCCAGTGTAAAGAGTGGTTTTCAAGGAAAGTTTAAGCATATACTTTATCAAGTATTTAAATTTATTTTGTATATATTGGCTATAACAAAAAACAAAAACCGACTTCAAAACTAAACAAATCTAAACTAAAAAGTAGAAAATAATACTTTTAAGAACTTCGTTAATTTCGAAGTCGGTGCCAGCCAGGACGGATAGACTTATCTTGCCTTTGCAAGGAACTTTCGAACGGTATTTTGATTATGTTTACAAATATTATAGATATAGATTAATCGTCTATTTAAGGTTATTTTGCTTTGGCTGGCACCGACTTCTAAATTAACGAAGTTCTTAAAAGTATTATTTTCTACTTTTTAGTTTAGATTTGTTTAGTTTTGAAGTCGGTTTTTGTTTTTTGTTAAAAATAATTTATTTTCAAATTTTTAGCGGAAAGTAGATACTTATTTTGTTTATGTACAAAAAAGAATTTTCCAAATCGGTCCAGCCACTTTCGAGTAATGGGGAACATACATAAAAAAAAGTCCCCAACGAATTGAGAACCTCCTCCTTTTTTTAAAGTCGGTTAATAAGAGCCTGAAAGAATTTAACTATCGGTCTATAATTACGTATAATATTGAAAGAATTTTCTTTTAACTCCTAACCGTTGAGGAGTTGTACCTTCCATCATTAGCTCAACCACAGGAGATGATGATAATCAGACGCAAATACTTAAACAGCTTTAGGAAATATATGAAAAACGTGATAAGTGCCTATAAAATTTGAGAGTTGCCTTCGATTTCCCTGGGATCCCATCATCAGATCGTAACTTGGTGACTATGGGACCAACTAGAAACTATACCCTTTCAAACAAAAAAAGAATTTTCCAAATCGGTCCAGCGATCGTCGAGTAATCGGGGAACATACATAAAAAAAAAAAAAGTCCCCGACGAATTGAGAACCTCCTCCTTTTTTTGAAGTCGGTTAAAAATGGCGCAATAAAATGCGGACGCGAGAAACGAAAAATAACGCCGTTTCGCTTGATGCAATCGCCGACCCTACCCCGCACCGTTTTGCCTACTGTGTAGCTAATAGCTCTTACAAGAGGCGAAGAATTTATTGAAAATTCTGAAGAATTTTCAACGTTCTACCACCAATTCCTAATATTAATAGTGATTAGAATGTAGGCGAAGGGGGAATTGCTAGTTTATTCTAAGCTTAAATATACCTTATGTATTTTATGTTAATACTACTGGACCGATTTGGTTAAGAGTTTGTACTTACATAGATATGATCTTGAGCAACACATAAGTTACTGCTGTAATCTATTATAATAATATATTTGTCATTTTGTTCGATAGTAACTTACTAAGGTTAACTGATAGTATGAATAATATGAACATTATATTATCTAATTGAGAGATTATCGATTTTCTATACAAGCTATTATGTCCCATTTCACCCCTTTAAGGAATGAATTTGACGGGATAAAATCTATCCTTTATCCTTCCTAAGATCTCAAGCCATCTTCATACATAGATATAGATTAGATCAGTTCAGTGGATTACAAACATACAAGTCTTTACTTTTAATAATAATACTTAATATAGCCAGTTATAATTGGCATAAAATTCGCATTTAATTAAAGCAAGGTTAAGTTACTGGTTACTTTTTAACCCATATGATATGAATGTGTAAATTTTCAACAGAAATACGGAAGCTGACATATCTATTTGCACTGTAACATTAATCTAAGCTCGATATTGGATGTCGAAGTTTACGATGTACTGAATGTACAACTGTGAAAGCGTGCTTAAGACCCGAGTTTTAATGTTGGCTATAAATCGTCGGTTTCTTGTTATGATAGACTTTATTTCACGAATAAAATGCGGGTGACGACGTTGCTTGGAAATTTCCTTACAAAATTCAATAGCTTTTTACTTATGAATGCTTTTTCAGGCCATTATAACGCCCCACTACTGATTCGTAGTATACGAAGATCAGGCCATAGTCTTCAAGCCAATTGCAGGTTTTCTCAGGATGTTCCTTCACCGTAAGACAAGTGGTAATCACGTTGGATGTGATTCGCACAAGAAAATATTAGAGGTGCTAAACCCGGGATTGGATCCGGACCGAACCGAATTTCTAAATTCTCACTACACATGCCTAGTAATTATAGTTTACTAGCATTTCCCGCGGCTCTTCCTGCGTTCTAATCATTATTATAAAATAGGGATTGGTTTTAAAAGCTTGAAAATTTTGGGTTATAAGTATAATAAATACATATAGATGCGAAATCACAAATAATAAAAAATAAAAATTAAAAAATCTGGAAAGGGCCACCCTTATTACCGAGGAGAATAAAAAATAGTCTACGATCTATTTTTAGACCTACAAAATGTACACAAAGAAATTCATAAAATCGCTCAAGCCGTTTCGGAGGAGTTCGATAACAAACACTGTGACACGAGATTTTTATATACTAGATAATATTGTACTTCATTTAGACGAGTACCAAATGACTTTTGCATTATAGTTTGCTTATAATATTATCACGCAGGAAACATTTTATACATCGGGATAGGTGACTTACTCGGAACTCGAACTAAGAACTTTATAGCTTTAATCGATAATAATTAATTAACATTATATTTGTATAATAACATATACCGAGATTTATAATTATTTGTCAAATATAATTAAGTAATAGAGCTTACAAAAGCAAATTTCTAAGCCTTCTGTTATTAATTAAGCAAATCATTTATTCATTTCGTCTCGCAATTTCAAAAGTGATTTACAAACTTCTAAGAAGTGTACCGCAGGCCTTAGGCTGTGTATACAAGTTGTGTAGGCTCAATACACTATATTTTAAGCTCGCTTTATCAAATTAAATTTTGAAAAATACAATATGGTGTGAGTATGTTTTCTTCCAAGATCAGACTGTGACCAATTAACAGCTTTTATCTCGGTTCACTAATCAGATTAGGTCGATAGTACCATAAGTATTGTCATAGAAATAACAGTAAATATCTTTTAAATTATGTTGTGAATACTTCTCCTTCCTACCTCGTCTATGGCGGTCAATCTCATTGGGACAAGCCTGTGCAGGAAGAGGACACAAGTGCAATCTATTTTCTTATCATTCTAATTCTGTCACTCTAATACTCCGGTCTCATACTACGTCTACTCGACACGACCAGTGAGAAGACCGATGATTCTACGTACTCTTCGAAGCACAGAGATGATAAACTGCTAACAACTTCAAGCTGTTATTGAGGCTTACTAAACAGAAAGACTCAGTAATTCCATTTGGCCCGATCCGGGACTCAAACCCAGGACCTCCTAATTTACAGTCATGCTAGTCACACCACTGAGTCATTTCCATTTAATATAAGTGTACATAATCTTTAATGTATAAAACAAAGTCGGGTTTGTTCGAACACTTATAACTCGAGAATAGCTGGACCGATTTTCATGCTTTTTAATTGGTGGAATTTGTCTCCGTCCCAAATTACAGAATAGTTATTAAAACATTGAAAAATGGACGAAAAAAATAAATAAAAGAAATACATTTTCCCATACAAAACATGTGTTGTCATCCCGTCGATACGATAAACCCTGCCCTCAAATTAAAGACCGCATTTAAATAAAGATTTTGAATCGACAAGATATGTACACCATATTCGGATGAAGACGTATTTTAGATTTTATAAATGTATAATAATATCAATAATGAAAAAGGGTTGACGTATATATTTATTGTCATATATTTATGCGTGCGGTCAGAAATTCATTTTGTCTAAACAAAGGAAAACATATCAAGCTACTTACATATGTTGGGACATTATTACAACAGCGCCATCTAGCTCGTGGTAAGCTACGAGGCTTGAGTTACGGATACCAGATATTTGATATACTACACATTAAAATTCTAAACACATGCATATTATAAATATAGACTCATGACTGGAGTACAAGCATTCGTGCTCAAGTAAATGCCCCCAGCGGGCCTCGAACCCGCGACGTCTACCGACTGAAATAAACATCTCGTTAAAAATATATAGAACAAATGACAAATTACTTAATTAATCAATTACTTAATTAAAAAACAAACAAATAAAGTCGATGTGTTTATGTATCCTATAGGCTCCTAAAGGGATCGACCGATTTCGATGAAATTTTCAGTAAATTTTCAGATAGGCCATGCGAGCGATCGTGTGATGTTTAGCAGCGATTAAAAATATGAACGCGGGCGAAGCCGCAAGTATTACTAGTAATTGAATAAAGGAAAAGAAAATTACATATTTTATTATAAAGAAAACATTAAGAGTGCTCTCGGAATTAAGTTTAATTTATAAAATGGCTTATTATTTTAGTAATGGAATAATTTCCCGAGGGAAGGGAGTGTGAGATAGAAATGTTTTTCTATTGCAGATACATCCAATATTTAAAAAGCAAACTGTAGTTTCGGTTATACTCTAATTATTGTATTAAGTCCCATTATTACACACAGTGCTATCTAGTTCCGTAGTAAGCTACGAAGCTTGTGTTACAGATATCAGATAGTTGATACACTACATATATATAAATTTAAATATATACATGTTATAAATATAAGCAAACACCCATGACTGAAGTACAAACATTCGTGCTCAACAAATGAATACCCCCAGCGGGACTCGAACCCGCGGTTAGCGCAGGAAGTAGGGTTGCTACAAACTGAGCCAAGCGCGTCGTCAACTTTGACTTTAAACAACATAAAAAATGTTACTTGCCTTGATTTTACTCCATCAATCTTTACACAAAAATTGTATCTAAATATATCCAGCCGTTTTAGTGAAGGAGTAATAACTTATTTATCTAACCACATGTACACTGTTTTTGAGTAAATTTGACGGAACCTCGAAGGCAAGTAAGGGTCGCTGGGGCATCGTTATTTCTTAATTTCCTTTTGCCGGAGAAGGAAAATGGATCTTTAAATACTTCTCGCCTATTTAACTACTTATAAGTTTATTTCAAAAAATATATATAAGAATATATAAATATATAAGTAAAAGTTATACAATTATATATAAAAGTTATATAACTATGTTGAATTACATAAATGAGAAATGTAATGTAATGTAGAATAGTATATAATACCTCGTATAAAGTCATTAGTAGGCTTAACGACTTTTTAAGTAGACCATATAACTTATGTTTAAATGTTTTAAACAATTTGGGACGTGATAATATCTTGTAAAGATATTTCAAATAACAATCTATGAGATAATTATTAATTAATACCAAGTTTTTATATCAGAATAGATAGAATTTAAGACATTGATAAGTAAAAAGATGAGTTTGAAAATGCTCGTCTGTCCTTCTATTTCCTTCTATTGGAAGTGTACACTACTTCGACTATATTCATTATTCAAAGTTTAAGTTTGAAAATCTATTGAAATATTATAAATGTTTAAAGTGGTAGTGCCATGCCTGTTACCTTCGGGTAGCAGCCGAATGGGCCGGCACGCCCCTTATTTATAGTACCACTCTCTCACAGAAGACCGGCGTGAAGTGGCAGCTATGCTGTCGCGTTTAGTCCGGTAAGTGAGAGTCCGGGAGGCCCACTACCCATCCGTCCTCCCGTCCTTCTCCCTCCTGTCTCCCTCCCTTTCCTAAAAAGCCGGCAACGCATCTGCAAGCCCTGCAGTGTTACAGATGTCCATGGGCGGAGGTGATCACTTCCCATTAGGTGAGCCTTATGCCCGTTTGCCCCCTTTATCGCATAAAAAAAATGTGAATGTAAATTTGTTTGTTACGCTTTCACGCAAAAACTACTTAACCGATCATCATGAAACTTTGTACACATATTCTTGGAGGTATTAGAAGTAACATGGGATACTAGCGAAATCCGTGTCTTCACTCGCGCTAAAGCTAGGGACGAACCCGAGCGAAGCGACGGTGAGTCGATAGACTAAATGTTCAGAATTAGCATATTTATATAGAGAAAAACTAAGTGTTTCCTAAACTAGTTATAATAAAAATAATTAATTAAAATACCCAAATGAAGTCCAAGGTAGACTTCCACATTTCCCAAAAGTACTTTTACAAGATTCACTGTGTTTATGCTTGCCCAGCAGGTAAGTACTCGTATGTTAGTATTTGCTTAATGTTTAATTTATTTGGTACAAATAAATTACGCATAATAATTATTGGATAGTAAATACAAGTATCTTCAACTGAGAATCGAACGCACGACTATCTTCATAGTTGTAATACATTCAGAATAAAAAATGTGTCCTAATACATAAAAAACCAACGAGACATTGACATAAATGTCTTTACGATGTATTCCACGTGGACTAGATAAAGGGGCTGTAGTAAGCTAGCATGTATTTTTTACTACTCTCTAAGGTGTGATTTTGTAAGCAGCCAAGACTATTTATATACCCAGTGTTAGCTTTTCTACCCTGCTTTAGATTTGATCAAATGACGTCTTTAAAAAAATAAAAAACTAGTAGTCGCCTGTGGTCGAAATTCGACCATAATTATAACTAATATAGTATATATTGCAATAAATGAATGTGCTAAGGTTATGTTCGACATTCAGTATACAAATACATGGTAGTGTGTGTAATGTATTTAATGTATTGTTATGTATGCTTGTTTAAAAAAATATTAGCATTCTGCACTCCTCTATATCCTTACTAATATTATAAATGTGAAAGTATATCTGTCTGTCTGTCGCACTTTCAGGCCAAAACTGCAGAACCGATTTTAATGAAATTTGGTACACAGATAGTCTAGAGCCTGATAAACGACATAGGATACTTTTCAAGACGAAAAGAAGACTGTAAGGGGTTGAAATAGGGGATGAAAATTTGTATGGAATTTACGTAATTTTTAAAGCAATAAGCTTGAATCTTATTTTTAGGTCTTTGATTAGATATAAGTAAAAAGACATTCAAAGTTTGTAAAAATGTTGTCCGTGAGTCGCTAGTAAACTATAAGTGTGCAAAATTACATACTCCTCCCTTAGCGCAATTTTCGTAAAATGGGTACAAAGTTTTTGCTTCACGTATTAATACATAGATAAACAAAATTATACAGTTTAATGAATTATGGTCTTACCTCACTATAAGGAGGTCCACAGTTCGTTCTTGGTCCGATCTCGGTTTAGGAAAGTCATATCATGTTTACATTATACAATCTGATTCAGTTCACTATTCATTAATGATGAAGAAAACATTTTACTGTGCTGTTGAAATTCGAATAGATTGGAGGAAAATTTCTTCGAGCTTGATCGTGACTGGAATGGGATGGAGTGAGACTTGACTGTTACGGATACTACGACTTCACACATATATTTCTTACTTGATAGTTTTTCACACCGAGATCATAGTGCGGATGGGACCTAAGATATCTATATTTTTATAAAATAAATATATCATCATTAAAAATAATATATAGTCTCTTTATTTGTACCCGCTAATTTTTATAACGACTAAACTTATTTTGATGAAAATTTTACTGCCATTTAAAGCATTGAATAAGGGTTTCCATTGAGAGCTACGCCACTGACATAGAAATATATGGACAAAAACAGATGTCCAAATTAAACATGCCATGCTTCAAGGTCGGTCTACAAATAAAATATAAAAAGTCTTCTTTATGAATAAATCTAATTGGATTTGGATAACCGCAAAACCGTAACACAATTTGAAGGTAACCGCTGTAAAAATATTTTATGCTCATTCAAAAGTAAAATGATAGTGATTATACTAACATCTATATTATACTAGCAATTCACGCGGCTCCGCCCGCACCCCAGAGATGAAAATTTAGCGTTATAAGGATTTTTGATGATAAATCATAACAAAAGAGAATAATAAAGATTTGGTCTAAAAATAAAAAATAATAAATCAGGAGAGGACCACCCTTATCATCTCGGGGAATAAAAAATGCCCACGACCTATTCTCAGACCTACCAAATATACACAAAGAAATTCATCAAAATCGGTCAAGCCATTTCGGAGGAGTTCGATAACTAACACTGTGACACGAGATTTTTATATATTAGAAAGATAAATAGGCAAAGACAAATCAGTAATATTTTTACATATATTTTTTGTATCAGTTTTATCGAGCTTTGTTATCAGTTAAAAGTCTATGTTATCAGTGGGAACATTGATTTCTATTGTACATTGTACTCCAATTTTCAATTTTATGTTGTCCATTTTGGTGGGTACCTTAAACAATGAGTTCCATGTACGTTGAAACAGAGTGAATCGTGGGAGCAACCTCTATTCCTTATCACTCTCATATTCCGGTGGGACCACAGCTCGACACGACCAGTGTGAGTTAAGGCGCAGTACCGACGGCTTTACGTGCTCCCCGAGGCAGGGGGGTGATGCACCGCCAACTTCCCAAGTACATTTTTGTATTGAACATCCAAAACAGTTCATCTGTATGAGTAACAAGGAGTAAAAGCATACGCAAACAATCTTTCGTATTTATAATATTATAAGCCCGATGAGAAAAGAAAAATCTAAAATGACTTTCATACCCCACGTAATGTTATACGCTGATTACGTTAATTAGACGTTATTGGGGTCGCTTTGCCGGGCTTGGCTTGTTTACTTCATTTGTTAGCATTACAGATGTCACAGCTAAGCAGATATTGTTTGAATTTGAAATATAATATTTCGCTTATCTAAATTAATTTGTTAGTTTTGTTAGTGTTTGTAATACATTTTTAGGTTTTTCTTAAGAAATGTTTTTTTATACAACTACAGTATAGCCTATAGTTACCAGCGGTCGCGGGTTCGAGTCCCGCTGGAGACATTCGTTTCATCATCATATTTGGACTTCAGCCATCGGCAATGTCCCACTATATTAATTCTATTTACGTTTAAGCATACCATATGCCTAGGTGTAGGTTATTTTTCGATCATGACATAGTAGTACTAATAGTGAATAGTATAAAGAATATATTTATATACGTTACATGATGACATTTTTTTTCTTCATATCGTAGGAGTATAAAAACTAGACTTAAAATGATCGTAACTTATATCGTAAAAATATCCTACCTAGCTTTTCTTATGTTTATAGAGCCTTTTATATTTCAAAGAATGTATAAATGTATGTGGCTGTGAGAAAAATATTTTTCTACTTGCAACTTTCCATTGTTATTGAAGATAATTTATTTTGTAAAGCTTTGAAATGGATTCTAAAAGATTTCGAACACTCGCTTTATAGAAACTATTCAATTCTTTAACTTAAATTACGTTGTAAGTTTTGTGAGAGAAGTTCTTTATTAGGCGCTGTTTTTCTAATAGTATTAAAATCTATACATATGGTGAAATTCTGGATCAAATCTGTATATTAAATATTATTTGGAAAATTATAATTTTCGATAGAAGCCGAATCTATAATTTTTAGATTTTTTCAATCTGCTTGTCTGTTTATAACTGCATTTAAATTTAGTATAATGATAGCTGGTTATTCGAGGTTTAACTGTCTCGGTGGTGTAGTGTCTAGCATGTACGGTCGCACACCTGGTCCTGAGTTCGAGTCCCGGGTCAGGCCAAATTTAGTTATTGAGTCTTTCTGGTTCATAAGCCTCAGTAACAGCCCGGAGTTGGGAAGTTGGCGGTGTTTCAACCCCGTGCCTTGGAGAGCATGTAAAGCCGTCGGTCTTGCGCCTTAACTCTCACTGGTCGTGTCGAGCAGTCGTCCCACCGGAATATGAGAGTGATGAGGAACAGATTAGAAGTAACATAGGATACTTTTTTTACTTTTTTTTTTTATAGCGGCTTTAAACCATGAACGCGGGCGAAGCCGCCGGTACTGCTAGTATACTATAAAGGGATATATTATATCCACTATATAACAATAATGCTTTTAGACTATTTGATAGGAAAAGTTACTCGTAGTGACTCGCATAAAACCTATGGACTTTGATAACAGTTATCAGAATCATATTGATTTACTTCAAATATGAAGTCGGTGAACTCGAGCTTACATTTATTTCTTTATATAAGTATTTTTAATTTTAATGAATTAAATTATTTAATAATACATACTTAATCAAACAAATAGAAAAATTGAAAATAAAATAATAATTCTTTCTAGTTCTATAATTATGCATTGAAATCTGATGTCAAAAATTTTAAAATTGGTTTAGGGTACCCATTTCAAAGTATTTTTTTTAGTTCAATAGCTACCGACCAAATGAGTGAAGTGTCTTCAAATTCCGGGTCTCGTACCTATGATATTTTCACGTGCAAATCATACCGCGAGGAAACTTGCTTGTTTGAGAGACCTTAACAAGCATTGTGAAGTCGCCAACTTGGTGGCAACAATTATTTAAAAAAAAGCGTTTTACTTAATGCATTAGTAATTACATACGTAGAGTATAAGAAAAATACATTTTTTACGTTTGTTTGTCTATTTGATGTTTCCGCTATCTCTGAAACTGCTAGACGGATTTTCATGGGAAATTCACTGGCAAATAGCTAGAAACTTAGACGGTGTACGCGAATATTCGACATTATAAATGAAACTACCTTTTCGGATTTTGTCGCGGATTTACTTTGATTTTTAGTTCCCGACGTTTCGAATGCTTTACAGCAATCATGGTCACGGGTGAGAGTCTCACTCGGGTCTCACTGGTGAGACAAAATCCGAAAAGGTAATTTCATTTATAACAAAAACGTACCTAATACAGTTATTTAATTTATTCTTAAGATGTTATTGTATGAATTTCCTGCGTGTCTTCTTCATTTCGCGTGACATTGACGAAGCAATCTGTGCTTAACTGGTACGCTGAAGCCAGAAAATTGGTTCAAATATTCACGCATAGAAGGCAACCAACGCCCGATCGCTTTCGATTTATGAACGGACTTCAAAGGCCGCATCAATGTGCAATAGATTACGTATTTTGCCTATTGGTGCGATACAGCTTTGCATAGTTTCAAAGAAGCATATTAGCTTTGTAAATAAATTTACTTATAATCAAAATAAAACTTAGAACTAATGATAGTACTAACCGACTTCTAAAATGAGGAAACCACTTAATTTGTTTATACCATTAGTTTATTTCGATATAAATATATGTCTACTAAAGATTCAGGTTTTAAAGGTAAGTATAGAATACTCCGAAATTAGATTTTTTCCCGCAATAGAAAGTATTCAATATGTTCACCCGAATCTATTGTCAAACCGAATTACATCAAAATCTGTCAAGTGATTTCCTTGTGATACGATTACAAATGGACAAACAGACAAAATTCGGCTTCTGTAATAATCATGACTGATAATTAATAAGTTTTTACAAAAAAAAATATTATAGGTAGATTTGTATAATAAATAAATAATAAATATGTTGGGACATTATTACAACAGCGCCATCTAGTTCCGCAGTAAGCTACGTAACGTGCTTGTGTTACGGATACCAGATAGTTGATATACTACACATATAAATTTTAAATACATACATATTATAAATATCAACACCCATGACTTGAGTACAAACATTCGTGATTAGCAAATGAATGCCCCCAGCGGGACTCGAACCCGCGACCGCTAGCGCAGAAAGTAGGGTCACTACCAACTGAGCCAAACGAATCGTGTATGTATTTATATTATGAATGTAAATGAATATCGTTACCAATTAGAACCTCTGATTTTCATTATAACTCAAATTTCTTGTATAAATTTCAGAATTTTTTCCCTAAGAGTAGAATAATTGATTGAAATTAATTTAGAATTCAGTTGACCTTTTAGTTAGAAGGTAAATGTTTTAGAGGCTTCTGCCTCAGAATGAGCTTTGATGTTTTTATTAGATTACTAAAAATTCTTTTTTCGATTAATTAATTAATTTCACAGTAAAAGAAGCTTTCGATGCCTTAATACCTACTTAGTTAGTAATATTTTTTGAAACTTTTTTTAACGAGTGCGATTAAAAGCTGAGAAACATATTATCAAAGTAGTTTTTAACTAAATTAATTTAGCGCAAAGCAAACAAAATTAAGTTTGGAAATTGTATCTCTTTAACAAAGCGTTATTGAGAAGATAATGTTAAAGTTTACAATTTATCTTACAATTAGTAAAAGTCAAAAACAAGATTGTATTTAACGTGAAAAAATATTTAAATAATATGATCTATACATATTATAATAAAATTCTTAGTCAAATCTGTACAATGAACATTTTTTGGAAATTCTTATTGGAATAGTCATTATTATCGATACAGAGGCCGAATCTATAGTTTTTTGAATTTTTGTCTGTCTGTCTGTGACCGTATCATGAGAAAACCGCCGCACAGATTTTGATGAAATTTGGTACGATGATAGCTGGTTATCCGGGTTAGAATAAGGATATTTTTTACTGCTGAAAATGTCTAATTTCTGAGAAATCTCAATTAGCCGTTAAAAACTGTCTGTAAAACATCACACGGTATGTGAAATGTAAGAATTTAGTTTCTTTAAAACACGGGCGGAGTCGCGCGAAATGCTAGTTATTAATAATTAGTAATTACTAGATACCTTACATGCTGTACTAGCGGTCGCGGGTTCGAGTCCCGGTGGGTGATGAGCACGTATGCATGTAATCCAGTCATGGATGTTTATATTTATAATATGTTTATATATTTAAAGTAACTATATAAAATGTTGTATCAACTAATTACTTAAAGACTTCCATTCACTATCATATTAGTTTAATTCTTACTAAAAGGCAACCATTTTAAAAAAATAATATTGTCTCAGTCTTGGAAAAACTGGTGACAGATACTAAAATTATCCTTATCAGTTTCCTTCTCTTACTGGTTTTTTACTATTTCTATTTATCGTTAGTTCTTCTAATTATTATTCTTCTCCACAAATATCTACTCTCTTACTGAGTCCTCATTCTATCAACGTCACTTTGTATTACAACAACATTTATTTCCAACCATTTCTGATACGTTATATCTACGACAAGCATGAACCAATTTAAAAAAGTCGCGAAAATAACCGAAAAGGTTTATTTAAAATGACAAATGTCTGTTAAAATCATAAATACAAGTTTAATATTAACCAACAAGAAACTTTATACACGTGTACTTCGGTTCTATAAAAAAATAATTTGAATTTAAATAACTTACTGAAGTTTATTTCTCGCTACTTAACATTTCTGTGTCGATAAAAGCTCTTTAAAAATTATGTGTCTTTAATTAACTGATGCCGAGCTTTTTCAACTATTATACAAATTAATAAATTGAAGTCGATTTATAATGTGAAATAATAACTTTTTAGTATATGCATATGAAATGAAAGTACTATAAAAATGTGCGATTGTCTCTCCGTTACGGCTAATCTCCGAGACAGCTGAACGTAACTTACGTAACTTTCACTAGTTGATAGCAGATGTTATAAAGAGTAACTTAGGCTACTTTTATTTAAGAAAAAAGTAACTTAGGCTACTTTTATTTAAAAAAAAAAAGAATTAGGGTTCCTCTATTATAAAACAAAGTCCTTCTCTCCTCCGCGCCGTCTGTCTGTCTGTTCGCGATAAACTCAAAAACTACTGCATCTATTTTCATGCTGTTTTCACGAGTGAAGGGTGAGTCGCTAGTAACTTTTAAAGAGAGTGTTACCAATATACATTTTTTTTAAAACTTGACTGACTTTTTTAGAACAATCTGAGTAAAACCAGGACATGACGTCAGTTTAAACAAAATCGATCGAATGGTCTCTGTCAAAAACGTTTGATCGACGGATTCTGTAATAAAATTGAATACTTTTGTTAAGACAGCGTTATGTGGGCTGTTTGTTGGTGTCTACAGTAAATATTGTGGGTATAAAACTCATTTTATGTTTTTTATCTATTTGCGTTCATATCTCAGAATCAACAGTTTTATTTTATCGTTTGCGGTTCAATTAATAGCCTTAATGTAAAACAAACGTGAGTAAGCTCCTCTGCCTGACTTCATGTTAATCTCACAGTTTGAGTTATAAATAAATAAACTGAATTTGTTTTAGGAATTATATAACCTTTTTAGGCAAATTATTTTTAAACATTTGCCTTCTGTGACTTTTACGAATAAATATCGCAATATTTTAGGTACTTCTATAATAAGATGATATGCTTTTTAGGAAAATCTGATTATCAGCTGATATAATGGGTATAATTTTTGAAAAACCCATATAAAATAAAAAAAATAATAAAACGCAGCACATAAAATAATCCAAATAGTATTCTACTTTCATTTGATACCAGTAGTGAAGAAATATGTAATCCGCCATCTTGTAACGGCGGCAATCTTGGACCGATTTTCATCAAAAATAGCTAAGACTCGACTAATTCATCTTTCAAACAAAAACGTTCGGAAGCTACGATGCTACAGACAGACATACACACGCAGGCACGTCAAAGTTATAACACCCCATTTTTGTTTTACCGTGTTAACCGTGTTTTAAAACGTCTTTGCTATTAATGTCGTCATACTAGAATACAACTTTCTATTAACCAAAGTACAAGAATTTAATTTTATATATTATATAGTTTATATATGTAGTAGTATAATTATTAAATAATTTAATTACTTAAAGAGAAACACTCTCTTAATAGTTTAATTGAGAATTATTGAGAATCACTACGATGTTTGTGAAAGTGCTCTGATAGATCCTTTGTGGATTGATCTTAATTATTTGATAGATGAAAGTGGATTATACACCACAGTAGACTGCTTTACTTATAATTACATATAAATTATAATGTTTGTCTGTCATACATTTAAACTGCTGTGTATTTTGATTTTAAATAATTATTCAAATAGAATACCAAATACGTGTGTAAAATAAAATAATGAAAAAGATTTATAAAAGATGTAATGGCAAAATTTCTGACCAATAAGTTCTCTTCTAAACGTTTTTTAATTATTTTTCAACGATTAATGTACAATAGCTAATACGATATGTATATATTAATAATATTTAACTAATTTTATTAAGAGTAATTCATATTTAGCTTCCATTTGACTGATTTTTATCATTTTTATGATAAACTTTAAATTATTAGCGCTAAGATCGTACATTTTTTTAAATATATTGTTATGTATAGTAGCTATATGATAAAAATACTATATTCTGTAAATATTACAGCCAAAAAACTATTACGTTTCACGAGATCTTCATTTACCCAAGGATGGACGGAGTATACGCAGTAATAGACTCGTTTTGACCCAAATGGGTATGAAACTGAGAAAAATGGAATTACGATATCTAAACCTATATTTTTTCTTCACAAAACTGCTATTACATCAGTTATTTCAGTTTAATCAAATCATAATTTGTTGAAATAGGCTTTTACAAGCATTTTTTAATCATCGCTCTTTACATTTTAAAATTTCACTACTCTACTCTTCTCTACCACTCACTTTCGCTTCGCTTGGGTTTGTCCCTAGTGAAAATAAAAAACAAATAAATAAATAAATATATCGGGATGTTATTACAACAGCGCTATTTTAGTTCCGTGGTAAGCTACGAGGTTTTATTACGGATATCAGATAGTTGATATACTACACATATAAATTTTAAATACATACATATTATAAATATTATAAACACCCATGACTGGAGTACAAACATTCGTGCTCAACAAATGAATGCCTCGGGACTTGAACCCGCGACCGTTGGCGCAGAAAGTAGGGACACTACCAACTGAGCCATCTATTACATGGGAACTAGAATACAATCTATCTCTATAAAATTGTCTAATATCCAAACATTAAAATATCTAAACTTTCATATTATAATACTATAGAATAAATAAGTCCAGGAGGAAGCTACCACCGACTCGGAAGGCAGTTCTGCTGAGAAAAGCCGGCGGGAAACTCAACAGTTGCTTGCTAACGATAATTATTTATATTATCTATTATCTACTTACCCTAATGACCTGACCGATATTGGTCCCATACACTATCATCTACAAAGTATTTATAAGGTGTGATAATAATTGATCTCCGACCGATTTCGACCATGGCGGTCAATCTCATTGAGACTGGCTAACTGCGCAGAAGATATTATAGTGCACAAGTGTACGCACAGACACAAGTACACTCTCTATTCCTGTCACTCTCTATTCCTGTCACTCTCATACTCCGGTGGGACGACTACTCCACACGACCAGTGAGAGCTAAGGCTCAGGGCTGACGGCTTTACGTGCTTTCCGAGGCACGGGCGTGACACGCCACCAACTTCCCAACTCGGGGCTGTTACTGAGACTTACTAAACAGAAATACTCAATAACTAAATTTGCTCCTACTGGGACTCGAATATAGGACCTATTGATGCGTAGCCGTACATGCTATCCACTACACCACCGATGGTGCAACAAGTAGAGAGTATATTAATAAAGCATTATATTGATGGTAAATGCTATTTTAATAGCTGATAGTATTTTCATGGTAGTTCAAATCAAATCAAATCAAAATATACTTTATTCAAATAGACTTTTACAAGCACTTTTGAATCGTCACTTTTACATTATTATAGGAATATAAATCAAGTGTCAGTCTGTAAGTCTGGGACTTGGGAGTAAACTACCACCGACTCGGAATGCAGTTCTGCCGAGAAGAGTCGGCGAGAAACTCAGCAGTTGCTCTTTTCAAAAAAATATTTGATTACAATATTTATTGCATTACAATATTTATTTATTTATCCTACGTGAGACACAACAAGACATTAATCCCACACATTTACATCTTCTAAGTATTCACTGATGGTGTAATAAGCTTTATTCAATAATGTATTTTTAATTTTTGACTTAAATTGCTCCAAAGGTAAGCTCAATATGGGCTGTGGAATTTTATTATACATGCGTACACCTTGCCCCATAAACGATCTATTTATTTTTTGAAGGCGAAAACTGGGTGTTACAAGTTTATCCTTATTTCTAGTATTTATATCGTGTTTGTCGCTATGTCTTGAGTAGTCATTAATGTTTTGTCGAACAAAAATGATGTTACAATATATATATTGCGAAGCAACTGTAAGTATACCTATTTCTTTAAAAAGTTCGCGGTGAGTATCCCGGGTTTTTATATTATAAATAGCACGAACGGCCCTTTTTTGAATTATGAATATAGATTTAATGTCCGCTGCATTACCCCACAACAAAATACCATATGCTAAAATGCTATGGAAGTAGCTAAAATAAACAAGTCTAGCAGTATTGACGTCTGTTAGTTGCCTTACTTTTCTGACAGCGAAAACAGCGGAGCTCAGTCTACTCGCAAGAGACGAGAGATGAGGACCCCATTGCAGACCTGAATCCAATGTCAATCCCAAGAAAACCGTGGAATCAACCGTATTTAATGTGTCGTTATTGAGTAATACGTTGAAATTCTGACTTTTTACATTCGGTAATGAAAACTGCATATATTTCGTCTTTTTGGCATTTAAAGCCAGATTATTAATGTTAAACCAATAAAGTATATGCGATAATGCACTATTCACTTCGTCGAAATTATTTAACTTTCTCTCAACTTTAAAAATTAAGGAAGTATCATCCGCAAAAAGTACAATATCACAAAACTTGTCGGCATAAAATGGGAGATCATTAATATAAACTAAAAACAAAAATGGACCCAGGATAGATCCCTGTGGAACACCCATTCTAAGAGGAGATCCAGAAGAATTGACATTATTTACCGCGACCTTCTGAACTCTACCACTAAGATACGATGCAATGAGATCAAGAGCAATACCACGAACACCGTAATGAGCCAATTTAAGCAAAAGAGTTTCATGATCCACACAATCAAAAGCTTTGGACAAGTCACAGAATACTCCAATTGCATTCTGTGATTTTTCCCAAGCGTCATAAATATGCCTAAGAAGCGCTACCCCCGCATCGGCTGTAGACCTACCTTTAGTAAAACCATACTGTTCACTGTGGAAAATGTTATTTATATTAAAATGATCCAATAGTTGGCTTAAAATAAGTTTCTCAAATATCTTACTCATACATGGCAATATAGAAACAGGTCTATAGTTGCCAGGATCGTTTTTTTCTCCATTTTTAAAAAGAGGTATTATTTTACTAATTTTCATGAGATCAGGAAATATTCCGGTGTCTATACATTTATTGAAAATAAGAGACAATTGTGGTGCGATGTTTGTTATTATTGTGTTAAGTAGTTTAACAGACATGCCCCATAAATCACTAGTTTTCTTAGGATTTATTGTTTTAAATATTTTAATTATTTCATTCGAGTTTACGTGTGAAAATTTAAACTGTCGATCACATTGATGAATTTGATTTCTCAATAATTTGATTGCATTTATTGGGGAAGATTTTAAAGATGTGACCTTTTCTGGGAATTTAGAAAAATAGCTTTCAAATGTATTTGCAACATCTTCATTAGAACTCACTATAGCATTATCAATTAACAGTTGGACAGGTTCACTAGCGGGCTTTGATCTTCCAGACGTGCTATATCAGTCTGTTGTGTCTGTTGCTATGTCAGTTTGTTGCTATATCAGTCTGACGAGGGTCGTGTCTCAGACTGACATCTTGCTGAGCGTCCTAATTATTACTTAATGATCTCAATGACCGTAGTTTCACTGATAGCCTAATTAATAAAATTATTTTTATTTATAATATAATTATGATTTCTTTTTGTTATAATATGTAGTACATTTGCCGAACCAAAAGTTATACTGACTTAAATATTTGGAGGTTTTTTTAGTTATTTCTTTTAATGAATTGTAATATTGAACTTTTACACAAAACACCATAAATTAATCAAAAAAATAGGTTGTACATAAATCAACTTTCACGCTAAAATGGCTAAACGGATTTAGATGAAATAAAGTAAATGTAGTAAAAAAGTTTACGAAATGTGACTACTAAAGAGCATCCAGGGACTGGAGAATAAATCGCTAGTGTGTAGTAGACTTTATTTTTTGTAATTGCCATCCTTATTTAACAGTACTATAACTGTGAACGTGCGTTTGACATGATTTATTGCAAACAGTTTATAACCGTTGACAAAAGAAGTGTTCTTTTATCGTACAGTCATTGATTATAATTTATAATATTATACTAACGACTCGCTCTTGCTTAGCCTGGGCTCGTCTTTACATTAAGCGCGAGCGACGCCGCGGGTTCCACTAGTTAAAATAGATAAAATTTCTAAAATTAAAGTATTCTAAGTTACTCTTTATAACATTAGCTATCTGCAAGTAAAAATCCCGTCAAAATCGGTCCACCCGTTTCAGATTAGCCAGAACAAACAGACAGACACACAAACATTTTAAAAATTGATTTTCAGATGTTAGTACTTACCGTATATACTTTTATATGTGTTTAGTGAAAAGCTGTTAATTTGAAATTAAAAACAGACACTTTAATTTTATTTATATGTATACATATGTATTTAATGTTCCAAAATATTTATTACTTTTTTATTATGTGTAGAATATAATATATGTAATTTAGGAGATTCAAAGACTGCCTAAGAGTGAATTAGGCCTTATTCATCTTTACAAAATAGGAATTACGTCTATCTAGACTCTATTATATTAAATTGTTGCAGTATTGTAATACCTAATGAATAAAGTCAAATTTATAGTCAAGAATACTTTCCATCAAACCAGTTTTGTGTAGAAATATAGGTACATCAAAGTATAAATTAAACTGCGAATACCACTTGTTCAACAAATTAACTGCTTAAGCTTTAAGCGGCTAAAGAAACTGGTGTAAAGCTCTCATTAAGCCATCTTGCGAAGAAGTGTCTATTATAATTAACAGCCGTATAAAGGGTATTTTATATTTTTTATAAATTGATAAAATATTTTTTTAAAGAAAAAATATCAAAAGTAGTTTGATATTTTTTTTATTTACTTTTTATTTATTTACTTTATTTATATATTTTTTTTATTCCATATAGTTTATTTTTCTTTTTTAATTTGGAGTTACTTCAATTGATAGTCAGAAAACGTAGTAGAAGCATTAAAGTGTGTAAAATGACTTTGTTTTACAATTAGTTATAGTATATTTAAATAGATTTCTATTCTACAAAGATTGTAGAATCACATATTATATAACGTATACGCCACTTTATTTATCGGTTGAAAAGAAACAGAAAAACCTTGCGTGGCTTTTTTATATAATTTCACATAATAAATTAAGCTTCGAAAGCCTTTACGGAACTTTATATTGCAACTGAAAAATTTAAATATAGCAATCCTCTTGAAAATCATAAATGAAAATAAGTTTTTACTTGAAAATAGATTTCGGCCTATGGTTATCTATGGTGTTTGCACAAAAGCTCAAACATAGTATCAGCATGTCATTGTTTAAGGACGCTTTTGAAAAATAGAGAGCTTTAAGAGGATTTTCGGTTGCAAGCTCCTATAGCAAATCTGACATGTAAAAGCTTGGTCTTATCATGATCAAGATACAATGTACATTTGATTTTTCGTATCTGTATTGCTTGAATTTAACTGACAATTAAACTAAAAATACTTATATATTGTTATAAATTGTAATAAAAGTCGTTCTATGACGTTTTTGAGGAATAAATATCTTTTAAAACCTCTAAACAGCTGATGGTCTAAATAGTAATCCTATTAAATAGCCTAAATATATTAGGAATTTTTAAATATATCATATGTTTTAAGTATACTCTATAAAATTAAACAATATAGGATAAAAATGAGTTGTTTATCTATTACTATCACAGCCATTTAAAGATGGCGGAAATAAAAAGCTTGATTATTGAAAAGTGAAAATAAACTATAAAAATTAGATTGAGTTCTTTAAAGTTCTATTTTTTAAAGTTTCTTCTTTACAAAAACCTTTATTTTTTTAGTAGTTTATTTAATTTAAAAATTTTACTACACGGTTGTGTTCTTATACTGTTGATTAAGAAAAAAAAAGAGTCCACGGTAGCTTAATTGAGTAGCGTGAAGTGGCTACATCCGAGTGACTCTTGACCCATTCCCTACTTTGCGACTTTGGCACTTTTGTTTCTTGTACCTTTTGTAGGTTTCATAGTTTTCAGTGAAGGGTTATAATGTAATACTTTCTAAGATTAACGCATATATTTCACATTTTAAATAAAATTTTCTTTTGGTTAAACCAAAATTATAGCATTTTCGCCAAAAAACCGAAGAGATAATATGATTTTAGTATGATTTAGCATCTCTCATCTTTATGCCAACCAATCTCATCTGCGTAAACAACCTCTTACCTCCGACTCAAGTCTAGTCTAATTCTATATCGATAACAAGATTTATTTCTTTATCTTCAAAATGATTTTTGTTTTGTTAATTTAATATATTGAAGTCATATAAGAAATATTTTTAAGGATATTAAACTTTGTGATAGGAAAAAATTATAATACTGGTGATAATTAAATTTTCCTTCGAGCAATCTGTTCGAAGTCTTCTCGTATCTCTCGCTTTATTTAGCTGAAAACGTTGCCAACTTTCTATAACAGATGTACATACGAGTAGGTTTTCAAATCATATCGCTTACTCGAAGTTATATTGTTTCAACACTTTTTATCATTTCTTTGATCGGGAAATTGAGCTTTTTTCGAGTGGTAAAAATTAGATGACTTCATTTCTAAACTATGGTTTTTTATTTAATGATCTTTGGTTGATGATGATGATGTCCATCTACCGTACTGGTTTTAAACCGAATATCCAATCTCACTAAGACTAACTAATTGCAGGAAATATTATAGTGCATAAATATACGCGTAGAGTCAAGTGCACTCTCTGTTCCTGTAATTCTCAAACACCTAAGGCGACTCGGGGGAATAATGGACAACGACTGGTAAAATATCAGTCGCAAGACCGCTTTATGGACTCTTCGAAGCACGAGTGTGAAACTTCATCTATTGTATAACTCCGTGTTTTAACTGATATTATAACAGAAAAGATAACAGAGTAGTACTCGTCACTAGACCACTTACGGTTGTAGTATTCTAATAAAACAATCATTATTTTTAGTTAATTATTTCAATTACAAACTCATTAATGTATAGGCATATTATGAAAAAATGATGTAATTATGAAAATCAGTTACCAGAGAAATATCAAATAAGGTCTAATATTTACGTATCATAGAAAGTTTATACGTAAAATTTAAATATAAAATTTATATTTATATTATGTTTTTAGATCTTTATATTTTCTACCATATTTGGCCATAATTAACGGTGTACAAGCAAAATTACAGTCATAATCGACATAGTGAGATGTAAAAATGAGTTTTGGTTATATACCACATTACCTGTATCAAAGATAAAATTAACAAAAGTAGACAGGACTTGTATCATAAAATTCTTAAATCATTGTTGAATTTTGTAAGTAAATACTGTCTGTAAATTTAACCCGTCCAGAAACTTAGTTTCTACGGTGTTTTGGATTGCTGTAAAGAATTCCCTACATTTCAGATCATGTCATGTCATCAGCCCTTTTTAACGTCCCACTGCCTAGTACGAGGGGGATCAGGCCATGGTCCATTACGCTGGCCTAGTGCGTGTTGGCGGACTTCACATGTCATTCGAAAACTTGCTAGGTTTTCTCAGACATGCAGGCTTCATCACGATGTTTTCCTTCACCGTAAGACAAGTGGTAATCAGGATAGAAATGATTCGCACATGAAAATATCAGAGGTGCGAGACCCGGATTTGAACCCGCATTACTCTGGAATGCAAGCGAGTGCGTTACCACTGGGCTACCACTGCCTTACATTTCAGGAACTAATAATAATCAAAATAAATCCCCGTAGAGATCTGAAGAGATATATTATTTAAAATACACAAATCATACGAACACAATAGTAATTTTGTGTGTGACATTACAGCTGGAAGTCCGGACGGGTCGATAGCTTACGACACAATATAGAATGATAGACTGCATTTGGCAGTTTGCCCACGACCGTGTACTTTCGCCTTTGGTTTTAAACAATATAAATGTAAAATATAACAACAATTTTTATTTTTACGCTCAATGGCTGCCAAAATATTATAAGTGCCATTTTATAGTTGTTAGGAATGTTATTAAATTTTAGCTTATATTATCTGAAGGCAGTTTTGTGCCAAGTTCTTCATCATATTCAGCCTATATTCTTCCATTGCTGGACATAGGCCTCTTTTATGGCACGCCACTGAGCTCGATCTTCAGCCCTACGAAACCAACCGCTGTCAGCCACTTTACGAATATCGTCGCTCCACTCAGCAGGTGGACGTCCACTCCACTAACATTACGTATGCCGAGCTGTGGTCTCCACTCAAAAACATGTTCTTAGTAAATCAAAATCACACTTATAGGATATGTTTACAACATATAATGGAGATAAGAATTATCAGACAGTACGATGTTATCACAAAATTGTCTATATATATTTTCAGGTTATTGTGTTTACATTCGCCTCTTCAAAATTGAATTAACATGACGAGCATCGAACTTAAGTACCCTTTAGAAGTTAAAAGTAAACAAAAAGAAGTAAAATATGGGTCAAAGATAATTTCACCTAAGAAACGAGGTGAATGCAGAAACTTACTTCTTTTCCATTTATTTGCATAAAACTAGATTAGTTTTTGTTGGAACTTTCTCAATTGATGTAAATCGTGGGAAGTATTGAAAATCTTATTGATCCCTACGGAAGCTTTGAAATTGCAAGAAGTCCGTTATATTAAATAAAGTTATTTTGGGGTAAAAGTTTGTATGTAGGGTATGAACTATGAACCTTCAGAAAAATGTCTTTCGTAATATTCATCATCACAATTTGTAGTGACCCTACTTGTTGTGCCAGCGGTCGCGGGTTCAAGTCTCGCGGGGGCAATTATTTGTGTCATGAGCACGAATGTTTGTACTTTGTACTCCAGACATGAGTGTTTATATTGATAATATTATATATCTATTTAAAGTAACATATTATGTATAGTGTTTCAACTATCTGGTATCCATAACATTAGCCTTCTAGCTTGAACTATGAAGCTAGATCGATTGTATGTGTCAGAAACTAGCATGTACGGTCATACATCGAGAGGTCCTGGGTTCGAGTCCCGGGTCGGGCCAAGTTTAATTATTATAGAGTATTTCTGTTTAGTAAGTCTCAGTAATAGCCCGGAGTTGGGAAGTTGGCGGTGTCTCACACCCGTGCCTCGGAGAGCACGTAAAGCCGTCGGTCCTGTGCCTTAGCTCTCACTGGTCGTGTCGAGTAGTCACGTCCCACCGGAGTATGAGAGTGATAGGAATAGAGAGTGCTACTTAACCTGTGCTTGCGAGTACACTTGTGCACTATAATATCTCCTGCGTAGTAGGAGGAGGCTAGCCTCAATGAGATTAGCCGCCATGGCAGCAATCGGTCAAAGAACATTATTTACTAATTACTATGTGTCACAACATATTTATTATAATAATTTATTCTTTTTAATGTTTCATGTAAGTAAAGCCGCAGGTACGAATATATTAGTAAAAATTTAATTTAATGGAAAATGTAAGAAGCTGTTAGTTTTTCAATATCATTTTGCAACAAAAATTCTTTTTAAACTATATAACAGCTATTACAGCTTAGAGTTTCAATAGAATGTTAAAATTCAGAAAGTCGTAAATCTTGAGACCTCTCCC
The DNA here is from genome assembly GCA_951802675.2 of Boloria euphrosyne. Lineage (NCBI taxonomy): Eukaryota > Metazoa > Arthropoda > Insecta > Lepidoptera > Nymphalidae > Boloria > Boloria euphrosyne. The sequence goes on along the minus strand of OX637885.1, from coordinate 1,490,397 downwards.
TTGGGTTGTATAAGAGGCTATTATTGGCCATTTTATTAACAAAATGGCCCACCATTTTACACCGTAACGTATGGGTTCTATCTAAATGTAAATAAAGTCAGTGTAAGATATTAAAACTTTGAAAACAATCGAGAATAAAGGACGTTTGAAGAATAATTAATAAAAATATTACAAACTTTTTGGTTTTAATTAGTACATGCCATATTTTTTGCTTGCTTTTTTGTAATATATGTAAAAGTCTTTTTCCTTTAAATGCCTCGGTGGTGTTGTTATCAGCATACAGCTGCTACTATTGAGTAGGTTTTGGGCTCGAGTCCCGGGTAGAGCTAAGTTTACTTAACTCGCGGTCACCCGGAGCAAGGAAGGCGATGTCGAACACAAGCCTCGTAGCTTACCACGGAACTAGATGGCGCTGTGTGTAATAACGTCCCAACATAAAAAAATATAATGAAAAATTTAATTTCAATATAAATAGTCTTAATAAGGTTAGAAGCATAGAATAACAAAATTTTGTGTGAAATGCAACACTAATATGGATGTATAGACAGTAGGAGCATAAATTGATAAAATATTTTTCAATATGACTACTAGTATTTTACATCAGCTTAGCCTTTTTCTTTTGCCAATTTCTGTAAGGACTGCAATATTTTCTTCCGAAATTGTTACGATATCAGCTTTCAATAAGCGAGCGAATACTTTTTTGATAAATAAATAAAAAATGAATTTACGTTTCACCTCCAGTTCGGTATTATTTATTATGGTAAGTGTTTTACCAATTTTGCTTTCGACCGACTTTTAAAAGAACGAATGCTCCATTTTTATGTATATTTTTTTCGTGTGATTATGTAAGTTTGTTCGTCAATGATGATTTTAACTAAATTTTTTGCATGAATTAAAAGGTCTTCATCACCGTCACCTTTTTGACCATTGAGTGACCTCATACACCATACACTATAGAAATACAAAACTAAGAAAGGAAAAGTCATATATTAAAAAATAATACAGATACATACTAATGATAATGAAATAAATAAATAAATATGTTGGGACATTATTACGACAGCGCTATCTAGTTTTGCGGTAAGCTACAAGGCTTGTGTTACGGATACCAGATAGTTGATATTCTACATATATAAATTTTAAATATATACATATTATAAATATAAACACCCATAACTTGAGTGCGAGTGCAAACATTAGTTATCAACAAATGAATGCCCCAGCGGTACTTGCACCCGCGACCGCTGGCGCAGAAAGTAGGGTAGTACCAACTGAGCCAAACGTGTCGTAGATATATTAGATAAATTGAAATTACTCTATATTTATCCTTTCAAGGTTAAACCACTAAACAGATTTTGATAAAATTTGACGAGGATGTAGATTAGAATCTGGAAACGCACATAGCCTTGAGTCCTGCCTCGCTTACCACGCGTGGGAAGCTATATATACATACATATTATAAATATAAACACCCATTACTGGAGTACAAACATTTATGCTCTACAAATGTCCTTGGCAGGACTCGAACCCGCGACCGCTGACCGTTTACAAATTGAGCCAAACGTGTCGTATCATAAACAACATGCACTCAAATTGAGTACTACTTGTGTGAAATTGGTAGAATAACATATACCATACATATTTGTCTTCAAACAATAAACAATAAAGCTTTTCACGTACAATGGAAGTACAAATTAGAATGCTAACTTCCACATGTACGATATGCAACTCCATTTCGTTGCTCGTTTAGATCTCAATTTAGATGCATAGAAAAAGTCATCGCGAATTTTGCAAAGAATAGAAATTGATATTTTAACCATACTTATCTATACATTTATAAAATTCTAACTAAGTCAAATCAGTACTTAAATATTTTTTGGAAAATCTAATTGAAATAGTGATTATTATCGATACAGAGGCCGAGTCTATAGTTTTTAGAATTTTTGTCTGTCTGCCTGTCTGTGATCGCGTCACGAGAAAACCACTGGACGGATTTGGATGAAATTTGGAATGCTTATAGTTAGCCGAGTCAATATGTAGGATAGTTTTACTGCGGGAAAATATCTAATTTCTGAGAAATCTATATAACCCACAAAATGTACCTAGGGACGAGCCCGAGAGGAGTGAGGACGAGTCGCTTGTATTATTTATGAAGTACAAAACAATATGGACCCACTTTGAACGAACTTTCTCTGGCAAATTGTTGATTGTATTAGCAGGCTACTTTTATTTCCACTTCAAAGTGCGTCCCTTGTCGTCCTTGTCGTGGTAGAGTTGTGTCCGGCAATCTGGCCAGGCGTAAAGCCAAACGCTTGGCCCACTTCAGTGGCCAGTGTGCCGTATGAGTTGCCCCAAGTTTTTCTCTGATAGCAGAGTGGACTGTGGACTCAAATCTGTGATCGCTGCCACAGCAAGTAGGGTCACTACAAATTAAGCCAAACGTGTCGTCGGATGAAAATTAAGTATTCATTATGTGATAATCATTTTGAATTTAATAATTTTACATGTCATAGAATTAATTACTAGATCTAAGATAATTCCTTATGTGTTTAGGCAAAATACAAGGCTAAGAGCTGGTGTAGCAAAACAGTTCAAACAAATATAGTATCGGAAATGGACATCCGCAATGTCCGGATCGCCCGAGTTTCCAAATAGACTGGCGTTTTCAAATCGATAAGCTGTAAATGGGTTTCACTATATATTTAGAACTAGATGAAATTATAGATCTAGTAATACCTAGTTGTTCTTTATTTCTTTACATCGAAAATCATTGTAGGTTTCTTTTATATCTTTATTTTCGAATTAAATTAAACTAGTGACACATCCTAGTTCCGCTTGGGATCGTTCCCTTAGTACGTATCGATTTACTGTAAAAATTTGCCAATATTATGTTCCACTATCATCCTTCCTTTCATCAAAAGTATCCAGTATTTTTTTGTGGTGCTGTTTTCAGCATATTTCAACGTCAACGAAATCAAAAGATAAAGCCGTTTATGGTGCAAATTTTCGACACTCGCAAGGGAATCAAAACCTAAAGGGTATTTCCAGTCGTTCTAGAATCTTGAAATTTGGCAAAAAGCAAGATATTACAGCAGAAATAAAGGAAAATTTCCAAAAAACTACTGATTTTGATTAAGATGTTCTCAAGTTGTATGGGCACTCATACAATTTAGAGGACTAGCATAATTGTTATAAATAATAGTACGGAACCCTTCGTGCCCGAGTCCGACTCGCACTTGACGAGAATTTTTTACATTACATATAGCTTGTACAAATATTTATCGCCAGTAGAATTATCAAAAATCTTAATACCCATACCTACGTCTAATTTTCCTACAGAAAGGTCCTTTTTTAAGGACTTACATTGTAACTTTTAGTACAATGTCGCAATTACTGGAGGTAAAATGATTTCGAAGCTTTTCGTATTACACTTAGAGATACCCGAATTAATATTTAGAGAGCTAGCTAAAAAAGGGTCAATGTAAGGGTACCTGTTAGGTATTTTGTATGTACTTAAGTTATACGAAAGCTCAATTGTGAAGCAATTTTTATGATTACTTTTGAAAGAATCATATTTTTTGTTGAATTATATTTTGATAATGATCTAGACATTCGAAGAAAAACCTCTCTCTCTCCACCCCAATGGAATGATAACGTTTTAAGTGCTGAAAAGTCAGCATATCTTTTCAGTAAAATAAAATGTTATAATGTAAATCTCAGATCCGTATCATTAAGGACAAAACTTGACAATAGCCAGTTTCGTGGTAGCTTTTTCATCTTTAGAGAAAAAATAAATAATACGTCACTTGGTCTGTATGCTTTTCATAAAAAAAACATTCAACGGTTTTGGCTTGCATGAGTGATATATAGAAAATAAATACTTTTTTTTTAATTTATACAACAGTTTGATAATTGTATATTAACTATAAACGAAGCCGTAGCTTATTTATTTTTATAATATGAAAATTCTAAGTGATTTGAATCTGTTCATTAAATATTTAATGAAAAATCGTATTAAAATGGTCATTGTCGATAAATAGACTGAATCTATAGTTTTTAGAATGTTTGTCTGTCTGTGCGTTTGTTTGAGACGGCATGATCAAAACTGCTGATAGATTTTAAATTTGGTATGATGGTTGCTAATCCACTTTTTTCGACGATAATATCTTCACTCTGAGTAATATAGAGCCTTTTAAACGTACCTAGGTACGACCCCGAGCAAAGCAAGGATGAGAGTCTAGTTTTTTAATATATATAATGTACACACCAATGAAGAAATAGTGAATGCGTAATATATCTCACTTTAATATTAGTTTATAAACATACATACGTACTCGTATTAATAAAAGTTAGTCAGAACTCGCTATGACAGTGTTTTCGTTACGTTCCTAAAATAGGCTAATAAAACTGTTAGTGGTATTTCTTTATTAAGAAACTAGGAGCTACATGCGACTTCACTTACGGTTATTAAGGGTTTTTTTAGGAAATATATAATAAAAAACACCCCTTTTTTATACAAGTTGGTAAATTGCATAAATTTAGTTAGAATTTAATCTCTTTTACCACTTTTTCGGAAGCTCATTTTGCTTTTTGCTGATATAAAACCATCAAACTTAATGAAGTTAGTAAGTAAGTGTTATTTCTAGGCATATAAAACAATAGTGTGACAAACAATCTTATGTAAACAAACACTACGTTTCTAACAAATCAATTCTATTTGGCTTTTGTTCTATCGCTGTCGCCAATAACACCATAAACAAATATTTTTACTCATTCGTACCTACATTTAATCTAGATATTCTAGGTATGAGAGACTCTAATATTTTGGGAAATCTGTGCTGACTGATCTAGATTGATTAGGATTTGGACTAACATTAACTGGTAAGGGTCTTTCAGTCAGTCATGTTTATCTGTGCAAAGTGAGGGGGATTCGTTAGTATTGCATATTTTTTTAAAAGGTAATACTGACTTCCAAATCATTGTAAAAATAATTTTTCCACCGGCAGGGTAGCACAAAGCTACATTAGAAAATTTATAGAGGGATGTGAAATAATCTAATATATAAAAAACTCGTGTCACAGTGATTGTTATCGAACTGCTCCGAAACGGCTTCACCGATTTTTATGAAATTTTGTGTGCATATTTGGTAGGTCTGAGAATAGGTTGTAGGCTATTTTTTATTCCTCTAGGTGATAAGGGTAAAACGCGGGTGGAGCCGCGGGTATTGCTAGTAATATAATTAAATTGTAAATAAATTTTCATATTCCACTTGTAACTTTAAACATTTTTAAAAAATAGGTACCTATTTAACATGTTTAACAGAGAAATATAATTAAACAAAAAATCCGTGTCGTTTTAAAAAAATCATGCTTTATTTGTCTCCTAATTGACATTTTCGGATCCAAATTCTAAGATAGGTCATACCAAAATCCCTAAGGATCGAACTGTCGTTCCAATACTGAGTGAGCCAAATATAAAGAGAGTTACCTTATGTTTGCAAACAAGCTCTACCCTATTATCTGTGTGTATTCAACCCCTTTATAACGCCCCACTACTGGACACTACAACTGACCTTGTACTTATAGTAATAGGCCAAGTGCGAATGCGAGAGATATCATACATTTTTTGAAATTTCGCTAGGTTTTCTTAGACATAGAGTATTTAAATATTAAAATAAATATGTTGGGACATTATTACAACAGCGCCATCTAGTTCCGTGGTAAGCTACGTAACGTGCTTGTGTTTCGGATACCAGATAGTTGATATACTATACATATAAATTTTAAATACATACATATTATAAATATAAACACCCATGACTAGAGTACAAACATTCGTACATACAAATTACAATACATACAAATGAATGCCCCCAGCGGGACTCGAACCCGCCACCGCTGGCGCTGAAAGTAGGGTCACTACCAACTGAGCCAAACGAGTCGTCAAAGTCCTGTAGTTTATTTTAATATTTTATTTATACATAATTTTATTTACATACTAGTAATTCCCGCAGCTTTGTCAGGGCTCTAATCAATATAAAAAAATAGTGATTGGTGGTAGAATGATGAAAATTTAGGTTTATAAGTACTTTTGGATGCCAAATCATAAAAAAATTAATAATAAAGTTTGATTTGATTAAAAAATAAAAATCTAGAGCATCCCACCCTTATCACGTCTTATGGTAATAAAAATTAGCCTAAGACCTATTCTCAGACTCAGACATATAAAAATCTGTCAAGCCCTTTCGCAGGAGTTCGATAACAAGAAGATTAAATAAGATAATAGTGCCCGCTCACTAGTTTTTTTTATGGGACAAAGGGGGCAAACGGGCAGGAGGCTCACCTGATGGTAAGTGATCACCTCCGCCCATGGACATCTGCAACACCACAGGGCTTGCAGATGCGTTGCCGGCCTTTCATGAAAGGGAGGGAGGGAGGAGGGAGAAGGACGGGAGTAGGGATGGAGAGTGGGCCTCCCGGACTCTCACTTACCGGACGAAACGCGACAGCATAGCTGCCACTTCACGCCGGTCTTCTGTGAGAGAGAGGTACTATACGGGGCGTGCCGGCCCATTCGGCTGCTACCCGAAGGTAACAAGCATGGCACTACCACTTGAGAAATAGTTGAAATTAGATCAAGATTGAAACAATATCGGGAGAAAAAAATACAGTGTTTTGTCTTTGCCTATTTCATAGATGTTCATAAAAACGAATCTATTAAGGTCAAACGTTAAGAAGGCTGTTTATGCAATACGTACAGCAACTTGAAACAGTGTTATTCGGTCACTTATACAAGTTGTAATTGATGTTATCGTATTAACGCTAAACTTAGTAATAAGCGCTACTGTATCTCTTTGGCTTTGGTGAAGTCTTAATTATTTAAAAGTTTCTTGATATTTAATTAGGAAAGTTGGATATATGTTCAGGACTAATAATAGCTTGTGGATTTTGCTTACATTTGTTATTCTATTTTTATATATATAAATATTATGAATTGAGTGTATGATCGGTTTTCTTAAACTCTTAAGGTATGTTATATTTTTTAAAGCGGATTTCTCAATCTAAAAATTCGTAGTCTAAAACTACCTAAATTACGCGTTATAAACAATCGTTACTTCCACTGAGAGTCTCGTCAAAATCAGTCCAGCCATTTTGAACATTGAACGGACAAACAGACAAAAAAATAAAAATTAATACCATATTATATTGTAGGAAAACTATAACGTTTTTTTGCAAATAGAAATAGATAATAGTAAGTAGGTTAAGTACATGTACACTACCGTTACTGTCATGTTTAAACTCTTCACTCCACGCTACTAATAGAAAGCTCTTAGTGCTGTGTTTAGAATTGATAGATTATACTCACGAATATAAAATAATTATTTATGATCTAGGAAAATAAGCTTATGCCTTTTAATGCGAGTCCGATTGCGTAAAACGCCAATAAAAATGTGAATGATATTATATTTTTGTTACGTATTCATACTGAAACTGTACTTCATACTGAAATTGAATGAAATTTTGTATAGAATTAAAATGTTATCTAGAATAACAGGCTACTGTATAGTAGGTATTATTCTATGTGAAAATTTTTCAGAGTGTTTCAAAAATACACCCTTCATACGATGACGACACGTTTAGCTCAGTTGGCAGTGACTCTACTTTTTGTGCCAGCGGTTCGAGTCCCGCTGGGGGCTAATGTTTGTACTCCAGTTATGGGTGTTTTTATTTATAATGTGTATGTATTTAATTTTTTTATGTGTAGTATATCAACTATCTGGTATTCGTAAAACAAGCCTCGTAGCTTACCACGAAATTAGATGGTGCTGTTGTAATAATGTCCCAACATATTTATTTTAATATTTAAGTTGTACGTCTGGTACAGATTGCCTAAGACTCAACGCCTAAATTCATTGAGTTATAAAAGACTAGAGTAGCAATGTCTAACAAAAATATTGCAAAAAAACGTGTCAACTTACGAGTTTAAAGTCGTAGCTTTGAAACTGATACATAAATATGTCAATCCGATCAAATAATGTATGCTTGTCTCATTTTTTTCTAACGTCAAGCTATTACGTTGGAAAGAGATAAGACATTGTCATTTACAAACGGTTAGATGTTGTCATTAATCAACATAATTTCCCCAGAATGAATGAAGGTTTGATTTTTTTTTCTTGCTGCAAAGGCTTGAATTAATAACTATGAAATATTGTTCGATGGATCTTTCAATAGATTTAAAGAATTAGAAAAGTTAATAAGGATGACTAGGTAGATTAGGATGATTAAAAAATGCGTCAATGTATATTATATTTATATTATGTATTTCAAAACTGTAAAATCAAGGTGAAATAAGTAATAACTATTGTTACGTACTACGGGTTCGGGATCCGAAATTATAAGCGTTTTTGCAACAAAGCTGTTTTAATATTATTGTTTTATATTATAAAAAAATTATATTATAAAAAAATTATATTATAAAAATTTATATAATATTATTATAAAAATTTATTTATATTATAAAAATATATCTGTCTATATTAAGGTAAAGTAAACTGTGAACGTGTGTTTTTTTCGTTCAATGAGTGAGTATGATACTACAGTGCGTTTAACACAACAGACTTTAATAATAAATTTACACTTACACTAACATACATACGAGTACATACGTTATTCACTAAACTCCCAACAATCCGGGAAATTCAAAATCGAATATTCTGGTCACATTAATGTGTCATCAATGACAAAACGATGTTTGAAAAATTTATTTCGTCTTATAATGTTTTTATGGATAATCTGAAGAAAATTTAACAAACTTACTTGTGAAAAGTAACTCCACTTGCTTTATTTATCTTTTCAGACCGTGATTGGCACACTTTAACAACACATTTCACCATTTTGTATTTTTTTGTTGCCAAGCAATCACTCTTATGACATCATGCTGTCAACTGAGGTCTAATATGTCAGCGGACATATTAGACCTTGTCAAGTACCGACGCCGTACATTGCGTATCTAGTCCTGTATAACATCATTGCCTAAATTAGTGCTCAGTGGCACTCAGTGAGAACGTATTTCTAACACTGGAATGAAAGGGACTGATTATGATGATTACTATGATAATTACTACATATTATAAGACAAAATTCTCCGCCGCGTCTGTCTGTATGTCTGTTCGCAATAAACTCACAAACTACTTCACCGATTTTCATGCTGTTTTCACCAATGTATAGAGTGGTTCTTGAGGAAGGTTTTAGAGTATAATTTTTCAAGTTTTTGTACACATATACTAGCCCGCGGCTTCGCTTGCGCTAAATCTAGGGACGAATCCGAGCAAAGCAAGCGTGAGTCGCTTGTAATATATTTAACAAAAAATGCAAATGCTATTCTTTATAACACTGTAAAATTTACGTACCGTTTTAAATTTTAAGTGCAATCAAGCTGCATAGAATTAAGCTATTTGCATATTATGTAAGTAAATGTTTGATTACACAAAGGTGTTTAATTCTAGATGCTCTAACTACGAGTAAATCTAAAAATATATTTTAAACAAATACTTTTTCAAATGATATAGACTAGCCTCAGTCCGCGGGCTCGCTTAAAAAACGATAATATATAGTTGATACTACACATATTATATAACTTTTATATACAATCATATTTTAAATGTTTATATCTACCCATGAATGTAGAATAAACATTTGTGTCCATCACACAATTGAATGCCCCCAGCGGGACTCGAACCGGTAACCACTGGCACACCAGGTATGCTCACTACAAACTGAGCCATATTTCAGTCGTTGACGTGTAACCTAAAAAAGAACATATACTGAAATGGAATTTAGTCTCTTCAAATGTCGGTTAAAACATCTTATTTTGAAGGTTTTACATATAAAGTTCCCTTGAAGGACTAAAGTTTTAGAACTACGTGAGCATGGCAGACGTTTTAAGCGTTGAGGGAGGGCGTCTAGATTTCCCTTAGCTACAATTAGTTAACCCAAATTTATATGAAGTAACATAATCTATTAGTAGACTTATTAAAAGCCCTATAAATATAAATTACTAACGACTCACCCTCGCTTCGTAGCGGTTATTATGGAATAATAAGTTTATACCTTGCTCTGTAAAAGACAAAAATAAATCTGTAACACAGAAACCCTACACATTAATTATATAAGTACATAATACTTTCTTAGGTTTATGCGAATATTCGACATTATAAACGAAACTACTTTTTCGAATGGTCACATGCCCATGATTGATGTAAAGCATTAGAAACGTCGGGAACTAAAAATCAAAATAAATCCGCGACAAAATCCGAAAAGGTAGTTTCATTTATAATATATTATAGGTACAATTTCAAACTAAACAAATCTCAATCTGTAGCCTGTGCCTAATTTCATTCAGTTCCCTTCAGCCGTTTTGACGTGATCGCGTAACAAACATCCATCCATCCAAACTTTTGCATTTATAATATAATCGGGGTTTTAAAATAAAAATTAGGAACACATCAGGGATCTAACAGCATCTTACACTTTTTTAACTGACTTCCAAAAAGGAGGAAGTTCTCAATTCGTTTGTACTTTTTTTATTTCGTTTCGTGTAGCCGTAAGTAGTCACTGCGACCATGCTGGGCTTATTCTGGTCTTACACAATTTTAGAAAAACAAAACAAGTAGTGAGACTGTTGTATTTCCTAAAGAACCGTATTATAATATAAAACTTAAAACATATTTTTTATATATATCACTATACGATGAACCGTACGTATATACATAATTTTAGTTTTATTTTCACTGTTATTTTAGATAATAATTATATTCTTGTGAATTTAGACCAGAAGTGAGCTTTCTTTAAAAAAACAAGCATACTAAATCGACCTCAATTTATTTTAAGAATCTGAAAACGCTAAAACACAATTTAACTAACCGAAAAGACAACTAATCTACCAACAATGATATTTTAAGAAACAAACCGACAGAGTAACAACCTAATAATGCTACCACGATAAGTTTCATGACACAACTACCCCCCGATGCCGGTTATGCATCGACTTTTATAGTTTTCTCCCCACTCTAACAGCATCTTTCCTATTCATCTTCCACAATATTTAATGCACATACTTTATAATATCGTTACAACAATTTAACTCCCAACATTTCCTAGGATACGTATATGGTACAAGTTAAACGAAGTATGTAATCGGTTGAAACCACTGAGCTTAACGGTTGTGACGTCATGCAGGCTTACTTTATTTTTATCTCAAAACAGGGTATAAAATGCAGGCTTAATATTACTTAAAAATATTTTATATCTACATATACTCGTGTAATAAAATAAATATGTTGGGACATTATTACGCACAACACCATCTAGTTCCGCAGTAAGCTACGAGGCTTGTGTTACGGATACCAGATCGTTGATAAACTAAACATATAACTTTTAAATACATACATATTATAAATATAAACACCCATGACTGGAGTACAAACATTCATGCTCAACAAATGAATGCCCCGAGTGGGACTCGAACCCGCAACCGTTGGCTCAGCAAGAAGGGTCACTACAAACTGAGCCAAACGTACCGTCATATTATATAAAAATTGACCATTTTAAAGATAATGACTGAAATAATACAGATTTTCGTACTAGATTTAATTAGAATTAGGCCCATGACCTATTTAAGGTAATATCGTTCTAATAATTTCAGATTTCATCTTCCAATTCATACGGAATAGAACATAACAAACTCTGAAAAAGCATTTTTCGTCCACCTCTTTTCTTTATCCTGCTTAGACTTTTACATGTCAGTACCAGTCTTTCTTTGTCGTCTGACCATCGAGTTGTTGGACTTCTACATTACATTTGCTCGAACAGTTCTATAAAGTATGAAATTGTATCATAACATGATGTAAGGACGATTGAGACACAAAAGCAAGAACATTTTTAAGATTTTTTTTTCGAGATTATTTACATTTTTGGTACACATTTAGGAAGTTGGAAAAAAAGATAATTTAAAACTAGCAACTCGCTATATTTAGTGCGAGTGAAGCCGCGGTTTCCGCTAGCAAATGTATAAAAAAAATTGACAAATTATATACTAAAACCTTCCTCGAGAACCACTCTATCCATTGGTGAAAACAGCATGAAAATTGGTGCAGTGGTTTTTGAGTTAATCGCGAACTGACAGACTGACGGCGTAGGAATTTGTTTTATATGTAGTGACGTCAAATATTCTCGTAGAAATAATTTCTAAGAAAATATTTTGTTATAGGACCGGTAAACTCCATTACCCTACTAATGTGTGCGGTCCGCTGTTCGAGGAAGAGCTGGAGTTTTGGGGGCTGGACTCCAACCAGGTGGAACCTTGCTGCTGGTCTACATACAGCATACATAGAGATACACAAGTATGTGCCTAACATTTTTATAACTTTTCAATATAATGGTAATTTCGTGGTATATAGATTAATATTGTCTCGTTCATATTAACAAACGATGAACTTAAAAATTAGTATTTGACTAGATTCTCGCAAATGTCTAGTTTAAGAGATCAAACAATATATATTCTAAGTAAAAGCTGTTGTAAAAGTAACAATTTTTAATAAAAAAACGAATAGTTTAATTCAGACATTAAAGAGAAGTTTAGATTTAAGGTTTAAATACAATTCAAAGCTTTAATTTAATTACACGTCCATAATAAGGCTGTATAACTACAACCTAAAAATAATATTTATCTTAAATATTTGTAATATATGTATGAAATATTACTAAAAAATGCAAAAACACTATCAGAAAAGGGTCAAGGTAACTTTTTTGATTCCAATCCTCATAATGAGGACTTTCTTTCTATGAATTCAGTCAAAAAGGTAAGATTTACGACCAAGACGTTTCTACTTTGTTACAAGGGTAAAATACTGTCTAACATATTTTTAAAACTCTAGACGCCAGCTGCTTCACTTCGCTAGATGTAGTCAATTCGTCGAGGAAATGTCCTTATTTAAGAAAAAAATACTTAAAATATATATGTCATGGAAACATGAACCATAAGTTAAGGAAATAGAGGTCAAATTGTGTATCTCAAGAGTATTACAGATATAATGCCATCTTGATCGCATTACCTTTGGAATTTACATAGAAAGAGGTCTGATTTTCGATCTTCATAATGAATTGGTTAAAGAATTGAATTTCGCGAATTTATTTCTAAGGAGGTATGTCAGGAAATTCGATGATTGAGCTGGTTTCAATGTTAATTTAAAAATTAAAATACGAGAGCTGTTTAAAAAATACAGTATCAATAATAAATTAGTTTTTCTTACAGCAAAGATTCTCGATTCTATTACTTTGATAGTACGGGAGCGAAGCGAGCCCTAAAATTATCCTACAATCAGAGCATTTTGTGGTACACTTTACTGAAAAACTATCACGCCTATAGATTACTGCTTTAACATAGTAATTTAAATGCATATATAGATGTGTAATCTTTCAAAAAATATATAATTTTAAAACCATTAAAGAAATGAACATTAACAATTTTGTGTTCATTTAATAGAATGTTATGGTACTACAAACGCCATCTGTCTGTCCAACTTAACATCGCTGTAACTTTATTACCCGTTAGAAAAACTACGCGAGCCCTCACAAAGCTCAGCTTTTTGCTAGAAATAATTGTACATATTATAATGATAAAAAAATTTAATCAATTTCAGAGTATTAGGTTTGTTCGCTCCGAATCGAATATTTATGTATGTTTAGCGATATTTTTAAAGCTCTACTGATTAGCTTAAATTATTTTTTAATTATGTTTCCTGTTAAGGTTGCATATAATCTTTTATTGCTTTTAAGAAAATCACAAAGATTATGAATTAATGTTTACTCTTAAACAAAACCAGTTAAATTTAACCCAACTTCTAGCTTTCGTATTGATTACAAACTTCGCAATTGTATATATTTCTGATGACAGTACAATCATTTAGATCTGACAATGAAACCAGAAAGCTTCAAACTTTCCAGTGACTTCTAGTAGCTGTAACTGTTAGAATTTAAAGTTGTTCGATTTTTTTTGACAAGACCGTTATAATGAAGCTGAAGTTTCCTTCAGATCAAGAAATCCTGATCAGAGCCGGCAGATATTGTACCGATTAGTTTCATAATTACGACGTAACGTCACAAACCCATACAACATTAGCACCTGTAACTATTGGTCTAGTATTGTAAATCTAGAGAAAGGTTATGGTGCTCGTAATATAGGTATTTTCTAGTACGAGCTCCTAAACACTCTTTCTAGATATTATTTCCTTGTACATTAAACAGTTATGTAAAGAGTATATTTTTGCAACCTAATCTTTTGCTTAAATAAATAAATAAATATCGACGACTAACTATGCCGACACTATCGGCCCTGGTCTTGTACATATGCTAACCCATTGAGACCTAACAATATTAAGAATATCTAAAATTTGGCCAATAAAGCTTACTGTAAATTAAGTTTTTTTTTAATTTAATAACACACAATTTTTTTTTAATTAACATTGCATTCTAAAATACGTGGCTAAATCTTAATGTTCCCGTACATTTCAACTTTTTTAATTTTATCTGACATTCCTTGCTTTGCCCCTGTACCCTTCAAATAGTAGTAATAATTTATCTGTGGTGTTAACACATAACTTGCATATCACTTTCTAGTACCCGACCTTTATTTTTAACATTGGGAAATTTATTTAGGCATATCATCTGTCTGTGAGAATCGAGCGCAAACTATCTTAGTTCTAGGCAGGCTGTATTTGCTGCTTATCACCATCTTTAAATTTATTTTCAACAATGTCCTACATCCATTACATTTGCCTAAATGCAGTTCTACGACTGTCCTTGTAGGGCATAGTAATTGATTACCTATTTCTATTATTTAAAACACACAGGTAAAGGTAGGACAGACATATAGACAGATAGACAACGTTTACTTAAAAACAATTTCATCTAGTTCCTTTGGGAACACAACCTACAAAATACTTTTACAAATAAAAAAAATACTTTCCTTTATATAACAAAGAAGTGTAAATTAAATGACGTCTAAATAAAGTAAAAATCAGCCAGCAAATGTTTTCATAAGATAAAGCGCAATTTGTATGGTAATTCGTGGAACGCGTCCACGGGGAAACATTTCAACTGGATATCTCAGTCAATAGAAATGAGCCCGCTTCAAGGCTAGGGCTTTTGATAATACCTAAGTGTACAAGTTTACTGTTATAACTAGGTTATATTGTCTGACAAAAGCATATTCTATACTTGCAGTTTAATAAACCGTAGAATAAATTAAATAAGCTCAAAAAGAAGCTGTTTCTTGATTTCAATGTATATTGATATATTAAAAAATATAAATCACATTGTATTTTTTGTTATTGTTAACACTAAGTCTTTGTTATTACATAAATCGTCATAAAAAACTTTTTATTTTATTAATTAAAAAAATATTGGCACATTCTTGATGCTTTATCTCATGATATCTAGACTTATTTTAACTAACGACTCACTCTTGCTTTGCTCGGGTTCGTCTCTAGGTGCTCCCTATCAATTTCAAACCCAAGTTTGTAGCACAAACATCCGTCCCGTAATTAAAATAAATAAAATTTCAAAAATAAAAATATCCTACTCCTTATAACATTAGCGATTTGCTGAAAGTGCGTTAAAGTCCCGTTAAAATCGGTCCATCCGTGTCAGGGATTAGCTGGAACAAACATACAGACAGACAGACAAACATTTTAAAAATTGATATTTCATGTAAGTACCGTATATACTTTTACATGCATTTAGTGAAAAGCTGTTTATCGTCTGTTTTTTCACTTGTACTTTCGACTTCAAATTTTTTTATATATGCTGATGTATGTAGTTTTGTTGTTGAACTAATTCCATAATTTTTTATTTTGAGATATATTAGACCTTGGTAAAGGACATATTCCGTTCAAATGACGCAAGACAGGAACACCCACTAAGTGCACTAGTTAATAGAAGTTAATAACATCAGTCAGACACCATATACTTACTATGAAAGCTACTTTCGTAGGATTACGTAGGTTTCGTCCGTACATTTTATATTATAGAGCAGAACAGTTTGTTTGTTTGTTTGTTTGTTTGTTTGTTTGTTTGTTTGTTTGTTTGTTTGTTTGTTTGTTTGTTTGTTTGTTAATATTTTTATATTGTACAACTTTTATAGGAGAAGGCTATATAATATCACATGATATGATAATATGTATGAACTAAGAATTTTGTTTTCGGTTTTTGTAGAACGCGTTCAGAGCCGCGGGAAATACTAGTCTATACTAATATTATAAAGAGGAAAGATAACGAATAAACTCAAAGACTACTAAGCCGATTTAAATGAAATTTGGTACACAGGTAGTCTGAAGCCTGTGAAAGGACATAGACTACTTTTCAAGGCGAAAAAAGAGCTGTAAAGGGTTTAGGGACGAACCCGAGTGAAGCGAGGGTGAGTCGCTAGCTGTAAATAAATAGAATAGGTTAGTATCAATTCACTCAACGTGAGTTATTAAGAAGTACAAGTATTTTATATTCTTTATAAATAAATTCATTGGTCTTAAAACACATTGTATTCTTCGAAATAGCCAATTTTCTAACGAAAACGGGAAAGTATGTAGTAAAGTTAACTCGATCGTGTTGACTCTTCGCACTGTATTCGGTCATAAAGACGTTTCAATGGACCAATTCTCGTACATTTCTTCCGTTTAGTATCTACTGTTGTCGATATTGTAAAAGCATACGTTAAAATACACATTGTCTTCCAATTAAAGTACATGTTAGACGTTTATTCTTATATTTTTTTATTCCACAGCAAATATTTCTATATCAGATATATAAAAATCTCAGTGTTTGTTATCGAACTCCTCCGAAACGGCTTGACCGATTTTTATGATTTTTTTTGTGTATATTTGGTAGGTCTTAGGCTATTTTTTTGTTCACCTAGGTGAATAAGGGTGGCCCTCTCGAGATTTTTTATTTTTAGACCTAATTTTATTTTTCTATGATTTGGCATCAAAAAATACTTATAACCATATATTTTCATCCTTCTACCAATGCGGGCGAACCGCGGGAATTGCTAGTAGGTTAATAAAATAATTATTTACAACAAAAAAAAATCTTGCAATAAAAGAAATGTGTCAAGAATTTAACAGAATTAAAAATAACCATATTGCAACACCCCTTCACGAATTACCTATTACAGATTTAAATTTGACAGTGTTGCCATTACAGAGTCAATACAAGTCCCAATAAAATAAAAATAAGGATATAAATACTCCATACATGTAGCAGTAAATACTTTTCTATTTATATATACATACATATATAACAAATCTATAAATAACCCATAGATTTTTTGACTTCTGGTACTTTGGTGTTGTATAACTAGTGACGTATCATTGCGTCACATTTACAGTATTTGACGTCACGCTTGACTCAGTTGGTAGCGACCCTACTTTCTGCGTCCGCTGTCGCGGGTTCGAGTCCCGCTGGGGACTTGACCGCTGGACTGGGATTCATTTGTTGAGCACGAATGTTTGTACTCCAGTCATGGGTGTTTATATTTATAATAAGTATGTATTTAAAATTTATATGTGTAGTATATCAACTATCTGGTATCCGCAACACAAGCACGTAACGTAGCTTACCACGGAACTAGATGGCGCTGTTGTAATAATGTCCCAACATATTTTTATTATAATTTTTGAATATTTATCTCCTCCAAGTTATAAAAATCTACTGTGTTCTTTTCACCCAAATCTGTTCAGCATTTTAATATCGAAGAAATGACAGACATACACACATAAACAAACTTTAGCATTATGTAATAGAAGTCCAATTCCATTTTATACAGTTTTCTATCACTGGAAGAGCATTCGTCACAAGTTGGATCGTAACTCGTATAGCAGCGGTTACAAGCTAACCGGCTATTTTCTATACGATTTCACTCTTGAATTGTTCTTTTAAGGCCACCCTTTTAGCTTTTATTTTGTAGTTTTATGCACACTAACTGATATACGAGTACATAAAAGTTGAATACATTTGAACTACATATGTTTCGATACTCAGCGCCAACTAATTCAAATTCAAATTCAAAATATTTTATTCAGCATAAAATTATTACAATTTTTTACTGAACGTCATGAGTCTACTACCAGTTCGGAAAGAAGAAGCCACTGACCTGAGAAGAACTGGCGAAAGAAACTCAGCGGGACTAATTTTTTTTTTGTCTCTTTTAATATTTTTTTAAATGAAAATCGAAATGAACAATAATTCTATTGGTTGAAATAGCCTGGAGGCGATCACATCATTCCCAAGGCGTACTGTCTTCTAAAAAATCGTTAATCGAATAATATCCTTTACTACACAAACGTTCTTTCACAATTTTTTTAAATTTGGCAATAGGAGCTTTTTGAACGTTTTCTGGGATCCTGTTGTATAAGCGTATACATTGTCCATAAAAAGAATTACTGACTCGGCGTAAACGAGTCACAGGCATTACAAGTTTATGTTTACTCCTAGTATTAATGGTATGCATGTCGCAATTCCTGGGAAATTCGTGTATATTTTTATGAACATACATAACCTTTTCGTACACGTATTGAGAAGCAACAGTCAATATTTTTATTTCTTTAAACTTATCTCTTAATGATATTCTAGGACCTAAACTATAAATTGCACGAATAGCTCTTTTCTGCAGGACAAAAATTGTATTAACGGTAGCTGCATTTCCCCATAATAAGATTCCATATGACATAATACTATGAAAATAACTAAAGTATACTATGCGAGCTGTATCTACGTCAGTAAGAAGTCTAATTTTTTTAACCGCGAACGCTGCAGAGCTAAGCCTATTCGCTAGCTCCTCAATATGGAGATCCCACCGCAATTTCGAATCTATGATAATACCTAGGAATTTGGTAGACTGTACCGGTTTTAATATTTCCCCGCCTAATACTACACCATTATCAACAAGTTTAACATTAGGTGTTGTGAATTTTATTAATTTTGTTTTTTTGTTATTTAATAATAAATTATTCGAATCAAACCAATAGACAACCTTTGAGAGAGCATCGTTTACATCGTCATACACAAGTAAATTACGTTTTACCTTAAAAATAAGTGAAGTATCATCAGCGAACAATACTATCTCATGTTTGTCCTGCACAAAAAATGGCAAATCATTTATGTAAACTAGAAAGAGAAATGGACCAAGAATAGAGCCTTGTGGAACCCCCATATCTAACGGAGCCCCAGGAGATCTCTTACCATTTACATCAACCCTCTGTATTCTATTACTCAGATAGGAATTCAGAAGGTTGAGTGCCTTATTTCTAATGCCATAATGATGCAGTTTCCTGATCAACGTCAACTAGCTATACTTACTATTATAAAGAGGAAAAAATCTATCTTTGTTAAAATTTAGAGATGGCATATCCATTGTTTAAATGTCTAACTTATAAATTAAGCTAAAACTCAAACTCAACAAACTAATTTTCAAACGGATATGCTGATTTTAAAACGAATTTTTCTGATTGAAAAAGTTAAATATCCTATATATTTACTAGAATGTAACTTTTTTACATCATCATACATCGGTAAGTGGAATAGAGGGAAAAAGCTTGTTAAAAATTGAACTCTATTTTTGGAAAAATTATTAAAAGAAAGCGAATGACGAACAGATGTTTTAGTGCAAATTAAGTGTCCACTTTTACCAGCTGGTAATCGATAATAGAAAAATTTCATTTAAATTTTGTTGTTTTGCTTTTACAAAAAAAAAATCCTTTTATCATGGTCATTAAAATTAAAAAAAAATACAGATATTAAATTATGTTATTTGTTACGTGTAAAATTGTGCGTAAAGATTAATGGCACGGTTAAATTTAACCTAAGGCAATTTTTTTAGTTAACAGCTACGACCGAAACTATTATTGGCTCGTCTTGGCGTGGGCACGACCGTGCCCCCAAATCTACTAATAACAGTGTCGGTGAATATTTATATAAGATTGACATGTATTAACTTATTTTTTTAAGTTTTTGTTTGATTGATTATTTTAATTTTTTGTTTTCATCAACCTTTGAAATTTTACATCAATCACGGTCTCAGCAAAGACTAAGGTAAGGTAGCAAAAGTCATAGTGCCTTCAGACACAAATTATACCTACAACTGTCAAAGTAAGAAATTTTATTTCGAATGTCAACGTAAATTCAAAGAAGATATTATGTTTGGTTATCTTGGTCCCATTATCCATCGTATTATTATTTTGTGCACGTAGCTTCTGGCCTAGAAAGTAATATACTACTTTCCAGTACATCAAATGTTTCTTGTATTACGGTGCTATTTAAATAAAGAGACCAAACTAAGACTAAACTAAGTAAAGTAGGGACATTAATATATAGAGTTACTTTCTATATAAATGAAAACGAGTTTCCCAAAAGGGTTTCCGGTTTTAATTAATTTCACAGTTATTTAAAAGTTGCTTTGAGATGTTCGAGGACTTTGAAGCGAATATAGACGATTTGATACTGACTTTTAAAATTTTAGTTGTAAATCTTTTAGGAGAACGAACGAAAGCAGAAACCGTTTTTTTTTTTAATTTTTACGAGTACATATGCGCGTATTCATAAAAATTATACTATTAAACTGTAGCATATTTTGTCATGTCATGTCATCAGCCCTTTTTAACGTCCCACTGCTGGGGGTGGGCCTCCCTCAGTACGAGGGGGATCAGGCCATAGTCCACCGCGCTGGCCCAGTGTACACGTATCTAAATGAGAAACGAGGGTAAGTCGCTAGTCAGTACGTACGAGTATAATCTACACTAATATTATAAAGAGGAAAACTTTGTTTGTTTGTTTGTTTGTAATGAATAGGCTCAAAAACTACTGGACCGATTTTAAAAATTCTTTCACCATTCGAAAGCTACATTATCCACGAGTAACATAGACTATATTTTATTTTGGAAAAAAATAGGTTTCCGTAAGATATATGGGTTTTTTGGACACAAGGTGTAAAAAATCAACCAGAAAAGTTACTTATTTTGCGTACGCTGCCTAAACTATAAAAGATAGAACCATAAAATGTTCTAATTAACTGTAGATCTTATAAATATCTACAAAAATGTCCGCGACACACTATACCTATCTATGTCGAGTGAGGCACAACAACCATTTTTTTATTTAAAAATTATCATAGCATTTTAAATATATATGTAGGGATCTCTCCAGATTTTTTATTTTTTAATTTCAGATCAAATCTTTACTTTTATTTTTTTATGATCTGGCTTCAAAACCTAAATATAATCCTAAATTTTCATCCTTCTACAAACGCGGGCGGAGCCGCGAGGAACAGCTAGTAATTAATAAAATCGAAGTGTCTGTTTGTAATTTCAAATAAACAGCTTTTTACTAAATGCATATGAAAGTATATACGGTATTTACATAAAAAAACAATTCTTAAAATTTTTTGTCTCTCTGTTTGTCTGTTTGTTCCGGTTAATCTCTGAAACGACTGGACCGATTTTGACGGGACTTTCACTCGCAGATAGCTAATTTTATAAGGAGTAACTTAGGCTTATACTTTTACGTACTTTTGTTATACATTTATTTTATTATACAATTATAAAAACAGTTTAATTGATTAAAACTTACGCTCAGCGAAAAGGGCCAGGTATGCTAGTTATGTATAAAGGAAGAAAGGGAACCTTTATATTCTTATATACAGAAGCCACCTGCAAAGAAGATTTACGTTGAAAGCTCTGAAAGGAAGAGTTATATCGAAAGTTTGTTAAACAAATTATTCTGTTTTCCATCTTACGGATATAGACAGCTTTCATTTAGGACTTTAGGAATTAGTGCCTAACTTTCGTTTATTAATATACGTTATTTTAGTTTTCACATAAACCGTTTTAATAATACTTAGGTTTTAGCAAATATTTGAAATTATAAATGAAACTATCTTTTTGGATTTTGTCGCGGATTTACTTTGATTTTGGGTTCCCGACGTTTCGAATGCTTCACAGCGCACATGGTAACGGGAGAGACTAAAGTATTAGACGTCTCAGAGGCTTATATAATACTTGTTACAGACAGTGCCTACCCACAATTTACAAAAAAAAAAATTTTAATTTTAAACATTTTTTTTATTTTATAATGATTATTCAAAAAGCCTTATATGTACTATAATACTCATATTAACTACCTTTTTGAGGGTTTTTATGGTTTATTCTTTCCCAACGTTACGAACAATTTACAGAAATGATGGTTACATTACTGGATTGAAAATATCAGACACGCAATAAATACCAAGTCTCTTATATTCCCATTACATTTTGGCCTTGGCTTTGGTTTGGCTCAGTTGGTAGTGACCCAACTCACTGCGCCAGCGGTCGCGGGTTCGAGTCCCGCTGGGGGCATTCATTTCAACAAAAAAATGTGTAGTGTGAAGTCTAAAGGGACTAAAAAATCGGCCAAGTGCAAGTCGGACTCGCGCACGAAGGGTTCCGGACTATTATCTATAAAAACGGCAAAAAAATTTTTTTTTGTTTTATGCTTCCCTTAAATATTTATTTTATTTTTATTTAATTATTTATTTTTAAAGTGAATATATAACTAAATATCTCTGTGAATATTTCAAGCGTCTACCTGTTGGTTTGTTGTTATAGCGGCAACAGCTGTCTAACTATCACGGTTCATGAGATACAGCCTGGTTACAGAAGGACAGACGGATAGATGGAACGTTAGACAGCAGAGTCTAAGAAAGAAGGTCTCCTTTTACCCTTTTGGGTACGGAACCCTAAAAAGGGCTATAAGATGTGATTGTGATGTGATTCTTTCCCATCTTTTATCAAATCGCCTTTCAAAAATAATGTATTAATCTGCATTAGTCAAGTAGGTGAACATAGACTATATTTATTCACCACTTTATATTTATTCACAATTATTCACTTGCACTGAAGAGATCAATTAATATCGAAATTCAAAGACTTAACGATGATTTAAAAATTTATCCAGATTAACCATATCATAGCAGTGGTAGCCCAGCGATAACGCGTTGCTTGTATAACCGAGTGATGCGGGTTCAAATCCGGGTCTCGCACCTCTGATATTTTCATGTGCGAATCATTTCTATCATGATTACCACTTGTCGTACGGTGAAGGAAAACATCGTGAGGAAACCTGCATGTCTGAGAAAACCTAGCAAGTTTTCGTAAGACATGTGAAGTCCGCCAAAACGCACTGGGCCAGCGCGGTGGACTATGGCCTGATCCCCCTCGTACTGAGGGAGGCCCGTGCCCAGCAGTGGGACGTCAAAAAGGGCTGATGATGATGAACCATATCAACGTCAATAATAAACATACTAACTTTTGCATTGAAAATACCTTTAGATTTTAATTTAGTATCAAAACACAAATTACATGTATCCTCGGTTCTTTAACACGATGCAAACCGCATTTACTTTGTGAACTCTCTCGAGTGTCTTGAAGATCATGTTACAAGGGGATGAAAGCAGCGATGCGGGCTGTTTTAGTTTCTTGCTGTATATTTCATAACTTGAGCAATGAACGAATTAAGATGATATTCAGTATACAGTACAGTATAGAATAGAGCTAAGTTTTTATGAACGAGTAATATATTATACAATATTATGTTAATATTATAAACTTTAAAGTTAATAAAAAGTTAGTTTAACAAAAATAAAGCGGATTAGAATTAAACTTTACAGTTATATAGTTCACACTTCAAGTCAAGTATGGGCTATAATTTATAAATATATAGAAATAAATAAATAGCGAAAATGCTAGTGAATAAAGCACAAGTATAAGTGTAGAAAGCTTCAAAGTATCCATTAATTAGTAAAACGCAATACAAGCATACTTTGGTAAGTTAAATAAAATGAATAGAAGACATGAGCTAAAAAAAAATACATATTTACATATTTCAGTCAGAAGTTTCCTTAAAACGGACGGATGTTCGTACCGGATGTAAAAAACCTTGACAGAAAACGTATTTAGACTTTGTTCATATGCAGCAATCTTTATTTTAAAATGAAAAAACTTAATATCTATCTTAAGATTGCAAATTTTGAGCTTTATTACATACTCACTTGCTTTTTAAGCTACAAGGCGGTGGTAGCCTGTAGATGCGAGTTCAATCAAGTCCGGGTACTTCTGATTTTTTCATGTGCGAATCATTTCTTTCATGATTACCACTTGTCTTACGGTGAAAGAAAACATCGTGAGGAAACCTGCATGTCTGAGAAAACCTAGCAAGTTCTCGAAAGATTTATGTGAAGTCCGCTAACACGCACTAGGTCAGTGCTGTGAACTATGGCCTGATCCCTGAGGCCCGTGCCCAGCAGTGGGACGTTAAAAAGGCCTGAAGACAACACAAATAGTTATATAATACTCGTAGAAGAAAATATCATTAGGTATATTATATGTGTACTAGCAATTATCCCTACTGAAAAGATTTTGATGCCAAATCATAAAGAAATAAAAAAGAAAATGTCTAAAAATAATAAATAAAAAGTCTGGAGGGCCATCCTTATCACATAGGGGAATAAAAATAGCCTATGACCTATTCTCAGACGTACCAAATATACACAAAAAAAACATTAAAATCTGTCAAGCCGTTTTGGAGTAATTCGATAACAAACACTGACACCAACCAAACCAAACTTTTAAAATTTGTTAAGAGAAAATTGGATTATAATGTATAAATATAATAAATTTATTCCATATTAAGTTAAATATAATTCAGAACTTTTAAATCTCCCACAGGCAACGTTTAAGGCCAAAGTCCAACTTCTTTATTTTTCTTCTTTTTACGTTCTGCCTTAGTTCGGGTTAGCGGACTTCACATGTCTTACATAAACTATTTCGGTTCTTAGAGATACATTCTTTACGATGGTTTCTTTCATAGAAACTATAAAAAATATTATAATTTTACGTACCTTCATATATTACTTTATATTCTTGCATATTGTCGTAACCGTTTTTCGTCATTTACTTGTTTGTTCTCGGGAAGCTTTTGTAAAGCAGACAATTGTGTATGGACTTTCCACAAAGGTTTGCTGTATTAAATGGCTCGTAAAGTTAAACGATTGAGCTCTGTACTTATTTATCTTAAAATTTGTTATTCGATTTGACTGTAAAATATTTTTCTTTTTACTTAATTACACAACATGTTTGTGTGTCTGTTTGTAATATTAAATTCTCGTGAAGTGCGAGTCGTTTCTATCTAGGGACGCACACGAGCGAATTGAAGGGAAATCGCTGATAGCATTACATTTTAAAAGAATAATTGGTTTGATAATATAAGTACTAGGTTCTAAGTCCTGTTATATTGCAGTTTAATCTAGATCCAGGCCTCGTTTTCATGCCTGGACGGAGAGTAATATTTTTCCAGGCTACTAGAAAAATTGATTCAGTGAATAAAACAGTAACATAAGTAAAGCGTACATATTAGCTTTGTATTTGGTATAACATTACTAAGCTTCAGGGGTCTGTATTTTTTTATACCAGAGGTCGTAGGTTTGAGTTTAAGCTTTTCAAAATTAATATTAAAACACTATTTGTGTACAAAATTTTATTTAAATCGGTTCAGTAGTTAGCGCGACAGACAGACAGACAGAGTTACTTTCGCATTTAAAATATTAGTACATACCTTTGTGTGTATTAAATATATAAATCATAATATGAAAACTTTTTCAATTTCCATAGCAGGATGCGCATTTATTTTCAAAGTGAATTAGGCTATTAAGCTTAACAAAAGTTTTGGCATCTTCTATCTATATATCTATATATATGTAATTAAATTATAATCGAATCGTACATTCAATATTTTTTGAAAAATACTTTAAGTATTGAAAATTATCGAGTATTTTAAAAAAAATATCGAATGTACAAATAAGTTTGTAGAATAAAAATAAGTTTTTAGAATGTTTGTCTATCTATCTATACCGCATCACGAGTAATCCACTAGACTTATAATTATATAATTTGGTATGATGATAGCTGGTTACCCGAGTCAATATTATATAGGATATAATAACGTCTAACGCTTAGGAGCAATGCAATTATAATTTATAAATAATGGTTTATTTTGCGAGCAACGACGCAAGCAAATACTAGTTTATTATTAATAGTTCAGATATCATCCTTACTAATATATAATAATATAAATAATATAATAATTGAAAATTTTATTAGTAATATAAATGTCAAAGTTTAATATTATAAATGTTAAACTTTGACAGATTTTTGGAGGTGACTCTATTACAGGTAAATCATTTTGTTTTGCTTTCATATATACTTATTCAGGCACTTTTGAATTGATATTTAATATTTTAGATAGTCTAATTTAAAATTTCTAATATACGCACAAAATATCATAAAAAGTATTATCGTAAATTTAATCCAAAGAGCGTAAGTGTAGTTAGTCCGTAAGAAAGCTATCTCGGGAGGCAGTTCTGTTGAGAAATGTCGGCGAGAAACTTAACATTTGCTCTTTTAGATAATATGTAATAACCCGCATACCATTCTTTGTTCGCAATAAAATGGAACTATTATTTTTTAACTAAACTAAACTTAGACTCGAACCCAGGACCTCCAGATCTGCAGCCGTATGGTAGCCACTAGACCAGTGAGTACAATATGATGTATGATATTGTACAATACTTAGAAATTACACATTTAAAAAAACACATATTGTCCAAAGCGTGTAAAGCAAGGGTTGAATTTTTTTTGGAATGTTGGAAATATGGAAATCTATGTTTAAGCTTCTATTTATATTTTCATTGAGAAGTCCCATAGGGCTCATAGCTTGTAAACAATATTTACGAACGAACTTTAGATATATTTCACGTGTAAGTAATAGGACTATTTTTTGTCCTGTTCCCAAAAAATATGGTACGAGAGAGACTAGACAGTAGTCGTAAATATTTAAAATTGTATTTATCCACAAAATTAAACAATGCTTTAGAAAAAAGAGAGACTAAATAAGTGGCTACGTATTTAAAGCAAGCAAACCCGGCTTTACTGGATGTAAGTTAAAATAAATTAAACGGTTTTTATAATTTTCTTATAGAATAAAAGTTACTCCTTCTAACATTAGCTATCTGCGAGTGGCAGTCCCATCAAAATCGGCCGAGCCGTTTCAGAGATTAGCCGAAACAAACATACAGACAGACAGACAAAAATTTTGAAAATTTATTTTGTGATGTAATTACGTATATAATCCTTTCATATGCATTTATTAAAAAGCTGATAATTTTGAATTACGAAAGTAAAAAAAGCAAAATCTATGATAGTATAGCATTATATCAACATTATTATGAAAATTACTCTGCAATGGAATCGAATGTACGACCTTTGGTACATTACACTTGCTGTAACTTTGTTCTAGTAATGGGACACATACAAAACAAATCAATTCAAAGCTTCGGAGCTCTAAGTTCGTTATTTATGCAGGTACCAGCGCCAAGTTGGATGGTGAGAGGAATTTTCTTATTAACGTATTTTATGTTACTTTCGCAGATGTACAGTTTGAGTTCTTCGCTGGTAGTATTTAATATTCTTTTTTTTTACTCCATTTTATTACTAGAATCTATGTCTAGAAGATGTGATCGCCTCCAGGCTGTTTCGACCTATAGAATTATTGTTAATTTTAATTTAATTAAAAAAAGAAAATCAGATTAAGGCAAAAAATATATTAGTCCCGCTGAGTTTCTTTCGCCAGTTCTTCTCAGGTCAGTGGTTCCTTCCTTCCGAACTGGTAGTAGACTCATGACGTTCAGTGAAAAATTGTAATAATTTCATGCTGATTAAAATATTTTGAATTTGAATATAATTCGTATTGATTCATACAGATTCGATTAATAAAACTTAGTCTTGTACATTCAATTTTTTTGGAAAACTTCATTGAAATAGTCATTTTTGTCGATACAGAAGCCAAATCTATAGTTTTTAAGAATTTTTGTCTGTCTGTGACCACATTACTAGAAAATCACTGGACAGGTTGTGATGAAATTTGGTACGATGATAGTTGGTTATCCGTCAAATTATGTAATTTCTGAAAAATACATACATAAATACTATAGATAGGTATTAGTAGAGAAACAGGAGCTTATTATCGCTATAAGCGTCCTCCTTCAGGAACACTTAGAGGCGTAGCAGACTTTATATGAATTGGTAGGCGGGCGGCTTATAATACTATACTAGTACTACATATGCTTAATACATACATTTTCATACACTTTTATAGGTTAATGTAAATTGAACTCAAATTTGGTTTTGTAATATTATAGCATATTATTATTTTTTTAAATGTATAACTAAACCAAAAATCTTTGTAAATTTGGAACTATCCTACATAAATTTAATGTTTTGAAAATTTTAGTTCATTTATGCATTCGAAGATATTTTCGAAGTAATCGAGATCGCATCATAATACATTGCAGTTGAGAGAACTAATTTTAACCAACTTCCAAAAAGAAGGAGGTTCTATATTCCACTGTACATTTTGTAGTAACCAATCTAAATTAACATACTTGTTTTTTAATATTATTTTAAAAAAAACGCTCATATACTTTCATAGATTCACTCGAATAATTGCTTTTTTTAATAAAACTATCTTTTCGGTTTTTTTCGAATTTATTTTGATTTTAGGTTTCCGACATTTCGGACGCTTTACAGTAATTATAATCAAAAATCGGAAAACGACTTAAGCTCTTCATTAGTTATTAAGCAAAGCAAAGAAGAAAATCGATCCTCAGACAGAGTAGAAAAGATGTTGACAAACTGAGAAGAACAGGTAGTGAATTGTCTTTGCCTATTTACATAGACAAGATCTGTAGGAGATATATTTTGCAAATGTAATCACTTAACATAGTTGTTTGTTTTTGTGTTTGTTATGCGATATCTTTCTTAATAAAGGAAACGGAAGGATTGTAGAGGGATTTAAATTATATACAGATAATATAACGTTTTTTTCGACTTGAGGGTCGTTTTATATAAATTTTATGTTACCATGAAAATGTTTCACCATTAAGGGTGGTAGAGCACCATTTAGTTTCTAAATACATAAATAATACTTTCTTAGATTTACGCGAATATTCGACATTATAAATGAAACTACCTTTTCGGATTTTGTCGCGGATTTATTTTTGATTTTTAGTTCCCGACGTTTCGAATGCTTGCCATGATTGCTGTAAAGCATTCGAAACGTCGGGAACTAAAAGTCAAAATAAATCCGCGACAAAATCCGAAAAGTTAGTTTCATTTATAATACATAAATAATATTATTAATGCAATCACGTATGACTCGAGTACAAACGTTAGTGCTCATCAGACAAATGAATGCCCCCAGTGAGACTCGAACTCGCGACCGTTGGCATAGCGAGTAGTTTCACTACAAACAGAGCCAAATATGCCGTTATTGATATTTATATAATAAAAATTTTGTATGTAAAAATTTTACAATATGTTATAACTAAGATTATGAAAGATTTGTTTATAAACATGAATCACTCAAAGGCTTATTATATTATCATAAGAATAACTCGTTTTTGATAACATTACTTGACGCAAACTAACAATAACGTCACGAAGGCGTGGGACGTAATACGTGACGAAAGTTGCTAATAATAATTAACTAGCAAAAAGCTGAGCTTTGTGAAGGCTCGCGTAGTTTTTCTGATAATAATAATGTTACAGCGATATTTACTTTTTTGTTTCTTAGGCGTTAGTGGTACAATAACATTCTATCCAATGAACACAAAATTGTAAACGTTTATTTTTAATGATTATAAAATTATTCTTTTAACAGATAACACATCTAGATGTAAGGATAAATTACTATATTAAAGCACAAATCTGCAGTCGTGATAGTTTTTCAGTGAAGTGTACCACAAAATGCTCAGGTTGTGACATTGTGTTAGGTCTCGCTCCGCTCGCCCTAATTACTTATATTATTTATCCTATCGCTACAGAGAAAGGATAAATTATTATAATTTAAAAACGACTGTATGTACGTGTTCATGTTTATTTACATTTCTTAAAAGAAGTTATTAAATATAATAGTTAATTACATAAACGGCTTCCATCAAAATAAATTTTAAAGACAAAAATAGTAGCGTTAATTACTATTAATTATGCTCGATTTTGCCATACAAATTGTTTACTTTTAGTAAAGGACACTATATGTACAAGTGACTTACCCTGGCTCCGCTCGACTTTTAACAGTTGGTAATATTATATTTTTAGATTTCACAGAGGTTTTATATTTTTCAGCAGGAAAGTAGATTTTTTTTTAATATTGGGAAATGCATTTACGCATACCATCTGTATACACTAATGTGTTTATGTGAGACTCACTGGCTTAACAGGAGCCAGTACTAAAGTAGACCCGGATACGGAAACGGAAAATTAAATTTTGCCCAGTGTTTTCTCGTAATGCGTTTTCCCAGACAGACAGACGAAAGTTCTAAAACCTATGCTTTCATTTTCTGTATCGATAATAATAACTATTACAAGACGATTTACTAGAAATAGAATTCTAACTTGAATCTGTTACTGTCGAACGTGTCGTTAAAATTATTTAGAAATTTTTATTGAAATCGTCATTATTATCGATAAAGAGGCGAAATCTATAATTTGTAGATTGTTTGTCTACGAGTATCTGTTGTAAATGTACTTGTGACTGCATCATAAGAAAATCACTGGCCAGATTTTGATAAAATCCTTACTAATATTGTATATTAGCGCTTTCACGCCAAAATTACTGAACCGATTTAAATGAATTTTGGTTCACAGATAGTCTAGAGCCTGAGAAAGGACATAGCTACTTTTCAAGGCGAAAAAAGGGCTATAAAGGGTTGAAACAGGTTATGAAAGTTTGTATGGAAATTACGTCATTTTAAAGCTAGAAGGTTGAAACTTATGTTTTTGGCTTTTTATTAGATATAAATAGGTAAGTAGAAATTAAAAAGTTTTTAAAAATTTTATACTAAAGTGGGTACCTAGGGACAAACCCAGGCGAAGCGAGAGCGAGCCGCTAGTTTGGTAATGATAGCT
Organism: Boloria euphrosyne; assembly: GCA_951802675.2. Taxonomy (NCBI): domain Eukaryota; kingdom Metazoa; phylum Arthropoda; class Insecta; order Lepidoptera; family Nymphalidae; genus Boloria; species Boloria euphrosyne. The sequence continues at coordinate 1,459,298 of OX637885.1, read as the reverse complement.
GGTTACCTGGCACAACATATAGAAACTTTTTACTGTGGGAAAATTCACTATAATGTATTCATTGTGGTAAAAGTGAGCGAAGCCGCGGGAAAACTAGTTATTGACAAAACAAAAAATTATAGAACAAAGTTTATCCCCTACTATATACACTTTTCGATGTTATATTACTCAATTTATATCCTCGTGAGGGATAGACGTTAAATCGCATTAACGAGCACTTGAAACTTTGTTGTTTGACTTTCGGTATCTATTAATTCTCCGAGGTATTTTGTTTTTGTTTGTACACACGATACTTTTTCTCTTATATTGTGGGTAGTAGGAGGTTTTTAGGAAATTTTATCCGATTTCTGTAAAAGGAGGGTAATGTATTTCAATTTGTACGCATGCTCTACATTTTAGTTATTCTAGGTGCTAGGTTATTTTAGGATGTTAGGTTTAGATTTTGTACGCTTGTACTAGATTTTTCCATTTTTACATGTTGCAATTAGCAAAAATATTAAAAAAGAGCGAATGATTTAGAGATTGTTCATTCCAATGATGATGAGATTTAATGTCTATACCACTTTTTTTAAATTTGTATGTGAAATACAAAAAAAGTATGTAGGTATATCGAAAATCGAATTTTGTACCTACACTTTAGTATTACAAGCTATATATATAATTCCGCGGTTAATTCAGATGGGTGAAATAATAAATGAAAATGGCATTTTTAGTGGTAGTTTAAATCCTGTTACAGCAGTTATTACTCAATAAACCACTGAGTGGAGCTCACAGCGACTCTATAACGAGCACTCTTATATAATGATTGGTTTTCAGCATATTATGTAAATACATACCTGCATTTAAATTACTGCCTCGGTAGTGTAGTGGCTAGCATGTACAGCCGCACATCGAGAGGTCCTGGGTTCGAGTCCCGGGTCGGGAAAAGTCTAGTTTTTGAGTCTTGCTGTTTAGAAAGCCTCAATAACAGGCCGTAGTCGGGCGGTGTGTCCCCGTGCCTCGGAGAGCACGTAAAGCCGTCGGTCCTGCACCTTAGCTCTCACTAGTCGTGACGACCGAATATTACAATTTATGAAAAATATTATTAGGGTTAAGCGCGAGCGAACTTGATTACCACTATATTTTCTTTTATTTTAATGTTAAAAGGGAAAATAATCTTTTGTTGTAACTTATATTATTAATTATTTCTTAGATTTCCGTGAATATATAACATTTTAAATAAAACTATCCTTTCGGTTCGGTTTTTTTTCAATTCTATACAGGCCATAATATAGTCTTGAGAGAGACTAAGGTTTGAGACGTCTCAAAGCTCATTGTATAATTCTTACAGAGAGAACCTACCCACAAAATTCTAAAATGATTTAAAAATTATTTTTAATATTTTTGTATTTGCATCTGTGTATATATTTTTAAAGTGCAATAAAGAATATATACAAAAATAATATTTACCTACATTGTTTCAAAACACATACGATTTGGACTAAAACACAATTTAACTAAATATGTAAATGTGTAACGTCTATTTTGTAACTGGCATTATCAATATCTCTCTGATAAGAAATGATATGGACATATAGGTAGATAAATTAAAATGTACACAATATACACAGTTCATTAAAAAGGATCAACAATATAGTGTACTAGAGTTTTCCCGCAGCTTTGCCTGCGCTTTTTATTTATATATCACAAGGGTTCGGTGCAACCCATCTCTTGGTTTTTTTCTTAGGGGTTGATTTTGCAAAGACTCTTAGTGTTAGCGTGCTTTCTAAAAAAACCCAGTAGCTAGGCTGTGGCCTAATATCGTTTCTGTCGGTCGCTTATCCTTTTATATGAATAATATTAGCGATTCACCTTCGCTCGGGTTCCTCTCTAGGTACTTCTTGTCTCTACGACAAATTTAAAGTTTGTAGCTCAAAAAATATACAAGTGTAAACATGTAAATGATACAAACTTGCGCGAACTCTTAAACCTCCTTAATTCGACCCTGTCGCAAAATCGGTTCCTACTGGACGTCTACTGACTGTAAACTACCTACCTGCCAAATTTCGTCTTTAAACATCCAGCAGTTTCGATATTCCGTATATAAAGATTTATAATGTATATAGATGAAAATATATAATGTGGGGAGTACCTATTAGTAAACAAAAAATGTCGGTCATTAAGTACACCTAAAATAATTACTTTGTTTGAGATACAAATGCCCAAATTGAGTGCTATTACTTTTCGTCCTAGATTAAAATTATCAAACGGATTTTTTTGTTTATTTAAAACTAACAAACCCTGCCCACTTTGTTGGGGGGTAAGTCAAAATAAATTAAACGGTTTTTATAATTTTCTAATAAAATAAAAGTAGCTTAAGTTACTCCTTATAAAATTAACTATCTGCTGGTGAAAGTCCCGTCAAAATCGGCCCAGCCGTTTCAGAGATTATCCAGAACAAACAGACAGACAGACAAAAATTAAAAAAATGATTTTGATGTAAGTACCGTATATACTTTCTTCTTTTTTTTGTGGAAAGTGGTTAATTTAAAATTAATAACAGGCACTTAGATTTTATTTATAAGTATAGATTAAATATGCAAACTAGTTAATACCATTATTTATGCAGGGGATTAGAATAGGAATTGAAATACGTACTACACAAAATGGACAGGGGACTGTGACTCTTAGTACACTACCCACACTTCTACCTACATGATAATGGTACTGATGTAGAATAAAAAGATAAACAATGTATTGCTATATTGTAATCAATTTTGCTTTAAAAGAGCAACTGTTGAGTTTCTCGCTGGCTCTTCTCAGCAGAATAGCCTTTCAAGTCGGTGGTAGCTTCTTAACAGACTTACATACTGACATTTAATTTAAATTCTATATATTTATAATGAAAGAATGATTCAAAAGAGCTTGTAATGAAAGAATGACGATTCAAAAGAGCTATTTTGATTTAATTTGATGTGTCGCAAGAGCGAGTTTACACCTACAGGGCTTAAAGTGTTTATCTTACGACCTATCTTTTAATAATAAAGGAAGATAAAACTGTTTTCAAGAGAATAAAGCGCCATAAATTATGCAAAAGTTTTTAATGAAGTAGAAATTACGTTATGAGTAAAGTTGTACACTTTTGTTAGTATATCACAATGTCCTTATTTGACTTTAAGTAATCATTGGTTGTAGGCAGTGGTAGCTCAGCGGTAACGCGATCGCTTGGAAAACCGAGTGTAGCGATTTTAAATCCGGGTCTCGCACCTCTTGTATTTTATATGGGAATCATTTCTAATGTGATTACCATTTGTAAAACATCGTCAGAATACCGGAATGTCTGAAAGAACACAATTTTCGATTTATCACAGTTTGTTTCGCCTTATCTCCAAAACTGCTAAACCGATTTTGATGGCATTTTCAATGTCAATAGGAAATACTTAGGCTTCTTTTGTTTGTTTAAAATATAAGTTTATATGTATTGTTATACCATAACATATGGATACATAAAATATTATAAAAAAACCATATTCCATACTATAAAAGTTTCACAAATAAAATATTTCATTAGTCTAATGCTCGTAGCAGACACTAACGTAATAATTAAATAGTCTCCATTAACCGTAAACAAGAACACATTTGTTCTTTTACTCGTACGATATATTGATTTAATCAGAGAATAATATTTGCACTATGACCCTTATTAATTTGATGAGAAAGTATTACTTACTTTCTTCTATCAAATTATATCTTTAATTAATAATATAAATTTGAAGTCGTGTTTTTAATATCAAATTAATAACTTTTTACTAAATGCATATGAAAGTATATACGGTACTAACATCAAAAAAATAATTTTTAAATTTTTTGTCTGTCTGTCTGTTTGTTCCGGCTAATATCTGAAACGACTGGACTAATTTTGACAGGACTTTCACTTGCAAATAGTTAATGGTATAAGGAGTAACTAAGGCTTCTTTTATTTTAGAAATTTTATTTATATTAACTAGCGGAACCCGTGGCTTCGCTTATGCTAAAACTAGGGACGAACCCGAGCGAAGCGAGAGTGAATCGCTTGTTTCCTTATAAAAATATTCTTAATCACTTATAATTGCCTGGAACTAACTGGTGGTAAGCCTGATAAGCTGGTGCTTAGTTCATAATATCTAGTGACAATAATTGTCACGAGTACTTAAGGACCACAAGTTTGAAGGAGTGTTCATTATATAGGTACATATTATGTAGGGCCCTGTCGTAAGAGTTTATATGAAATCATTAACAGTTATGAACGCCTGGTACTTATGATAACGTATTAACACAATCATAACAAAGTATTAATATATAAAGTTGCATCATTATATTGTTGCACCTTTATAAATACATCTTTATAAGATTATAAAACTAAAAGCCAATTTGAATTTGTCACAGATTTATAAAATCTCGTAAAAAACCACCAGTGTCGATAATTTTTATTAGTAAAATTTGCAAAATTCTCTTCTTTCTCCAATGACTTTCATCCTACTATCGTTTTTTCACTTTTTACCATTTTAAAAGGCATGGCAGGTCGAATAAACAATTGCGAGATTCGTCATTTTTTTAAATAATGTTATTTGCCTCACTTAGTTTCGTGTGTACATTAAAATAAACAACTTGAGCGACCGAACTTGGCTCACCTTTTTATAAAATTGTTCTATTCCGCAATAAAAATGGCATTTACTTGAGAAGTGACCAATATAAAAAGCAATACTTTAAATACAAAATTTGACCCAAATTAAGAGTGTCTAAGACATCAGGTGCGATACATTCTCGAAATTATTACTAAACAAAGTAAAGGAAAACATTGTGAAGATACCTGTATATTTGAGAGAACGCTGCTAATATTCAAAAAACGTACGAAGTTTACAAATCTGTATTACACGGGCAATGAGCATGCTCGTCCCAGGAGTGCGACGTAAGTGGAGACTAATAAATTATTTGTTCTCTAGCTACTCCTCGAAAAAAACAAAATCAAGTCTATCCCACGGGATCCGTGGATTTTTCCGGGATGATGTAGCCTATGTGTCCATTTCTGTGTCTATTTATATTATAAAGCTGAAAAGTTTGTTTGTTTGAACGCGCTAATCTCAGTAACTGTTTGTCCTAATTGAAAAATTCTTTTTGTGTTGGAAAGTCCGTTTATCGAGAAAGGCTATATTACATCCCGCTACAACTAATAGGAGCGGAACATCAATGAAAAATGTTGCAAAAACGGGTGAAAAATATTCCTTTTATGAGCTTCCGTTGCGCGCGCTGCGTAAACGGTTAGAGTTATGCAAAAAACATATATGAAATTTTTCCCTTTAAAGGTTTTTATGGTAATTAAATTTATTTTAAGACAATGAATTATTTCCTACGGTGTTTTTATAAACATGATATTAATCCTTACCTAAATAAATAAGTTATTCATCACAAGTATTTAATTTTTAACAAAATTGCTTGCTTGGCATCATTTGATTTCAATGAATATCTTACGAGATATCATAGTTCCGCAACAAAATAAAGATCACCGCTTGCAAGACGGCGGTGGCGAGGGGGGAGGGAGCCGAAAAGAATTTGATTTAGTATTTAATAAACCTAATTAATACTTTTAACATTATAAATACGAAAGTTTTGGTGGATGAATGTTTCTTACTGAATCACGTCAAAATGGTTTCAGAACGGATCTGCGTGAGGCACAGCAATAAAATGAATGCTGGAAAGGCACATAGATTATATATTAGAAAAATATAAATATGTTGGGACATTGCCATTTACAACAGAGCCATCTAGTTCCGTAGTAAGCTACGAGGCTTGTGTTACGGATACCAGATAGTTGATATACTACACATATACATTTTAAATACATACATATTGTAAATATTAACACCCATGACTGGAGTACGAACATTCGTGCTCAACAAATGAATGCCCCCAGCGGGACTCAAACCTGAGACCGCTGGCAAGGAACCGCTGGCGAAAAAGTAGGGTCACCACTTACTGAGTCAAACGTGTCGTCATCATCGAAAAAAGTACTGATCCCATTTTTGTCACAGCGAGGCTGAGTCGCTAAAACATTATGTATGTATGTATGTTGACTGCTTTGAGTGACACAAGGAGGATATTATTATTCGGCTAAATCCTCCTAGAAGCCATTGAGTAAAATTTTTGAATTGAATTATTATTCGTACTTTTTCAATTTCAAGTGTTAGCACCCTAGGCAAGGGGTCGCATCAGAATGTTTAGTCAGCAGAAAAAATCAGCGTTGCTAGCATCTTTGAAAGAGGGGTCGTGAGGATAGACGAATCCTTCAAATTCATCTTAAGTATTACAATGCTCATTTAAAAAAATGGCCCTAAATAATTTATTTGCATTATACTAAAACAGAATTATACGGACGGAGTCGTTCAAAATATATGTCAAATTCGTATTTACATTGTTTTAATAAATGCGAATTATTGATTTTAAAAAAAATAATTTTAAAAAAATGGGGGAGAAAAAATTTTTTCTTGTATTTGTCGCATGTTACTAAAAATCTGCTTAACCGACTTAGATGTAATTTTCTATCATGAAAATTTCAGACCATCGAAAATACATAGGCCAGTTGTTATCGCTAGGATTAGTAAAATTAATAGGCACATTTACTGACACTGACATAATTTTTCAGCTTCATGTTTAGTTCTATAATAGGTTACTCTATTGTATTCTTCAGTTTGAGCAACTATGTGTTATTTATATATAGTATTACTACCAAAGCCTATAAAACATATAGTCGGCCAATGGATGTGACAACCTAAGCTGCCATACACTAAACTGGCTGACGTGTCCCAAGCGAGTGTATGGCAGCTTAGGCTATCACGTCCGTCCGTTGGCGGAATATGTTTCATTGGCTTTGTTACTACTAATATTAAACGCACATTATATGTATATAAATAAATAAATATTTATAAAAAATAAAATATCGAAAAAGATCATCGTCAATCAATCGATCGTTTTAGTTTGAAATATGAAAAACAAAAACCGACTTCAAAACTAAACAAATCTAAACTAAAAAGTAGAAAATAATACTTTTAAGAACTTCGTTAATTTTGAAGTCGGTGCCAGCCAAGACGGATAGATTTATCTTGCCTTTGCAATGGACTTTCGAACGGTATTTTGATTATGTTTACAAATATAGATATAGATTAATCGAATATGTGTCTATTTAAGGTTATTTTGCTTTGGCTGGCATCGACTTCTAAATTAACGAAGTTCTTAAAAGTATTATTTTCCACTTTTTAGTTTAGATTTGTTTAGTTTTGAAGTCAGTTTTTGTTTTTTGTTAAAAATAATTTATTTTCAAATTTTTAGCGGAAAGTAGATACTTATTTTCAACCGACTTTCAAAAGGAGGAGGTTATCAATTCGTCTGTATTTTTTTTTTTATGTTTGTTAGCACATAACTTTGAACTGGGTGAACCGATTTTGATGATTCTTTTTTTATTTGAAAGGTAGTGCTTCCCATTTTAATATTTTCCAGTTCTGACAATGGCATCCATGAGAAAACCATAAAAGTCTTAAATTTGCATTAAGTATTTGCGCGACAAATGAACGAATAACTCAATATCACGCAAACCGATTTCGATGATTCTTTTTTTAATGGAAAGGATATACTTCAAGGGTAGTTTGATGAGAGTTTGGTAAGGTTCTGATGATGGGATCCATGACAAAGTATCGGAACTCTTCAATTCTTAGGAGCAAAGTAACGATGCTCGGCCGAATCTTTTATAGGCTATATTGATATTTGAGTCACGTACCGTAACTGATGATGGAAGGTACAACTCCTCAACAGTTAGCAGTTTAAAGAAAATTCTTTCAATACAATACGCAATTATGGACCGATAGTTGTATACTTTCAGGCTATTAGGTTTACCTTATAATAGAAGGTACATTTTTATAGTCATTAACACAATACGTATCTACTTTCCGCTAAAAATTTAAAAATAAATTATTTTTAACAAAAAAAACAAAAACCGACTTCCAAACTTAATAAATCTAAACTAAAAAGTAGAAAATAATACTTTTAAGGACTTTGTTAATTTTGGAGTCGGTGCCAGCCAGGTATTTATTTTGATTGTGCTTACAAATTGATAGATTAATCGAATATGTATCTATTTAGGGTTATTTTGCTTTGTTAATGTTTATGTACAAAAAAGAATTTTCCAAATCGGTCCAGCCATCTTCGAGTAATGGGGAACATACATAAAAAAAAGTTCCCAACGAATTGAGAACCTCCTTCTTTTTTTAAAGTCGGTTAATAAGAGCCTGAAAGAATTTAACTATCGGTCTATAATTACGTATAATATTGAAAGAATTTTCTTTTAACTCCTAACCGTTGAGGAGTTGTACCTTCCATCATTAGCTCAACCACAGGAGATGATGTAATCAGACGCAAATACTTAAACAGCTTTAGGAAATATATGAAAAACGTGATAAGTGCCTATAAAATTTGAGAGTTGCCTTCGATTTCCCTGGGATCCCATCATCAGATCGTGACTTGGTGACTATGGGACCAAAAAAAAAAAGAATTTTCCAAATCGGTCCAGCCATCGTCGAGTAATCGGGGAACATACATATAAAAAAAAAAAGTCCCCGACGAATTGAGAACCTCCTCCTTTTTTTGAACTCTCGTTCAATTATAGCTTTAAAATGTATTCCAGTAGCAAAGTAATGTAAATATTTATGTATAGAATACATAAATAATTAATCGGCTATCGTTTGGTTTGCGTTCGATTTATTACGTTACTTTACTATAAAATAGTGTTATGTATGTACCAAAATTAAGTTATTTTTTATAATAATTAACTGTGTAGGAAAGATAATGTTAGGCATATAAATAAATATAAATATGTTGGGACATTATTACAACAGAGCCATCTAGTTCCGCAGTAAGCTACTTAACGTGCTTGTGTTGCGGATACCAGATAGATGATATACTACACATATAATTTTTTAAATACATACATATTATAAATATAAACACCCATGACTGGAGTACAAACATACGTGATTAGCAAATGAAAGCCCCCAGCGGGACTCGAACCCGCGACCGCTGGCGCAGAGAGTAGGGTCACTACCAACTGAGCTGTTAGGCATCCAAACTAGGTTTTAGTAAAATTGTTTGAGCAGATCTAATAAAACAGATTGACTTTGAACTAACCTATAAGTTAGTTAATGAGGCATTCTCACGCAAATCATAATACAAAAGGAACACAAAATGCGCTATCAATTTTATAGTTTTGTGGGGAATAGATCTTTTGCGTTCAGAGAAATGTGAGAAAATAGTCACCATGTTTTGTATCAACTTAACACTTTCTTAGGTTTAGCTTTATGTAAAGACGTCAAATAACTTGATCTAACCCGTGACCATGATTGATGTAAAGCATTCGAAACGTCGGGAACTAAAAATCAAAATAAATCCGCGACAAAATCCGAAAAATTAGTTTCATTAATACTGTATCAACTTCTTAAAATGCATATGACATAATAGATACGCCATAAAAAACTTGATAACTAATGAAAATTTATATCCCTTAACCATGATATTATAAAATACCACCGAACCATATAAGTAGTAGGTACCTATTGTCTTAGAATAAACCTACATATTTTAAATATCTTCTAAAAATTAAATTCTACGTACAAATACCTATATTTTCACTACATTTTGTAAATATAAGATTTTCATAGATGTAAATATACCTTTAGAGCGATCAAAGGAGCTCATTTCAAATTCTCTACAGCATCTTAGCTGCAGTTGTCAGTATATTTTACGTGAACGTCGAGAGGATTCTAGACGAATTTGCCCGAAAAGGTACAGAGCTCCGTGATGAGGCATAGAACGACATGTGCTCGTAAATAAGGATTATAAATAAATAATTTACTGTGTATCCTTTGTTCTTAGATAATATGGTTAAACGCAATATCTTTTGTATGTTTATGGACTTGTAAAAAGCTATTTGAATTATTTTGTTATAACTACATATTATAAAACGAAGTCCTCCGCCGCGACTGTCCGTCTGTTCGCGATAAACTCAAAAACTACTGCACCGATTTTCATGTTGTTTTCACCAATGGATAGAATGGTTCTCGAGGAAGGTTTTAGTATATAATTTGTCAAGTTTTGTATACATTCACTTGTGGAACCCGCGGCTTCGCTCACGCTAAAAAAGGGTCGAGAACGAGCGGAGCGAGGTAAAGTAGCTAGTTTTAGTATAAGATCCAAAGTCAGGTTCACTCATTTGCTGGTTAAAATTATTTTATAACGTATACTAATGCACTATAAAGAAGTATAAAGTATAAATTCTGGATTTTCATCTCACGTCCTTTTCCAAGTAAATCACAATTTAATATCAAGTATAGAAAACTTGCAAAATTAGATTATTCTTTAAAATCAACACCATGTTTACGATGACGTTGAAAAATTGATAATATAATATAAAGATGAAGTTTCTTATAATACATCGAGACATTACAATTCAATGCGAGGGGAATCAGGCCATAGTTCAAAGCGGGGTGGTAGACTTCACATGTTTTTGAATGCTACTTAGAAGCAAGCATGCAGATTTCTTTACGATATTTTCTTTTACTATAGAACAAGTGATGATGTCGAATTAATGAGTTGTATATGAAAAAGTGGTGCAATACCCGGGATTGAACCTGCTTCCATTGGTTTTCTAAAGGAGTGTGTTACCATTGGACTACTTGTGTTTTTAGAAAAAACTCTACATTTTATAAATTTTAACTCACACAATTATCACTTTATCTCGTTAATAAAAAAATCATTTATACATTGCCTTGTTTACGATTGCAATATTATTTTGAAATAAAGAAACCATTACAATGGAAACTGGATGTTTTATAGCCTACAATAATGATACTGGCTTCAAACTCGTAAAGTATCTAATAATAAGAGCCTACTAAGTTTTATTTTTTATTAAAGCTTATCTCTATGGAACTAGATACGAGACATTAGACTGTTCTGTTGCCTCATCTCGTAAAAAATCCAAAGGAATCATACTGCCGCACTCATAGCCACTTAATGAACAATTTAGTCGTTCTTTAGTATGGATATTCTCGTATTAATGGTTTATTAAATGACTCTGAGTGCAGCGGTCAAATTTTTGTACCCTGCCTTGTTACTAGTACCCAGTCATAAGAAACCTTATTGACGTTTTAAAGAATGAAAGAGAAAAATACCTGCTAGAAAAAGGAGACAAGAGGCCACAAGTTTGATTCATTTGTTCAAAATGAAAAGTTTCATCTAAATCCGTTTATCATTTACGTCTTTGTACATTATGTGTTTTTCAATAGAGATAAATATCCAAACATATACTTTTTGTATTGTATATTTGTGAACATATATTGTTTTTGTATTATACGTACGTACATACAGATCGATGTGTTTTTAGTCATAAACATTTTTGTTTTGTTCAGCACAGAACCTGTGATCTAAGATGAATTATTAAGCAAGTCCAATAAGATATGTCACCGCTATACCGTTGCCGCCTTCGAACAATAGATTTCAAATATTCGAATTACTTCCACTCGCCTGATAATAAAAATTGAACGAGCTTAATTCACTTCAATGCTTTTGTGTTGAACTTAATTCATATATATCTTTTAAAATATATTATTATAAAGCCCAGAGTTTTTCAGTTATCAGGTAATGGATAAAATTACATAATTTAATTATTTCACTTACGGTAACCCACCAAAGAAAACCACTACAGCGAAAAATACCTTCAAAATTTGTACTTTTAACGTGAAAACATTATCATGTGAACAAAAACTATTAGAGCTTAAGGCAGCATTAAAAGACATTAACCATGATATAGTAGGAATATGCGAAGTTCGCCGACTTGGAGAGAAGATAATCGAAGACAACGAATACATCATGTACTACCTAGGCCAAACAAAAGGACTATACGGAGTAGGTTTCCTAGTCAAGAAGAAACACAAAGAAAAAATCATAGCATTCACCGGAATATCTGAGAGAGTTTGCGTACTCGAAATCCACTTAGAAAACCTACGTCTGGCAATAATTCAGGCGTATGCTCCCACTGAAAACTCATCTCAAGAAGATATAGACAACTTTTACGAAGACTTAGCGAAAGCTCACGACTCTACATCCACGAAGCACGTAATTTCAATGGGAGATTTCAATGCACAAATTGGAATTCCTAAAAGCTACGAACGTTCAGTTACCGGTGAATACGGATATGGTAACAGGAGTGCTCGGGGAGAGAGACTCATACAATATGCACAAGAGTACGATTTAAAAATCATTAACACAATGTTCAAACTAAAACCCAAGAACCGCTGGACATGGATATCTCCCGACAAAAACACAAAAAATGAAATAAATTACATTATGACCACGAAACCACACATGATCTCGAAGTATGAAGTGTTGTCGTCAGTCTCTTTTGGATCGGATCACAGGTTATTAAGAGCTACAATCCACCTGAAATCAACAAAGAAATGTAGACGAAATTTCTCTAACACAATAAAAAGAATGAAAACACTAGTTGAACAAGAAATATACCTTAAAAACCTTAACTGCCATATACCAGAACTTATATCGACACATCATAACTATAACGCAGAGGATTATTACCAAAAAATAGTTCACTATATAAAAGAGAGCTTAAAAAACATTAAAGGAACAAATAAGATTAAGATCCTTTCGGATAAAGCATTAGAGCTCATGAAAGAAAGAAGTAGACTTCAAAATAAACCAAAATTAGATAAAACCGATAAAGAAAAGTTAAAAACACTTTATAAACTCACCAACAAAGAAATAAGAAGATGTTACGATACTTACAGAATTAACACAATACAAAAACACCTGGAAAAATCTAGATCTATAAGTAAAGCTCACAAAGAACTAAATAAATCAAACACATGGATTTCATCACTTCAGCATGGTACTAACAAATGCAAAACCCGTACAGAGATCATTAATATAGCTACGGACTTCTACGCTAAACTATACAGCCAGCCAGACACAGTAAAACAAAATAAAGCTGTCTACCGCTGTACTGACACCTCACCAACACAACAGTTTTTTGAAGCCGAAATATTGAAACAATTAACGAAAACCAAGCTTGAAAAAAGCCCGGGACCAGACGGTATTACAAACGAATGTATTAAGTCTGCAAAGACTCTATTACTAACACCATTGACTCTTTTATGGAATAAAATACTAGCTGAAGAAGCTGTACCAAACTCATGGTTAGAATCTGAAATTATATTATTATACAAAAAAGGTGACCCAGCTGACATAGGAAACTACCGCCCCATAAGCCTCATGCCCTGTCTCTATAAGCTATTCGCATCCTGTTTACTTGAAAGAATATCGCCAGAAATAGATGCACACCAGCCTATCGAGCAAGCTGGATTCAGAAGCGGTTACAGCACAGTAGATCACATCCAAGTCGTTGAGCAAGTGATAGAGAAATATTTAGAATTTCAAAGACCCATATACATAGCTTTCATAGATTACAAAAAAGCTTTTGATTCCATATCACACGAAAGTATCTGGGAAGCTTTGGAATCATTGAATATAAAAGAAAAATACATCAATATCCTGAAAAATACTTACAGCAATAGCACAAGTAGAGTAAGATTAGATAGAGTCGGCGAAGTAATCAACATAAAGAGAGGAGTGAGACAAGGGGACCCAATCTCACCAAAATTATTCATAGCTGTCCTACATTACGCAATGAAAAACCTTCAATGGTCTAACAGTGGTATTAACATGAATGGGAACTTTTTAAGCCATTTAAGATTCGCCGACGACATCATCCTATTCTCGGAATGTCCGCACCAACTGAACACAATGATAAACGACTTACACCAGGCTAGTTCGAAAGTCGGATTACAAATGAATCTAGAAAAAACAAAAGTTATGACAAATCATCATGTTATGCCACCAATCCTGATCAATAGCACGCCTCTTGAATTAGTAGAAAAGTACGTATACCTAGGAAAACAAATATCGTTTAACAAAAATAGAAACTCAGAAGAAGTAGACCGGAGTGTCCGAACATGGAAAAAATATTGGGCTCATAAGGAAATTTTCAAATCGCAACTGCCATTGTCCACTAAAAAAATAGCTATGGATACAGCCATACTGCCATGTTTAACCTATGGGTGCCAAACTTGGACTTTCGATATAAAAACTAAAAATAAAATCCAGACCACTCAAAGGCGTATGGAAAGAAGCAGTATGGGCCTAAAACTCAAAGATAAGGTGAGGAATGTGGAAATCCGTAAGAAAACACGAGTCACAGACGCACTAACTTACTCGTTACAAAGGAAATGGAAGTGGGCAGGTCACGTGGCTAGGTACAACGACGACAGGTGGACTCAGAGATCAGTTGAATGGCCCGGACCGCAAGGAAAGAGAGCAAGAGGCCGCCCGCATGCCAGATGGGCGGACGAAATAGCGGCAGTAGCAGGCAGAAGTTGGTTAAACGCAGCCAAAGATAAAAATAAGTGGTTTGCCTTGGAGGAGGCTTTTACCCAAAGGGGGTCCATGTGAAAAAATAAATAAATAAATAAAAATAATTTGAGTAATTATAATAGTTAATAATTTATTAATTATATAAATTGAATGTAAAAAAAATAAAAATAAGGAAGATTTTAATAACTAATTTTCATTTTAGGAAAAACTTATTTTAATTAATTAATTATTTTAAATCAATTCTAATTGTGATTATAAACTTTTCCTAATATTATGTATTTTCAATGTTATATAATTTTTAGTATTGTAATTTTTTTTGTATTTTTTGCATGGAAATAAATAAAGCTATATTATTATTATTATTATTATTATTACTTACGGTTTAAATTTATTCAGTAAAACCAATTTATTTAATATTAAATTTATTAAAAACGAAATAATTTATTACATTATACTAACAATTTCAACTGTTCATTAAAAACTTATTAAAATTTTAACTATAGAAATAAATAAATGAACACTAATGAATGTAAATTTATAGTGTGTTTAAATAAACACTTGTTTTATAGTGAGAGGAAACCTGCATTTCTGAGAATACCTAGCAGTTTTAGTAAGACCTGTGAAGTCCGCCAACACGCACTCGTTGCAATTATTGATGTCAAAAACTCATTTTAATCGGTTAATTTAGGACTTGGAAGCTAAATATCCAAAAATCATTCAGATCCAAAGATCGTTCGATCAGTCCTAACCGATTGTAGAACGTAAAGAAACTTTTATCCGAAAAACCATTCGGTTTGGGGCTAATGAACAAATCCGCTCAAAAATTGAAGTGGTTTTCGAGATGTGGACTGACATGAAATCGCAACAACACTTGTGTGTTGCGATCGAGACGGTCATAGTCGTACAATGAGCAATTAAGTAACTGCGACCGATAATCATGGCCATTTATTATTATAAATGCGTGATTAGATTAGAAGATGGACTATGACTAGTAGTAACAAATAGTCCACTATATACTTGTAAAATGAGGGTAACTCTCTAGTAGAAAATCATTTTGTCGTCCCATCGTTGTGCTCCGACATCCAATCCAAGGGTTATGCCTTTCTAATCATAGGGTTAAATAATATAAAAATGAAACTATTAATATGTAAAATAAGATGTATAGCAATAAATTATTCAACTTCGCTTGAGACTTTGATGGAAGCTATTTTCATTTCTAGACCTTGTTCTAGATTACTTTTTAAAGATAGATAGACTCGTAAATCATAAAACCGAAATAGAAATTTTACGATGTATAAGTTCTAAAATAAGTAATAATATAACATATTGAATTACAAATCCGAACCAAATAAAAAAAATTACAACACTCTCCAATGCAGTGCGACTGGATAACAAATGGACAAAAAAATACTTCCCTAAATTTTAGGGTAAGATTGATCTATTAAAAGAAAAAAAGTGTGAAGTATTAAAATATTAAAATTTAAGAAGTCTAGAAATTTCGAAAACACAATGGAGATTAGAAAGGCAGTGATTAGCCCAGCGGTAACGCGCTCGCTTGGATAACCGAGTGATGCGGCTTCAAGCCCGGGTCTCGCACCTCTGATATTTTCATGTGCGAATCATTTTCTATCATGATTCTATAAGGAGCACATCGTGAGGAAACCTGCATGTCTTAGAAAAACCTAGCAAGTTTTCGTAAGACAAGTGAAGTCCGCCAACACGCACTAGGCCAGCGCGGTGGACTATGGCCTGATCCCCCTCGTATTGAAGGGAGGCCCGTGCCCAGCAATGGGGCTTACAACAGGGTTGATTATGATATATTTTTTTTAATTCTCGTATCTATGACGTTTTACTTCTATGCAAAAATTAGCTAATTCTCTTCTGTCCTTCTCTATTAATAAAATATTATTCTAAATGACTCTTCTGTAGATTGCAATATGCTAGTAGCATATTACTTTATACTGTAAGGGTACGTTGAGTTTTGACAAGGGACAGCGAAGTTATAATTTTGTTACGTAAGTTCGTGAGGTTCTGAGCGGCATTAAATGCTGGTCTCGTACAATACATGTCATTATGAATTTAATTGAAGTCAAACCCATAAGTATAATAAAATTCTTACTTAGAAAATACTTATTATTATCGATAAGAATGCCGAATCTATAGAGTTTAGAATTTTTTTATTTTCGTGACCGCATTACATGAAAACCGCTGGACAAATTTCGATGAAATTTATTTTAAACCATATTAAATTAAAGAAATTCTTCGTCTGGAGCATCGGAAATTACACAAAAAGTCTCTTGATAAACGGAAGTAGTTATAATAATTAAGCTTGCAATATTTATACGAACACCTCAACTTACAAACTTTTTCAAGATGAATTAAGCTTAAGAAATGTTTCGTTTATTTTAAGGTTCAGAGAATAAAGAACAAAACGACAAAGAAAAATTTTCAACAGTAATTTCTCTTACAGCATGCAAATTTTTATAAAAAATTTTGGCACTCAACACCATAATTCCCTATAGAATTGAACTCGGCAATACACATCTTCTAAAAATAGTTTCCCTACACATCATTTAAAAGCTCAAAGCTCAAGCACGAAATCATGACAATGTGAAAATTTGCAAATAGTAAACAGTAATTTCTTCGTATATGGCATTCTCTTTTTACACAGAAGCTTAAACATTTAGTATGTATTTACACGTATTGTTTTGTTTTCTACAACACATGAGCGACCGAGCTTAATTCAGTATTAATTGGTTTTAAGATATAAAATATGCTTTTTTTAGAAAATACACCTATATAGATAAATTTAAAAAAGAAAATGCTTACCTAATTACAGAATTCTATCAAAATTGTTAGAACCGTTCCGGAGATACACGAAATAAATTTATATTTGTATGTAAATATACAAATTTGCTCTTTAATAATATAATGTTAATTATAAGAAAAAAATAGAACTTGTGACCTTCAACGTGGAAGGCCAACTTTACCCATCAAGCTATTTAAACGGCGGTGGTAAAATTACGAAAAGTGTTGCGCAAGCAAATCTCGTCGTAAAAATACGGAAAACAAATTTTCATATCTAGTAATAGATCAATTTTTCAACTTCGTATGTATACAAATATCGTTTAATAGAATTAGATTAAGTTAAATTACAATCTTTGAAGACATTTTAGCATTGTTTTTCCTATATTTAATTCAAAAATAACGACAAAAAGAACGATGGAAGTCCTTGGAGGAGGCTTTTACCCGAAGGGGGTCCGTATAAGCCACAAAAAAAAAAAAAAAAAACCTAATCTGATCATACAAAATGCAATTGTAACTATTTATTAAGAATTTTACTTATCCTATTTATTAATCAGCATGTATTATAATTTATATTGTAAGCAGGCCTATATGGAATTAAATAAAGCTTTATTATTATTATTATTATAATTCAAAAATACTTTTAAACACCCAATAAACTATACAACCGCTTATTTCTAAAAAGATATAATATATAGTCATTAAGAATTGGCAAATTGCACAGGAAACAGTATGAGTTAGGCTAAGATACGATGTTTTAAGAAGAGTTTAGAAAAGTATTCTATTAGAATATACTAGCAAACCCTTGCCCGCTTCGCTGGACGTAAGTTAAAATAAATTAAACTGTTTTTATAATTAAAAAAGAAAAGTAGCCTAAGTTACTCCTTATAACATTAGCTATCTGCGAGTGAAAGTCCCATCAAAATCGGTCCAGTCGTTTCAGAGATTAGTCGGAACAAACAGAGGGACAAAAATTTTAAAATAGATTTTAGTATAATTTCATATGCATTTAGTTAGGAGCTTTTTATTTGAAATTAAAAACAAACACTTCAATTTTATTAATACGAGTATAATATACTGATGTACTGATTTGTAAGCACTTAATGCATAAGCGTTAAAAGCCTGTACAAAAGCATTCATAATCGACTTACCGTATTGTATTGAAATCTATAGGACATTTTCAAAAGCTATTAATTTTACTTGAAATAATTTCAAATTCAATATGCCCTTTGCTAATATTTTAATATAATATTGCGTTGTTCAGGACTTCTCGAACTTGTCGATGGACTCTTTTGCAACGAGTTAGTTACTTTAGACAGTAATAAATGTATTTTGAAGGGTTGCTTATAATACAGGAATGTTAATACTTTCTTAGGTTTACGCGAATATTGGACATCTATACATATTATAAAACAAAGTCCTCCGCCGCGTCTGTCTGTCTGTCTGTTTGCGATAAACTCAAAATCTACTGCACCGATTTTCATGCAGGTTTCACCAATGGATAGAATGGTTCTTCAGGAAGGTTTTAGTATATAATTTTTCAAGGTTATGTATACATTGGCTAAAATATAATTATATATGTTAGAGGTGTCGGAAAAAAATTTGCCGTCTGGGAGCTTTCAACGAAAACGCTGCCTAAACCCTTTGAGATATAACAAAATAATGTATGGTGGAATTGTGTATCTTATATAGGTCTACAAAAAAGTCCGCGATGGCATATACCTATCTCTTAAGGATATCATACTATATCGAAAAAAGTAAGGAAATTTAAAAAACTTAACAAAATTAACGGCGTTTGACGTATCATGTTATGACCGTTGCCATGGTGCGTGCAATGGTACTTAATTCATATAATCAAGTAAAATATATACCGGGCGGTACGAAGTGAATATATACAATACGTACCTAGGGACGAGCCCAAGCGAAGCGAGGGTAAGCCCCTAGTTATAAATAAAACTACCTTTTCGGATTTTGTCGCGGATTTATTCATCATAATATATATCATGGTCACGGCAGAGACACAGTCTCATGATTGCTGTCGGGAACTAAAAATCAAAATAAATCCGCGACAAAATCCGAAAAGGTAGTTTTATTTATAATACCGGAAAGTTTTTATAACTGACAATAGTCTTGCCACGGCTCTGCTCGTGATTTATCATCCCCTATTGTTTATCCCCAACCTTAGATGTAGAATAGCAAAATAGTTTTACTTTTAAGACAGATTACTAGTTATGTACAGCGTGTTTTTAAAATATCGAACCTACATACAAACTTTCATCCCCTGGTTTGATCTATTAGAAGCTGTATTTCCAATAATTCTTATTAACTACACCTTACAATAAATGAACTGGCCAAACTTTCGTGATCACAAATTAATGCCCCATCTAGCCTCGAACACGCGACCACTGTCACAGCCAGTAGGGTCACTACAAACTGAGCCAAACGTGCCAAACTGGCAATAAAATGAATAATAAACAACAATATTCATATTTCATATTAAAACAAACAATTTGTTTGCAAGTAGCAAACAAAATTTCATACTTTTAATTAAAACTCAAACTAATTGTTGTAAAGTGGGTTTATTTATCATGATATTAATTACATAATTAAAGGCGACCGAGCTATGCTAGGTGGTTTTGGAAAGGATATAAATAGTAAAGTTAAAATGTAAACCTATGTTAATAGAGAATTTTTCCCTAATTTTTAGAGCCGTTTGCGAGATACATAAAGCCTTTACATAATATTATAATATATATAATATAATAATCAAATCAGTCTGTTAAAGATTTTTTAGAACACCTTATTGAAGTTTTTATCAACACGGAGACCGAATTTATAGTTTTAGAATTGCTTGTTTGTCTGTCTGACTATCCGTCTGGGACCATAAGAAAATCGCTGGAGAGATTTTTTGACGACTCGTTTGGCTCAGTTGGTAGTGACCCTACTTTCTGCGCCAGCAGTCGCGGGTTCGAGTCCCGCTGGGGGCATTCATTTGCTAATCACGAATGTTTGTACTCCAGTCATGGGTGCTTATACTTATCATATGTATGTATTTAAAATTTATATGTGTAGTATATCAACTTTCTGGTATCCGTAACACAAGCCTCGTAGCTTACTGCGGAACTAGATGGCGCTGTTGTAATAATGTCCCAACATATTTATATTTATTTATTTTGATGAAATTTGGTACTATGCTAGTTCGTTATAGGGGTCCACTTTACACTGCGAGAATATTTTACTTATCTAAAGACTAATGATTCCGATCATTAGTTTAATATATTCATTGGGCTCTTTTATTGAAATTTTATTATAAAATTTAAAAAATGTTAGTACTAAATAAATAAAATTTTGAATTATGTGCAATATTATTTTGGTTCAGGATTTGAAATATGGTTTGTACACTTAGGTACATATATTTGTGGAGAACAAATCACGATCACTTCTAAAGCTTTAAATGATTTATTACACCCTTAAGGGAGATTTATATTGAAATTTATAGCACCTTGAGGAGATTTATTTATTCATGAATAAAAAAAAACCTAAAGTACTTTAAAGAATAGTCTAAGAGTGATGTCTTTTTAGTCAAACCATCGAATGTCATTTTTATTCATCAGATGAACCTAATTTAAGGTAATCAAATACTTCTCATTAATTTTTTCTAAGCAAATACATAGTTTATTACTATATTAGTGAAACTTGTAAAGCCATCTGTTGCTTTAGGGTGTGGTGTGTGGTACAAATTATATTTTGATGAATATACTTTTAATTAAACGTATATTCATCAAATATTAAACATTATGATATTCTGAAAACTTCTTATATGATTTCCTACGTCTACATATATTTAAGTATAACTAGTATTTGAATAAAAGATTATTATTTTTTTAAATTTGAAGAAAAAAATCGCCTCCAAACTCCTCATTCAACACCCCCAACGTGCTTTCGCCTTTTTATTTCTCATTAGCGTCCCACAACCCAGTTGGGCGTCCACTTCAATGGACGGTGTACCATGCAAGATGCTCCTGGTACATCTCTGACAGCAGAGTACAACGTGGGAGCAACACCTTGGTTATGTAGTTTGCTTCCCAGACCTGCCATTGTGGCTTCGTGGTTGAGTGCATAAGTGATCTTGTAACTTCCCATTAAGACGGAGAAGGGTATGTTGGATTATAATGGGTAAAACTTACTTTTCTAGCCCGCAATTTACTTATAACTAAATGTCTGCCATAATCTGCTTTTTCTTTAAACTTTACTATACCTTAAACTTTATACTTGTTTACTAAAAAAAGTCTATTTGAAGTTGTAAAGTAGTATAAAATAGTCAATTTGTAGTCAAAATTTAAATTCAATCTTTCTATCCAGACAACAAAGTAAAGTAAAAAGCTTAAGGTATAGTAAAGTAAATGAATATAATAATTAAGGTTAAAAAAGGATTTTTTTATCCTTAATTAGTTTATTATATTCATCCCTTTTTAATGGCTGGGCGTAGGCCTCTACAATGCGAGGGTGTATGCATGTCTCTCAGACATGCATATTTCCTCGCAATGTTTTCATACACCGCAAAGGAGTATTCATACATAATTCCGAATTATTTTTATTCTTAGTAAATAGCAATACCTTCATTTTCTTGTAACTTAGGCCCTATATTCTGAAACTGATCTGGCCAGCGAAGTAATCTACGAGTCCATAAACTGATTTTATGCGTCAACAATCAAAGGGCTTAGTTTGCGGACGATCTTCAATAAATTAGCTAAGCTCGTGTTTTAATCTAACTAGATGACCAGTGGGAAAGCTTCACACAGCGTGATTATTCTTTTATATATTCGTTAATACTTACTTATTTATATTCGTTATGTTATAACTTTTATAATAAGTTAATTAAACTGTTATATTATATATTTTCCGATATAATTTGGTACATAATAGCATATAATAATTGTTCATTTAAATATTAATCTATACAGATATAGTATAAGATCCCAGGGCTGCCAGACCTTACTAATTTGCTTAGTAACCAAATGGATGGGTTTAAGTAGTTCAAGTATGTACTGAGAGTGTCTGCGTACTCTCTAGTTTGGGCTGAAGGTCAATTAAGAGGAACCTGGTTTAAAAATTAAGTAATTCTTCACAAAAACTTAATTTTAAGCTTAACCAGGCGCTTAAAAGCTCCCAAAAAGAACGTAACTTTACTTAAAATCTTATTTTAATACATGATATTCAAAAAAATTATTTCAACAATTTTTGTAAGCACAGACTAATCGGGTGGGCCAAACATTCTACCGGACACAGGGAGTGTGGCTATGAATATAAGCGAGCGTGATAATGGACTGTTTTATCTTATCATGTCTATACTATCTACTTATACATTACTATAAATTCCCGCGGTTCCGCCTGCGTCCTTGAGATGTTTAAAAACTAGGGAAAAAGGAAAATTTTGGGTTATAAGTATTTTTTAATGCTAAATCATAAAAAAATAAATATTTGGTCTAAAAATAAAAAATAAAAATCTAGAGGGCCACCCTTATTACCTACGACCTATTCTCAGACCTACCAGATATACACAGAAATCATAAAAATCGGTCAAGCCGTTTCGGAAGAGTTCGAAAACAAACACTGTAACACGAGATTATTTATATTAGATAATAAAAATGTAACTTATTCAAATCTTTACATTAAATATTTTTTTAAAAATAAGTCGAAATCTATAGTTTCTACAAAGATTTGTCTGTCTGTCTTTGGCATTACTATGAAAAACCCACTGTACAAATTTTGATGTAATTTGGTATAATAACGATTCAACATATAGAATACTTTTAATCGCAGGAAAATATCTCATTTCTCAGAATTATATAACTGACTAGCGGCTCACCCTCGCTTCGCTCGGGTTCGTCCTCAGGTGTAACCTCTTTAGTATAGTTTTAAAATGACGTAATTTCCATATATAATCGCGTAAGAAACGCTTTCATTCGACCGTTTTTTCTCCGTTTCACTTTGCAAAACGGACTACCACGTAAAAGCCTTTTTATTTTTCGGTTTTTTATATAATCTATGACACTCAGCAATAATGTGGCTTTCTATTGGTGAAAGAATTTTTTAAATCGGTTCAGTAGATCCCGAGATTACCCCTTACAATTTAACAAATATACAAACACACAAACTGTACTTCTTTATAATATTTAACTGATTAACTGATAACTGATAAACCGTCTAAGGACGGTCTAGGGATGAAACCGAGTGGAGCAAGGTTGATTCTCTAGTTTAAATATAAGAACATAATATAAAGATCTATCACGAAAGATATTAGAAACCGCAATTTACTTTAACTCTAAACATTTCGACAAAGAGTTAACAACCGTAGTTAGCCGTATCTGTTTTCTGTAATTCGAACAAATAATGTACCTTAAAAGCTATTCATAATAATTATTTTGTATTATCTAATCTCAAATGTCCAAACCCGTAATTAATATATACTAACCAAATTCTGTGAATTTCCTTGCAAATTTTAAGTTTACATGCTCCCGTGTAAATTTTTAATAAGGTGATATTTTTGTACAAACAAAAAATTGAAATAGATTATAATATATAGATAAAGCTCAGATTTTTTCTGATATTTCAAATATTGTAGGCATTGACGACGTGTTTGGCTCAGTTTGTAGTGACCCTACTTTCTGCGCCAGCGATCGCGAGTTCGAGTCCCGCTGGGGGCATTCACTTGTTGAGCACGAATGTTTGTACTTCAGTCATGGGTGTTTACATTATATTAATAATATGTATGTATATAATTTTACATATGTGTATTAGGTAGTGTATCAACTATCTGGTATCCGTAACACAAGCCTCGTAGCTTACCAAGGAACTAGATGACGCTGTTGTAATAATGTCCCAACATAAAAATGTGTCTCAACATTTTTTAATCATAATTAAAGACTATTTTTCAGAGAAAATAAATTTAAATTAAATTCAAATAAGAAATTAATATCATATACCTAGAGGTAGTCTATGTATAGAGAAAGCTTATCTTTTAACATCAAAGCTTACTAGCAACACAAAGCTATTAAAGGAAGTACAAAAGAAAATAAATGCCATGAGTCAAGAAAATATGGACAATATCTGTAAATAAACTTTTTTGTAGAGGCTTAACACAATCAAATAAGAATGAGACGACCCTAATTGAATAAGAGCTTTTCCCTGTCCACTGTTATGATTTATTACGGTTTAAATATAGTTTCAGTGTAATATTGCTATATTTTGGAACTTACATAACATAACAAAGGATGTTATGAATACTTGAATGTCTAATATAAAAACATTTGTAAAAAGAACTGAAAATGTGCTTTATTGCAAGTTAGCTTAAAAGCTCGTAAGGACTTAAATTATTAAAAATATTGTTTCTAAATGAATTTCAAGGTCAGTTACTAAAACTTGTATTAATTAAAAAGGAGTTTTGATTTAAGATAAGATGATTAGACAGGACTATTAAAAATTGAGACGAATAATTTTACTTCAATTTTAATGGATCATGATTCCATCTCTAATTTATTTCCTACTAAAAACTCATTCTCGTCCGTTCTTCTTCGTCGTTCAAATGCAAGCCCTGAAAACTAGTTATAACCATATCAAATTTCATAAAAATCCATTTTGAAGTTTTCTCGTAATGCATGTTCAGACAAATAGTAGTTACTATGTATTAGGTATATATATCTTTCAATAAAGTAAACTTGTATTAAAAATAGTTTTAAAATAACTTTGAAAGTTAAGAGTGTATTTTAATTTAGATATTATATTTCTAGAAAATTAAAATTTTCAGGCACAGTCGAAAGCGAAATTTTGAGATACGAGGCCATCATTCATAGCTGTCCTTATCCTTAACCCTGGTTAAGTAAATATGAAATCTATTATAAAGCTGTTAAGAGATATATTTGAAGTTATAACAGTTAAAAATCTCACGTCACGTGCTGGTCATAAAATGTCGGGTTCTCGGAAAAATATTAAATGCAATAAGCGTTTGTGGATCGCCTCTAAAATTCTATTTTATTTCCTCTTTTTAAGTTAAATCATAGAACATTAAGGGAACGTTACTATTTTGAAGAGGGTTGCATGAAAATGAAAGGTTTTCTTTGTAGAGCTTTATAAACTATGGGATTTGACAAAAATATTTGATATCTGTTATGGTTTTTGGACTAAACGATCAAAATGTTATTAAAATAATAGTGTTTCTATGTACAAGCCTAGAAAGTTATCCTAACCAATACAACTAAAAATGTTTTAAATTAAAAAATCTAAAGATTTCAGTTTAAAGTAAATAAATTATCCTATTAAATTTTTTATACAATTTTTTGATATCTTAATATTTTATTATTATTTATATTTACCATTTATATAAATGTATTTTTTTAAATAGTTTTTTTCGTTAATATTTTTTCTTCCTTCTATATTATAATAATATATCCTTATTTAAGCCCTCTCATCGTCCCACTGCTGGGCACGGACCTTCGATACGACCCGATCAAGCCATGGTTTACCAAGTTGGCTCTATGCGGGATTGGTACAGTTCACAATTCACATGTCTTTCGAAAACTGCTTTCTCAGATATGCGGATACCTCACGATATACCCTCATAATAGAACAAGCACTAACCATGTTGGGAATTTTTAATTGAAAAAAGTCTGAGAAGTACGACTCCGGATTTGAACCCGCTCCAGTCGTTTTCCCGAGCAAACTCAATACCACTACTTTTTTTATTACATATTAATAATCATTTCTAAATTAAGTTTATTTTAATTAAACAAGCCAGTATCAAAGCCCATTACTTTTATTCTTATTAAGAAATATTTTATTATTAATATTCTACGAAACAACAATATGGGTGGCGATAAGTAATCCACCTATGACCTTCTATACCTTAGGGAGTATCGTGTCCGTGATCGAAATAATAACCAATTCGAACGTCAGAACAAACCCATATAATAAAATTGTGAGTCAAATCTGTACTTTAAGTATTTTTTGGAAATTATCATTGTAATTATCGATACAAAGTCTGAATCTATAGTTTATTGTTCTTTTTGTCTGTCTGCCTGTCTGTTTTATCTTATCACGAGAAAACCTCTGGACTGATTTTGATATAATTCGGTAAGATCATAGCTGGTATTATTATATTATCAGGGTTTTAACTGCCTCGGTGGTGTAGTGGCTAGCATGTACGGTCGCACACCGGGAGGTCCTGGGTTCGAGTCCCGGGTCGGGCCAAGTTTAGTTATTGAGTCTTTCTGTTTCGTAAGCCTCAGTAACAGCCCGGAGTTGGGAAGTTGGCGGTGTGTCACCCCGTGCCTCGGAGAGCACGTAAAGCCGTCGGTCCTGCGCCTTAACTCTCACTTGTTGTGTCGAGCATTCGTTCCACCGGAATATGAGAGTGATAAGGAATAGAGAGTGCACTTGTGTTTGCGCATACACTCGTGCACTATAATATGTCTCGCGCAGATGGCTAGTCTCAAAGAGATTGGCCGCCGTGGCCAGAATCGGTCAGGAGGACATCATTATCAGGGTTAACATTATGGATACTTTTTACAGCGAAAATATCTCATCCCTACCCCAATCATAGAGAAGCGCGGTCGCAAGTAAATAAATAAAAAAGTAATAATAATTTTGATATAACTACATGTAAATAATAAATAAATATGTTGGGACATTATAACACAGCACCATCTAGTTTCGTGGGAAGCTACGCAGCTTGTGTTACGGATACTACATTACAAACATTGAATGTCTTACTTATTTATATGTAATCAAAAGCCTAGAAACTAAGTTTCAAGCTTTAAAAATGGCGTAATTTTCATACAGACTTACATCCCCTATTTCAACCCTTTACAGCCCTTTTTTTGCCTTAAAAGTTAGCCTATGTCCTTTCTCAGGCTCTTAACTATATGTGTACCAAATTTCTTAAAAATCGGTCCAGTAGTTTATGAGTTTATTCAATACATACAAAAATACAAATCTTTCCTCTTTATAATATTAGTATAGATATAGAATTTTAAACACATACATACATAAATACATATTATAAATATAATATATACCCATGCCTCGAGCGGGACTCGAACCCGCAACCGCTGGCGTAGCAACTACGGTCTCTACAAACTGAGCCAAACGTGTCGTCAAATGATTATCTTGACAACAATATAATAACAATTATTATTATGAGAACAACCAACAAAAACAACTTAATTTATACTATCCTCACAAACAAAACAAATCATTATAATGGTCCAGATATTACATTTCATAATAAACATACAAATTATCTATATACATAGCACAGCCCAGTGGTAACCGAGTGATGCGGGTTCAAATCCGGGTCTCGCTCATCTGCTATTTTCATGAGCGAAAGATTGCATGTCTGGGAAAACCTAGCATGTTTTCCAAAACACGTGTAGTTCGCTAACCTCCCCCCTCGTATTGAAGGGAGGCCCGTGCCCAGCAGAGGGACGTTAAAAGCACTCAATATAATATAAAGATGTCCTATATATATCCTTTCGACCATACTTCTTTTAACTTTTCACTGCTCTTGTATATAAATTCTACTTTATACTGTCTAAACGTACCTAGAAAAAATCGAGCAATGCAAGGGTCAGTCGCTAGTTAACTTTTGACAAGGGTAAAGGGAAAACTCTGAAAAATAAAAAGTGTAGAAAATTAAGGTGAATTTTGGAAAATCAAAATATGCGTTAATATGCGAATTAAAAGATAAAATATTTAAATCGAGTTGACTTAACATCTTGATTTTTATACACTTAATAGGGACTATAGACATCAGTATCTGTTCACCTGTTCATGAGAAAATCGGTGGTGACACACGGACATACGAACAGACCGACAGATGGATAGACGGTCAAGAGAGTGATCTAATAAGGTTCCTTTTTTACCTTTTGAGGTACGGAACCCTAACTAGACAAACGTGAGTGCTAGTCCTTTTATACGTTGGTTGGACAAATCGGCCTTAACGAAAACCTGAAAGGCATACGACTAGAGAATAACATGGTAAAAAGTGTTTAAATCCATTAAAAATTTGTCCAAAAGCATCCATCTAGAAAATTGATTATAAAGTACTTTATTATGAGTCCAGTATAAGCAGGGGCTTGCGGGATTGGAATATCATTACCGATTTCATTGAATTTGGTTTTAAACAAATGGAATTGGTTCATTGAACACAAATATTTTGGTTTAGATTGTTGTATTATGAAGCTTGAAATTATCTTTAATCTGTAATTTTCTCGTAAAGTATTTAGCTTATACTAGCAACTTACCCTTGCTTTGCTCAGGTTAGTCCCAAGGTACTTTTGTCCCTTGAAAAAGTAATTGGTTCCCCATCATAAACTTTAATCATCCTTTTCACGCTCTCAAACATTCAGGATAAAGTCTATCCTATGTCCTTTCCAAGTGAGTGTAACTGTGTTCTGTGAGTGTAACTATCAGTCACTCTCCTCCACATTCGTTTAGCCTTTCTAACGTGATTGAGTAAGAACATCCATCCAAACTTTTGCGTTTATAATATTTATGGGACACGTCTTTATATAACGTTAAAATATCACATTACATATTATATGCATGAGAGAATAGGCGCATATAATAGTAATAACTTCTTAGAATGTCGGTAGAAAAATTAATTTTAAATCTATATATTTTTGAATAATGTGCCACTAGACCAAAAAATATAATCAAATATTTAACGTACAGAACCCACCTAGCTTTGATATAATACATACTAGTGACTTGCCCTCGCTTCACTCGGGTTCGTCCCTAAAATTAGCCCGATAGAAGCCGCGGGTTCCGCTAATAAATAAATACAAAAACTTGACAAATTATATAATAAAACCTTTCTGGAGAACCATTCTATCCATTTGTGAAAAAAATCATGAAAATTGGTGCAGTAGTTTTTTAGCTTATCGCGAACAGACAGATGACTTTGTTTTATAATATGTAGTGATACATACATACGAGTATATCTAACAAGTCACATCTGCGTTTAGTTAGTTCACTCTTACAAATTAAGACTAGCAGTGCAAATAAAATTATATTAGTCGACATCTTGGAATAAAGTGGAAAGCCTATTGCGCAAAATCGTAACTTATTTATAGTCTGGCTGTCGACAAATCGAAATAGGAATATCGATAGTGCAAAGGTTGTGCTGTACAAAGTACAGTCCATTTATTCAATTTTTTTATGAATGTTGGAGTTTTAGGAAATGTTTGCTTTTTGTCTTTTTTTTTCTTTTATGGCCTGAAAATAAAGAAGAATTAAATAATTTGTAAAGCCTAAATGTGTAAGTGGCCCAGCGGTTACGCGTTCGCGTTCGAGTTATGCGGGTTCAAATCCGGGTCTCGCACCTCTAATATTTTCATGTGCGAATCATTTCTATCATGATTACCACTTGTCTTACGGTGAAGGAAAACATCGTGAGGAAACCTGCATCTCTGAGAAAACCCTAGCAAGTTTTCAAAAGACATGTGAAGTCCGCCAACACGCACTGGGCCAGCGCGGTGGATTATGGCCTGATCCCCCTCGTACTGAGGGAGGCCCGTACCCAGCAGTGGGACGTTAAAAAGGGCTCAAAACAGATGTGTGACTGCTGTTACTGCTACTGCTGGGCAAGCGCTTACTCTCATGTACTATACACGTCTAGGCGACTACATGATAGTTAAATGCATTATTGATTATATTATACATATGTAAATATTTTATATATTATCAATTTCATATATATAAAATATGTGAATATTTTATATATTATCAATAATGCTTCTTTTCTAATCTTTCCGGATTTTTCGTGTTATTATTTTATTACGTTTGTTTCCATAGTTTAATATTGTGGTTTTTTTTACTTTATTATAAAGCCCAAATACTGTTAAATATTAGAGCAGATCGAATTAGAAGTGAAGCAACGACAAACCTAATATAATAGAATATGAAGTAACAATTTTTTAACCATACAAGGCCAGACTGCCCGACAGGTAAAGCAATTAGTAAATCTGCTGTTGTGAATCTTTAGTTAACATCCAAAGCAATAAAATCTTAATAGATAATCGATTAATCTATCAGTTTCTTTAAATATTATAAAAATTCCGTTCGAAAGTTCATTGCAAAGTCAGTATAAAATTGTCCTTGGCACCAACTGCAAAACGTTATTTTTAGAATAAGGAAAAGTATTATTTTATACTTTTTAGTTTAGGTTTTGAAGTAAGTTTTTGTTTTTTGTTAATGAGTACGTAACCTCTTCAATTAGGTATATATTATTTGAAATTTTATGTGTTTGTTTGGGATTTGTCAAAAAAAATTAAAGTAGCGGACATAGACTTTAGAGCACCAGTAAATCAAAATCTGTTAGTAAGTTAGAAAATAAACATCCAGTTGAAATATATTATTTAACACGTAATAGATGAATTAGTTTAATTTTTCTACATAAGTCCAATGTGTATATTATTTTCATTTAAAAATCAGCCATATTAAGAGATTATATTTGCGCGCAATATGAAATTAGTTTCAATATACCTTTTATGTAGTAAACTTATCGTTTTATTCTAATGTAACAGATAACAAAAGTTTCCTGTGTTAGTAAATGGATTCATTCAAAAATATGTCTTTATGATATAAAATGTATGAAACTTTTGTGATTTAACTAATATATGTTGTTCACGGAGCATGGAGATGTGCTGTTACTGGAAAGCTAAATAAACAAACTTGGTCTTACCCGGGAGTCGAACCCACAACCACCGAGTCTGTAACCGTACAAGCAAACCCCACGGTTAGGTAACAATTGTAAAACACGCCAGCCCAATTTTCTTAAACCAAATTAAGAAAGTGAAAAGCACAGCACTCGCTATTTCCATTTCAATATTAGAATTTAAAATGTTTCCCTCAATAGGCAATCGTGTGACGGTAATGAAGTCGTTGAGTTTTGCAAATCGTTTTGCTTAAGGTTAAGCAAATTGTATAATATTCATGCAAATATTTAAACGTAGAAGCCAGCTATGTTACTTTCTTTTAAAAGTTATGCTTAAATTAATTTAATTATAGAGATCTCTCATTCTCATCTCTCATCATCATCTCCACTCGCTTTTACACTCGCTTTGCTCGGGTTCGTCCCAACTACCTTTTATTGCTTAGTGATGTTCCCTTAAAAAATTTTTTTTTTTACAGACTGTTAAAGAAAAAGAATTATATAAATCAGTAATTCTATAATTGAACAGTAATTGATTTAGTATAAACTCGTATATATAAATTTAAATTAAGATTTATTATAGAACAAATAAAATATTTAATTATATGTCTTATATTAGGTACATTCCGTTTCGTAAGCAACAGTACAGTTCATTTTTCTTCTTATTTGTGATTGGAGATAACAGATTTAAAAGCTTTAATAGATTACAATTTTTACTTGTAACATTGTCTATATGCATATTGAGAGAGAGATAGATAGAAAGAGAGAGAGAGAAAGAGAGAAAGGGAAAGAAAGAGAGAGTAGAAGGAGAGGCAAAAGGTAACTAAAAAAAGTGGATACATCTACAAAATTAATGATGTTTATATAAAATGTATGTACACAAGGTTAATTAAATTCATACACTATATACTCATTCACGTTACATTTTGTACTAACTTGTAAGAGGATATTATGTACTATGTACTTCCTAGTATTTGGACTTTGCTCTTTGTGAGGCATAAAGTGCGGTAACGGTTAGAGGTTCTGATTTTAATGAAAATACAAAAAAACTGGTATAATTTATAAGACTGGAAATGCTTAGAATTAAAATTAACATCTATTTTAATGTAATTTAGTGCCAATTTTAAAATATTTTTGTAAATTTGTGGGTATGCACTGTCTATATTAAGTACGAGTATATAATGCTCTGTGAGACTTTTAACACTTTAGTCTCTCTTGTTACAACGGTTGCATTAAAATTTTTGAAACGTCGGGAAGCAAAAATCTAAATAAATCCGCGAAAAGATTCAAAAACATGATTTTATTTTACTTATATTAAATATATTCACGTAAATCAAAAAATTATTAAGCTCGTATAATATTAGTATTATAATTAATAAACACGAAAGGAAAATATAAGATTACTTGAGGTTTAAGATCCATTTATTTCTCAAAAGAATATAATTCACTTACACTTGTCCACAGAATACCCTCGCAATTTTGGACAAATTGGACATCGACAGTGAAAAACCCTCGGAGGAAGAAATTGCGAGGATTT
This sequence comes from Boloria euphrosyne, assembly GCA_951802675.2. NCBI lineage: Eukaryota > Metazoa > Arthropoda > Insecta > Lepidoptera > Nymphalidae > Boloria > Boloria euphrosyne. Next base: position 1,426,746 of record OX637885.1, on the reverse strand, counting down.
TTGGCTATGAGGAAGCGTACCTTGCAGGGGACCTGGGCATCTGGCAAAGAGTCAAACCCAAAATTTGGGCATTATTCGATGAACCATCAAGCTCACCAGCTGCAAAGGTAAAGTTAAAACCTTATTTTCTTATTTTAAGTCTCTTTATCGCCTTATTCTTTACGACACGTTTGGCTCAGTTGGTAGTGACCCTACTTACTGCGCCTGCGGTCGCGGGTTAGGGTCCCGCTGGGGGCATTCATTAGTTGAGCACGAATGTTTGTACTCCAGTTATGGATGTTAATATTTATAATATATGTATATGTATTTAAAATTATTATGTGTAGTGTATCAACTATCTGGTATCCGTAACACAAGCACGTAACGTAGCTTACCACGGAACTAGATGGCGCTGTTATAATAATGTCCCAACATATTTTATTTATTCTAATACGAACTGAGTGTGCGTTTGTTATATTTCATACACATTTTGTGAGGACTCAATACATAATAGTTGAAGTTAATTGAAGGTATTTTATATATTGGTTTAACATCTATATACTTACCCGTCGTATATAAAAAAGAATGCCGGTTTCCCTTGGTCACGACATAACTTGAGAACGGCTTTATCTATTCAGATTTTTTTTAGATATTTAATTATTTGCAGAAAGCTTTATTCGGAGAGAATATAAAGAAAATTGCATAATTATTAGGAATAACTTAACCATTACTTTAACTTCGTGTGTCTTATAAACATACATGTGTGGTGACTACGTCCCACATTACGCCTTATACCAAATAACTTTGTAAATAATGTATTTAATTTTAAGCTTGTAATTTAGCTGTACGAGTATTTCTCACGCCTGTGTTTTATTATAAGGCCGTAGTCATTAAGTTAGAAAATATTTTTACTTTGAGTTTATTACCATTTCTTTTATCTTATTCGACAATTATATTGTTTACCTTTATATTCGTTCTTTGCAATGCCGATTATTTGTGTAAGTTAATATTTAAAAGTTTATTGTTTCTCATAACTCTGTACCCATGTACCATTACTGTAATTGCTTTATTACTTGCTTCACTGTTATTGTTTTATTGCTTTCTGTTTTGGGTATTCACTTTTGTCTTTTTAAGTTAGCCGACACCGACCGCTGTAGTATCTTTTAATTTTTACAAAGCTCCGTATTCTTGGGCAGTTCACTCGCAACCACGGTCCGGGTCGGTTCACTTAAACTACTCTTTGCCTTAATTGTTGATTAATATACACTTAATTGAGTCTACGAAGTTATCATTTCCTCTCCACTAAAACCTTACGCGTATAGCCCAGTCAGAGCGCCGACATTGGTGACCCCGACGTGATCTGTCTGTTGTCTAACGTGCGCTTGGGTTTATTAGGATTTTGTTTCGCGCCACGGAGTTATTATTAGTGAAAAAGACTATTGTATTTAATAGACAATTTGTGACATTTGTTTAAGTGGTAGTATGTTATATAATTTTAAAATGACTGGAATTAGTCAGCCCAAACTCGTGGAAATCGCAGACCTCGTCGCAGAAAATATGAGGCTCGGTGTGCGAGGCCATCGTCCGCCGTATCAGCGGAGGAACGCTTGGGGCGCCTAGAGGATGATTTATCGTCAATTAAAGAACTCGTAAAGGACATGGTACAACTGCAAGCTTCCGTTTATAGCGCAGAGCGAAATGCTAGGCCGCGCTTACGCAGCCATGCACGCTCGCGATCATCATCGAGGACCCGACCAGAGGGCTGGTTATGTTGGTACCACTTCAAACACGGACCGAAGGCTAACAAATGCGTGCAACCGTGTGCATTTAAACCACACGCGCAGCAGGGAAACGCCGGCGGGAGTTACTAGCGGCGAGTGACGTCATCCCGCTTAATCCAACGCGTCGCATTTTTATAACGGACACTGACAGTAAGGTGACATATTTAATCGATAGTGGAGCGGATCTCTGTGTTTATCCGAAATCATTAGTTCATACGGCTCGCAAAGTCTCTGCCTATGAACTAGTGGCCGCCAATGGAACACCGATTGCAACATACGGTACTGTCGCCTTGACCCTTAACCTCGGACTGCGACGTGACTTCCCATGGGTCTTTGTTGTGGCTGATGTATCTACGCCAATCATCGGGATGGATTTTTTAGCACACTATAACCTAATGATCGACGCAAGGAACAAAGGCATTGTTGACGCTATCACTCAGCTTACGGTTAAAGGACACGTGGCTGGGTGTAAACAAACAACTGTTAAAACGGTAAACGGCACAACACCTTATCACGATCTCCTAGCAAAGTACGTTGATATTACGCGCCCGGATGGAATCGTGAAAGAAGTTAAACACAACACGAAACACCATATTTTAATGACACCAGGGCCTCCTGTAGCACAGAAGCCGAGACGTCTGGCACCGGATCGCCTTATGGCAGCTAAGAAAGAGTTTGACACGATGGTGAAGTTAGGCATTGCGCAACCATCTAAGAGCCCGTGGGCTGCACCGCTTGTCATGGTACCGAAGCCACCGGTACGCGGTAAGCCGGAGACACCCGCACCGTTCGCCATGGCTACACCTGGAGAGGCCACGACGGAGGAGCACCGGCCTTGTGGTGATTATCGCCAGCTGAACGACCGGACGATACCGGATAAGTACCCAGTGCGACATATTCAAGACTTTGCACAGTGCTTAAGTGGTAAAACAGTGTTTACAAAGTTAGACTTAGTGCGTGCGTTTAATCAAATACCGATCGCAGAGGACGATATACCAAAGACAGCTATAACTACGCCATTCGGACTGTTTGAGTTTAAATATATGACATTCGGTCTTCGGAATGCGGCTCAAACGTTTCAACGATTTATGGACGAAGTGTTACGTGAATTAGACTTTTGCTATTGTTACATAGACGATATTTTAATCGCATCAAGTGATGAAGCCGAACATTTAAAACACTTAGAGACTGTATTTGATAGATTAAGACAATACGGTGTTGTGATAAACCCGGCAAAGTGTGTGTTTGGTCAAACCGAGATTGAGTTTTTAGGTTACCTAGTCTCAACGGTAGGTACCCGACCGTTACCTGAGAGAGTAAACGCGATACGTACGTTCCCGCTACCTGCCACCGCGAAAGAGTTGCGACGCTTCTTAGGTACGCTTAACTTTTATAGGAGGTTCATACCTAACGCAGCGGCTAGTCAGGCCAGCCTAAACGACCTCATAGGTAGTAAAAAAGGCAAGACACCTGTTATTTGGACAGATGAGGCGAGGCGGGACTTTAAAACGTGTAAAGAAAGCCTAGCCAAAGCAGCATTGTTATCTCACCCGCTTATTAACGCCGAGTTAGCTATTTTTTCGGACGCCTCGGAGAAAACAATAGGAGCGACTTTGCAACAAAAGGTAGATAACAGTTGGCAACCTCTCGGATTCTTTTCAAAGAAATTGACCACAGCTCAACAGAAATATTCAGCATACGACCGCGAATTACTAGCGATCTATGCTGGTATTAAGTATTTTAGACATTATATCGAAGCGCGTCACTTCAGTATCTTCACAGACCATAAACCTGTTACCTACGCCTTTAGGAAGAAAGAGCAACAATGCACGCCTAGGCAGTTCCGGTACTTAGACTTTATTGGTCAATTTACTACGGACATACGTCACGTTAGCGGAGAGCTGAATATACCGGCTGACATGCTCTCACGTATCGAATCCATTCATAGCGACATCGATTGGGAATCTCTCGCGGTTTCACAGAGAAATGACCCACAACTTAAGTCATTAATCGAAAACAATTGTTCGTCATTGCAGTTACGACTTATTCAATTACCCGGTAGTAATAAGCTTATCTATTGTGATGTTTCGACGCAGGTAGCAAGGCCGTATCTTACAGAGCCATTCAGAAAGACCGCTTTCCTTAAGCTACATCGGAATTCGCACCCGGGAGGTAAAGCCACTACCAAACTTGTGTCTAGACGTTTTGTATGGCCGTCCATGAATTCAGATTGTAAACAGTGGGTTAAAGCTTGTTTAGATTGCCAACGATCTAAAGTAAATCGACACGTCAATACCTCACCCGGAACTTTCGCGCCGCCGTCGTCACGCTTTGATCACGTACACATAGACATAATTGTAATGCCTTATTCTGAGGGATACCGTTATTGTTTAACTTGCGTTGACCGATTCTCTAGATGGCCGGAAGCTATTCCTATTGAGAACCAAGAGGCAGAGACTGTAGCTCGCGCGTTTTATTCTAATTGGATTGCACGGTTTGGCATCATGTTAAACGTAACGACCGATAGGGGTCGACAGTTTGAATCACACCTGTTTAGAGAACTTAATGCTCTAACAGGTACGAAACATTTTAAGACTTGTGCCTACCACCCTTCCTCTAATGGTATGGTAGAACGTTTTCACCGCCAGCTGAAGAGCGCAATAAAATGTAACGGTTCTAGGCACTCTAGCTGGACGAAAATTCTACCAACTGTGATGCTAGGTATTAGGGCATCGTGGAAGGAGGACCTTCAAGCTACATCCGCGGAATTAATATACGGACAGAGCCTACGCCTTCCCGGAGAGTTTCTAACGGCTGGTACATCGCGTAGTACGTCACCGAGTGAGTTTGTTAAAGAGCTATGTAACAACTTCAACCAGCTCAGACCTATTTCTGGTACGCAACACGGCAAGAAAAGTACCTTTATTTATAAAGACCTAGCTACAAGTAGTCATGTATTCATTAGAAACGATACGGTAAAGGCACCATTACAACAGCCGTACGATGGGCCGTTTAGGGTAATTAGCAGGACAGACAAAACCTTCGTACTAGACATTCGTGGCCGCGAGACCACGGTATCTGTCGATAGGCTCAAGCCAGCGTACGTGTTGCGGGAACCGGAACATCATCCCGATAATAACGTAAGCGATGATCCACTCGAATTTTTCGTTCATAGTAACCGGCAACCTCAGGAAGAAAGCATGAATCATGATTCGGATTCGAACGCCGTGCCTGAGACGATCCCTAATAGTGTAACGTCAGATTCATCGGACGTGAACCTACAACGTGCGGTTCCACGCCGGTCTGGTAGACGCGTTCGTTTTCCCGATTACTACCAGGCTGGTTTGGCGTGATTTTTCGTAATTCAGTATTTTCATATTTCATTACTATAGTTCGTTATTTTTGTATATGTTTGTTTATTATTTTTTTTGTCACCTGAATTACTGGTAAGGGGGTACCTGTGGTGACTACGTCCCACATTACGCCTTATACCAAATAACTTTGTAAATAATGTATTTAATTTTAAGCTTGTAATTTAGCTGTACGAGTATTTCTCACGCCTGTGTTTTATTATAAGGCCGTAGTCATTAAGTTAGAAAATATTTTTACTTTGAGTTTATTACCATTTCTTTTATCTTATTCGACAATTATATTGTTTACCTTTGTATTCGTTCTTTGCAATGCCGATTATTTGTGTAAGTTAATATTTAAAAGTTTATTGTTTCTCATAACTCTGTACCCATGTACCATTACTGTAATTGCTTTATTACTTGCTTCACTGTTATTGTTTTATTGCTTTCTGTTTTGGGTATTCACTTTTGTCTTTTTAAGTTAGCCGACACCGACCGCTGTAGTATCTTTTAATTTTTACAAAGCTCCGTATTCTTGGGCAGTTCACTCGCAACCACGGTCCGGGTCGGTTCACTTAAACTACTCTTTGCCTTAATTGTTGATTAATATACACTTAATTGAGTCTACGAAGTTATCATTTCCTCTCCACTAAAACCTTACGCGTATAGCCCAGTCAGAGCGCCGACACATGTACCTAGAAACGAACTGGATCGCAGTATGGTCGAGTCGCAAGACGTATAGAACATTTTTTGTTAACGTAATTACCGTATGGGCCAAAACTTATGTCAATAACAAATAAGTTTAATTTAAAAATGTAATTGAAAAGAATTACATTTATTGTCAAAATTCATTCCATGCAGATATAAAGGGAATAACTTCGAAGCTGTACGAGACAGCTTATTAAGCTTCTGGTAAGATAAATATAGGCTTTTTAAGCTCTTAATTTCATTTTGAGTTTCTATTATTAACTTTTATTATTTTTCTAATAAGAGGAAAGCATTGTAGGTTTTAAACAAGGCACTTTCTAAAGTCCTTTAAGTTAAGAAATATATTTAGGTTAATATTATTAGGATATTTCAAAGAAGTTCGCCAAAAGCACAAAATCTACAGCCAACTCGTTTATAATACATGATAAGGCGTGCTGCCAATTTTCAGATGTTTTCTAACAGCTACTTAAGTTTAAAAATGGTCTGCGAAAAATTGTCTTCCGAGTAAAATGTTAAAAGCTGTATTTCAAACTTTTTTAAATAGAATGTGAAACTTTCTACTTACTTGTATTTTTGACGACGATTTTTAGGTTTAAATATTTTTCCTTTTTCATTCGAAATTTTAACCGAATACTGGTAACATATTAAGATTAGTGATTCAGTCATAAAATTAGCCTACGTAAAAGGTACGTATTATAGGTAGCCTACGTAAAAGGTACGTATTAGTGATTCAGTCATAAAAGTAGCCTACGTAAAAGGTACGTATTATAGCATAAGCTATCAGTGACAATTTTTATAAAATAGGTCCAGTCGTTTTGGAGATTACCTGGAAACAACGGACGTATAGACAAAAATTTTAATTATTGTATTTTTTAATTTTGTATATATTTTGCATGAGATGGATGAACCAAACGTGGCAGTGATCATGCCAAAATAACTGTCTGTTTTCGCACTTTTGCACGCAATTGAATGGCTTTAATTTTATCTAAACTCTATCATAGACATAAACAAAAAATAATATTGTAGGTACTAAAAAACTACAGGTCTTCTAAAGGCCTACAAAAAAGTCATTATAGTATCAATCTCCTAAGGTACTTTCGCAAACGTTAGTAACTGCTAACTATTGGTCTCTAACATTAGTAACTGTTAACTTTTGGTCTAGTATTGTAAAGAGGAAGAATCTAGAGGAAGGTTATGGTGCTCATAATACAAGTATCTCCTAGTACGAGCTCCTAAGCACTCTTTCTGGATATTCTTTCCTTGTACATTAAACAGTTATGTAAAGAGTTTGTTTTTGTAACCTAATCTTTTGCTTTAAATAAATAAATAAAATAGGCACCTAAGCATGCTGTAAATACTATAATAATAAAAAAATATTACGTTATATTATCTAGCATTATACAAATTCTCTTACTAATTTCATCGTTATTATCTCGCATTCTGAACGAGTTAAATATTTACTTTGGATTCAGTTAACACCGTTAACTGCGAATACGATACATCAGAAAGCTCACGTTTGATTCTACTGTGACGCAGGAGCTTTATATAATGGCGAGTGTACATTTGAATAATGTACGTTTACTAAGTACTTAAGAAGTGATCTACCACGTATAATGTACTAGACTTTTTTTTAAATGAGACTATTTTTTCGGATTTTGTCGCAGATTTATTTTCATTTTTGGTTCCCGATGTTTCGAATGCTTTACAGCAATCATGGTCACGGGAGAGACTAAGGTATTTGACGTCTCAGAGGTTAATATACTTGTTACAGACAGTGCCTACCTACAATACCATATTTTAACTAAAAAGAAAGCACAGTAACAAGTTCCGCCAATTTTTTCTTCATATAAGAATGTCAATGATTATATGAAACTGTTAATACCTGGGTTAACAATTAACATACTCGTATTTAACAAAGTGCAGCGTCTAGAGAGGAGATGCCATTTCTTACTGCTCCTAGAGAAAAGAAGACTTCTTTTTGATACTTATGTTATTACAGGAAAAGCTGTCACAAGCTTTCAGTGGTTTTGTAAAAAAGCTATTAGAACAAACAGGTTAAACCATTTAATATTAGCTTTTATCCATGGTTTTATATATATTATGTTAGATTATTATCATATATCACACATATACCACACTCTTTGTAAATAAATTACTTCGCGGCATTTTCACTTTATTTTAGAATCCAAAAAAAGGGTATTAGGTTATTTACACATATTCGTATACCAGATAGTTACAGTATTTATTAAAAAAACTCAATTTTTATCACAGCGCTTCAATTTGAATTGAAATAAATAGTCAAGAAAATCGATAGATTTTCTTTTTTAGATCATACTTTGACTCGATTAAGAAAAGGGTTCTATTGGACTAGATGAGAGAAAAGAAGCAGCTAAGCGATTGTAATTTCCATGAATCTAAAATGAAATTTACCATTTATAAATAAAAAAAAATATTTTAAAACTTGGTACATTCAGTCTATACACACCGTAACATGAAAAGCGCGCGTAAATTATTCACAAAAACCAATTCGGATTCTTGACTGCCGCTCGGCTTAAATCGAAGCTTTTGAAATTTACCGAATATTTATGGTATTTCTATTTTCTATGGGAATGTGAATGAGCTTTTTTAAATGAATTGAAAAGCTCAAACGATTTTTTATACGCCTAATCCACTTTACTGTAATAATAGTGAATTAATAACCAAACAAGGTAGGCTTTCTCTGAAACTATATTTCCATATATAGTAATCGAGATTCAATCACCCACATTCCACCCCCATGCATTACATGACTTTTGTAATTACTAATTAATTATTATTATTTACTATAATTACATTAATACTTTCTTAGATTTACGCGAATATTCGACATTATAAATGAAACTACCTTTTCGGATTTTGTCGCGGATTTATTTTGATTTTTAGTTCCCGACGTTTCGAATGCTTTACAGCGCACATGGTCACGGGAGAGACTAAGGTATTTGGCGTCTCATAGGTTTATATACTTGTTACAGACAGTGCCTACCCACAATTTACAAAAAAATTTGAAAATGACATCAGAGTACCTTATAAAATTTTAATTCTAAACATTTAAATTTAAATAATTTTAAAATAATTTATAATTATGGCAATATTATTAACTTATTTTTAGCTAGTATTATTATAATTATAATAATATGTATATTTTCTTACCTATAAATTGTTTATGTTAAGTTACATTTTATAATTTAAATTAAGTATTAATTACATTATTTACAAGCATTACACGCGCCTCTATTGATATTCCCTAAAATTGATTGATTTTTTTTTGTATGGCTGCTGTTTGTTCCAACTTATCTGTAAAAATAGCTAAGCCAATTTTAACGGCTTTTTCACTAGTCACAGTTATCTATATCTTAATACGTGAAAAAACTTTGTACCCCTTTTTACTAAAATTGCTCGGACGGAGGAGTATTAAATTTCGCACACTTATTTTATAGAGAGTAGGAGTGCAGAATGCTATTTTTTTTTAATTATGCATAAAAATATATTAAATCAATAAAAAAAACATTACAAATACACATACATACCATGTATTTAACACCCTGAATGTCAAACAACCATAATAAATCAATTTATTACAATATATTATACTAGCGACTCCCCCTCGCTTCGCTCGGGTTCGTCCCCAGGTGTAACCTCTTTAGTATAGTTTTAAAATGACGTAATTTCCATATAGTATAATCGCGTAAGAAACGCTTTCATTCGACCGTTTTTTTGCAAAACGGACTACCACGTAAAGGCCTTTTTATTTTTCGGTTTTTTATATAACCTATGACACTCAGCAATAATGTGGCTTTCTATTGGTGAAAGAATTTTTAAAATCGGGTCAGTAGATCCCGAGATTACCCCTTACAATGTAACAAATATACAAACACACAAACTTTACTTCTTTATAATATTAGTATAGATTAGTTATTATTTATAGTCGAATTTCGACCACAGGACGACCACTAGTATTTATAAGTATGTCATGTGCAAGTTTATTTCTAGACATGTCAATTTACTATGCGATACTGCTCACGTGTATGAATATGAATCAACTCTGAAAACAGTGAACTGGTTGAATAAATTATCTTTACCGATATTATATGGTTACCTATAAATTAATATTAATTAGAAAATATTGTAAATTAAATAAATTACTTTAAAATTTGCTTCATTAATAAATTGCATACGTTTCAGTTTATTAATTTAATTTTACAGATTTTTAACTGTGTTATGATAATTTTTTCAGTTTGTGTTTAATACTAGTGACTTAACCTCGTTTCTCTCGGTTTCGTCCTTAGATACGTATTATTTTTTTTTGCTTAAACGCTAATTATTTTTCTAAAATAGAAGTAGCCGCGTTACTCATAAAATTAGTTATCTGGCACCGAAAGTGCTGTCAAAATCCGTCACGCTTTTTGCTGATTAGCGGCAACTAACAGAGAGGCTGGAAAATTACAAAAATATTTAAAAAATTGTATTTTCTACAAAAGTACTTTATATAATATATAATTACACAACATGCTTTTTATCAGTACTCTTTTTCAATTAGTGAAAAAGTACTAATTTTTATACATATCTATAAAAGATATGAAAGTTTCAAAGACTGTAATATACAAAAAGACAAATGACCTAAATTTTACATAACATCTGAAACCATTTGTTAATTTACTACAAAGAACATAATTCACTTTGAAATATATTAAGGTACATTTCACACTGTATATTTTAGTTTAAGTAAAAAAGTTTTTTACACTGTTTTATTAACTTTTACTTGAAATTAGGAATGGCAATAATACCACCACCACCTGCATCCCATACAGGTGATACTCTTGGTACTCCAGTACCAGGAGCAACCCATTGTTTGTTGTGGTTGCATAATAAAGCGAAAAGAGTCCACTTCTTGGCTTCGCGCCCCTACTTTTATTGTCGGGCAATCCAGCCATAGTAACCTCGAGAAATTGAAGACATCAGGTGTTGGCTGAATCTTATATAGACAATGAATATAAATTTACGATGCGAGTTTCCTAAGTTTTAGAATTAGCTTCCTCTGGATTACATTTATTTCACTCTATATTTTACTTTTGGATGGAACTTTTTGATCTATTATTAAAAAAATCATGAAAATTGAAGCAAAATTTGCAAAAATTCCCTTTTTTAAAGTCGATCAAAAGCAATACCCTCTTTATAGTAAACTTGGGTATTAGCTCCAAAACTAACAGTGTGCATAGAACTTCGAATACCTTGACCTAAAGACCTAAACTTAGCTAGTACCAGAGAGATTTATACTATTTAGAATGACATGGAATTTCATTTAGGTTGAAACATTAAGCTTTTCTACTGTTTCACTTAAGTTTCATTATCTGTGGTCTTTTATAAGACTAGTTTTGGTCTGCGGTTTCGCTTGTTTGGTAAATTTGGTAAAAGGCCAAATGTGACCTAGATCTAATGTCTATCCTCAGGATGCTAGTTAGTTCTTGCCAAATTATAACAACATCTGTTCAACGATTTAAGCATGTAAAGGTAACAGACAGGGTTACTTTCACGTTTATAATATTAAGTATGGATATACAAGAATTACGAATACAATGAATCGTAATACTCGTTACTTTTTGCGGCTTTTCTCGCGTCTAATTTTAACAAGTTTTTTAAAGCTTCCCAAAATCATAGTCATGAATTTTTGTTAGACAAATACACGCGCAATACTACGTGTAGATGTTAGTATAAATGCTACAATACACCTGCGCTTATTTTGTGCAAATGTTTATTTGTTGTTTTACAAAAGGTAAAATTTTAAAAGGCCTTCATCTATCCACGTGAGTAAAGGAACAATAGAAAGTAATCATTTCCTTTGAAAAAGCTCAGAGCTTATGGAAGCTTTTGCAATTTTTAGTTATGTTTGTTTAAGTACTTATAAAAGTTATGTATAATACAGCAAATTGCATTTGACCTCAGGTTTTTATTCACATTAGTACTTAAAATATAATAGGTCTTTAGAAAATAAGTGTGGCTTATTGAATCAAATTTGCAAAAATATACTATATTTTTTATTATGCGCTTACTACTGACTTACTGACTGGGCATGAATATTACCATTTTATACTCGTATATGAAATAAATGTTCTCCGACCGATTCTGACCATGGAGGCCAATCTCATTGAGACTGATCAACTACGCGCAGACACAAGTGCACTCTCTATTCCTGTCACTCTCATACTCCGGTGGGACGACTACTCGACACGACCAGTGAGAGCTAAGGCTCATGACCGACGGCTTTACGTGCTTTCCGAGACACGGCGGTGACTCACTACCAACTTCCTAACTCCGGGGTGTTTATGGGGCTTAGTAAACAAAAAGACTCAATAATTAAACTTACCCGATCCGGGACTCGAACCCAGGACCTCTCGATGTATGACCGTACATGCTAGCCACTACACCACCGAGTATATAGAAATATGAGTATATGTAAAATATGATATGAAAATGTGTGAATTGCACAGAAATTTATAAAGTTTAGTACACCATTAGAATTATGTATTTGGCTATTTCAATAACATAAAGTAAATATTTTAGAAGTTATACAACTAACTGTCATTACCAGTGGGACGGAAATGATTGATTACTGTAGGAATCAGTTTAGTGAACAAAAACAATTCTCAGATTTACATAAAGAAACTTTGTAAGAAGTTTTTGTCAAAAGAAATCTATTAAGATGTTCCTAATTGAAGTCTTCCTAATAAAAGTTTCAAAATTTAAAAAAAAGAATGCCTAGTTATTTTTCTTTAAAAAAATTGCTATGTATTGTCCTCGATTATTTCCTACTTAACATTCTACAAGACTAGCAAATCCTTTTATGTTTTGGGCCACTCTAATAGTATTTTCCCTTTAACGTGGGGGTAGAATTTGTAGTTTAGAGTATCCATTGCTCCCTCCAGATTCTTTCTCAAGATATGAAAGTCGTTAATTTGTCCATTAAAAAAAGAAGTTAACCTATGGGCTATCTTTTAAGTTCAGATAAGTCACGTATTTAAAAATACGTTCGAAGTTCATTGGGTACAAAAAACATGACACTTTTTTTTATATATAAAGATTTTTTGGCAGGAAATGTCTACTCGTAATTTGCCTAGCCCAGGATTTCAACTCCGGACGTTCCGATGGACAACAACAAACCACAATACCAATCAAGGCAATGCTTAGCTTTGGGTAGAGATGATGTAATGAGATTAGCTTAACTATCATCGTCCCGTCCATACTTGTTCAAGTCTAACCAAGCGTAAAATCGAACTCGAACGTGTTTCTACACATTACCCATATTACCATATTACATAGATGGAACCTGCCATGCCAAAGCTAATGTTAAAGTCAAAAACGGTAGCGTTTTGCTATTAAGCTACGTACGCTTAATTTCGTCTTGCCATGCCAATTGTTTACTTTATTAAAAAGAATTAAAAGAAAAAAAATGTTATAGAGATAATATTTTAAAAAGTAAAAAATGAAAGCTTTTTTATGTTTTTATCTATAGATAATTTGATAAACTTCTTATCAAGTCAAATCTGTACTTTTTCGGAAACATTATTGAAATATTCATTATTATCAATACAGAGGCCAATTTATAGTTTTTACAATTTTTGCCTCTCTGTCTGGGAACCTTTCTCGAAAAACCACTGCACTGAACTGATTTTGATAAAATTTTGGTATGATGACAGCTGGATAACCGGTTCAACATGTACTTGTAGTATTGCTCTTACGAGAAAATATCTCTGAGATATTTATTATAGAATGAATAAACGCATTCCTCACGCAGGAATCGAATTAGAGTCGCCCTGTGTCATTTCTACACAGATGCAAACATTTCATTTCACACAATATACATGCATTACGATTTATCACTTTATATTATCTGAATATATTATATTTTTAAAAACTTTTATATTTTCCATTTCCATTGTAAATTTGGAAAACTACCGAGCGTAGCTTCTAATTTTCGCGTCGTATTTCGAAACCTACGTTTTGAAGTCTGTTTGTCACAAAGGATGGGCAATTCGTTTTTTATACTCTCATTCCAGCTTCAAATATCGTGGTGCTAAAAACATATCCTCGCTTCGCTCGAAATAAAAATATTTCCCTAGTGACAATTTATTATATATTAGCATATTATACAGGAAAGATGAAAGTTTATGATATTTTAATACTAATAATAATAAGTTAATACAATATATTATATAAGGCTAAATAATTATAATATATATTGTAGTAAATACAGTTCAAGCACGACAAATGACTAAGTACACATGAATATTTTTTTTTATAATAATTGTAAAGCAAATCAATAGTCCAATAAGTAATAATCTGGATTAATATAACTTTCATTATTATACTACTATGTGTGTATACGTGTACGTGCGACGTGCGTGTGTGTGCGTGCGTGTACGTGTGTACGTACGTGTAAGATATAGGTAATGTTTTGTATATAAATAAACCAGTTAAAACGGAAATAGAGTGATGACTCACTTTGTGTTTGTGTCAATCGTTGAATTTATTACTTCATCGACGTAAACAAACTAATCTTCATACTTAATATTGCTTTAGAAATTTATCACACTGTTTTTAGCATCGGCTTTACTCGCTTTAAGTACTATCTTTACATACATGCGTACGCGTGTGCGTGATAATTTAAGCCATAGGTAATGCCTTGTATATAAATAAACCAGTTACAACGGAAATAGAATGATGACTCACTTTGTGTTTGTGTCAATCGTTGAATTTATTACTTCATCGACGAAAACAAACTAATGTACATAATATTGCTTTATAAATTTACCACATTATTTTTCGCATCGGCTTTACACGCTTTAAGTACTATCTTTACATATAATAATGATCTAAAAAAAATAATGGCATTAAACGCACTAATCTCTGGAACTATCACTTAGAATAGCCTTTATAATTCGTGAAGAAGGTTAAGTTTAAATATATAATACTACAACTTTGAGGGTTGATACATATCGTCACCAAATTGCTCATTTGACGAAACACTTATTGTACTTTACACTAGAAATTTTTCTCCTATGTGCAAAATAAAGCTTATTTTCAAAATTATTTTGTGATATCAAAATTGTTTTTTCTCATAAGTCCCATATATTACATATGCAATTAGTGAAAAGATGTTACATGATGTTCTTGCAAATATAATAGACTTTTATTTTATCACTAGCTGTTCCTCGCGGCTCCGCCCGCGTTTGTAGAAGGATGAAAATTTAGGATTATATTTAGGTTTTGAAGCCAGATCATAAAAAAATAAAAGTAAAGATTTGATCTGAAATTAAAAAATAAAAAATCTGGAGAGATACATATATTTAAAATGCTATGATAATTTTTAAATAAAAAAAATGGTTGTTGTGCCTCACTCGACATAGATAGGTATAGTGTGTCGCGGACTTTTTTGAAGATATTTATAAGATCTACAATTAATTAGAACATTTTATGGTTCTATCTTTTATAGTTTAGGCAGCGTACGCAAAATAAGTAACTTTTCTGGTTGATTTTTTACACCTTGTGTCCGAAAAACCCAAATATCTTACGGAACCCTATTTTTTTCCAAAATAAAATATAGTCTATGTTACTCGTGGATAATGTAGCTTTCGAATGGTGAAAGAATTTTTAAAATCGGTCCAGTAGTTTTTGAGCCTATTTATTACAAACAAACAAACAAACAAACAAACAAACAAACAAACAAACAAACAAAGTTTTCCTCTTTATAACATTAGTTTAGATTTGTAATACAAAGTATAGATCAAAAAATAACTACACACTCTCTTAATTACTTTCAAAGCATGTGGGTGAGGGCAGCAAGTGAATACTAATGAATTAATAATGTACAGACATTTTGATACTGGCAAAGAATAAATAGTAGCGGCCTTAATTAGGGAAAACATAGAAACTACATCATGTAAAGGAAGCAGATTCGCCAATTCATATTACTTTGTACTTTCATAGATTTTATTATACTTTAAATTCAAAGTTTTTGATTATACACATTCATGTACACATTTTGCTTATTACTTTTTATTATATAATAGATATTCGTCCTCGCTCTACTCTGATTCGTCCCTAAGTACACTTTAACAATTATTATAGATTTTACAGAAATTACGTATTTCCATGAAGTAAAAAGTTATTCTACACAGTGATTCGGATCACTATCAGCATACTAAATTTGATCAAAATCTGTCAAGTGGTTTTCTGGTGACAGATAAATATTCTACGAGTAAATACTATAGATTTCGCCTCTGTATCGATAATAATAACTATTACAATAAGAATAAACAAAAAAATATTTAAAGAGAGAAAAAGAGATTCGACTTAGAATTTTATTATATATAGATCCACAAAAGTAAAAATTATTATAGAAAATAAGCATCTTATTCAATTCAATTCTTTTTTTTTTCAATATAAGAATTTTTTCCGGTATTACGTCAAACGTCAAGCTTTTCTACATTCAGTAGCTGTAAAGTTAGACTTTGATAGATTGTTGATTGATAGCCTCTGAAAAACGTCATGTCGAAAACTGATGTAGTTTATGTCAATGACGTTATTTTACAGTTTTTGTTTATAGCTTTTGTAAGACATTATTATTTTTTACGTACACTACCGTCCAAAAGTATTTGAACACCTGCATATTTCTATGTATCATCGAAATTAAGCATCATAGATATATTTATTGTTTGTAGTCCCGTAAAACTCAATGCCATAATGTTATTTAAACCAAAATATTGTCGATTATATTGATGATTTTATTTTTAGTATTAACAATAATAATTAAAAATTTCATTGCATTTATAACTTTTTTCAATTTTTTTCTTATATCAACTATATACTCTTTGGCTTTGTGCTTTCGGGGGGTTTTTTTAATATTTTGATAAGTGCGTTATGTCATAAAATAGGTTTGTTTGAGTTATCTTGTCTTACTTCATTAAAAAAACGTGCTATAATAATATAAAGATTAATTTTCTTTAAGTGAGGTATGATTTTCGTTTATTTTTAAGCAAAATGGGTAAAACAAAAGAATATTCCGAAGTGAATAAAGGAATTATCATCGGTCTTCATAAATCAGGTAAAATAATTCGCGATATATCAAAACTCCAGAAGATACCACTATCAACTGTACACTACATTATCAAGAAATTTAAGACTCATGGCAGAACATCTAATAATCATCGTTCAGGCAGGCCTAGAGTTACGACTTCGACTGAAAATTTTAACAAAGTGTTGAAGAGCAAGTGCAATAGACGCTTGACTGCGCCCGAAATAGCATCGGATTTTAATATAGGCTATAGTAAACCTGTGAGTTTGAGTACAAAGAAAGAGGGTTACTTGACGCTGGTCTGAAGCGGTGTATAGCAATATCAAACCATGTCTCAACACGATAAACAAGAAAAAGAGGATTGAATAGGCACGAGAATAACAGAAATGAACAACTGATGACTGGGAAAAGTCCTCTGGAGCGACGAGTACAAATTCGAAGTTTTTGATTCAAAGAGAAGAATGTTTGTTCGCTGTAGGCCTAATAAGAGAGCATCAGAATCATGCATCGTTCCTTCAGTTATACATGGCGGAAAACCTGTGATGATTTGGGGCAGTTTTGGGGATTCTGCCATAAGAGACTTTGTAAGAATACAGGAAATAATGAAAAAAGAAGGTTACAGGCAAATATTGAAAAATCATGTTGCTCCTGGTGGAACCCGTCTTAGAGGTCCAGAGTTTTCTTTTTCAGCATGATAACGATCCGAACCATACATCCAAACTATGCCAGCAGTCTTGGTCCAAAAAGAACAACAACATTATCATAATGCAACATTAAAATAATAAAAGTCATGATATGGCCTCCACAGACTTCAAACTTGAATCCCATAGAGCCACTGTGGTATGAACTCGGCAGACAAGTGAGAAAAAGTTGCCCTACAACTCAAGAATACTGGTGGAGATTATTACAAGATCCATGTAAATAAATGAGCACATCAAGATTAGAAAAATTAACATTCACGATTACCCAAAATTTGTCAGGTTATAATAAAACGCCAAGGAGGAAATATTGACGAATCAAAATTATGACGATTTAGTGTCAAGCAGTTATAAATTAAATTTCTATAATATAAATTAAATTTTAGAAAGGAATAATAAAATTTTATAACATTAAAATCTAGTTCTGTAGGTGTTCAAATACTTTTGGACGGTAGTGTATATATTATTGGCAGCGGTAGCGCAGTGGTAATCTTTTCTTATAAGCTAAGTTATCCTGGTTCGAATCCCGGGTCTCGCTAATAACTTCAAGTGGAGATTGTTTTTAGCGTGTTTATTCTGCAGGAGATAATATAATACACGAGTACAATTATTTAGGTGGTTCAAGCTTCCATGGGCGAGCAATTTAAGACGGGATAAGGTATGGGATCGACGCTTTTACGTAATCTCCACAGCACATGGTTAAACTCCACTAACTTCTTGACAAAAAACTCGATAACAGAACTGTTTGTTAGTTAGGCTTACCAGACTTTTTAATAAAATTATCTCCCCATTTAAATATAATAGTACGGAGTTGATAAATGGCTAACGTCTCATAATACACTATTCGTATTTGTAACACTATTTATTCGTATTTATAAAATAACGTAGCCTAAGTTACTCCTTGTAACATTAGCTATATGCGAGTAAAAATCCCTTCAATATTGGTCTAACCGTTTCATAGATTACCTAGACAGACAGACAAAATTAAAAGAAAAAAGATTTTTTCATTTAAGTAACGTATATACTTTCTTAATATACTCGTACATATGCATTTGGTGACAAAAAGTTGTAAATTTGAAATAAAAAAACAGACTATTTACATTAGGTATGTACTGATATACGGAGTTTGTCCAATATTATTGTAATTTATAGAAAACAATTGAAAAACAAGTCGCTGATTACAAAACAAAAACTGGAACCCAGTTTTTTGAGAATATTCCCGACAAAATAATGTGACAAATTGTCATAATGATAATTTAGTATGGTACAAGGTATAAGATAACGTGAATGTTAAGTGTCGAACACTTTGGAAAATAACCACTTCGCTTTATTGAGTCTATAATATGTGATAATAGCGGGTATTACTCCAGTTCGTAGTCTTCTTATCTACAAAGTTCGATCTTAATCTGTCTATCCTAATTTTATAATTTAGAGATAGTTCAATTATTATTAAAGGTTTTAAAATTCTAGTATTTTGACTTTTATTAACTAATGTAACTTTTTAATACTATATAAAATTAGCTCTTTTTTTAACGTCCCACTGGATAAATATCTTCTTTAATACAAGTGCTTAGGGCCATAAAATGTTACAAATGATTCGCACATGAAAATATTAATATTGCGAGACCTCGGATTTGAACCCGCTCCACTCATTTTGGTTACTAATGCATATTTTTTTCAATTTTGATCTTAAAAATTTACGCACCTATGTATATCTATATCTTTTTTAACATCCATGTTTGCGTATTTTTTAATGTAAAAAATACATTAGGACCGTTTACTTTCATATCTTATACCGTTGGATGGTAAATGTGGGCCGCAGTAACATAACTTTGATTGATGATTCGGCTTCCTGTCCGCTAAAGCTGATTTTTGTGAAGCGAAATTTTTCGTGCTAGTGAAAAATGTTAGACATTATGTGCAAATGAGGTTGTTACATTACAAAATTGATTTCGCACTTAAAAATTTTATGAACGTGATATTTTTATAAATAGAATTATTAAAAGTCACTATGTGGTAAATTTTATGTAGTAGGTAAGTAATTTAATACAAAATAAATATTTCTAATATTTTCGTTATTTCAGCTGGTTTTTTTTTCTATTTTTTATGCTTAAACCACCCCTTCAAACACACCCCCAACAAAAACGAAAAAGAATATTAGAAATAGGTCCAGGCCAGTCCAGATTTTTGGTTTTTAGCGAGACTAATAATATATAAGCAAATTGCTTAAAGCAATCACATATTTTTTCATATATCTAACACATTTTAATGTCTTTTTGTAAGTGACATTTCCCTAGCAAATATATTTTTCATGAAGATCAAAGTGAAATGACAAAGAAATCCTTCATGTTCGTAGAGAGAAATATTTTAAATGTAAATATGAATAAACTACAATGCGACGCTATCTTGGATATTAGGGTTAGAGAAACTCAATAAATGTCTTATTATAGCTAAGTGTATCTAAAATAAGTAATGGAAAATATACGGCTTAGTCTATTTTGAATAAGAAAATATAAACACAGTATAAAAAAGGTTACAGTCTTATCAATCATACTTTTTATGAATGTAGCTCTGCCTGTCTGTCTGTCTGTTGCACTTTCACGTCAAAACTACTGAACCGATTTAAATGAAAGGTACATAGATAGTCTAGACTCTAGAGCCTGAGAAAGGACATAAGCTGCTTTTCAAAGCTAAAAAGGGCTGTAAAGGTATGAAATAGGGGATGAAAGTTTGTATGGAAATTACGTAATTTTTAGGGCTAGAAGCTTGAAACTTATTTTTTTTTTGGATTTTGATTAGACATAAATAAGTAAGACGTACAAAGTTTGTAAAAAAATTATACTAAAGGGGAACTCGACCCAAGCGAAGGTGAGAAGCGAGAGTAGTCCATATGACATTTCAGTCCTATTCAATAAACAAAAGACCGGTATGATTGACCTTGACATAACTCAGACATGTAGGTTTCATCACATTGTGTTTAATCACAAAAAATATGGTAATCATGTTGGTAACGGAAGAGAATCAGAGGTACTAGACCAGGATTTGAACCCGTTATATTCCATTTCCAAAGGACCTGAAAATATGGAATGATTGATGATGACACGCTTTACCGCTGGGTTACCTGTAATATTATTATATTTCTTTGTTCTAATTATGTATTTCTGTGTACGCGATTTCTGCGCAAATTAAAAAACTTTATTTGAATTGTTGTAGTTGTAATACAATTATTGTTTAATTTTGTGGATAGACAGTTTTTTCTAACCTTGAAAAATTCATTTACGCATATTATCCGCATTTACTTACAGGTTATATGTAAAACTCATAAAAAGCCTGTACTATCACTTAGATCCAACAGATAGAGTCTTAATACTTTCTTAGGTTTACGCGAATATTCCACATTACAAATGAAACTACCTTCTCAGTCTACAGTCTCAGTCTCTCCCGTGACCATGATTGCTATAAAGCATTCGAAACGCCGGGAACTAAAAATCAAAATAAATCCGCGACAAAATCCGAAAAGGTAGTTTCATTTGTAAAGATAGAGTCTTCCTTGAAGATTCTTTTTCGTTTCTATGTTTAAAGATTATAATATACTTGTAGTGTGTATCACTACATTATATTACTATTGTAAAATAAAGTCATACGTCGCGTCTGTTCGCGATAAACTTAAAAACTACTGCACCGATTTTCATGTTGTTTACACCAATGGATAGAATGGTTCTCGGCGAAGGTTTTAGTATATAGGTAATTTGTTTTTGAATACATTTACTAGCAAAACCCGCGGCTTTGCTCGCGCTAAATCGCTAAATAGTATTAATATTCAGAGAAAATAAAAAAATATGAACGCTAGTAATATATTGAATTAAATTAAAATTGATATTTTTTCTTCTTTCTAGGTGATATCGGCGATGTCGGTTTTCTTCATCTGCATATCAGTCCTCTGCTTCTGCTTGAAAACTCATCCTGACCTTCGAGTATTCTATCCTCTGCCGTTAGAAAGCTATACGGAAAACACAACGACTGTTATCGAAGCGATACCTTGGCACGATAACGGCCAGCCTCACGTGGCCTTTTTCTATATAGAGCTGGTATGCAACGTATGGTTCACCATAGAATTGCTGGTGAGGTCTGTGGTAAGTATTTTTTAAATTTTTAATTCTAAATATGATTATTTTCCAATATAATACGTAATATTTGAACATTTAGGATTTGGTGGTAAATTATGTTAAGTTAAAAACTAAAGTTACATCCAGCAAAAGCTTATTCATCCGTTCGATTATATTAAAGTTCCACCGAATCTGAGTTTATCTGAATTCGACTATTCGGCTTACTTTTTCGTAGAAGATGTTTATTTAAAATTTAATCGGTTTTTTAAAGTGTATGTAAGTAAATAAATAATTTTTATACAAAGTAGTAATTGTGTCAATTACAAATTTTACAGTTAAGTAACAAAGTTAAGTTAAGTTTTACAGTTCCCTTAATAAATCATTTTCAGTATATCTTAAATGTCTAAATTAAACTTAATAGCAATTTGGTAATAGAATTTTCACCAAAATTGTATCTAGAGAGGGACACACCCCAGCGAAGCCAAAGAAAGTAGCTTGATAAGCTCCAACCTTTGATCTGCAAAGCAGTAGATTACATCAACTTTTTCGACAACGATATTTGGAAATGCGGCGAATAGCATTACATTGTCGCCTTCAAAATTCAAAGTGATGTTAGCGTTTAAAATGCAAGGTCTCATTCCCAAAATTTGAAAATTCGTCCGGTATTGTTCAAATGATTTTAAACTTATTTCCGTTACCTTAAAGTACATATTCCTTTAGCATTTTCTTTCAATCATTTGGTTACCTAATAGTCGAACGCTACCGGCTCTTTAAGAAATTCGACACCAATTCGTTTGGTTCAAATGCTTGCGAATTTACGCGTTTGAACATAAAATAAAAACTTAGATATATAACGCCTATTTTATTGTATATTTTATTGAAATTTTAATTAAATAATCGTTATACTTTCTTAGATTTACGCGAATATTCGACATTATAAATGAAACTACCTTTTCGGATTTTGTCGCGGATTTATTTTGATTTTTAGTTCCCGACGTTTCGAATGCTTTACAGCAATCATGGTCACGGGAGAGACTAAGGTATTTGACGTCTCATAGGTTTATATACTTGTTACAGACAGTGCCTACCCACAATTTACAAAAATTTTGAAAATGGCATCAGAGTACCTTATAAAATTTTAATTCTAAACATTTATATTTAAATTTAAATAAATTAAAAATAATTTATAATTATGGCAATATTATTAACTTATTTTTAGCTAGTATTATTATAATTATTATAATTTTTATTTTAATATTAGTTATTCAAAAGTATTATGTAGTGTTGCTATTCTAATAATATGTATATTTAAAACGGACCCAACAACCACCGTTTTAAATGACACTAAGAAGTTGATTAAGAAATACTCCGACAAGTTAAATCTAGATGTCAAAGATCTTATTCCATCATGTGCAAAACCACCTAAACTATATGGTCTTCCGAAAATACATAAGGCGAACGCCCCCCTACGTCCAATTGTGAGCCAAATCGACTCGCCGACTTACAAATTGGCCAAACTAGTAGGAAAAGTACTCTCACCACTCAGAGGTCAAACAAGTGCGTTCACAAGAGACTCTTACCAGTTTGTCAATGAAGTTAAACATCTAAAACTCATGGACAATGAAACAATGGTTAGTTTTGATGTACAGTCTTTGTTTACCAGCCTACCAGTAGAAGACTGTATTGAAATAATATCTAAGAAACTTATGGCTTACAACATGCCGATTGAATACACAGAACTTTTAAAACACTGCCTAACATCTGGCTATCTACTGTGGAATGATGAATTCTACAAGCAAGTGGATGGAGTGGCCATGGGTTCGCCAGTCTCCCCTGTTGTCGCCGACATCTTCATGGAGGACTTCGAGGAGACTGCCCTAAACACATCACCTGTGACCCCTCGGTTCTACAAGCGGTACGTAGATGACACTTTCACAATATTACCAACTGACAAAATTACTGTATTCCTAGAACATCTTAATTCCATAAATCCTAAAATACAATTCACAATGGAATTAGAATCGGACAATACATTAGCTTTCTTAGATGTATTAATTAAACGTAATCCAGATAACACCTTGAGTCATACTGTGTATAGAAAGAAGACCCATACTGATAGGTACCTGAATGGTGAATCTCACCACCACCCTTCACAGTTAGCTACCGTGGGAAAATCTTTGTTTCAGAGAGCTCGAGGGATCTGTGACGAGCAACACCTGGCGGGAGAGCTGCAACATGTCAAGCAGGTTCTGCAAGACAACAAGCTACAAGTGCCGCGCCCTCGTCACAGTGAACGAGTGAAACCAGCCACAGTCGAGCGCGTACCTGCAATTCTGCCCTATGTGAGAGGAGTCACTGACAAGATTGGCTACATCCTAAAGTGTGCTTCTATCAAAACTTATTTCAAGCCGCCTAAGAAAATCAGTCAGTTTCTACCATCACTCAAGTGCCATATCCCTCTCCAAGATGCAGGAGTATACAAACTTGATTGTGACTGTGGGCTCTCTTATATCGGACAAACAAAGAGATCTATTAGAACTAGGATCAAAGAACACATAGCTGATGTGAAGCACCGTCGCAATACTGCATCCGCTGTCTGTAAACATTGCTTGGATCGCCCCAGCCACTATATTCGCTTTGATAACCCTCAAATACTCGCGAAAGAGAATCGTTATCGACCTAGAATGATTCGCGAGGCAATTGAAATTAAAAAACATCCTAACTTTAATAGAGAGGACGGCTGGGTATTACCACCTTCTTGGGATCCTGTAATTAACATAATAAAATCTAATAGGAATAAAAGTAATCATAATAGACAGTCGGATGTAGTTAGCTCATACTGTGTAGATCTTGATACAAGTAGTCAAATTTAATATTATATATAATTATTGTATGTATTGCAATATTGTTAAAATATTTTTAAAAAGAGCAAGTGTAGAGTTTCTTGCCGGTTCTTCTCTGCACAAACTGCCTTCCGAACCGTGCAGTAGCTTTCTTTCAATCTAAATTCAAAAAATTTTTTAAAATTATAATTCAAAAGAATCTGTCAAATCTAAGCATATTTTGATTTGATTAAATTATTTTTAATTTTGCAGTAGTGTTGCTTAATACTTTAAAATAATCAAAATTCAATTTATATTTTAACTTAATTTTCTTATATCAAATTAATACTTAATTTAAATAATAGAATGCAACTTAGCATAAACAATTTATAGGTAAGAAAATATACATATTATTAGAATAGCAACACTACATAATACTTTTGAATAACTAATATTAAAATAAAAATTATAATAATTATAATAATACTAGCTAAAAATAAGTTAATAATATTGCCATAATTATAAATTATTTTTAAATTATTTAAATTTAAATATAAATGTTTAGAATTAAAATTTTATAAGGTACTCTGATGCCATTTTCAAAATTTTTGTAAATTGTGGGTAGGCACTGTCTGTAACAAGTATTTAAACCTATGAGACGTCAAATACCTTAGTCTCTCCCGTGACCATGATTGCTGTAAAGCATTCGAAACGTCGGGAACTAAAAATCAAAATAAATCCGCGACAAAATCCGAAAAGGTAGTTTCATTTATAAATAATCGTTTAACAAAATGAAAAAAAAAAAAACAGAATCCATGAAAAATGATAAATTGTGTACATACTTCCTTTTTGAAATTGGACAAATAACTATTTCTATACTCAAGGTTACACGTGTTTGTGAGACAATATATTGTACCATAGTACAAATAATTAAGCAATAAAAATAGAACCTATATCTTGACTTTAGAGTGTGTATTCTCTACACGACAAAAGATCAAGTATCAAAGCTTTAGCACGTTCAATTACCTATCTGGAGTATCAGACTCAACGTTTTCCGGATGCGAATATAAAATATGTCTTATTATACGAGTACTTTATGAGCTATTTTAAATCTAATATTAATCTCAATTAATTATTTTTTTTAACGTCCCACTGTTGGGCACGGGCTTCCCTCAGTACGAGGGTGATCAGGCCAGAGTCCACCGCGCTGGCCCAGTGCGTGTTGGCGGACTTCACATGTCTTACAAAAACTTGCTATAGGTTTTCTCAGACATGCAGGTTTCCTCACGATGTTTTCCTTCACCGTAAGACAAGTGGTAATCAGGATAGAAATGATTCGCACATGAAAATATCAGAGGTGCGAGACCCGGATTTGAACCCGCATCACTCGGTTATACAAGCGACGCGTTACCGCTGGGCTACCACTGCCATTGCACTTTAAAAAAAAAAGGGATGATGATGAATTAAAATTAATGATTGTATCCAAATCTGTCCAGCCATTGAAATTAACGAGTAATATGTCTATATATTTCGACGACACGTTTGACTCTTTGGCTACTTACTGTGCTAACGGTCGCGGGTTCGAGTTCGCTTGGGTCATTCATTTGTTGAGCACGAATGTTTCTACTCTAGTCATGGGGGTTTATTTTTAAATAAATAAATAAATAATATAAACGTTTTTTTTATATTTTGTTCAGTCCATTTTTTCCCCTACCGGGAATGTACCGGAGTTTCTTCACTACGAGGGCTATCAGGCCATAACTCACCACGTTGTCCAAATGCGGGTTGGCGGACTTAATATTATATATTTAAAAAAATGCTAGATTTCTAAGACATGCAGGTTTCTTTGAAAATAAGTTAAATTTTTTTTTTTTATGGGACAAAGGGGGCAAACGGGCAGGAGGCTCACCTGATGGTAAGTGATCACCTCCGCCCATGGACATCTGCAACAGGGCTTGCAGATGCGTTGCCGGCCTTTCTGGAAAGGGAGGGAGGGAGAAGGGAGAAGGACGGGAGTAGGGATGGGGAGTGGGCCTCCCGGACTCTCACTTACCGGACGAAACGCGACAG
This sequence comes from Boloria euphrosyne, assembly GCA_951802675.2. Classification (NCBI taxonomy): domain Eukaryota; kingdom Metazoa; phylum Arthropoda; class Insecta; order Lepidoptera; family Nymphalidae; genus Boloria; species Boloria euphrosyne. The sequence goes on along the minus strand of OX637885.1, from coordinate 1,400,125 downwards.
CATAGCTGCCACTTCACGCCGGTCTTCTGTGAGAGAGTGGTACTATACGGGGCGTGCCGGCCCATTCGGCTGCTACCCGAAGGTATCAAGCATGGCACTACCACTTGAATACATAATGTCATGTTTTGTAACATAATTTTTCCTGTAAAAGAAAAAAAAAAGTTTTTCAAAACACCCGTAACCTATGTGGTAATCATGTAGGAACTAACGCATATCATCATTTCACTGTTCAGTTTCAGTTTCATTTCGCCACACTCTGTTGCCAAGTGAGTGCTACCAATAAGCGAACACTATTCAAATTCAAAATATTTTATTCAGCATGAAATTATTACAATTTTTTACTGAACGTCATGAGTCTACTACCAGCTCGGAAGGAAGAAGCCGCTGACCTGAGAAGAACTGGCGAAAGAAACTATTTTTTTTGTCTTAATCTGCTTTTCTTTTTTAAAATAAATTGAAATTAACAATAATTCTATAGGTCGAAACAGCCTGGAGGCGATCACATCATTTCCAAGGCGTACTGTCTTCTAAAAATTACTTATTGTAGTGTTAAAAATACATTTCGCCTCACAATCTAATTGCTTATTATTTTTAATGTTTATTAAGTTGGCTATCGAGAAACAACTAAACGACAGCTGCGTATAATGGGCTAAGCTTCAGTACGACGTACAGTTTGTTCGTAATTAGAAGTACGAGTATATAATATAATAATCTACAAGCATTACATCTGAAATTGGATTATGAAATATAATTAGTTTTCTAATACCAAAGAGAAAATATTATTTAATCTTTAGGCCTGATGTCATTTGCTGAAAGCTCTTTCATGAATATATAGACTATACAAGAGATTTTTACCCACTTCGTTCGTATCGTAAAGGCGTATTTTTAAATGATTAATAAACGTAATATTATATTATGTAGTAGCAAATTTTGAAATATTTTATAAGTCACAGTAATATACTTATTTACGTCATAATTTAATTATATACTTAATTTGCTTCAAGTACGCCCCTTGTTTTAATTGGTCATAACTTGTGAACAACCTTACCGATTACATTAATCTTTTTTTAAGTTTTCTTATACTTTGTAGAAGGCTCTCACTAATTGAAAAATTAAGAAAATTGAGCTGTAAATTGGATAATTGCTGAAAACTAAACGACTTTTTTAACTTCGCTCGTTCGACAGGTACTTAATGACTATCAAAAGTGGAGCGAGCATGATCTTCAGTTAACATGATAAAAAAAATTATTACTCAAGAATTACAAGATACTAGTTTTAAACTTAATGGCATTTCTCTCTAGCAATTTAAAAAGATGCTATGAGCATAAATATATCAACTATAACATTTCTAGCTTTAAAAATACAAAATTCATCCCCTATTTAACGTCTTTGGGGATGAATTTTCAAATAAGTACGAAAAGTCAGCAGTAGTTAGGCAAAAGAATAAATAGACTAAGAAATTAAATAGACATAGGGCGGATTCCGCCTTTTGGTCTGAGATTCAAAACGTAGGGCCGTATTATTGTATTAGATATGAAGCTTAAATTGATATTTATACGGCAGCTGAGCTTTCAGACAAGCTTTAAATACATATAATAATAATAATAATAAAAAATTTTGTACGCGGGCGTGAGAGTAAAATAAAAATAATAATAATAATAATCTTTATTTCAGGCAGAAACCCATAATAACACAAAACACATAAAACACATAGAAACACATAAAAGAAAACACATATACAATTTATCTATTCTAAGAGTTAGTAATACAAAAATACTTAACCTATGTTAGCTAATAACTAGATTGCCCTACGTGCTAAGGACACACCATAAGCATGAGACCCATTTAAGTCGGTCTCGTCGTCTTATGCCAAGTGTACCAAACTTATGCTTTGGCAAATATGTATTTTTGTTAAAACTTCAGGCAACTTTCGTGATTTTCACTGTTGTTCGAAAAAATGTGTTGTAAATCAATTAATTTTTGTGGAGCAATAAATGTTTGTTTCTTATGAGGTTACTTTGAATATATTTACCATATACTGTCAAAAATCCTATAGTTGAATGAAGCAGAGATGAACTTAACGCTTTATTTTCCTTTGACCTTAAAAAAAGGCTATAAGCGCATACCACTATATATACATACAATGATGTGAGATAACTATCTCGGTGGTGTAGTGCACCACATCCAGAAGTCCCGGGTTCGAGTTTTGTTTAGTAAGCATTAATTGTAGCCTCAAGTTGAGAAGTTGACGGTGTTGACTCGAGTCCTGTGCGATAGCTCTTGGTCGTGTCGAGTGTCGTCCCACCGGAGTATGAGGTGACAAAAATAGAGAGTGCACTTGTGTCTGCGCGTACATGCGCTGCACAATAACACCTTTGTGCAAATCGCTAGTCTCAATGTGGTCTGTCTCTGTGACCATGAAAGTTTTAATTGAAAATGTCATTATTATCGATAAAGAAGCCAAATCAGTGGCTTTTAAAATTTTGGTTCTCTCTGAGACCGCATTATAAGAAAGCTACTGGACAGATTTTGAGTTAATTTGGAATGCAGGTTGCTGTAAACTGTCAATTATATGATATTTGTAATGTATAATACTCAATAAAAATACGTTGTGACGAACCCAAGCGGAGCGCTCTATATGCTCTAGAACATTATACTAATTGACCCGTTTGGCTCAGTTAGTAGTGACCCTACTTTCTGCGCCAGCGGTCGCGGGTTCGAGTCCCGCTGGGGGCATTCATTTGTTGAGCACGAATGTTTGTACTACGTAACAGTCATGAGTGTTTATATTTATAGTATGTATGTATTTAAAATTTATATGTGTAGTATATCAACTATCTGGTATCCGTAACACAAGCTTTGCTTACCACGGAACTAGATGGTGCTGTGTGTAATAATGTCCCAACATGTCCCAACATATTCTTCAAAACGAGCTTCGAAAGTATGATATTCTAAAATAACCATATTACAAGCTTACAAAGTTTTATGCCACAAATAAAGAATATAACACAAAACGAGGCATAGGCAAAGCTTGTGCTTGTTCACTTCGCTCGTAGTCCACTCAAGTTAAGTGTTGACCCGTTTTCTATCTCTTATTGAGTTAGCGCGGATGCGTTATACAATTTGTGCTTTTGTCCATCTGTCGCTTTCAGTATGTGTATATTTATTTAGTCTATTGAATAAATAGTTTTTTTTCGTGTAAGTCTTGTTTTATTATGAAATTTTGACTTATATTTTGCAATTATAGCTACTAATAGAGAACTTGTCTTGTTGTAAATTTGTAATTGAAATTTTGCAGGTTATTGGAATAAAATGAATTACAATCTGGGGTAGATGTAATATTTTAATTTGGCAGAGTTTGTTAGTTTGTTTGAACGCTCTAATCTCAAGAACAACTAATCTGATTTTAAAAATTCTTTTTGACTAGATAAGACGTATAAAGGAAGGCTGTAGGCTATTCATCATTCTATTATATATAAAATATAAAGCCTATATATCAGTCCATACTAAATGATAAAACGTACCTAGGGACATCCCCGTACTGAGCAGGGGTGAGCCGCTAGAAATTAAATACATATATTATTTAGTAGACTCTCGCATTTGCATAAAGACATTGGTAGCCCAGCGGTAACGCGCTCGTTTGTATAACCGAGTGATGCGGGTTTAACTGCGGGTCTCGCACCTCTGATATGTTCATGTGCGAATCTGTCTATCATGATTACCATTTTTCTTACGGTGAAGGAAAACCTGCATGTCTGAGATCCTGGCAAGTTTTCGAAAGACATGTGAAGTCCGCCAACACACACTAGGCCAGCGCGATAGAATATAGCCGGATCTCCCTCATACTGAGGAAGGCCCGTGCCCAGCTGTGGGACGTTAAAAAGGGCTGAAGAGAAAAGAGACATTCGCAGCTTAGCCCTTTTGATTGAAAGTGATAGTAATAGAACTATTTAAATTATTATCTATTCAAGGTACGTAGATAAAATAATATTCTATAATTTTCGTCGATAAAACCCATCAAAAGCCGCGCAGGAGATATTATAGTATTCCTGCATACTCAAGTGCACTCTCTATTTCTGTTACTCTCGAAAACCCATGAGATAATTCGATGCGACCGGTGAGCAGGCTTAGTACCAAGTACCGACTCACGTCCGATCGGTTTTACGTACTCTCCAAAGAACCGGGTTGAAACACTGCCAATTTTCCCAATCCCATAATCTCTACATAGTACTTTCTGACATAAAAGTGAATTACATAATACCTATAACATTAATATTTAATGCACAATTACAACATATTAAAAAACAAAATCCACCGCCGCCGTCTGTCTGTTCGCTCTAAAACTACTGCACTGATTCATGCTGTTTTCACAAATGGATAGAGTGGTTCTCGAGAAAGGTTTTTCGCTTAGCTCACGCTAAATCTAGGAACGGACCCTTAATGAATAGTGTCCTTCCCACTAATTACGGCCACGACCGCCAATTGAGACTAACCTAACCTAACCAATGGCGCGGAAGATATTATAGTGCACAAGTGTACGCGCAAACACAAGTGCACTCTCTGTTCCTTATCACTCTCATATCCCAGTGGAACGAATGCTCGACACGACCAGTGAGAGTTAAGGCACAAGACCGACGGTTTTACGAGCTCTCCGAGGTACGGGGGTAAAACACCACCAACTTCCCAACTCTGGGCTGTTACCGAGGCTTATGAAACAAAAATACTCAATAACTGAAATTCCCGATCTGAGACTCGAACCCAGGACCTCCCGTTGTGCGATCTTCCATGCTAGCCACAAAACCACCGAGGCAGTTACACTACACATATAACATAACTTTAAATACTTATACATTATAAATATTATAAACACTAATGACTATGGTACAAACATTTGATTTCGTATCAGAATATGAGTCCACATTTACATAAGATTTAATAAGACCTACATAATGTATAAGTAAGTAAGTACATACACAGGTTTATAGTTTAATACTTGCTCAGGCTTACTATAAATGTAATTCCATGATTGCTGTAAAGCATTCGAAACGTCGGGAACCAAAAATCAAAATAAATCCACGACAAAATCCGAAAAGATAGTTTCATTTATAGGTATATAGTTTCTTTGTCATGGTTGCCACAACAAACGTAAATGTACACACATTTTTTTAGCTTCAGCATATATTTATTCATTTTTATTCACACAAAATACTCCAAAAATATTTGGCTTTTAGTCCAAACGCTAAAATTAATCCAATCAACTTTGTAGTTTAGCCTATTTTTGGCACGAAAATTGTATAAAGTTCAGTAGCGGCTGGTAATCTGTTAATACAGCGCTCGCTTCTAACAAATAGAGAGGTGAACGTTTTCATTCGTTTTTCAGCAACAAAGCGGTATTGGTTTACATAAAGCCTATTTACACTGTAGATTATAAGTGATATTATGTGTATCAGAGGATTATATAGAGTTTTGTTATAGTCTACGGTGACTCACACTCGTTCCTTTGGTACTAAGTACATTTTCACCCGACTTCGCGACGCAAAGGAGTGGTAATGTGTTTATCAGCCTATGTATGTATGTTTGTATGTTCCTTTGAATCACTATACAAACCAAACGCCTGGGCCGATTCTTATGATTCACGCGTTAGTCCGGCGAGTGTCAGTAATGAAAATTCAATATGGCGACTACTGAACGCCATACTCGTATTGCGAAAATGAAAAAAATGTAAGTCAACAAACTATGTCAAGTAGGGTATTGTTGTTGAATAGGTATTTAATAAAAAATATTTTTAGTTTTCTCTCAACATTTTTCGATTTGACTGACCGTTTAGGATACGTAAAAAAATTAAAACTAGAAAAAAATGTGATCAACTTTTTATTTGAAATTAGCTAGTTATCAAAGTCTGTCCAGTGGCGTTCTCGTAATGCAGTCACAGACTGACAAAATTCTACAAACTTTTCAGATTCTGTATCGATAGTAATGACCATATCGACATGATTTTCCAAAACATATTCAATGCTTAGATTTGAAAAACTTAGAATTATATTTTGAGTACAGATATGTAAATTGTACATAATATTATATTTAGCACTTAACGTCGCACTGCTGGGCACGGGTCTCGCTGGCCTAGTGCGTGTTGGCGGACTACACATGCCTTTCGAAAACTTGCTTATTTCTTGTTGTCTGTTTGTCATGTCATGTTTTCCTTCACCGTACGACAAATAATCATTTCTGATTCGCACATGAAAGTATCAGAGATGCGAGACCCGGATTTTGCGGAGCGAATTACTCCTGGCCTACCACTGCCTTAATATATACATTGTATACAATAATATATACTACTATTGCCAAATTTAAAAAAAATATGAAAGATCGTTTGTGTAGTAAAGGATATTATTCGATTACCGATTTTTTAGAATTATTGTTCATTTCAATTTTAATTAAAAAAAATAAAACAGACAAAAAAAATATTAGTCCCGCTGAGTTTCTTTCGCCAGTTCTTCTCAGGTCAGTGGTTTCTTCCTTCCGAACTGGTAGTAGACTCATGACGTTCAGTAAAAAATTGTAATAATTTTATGCTGATTAAAATATTTTGAATTTGAATTTGAATTACTGACCCATTTACCGTTTCCATTATTTCGTTATACGCCGAGTTATGATTCTATCAAAGTTCAGTTATGATTTAATCACTAACTAGAAAGTTCTAATACTACAGAAACATATTTGAATTTGTACGCTAACTTTTACCACGATCGTATTAATGTCACATTATATTGCAATTATTATAAAATACGTTTACAATTTAAATGTGTCATACAAGTATAACTTTAAACCGCGGCGTTGCTTATTTTTCGTTGGTTGATTTTAAATATTTCAATTTTTTGAGTTTTTATCTTTGTACGACTCGTAAAGCCTAGATAAATATGCTAATTAAAAATATATATTTAACAACAACATTAAACAGCTGTAAGATTATTCTTACTAATAAACACTTTGTTAAATAAAAACACTTGATAAAATTCGTAAGTAATTAGAAATTAACTTTGAATTGCAAAAGTTAAAGTAGATGAAGTAGTCCAGTCTATTAACATCACTTCGTAAATTATTCGTTTTTTACATAGAAGAGTGGTTTGAACGACACGAAAAATATTATAATCGTACTACTATCATGGGTACTGCTACTACTATGGAATAGTCGATACACTATAAATACAAAACTTTAATTACATACATAATATCAGTACATTTGATAAAATTGAAGTGTTTGTCTTAATTTCAAATTAAAAGTTTTTCACTAAATGAAAATGAGAGTATATACGGTACTTACAACAAAAAAACAATTTTTAAAATTGACTATTTTTAAACTGCCTGTCTGTCGGTTTATTCCGGCTAATCTCTGAAACAGCTGGACCGATTTTGACGGGCCTTTCACTCACATATAGCTAATGTTATAAGGAGTAACTTAAGTTACCTTTATTTTATTAGAAAATTATAAAATCCGTTAAATAACTTTAAATTACGGCAAGCGAAACAGGCCGTGTTTGCAAGTTATAAGTATAAACAGTAAACACCCATCACTGGAGTACAAACAATCATGCTAATCACACAAATGAATGCCCCAAGCGGGACTCGAACCCGCGACCGCTGGTACAACAAGGGTTGATACAAACTGAGCCAAATGTTTAATTTCTTTTTTATGTTGGGACATTATTACAACAGCGCCATCTAGTTCCGCAGTAAGCTACGTAACGTGCTTGTGTTGCGGATACCAGATAGTTGATATACTACATATTATATAAATTTTAAATACATACATATTATAAATATAAACACCCATGACTGGAGTACAAACATTCGAGATTAGCAAATGAATGCCCCCAGCGGGACTCGAACCCGCAACCGCTGGCGCAGAAAGTAGGGTCGCTACCCACTGAGCCAAACGAGTCGTCAAATGTTTGTCACTGTATAACTAAAAGCGTCTACGATTTACACCGTCAACTATTTAGATGTTAATCGTAGCTGAACGCAAATTATGCTAAACTCATTGAACGTCGAGATCTTTAGCGGGAATAATGAAGCGATTAACATTTGCATTTCTGAAATGTAAATACTAATATTATTTAAAACTAGTGAATCACCCTTGCTTCGCTTGAGTTTGGTCCATAATTATAACTTTTAGTATAGATTTTTTAGTTAGTCTATAAAACATATTGTTAATGTTTTTCAATACATTTTACACTACTACAGGCTTCATTACAATGAGTCATTGAAATTCATGTAAATTCGATCTGTATACGATTACATAAGGCACGTGCTCACTATTAAAGCAATTATTTCTAACACCTGTTCTATTAAAACAAAGCCCAGAAAGGTTAAGTAGATTAATTATTAATCTATGAATAAATGATTTATTCCTAGATGGATTTATATGCGAATCACCCTCGCTTCGCTTGGGATCATCCTTAGGTGCTCCCTGCCAAATTTAAGGTTTGTAGCACAAAAAATGAAGGACTTTCATACAAACTTGCGAGGCCCTTAGACCCCCTCATACCGACCCTGTCGTAAAATTTTGCGGACTTTTCGTTCTAAGCGGACTACTAACTATAAAGTACCTTCCTGCCAAATTTCATCTTTATACTTGAGAATCCTTAGACCTCCTTAATGCGGCTCTGTCGCAAAATTTAGTGGAGTTTTCGTTCTTAGAGGACTACTAACTATAAAGTACCACCCTGCCAAATTTCATCTTTATACGTGAAGCGGTTTTCGATATTTAATGATAAATGAGTGACCTATATTAATATTCCTTTCTTGAGAGGTGAAAGGTCGAAGTCCCTTTCAAATTTGAATTTGCTTTTTTTTTTCCTCTTAAGGGGAGATATCCGGGATATAAACTATCCTATGTCCTTCACAGGGTCATATTCTTAGTACCAAATTCATCTAAAGGCTTAGAAATTTTTTCGTTTATCCATTACAAAGATTTTTTTTTCTTTTTATAATAGTAATATTATAGAACAGAAATATAAATTACGCATATTTTTATTTGTTATAAAATGGCAATGTAAAATATATAATTATTAACATGATGTTGGCAACACTGTGTAGGCTTAGAATTAAGTTTTTCTTGTACTTTTACTTTTCTCACTTGTCTTGTCACTGCAACCTCCATCTTGTGTGCTCGCAAAATCATAGACTTACAACAACTAAATTTAAAACACACAACACAATATTATACACCAACATTTATTATTATTAGATCTACTTTATAAATGTAATAGTTAATGTCTCAAAAAATTGCTTTCAATTTTTAAAAAAAAGTAAAGTTCACCAATATCTGCAAAACAAGAAACATGTTGAAAAGAATTTTATTCATACAATATAGATATTATGTATATTGATTCTGAAATTCATTGATTCTGACAGACTTCTAAGCCACTGAGTCTAGAAAAATAAATTTTGAAACATACTTTTTTGCAGAACACTTTCTTATAAATAAACGTGAATATTAAAAAATCATCTCATAAAAGGAATAAGGAATGAACGTTTGCTTAAAATTCGTCATTTGAAGCATAAAATATGAATTTTTAGTATAACTTTCATTTAAATTACCAAAGAGAAAGTTCACAACTTATTTTTATATAAATCATTTCTATTCACAGTTTCATGATTTGAACTGATATTTATCGAGAGAAAATTAGCTTTCAGTTTCATAGACCGAGCTTTTATTTACAATCAATAAAATAACGAAGCTTTACAATTTTTATACAAAATGTGTCGATTAAATACAGATTTATTGGAAAAGATTGGGTTTATTTTATTATTTATTACGAAAAAAAATGTTTTCAATGTATATTTAAACATGTTTAGACAAGTACTCACGTAACCATTTACTGGTTGGAACTTTGAATTCCATACTGACATAATTATTCTGTTGCTTGGTCAAGGTTTTAATATTATTACTAGTGATCATAATAATTATTAAAAATTGAAAAAACATATAAAATAGTATTTTTAAATATTTAAAAATTTATTAATTTTCCAAATGTTTTATTTTTCGTGAAAATTTTGCGATTTTTCTTATCTTTTTATATCGGCGGAATAATTATCAATACATATGTATATACAAATTAACAAAATTGAAGTACCGGTTCGTAATCCGCTGGCACTCTAGACTGCTGAGCCACTAGGGTCACTACAAACTAAGCCGAACGATTAAATTTGATTATAATATAAAGTACTTATAACAAAAACTTTTTTTTTATCTGTCTGTTAATTCAGTCTGGCATATCTCAAAAAACTAGCTGGACGGATATCAACAGGAATTTTACTGGCAGATAGCAGATATTATAAGGAGTAACTTTTGCTATTTTTATTTTATAAAGATAATTGTTGTTCCACTTTAAATAGTTTAAAAGTACCTAAGGACACAAGCAAAGCCAGAGCGAGTCGTTAGTTTAAAATGATTTTGAAGGCTGTTTAACTTTTTTTATAAGAAGTAATTGTTAGTATTGTCTTCAATGCAATTTCATTTTTTAGTTAATGGCTTGGAGAAATGCCAGATTTTAATAGATTTTACAAGAAATATGTCAAAAACAAAATCCAATTCATCTCCATCAATTTGCAGAACCCAATTACTTCAACCATAATTTTCCTCAAGTGCCCAAAAAAAAGGTCGAAAATCAGATCGCGGTTAGTTTTTCCTCACGCTCACGTCCTTTATCAAGCGTACCGGAAAACTTCGCATAAGATTTGAAATATACATATATGTATATAATAGCTTTGTGTCAAATATGTATGTATGTACATATTTTTCGATTTTTGTCATTTTTTGTTTTCGAAGGAGAAGCATTTACTAGAACAACATTCGTGTTCATCACACAAATTAATGACCCCAGCGAAACTCGAACCCACAATCACTGGCACCGCAAGTATAATTTCCACTATTATATTTTAGAAAAAAGTACATAAACATGATCTTTTAATTTTTTTTCCACAACATAAAGACAACACTTGTAGAAAATATTTATGTATTTAAATAAACTCAATTACACAGAAAATTGTAATTGTTTTACAACTCCTAATACATACCGGACTGACAGATTTTCGTGCGAACGAAATAACGCTCTACGAAGCCGAAATTAGCCGACGGTTTCTTTCCAAAGGTCGACGTGCAATATTTATTGCCCGGTACTATAGGTATGTGGTAGGTAGTGTCATCTTTGATTATAAAACTCGATACACATGTACCAAAGATGTCGTGTAAGAAATGTACACACATAAAATCTACAACGTATTCGAACTTATTATTTTTGATGTCGGTCAAAAATAAAAGAAATTCTTGTTACGAGCATGCCGGTGAAAGCTGAGAGTACCATTAACGTTAGATAGGTTGCGTGCATTGTATTGGATATTTCGGGATTTATTAATCTGAACACTACAGATACCTGTCCTTATTTAGAGGCATATATACGTATATACCAGCTCTGACTCGTGGTTTTACCTGTCTAGCTTAATTTCGTAGAACATATCTGACTAACTCTTCAAAGCAAGAGAAGAAAATTGGTTTTTGCTATATAATTTAACACATCAGTATGTGTTAAATTATTTAGCTCTATGGGTAGGCACTGTCTGTAACAAGTATAAAAAACACTGAGACGTCAAATACCTCAGTCTCTCCCGTGACCATGATTGCTGTAAAGCATTCGAAACGTCGGGAATCAAAAATGTAAATAATTCCGCGAAAATAACCGAAAAGTTTCATTTATAACATCAGTAGAAATTGGAGCATATTGAAACTTTTTATTTTAAGTAAATAGGAATTTAAGTTCTGAATTTAAGCTTAACTTATAATTAAAGCTTAGAAATAAAGCAGTTTTCTTGACCGATTCAAAGGAAAAGTTATGTTTTACTGCGTTAGTGCTATTTTTAAAATACCAGGTAAAACATATTTATAGAAAACTTTTTTGAAATAATACATAATTTACAAGTGACAGTTATGCATATAAACTCATATTAATTTTGACCTTCAAATGAAGTTATGAAGAAACTAAGCAGGAACTTCTGGTTTAGCTCGGGTTCGTAGTTCGTGCCTAGATTTTGTTAACGATAAGTATAGATTTTACAATAGAAGTTTTTTGAATGTCACAGTCTAAAAACTAAACATTTATAACGTATAATGACCGTTTCAATAAGATTTGCCAAAAATATTAATGTACGGCTTTGACTCAGAATTTTACTATATGCAAAGATAATTATAGGATCGTTATCTCGCCGTCTTACTTTAACAAAATCATTCCCTCGTTACAAAGCCAAATTAATGCGGAAGGTTGTTGTTCCTTGCTTAGTTCTGAGTCCTTTTTTAAGTAGAAGGGAAATTTGAATCGATTGCTCGTTAAACGGTGATTTTTGTTTACTTTATGCGCTCTATTGTCTTACAATCAGGTATTAAACATAAATAAGTTATTAGTAAAAACATAAATAATGTAAAAGTAAGACACCCGATTTCATAAAAAGTCACGAATGAGTCACGCTGCGGGCATAATAAATTACTCGAACCCGCGACCGCTGGTACAGAAAGCAGGATCACTCCAAACTGAGCCAAACGTGTCGTCGAATTTGACGAGGAAATGTAGTATTATATTTTATATTTACTTCGAATCGAACAACGCTTGAATTTTCAAAATCAGTTAAGCCGTGTAGTAAGTGCGAAGAAAAATAGGGATATACATACAGACGTACACATAGATCGAAAACATAACCCTCCAAGCGTCACCGTAATTGGGTAGAACAATAAGTGTCGTAAACCATTTCTGAGATTTGCTAATTTAGGATCAGATACGTCGAACGACTTTTGACACCAACAGTCAAACTTTCATTCAAGCATTCAATATTTGATCGAGGGGACGAATTCTGAATTATTTAAGTTATTGTAGATTATACAATATTATACCATTCTTACATTTACGCGAATAATTGTTTTAGTTTATTTGCGATTTTTGTATATTTTGTTAGTTATTTTCGATACAAAGTCCGAATACTAATACTACCAGAAAATACCTAATTTCATCATCAGCAATCTTTGTTAATTGTTAATAAAGTAATCATAGATTGTTAAGTATTTATAGATTGTTTTATTGCCACACAGAAATAAAAAATAAAAAGTTAAAAATTATAACAGAATAATAAATAAAATTCTTTTTAAAGAACTAAATACTTAACAAAAACAACCCGACGACTCTCTCTATACATTATCTGGCCCTAGGACCTTGTCCAATGTCCATACCTTATCAGGCCCTTGGTAAAACACTTCTGTTTTATCAGAACGATTTATAACGGTTAGATGAATCTCGATTGTGATTGCTAAAGTAAAACTAAAACTATTGAGAGCCTTCTCCTAAACGGATTTATGGGAAGAAAACGGATTTGTTGTAAAATATTGTAAGTCAGATTAGTACATTTAAAGATAATTCGTGACGTAGTAGTACTTAAAATGAAAAGATAAATAGATAAATAATGTAATCAAATATTTTTTTGAAAAGAGCAACTGTTGAGTTTCTCGCCGGCTCTTCTCTGCAAAACAGCATTCCGAGTCGGTGGTAGCTTACTCGCAGACTTACAGACTGACATTTAATTTAAATTCTATATAAAATGTAAAAGTGACGATTCAAAAGTGCTTGTAAAAGTCTATTTGAATAAAGTATATTTTGATGTGATTTGATTTGAAATATTATATTTTGCAAGCACTTATGTGTCATCAACTTTACTAACATATAAAAATATAATAAAATTGTAACAATAAATTTTTTTTTGGGAAATCGACGAGTATATCTCTATATACTTATTATTAATTATTATCAATATATTAAAATATACGATACAGAAACCGAATGTATAGTTTATAGAATTTTTGTCTGTTTGTCTGAGATGAGAAACCCACTGGACAAATTTAATGTAGGAAGCTGTTTAGAAAATTTCGTTAGAAAACTGTGTAAAATATAATCTTAAAGAGAGATAAGATATTTTGATTCCCCAAAAAAGAATCGAACTATAAGTATGTACATAAAATAATAATGTAGTGTAAATTTCATTGAAAATTCAAACAGTTTCAATTTTACTGACAAAATAATACCTAGAATTGATATCGTTGTTGATCGAGTTTTAGTCATACAACCTTGAAGTGATCAAAATATTTACATTTCATTAGTCAAAGCGTATAGCAAATATTGGGTAATCATGTGTGTACGTTACTTTATAACTTTACTGCTATAGAATACCTTTCGGATGATATAAATTGCATGTTCTTTATCTTGTACCTAATATTATCTATATACAGTTAAATAATATAATATGTAATTTTGTACGGAAATTGTACTTTGAAAAACATAAATTTTAACATTTTACATTCTGTATTACAATTTTAATTACTTCAAGCACGCTTCGCTGGGCGTAAGTTACAATGAATGAAACAGCATTTATAAATTTGTCATAAAAATATAAAAGTAGCCTAATAATAAATATAAAAGTTACTCCTTATAACATTAGTTAACTGCTAGTGAAAGTCCCGTCAAAATCGGTCCAGCCGTTTTAGAGATTAGCCAAGACAAACAGACAGACATAAATTTAAAAAAAATGCTTTTTTGATGAGTGTACTGTATACATACTTTCATATTCATTTAATGAAAAGCTATTAATTAAATAATAATAAGTAAATCATAATAAATATGTTGGAACATTATTACAACAGCGCCATCTAGTTCCGCAGTAAGCTACTTAACGTGCTTGTGTTGCCGATACCAGGTAGTTGATATACTACACATATAATTTTTAAATACAAACATATTATAAATATAAACACCCTTGACTGGAGTACAAACATTCGTGATTAGCAAATGAATGCCCCCAGCGGGACTCGAACCCGCGACCGCTGGCGCAGAAAGTAGGGTCACTACCAACTGAGCCAAACGAGTCGTCAAAATTTGAAATTAAAAACAGACACTTCAATTTTATTTATAGGCTTGAATTCGCTATGAAATTAGACAAGGCATACGAAAAACTTTTGGGGCAAATTACTGTATATACGAATCAGACAGTATATTGTTTAGTTTTCAACCATTCTTGCTGTCACTCTGATGGAACTCAATATGAAAGGGATCACTACGCTGGCAAAGTGCGGGTTAGCGAACTTCTCGTACCTTTGAAAACTAATTAGGTTCTCCCAACATTTGTTTCCTATTCCATGACTGCAAGGCAAGTGGCAATCATGTTCGTAGTTAAAAATAGTAGGCACATGAAATTATGATATTTGTATGAACCCGAGGTTCGAAGCCACTTTACTTGGTTTTCTAACTCACGCCGATAGGTTTCCACTGTACCTAAAAATATATTATGTCCGTCTATCAAAAGATCTTTAAAATTATATTTTATAAGAGAATTTTAGTTGGTTCTAGGATAGATCTGACTAGCTCTCACTCACTTTCTCTCACTTCTCGCTCTCTCACGACTCACCTTCGTCCCGCTCAGGTTCTTCCCTTCGTACATTGGTATATAGTTCTCAGAAATAAGATAAAGCAAGTAAAAAGTTGTCTTGTTATCTCAATTCAATCAATAAAATCTATCCAATGGTTTTTTCGTAATGCCATTAAAGACAGACAGACATACGTAAATTCTAAAAATAATATATTCGGTTCGATAATAATGACTATTTCAATATGATTTTTCAAAAAGTATTTATTGTACTGATTCGACTTAAAACTTAATAATAATTAATATATAAGAAGAAGTACGAATTAACTAAGTAAGAATTATATATGTAATCCTTACTAATATTATAAATGCGCAAGTGACTCTGTCTGTCTGTATGTATGTCGCGCTTTCACGCCAAATATACTGAACCGATCTAAATGAAATTTGGTATACAGATAGTCTAGAGCCAGAGAAAGGACATAGGCTTTTCAAGGCAAAAAAGAGCTTTGAGGGTTGAAATAGATGATGAGAGTTTGTATGGAAATTACGTTAATTTTAAAGCTAGAAGCTTGAAACCTTTTTTTTTTGACTTTTGATTAGATATAAATAAGTAAGACATTCAAAGTTTGTAAAAATTTTATACTAAAGGGGGTACCTACCTTTCCAGTTGTAAAATATGTATGAATAGAAGGTTTTAAATGTTATCAAAATTTGAGTTGAGACATCCTAAGTAGCATTTTAACTTAATTTGCCAAAGTTAGTGTAAGCTCACGTTTACTACAGTAGACTAATTTGTTAGAGTGCTTGAAATATGCAGCAAAAATGTACATTATGCTTTATATTGAAATAACCACGTTCTCGCCCTGGCTTTATCCAGATCTAGATTCAAAATCGCATACATTTATATATAATATATTGAAGTGAAACTTCTTTAGAATCGTTTTGATTTGAAACTCGATGAAACGAAAATGCGTCACGATAAAGAAAGAAATACATAAAAGTATAGGATTAAGTCGGAGAGAATGAGATAGAATACATTCCCATGTTGCCATGGTAACCGTTGTTTATTTTTGAAGTGAAACTTCTTTAGAATCGTTGTGATTTCAAAACTCGATGAAACGAAAAAGTCCATAGAGACACAAACACGTAAATCAAGTACCAGGCGCTCAGAGACGGGGAAGAGTTAGCGCCACAACATTAGTATGTATACAGTGTGTAAACAGTGAGTTAAATTTATTAATAAAGAAGTTTCACTTCTGACATGTGTACTTTGTACACACGCACTTTTTTTTATAAATATATTTTTTGGACATGAAAATATCAGAGGTAAATATTTGTAACCGCCCATGCCGCCCATGGGCCCCATGATTAATTTTTGCATTGATAACCTGTATTATTACCTTCATTATTTGTTATTTTTGTGTTTTATAGGCAACATTATTTATTGAATTTAAAAGAAGTAAAGTCTAACTTTTGTATTAATCAAAAATATTACATTTAATTAGATATCTACAGATGGATTATGCGAAAATCTAGTTCCATGGTAAGCCACCAGTCTTGTGTTATGAATACTAGATAGTTGATACACTACTCATATAACTTTATATAAATACACATTCTTAATATAAACACACATGACCCGGGACTCTAACCCGCGACCGCTGGCACGGCAAGTAGGTTACTACAAACTAAAAAAATTATAATTAACCGAATTACGGCTATATCTATAAGATAATTTAATTTAATTAAGTTTTTAATATTCATGGTATTACACGCAAATGCATCATCACAATATCGGCTTATGCAGAGCTTATATTGTGTGGAGTGTGCTTACTTAACTATAGTTCATCTTTTAATTATCTATTTCAAATAAAGATAGATTGGACTAAACATACATTTTAGTGTATTATTAAAAAATGCAGTGGATTATTTTATACCAACGTCGTAACAATCAGTTAAGGAACAAGCAGAAAAAAAACATTATAAAATACTTTCATCTTTATTACGTAAATAATTACTCATTTTTTTATGGATTTTAACTTAAATTATAATTATTATATACGTATTATTAAAAACTACTGACAAACACTCGCTACTAAGTTTACGGCGTTTTAATTTCTGAAAGCAAAGTAGCCTAAGTTACTCAAAATTCAAAATCCGTCAAAATCAGTCTAGCCGCTTTGAAGATTAGCTGGAAGAAACATACAGGCAGACAGACAGACATAACATTCTTAAATTAATAAAAAATTGTAAAAAAGCTGTTATGCTATAAAATATTTTAAGCCGTTAGTTTAAATGTGTTGGTAATATGTAAATTCTATTCTTATAATATTAAGTTTTCCATAAATTTTGAATCAAGAATATGGTCGAATTTATAAGTAGAATCGATTAGAGGAATATTACTCACTAATCCAGACTATTGTAAAGATGTAAAATTAGTTTGACTTTGGGATAATCTGTGGAACAATTGAACTGATTCACTTAAAAGAAAAGTACATTTTGCCTGCCTTATACCTATATATTACTATTGTATCTTAAAAAAACAGTGGTAGCCCAGTGGAAACGCGCTCATTTGGGAACCCGAGTGGAGCGGGTTCAAATCCCGAGTCTCGCACCGCTAATAATTATGTGTGTGAAATTATCAGTGGTACGGTATCAGAAAGTTTTAGAAATATGTACATAGTTAGTCCCCCTCGTATTGAGGAAAGGGCCGTGCCCAGCAGAGGGACTTTAAAAAGGCTGAATAAATTATCTTCTCTTCTTACTTACTTCGTTATCTATCTCGTCTTACTTTTAAGCTTGATTCTGAGATTCTTAATTTTTTTATTACTTTTGTTCCAGGTAGCCCCAAATATAATAGAATTTGTCAAATCACCAGTCAATATAATAGATTTTATTGCCACTCTAAGTTTCTACATGGACGTCGTGGTGGAACTTACTGTGGTAGAAAGAGATGTGAACAAAGCTGATATCTTGGAGTTCATCTCTATTATCAAAATTCTCAGACTGTTCAAGCTGACGAGGCACAGCCCAGGATTGAAGATCTTGGTCCATACCTTCAAAGCATCAGCAAAGGAGTTGACCTTGTTGGTGTTTTTTTTGGTCCTCGGCATCGTCATATTCGCCAGCCTTGTGTATTATGCTGAAAAATTACAGGTGAGTTAATTAGTGAATAGTCTCTAATAATAATTTAACCGAGTAAAACGTGCTCAAATCAGAGTCTCGGACCTTTCATATTCTCATGTGTGAATCATTTCTAACATGACTACCACTTGTCTTACGGTGAAGGAAAACATCGTGAGGAAACCTGTATGTCTTAAAAAACCTAGGAAGTTTTCGTAAGACATGAGTGCACGAAATAAATATAATATATACAACTATTTGAACATTATATTATATGTTGGGTATAATGTATCGACATCACAACAATCACTAATTACACATTACGCTACAGTGTATTATATAATAATATTTAAAACATAACAAATGTATGTTTGTATCAATGTTATAAGAATTGTAAATTTAATAAAGCATAAATAAATCAATAACATAAATTATACTCGTAAGTGTAACAAATATTATAATGAATCAATATGACCTATAAAAATTTTGGTTCTAACAAACTATAACACGACAACATCACGATATATAACGATATACACGATATATTAATAATTGTTATATTAATTTCATAAAGACAAAAGACATAATAACGATTAGTTTAGGGCCTTAAAACTGTTAGCCTGGCCCTCCAAATTAAGCCATTCTGCAAATATTTGAATATTTTACATAAGTAGGAATCGAACTTAGAATGGCTAGAATATTATTATTCCATATACAAGGCCTTAACTTGGAAATAATAACTTGTTCAAACAGCTTAATTTGTTTAAAAAAGAGCAATTGCAGTAAAATCAACTAACTTCAATGAACGAATGTTTATGAAACGATAACTAGATTTCGAAATGTAACGCAGGTAAAATTGGACTGAATTTCTTCTTTGACGAAGTTAGTGTTTTAACAAGCTTTTACATTCAAAGAACATAAGTGATCATTGTTCGAGTGTATTCACTTATACACTATTTATAATATTTGTACAAGATTATGTTTTAATTATGAACAAAATTGCAAGAAACAGAACGCGTAAAATTGAGTTTATTATTTCAAAGAATGGTTTACATTTAATATTAACTACCTTGCTAATTGTAGAAAAAATTAAAGTAAAAAAGCATGTTTAATAATATTTTTTAAAATGAGTTATTGTCAAAGATCTAATGAGAGGGAGCTGTGGGAGCTATTCTAGACTCTATCCGTTCAATCGCGTAAAATTGAGTTTATTATTTCAAAGAATGGTTTACATTTAATATTAACTACCTTGCTAATTGTAGAAAAAATTAAAGTAAAAAAGCATGTTTAATAATATTTTTTAAAATGAGTTATTGTCAAAGATCTAATGAGAGGGAGCTGTGGGAGCTATTCTAGACTCTATCCGTTCAATCGTTCTGGAGTAACAAACATCCGTCCTTCCATAACCATTTATAATTTTTATGTAGGATTTTTAAAATCGGTTTTTTATTTTTAAGTAAAAGTTGTATTAATCAAAGTACTTCATAATTTTATGTATTTATAAAAAATAAACAGGAACATATGCCACATTTTATCCGGAAAAAATGTACCGACCCTGTGGGATATAATTTAATTTGATTTTAATTAGGGACAAAGAAAAAGAGAAGTGAGAGAGAGACTTTTTACATATAAACTAGCAATTCCGCGGCTCCGCCCGCGTTCTAATCACTATGAAAAAAATAGGGTTAAAAGTATTCTGACAAATCATAAAAAAAACAAAAAAATAAAAATTTGGCCACCCTTATCACCAAGGGGAATAAAAAATAGTCTACGACCTATTCTCAGGCCTACCAAATATGCACAAAAAATCATAGAAATGTGTCAATCCGTTTCGAGTAGTTTTAGTTTTATATATTAGAAAGATAACATAAATATCACACATAGACAGAGTCAGAAGCACAAGTTAGTATATAACAAATCATGATTCTGTAAACAATTAACTCTCACATCAAATTACTCAGGACATGACATCAATTGTAATCTAGTGTGATTGATGATTGTAGTTATCCACTGACGTTGCCTGAAGTACACAATTTGTTTAACTACGAATGAATAATTATTGCAGCTGTTTACATACAAATGTGGTACACTATATTATGTGTTTTCCTTATTACACAAATAAGTAGGTAATATAAAAAAATATAAGGCAGTGCTAGCACACTGGTTGGTGGCGCATGCTTGGAAGACCGAGTGAAGTGGGTTCGAATCCCGGCTCTCGCACCTCGGATATTTTAGTAGTACATAATAGTCGTAGTAGTGTGTCTTCAGTCCTTTTAACGTCCCACTGCTGGGCACGGGCCTCCCTCAGTACGTGGGGGATCAGGCCATAGTCCACCGCGCTGGCCTAGTGCGTATTGGCGAACTTCACATATCTTTCGAAAACTTGCTAATTTTCTCAGACATGCAGGTTTCCTCACGATGTTTTCCTTAACCGTAAGACAAGTGGTAATCATGATAGAAATGATTCGCACATGAAAATATCAGAGGTGCGAGACCCGAATTTGAACCCGCATCACTCGGTTATACAAGCGAGCGCGTTACGCGCGTTACTTACCCAAAATTAACCAGCGGGTAGGAGTATTAAAGCGAGGTTACGTGCCCAGCAGTGGGACATTAAATAGGACAAAACCGGCGTCTCAAAAGTCCTATATTACACTATCAAATATCAAATCAAAATCAATTTTAATAAAACTCCTAAATTTTAGATTCATTTCATCCTCCAAAATTCATTTTAAATTCATATAATTCGGTTCGATTAATTCTTTTTAATTATTCACGAACTCCAAAACTCATTAATAATTCGGTTCAATTAATTCTTTTTATTATTCACGACAGAAATTTGATTTTATCTGGTTTTTTTATTGGTGATTTAGGTTTTGTTTGATTTTGTTTTGATCGCAGTTATTATAAAATTAGAAACGGTGATATGTATCTTTATAATTTATATCTGCTTATATTTTGGTTTAGTTGGTTCGCTTTCGTAGGCCATAATGTGATGTAAGATAGCCCCCAAACCTTTCATAGTAAATCAATACAAAATATACGTAATGAAATTCTAACTCAGCAGAATTTTTACATTTTTTTTTTAGTTTTACTGAAAAAGTCATAATTACCAATACAAAGGCAAAGGTATCTTAAAAATTGTATGTATGTTTGTCTGTGTGTGTTCCAAACGCATCATGAAAAAGCACAGAAAAGATTTTTAATGAAATTTGATATGATTAATTATTTTCTTAGATTAATGCGAATATCTGACATTATAAATGAAACGATCTTTTAAGATTACTTATTAAAAAAATTCAAATGCTTAGAATTCAAATCAACAACTATTGTAAAGTACTTAGGTGCCATTTTTTATTTTTTTTAATTATTTGTTAATTTTGGGTACTTTGAAAGGCATGTGAAGTCTACCAACCCGCCCTAGGTCTAGGTTTTAACCCAGACCCTCCTAAGTAGTAAAGGAATGGGACGTAAAAAAGGTTGAATATAAAATCTGTATTACATCACACCGATATGTATTTTTTAGTAATTCCGGCCCCAAAATGTCTTTCACAGTACGAAATGTCTTTACTATTAAAATCAAACTCTAATCATTTCATCAAAGGCCTGCGGCTGGTTTTGTACATCACGTAGCATATTACAAGAAAATTGGGACCCTACCTTTGTTCGGATTGTATTGATTTTTCGAACAGTCTATACTTGGCTACTGTTGTAGCGCAAAATATCACATTGGCTCTTTCCATAATCTATGCATATTATAAGTCAAAGTCCTCCGCCGCGTCTGTCTGTCAGTCTGTTTGCCTGTTCGTGATAAACTCAAAAACTACTGCACCGGTTTTCATACAATTTTCACCAAAGGATAGCATGCTTCTCCAGGAAGATTATAGTATATAATTTGTCAAGTTTTTGTATACATTGGCTAAAATATGTTGGAGGTGTCAAAAAATATTATTATTAATATTATAAATAAGTTAAAGGCTTTAAGCATTTTCATACACATTATTTTACTCTTTTACACCATATAAGAGAATAATACGAACGAATAGAACGAGAATAAAATGCAAGCACTAAATGCAAGCAAAGATTTAATAATTCTTATTTTTTAATAGTGATTAAAACGCGGGTGAAGCCGCGGGAATTGCTAGTATCTAATAAACTTAAAAAAAAATTAAAAATAGAATTGAAATTCTGACCATATTAGACAGTTAGATGTGTTGTAACAGTTAGTATAGATTTTTCACAGATGAAATATTATCCACATCCAGTAATAAAAGTAGCAGTACCATATTATGTTGCACCAAATAACCAGTTATTATATATCACCACACCTAATCATATATAACGATACTAAATATCACCACTATCCCCAATGGTTTACTCATGATGCGGTCACAAACAGTGTGAGAAAAATTCGTTAAACTATCAATTCGGTCACTGTATCTAATAAAAGTAAAAATGAATATTGCTAAGCGCTAAACTCGAGAATTGATCGACCAATTCGGCTATTTTTTTCTTTTTTGTATTTTCCTTAAGGCTGTAGACTGTATCTATATAGATCAAAATGAATATTGCTAAGCGCTAAACTCGAGAATTGATCGACCAATTCGGCTATTTTCTTCTTTTTTGTATTTTCCTTAAGGCTGTAGACTGTATCTATATAGATCAAAATGAATATTGCTAAGCGCTAAACTCGAGAATTGATCGACCAATTCGGCTATTTTTTTCTTTTTTGTATTTTCCTTAAGGCTGTAGACTGTATCTATATAGATCAAAATGAATATTGCTAAGCGCTAAACTCGAGAATTGATCGACCAATTCGGCTATTTTTTTCTTTTTTGTATTTTCCTTAAGGCTGTAGACTGTATCTATATAGATCAAAATGAATATTGCTAAGCGCTAAACTCGAGAATTGATCGACCAATTCGGCTATTTTTTTTTGTATGTTCCTTAAGGCACACGGAAGGTTTTAATAACAATTTAAAAAAATGCAGGGACTTTTTACAGAACGAAGTCTGTCCGGATCAGTTATAATAATGATATTAAATGTACAAATTAGACTAACTCTAGTAAAATTATAATTCTTGTATACATATGTAACGTGGATATTAGAAATAAAAATAAATAAATAATATACTATGATTTCCGTCACCGAAGTTCAAAAATATTTTTATTTAGAGTATGATATTTAATAAGAAATTAACTCTATCTGTTACATTTTAACGTTTGAACCGTTGGACAGTTTTTGATTATTACAATGAACACTAGGCAAGATCATAGATTATATCCTGGGATCAAACATAACCCCCGATCCCCACCATATGTCACTTAAGCGAAGCTCCAGGCAAAAGCTGGCATCCTATTACTATAATTTCGTAGAATTGCACTGTCTAATGTAAACTTACTTTAAATATATCAGCGAGAAAGCTTAAAAAGACATAAAGTAAACAACCCATCGTGAATTAGACAAGTTGTTTAAAATGTAAGATCTAGAGCTTTCTGTAAACATCTTGTTTGTTATATAATAATATAAACAAGATCTAGAAAAGCTTGCCTAAGAACTTTAAGGAATACAGTGATATATTTTTCTTTAATATACTGAGAATTAAGCTTATATCAATGTCGAATGTATAAAATATCAATAAGTAATAAAATTGAACCATTACTCTTGTTGAAGAAAAGCGAAACTAATAAAGCCATTTTTAAAGAGTTGGAAACATTGTAAGTTTATCGAAAAAAATTTTACAAACTTTGAATGTCTTACTTATTTATATCTAATCAGAAGCCAAAAAAATAAGTTTCTAGCTTTAAAAATGACGTAATTTCCATATGAACTTTCATCATCTATTTCAACCCTTTTACAGAAATTTTTTTACCTTGAAAAGTAGCCTATGTCCTTTCTCAGGTTCTAGACTATCTGTGTATCAAACTTTCATTTTAATCGGTTCAGTAGTTTTGGCGTAAAAGCACGACAGACAGACGGATATATCTCAATACTACACATTTCCATCAACAAGAAACTCTTATATACTTTACATCATTATTATTTTTCAAATTATACACCATATATATGTGAAGTGACACTGGCTATTTTTTATCTCATATCCCGCTCAAGTTTCAATCTTAAACTTTATTATTAGTATAGTTCCTTCGAAAAGAAAAACATATGGGATTTGCAATATGGCAACTTCTTATAGAAAGTCTCTGCTATGTTTGCTTTAAACAGCTTTCATCGTGCTTGTTTTGAAGTATAACAAATTTATTATTTTGTTATATTTTTGTAAATTAAAGGTATAGTTTAGGAGTAATAAAGCTAGAATATTAAAAGCTGTACACACAGGATTAAAAAAAACAAAACAAATTATTAATATTCTACACTCGCATAAATTCTCAAGAATCAGAAAATTTATAAGAACGTCGATGATACCATTATAAAGAACTTGCGTAAAGTTCCCATCGATCCCATGTGTAAAAAATGTTGAACGAGGTCGAAGTTCGCATAAAATGAATTTCTTTGATATTTAAGCAAAATTTAATTTAACAAAAATGGTTATCATGCAATTTTCTACAAAAAATATTTTTACACTTTCACCCCTATGATTGAAAAATTTTGAGAAAAAGCGATTCTAAACTAAACTTTTATTTCCCGTAAATGGGTAGTTACGTGCCGTCTATGTACACCATTGGACGAAAAATATAAGTAAATAAACTCTGCAGTAGTAATAGTACAGCCTAAGCCATTTAATATGTCAATACAGAATTATTACCTTTTTAATATTATCAATTCTATTAGTATCAAATATGAATTTATTTCAAAAAGAAAATGTTAAGTAGCAAAACGTACTACCTAATAAAAACTAAAAACTTTCGTTTGAAAAAATTTTGCACCATCGCATTAGGCTTCTATGTAGTCATATCGAGTAGTACGTGTACACTACAGGATATATTTCAAATATTTACGCAGGACGCGAGTGTTTTATTCGGGATTTGGGCGGACTAAGAGTGGTATATCTATATATATAAAAATGAAACCCGTTTTCCGTTGTCACGACATAGCATGAAAACGGCTTGACCGATTTGACTAATTTTGGTCTTGAATTATTTGTGGAAGTCCAGGGAAGGTTTTAAAGGTGAATAAATATGAAAGTTGTGCGGAAAAAAAAGTAAATTAAAAAAATCTTTATAACATTAATGGCGTTTGACGTATCATGTTATTACCGTTGCCATGGTGCGTGGAATGCGTAATAAAACATTTCACCGGGAGGAAAAGTTTATAAAAAATTTATATGTGGACAGAACAACGTCTGTCGGGTCCGCTAGTCATCAATACAAACCTTAATATGTCTACAATTTCCGGTAGAAGGTGAATAAACATGATAACGGAAATCAAAGCAGTCGCGTGTTCGAGTCCCCCTGGGGGCATTCATTTGTGTGAACTCGAATGTTTGTACTCTACTCACGAGTGTTTATATTCATATTATAATATAGTGTATTTAACGTTACCCATACGTATCGTATCAACTATCTGGTATAACACAAGCCTCGTATCTAACCACGGAACTAGATGGTGCTGTCTGTGTTTCTCAACATTTATTATGTATTAAGCAGTAGCGTATGTAACTTTTGACACATAAATGCTTTCATTACTAATATATTTATAGAAACTTCTGTTATTATTTTGTGTGAATACCAACCATTTTAAATCTTAACATAATCATAATAATGTAAAAATCGCGAGTATGAAGCCTTCAAGTATGAAGGACACTAGCAAGTTTACGAGATATATGTGAAGTACGCCTATTCACACTTTGACAATATAAGAGTATCACGCATAGGATATAGCCTTTCCCCTCAAGTTCTATTCAGCCTTTCTTTTTTTATGTCCTACAGCTGGACACGGGCCTTTGTCAATACTAGGGGGATCAGCCCATAGTCCACAATGCTGGCCTAGTGCGTGTTGGCGGACTTCACACGTCTTTCGAAAACTTGCTAAGTTCTCTCAGATATGCAGGTTTCCTCACGATATTTTCCTTCATCCTAAGACAAGTAGTAATCATGTTAGTAACGCTTCGCACTTCAATTTGAACCCGCATCACTCGGTTATCCAAACCAGCACGTTACCACTGGGCTACCACTGTCACCTCAAGTTGCCAGTTAGAAAAAAATATAAACAAAGAAGAATTTCATGCCGAGAATAAGTTTTTGAGAATTACAAAATCTGCAACATTTAAGCAGCTTCTGTAAACACAATCTAACTTTTCAAGTACATTAAATTGGAAGTTATTTTGGAGTTCCTTAAGTTTCCGTTCTTGAACGCAATTGTGGTTTGCGAAGTAAATATTAAGTGCTTCCTTTGCTGCTTATTGTGATTCCGAATCAAATTACTTCAACTATTTCATGACTTACACACCGTTTCCTCTTTATGAATACGTTATTAATAAATCAGTACTAAATCTACTTACATCAAAACATCATTTTTTAATATTTGTGTTTGTCTGTCTGTCTGCCTGTTTGTTTCGGCTAATCTCTGAAACACACGATGAACTTTTACTCGCAGATAGCTAATGTTATAAGGAGTAACTTTAGTAGGCTACTTTTATTATATTAGAAAATCATATCATTAATTTATTAATTATTTAGCCATTTAATTTATTGTAACATACGCCCAGCGAATCGGACTGGGTTTGCTAGTTAATAATAAAATCGATATATTCAGTCCATTCAATAGTCTAGACTAAGCTTTGCGCCGTGCGCCGTGCGCCTTTTTTATGCGCCGAAACTTTTACTTTCAAATAACAGAAATAAAAAATATTAAATAAAATTAACGACTTACCCTCTCTCCTTTCGGGTACAAATTGGTTCAATCAAAATTATAGATTTCTTAATAGATGAAATATTTGACGGCAGTAAAAGTACTGGTCAGTGGTTCTCTCGGAATGCAGTCACAGACAGGCGGACAAACATTCTAAAAATAATAAATAGATATAATAATAGGCAGTGGTGGCCCAGTGGTAACGCGCTCGCTTGGATAACCGAGTGATGCGGGTTCAAATCTGTGTCTCGCACCTCTGATATTTTCATGTGCGAATCATTTTCTAACATGATCACCACTTGCCTTACGGTGAAGGAAAACATCGTGAGGAAACCTGCATGTCTGAGAAAAACCTAACAAGTTTTCGTAAGACATGTGAAGTCCGCCAACACGCACTAGGCCAGCGCGGTGGACTATGGCCTGATCCCCCTCGTGTTAGAGGGAGGCCCGTGCCCAGCAGTGGGACGTTAAAAAAAAAAAAAGGGCTGATTATTATAATAATAGAAGTGACCTCACTAAAAATGATCAAAAAATTTTCCAAAGAAATATTAAAAAGTACAACCTTGATTGATAATAAATGTAATTGAAAGTAAATAACAATTATATCAAAAGTAATGATTTACGATTATTGTATAAAAAGAAACAAAAAAACTAAATATAAACTAAATCTGGGTAGTACTAACTCCAAAATCTTTTACAGGATAATCCAGATAACCAGTTCAAATCTATCCCACTTGGACTATGGTGGGCCATCGTCACTATGACCACCGTGGGGTATGGAGACATGGCTCCGAAGACGTACCTGGGCATGTTTGTGGGGGCCTTGTGCGCGTTAGCCGGAGTACTGACGATAGCTCTGCCTGTACCAGTCATCGTGTCTAATTTCTCAATGTTCTACTCTCACACGCAGGTAAGTGAGTTTCGATCATATAGTGAATATAAGAAAAAAAAATCAGCCAAGTGCGAGTCGGACTCACGCACGAAGGGTTTCGTACCATTATTATCTATAAAAACAGCAAAAAAATGTATGTTTGTTGTATCAATTATGGGTGCCCCTGTAAATATTTATTTTATTCAGCTTTTGAGTATTTGTTGTTAAAGCGGCAACAGAAATACATTATGTGTGAAAATTTCAACAGTGAACTATCACGGTTCATGAGATACAGCCTGGTGACAGACGAACGGTCAGCGGAGTCTTAGTAATAGGGTACCGTTTTACCCTTTGGGTACGGAATCCTAATAAACATTAAGCATGCCCTCTACTCAGCTTTTGTAGCTTTCTTTCTG
This sequence comes from Boloria euphrosyne, assembly GCA_951802675.2. NCBI lineage: Eukaryota > Metazoa > Arthropoda > Insecta > Lepidoptera > Nymphalidae > Boloria > Boloria euphrosyne. Next base: position 1,371,450 of record OX637885.1, on the reverse strand, counting down.
AGAGAAAGTCAATTACTTCAGAGTGAGACTTTAGAGAGTAATTTCATGAGAGTCACAGGTCAATTTCATACGTTCATAGGTTGGATATTATTTGGTGATTTGAGACTCTTAGGTGACTCTTAGTACTAAGATTAATCATTTACGCAAAAAATCATATGCACTTTCGCTTTTGGCCCGACCTGGATACAAAACTAAAGTTATATAATCTGCATACCAAGTAAATTAAAATGTAATTTGTCATCAGCCCAGTTAGTCCCGTAATACACAATTAATCAAGTAATTGGACCAAAGTACCACCAACAAATTTAATAAACACAATCCACAGTAACAGTAGCATTAATTAACAGGGTTAATTCAGGTTATATTCTATGTTCTAAATCTGCCTTTTCTCAACAAGGTATACAAGTAAAATCGGCAGACGTTACAACAAACAAACAAAAAACACATATAAAACTGTACAAATTATTATTACGAGTATATCATCTCTCAGAATGCAAGTTTCCTCACGATGACTTCCTTCACCATAAGACAGGTGGTAATCAAGATAGAAATGATTCGCACGACCGAAACCCGGATTTGAACCCGTATCACTCGGTTATACAAGCGAGCGCGTTACCGCTGGGCTACCACTGCCTGAATAAATTATAATAATAACATATTCAACATTTTACATAGATTTATAAAATTATCAGTATAACTCCTAGTATTTAGCATTACAAGTACATTTGCAAGTGTCTGGATGAGATCTCTCCGACATAATTATCGCGATTCGTACTAAATCCCTAGCATTTACTGTTTGTGCAACGCTTCTGCTTATATTAGGGTTTATATAAACATCTCAGTTAAATGTTTTAGATTTTAATGCTCTTTGATGATGGAATTGCCTTGAATATATCTATCACTTTGAACTAAAAATACTTGTTATGATTTCATTTTTATGTACGGGCTAGTAAATTGACGTGGTTTTACATATTTTTAAGAGTTTCTAGTTTCGTTGACTACACGTTTGTCTCAGTTGGTAGTGACCTTACTTTCTGAGCCAGCGGTCGCGGGTTCGAGTCCCGCTGGGGGCATATAAAATTTATATATTTAAAATTTACATATGTACCTATAGTATATCAATTATCTGGTATCCGTTACACAAGCCTCGCAGCTTACACGGAACTAGATGGCGCTGTTGTAATAAGGTTTTTTATTCTAGGGGATGAAGCTTGTATAGAAAATTAATAATTTTTCAAGTATCTAAGGGATACTAATATACTCGTACATCATGTTTCTATTCCGTACTAACCGTTTAAACGCAACTGTTAAACGGTAAGCCGCAAGTCTAGGTATGGATATAATAAAAATGAAATTTTATTAGTTAGTTAACTTATCAATTAAAATACCGATCGAATTGAGAACCTCCTCTTTTTTGAAGTCGGTTAAAACAGCGGGATCGCTTTGGCTATTTTTTAACATATTCATTACAATTTGAAAAAAGTTTAAGGGGGACAAATTCATTAAGAAAACCGGTAAAATTTTAAAAAGTGAAACTAGAAGGAAAAAACCTGTTTTTTATGACTTTAATAACTTATTATTGAAAATGCAACGAGACAAAGTCTGTTGAGTCAGCTAGTATGTACTAATCTAAAAATATTAGAAAAATCGTAAGATTTTCAATGCAAAAAACGTTCAGAATTTTCTTTTCTGACTTTTGACACCCTCATTTCAAAAATGACTGACATTTGACATTCTAGTATTAGATTAATAATTTGAAATGAGCCTTAGGTTTTCAAGTTGTCTAATAACTTATTTATATTCGAGTTACCTTTTAGCCTTACACAAACTTAAATATATTGTATGTCATATTTTTAATTCTTATTCTGTAATAACTAATCTATTTGAATAAAAATAAATATTTTTTTTTATGTTTGTTCTCTAAGTATTCCTAAAACAATTATCCGATTATGATAAAACTGTGGTTTCTTGTTAAAATTAAAGAATTGTTTAAATGTTTGTCCTCTTTATGTTCCTAAAGCAAGGAACTTTATTCATATCTAAGACGCATACAAGTAAAGCGTAGTCAAGTCCCAAGTTAGTTATTAAATTTCATAACAGCTACAAAATATTTTATAAATGTTTTAAGTAAGTAGGAAATAAAGCTCAGAGCTAAGAAAACTTCTTCTACTTCTTATTCATGAATATATCAGAACTCTTGCATTTGTGATTTTATTAATTTATGCCTACTTAATATATTTTAACTGTAATATCGTCCTATTGACCGATTTTGGACAAGACGTTCAACCTTAATTATAGAGTTTCCACCTTATTTTATGGGTAGAAACTAGAAAATGTCATTGTAAACGATCTGCGTGCATACTCTCTCTTCTCTCCACTTCAATTCCCTCACTTTCATATTCTTATGGTATAAGAACATCTATAATAGCACAAATATTTCCAATATCCAATAAATAATTTCTGGTAATTTTTAACAGAAAATATCAATACTTATACTTGGCTCAAACCGGGATTTGAACCTAGAACCCCCAGATTTGCAAATTGCATTCACTAGAAAAACAAGGTAATTTAATTAATATGAAAGAACTTTATTAATACTAATTTATCACACAACTTTAAAAATAGATCTGATAACTTAAAGATTAATGAAGCGAACCAACCATTGAGGCGATAAATCCTTTTTTACGAATAGAATAAAGTAAGATAAACTTTATATCAACACTTTAAGGTGTAGAATTGATTGTTTCAGCAAAGAATGCCTAACGTTAAACATGAGTTTATATCAGGGCCCTATTTGTTTTTTGAAACGCTGATTCATTTGCAAAGGATCGAAGCTTGGTTCATTATTTTATTTTGACTAAAGCTTTTGTCGTAATTGTAATTCTACTATAATCATGATTGAAAGCACTTCACGTTATTGACGTTATTAAGCGCTAAATTCATACGTTTGTACGTGTACTAATGTAACATGTAAAAATATCTAAACAAAGTAAAATTTAATTAATATTCCATATTCCTAATAAATTGGCAGTCTGAAATGGGTTTCTTTGACACCGCAACCTAGTTTGTTGCAAATATATCTCAAAGGTCAGATTTAAAACAGAAATGAAGTGTATTTTAATATATTGTAGTTGTGGATAGTTTTAAATTATTCATGACATTTACCTACCATTACTGTAGTGTTTTTTATAAAAGTTGTGAACGTGAAAATATTGGCGTTGGCTACTCAGAATTTTTTTTAAACGTTACATAAATTTAAATACAAATATTATGTTAATTTTTTGCTTTGTTCCCTAAAAATTAGCCAAAACATTTTCTAGTCTTAATACAGGCTCTGTATTATATATATATATATATATATATATATATATATATATATATATATATATATATATATATATATATATATATATATATATATATATATATATATATATATATATATATATATATATATATATATATATATATATATATATATGTATATATTCTTTCTATATTGCGTCTTTCTATAACGTTGAAATAATAGATTTTTACTTACTGAATATGGAATTATATACGGAAGGAGACGAAAATCACACTCAAATTTTTTATCTTCTGACAGTTAATCTGCCAAACGGTTGGACCGATTTTGACGTTACTTTCACTGGCATTGCGGATATTTAAAAGGAGCAAATTGGCTACTGTTATTTAAGAAAAATAATTAGTACGCCGCTAAAAAATCTAAAATGTACTTATATGTATCATACGTAAATATAAAGACCTACGCAAGATCATATGCAACAACTAGTCAATAAATCATGACATAAAAATATTTATATGCGAATATTTCGCGAAATATCTTGCAAATTTATTACTGCTGATCTCTAAATGTAACTGACAGGTTTATGAGCGGGTTTAGGCAGACCAGAGAAATACTCTATGGTACGCGCATATTATTGAATATACTCTGTTCTTATATTATATTTGCTAACATTGTTTTTGTTTAGTTGATAATAAACAGTCCAATTTCAACTGTAACTGTACTAAAATTTGTATATTTGTACGTTTTTCCTCCTCCATGATGAAATTCTTGTATCGATTTTGATGAAAAGTACTCGCATAGACTTAATAATAAAAAAAAAATTGCGAAAAAATCCACAAAGATACTTTTATTTAAAATTACTGTTACCATTACTAATAAAATTATGAAATTTGTCAAGGCATAGTACTTATTGTTTGCAACAATTTAAATAGAAAAAATCAGATGTTATTGCATCAAGTCATAAAAAAGCTTAAAACGGCAAAGCAAATGGTTAGTCCAACTGACTTAAACATATTTTTATAAAATTTACAATTTTACAGTTAATTTTGGCTTTTCTCATGAGATCAAAATGCTAAATGCATTTCAACGCTGAAGTTAAGAGATAATTCACAATTTGTCATAACCGATTACTACTGCGCTTCCTTCCCTATTAGATTAATCGCTAAGATTACGGGACGGGCCAAATTGAACGATATTAGTTCTAAAGAATTTATAGGGTGCAATTTTAATTGCTTTAAGGGTGTAAGAAATCGAATTTATGGTGACTTTCTCACAATTATAGTCCAATTAGCTGGATAATTGATGGTTTTGGTTTTATTGAAGCATTTAATTTATAAGATTACGAAAGTCTCGGGTTCGAACCCCAGTTTAGCCAAAGAGGTAGAATTTATTTGTCAAAAGGGTCTGTTTAATTTTTTTGATCGTACCTCATGGTGATAATGATGACTGATATATTGATGTTTATTTTAAATTACTTAAATTTTGTTAAATAATTAACTAATCCTTATTATACGTGAAATATTTCGTAAAAAAGTATCTCATTTGAACTCGGTTTCGCATTTCAACCTCTTTAGAGCTAATTTATGGGCTATCATCGTTATTAATTTAAAAATGTGCCCACGTTAGAACGATTTTTTATAATTTCTTTAACCTATTGTAATTTGTGCGTAATATGTTTGAAAGGAAGATTTTTTAGACTACATTATGGTTATTGCTTAAGTATGACATATACAAGTTATAAAATTGTATACTTTTGTAGGTAGGTACTCTATGTAATAAATATATTTCATTTTTGAGACGTCTAAAACCTAAATATCTCCCGTGACTATGATCACTGCAAAACATCAGAAAAATCGGGAACCAAAAAATAAATCTCCGAAAAATCCGACTTTTCTGTATAAAAAGTCAAATATTTGCGTAAATCTAAGAAAGTATTACATTATATTATTCACGTATTTTCTATATTACATTTCCCATGTGCAGGAATCGACTACGAAGATGTCGAATCGTCAAAAGAATCCGTATAATAGGCACAATTTTTGCTTCTGAGGAGTTCAACATTACGAACGGCCTTTGAGAATTTTATATTACCTGTAAATCCACAAGGGAAGGCGTGTACAGAAACATTTGTTTCGTAATGATATCGCTTAATAAATTTTATACATAATTTATTGTTCGTTTTCATTCTTCTTTAGAAATATTACTTCACAACTTTATATATTTCGTATATTAGACCATATTTTGAGTGATTAGTATTTCTCTCTCTATTTTTTGCGTGTTCATTATAAGTATAAATTTAATTTTAGAAAACCTGTTGTTAGATTCTGTTTGAAAAGAAAGTGAATGAATGCACATTTCTACGAATGTGTTATAACTATTCATTTAAAAAAGAACGTTAATGTAAATTATTTATTTGATGTAGGTAGTAAAAGCACATTTATGGGTTAAGAATGGCATGTGGCCAACCAAAAATCGCAGCCATTTTGATCGAATCGATGCATTCATAATAACGTTAGGTAACCTCGTCGTAACATTCAATCGAGTGCTTTGTCTTAATTTAGCACTTATTTTCATTTTATTTAGCCCATTTTAATAGCCCACTGCTGGGCACGGGACCTACCTTCTATACAATAGGTTTCAAGCCATAGTCCATTTCACTGGCCATGTACAATAGTACAAACTGGCCATGTACTTGCAAGTTTTTAAAACATCTTTTGAAAACTTGCAAAGTTCTCTTAGACATATAGTTTTCCTCTTGATATTTTCTTTCATCGTAAGAAAAGAAGAAAATTATTATTACAAAAAAAATTGCAATAATATTTTCTATTTTTTATAATGTTGATATAGTCATATTACGACCACTACATCAATTAATATACATAATATATTTATGCTATAATGTTGATATGGTCATATTGTGGCCACTAGATCAATAATTAATATACATATGTTTATGTACAAACAGAAAAACCAATTGTCATTGAATTTCCACTATAATTGGATGTCAAAGAGTAATTATCTTTTATAAAAGTACACTCAGAGCATCGTAGCAAAAGACAAACAACAATTACAGTTGCTACATCACAGTGCTATTTAACGCTCGACTTCACATCCACGTGGACAAAGTAATTGTCTAAAAATGAAGGCTCTTTTACTTTATGCCTTCTAGCTTTATGTGAACTACCTTTGGGGTAAAAATGAAGTACTCATATGTTGAAATAAGCTCGTTACTCGGTTTTCAAGAGCAAGTGTTGATTTCTCAACAGAACTTCTAACGTCACCGTTTGTAGCTTCCACGCAACTAAACATTTTTCAAAATTGCTGGCATAAAAATCTAGAGCTTAGTAACTCTAAACACACAGATCGTCAGATAGAAAGACATCCATAATAAGAGGGTTCTTATATTAATAAGAGTAATAATAGGCGCTTGCTTGGGTAACTAAGTGTAGCGGGTTCAAATCCGAATCTCGCACCACTGGTTTTTTTCATATACTATTCATATCTAATGTAAAAACTACTTAAATTAAAACATCGTGAGTCTGGGAGAACCTAGGACGTTTTCGAAAGACATGTGAAGTCCGCCAACACGTACTAGGCCAGCGTGGTGGACTATGGCCTTAGATCCCGCGTATTTTAATGGAACCGGGGCGTTTAATAGAGCTGAATACATACATATTAGGATTATAAGGGTTTTATTTTGCCTTTTAGCTACGGAATCCTAAAAAGATAATAGCAAATGTCTCAAACATTGTCAATTTCATATAAATTGAACCTTCTTTTTAATAAATGCCAATACAAAGTTTTTATTACGTCTTTAATAAAATGCTTTGTACAAATACAATAAAATTGCCTGAGTTCATTTTTCTCAAATGGAATTTGTTTTTTTTTTCATATAATTAGATATATGTGAACGTTGGGATGAAAAAAATTTTATCATTGAATTGTGTACGTAAAGTATTTTTGCCGTTACAACTAATTCTTAGAGGATGTAAATTATAAAAACTAAACCTTTGAAGGTTCTCCATAAAAGCTTAACTATGCCCAGATATAAGATAAACCTTAGAGTTATAATCAGTATGTACATGTTTATACTAATCTCTATTCGTCTTTAGCCCTTTTTACCGTCCCACTGCTGGGCACGGGCTTCTCTTAGTACGATCAGGCCTTAGTCCAACGCGCTGCAGGCCTAGTGCGTGCTGGAGGACTTCACATGTCCTTCGTAAACTTGCTAGGTTTTTCTAAGAAACCTGCATGAGGTTACTTCACGATGTTTTCCTTATTGAATCATGATAGATATGATGCGCACATGAAAATATCAGGAGGTTTCGAAGCCGCATCACTCGGTTATCCAAGCGAGCGCGTTACCGCTTGGCTAATCACTGCCTTTCTACTCGACATTGTGTTTTTGAAAATTCTAGACTTCTTAAATTTTAATATTTTAATACTTCACACTTTTTTTCTTTTAATAGATCAATCTTACCCTAAAATTTAGGAAAGTATTTTTTTGTCCATTTGTTATCCAGTCGCACTGCATTGGAGATTGTTGTAATTTTTTTATTTGGTTCGGATTTGTAATTCAGTTATATTATTACTTATTTTAGGACTTATACATCGTAAAATTTCTATTTCGGTTTTATGATTTACGAGTCTATCTATCTTTAAAAAGTAATCTAGAACAAGGTCTAGAAATGAAAATAAAAATAGCTTCCATCAAAGTCCGCCTCAAGCGAAGTTGAATAATTTATTATTATACATCTTCGTTTACATATTTCATTTTTCTATTATATAACCCTATACTTAACCCTTGGATTGCTTGCCGAAGCAAAACGATGGGTTGTACAAAATGATTTTCTACTAGAGAGTTATAGTGGACTATTTGTTACTACAAGCCATAGTCCATCTTCTAATCTAATCACGCATTTATAATAATAAATGGCCATGATTATCGGTCGCAGTAACCTAATTGTTCATACAACTATGACCGTCTCGCTCATATGTGTTGTTGCGATTTCATTTCATTCGAAAACCCGTTCAATTTTTGAGCCGATTTGTTCATTAGCCCCAAACCAAAGGATAAAAGTTTCTGTTACGTTATACAACCGGTTAGGACTGATAGAACGATTTTTGGATATTTAGCTTCCAAAATTAACCGAGCAAAATGAGTTTTTGACATCAATAATTTTTCTCTAAATTTTCCTTTATTATTTCACTTCACTAGAACCGTTATGAATGATAACGATCATTAACCGGTAAAAGAACAAGCAATGAATTAACTATTGCATTGACGAAATAAACCGTTTTTTAATACATTACGCGTTCGTTTTTGAGCATTGTTCAAATCTTAAGCTTCATAGTCAAAAGTTTCATAAACTTGCTTTGTCTCCTTCAAAATACAGTTCTTCTATTATAAATTATACATAAATCGGATGTACTACATTCAATATCAATTTAAATATCTAACGCCAGCTCGTGTAGGATGCCGCTAGAGTGGAATATAAATGAAAGGATAAAACACAATTAAGCTGTAACTAATGAAATTTTATTGTACTGATGTATTATTAGCATATTGTAGTTTTTTTTTCTTATGGCGGTTTTGCATTACATTATGCAGTTCTAGATGAATAAAATTGATGTCTCTGTTTTTAATTTCAAATTAACAGCTTTTCACTAAATGCGTATGAAAGAATATACGGTACTTACATCAAAAAATCAAGTTTTAAAATTTTTGTCTGTCAGTCTGTTTGTTCCGGTAAATTTCTGAAACGGCTGGACCGATTTTGACGAAACTTTCACTCGCACATAGCTAATGTTGTAAGGAGTGACTTAGGCTACTTTTATTTTATTAGAATTTAAAAACTGTTTTATTTATTTTATTTTACGTCCAGCGAAGCCGGCTGAGTTTGCTAGTTTGTAATAATATACGCTAGAAGTGATTCAAAAAAATAATTTAGTAACAATATACGTCATACCGTACTTATTCCTTCATAAAGTTTACAAAATACTTCATACAATTCGACTTTAATATACCAAGTTTTGACAAACCTCGTTGTTTTAGTTCTGCCTGACTCGGCTCTGGCATGACTTGATGAAAATTTGAAACTTCTTTAGGGAAATACTTTATTCATGCAAAAATGTAGGCTGGTTCATCTTCATAGCTTATTTTGGGTCACTTCTAAATATAAATGTATGCTGTACTTTAAATTGTTAAGTCATCGTCAGATCTATTTATGTAAAATATTATCTCTTTATTGCTCTTAACCGTACTATTTTAAAATATACATGTATTGATAGTTTTATGATCGTAAATAAATTTTATTACGTAAAACTAAGGCCTCAGTTGTTTAGTGGTAATGCGCTCGCTTTACCAAATAGTTGTTACGACCGCCTGACGGCGGGTACAAATAATTAAACACAAAAAGAAAAATACAAACGTTTATTCACAAGATAAATATGAGAAATCACATAAGAGAATTAATACTAATAATTAATACTAAATATCAATATATATATATATATACCCGAACTGTGGGTTCTCAGCACAGAAAACTTTTTTCGTACTATGTTACATATAAAATCACCTATGTGCACTGGGGACTTATCTTAAAGTTATCGATGCGGTGACACGTGGAGGCGAGGGAGGTGCCCTGTGGCACCGGGTGTTACTATCGAAGGGCCTCAAACAGCTGGCGTCGTCTCGACAGGAAGGTGCATCCCGTCGTGCACAAGATGTACGGGGAACTTCTCAGGTCCGCACCTTTTACTTTTCCATCTATAGGGTGGATGTTCTATCCACACGGTGGAATTTTCGAACCAAGCAGTGGAATTTTTCAATCCAAACTGTGGAATCTTTCAATCCAAACTGTGGACCCCCAGTTTCCTGGAATGCGTCGAATAAAAACTTGGAAGCACGAAAGATCCGACCCCCAGGCACAGGTGTGACCAGTAGTGGGCGTCGGCATCTTTCGTGAAGCAATTAAATTAAATGGAGTGGAGTGGTGAGATTAAAATCCGGTTAGAACATAAAATAAATAAATTCGGAAAAAATCAAATATTCAATTATATAATACCCAACTCAGAATCAAACCTCAACTACTTATATACCGGACGATCACCATTCCACTACGTTATGAGTTACAAAAAAAATAAATCACAATATTAATTAAAGTTATAGTGATTGTAGGCAGTTATAAATAAATATGTCGAATGAAGCAATGACCATTGATAATTATTTCGCCGGTACATCGATAAATGTTTCTTATCCTATCTTTTGTTACAATATACATATTAATACACGAGGAAGTATAGTTTATAATATATAATATTTTAAACTATCATACAATTAACTATAAAGCCTAAACGAACAAACATTTTAATTACGTTACTACAAGTTTATAAATTACATTATGGTCAATATACAATTTGTAGGTGGCAATTTAATAGACTAAAAAGTATTAAATAAGGATTTAAACAAGATAAATATTTTCAAATAATAGGTTCTTATTAATTACATAAAAGCCACCTATGTAAAAGAAACACACGCGTGGAATACACAGTGGTATTAAATAGATTATTAATATATTATTAATATGATGTATATATATATATATATATATATTATAGTTGGCTGGACTGATTTGGAAAAAATTGATTTGATGATAGAATGTTAATAAAGAAAAATAAACGCGATGAAACATATTAAAAACTTATTGGAATGATCGAATAGATAGAATTATATTTTACTAATCTTAAGATACGCAATGTCACATTTCGTTACGTAGTAAGCCACAATTAAGAAATATATATAGCCATAGCAATCTTTACACTTATAAAATGTTGAAGAACTAGTAAATTGCAAGCAAAACTATAGAATTAATTATATTAAACTTACCAAGGGGGTTAGAAGATGAACAAATTGCTTTTAATTTTCATTTTATTTTTTAAATTAGCAAAACACTGATTTTAATACTTTTTAAAATGAGAACAAATAAATCACGATCATAATTATTGTCGTGCGAACTTTGGTGTCGAATTCTTTTTTTTTTGCGACTACGATTTTACGTATTTATATTGGAACGGCCTACTCCCTCCCTAAGGCGACAATCGTACGCTCAGATTCTAGAATGTTCGTGTGAGATGAGATGGAGATATGGAAAGAAATAGATCAACCGAAGCAAGTCACGCCTCAAGCTATTGTCTATGTTCCAGAAAATTCTATGTGGAACAGGAATAGTAATGATCGAACTTTTTAGAACCGAGCGAGATAGAAACATTTGCAGGTAATTAGCCCGTTGTTCGCCAACAAATGACCTTATATGGTCATTTCGATGCATCGCTAGTTAAAACGCGCGGCTTTCATACGATAGCGACAACTAGTTATTTTGTTTGTTTGTTCGTAAAGATTTAATATGTACTAATTTTATATTTTCAAAGTTTTGTTTGTTTGTGTGTAAAGGTTTTAATATGTATTAATTTTATATTTAATAGTTTTTGTTTGTTTGTGTGTAAAAATTTTAATATGTATCTACTTTACATTTCCAAAACCTTGTTACAACGTAACATAGTGCGGGTTCAAATCCCGACTCGCACCTCTGATATTTTCATATGAATAATCATTTTCTAAACGATTACTAGTCTTACGGTGAAGGAAAACCTGCATTTCTGTTTTTGAAAGTCATGTGCAGCGCGCTAACTTGATCGCCCCTTGCGTTGAAGAAAGGTCCGTGCCCAGTAGACGGACAGTAAAGATGGCTGAAAACAATACAGTCTAAAGTAACCTTAAAATACTACCGGCTGTATTTACGTTATTAGAAAAATTGTAAAAAATTTTGTACCAAATATTAATTCACGTATCTTTCTTGAAATATTTTTCTGTAACTCTCGTATATGACAACCTTTTATTTAACACAAATTACTTCGCGAATTTCATATAGAATGGAGCAGCCTAATGACAAGTGGAATTTATAAAGTCGATATGAGAAATTATAACATTGCCGTCTTCATGTCACTTGTTTTTTGCAATTATTTACTTTTCTTTGATTAGGTTCTTTGATTTTTTATTTAATTGTAAACAAAATTGTCTTGATTCGATTGTCGAATTCGAGATAATAGAAAGAAAGTCTTCGCCGTGACTAAGTTTTCTGTAAAGGTCTCGAAACTTCGAATCAAAAATTCCTGAATCCCTAAAAATTGCAACAATAGTTGTAGTTAAAATTTAAAATATTTGTGTAAATCTAAGAAATAAGTTATATTATTTATCTTTTTTTATATTATAATATGTAAATTTCCCACTATCGAGATGATTTTTACAATTCTTTCGAAATCTCGCTAAGTTCTCTAAAACGTTTTATTTACATGTTTTATTACACATTACTAACTGATTACCCCTCGGTAATAATTCTACTTTTAATCATAATAGCGACTTACCCTCGATTCGCTCGGCTACAGCCCATAGTGCGTTTTAAAAAGATAAACCTATTTATTTTTTTGTGTTTTTTTCCGATTATTACTTTCCGATTATTAACTATTCAAACAGTTATTCTGCTCTTCGGGTTATAAATCCATTAAATCTAAGATTAGAAAAATTAGTCCAGCTTCTCTTGAGTTATAAATGGTATAAGTTTGGCGTTGTTTACCGTAATACAGGTCTTCTAGTACGGGAAAAGAGCCTTCTTTTATATTAACAATAGCCATAACTTAAACCTATTCCCTAATATTGTTTGGTAGTAAAATACATATTATAAGCTTAATACCTTTATTCTTTTGTTATATTATAATATTTTTTGTAACGTTTTTGATAAAAAATATTATTAAATAACCTGCCTTTGATTTTTATGTAGATTTTGAAAATTTCACATCGAGTTTTAAACATTATGCTTATTGGCTTAGAAAATGAAAGATTCTATATAATTTTATTATAATTCTAACGAACAAATAACCGGAAATAAAACAATCCGATCTCATATCCGTTCTGATTCAGATTTCAACATGCGCAAGCATTTCACCTAAACCCTTAGGCAATGCGGTCTTATAATTAAATTCTAACACCGCGTACCCTTAGAATGATAAGTTAGACAACTATTTTCACCCAATATTACGCCTTATTTTCAGGTAATAAACTTTATTTTACTATACCAAAGTAGATTACGTTTGCTAATATCAGCACAATTTTGTTTAGTTTTATGGGACATAAAATAACATATATAGTAAACGCAAATTGAGGGTGGTTTATAGATTTTTCCAGTAAGTTTGGTTTGATATATTTTGTATTAAGGTTTCATTAAAAAAACATCCTATATCTTGTAAGGAACTAGGTAAATAAGAGCTTATTAAAAATGCTTTGAATTAATACTTGAATGATGTGAATCTGTAAATTTTTGGTGATTGATGAAGAAAATAACGAGAATTAAATGAAAATTAGTAGTTACGTTCTGACAGTTTTTTGTATACATACAATAAAATTCTAACTTAGTCAAATCTGTGCATTGAATATTTTTTGGAAATTCCTGTTGAGATAATCGTTATTATCGATACAGAGGCCGAATCTATAGTTTTTAGATTTTTTTCTGTTTGTCTGTCTGTCTGTGACCGCATCACGAAACCACTATACAGATTGTGATGAAATTTGGTATGATGATACCTGGTTATCCGGGTCAGGATATAGGATACTTCTTACTGCTGGAAAATATCTCATTTCTGAGAAATCTCAAGTAACCGTTAAAACCATCTGTAAAACGTCACACGGTATATAAGATCTCAGAACTTAGTTTCCGGTCTTTAAAACGCGGGTGGAGCCGCGGGAAAGGCTAGTCTCATATAAAAATTATGTTTCATTTTAAGCAACGATATTTGTAGACTGTAGCGTCTATAGCGCAAATTCTTTATAGTAAGCATATTATACCTAAGTGGAATTTCGCTCCATATCATACCTTACATTTTCAGCGTAATATTTTAGATGAAAAATGCTCGGTTTCTTTGCCTTAATGTGGTAAAGGCTCCTGTTTTTCTATACTGTCGACAATTTCGAACAAAAACATATAATATCCGATGTGCATGTTTCGGAAATTGCCATATGAATTTTTAATATATTTATCATGAAAAGAAGGAATTTAGATTTATAATAACCTAGCGAATACATATCTTCGGATTGCTGTTTCTATATTGTATTCATAATTTTCTTTAGAAACAGTAATTGTTATCGCATCAGTATTTTTCTACCTTCCCACTGCAATCCAATCCCCTTTGTATTAGCCGTAGATCACTCTAGCTAAGTTCGGTTTGGCGGACTTCACATGTGTCTCAGATATGCAGGTTTTTTCAAGACATTTCCCTTCACAAAGAGATGGTAATTATATTGAAAACGATTTGGACATAAGAATATCAGTTCAAAGTGACGACACGTTTGGCTCAGTTGGTAGTGACCCTACTTTCTGCGCCAGCGGTCGCGGGTTCGAGTCCCGCTGGGGGTATTCATTTGTTGAGCACGAATGTTTGTACTCCAGTCATTGGTGTTCATATTTATAATATGTATTCGTATGTATTAAAATTTTTATGTATAGTATATCAACTACCTGGTATCCGTTATATAAGCCTCGTAGCTTACCACGAAACTAGATGGCGTCCCAATATAAAAGTACGGGATTGAAACTCACTTTAATAGGTTTCCCAAATAAGCACATTACTGATCTGTATACCAAACATTATAATTCCTTCCAGTCGTTTAAGGGTTCACTAGTTGCAAATATAAAATTAGATAATGTAATTTTGCACCTTGTAAGTGGATTTTACAGTCGCTTTGACCAGTAATCGGATTGACTTCATGTAGAAGGTTATCGATTATCACTTAGTGCTGACATTCAATATTCATGTTTAAACGTAAACATATAAAATTTAAAACGATTTTAGATGAAAGAAGCGCACTTTTATAACAATTTAAGCAACATTTTATATTTTACTACGAAAAATTGACCGTACTTTATTTTATTTGTAGGTAAAATAGTATTGTAGTAGTTGCCAGGAGCTAATGTTTCCCTTAGGGAACCAAGTAAAGTGGTCCCATATCCTGAATCAATCACCGCTGAATCGTATGCATTTCCCAACCATGTTAACTTGCCTTACGAATTACGATAAAGAAAGATTTCGTGAGGAAACTGTATATCTAAAAGAACCTAAGCTTTCTTTCTTAGCTTCATACGAATGTTGTGATTAATCAATTTAAATGATTTAATTGGCAGACAATTTTAATGTATTACATATGTATCATTACACATTTTCAAGTTCATTGAAATAATTTTATATTGAACCGGATATTGAATAAATTGACTATTATGATTTAGAAGGTTACGACGGAAGTAGTTGCATGAAATTATTAAAAAGGGGCGTAGCTTAAAATTAGAATTCATATTTATAGGGTGCTTTATAATACTGTGATTCATTACTTCAGAGCATAGTTACTGTGTAATATTGTGATTTTACTTAAGTTGTGATCTTAGTTAAGTAGTTATAGTGTGGCTAATTAATTATTAAACAAAATATGAAGTATACCTTGGTACTTTTCACTACACGAATATTTGAAATTATAAATGAAACTATCTTTTCTTTTCTTTACGGGTGAGACTGACCCATGACCATGATTGCTGTAAAGCATTCGAATTGTCGGGAACCAAAAATCAAAATAAATCCGCGACAAAATCCGAAAAGAAACTTTCATCTTAGAAAACCTAGTTTGTAAAGACCTGTGTAGTCGACTATATCTGATTTCCCTCACATCGAACGAAGTGACCGAAATTGCACTACTACGGGTATAACAAATTTTGATTTAAATAGTTTGTTACATGTATTAAATATTCACTATACAAAATTACTAACATGATCACCACTTTGTCTTACGGTTAAGGAAACATGGTGAGGAAACCTGTATATTTGAGAGAACTTCGTAAGTTTTCAAAAGACGTGTGAAGTCCACCAACCCGCACTAGGCCAACGCGGTGGACTATGGCCCTCCTCCTCATATTAGAGGGAAGCCTGTGCCCAGCAGTGGGACGTTAAAAAGGGTTGATTACATACAAAATGTCGCTTCTAGATAAACATTTTAAATGAAAACACTTTACCGAAAGAAAAAGCCCTTTCATGTATATTGCGATATAAAAACATAAAATTTCAGTTAAAAGGGCTTAAATGGAGTCAGCAAAAATAACAGCCATGTAACCCTTTTCTCGCTCAGTTGCTAATGACGATGTTTAGTCCAATTTTTTAATATATTTTTGCCAGTAAAATAACCCATTATATTGTAAGAACATTTTTAGAATTCACTTCATTTAGACCTTAATGTTTAAATATTACGTATTAAAATTGTTTACGCTAAACATTTTTTTGACTATGAACACAGAGTAACGTCTAATGTTTTAGATTCGATTCCTTTCATGGGTTATTTTATATCAGGTTTTTGTACTCTAAAGTAAAATACCGGAACTCTTATAGATGAAGGTTAGGTTCTTTCTTGTTTCTCGGAAACTAGTAGGTAAATCATAACTGAATGTGTGTTTTCATATAAATAATAAGATATTTTTGAAGACAGTGCTTGCCGATATTATTAAAGCAAAGCTTACATCACAAATCTATACATATAATTAATCTGTAGAAGGGTCAATTCTGTACATTGAAAATATTGAAAAAATAAATAGCAGGGGCTGTTACTGGATCGATACCAAACCCAAATATGCGATTAAAAAATTTTTTGTCTGTCTGTCTGTCTGTATGTTCAGGCATCACGTGAAAACTAACGGTTCGATTTCGATGAAACTTGGTATAATTATACCTTATTATCCTGGGCATAAAATGGGATACTTTTTACCCTGAAAAAATACGTAGAAAAAAAAATCTTAATTTTTCAGTTTTTTAACGGAAATCTCACTCCCATATAGCTAATGTTATACGGAGTAACTCAGGCTATTTTTATCATAGTTTGATTTTATCCTGTAGTCCACGCGATCGAAGTCGCGGGCACAGCTAGTTAATATATAATATTTTAAAGCATAATAAATGTTCGTACTTTGCCATATATACTAATTAGATATTCATAATTTGACGCATTGTCGCATACGCCTTGAAAAGAATAATGAAAATCCGTTCTCGTTAAATTTCGATCATCGTATTATAATTGAAACACGCAAATATATCCGAATTGCGTACTTCGATTTTTTGGAATCGGTTAAATTTAAAAAAAAACCTTTATTTTAATGAAATAATAAAGCTTATTCGAATATATTTTAAATTAAACATAAATTGGACTACACGTTTGGCTCAGTTGGTAGTGACCCTACTTTCTGCGCCAGCGGTCGCGGGTTCGAGTCCCGCTGGGGGCATTCATTTGTTGAGCACGAATGCTTGTACTCCAGTTTGTGGGTGTTTATATTTATAATATGTATGTATTTACAAAAATATATGTGCAGTATATCAACTATCTGCTATCCATAACAAAAGCCTCGTAGCTTAACACGGAACTAGATGGCGCTATTGTATATTGTCCCAACATATTTATCCTAACATATAATTTCCTTTATATAAATATTCTGAAAAGTGAAAGGCCTTGCCTTTTTATTATAATTTTATGTAGAAGTAAGCGTAAAATATGTTTACGTCATATTAAAGGGATAAAAAGCGTCGCGGCGTCCTTCTCTTCCTGTTACTATGTTACTATAGAATCTTTTGAAAGTATTAAAAGTGTATATCCAAAATTAATGATACGTAGAACACAAAGTTAAATGTATTAAAGGTTTTTTTAGCTTTTATATTCTAGTTCACACTTCGCCTCGTTTTGACGTATGTTAAGCTAGCAAGGTCAAGTGGGCAGAACCACATAACACACTTGCAGGAATTAAGTGCTCATTTAGTGCTAATTAATGCTGTAAAAAGTAAATTTTACGCTGCAGTAGATTGATCAAAAATTAGAAAACTGCCAGCTTTATAGAAGAAAACTATAAAAAGGAATTAAGTGCTCATTTAGTGCTAATTAATGCTGTAAAAAGTAAAATTTACGCTGCAGTAGATTGATCAAAAATTAGAAAACTGCCAGCTTTATAGAAGAAAACTATAAAAAGGAATTAAGTGCTCATTTAGTGCTAATTAATGCTGTAAAAAGTAAATTTTACGCTGCAGTAGATTGATCAAAAATTAGAAAAGTGCCAGCTTTATAGAAAAAAACTATAAAATTTTATATTTGTCTTCATGAATGGCCAGCACTAATTAGGCACTAAATTAATACTAGTTTGATTTGATGCTGTGCTATGCGGTTAGCGTTGTAAGAGGCCGACACTGCTAGCTTAATATAAAGCTGGCAGTTTTCTAATTTTTGATCAATCTACTGCAGCGTAAAATTTACTTTTTGCAGCATTAATTAGCACTAAATGAGCACTTAATTACTGCAAGTGTGTTATGTGGTTCTGCCCAATTGACCTTGCTAGCTTAACATACGTCTCGTTTTGGTGCAATAAACTTTCTTATATTTACGTTATCTGTGGATCGTAGGATAAGGGAAAGTATTGTAATTGAAATAATAAAAAGAAAAGATGTTGAGTTTTTTGTTAATTCTTCCGCGTCAAAACTACTTGCCAATTTAGTATAGCCATCCTCGCTTCTATATACACATGTCATTAGAATATTGACATTTGTTATTATAGACAGTAGTAGCCCAGCGGTAATGCGCTCGCTTATATAACCGTATGAAGCGGGTTCAAATCCAGGACTCGCACCTCTGATATTTTCATGTGTGAATCATTTCTAACACGATTACCATTTCAGCTAAGGAAAATATCGTGAGGAAATCTAAAAATATTTTTTCTTTCATAAAGTATATTTTGAGTATTACTCTCTCTAATTCACATTACCTTAAAGTAATCAACTTGTTTCTTTTTCACCATAAAGGTTTATCAAACATAACATATTAGATAAAAGAACATTCATATCATTAAATACACGAACTTAGATCTACAAATTCCAAGCCCAATTGTAACGAACCTTTTTAAACATTCATTATCTTCCTCCACTCAAAGTTTAATTATTACGAATGTTGTTTTTGAACAATGTTGTGAAACACAAAGAGTGATAGCTTAATATTTCTCTCTGGTAAGGTAATTTTATTCGGTTTTACATAATTTCCCCAGTGAGTCGCCAGAGAGACTGCTTTTGTCCATTTACCGATGTCAAAATGCACAATTCAAGATTTTAAAATGAAAATTAAATTATTATATCTATTATTATCTAATAATATTCTATCCTTCTACTTATTAACATCGATAATTTAGTTACCCACCACTTGTATATTATAGCATATTTGAATAGTTATAATAACTGACGGTTTAGAGCTAGTACACGCAAAAACACCAACGTATGGAAACGTTCTATTGTCATCTTTACATTTAATATACAGTCGTAGTCAAGTTAATTAAAATAATAATTTTAGAGTAAAATGAACAGCATGTATTATAAGAACGATATATTATTTTAATTTGTTTTTAGTGTTAGATTTCATGAAACTTGCTCTTTCCCCGTAAAGCTTATATATTATAAATAAATCTATAACATATAATAAAACTCTGACTTAGTTAAATTTGTATTTTGATTATATTTTGGAAATTCTAATTGAAATAGTCATTATTAACGATACAGAGGCCGAATTTATCTTTTTTAGAATTTGTGTCTGTCTGACTGTCTGTGACCGCATCACGAGAAAACCTTGAAAAGCGGAACTAGAACCCGCGACCGCTGGCGCACCAATTAGGGTCAATACAAACTGAACCAAACGTGTCGTCATATTCGATTCGACGACACGTTTGGCTCAGTTAGTAGTGACCCTACTTTCTGCGCCAGCGGTCGCGGGTTCGAGTCCCGCTGGGGGCATTCATTTGTTCAGACGAATGTTTGTACTCCAGTCATGGGTGTTTATATATATAATGTTTATGTATTTAAAATTTATATGTGTAGTATATCAACTATCTGGTATCCGCAACACAAGCACGCTACGTAGCTTACTGCGGAACTAGATGGCGCTATTGTAATAATGTCCTAACATATTTATTTTTATTGAAAAGGTTTACTTAAATGCTATTCGGTAAAAGTATAGATTACGTCATACTGTATGAACAAAATAATTCAATTACTAAAGAATGTTTTAAAAGCTTCAACTCAAATATTTTGCCAGCTCATTATAATTAATTCTTACTTAAACTTTGTAACACCCTTAAAACATATTTCATGTTACAAGTTCCAAATATATTCTCAGTGTAAGCTCTAAGTTAAACGTGTACAAAATTTCTACTTGCCAAGATATCCTTATGATGTGCCCCTTATTATATAAATGTACAGACTGCTCGTTTAGCCAAGCCTTTACTGCCTCTTGTACGTCTTTAGAAATGCAGACCACAAACACTTTGTACCGACATAAACTTGCACTGTAGCTTTTATTATTCTAGTTTAGCTTTGATAACTAAATGACTGCCTTGGTGGTGTATTGGCTAGCATGTACGTTCGCACATCCGGAGGTCCTGGGTTCGAGTGCCGTATCGGACTAAGTTTAGTTATTGAGCTTTTCTGTTCAGTAAGCCTCAGTAATAGCTCGGAGTTTGGAAGTAGGCGGTGTTTCGTCCCCATGCCACGAAGAGAACGTAAAAATAGTCGGTCGGTGTGTAGTCGTCCCACCGGAGTATGAGAGTGATAGGAACAGAGAGTGCACTTGTGTGCGCGTGTACTTGTGCACTATAATATCTCCTGCGCAGTTGGCTAGTCTCAATGCGATTGGTTGCCGCGACTGTAATCAGTCGGGAGGACATTATAACTAAATCCAGATAAGATTTACATAGATTAAAGTTAAGCTTTACTGATGATATACGAGCAAAAAGTTGTAAGCAACTAGTAATCTTTGATTTTGTATAAATTACTTAATATAATATACTTTAAACTAACTAGTAATCTGATAGACTGGTACGTTTAAACAAGTAAACTCTTCAGCTTTATATCTGATACTTGCAACTCTCCCTCGTTTCGCTCGGGTTCGTTCCTAGCACAAAAAAATGGGCGACTTTCAAACTAGCTTGCGAGAGCCCTTAGACCTTTCTAATGGTTCCCTGTCGCGAAATCCGTTCTTAACGGACGTCTAATAACTATAAACTATCTCTCTGTTAAATTTCATCTTTATACGTCAAGCGTTTTCGAAATTTCGTAATGAGTGACCTTTCGCTTTTATATATTTAGATTATAATGTCAGTATAGAAAGCATAATTTAAAATGTATCACATTCTTTTATCTACGCTGAGATATTTGCGCAGTACATTAGACAAGGTTAATGTGATGGATGGGATCTGAAATTACTTGAGAGAACAGATTTGGTTTATATTAAAGTTGCGGTCAAATTGACTGAAATCGAAAGCCGACTTGATAAGATTAATATCTAACTAAATTTTGAAAATTTGTATGTATGTATGTAGATAGTTGAGATATACAACTGATACACAACTTTAAATGCATACATATTATAATTATAAACACCCATGACTGTAGTACAAACATTCGTGCTCAACAAATGAATGCCAGCGGGACTCGAACCCGCAACCGCTGGCGCAGCAAGTAGCACTACAAACTGAGCCAAAGTGTCGTATAGGCAATCAGTAATCATTAAAAAAAAGTAACATAAAGGTATAGTTACACATGCTCATAAAATGTCATGCTTATTAGCATGCTTAAAACAAGCATGCTCTTCAAATTGACACATTTGCTTTCGTATAGCAAGCTTTTATTAAGCATGCTTCTAAATAAGCGTGCTTAAAACAATAAATTAAACACACCTGCTATTTAAGCACGGGCTGGTTCTTTAGTATTCGACATTCTAGCAAGTTCTCTGCCAGTGTACAAGTGAAAAATAGAAAACCAAGTGATTTTTTCCAATAGACTTTGACAGTAGCATGCCCAAAAATCGCAAAACTGTCGAAATAAGCATGCTCATTATTAGCAATGTTTCGACACACATGCTACTAAGTAGCAATTGCTCAGTAGTGGCATGCTTTCGTGCTAGTTATGAGCATGTGTAACTGTACCCTAACACTATAATGTATAGAATAAGCAGTACCTAACTCCACAACGTGCCAAATGTAGAGTTTAGCCAAGTTGAAATTTCACAATCAGGATAGTTAATAAACAACTTAAAATATATAGTAATCACAATTATCTAAGTAATAAACCAATTCGAAATTAACTTAAATTACTGTACCTGTAAAGTTAAAACAAAGCTTCAAAGTTATATTCGTTTTGTATCAAATTTTTATTTAGTTTGAATAAATAATGGTTTAATATTATATAAATGTATCGTGAAACAATGTTTTTACTAAAAGAAGTATAATATAGGATTCTTACACGTTTTTTGTTTGTTTTTTGGTTCCCGGCTTTTCAGATACTTTACAGTAATTTTTATCACAGTAGAGTATTGTATTCAGCCCCATTTTTTAACATCACACTACTGGGCACGAGCCTCCCTTTCAATACAAGAGTGATCAGGCAATTATAGTCCACCAGGCTGGCTTAGTGCGAGTTAGCATACTTCACATGTCTTTCGAAAACTTGCTAGTTTCTCTTAGACATTCAGGTTTCCTCACGATATTTTCCTTCACCGTAAGACAAGTGGTAATCATGATAGAAATGATTCGCACATGAAAATATCAGAGGTGCGAGACCCGGATTTGAACCCGCATCACTCGGTTGTCCAAGCGAGCGCGTTACGAAAAGTCATGAAAATGCCCGTCACGTTTTTGCCAAGAACCAAACATAAATACTAATGTTTATACAAAATAACATAAGTTCTCATTCAAAAAAAAAACAAAGAAGCCAAGCAAAGCTTGGTTGCAGTAACTATGTATATCTTAAAGTTGTATGGAATGATGTCGAAAATTTTCTCATTCATTATTAAAAGGCAGTGATTGAGCAAGTTCCCTTGAAACGTTACTAAGGCTTTAGGCTTTGTAAGGTTGTTTTATGATAAATAACATTTACTTTATGAATATTTCGTCACAATTTTTTGTTTGATAAGTTAACTGGTTGCCTTTTATGGCTTTTCTCAAATTTTGTAAAGCGAGTTATTATTACAAATTTATCCTCAATATAATAATCTATATGCTCAATTGATAGTTTTTTCAACGTGGTAGATAGTCGATTCTATTCTTGTTTGAAGTAAAATACTGATTTACACACTTTATAGCGAAAGATTGTTCTTGAAAGGCATGTGTGGCTAACCCCCTCTTGTCCAGTGTGATGGAATACGACGTTAAAAAGTGCTGAACCCAAGTATCGCATCAATTATAATAAAAAAAAATATCGATAAAAATGATCAAAGATTGTCACAACCCAATTTATTTTATGGTGATAACATATCGTGTCATCGGCACCATAGAAATAGAATAAAATACATAAATTTAAATATTAAGTCAGAAATTTGTACCACAGCAATAAATTTTCTAACCCTTAAGCGTTACCGTTTCATAGTTTTCAACTTTTCGAAACCCCGAAATCCGGTTCATAAATTTTAGTTTAAAATATATTTACATTTATCTTACTTATACAAGTGTGCAGTTCACGTCGAGTTTTATTATAAAATCAAAGTATTTGAGTAATAATAATAAATCAATATGTTGGGACATTATTATTTATTACACACAGTACCATCTAGTTCCGTGGTAAGCTACGAGGCTTGTGTTACGGATTCCAGAAAAAAGATTTTAAATACATACATATAAATATAAACACCCATGAAGGGAGTACAAAAATTCGTGCTCAACAAATGAATGCTCCTAGCGGGGCTCGAACCCGCGACTGCTGGCTCAGCAAGTAGGGTCACTACAAACTGAGCCAAACGGGCCGTCAGTATTTACGACAATATAATGTTTTTGTGTAAACAAAAAACGGAAAGTGTTCTACGAAACACTATAACACCTCAGACCTATTGATTTATTGCAAAAAAAAAAGGAAACCCAAAGAATTGAAAGCATCCTTGCTAAGTTTAAATATATACCTATTCAAATGAAAAAGAAAAAACATATATGTTTCACTCGAAATCGAATCCTTCTCGTTAAAGTGATAGAAAAACTTAAAAAATAATATTATATTGAGTTAACGTAATCAGACTTTGATTGAATGTACCTAATAAGATAATTATTTAAAATTTAACTTTAGTAAATTTGAATTGGTAGCCCAGTTGGTGGTCACGCGCTTGCTTGGATAACCGAGTTTTTTTCGCCAGTTTTTCTCAGGTCAGCATTTTCTTCTTTCCGAACTGGTACTAGACTCATGACGTTCAGTAAAAAATTGAAATAATTTTATGCTGAATAAAATATTTTGAATTTCAATTTGAACGAAATCATCGTGAGGAAACCTGCATGTCTGAGAGAACCTAGCAAGTTCGAAAGACATGTGAATTGTGAAGTCCGCCAACACGCACTAGGCCAATGCGGTGGACTATGGCCTGATCCCCGCTGCATTAAAAGGAGGCCCGTGCCTAGCAGTGGGACGCTAGAAAGGGCTGAATACAATTTTGAATTTCCTAACTAATAACAAAAATTATCATATGCATAAAATATTTACTCTACGTAATATCCAACTACTCGTGTAGCTAAACTCGAAAAAGAACTTTGAGAGTAGGTAACTGTTAAACACGTTATATAGAAGTGTCACGTATTTTAAGCTAACACATGTGCTAACTTTAAGTTTATTTTAGTTGCCGTAATAGTTTATTTTAAAAGTTATTTTAAATGTCTCATCTCACAATTTTTAGTTATATTTTTCATACTTTAGAAATTTAATATAATAAGTGTAAAAATATGTTTGTAGTTTATTACGTACTACCCGCTTAACCGCGCTTCGCTCAGGTTTGTCCTACTTAATCGAATCTGTACATTGAATATTTTTTTTGGAAATTCTTATTGAAATAGTAATTATTATTGATACAGAGGCCGAATCTATAGTTTTTAGAATTTTTGTCTGCCTGTCTGTCTGTCTGTGGCCGCATCAAGAGAAAACCGCTGGACAGATTTAGATGAAATTTTCTATGATGATAGCTGGTTATCAGGGTCAGGATATAGGATACTTTTTACTGCTGGAAAATATCTCATTTCTGAGAAATCTCAATTAGCCGTTAAAAACTGACTGTAAAACATCACACGGTATGTGAAATGTAAGAATTTAGTTTTCTGAAAACTCAAGTGGAGCCGCGGGATATGCTATTATGACATATAAAATTTACATAAATGTAGATATTTCCTATTACGGGAAAATAAATAAAACAAACATTTACCTACTCTGTTTTTTAACAAGCTCGTTATGGTCGGTATAAATATTTGCACTCGTATTTGTGTATTTTTAAGTTACTTTTTGCGTTAACCGTAGACTATTATTAGAATTCACTTAGATATTTGTTATGCTAGTTTTGTTTTAGTGTCTAGGTACATTTTAACAGTTAGTACTAAATACATTATAATGTTCTCCGACTCATTGAGACTAGCCAACTACGCAGGAGATATTATAGTGCACAAGTGTACGCAGACACAAGAGCACTCTCTATTCCTATCACTCTTATACTCCGGTGGGACGACTACTCGACACGACCAGTGAGAGCTAAGGCGCAGGCCCGACGGCTTTACATGCTCTCCGAGGCAGGGGGTGACACACCACCAGCTTCCCAGCTCCGGGCTGTTACTAAGGTGTACTAAACAGAAATACTCGATAACTAAATTTGGTCCGACTCGGGACTTGAACCCAGGACCTCTCGATATGTGACCGTAATTATTAGCCACTACTCCACTGAGGCAGTCATGAGATACATTATACACATAGGTATGATGTTATAGTGAAAATGATATAATGCTCCAACTATTTATTCAACAAAACACGCCATTCCGGCACGTGAAATAAGACGCGCATTCAAACAAGCAAACAAACTTTCTCATTTATAATTACGTCACTTATAATGTTGCAGACCTTTAATTTAGAGATGTATACAAAAAAAATTTTTTTTTCAATATTTTAGTTATTAAGGTAAGCCTTATTAGCCGTATAATAAATAAATAATATTAAAAAATATATAATAATATTAAAAATAGATATACGATCAATACATTTCTTCTTAAAATGTTATAACAGAGATAATAAAAACACTTTTGAACGCTACACAAGAAATACAAGAGAAAAAATACACGAAAAGACACAAAACCGATATACTAATTACGATAGGAAATCCTAAAAATATATTTATAAATATAAATATAATATGTTGGGACATCATTACAACAGCGCCATCTAGTTCCGCTGTAAGCTACGTAACGTGCTTGTGTTGCGGATACCAGATAGTTGATATACTACACATATAAATTTTAAATACATACATATTATAAATATAAACACCCATGACTGGAGTACAAACATTCGTGATTAGCAAATGAATGCCCCCAGCGGGACTCGAACCCGCGACCGCTCGCGCAGAAAGTAGGGTCACTACCACCTGAGCCAAACGAGTAAAAAGCCAAATATTTACCGTTATTTATTTAAAAACTCCAAAAGGTTTAAATACCTTCGTAAAGTGACAACATATTATGAAAAGGTAGCTTAGGTTTATATACAGCAGTATATTTTATCTTCACAAAGTAAACCCATTTCTTCGGGACTTACATTCACACTTTTATATGTAAAATTCTGCACTTCGCGCGATAACTCTTATGCCAACTAAGTGTTATTGCCAATTTTTCCTACAAAATGTACAGTGAATGGGCAGTTTAATGTAAATAAAAAGGGCCATTGAATTGAAGGTTTAGGAGTTTGAAGATAATATTCAATACTAGTTACTGTTTAAGACACTTTAGGTTATGCTTGTTGTACTCTATAGCTTTATTTGTATGATTTATGTAATTTCGACGGCACGTTTGGTTTAGTTAGTGCCCACCCAATATTTGTAAAAAATTCATTCAAATTGGTCTAAGAATTTTTGAGTTTTAGCGAGAGTAACGAATTGCAATCGATTTTTATATACATATTATATAAACTTAATACATCTTTTCGGCGATATTTTTAAATTATTCGAGTTTTCTAATTAAGGTTTATGTGTAAATACTAACTGTGCTGTATTTTGTTGTAGCTTTAGTAAGGATTTACTTCCCTTATACAATTATAATTTAAATATACTTATTGACTCTTATGTTACCGACCAATCTCCTTGGTGTCTTCTCCATTCCACGTGACATTGGCGAAGTAATCTGTGCTCAACTGGCACGCTTGAAGCCATTAACAAGAGAATTGAATTGAATTAATTCGAAATTATTTAAAACTATCAGTAATTTAGTCGTTTGGGTAAAAAAGCACTGACACGAAGAAATTAAGTTAACACAAACGTACTTGTATCTAAATATAGCACTCCCTTTTTTGAACTTTGTGCAAAATCTAACACGTCGCGTCGTACTATAACTTTAACTTTTCATATGTGCATTATGCATATAAATACTACATAGCATTAAGTTCCGCTGTGACGCGGAACTTGGAACCTCGTGATAGCAATTCGAGCAGAATAAATTAACGAAAGTAAGTTTGGTACAAGCAGTGAATTAGGAGCGATTTTGAAAACAACATATTTATATTTTTTATATATTTCTTTGCTAATTTTAAACCGGAGTGGTCTAGTGGTTAGTACGGTAGTGGATTTGGGGATACTAGGTTCAAGTCCCTGATTGACCAAAGTTTTGTTATTGAGTTTTCTATCAACTCTCAATAAGAGGCTGGATGCTTGCTTCGAAAGTGGGTGCCTTACATAGCACGTATGCCTGAGGTCTTGCACCTGATCCTTTACCAGGTGCATTCAATTCCCGCCAGAAGTAATTAAAGAAAGTAACAAGAAGTGTACTTATGGACTCTTCTGTACCCATAACTAGCTAGCATTCGAATAAAAATTCTACACGGACATGACATATACCTTTGTGGAAACAATTTTGATGAGGCTTTAACTGATAGATAGCTGATATTTTACGGAGTAACTCAGGCTACTTTTATTTTATAAAAAATACTGTTTAAATTAAAAAAAAGTGCGTGTGTACAAAGTACACATGTCAGAAGTGAAACTTCTTTATTTATAAATTTAACTCACTGTTTACACACTGTATACATACCAATGTGGTGGCGCTAACTCTTCCCCGTCTCTGAGCGTCTGGTACTTGATTTACGTGTTTGTGTCTCTATAGACTTTTTCGTTTTATCGAGTTTGAAATCACAACGATTCTAAAGAAGTTTCACTTCAAAAATAAACAACGGTTACCATGGCAACATGGGAATGTATTCTATCTCATTCTCTCCGACTTAATCCTATACTTTTATGTATTTCTTTCTTGATCGTGACGCATTTTCGTTTCATCGAGTTTCAAATCACAACGATTCTAAAGAAGTTTCACTTCAATAAAATTGTGATAAGCCGCGTACATAGCACCCCAGTGAAGCAAAGTTAAGTTTCTAGCATAATAATAAATATAAAAGGCAACTATAAGTGAAACAATACTTATTGTTTTATATCTATAATATCTGCTTCGCTTACGACTTGAGTCACTTCATCATTGAAGCGTTTAATAGCGAGAGAACGAATATTCCACATTATTTCTATGACTTTGCACTATGAAATTACCACTCAAGGTTGTCTTGAATCCATACTCTCTTACGATATATTAAAATAATTTATTAAATGCATAATATTAATGTTTTTTGTTTAATCGTGTAGACTTGCACTAAGCCTCAATATGTCTGTTTTAATGTGTTTGTAGATAAAGACGCATTTTTTAATTTACTTCTTATTTTTTATGTATCACATGATTAATAAAGTTTAATATATAAACTAGTAATTTCCGCGGCTCCGCCCGCGTTCTAATCACTATTAAAATATAAGGTAAAAGGATAAAAATTAAGGGTTATAAGTATTTTATGCCAAATCATAAAAAAATAAAAATTTGGTCTAAAAAAATGAAAATCCGGACAAGCCCATCCTTTTCACTTAAGGGAATAAATAATAGCCAACTACGTATTCTCAGACCTACCAAATGTACACAAAATATTTATAAAAATCGGTTTAGCCATTTCGGAGGAGTTATATAACAAACACTGTGACTGTGGTATAGATAAAGTTTTAAGTAAAATATTGACAAAGCGGGGCCTACTCTTAATAGCAAATTGTGAATAGTAAAAATATTTTTTTTACCTGGGCTTTGACTAATCTGTAAATAAAATATCGACTCAAAGTTTATAGATTACTTGTTTGTTAGAACATGAATACCTGTAGCTTTTATTTCAGTTTGTAAATATTTTGCTCATATAAATATTTCAGAAAGAAAGGCAGTGGTAGCCCAGCGGTGACGCGTTGCTTGTATAACCGAGTGATGCGGGTTCAAATCCGGGTCTCGCACCTATGATATTTTCATGTGCGAATCATTTCTATCATGATTACCACTTGTCTTACGGTGAAGGAAAACATCGTGAGGAAACCTGCATGTCTGAGAAAACCTAGCAAGTTTTCGTA
Organism: Boloria euphrosyne; assembly: GCA_951802675.2. Lineage (NCBI taxonomy): Eukaryota > Metazoa > Arthropoda > Insecta > Lepidoptera > Nymphalidae > Boloria > Boloria euphrosyne. The sequence goes on along the minus strand of OX637885.1, from coordinate 1,341,577 downwards.
AGACATGTGAAGTCCACCAACACGCACTGGGCCAGCGGGCCAGGGGGATCAGGCCATAGTCCACACTATGGCCTGATCCCCCTCGTACTGAGGGAGGCCCGTGCCCAGCAGTGGGAAGTTAAAAAGGGCTGATGATGATGATGATGAAATATTTCATTGCTCATTTTAATAACGTATACCTTTTTTTAATATCGTATATTCCGCCTCGCGAAGCGAGCGAAGCCTCTAGCAAACTATGTGGTAATATTTATTATGTAATCTTTTCAGATGCTGATAGCTTTAATTAAAAATATTGTAAGTCAAAACGAGTAGCTTCGAGGAAGAATTATTTTACCTCCATAATGGACATTTAATACGTTCTAATGATTACGTTTCCAACAGACAGACGAAAGTTCTAAGAATTTTATATTGGGCCAAAAAAAAAATTTCGAAAATATGTTTAATGTACGGTAATTTGATTAAATTTTTATTTTATTTTATGTATGTATAGTGTAGAATATGAACAGAAAAGAGGATGTTGGAGTGGTGAGAAAACTATAAAAGTCGATGCATAACCGGCATCGGGGGGTAGTTGTATCTTGACGCTTGTCGTGGTAGCATTGTTAGGTCGTTACTCTGTTGGTTTATTTCTTTAAAATATCATTGTTGGTAGCTTAGTGGTCTTTTTGGTTAGTTTAATTGTGTTTTAGCGTTTTCAGATACTTACAATAAATTGAGGTAGATTTAGTAAGCTTGTTTTTTTAAAAAAAGGCTCACTTCTGGTCTAAATTCACAAGATCAGAAGTGGGATAGGCCCTGTTTCGCCCACTATTTTTTTTAGCGTGTGATATTTGTTCGTCATTTTTGTTTAAAAGTTTTTATCGGAGGGCACCGCGATTTTGGTGTATTTTTATTGATTTTGGGGATTCGTGTTTTGTGGTGGTCGCTGTGTATAGTTTAGTTTTGTTTTGGTGGTCAGTCTTAAATTAGTAAATTAGGTTACTTGAATTAACGGTTATTTTTAGATCGATCGTATTTTTATTTTGTCAGACAACCAGCGAAATCGCAGTGAAAGTCGCCGATGTAGATTGTAGTCCTCGACATGAGCGTGGCGGTAGTCGCGATCTGTGTTATAGTAGGTGCTGTGCTTTATGCCAGGCCTTTATAGAAATGTTAACTGTAAACATTTTATTTTATTTTTTTTACTGTTTATGTAAAAGATGCTTATTTTGTGTTTTCGCATTGGGGTTGATACATTCAAGGGAAGATGTATCTTGCGGTTGGGGATAGCATGTCTCGCAGGTCTTTGTACTCGGATATGCTGTTCTGGCCGACAGATGCACTTCAAGTGGGGTACGGTTTCATATTATTGGATGATGTCTTGGAGTGCGCTCGGACATGCGATCCTAGTATATGGAACATACCTTGTGTAGCTTAAGATTAATGTATGTGAGCTCGGACAGTGTCTTGGAGGTTACTCAGACATGTCGTCCTGGAGCTGTGATCATACTATGAGTTGACCGTAGCATATGTTTTGCAGCAAACATTAAACGTATATTTGTGGTTAGGTTGGGTTGAAACATGCTTTTATAGGTACTGATTTACACACGCAAAGCTATGACATGGTTCTCTGGCGAGTCGTGAGGGCGCACTCCCCCGACGGGTCCTGCCCCGGGTAATTGGTACAGATATCTGTTTGTTTCACATCCATTGTGCTTAGGTTATGCTAGGTGAGCTTAGACCACGAATGAATCAAATTAAAAACTTAATATAGACAAGCAGTTTTTAGAAATGCACTTTGTGTTTTTTTTCTGTCTGGAGATTTTATTGTTTATACGGCAGCAATGATGAGAGTGTGATGTCTATAGCTCGTGGCGTCACTCAGGTTTTCGATGTCAAGGTTCTGAACCCCAAGGTTAGAAGATGAGGGAGCCCGAGGACGGTCTCCTGTCAGGAAAGGCCGTGTGGAATATAAACAGAAAAGAGGATGTTGGAGTGGGGAAAAAACTATAAAAGTCGATGCATAACCGGCATCGGGGGGTAGTTGTATCTTGACGCTTGTAGTGGTAGCATTGTTAGGTCGTTACTCTGTTGGTTTATTTCTTTAAAATATCATTGTTGGTAGCTTAGTGGTCTTTTTGATTAGTTTAATTGTGTTTTAGCGTTATCAGATACTTACAATAAATTGAGGTCGATTTAGTAAGCTTGTTTTTTTTAAAAGAAGCTCACTTCTGGTCTAAATTCACAAGAATAGATTAAAAATTACATCATCAATACAAGAGGCAATTTCGTTCAAAGTTCTCAGGCTAGATACATTATAGCGAAAATTAAATTACCCTTTTATATGTCGGTTAAACATAATACATTATGCAAAAAGATTTTAACTAATTATGCACTAATGAAACAAAAAGTATACCTAATTAGTACAAATATGTACAATTGGCAGAACTAATTAGCTTTGCGCTTTAATTACTAGAACATGCCTAGAAAATTTTATAAAAAAGCCAAGTGCGTGTTGGCTCTCTTCATTTCTTTCGAAAATTTGATAAAATTTCAGACATGCAGGTTTACTCGTAAGGCAAGTGGTAGTCATGCTAGAAATGATTCGAACCCGCATCACTCTGTTATCCAAGCGAGCGCGTTACCACTTGGCTACCACTGCCTAGACTATGAATAAAAAAGATATGTTATTACTATTAGTATAACACTCTAACTTCTAGATTTCCCTTTTTTCAAAGTTGGTTAATAATTTCATTACAGCACAATAGGGCGTCTTAATTTCAACCTCAATTAATCACTCAGTGGGGTCCCTTAGATTTTATGTCTTCCAGGCCTATTAACAAAACTGTGAACATGTTCTTTAACGCAGTATAAAATAGTAAATCTTAGTATACAAGTGACTCGCCTAAAAATAAATCAGTAAAACATATTTAACTTATGATTGTAAAGCATGGCTTTTTTTGAATGGGAAGTGCATTTTAATGGAGCATCGTAGTAACCATGGGCTAGTTCCACCAGTCTGCACTCTCCAACTCTTAAAAAACCTCTCCTCCTCTCTTATCCCTTCAGACCCTCCACCCCCCATCACCACGACATTGTGAACTCACATTGGGTTGTGTATGAGGAAATTTCAATTTTTTTATTATTTTAAAGAAACGTTATTGTTAGGTAAATTCTGTATCAAATTCAAAGAAAACTGCTTTAAACCCATTGGGGAGATAGATTTTAATACTTTGTCACATAATTCAATAATTCAATATTACAAAGAATATAATGACAATGTATGTACAAAATGAATCCCCTACTTAATATACATAGGTACTTAAAATGTATAACAATTAACAATTACCTATTATGACGTAAAGCCTTTAATAGCTTATATTATTAACACGTCATATTTCTCTTAATTAATAGACACCAAACATTTCAGCGTTAATGATTAATTATACTTTATAGGGCTATGTAGCTAATGAAATATTATTTATTGCTTCGTGCTATACTAGTTTGTCATGCGATTTTGTCTGCGTATTATTATCGAATTAAATATTTTTAATTTTATACTAGTGGACTGAATTTCATACCATACTAAATATACGTATATATGAATGGATTCAATCATCGGATCGGATCGATGTTTGGCAAAAAGATAGATTATAAGTCTGGAATAGCACAGAAGTTGCTTTTTATCCTGAAAAAACTTTTGTTTATTTCAGAGCAAGCTATCGACTATCGATTCCATAATAACGGTTAAAATGAAACTAGGGGCGGTAGTTTTGATTGAAAATTACTTTGAATTAAATTAATGATATAAGCTTCTTTTTTTTTTTTGAGAATACTTTGTAAACTGTACATTACGACAATTATAGATAAGTTTATAGTTCAACTTTTTCACCTAACGAGTCAGTAGGTAACATATTTACTAAATGTTTTTGTATATAGTTTCAGTAGGTATATTTTCACAAGAAAATCTAGACTAAGTACCCTTCATTTCGTCCACTTAAGCAAAATGGTAAGAATTTTGCCGGTAATTTGGGGAAATTTATGAAAATTACGGACTCCAATCTTCGATGTTGCCTCCTCTCTAATAAAGGTGGCCGTTACCCGTTCATTCGAAGGGTGTTTGCGATTTTTGTCACCACTTGCTTCCTGTTCTTTATATAATAGTGATATATACTCGTATTAATTTATAAAAACAAAATTTTATCACACTATTAATGTAAATAGGGCACTTTATACGTGCATTGTATGTGTATGTTGTTCACGCTTAACGTGCAAAACAATGTGGTTGAAAATATGAGGTATATTTTTCTGTTATAGCCCGTGCTTGGTTACAACACGTTTTAACTAGTCAAAACTAGTTTAAACGAAATGCCTTAGTGAAAACTAGAATTGATTAGAAGATGGGAACAAAATATGATATTCTTGACATTTTTTTAGTAAATAATTTAAATCTCAGTTACTTTTTATGTTATCAGTTATTTTCATTTATTTTAGGTACTTAAATAAGCTCATTTATTGTGTTTCTTCAAATCAGAATTCAACAAGTCCCAAGTCCCAATAAATTCTTACAAGTTAATGATGTAACAAAGACAAGAGCTGTTGTAAGTAAGTCTAACTGTAATAAGGAAAAGTAAAGGTATGTAGGCTATTTAGAACTTGCTGTCTATCCGTGCTCACGATTCGTTGTTGGTACGAATATTTAAAATATTGTGTAATATTTTAAATGGCGATTTATACTTAATGAAAATAATTTTCATAAAAAGCAACAGATTTTAAGTATTTACCCAACATACCTACTATATAATTTATCGACAATTACATTTTTGTTCCAATCTTCTAATCAATTCTAGTTTTCACTAAGGCGTTTCGTGTAAACTAGTTTTGACTAGTTAAAACGCGTTGTAATTGAGAGCGGGTTTTAGCTGTAACATATATGATACCTATACCACAACTTCACTCGCGTTCTAAAGACTGGAAACCAAGTTCTAAAACACGCTGCATCCTATGACATAAGATCCATATCCGTTTTGTAGTTTTTGCAGTTACAGAGAACAAAAAAAACGTATACGTTAGTAGTATAGAGAATATAATACGAAATACAAAATAGGTGTTTGCCTTAGCTTTGTTCAATTATATCAAATTGTAGGCAGAAAAGACCAAAGTCATTTAAAATCCCAAATAAAAAACAAATTCGTATCGAAAATGTCTTCGCAATTTCTCCATCGGCATGCTTTACGAAGTGTTGAAAAGAATCAAAGGAAAACTCCAATGAATGGCAGAAAGGTGACTTTTATACATATTTTCCTTATATTTCAGTGTTGCTATATTTAAGTGCTAATTAGCAGCAGCTCAAAGGTTGAGTGGAAATTCAATAAAAAATAATACTTTCTTAGATTTACACGAACGTCCCGAATAATTGACATTCTAAGTACGTATTTTCGTTTTCTATTTCGTGCATCTATATTGATTTTTCACTTGTGATTGAAAAAATAACCAAACGGACTAGCTATTAATATTACTTAGTATTCCAGTCACTAGTAAAACGTAGTAGGTGTTAGTGTTCGTCCAGTGGTCAAAATTGAACCATAATCGATATCAAAAATTTCAGGAAAACGTTTACTTCTGAATAGTAGTAGAATTTTATTTTTATAATGAATTTAAAATTTTATGATAAAAAATTTGAACTTTTATGATAAGAAATTGAATTCTAAATAAAAAAAATATAGAAGAAAATAGTTTTACAACCAGTGCGAGAAGATGTACTGAACTATTTTGTCTTTGCCAATTTATATAAGTACCTACTAGCAATACCCGCGGCTTCGCCCGCGTTTATGGTTTCAAGACCGCAAAAAAAATTTTAAAAAATGTATCATATGTTACTTCTAATACCTCCAATAATATGTGTACAAAGTTTTATGATGATCGGTTAAGTAGTTTTCGTGTGAAAGCGTAACAAACAAACTTACATTCACATTTGTAATAGTAACATATAAATGTAAGAACCTGAACTAAACGCAAGCATTAAACCTGCGACCCATGCATCTACATTCAACATCCACGAGTATTTGAGAGGGTGAATTTAATAAAGTCTACATGCACGTATTAATCAAGTCGCAGGGTGCTAGCAGTAAATTATGAGGCTAATTCTAAGTGCCACTTAAAGCTTACAAACCAACTTGATCAAGCGTAGTAAACCATCGCCAAGGTCACCCTTTACCATGAATCTATGGTAAAAATACCATCGTATATTTTTTTTCATTTTTATTTTATTTAGGGAAACAAACAGTATTACAGTACATACAAATTAACAAATTAAAAATATACACATTTACCAAATAAGTTTCCTCAATTAAGAATAACATAGACATCAATTGGAAATAAAAAAGTGACAAATTTTTGATTAAATGATAAACAAGAAAATTTTTTTAAATAACGTAGTTATATATTAATGTATAAAATAAAATAATTATATATATATATATATATATATGGGACAAAGGAGGCAAACGGGCAGGAGGCTCACCTGATGGTAAATGATCACTGCCGCCCATGGACATCTGCAATACCACAGGGCTTGCAGATGCGTTGCCGGCCTTTCAGGAAAGGGAGGGAATGAGGGGGGAGGTAAGAGGGATGGGGAGTGAGATATAGGATACTTTAGATACTTTATAGTGCAGGATAATATCTCGTTTCTAAGCACTAAGGTACGTAGTAGTACGAAAATAAATCGCTAGTTAGAAAATATAATGAAATTAGAACACATTTTTCGATTTAATTTTAAAAAGAACTTTGTCAATAATATTCCATATACGTAGTAGGGTCTACACGAGTATGAGAGATCGTAAATTAGTCAGAAGCGGGCAATTTGCACAGCCTTTGATTAGATTCGCACCCACATGTGATTTGTGTACTCAAAGTGAAGACGTTGGTGACGTTTAGTGCAAATAGAAATTTAAATATTCATCACCTTGATTCTTAATGTATATATGCATATAATGATATTATTTTCTTAATCACTATATATTATAAATCGAAGTCCTCCGCCACGTCTGTTTGTCTGCCTGTCCGCGATAAACTCAAAAACTACTGCACCGATTTTCATGCGGTTTGAAACGTTCTCGAGGAAGGTTTTAGTATATAATTTGTCAAGTTTTTGTATTCATTTACTAGCGGAACTAGCAGATTTGCTGACGCTAAATCTAGGGACTGAGCAAAGCGAGGGTGAGTCGCTAGTCTAGACATATAATACACATTAATAGGTTACCTTTAAAAGGTACCTTCAGGTATCTTTATATTTCAAATTATCGAACGCTCAAGTTGACAATGTGACTATTTAAATATTTTTCCTGTAAATTTCCACTGGAAAAAAATTCTGTTAAATACTTCATTTATGAGCCAATTCATTACCTATTACTGAAATAATAACTAAAAGTATTACTTTTAACGCCACAAAAACATAAAAAGAAATGAGATTCTTCTGACGTATCTCTGGCGAAGGAAGAAAAAGTGATATAATGACACGTTTGGCTCGGATGGTAGTACGTTCTACCTTTGCTAGAGATCGCGGGTTCGAGTTCCGTTGGGGGCACTCATTTCTTGAGCTAGAATGTTTGTACTTTAGCCTTGGGTGCTTACTTTATATTTAGTGTACCTACAATTTAATATCTGTAACACAAGCCTCGCAGCTTACTACGTAACTAGATGGTGTTTTGTGTTATAATGTCTCAATATATATATTAATACCAAAAATATCTATAGAATTTACCTACTTATTACAGAATTTTATTATAAACCTAAAATTTCGTGAAATATAAAAATATTATTTCTACTTGCCATAATAAGATATTTTATACGAGAGCTGTCTACACGTTCAATTAATAAGGCTAATGTTAGCTCACGTGAAGCAATCATTTATACTCAGCGACAAAGAAGATGGTTTCTGTTTTAAGGAAAAATTAGTATCATTAAGAGTGCTCTAAGATGTCATAATTTAACCGCTTTTCTTTTTAGTACATAAGAATTTTATATTGCATAGTATTATAGTGAAATAGTGTAACATGCACACACTCAAGCAAAGCGAGGGCATGTCTCTAGCTAAAAACAAATACTACACGACACAGTAACTCCTAGGCAGAATATATTAAATGTATATTTATATAATATTAGTATATGTAAGCATATAGATCAATATACTCTTTTTTTATCTCCCATTTAAATTGCGCCCCTTCTATCTCAGTACTATTTCCTAAACCTTAAGGTTGCCTGGAAGAGATCGCTCTTTTAGCGATAAGGCCGCCTCTTGTGCATTCCAATATGTTTTGTATTTATGTGTCTCTGCCTTACTGGGTGTAAAATAAAGAATATTATTATTATTATAATATAATTATAATATATTCGAAAGGCAGTGGTAGACAACTAAGTGATGCGGGTTCAAATCGGGGTCTCGCACCTCTGATATTTTCATGTGCGAATCATTTCTATCATGACTACCACTTGTCTTACGGTGAAGGAAATCATCGTGAGGAAACCTACATGTCTGAGAAAAACCTAGCAAGTTTTCAAGGACATGTGTGAAGTCCGCCAACACGCACTAGGCCAGCGCGGTGGACTATGGCCTGATCCCCTCGTACTGAGGGAAGCCCGTGCCCAGCAGTGGGACGTTAAAAAGGGCTGAAGACAAGACATAATAATTTATTTATTATTATTATTATATTATTATTTATTTATAATTTAATTATTAAACTTTTGTATTGATAATGAGTTGAAAAACCTTATGAAAATACCCTAACGTCATTTTCTTCATTGAAAAGATATATTTTCTGTAATAAAAGTTTATTTTAGTATACCATTACCATATCCAGTTTCCGAAGTATATGATATCTTTTATATTTCACCTATCACTTGTTTTTCACTCTCGCTAAAAGTGAACATAAGGAGTAATTTTGCTTCGAGCAAAATGCATAGTCATGTCATCTTTTTATTCAGCTATTTTTAAAATCCCACTATTAGGCATGGGCATCCCGATATATACGAGGGGAATCAGGCTATATTCCACCACGCTGGTCTGGTCTGGCTGCGAAAAGGCGGACCACATCTTTTGATAACTGGCTAAGTTTTTCTGACATACAGGTTTCCTCATCATGATTTTCTTCAGCGTAAGACAAGAAGAAATCATACTTTGTGAACGATTGAAACGCCATGAAAATATCAAAGGAGCGAGACACAGGACTTGAACACGCTTTACTCGGCTTCCCAAGCGAACACATTAACAATAAAATAATATTATCTATTCATATAATAAAATATGAGTCTACTGAAGTTCAATTTAATTTTTAAATTTTTATCGCGTTGCTTGTATTTCGTGTAAAATTTTTTTTATCTGACAAAAGGGGCAAACAGGCAGGAGGCTCATCTGATGGGAAGTGATCACCTCCGCCCATGGACATCTGCAAGACTGCATGGCTTGCAGTTTTGCAGATGCGTTGCCGGCATTTTAGGAAAGGGAGGGAGGGGGAGGGAGGAGGGATGGGGAGTGGGCCTCCCGGACTCTCACTTACCGGACGAAACGCGACAGCATAGCTGTCACTTCAAGCCGGTCTCCTGTGAGACAGTGGTACATTAGGTGGTGGTATATTAGGGACATATAAGGGTGGAATTATTTCACCGTGTGTTTCCAAATTGTGATGTAAGTGGAAAGTAACATAAGCAGTATATTCAGGCGTTTTATTTCATTACAGGCCTTTCTAGGATGTTGCTATTATTCCGAGAAAATTGTAAGATTTGTGCACCTTTAACAATCTGGAATGTGCCAAAAATACTATACGTGTATATAACATAGTCGTATTTTATATTTTGCTTAGGAATGTGTAGAGGATAAGCGTACAAAGAAAATTATTTTTCTTTTTGACAAATTCACCAAACTTTCATCCCTATCTGAAAACATACTTAGAATGCATACATTATAACTATATACAATATTATTATACTTGGGACTTTCCATTTACAACTTTAAAATATACATGTTAGAAATTTATTCATCTGTGACTGGAGTGTAAACATTCGTGCCCAATATATGAATGCCGTCAGCTGGACTCGAACCTGCGAAAGTTGTCCCAGCAAGTAGGGTAACCAAAAACTGGGGCTAACATGTCGTCAAAACACTACCTATAATGACATAGTGACCGACCATGGAAAGTGGTATAAATGTACCATTTCTTTCAAATTTAGGTATATGAAGTACGGTTTTTTGCGTATGTTTTAATATAAAATGCTTAATTTTATTTATTATGCTGAAAGCATTGAAGACTTTTCACGGTAAATAACTTTATAGGATTCAAATTATAATGTTTGTTAATACGTTTTTATTTTATTTTGTTCGAACATAACCTTTGACAAACTCGCCCAAAGCCCCCGGGGATTAGCCTTTGTTGACACAGGACCTGTATCAGGGCTACCAACATAGCGGAATATTTAGAGCATAAATAATTTAATTTTAGTTCGTATTATAAAAGAAACGGTGTAATTAACTCCGTCGAGATTGGTTAATTCGATTTTCGACTAATTTTGATTAATAATAATATGACCTTCAGGCTTATTTTGACTTAGTGAAATACATTTGGGCACCTGTATAGTGCCCACCCAGTAAAACTCTATGGAACCTGTCCTAAAGGGGGCGTTGCAAGATCGGTTGTACACTCAACCATGACTAACTTAGATGATGATAAAGTTAAAAGATGAAGTCTGTCAACCCACACTTGGTCTGCATGGTGATACGACCTGATCCTCCTCGTATTGAAGGGTGTGCCCAACAGTGGAACTTTAAAAAAGGCTGAATACATGAAAAATAAATATTAAAAGTCCGCTGGGTTTTCACATATATGTATTTGTGTACTATATCTCCAGAGGAATTGGCAAGACTCTGTGAGATTGGAGTGAGATTATTTTATTTATAATTCAATCTTGACCTTAAGGCAACTCAAGGTTTACATTTAGAAGTAATTTTGTAATAAATCTGAGATTTTTCCTGAGAATGATACAATTTAATGTAGAAAATAAACATTTTATTAACTTACAAAGATAATTTTGAAGCACTAGAATTTTAGTTTTTATTTCCTTCATTCGAAAATGTAGGAATAGTGTACTTTTACTGTTATACCAGATACCAGATAGTTGATACACTACACATATTATATAACTTTAAGTACATACAATATCATAAATGTAAGCACCCATGACTGGAGTACAAATTTTCGTGCTTATCACACAAATGACCTCGCGGGACTCAAACCCGCTACCACTAGCACGGAAATTGAAACTGAGCCAAACGCGCGTAGGTTTTCATTAACTTGAAAGCATATGAAACGAAGTTCTTGTCTTGAGAGTAAATACAATTTAATTTAATGAGAAAAGAAAGCCTACGCAAAAAAGCTTAGAAAGCTTATTTATTACGTTTCTTATAAAATATAATTTTAACATTAAACATAAATTAATATTAAATTTTAGAATGTTTTATCGTTCATAATTAATAAGAGAAGTGCTTCAAAAAGCAATGGTTAAGAGTTCTACAGCGTAATAGATGTTTTTATAAGTAATTTAAGGACTAATAGAAGTTAAAAATACTTTTAACTGTTTTACTTATATCGCTTCAGTCGCAATAAGCAATTACAATAGGTCCTTTTGCATTCCTTTATGGGGTTATGTACATATGTATATAAATACTTTTTCTAAATATTCTTTTGAGCTCAAGCTTTCGTTAATTGTAGACACTATTTTCACTTAAATAAAAAAATAGTCAAGCGTGATTTGAGCTCGTACCTACTACAAAATTCTACCACTCTTAATTCTTAAACCGTATTTAATAAAATGTTTTTCATCAGCCCTTTTTAACGTCCCACTGCTGTGCACAGGCCTCCCTCAGTACGAGGGGGATCAGGCCATAGTCCACCGCGCTGGCCTATGCGTGTTGGCGGTAATCATGATAGAAAATAATTCGTTCTTGAAAATATCAGAGGTGCGAGACCCGGATTTGAACCCGAGTCACTCGGTTATACAAGCTAGCGCGTTACCGCTGGACTGGCGTTAACTTAGTCGAATCTGTATTAAATATTTTAATAACTTATTAAAATAGACAATTTTATGTAGAGTTCAAATCTACTAATCTGTCTGTGACCGTATCAGGGGAAACCACTGGACAGGTTTTGATGAAATTATTATAACCATAGCTGGTTATTCGGATCAACATATAAGGATACTTTTTATTGCTCAAATGTCTAAGAAATCCGTAATATTTAATGTATCCGTATACATATTTAATTCGGTATAATATCATATCTTTGTAAAATTTATACTGACCGTTAAAACCCGAGAGAAGAGATGGTCTCTAGTCTTCTCATATATAAAAATCTCGTGTCACAGTGTGTGTTATCGAACTACTCCGAAACGGCTTGACCGGTTTTTATAAACTTTTTTGTATATTTTTGGTAGGTCTGAGAATAGGTCGTAGGATATTTTTTATTCCTCTAGGTGATAAGGGTTTTTATTATGATTTGGCATCAAAAAATACTTATAACCCTAAATTTTTATCCTTTTATCATAGAGATTGGGCCTGTGATTCATCACTGATAAGCGGGCGTAGCCGCGAGAATTTCTAGTTTTTATATAAATATAGAAATATTTTATTTAAGAATTTTTGAATGTTTCTAAGTGAGCGCCATCTATCCGCAGGCTCGGTCAAAACTTCCAAAGAAGAGGCGTCGAGTACTACCAGTGGAACAGCCGAGACGGAAACGCGACGCTAGCGCCTCCAACCGTAGAGTGAACGCAGTGAAACACCCTGTAGTTCTGAAAGAACTACCAGCTAACAGTAAATTCGGTAAGCTTACTTACAGTACACATAGATGGCGGGGTTTTAATTTTATTGATTAAAATGTACTACATTTAAAAAAAAGAATATGTATAACTATTACTTTGATTAATTTTAAATATTTCTATTTTATTTTATAGAGCAAAATATATGTTATAATCTACTTTACGTACAACACAAGGCTCGTATGTTACCATGAAACTAGATGGTGCTATGTTTTAAGATCTAACAAAATATTTAACTATTTAATATTAAATATTATTATATTTAATGAAGCATACATAATATTTTTGATTTAATTTGTACCTATTTTGAATTCTTATCTTTATTGATACATAATTAGATTAAATCTAAGTATATTTATATAATATTTTTCGTTTTTCATCCAGGTGTAAACGGTATGAACATGATAAGCTTAGCTCTGCAGGGACCATCAAATTTACTTCGACCGCCAGTTACTCAACCTTTACAAGCCAGAGCTCCTATAGGTAAACCCAAGCAACCTCTTGTTATAGTTTACGCATCTCCATCCCATAAACCATCCGTCCCCAGACAAATTAATTTCTGATTTACTATAGTCATAAAATACGCTTAGTGTTCCTTCGTTAAGTCTAAAGAGATAAAAGAAGAGATTAAAAAATATAGTTTTTTTAACTATTCTATTAATTACTGCTATCCTTACTGATTACAGAAAGGATTACTTTCTGTACTAACCTTAATAAAAAAAAACTATTAGACGAAAAAGAAAGAGTTTATTAAATATTTTATACTAGAAATTCTATTAGTTAAGAAATAAGTTAGCTTTAATTAACTAAATATAGTCTAAGTTATTAAATTTTTAACGTTTCTTTCAGTCGAGAGTCCAATTATCAACACGCAGTGTGGTGCTATTTCTTTGGCGTCTTTGCAACCACCCTTAATGACCGCTCCACCCTTACAACCGAGACCCGCAACCACTGGCTCTTTAGACCTCATGCTACCCTTACAACCAAAATTATTACCAGGTTACAATTTACAGTCATCGTATCTCTCTAACACCCTATCAACCGTACGTCCCCCAGATTTACCTAAAAATGGTAAGCAAGAAGACTATTATAAACCTAATTTCGCAGTAATAATCGAAAAACGTGAATCAATAAGCGATTCAGTGAAAGACAATGTACTAACAGATAGTGAAAATGTAGATAGAGAAAATGTAAATAATGAAGAAAACGATAATCATGTGGAGAGTGATGTTAACGAAAATACAGATTCGAAGGACGAAATTAATTCTAATGTTATCAATGTATCAGCACAACAAGACACAAGTTTAAATTATAATGATGACAGTCCTAATAATAACTCCTATTAAATTGTATATAATATAATGATATATGTTCTAGTTCAAACCCCAAATTCGATGTTAAATTTCAACTTAGATTAGATATAAATTCTTGAATTAATATTATCTTTTAGGATGTAAATTTGATGAATTATGGTATTAAAATTTATAATGTTCTTTTTTGATTCTAAATATGAATTTAAAGAATATATTCAATATTAATCGCCTTCAAATTGGTCTATTTCATATTTCACCCTTGCAATGAAGCAGAGGTGTACCTCAAGGCTCTCCTTTATGTACCCATCTTTTCTCTAAAACTTAAATTAGCGGTTGAAGGCGGTTAAATTGTCCTATATACATAAAATAATTAACAATCAACTTTCGTCTTGACCAAAGTAGAATAGATTTTAGTAAATAGAAGTTTTTGTATATTTTGTAAATTGAAAGACGAATCAGTGATCTAATAAGAACGATTAATATATTATTTTCAAATTTCATAGTTGTAAGTTTAATTTAACGACCTAGTTGAAAAAAAAAACTGTTGTATATTTGAATCTAATGTAAAAAAATATTAAATATCCTGATATTTTAATATTTTTCTCCGTATCTTGGTTTTAATTTTACAAATACTCCTTTATTCTCATTTGAGAATGTGTGCTACTTAAAATTCCATTCTACAACCGTTGAATTATAGAAATTTTAAAAATTGTACTACTGTAAAACTGAAATGACGTATTTTATTGATGTCACTAGGGACTTACTCTCGCTCTGGAAGGGTTAGTCCCTAGGTACGTTTTTAGTAGGTCTAAAGCCATCTTCGCATCTTTCGGTCAGTCTTTCTAATGAAGCGGTTTGGGGCACAAGGGTTCGATAGCTTCAAAGTCTATAACGGACATAAGTGGAAACGTGATAGGTCGAAAGTTTGGCGTTTTATATATTTTATAGATTGAATTCTAATATGAACCCATTTTCTTCAAAATTCATTTTTCTATGATCTAGAAGGTTTTGAAACGACTTCATGAATTTTGATGCTACGTATCTGCAATGTAACATTACTTCTTTACTTCTTTGAACGTAAAACCAAAGTCTATGAAACATATAGTCGGCCAACGGACATGACAGCCAGCCCAAGCTGCCATACACTCGCTTGGGACATTGGAGTATGGCAGCTTAGGCGGTCACGTCCGTTGGCCGACTATATGTTTATAGGCTTTGGTGTAATTGTAAAAACCTTGCCAAAGCATATTTTGCATATTTTAAAATTTACTTAGAACAATTAATACATTATTATTAAGAAAAGCAATAAGCCACATTTTAATATTTTTAAGGTTTAGAATTATTGAATAAATTTTCCCTAAATTTTCCTTTTGATGATGAAAGGTAAAATTTGGTACTTTTGCTTCATTATCATAAAAGATGTTTTGATCAAATGAATATTAAAATCCATCTAGTAAAAATTCTAAGGGCGTATTTCACTAAAGAAATAGTGCGTCTCAAGGCCTTAGAGACTCGTAAAATGTTATTGAAAAGGAAACTAATACTAAAATAAAATCAAGTGTCAAACGAAACTATATCAAAATGGGATTAATTATTAATAGTGTCTATATAATTTTGTTATGTTATGTGTAAAATTGTATATAAGATTTCCTCGGCTGTGTAGTCGCTAGCATGTATGACTTCACATCCGGAGGATCTAGGTTCAGGACCGTGTTGGGACAAGTTTAGTTATCTGTAGTATAGTCTTTCTGTTTTATAAGACTCAGTTACAGTCCAGAGGTGGGAAGTCAGCGGTATTTTACCCCTGCGCCTTAGAGAGCATGTAAAACCGTCAGTCCTACGCCTTAACTTTCACTGATCGTGACGACTAGTCGTCCTACCGGAGTATAAGAGTGATAAGTATAGAGTGTGCACTAGTGTCTCCGCACTATAATTTCTCCGGCGCAGATGGCTAGTCTCTGTGAGATTGGCCACTGTGGCTAAAATCGATCAAGAGGACATTATATTATGATAGAGATTGTGCCAAAATAAAACTACAACATTTTATATGTATATAATAAAAAAAAACATTGTAGCGCAGTGGAATATGTATTGTGACATTGCCTATAACCACGAAGATCGCATGTACGATTCCCGACTAAATCTTCGAAACATTTTTTTTTAAATTGACTTACCTTTAATTTTCACAATTTCGGATGAAAATAGTAGAGTGAGTTTTAGGCCTTTACGTTTCTTCTGTTGAGTGTACCCAACCTTAGCTGTAAAGAATGCGTCTTTGGGGAATTGAATCTAAATAGAATTTCCTACACAATAATTCACTACGAATCAGCGGAACAACGTGCCAAATCTAAATTTTTAATGCTTTGATGATAATCTGGTAATAAATGCAATGCATTATGTCACGGGTTCGAGCCCGCTTGAGACAAATATTTTTCCGTATTATTTTTATATTTTATCAACTTCCGAAATAATATAGGGTATAGTGAAGGTAAGTTTTAAGTTGTTTTTTTTTATTTTAACTTATTCTAGAAAAGATAACACAAATTCTAGTCAGTACTTAGAATTTAGGAAATAACGGCTGTTGATATATATGACTGAGGAGTTAAAAAAATATTATTAATTAAAAAAAATATGTATATACAAACTAACAACATCAAAAGCGAAAATATACATTATTATTGATTAATAATTTATATAATATGGATGTATAATATGTTCTAACGAAACATTTGTTCAGTAACTAACAATTATAATACAAGTAACTTTATAGTTTTAAATAGAACTATCTTTTCGGATTTTTTTGCGGATGTATTTTGATTTTTGAGTAACGACGTTTTGAATTCTTTACAGCAGTCACGGGAGAGACTAAGGTTTTTAACCTCTTGTTCTCAATCCTCATACTTATTTTTTTAAAACAGTTGCTTTCCACAAATATTTAAATACGAAAAACTGTGAAAAGATAGTTTAATTTAAATTGTCAAATTTTCGCGTAAATCTAATATTAATGTTATAAGAAAGTGCCCGATTATGAAAGATTTTTAATTATACCATGTTCGTATTATACTTAGTTGTATTTGATCTTTGTCTCTATTGTATGTGTCATAATTTTTAGAAATAAAAGTATTTTTCTATAAAAGCAGTTTTATTTATAACCCTACATTTTAAATTTAGTTATTTCTTTTAATATAGCTGAACTGCCAGTGAAAGTGTCTTCAAAATCGATCCAGCCGTTTTGGAGATTAGCCGGAACAAACAGACGATTAATCACAAATTGAATTATTGTTTACTTTATTATTTAGGACTCCTTACTACTATTTAAGACTAACTCAGGACAGGAAAAAATTTATAATTACAGAAAATACTTCAGTATAAGATTTTTTTCACATCCCTCGAATCTTTTTCTTTGGCAATTTACGGCTAGTTCTAGTGTCCATTAACTGTTAGCGCTTTGTAGACCGCTGTACAAAGCAGTCTCAGAGGCGCGTAATTAAATTTCAGTGGACCAATCAATTGTATGAAGAAGAGCAGCAGCCTTACGAAATTTTAAATGAAAAGGTAAAACGACTTGACTTTAAATGTAATTACTTATTGAATTTTTTTATAGCTTTTAAAATTAAATTTTATTACAAAATTTGGTTCATATTTCATGACGATCTTACTAAAAATAAATACTTTAAGTTAATCTATTTTAAGCGAACCCTTTTAAGAATAGAAGGCATTATAACGTATATTTTCTATCTGAATAATTTATAATTCAGGACCTAAATGGCGGATTTTCTCCTACAGAATCCGTAACCAATACAAAAATATTTTGCTAGTCCAAAATAATCCTCTTCCTCCCTAATAGGTGTTTTATAATTTAGAATAGATTACTCTGAGATGAGATACCCTCCCGCAATCAAAAGTATCCTTTATTGACCCGGATATGATAACCAGCTATCTTCAAAGAAAATTTCATCAAAATCAATTCAGTTGTTATATATTATTATAATATTACTAATAATATATAATAATGTAAATTAAATAAAAATCTGAAAAAAGACTTGGCTGTTTGTATTTTGACTACAAAACTATGCTTTTTAAAGAAAAAAATCTTTCAGTTTTCTAATAACGAGTAATATTTAATATTAATTCTACATGAACAACACACAGGTGAGAAAAATATAAGTCGATTTAAGTACCTCCTTCTTTTTAAGTAGGTTAAAACATATCCAAAGTCTGCGCCGCCCGCAATCAATTGTGTAGTAAATATTGACTGTAACAGGAAACTGACCCAATAAGGCTCGGAGGAAAATTATTGGGGAACAATATCGATGCTAATATTGACTAGGAGATGAATGACCAAATCTCTACACTTGCTGTCACCATATCCATCTGGCATCTTTAGGAAATTGATTTTCTACTATATTACTAATAGAACGACTGAGAAATAAAAAGAAGTAACTTACTTTGAATTATAGAAAAGAACTACTAAGAAGTAGCGTATTCTGCAGTAACGTAATGCTTAAACATTATCTACGTCCCAAATTTAATTTATGTCATGTCATCAGCCCTTTTAAACGTCCCACTGCTAGGCACGGGCCTCCCTCAGTACGAGGGGGATCAGGCCATAGTCCACTGCGCTGGCCTAGTGCGTGTTGGCGGACTTCACATGACTTTCGAAAACTTGCTGTGTTTGCTCAGACATGTAAGTTTCCTCACGATGTTTTCCTTCACCGTAAGACAAGTGGTAATCATGATAGAAATGATTCGCACATGAAAATATCAGAGGTGCACGACCCGGATTAGAACCCGCATCACTCGGTTATACAAGGGAGCGCGTTACCACTGGGCTACCACTGCCTTTATTTAATTTATATCTGTAATATTTTAACTTTAATTTCAAATGAAGGCTGGAAATATGATAAATTAGATCAAAAATCAGTCCAGCCGTTTCTGAGATTAGCCGGAACAAACAGACAGACAAACGTAACTTTTCTTGATGTAAGTCCGTATATACTATATACTTACATATGTATTTAGTGATAAGATGTTAATAATTTTTATTTAGATGTACCTATATATATGTATAGATGAAGCAAAACAAAAAACTAAAAATATATCATTTAAAATGTTGAAAAATTAAAATTTAAGTTTGTCTGTCAGTTTCATTTTATTTTTGCTATGAAACGTTTTTGCTTTGTCTAAAAAATTATGTATAGTTCTATTACCGATGTTAGCCTCAATCCTTATACTACTCATAAATGTTAAGGCAAAAGAAATTGTTTTTTTTACAAGATGTAAAAAGATATTATAAACTGTCACATTTACGGTATATTTCAAATATTTTATAAACTAGAGACTAAATAGAAATAAAACCGAGTGAAGCCGCAGGTAATATTTATTTTAATACTAATACATTATTTTCGTTAGTATTCTCTCAAGTCTCAACTTTTTACTTAAGAATCTTGTAGGTCACCGTTTCTATATACAAATGCAAGAAAACCTCATTAAGTAGTTTTTTTTTCATTAGTATTTAGAACACTTTAGCCTGAGGGTATATGCACACCCGGACGTCTCTCGCATTTCATAATAATTTCTAAGTATTCTTTAACCACCCGTCTTTATTTCTAACAAAAATTCTTGTTTCGTTGCTAAATTAAGCATCAGCATATATAAATAAATAAAATTGAAGAGTCTGTTTGTAATTTCAAATTAACAGTTTTTCACTAAATGCATATGAAAATGTATACGGTACGGTTTTGTCTGTATTAGAAAATTATGAAAACCGTTTAATTTATTTTACCCATACATATAATTATAATAAAAAAACTGGAAAGAATAAAAAGAAAAAAAGAATATAAAGCTTTGCTAACCAATTTTTTTTATTTTCAAAAATATTACCTTCCACATAAACTTCGCCACTCACTCAGGGATAACATTTTTATTGCCCATTCATTCCCACTTTAATGACTGAGCCTGACCTTTTAACAGCTTAAAGAATAGCTTAGACGGTTTTTTTTAAATCACTAAAATAAATTCCGATTTAAATTAAAAAAAAGGAGACGCAGAGGTCATAAGTTAAGTTACTTTCGCGATCATTCCGGATTTGTAATATGCTGTACAATAAAAATTATCTTGGAGACTACCCGTATTTTGAAGGGTCCAACCCGTATTTAGTCGTGATAGAAATAGAGTATTAAAAAAAAGGTGTGTGTGCGATTCACACACGATAGAAGTGAAACTTCAGTAAATCGACAAAAGAATGAGATGAATATATATAAAAAAAGAAATGTCAAAAAATTAACAACGGTTACCATGGCAACATGGGAATGTATTCTATCTCATTCTTTCCGACTTAATCCTATACTTTTATGTATTTCTTTCTTTATTGTGACGCATTTTCGTTTCATCGAGTTTCAAATCACAACGATTCTAAAGAAGTTTCACTTCAAAATACACTAGACATTCTGTTGGTGTTTGTGATATTGGAAATACTTTTAAATATAAATATGTTGGGACAAATATAAATTTAAAAAAATCAAATTGAAATGTTCTTATTGCAAGACTTATCACTTTTAACTTGAAAATTAAACATTAAACTGATACATTTGTCACGAGACCTCATTTTAAATAAGTGTAAATGTTACTGAGTCAAATTTATTTTCGTAGAGACGGTTTTGCGAGGAGCGAATACTTACTCAATTTACATATCCTTAGTTGGGTGAATACGTAATGGTTCAATTTCTGTATATTAAAGAAACGTTATCTTCATCCCTTATGTTACATACTATGATAAACTTTTGAAGGAATTGGTACATCGGTGGTAAGAAGTTCGCTTAGAAAAAGTGATGCGGGTTCAAATCTCGGGTCACGCACGTATAACATTTTTATTTACGAATCACATACCACTTCCCTAAAGGTGAAGGGAAACACCGTGACGGACCTGCACGTCTGAGAGTCTAACTAGTTTTAGTTCCCATTTAACTAGCGCAGCGAAGTGAGCTACGGTCTAAGTTAAGCCCAGTTGTGGAACGTTAAGGACTAAATAAGAAGTTAATCCAATAAGTTATAATAATAATAAATATTTAACCGTAAAAAATAATAATAAATATTTAACCGTAAAGCTTAACTAAAACCAACTATAAAGTGATTTTAAAACTGATTATTATTTAACCTTAATGATGGACATTTTTCTTTTAATTTATACAAACTCGAGGTATAATCTATTCATTAAAACAGAAAAGTGCGTTCACATTTAATGAAGAGATCGCGTTACATACAGAAGTTCATCTTTTAGAAGTCCCTATTAGTATTTTGAAGTTAGTCACAAAACCTCTTTATATGTATCAGTTTATATAGAGTTTTAAAATTAATTTAAGTGATTTTGGTTAAGTATCTATTACGTAACATCTACAATCTATATATTATCTAATTGTATTAATAGTACTTTAAGGTAAAGTAATACTTCTAACGATAAAAATAAAAAGTGCGTGCGTGCGGGTCAGAAGTGAAACTCCTTTGGCAAACAAATTTTTAAATCTCGTTTATATATTTTACACTAATCTAAAGCTTTAGATTTCCGAGACTTAGAAGGAGGTAAACAGGAAGATATTGTGTTAGGAATTTAATGAATAAATTGTAATTAAAATAATAAAAGTGTCAAAAATTAATACAAGTGTCAATCAATCGGTCTCAATCACTCTCTCCCTCTTTTTGGACAAAAGGACAAAAACGTCTCACATTTTCGTGTCACTAATATTATTATTATTGCGCTTCATCCGTAATAATTTTACCCTCGTTCGCGCAAAGAAGCTTCACTTTAATAATAATTATTACGAGGAATACTAAATTGAATGAAGCGCAAAATTGTTGAAGTGCAACATAGAAAAGTAGTTTTTTCCCACTGCTGGGCTTTTATTAGCATATTACAAAATACAAAAGTTTAAATAACTTTAATTTAAAATATTATTTATGTAAAACTTATTTTAAAAGATCGTGCAAAGCCTACGTAAAATATAACTGTACCGAAGTGGGTCTCTAATTTTGATAATAAATTTAATGTTATATACTATTTTCACCACACCGGTTTTCAGACTGAGTGTGGGCGTGCTACATGTGGGTTCATGCATTTAAATGAAATGCTCACTTTCCCAAAGAATTTTTTAGATATTTGTTTTTGAACGATTCTTTTTAAAGAAAAGGTATAAATTGCCCGAAAAATTAGGAAATTTGATGGGAAAATGCTTAGACTTTTTAAGAACTCAAAGTTGTTGTTGAAACTTTGTTTTGACGAGGTTTCAAATAAAATTTAACTTATAATAACTTAAACTTTACTTATCTTAGAGATCAAAACTATCCTATATACTTTCCAAGGTCTTAAATTATCTTGATACCGAATTTCATCTTAGTTAGCGGACTTTTGGGTTATCCAGTACAAACAAACATACAAAAATACAAATCTTTATGATAGTATAGTAGTATAGATAGCAATGCTAAAAGCTTGTAAGTCCATGTATTTATGAAGTGTCTTTACATAATTATGTATGTAATCAACCAACAGCCCCCGGGGAAATTATTGTTTTGTAGCGTAAGACCGCTCTGCATGCTGTTATATACGCTTCTTAGGAATAGCCGGTTTTCAGCTGGACTTGGAAAACTATTAGACTAACTCCTGCCTGCTGTTTTTCTTTTATTTATGCTACCTTTAATCATTAATAATAATCAAGACCTTACTTTGTTTAAAATTTAAGATCAAAGTGTAACTAGTCCCGCTGGGGGCATTCATTTGTTGAGACGAATGTTTGTACTTCAGTCATGGGTGTTAATATTTATAATATGTATGTAATACTTTCTTAGATTTACGCGAATATTCGACATTATAAATGAAACTACCTTTTTTAGTTCCCGACGTTTCGAATGCTTTACAGCAATCATAGTCACGGGAGAGACTAAGTTATTTGACGTCTCATAGGTTTATATACTTGTTACAGACAGTTAAATTGTGGGTAGGCACTGTATACATAAGTTTGTTAGAGCACAATCGAGGAGATGAATATACTCGTATATACTCGTATTAACCATATTGAATTTGTTGAGTTGTGTCTATATGGTTAAACTTTATCTTTGAAATTTGCTGCGCTCTCTCTCACTCTCTATCTCTCTCTCTCTTTCTCTCACTCTCTCAATATCAGTGTGCGTGATAGTAAAAACTTACCCCTTATTTTCATTCCCGCTGCTAGGCAGTGATCCTTTATACAATCAAAAATCAAAATACATATTGTATTATGATATTTTTATGTACGAATAATATTCAACATGATTACCACTTGTCTTACGGCGAAGGAAAATATCGTGAAATGATCTGCATGTCTGAGAGAACGTAATAAGTTTTTGAAAGACTTCTGCAATCTGCAGTCCCCACTTGGCAAGAGTAGTGGACTATAACCTGATTCCTCTCGTAGTACTGCTCAGCTGCATATACAGTAAAAAAAACAACTTAACGTTACCTAATTTCAGTAAAGTTTTAAATTTTAATTGTATAGAAAAATGATTAATTTTCAAACTTTTGCGAATGAAAACAAAGCAGACCGACAAATTGATTAAATTTTGTATAATATTCTTGTGAATTTAGACCAGAAGTGAGCTTTTTTTTACAAAGCAAGCTTACGAAATCAACCTCAATTTAATTTAAGAATCTGAAAACGCTTAAACACAATTAAACTAAGCAAAAAGACAACTAAGCTACCAACAATGATATTTTAAAAAATAAACCAGCAGAGTAACGACCTAACAATGCTACTACGATAAGTGTCAAAATACAACTACCCCCCGATGCCGGTAATGCATCGACTTTTATAGTTTTCTTCCCACTCCAACATCCTTTTTCTGTTCATCTTCCACAATATATAATAAAAATAATAATATTTTCCGACCAGTTGCGGCCATAGGGCCGATCTCATTGAGACTAGCCAACTACGCAGGAGCTATTATAGTGCACAAGTGTACGCGCAGACACAAGTGCACTCTCTGTTTCTATCACTCTTATACTCCGGTGGGACGACACTCGACACGACCAGTGAGAGTTAAGTTGCAGGACCTACGGCTTTACGTGCTTTCCGAGGCACGGGGGTGACACACCGCCAACTTCCCGACTCCGGGCTATTACTGAGACTTACTAAACAGAAGGACTCAATAATTAAACTTGGCCCGACCTGGGTCTCGAACCCAGGACCTCTCAATGTATGATCGTACATGCTAGCCCCTACACCACCGAGGCAGATCTATATGTACGAGTACCACAAATAATGCAAAAATCCGACTGGTTTTTACCTATAGCTTTCAAATAGACAAACTAATCTAAAAGTGAATGTAACTTTTGTATGCTTTCAAAAATCTATACTCAATATTGTTTTACATCTCCACTTAGTTTAATTTAAAACAAAACTAATTTTGAAATGGCACAAGAACTTCAAAGTTTCAGGCACTTGTATTATTTTACCGAGACCCTATTCCATTTCAACCCTTTCGTCGATCTATTAACTAGTGGCCTAACACAATTCTGTTCGCAATTTTGTAGATTATATTCTTTGCGCAGAATTTCACTTCTATTTTAAAATAAAACTGAGTTAATTCTAATTACATCAGCTATAAAAATTTTGCCAAAATCCGTTCAGCCATTTTGGAGATTCGCCGTATCAGACAAAAATTTTAACAATTGTAAATTTCTCATAAGTACCGTGATATATATTATTATATTTTGGCATTACAAACAAACAGTTTATTTATTTATTTATATATGGATTTACTATCTCATTAGGAGTAATTGTGTTCGATCTTGACATGTAAAGTTTTAAATTAAAGCAGGCTTAGAATAAAAATGTATATTTTCTTTGTGCAACCACTTTTTCTACCTCTATCATTCGACTCTACTTCTTTTCACTTCTTTGTATCTCTTTTTATTCTTTATTTAACCATAATACAGACTACTTTTATAAATTTATGTGCCAAAAAAGAACATTCTAGTAAAATGAAAACCAATTTTCTTAATAAAAATTCTAATTTATTCCTGGTAAGTTCTATTTCTTTCAACAAAATTAGAATGAAATGAAAAAAATTGTAATAAAAATTAAATTCAAATGTTATCCTTAATTTTTTAATAACGATCATGGTGAAATATTGTTTTGGTAGCCCAGTGGTAACGCACCCGCATAGAAAAACCAGTGAAGCGAGATCAAATCCGGGTCTCGCACCTCTGATATTTTCATGTGTGAATCATTTCTATCATGATTACCACTTGTCTTACGGTGAAGGAAAACATCGTGAGGAAACTTGCATCTGAGAAAACCTATTAAGTTTTCGAAAGACATGTATAGTCTGCTAACAGCAACCCTTGTAGTTAAGGAAGGCCAATGTCCAGCTGTGGGATGTTAAAAAGGGCTGAATACATACAAACAGACTATTTTTTTAATTAGAAAAGTGTTATCAAAATAGATACAGTAAATCATAAGAACCTAAAATACAATAAAAAGATTTATATTTAAGTTAAACATAGTAAAAAGTTTCATGAAAACCAATACATTCACATATTACTATATTCGACGACTCGTTTGGCTCAGTTGGTAGTGACCCTACTTTCTGCGCCAGCGGTCGCGGGTTCGAGTCCCGCTGGGGGCATTCATTTGCTAATCACGAATTTTTGTACTCCAGTCATGGGTGTTTATATTTATAATATGTATGTATTTAAAATTTATATGTGTAGTATATCAACTGTCTGGTATCCGCAACACAAGCACGTAACGTAGCTTACTGCGGAACTAGATGGCGCTGTTGTAATAATGTCCCAACATATTTATTTTATTATTTACTAGCGACTCACCCTCGCTGCGCTCGGGTTCGCCCCTAGGTACGTGTTGTATATATTTACTTCGCACCGCCCGGTATACATTTAAGTTGATTATATGAATTGCACGCACCATGGCAACGGTCATAACATGATACGTCAAACGCCGTTAATTGTATAATGTTGTTTTAAATTTCCTTTTTAAACAAAATTAATTTTAAAAAAACTTGACAAATTATATATTAAAACCTTCCTGGAGAACCATTCTATCCATTGGTGAAAACTGCATGAAAATTGGTGCAGTAGATTTTGAGTTTATCGCGAACAGACAGACAGACAGACAGACAGACGCGGCGGAGGACTTTGTTTTATAATATGTATATATAGATTTATTACAGTCCCGTCACATATTAGTATGTAAATTCAATACGGTTGAGATACAATCTTGTCTTCAAGAGCGTATATAAAATGTAAATGAGGATTTTAATGATCTCAAAGCGACGTAAGATGAAATAATAATAATTATTAAAACGTCCTTGCTCTGAAAAATATCGGTTTTAAGGCAACGAAAATAAGTTTCAAAATCATTAAACAAACAATTATTGTTAATGAGTTACTTTTATACCTTTCTACTTTTTCATTATAATGAATAATGATATATTTAGAATTTATATAATATAATTAAGAAAATTGGTTTTCATTTTACTAGAATGTTCTTTTTTGGCACATAAATTTATAAAAGTAGTCTGTATTATGGTTAAATAAAGAATAAAAAGAGATACAAAGAAGTGAAAAGAAGTAGAGTCGAATGATAGAGGTAGAAAAAGTGGTTGCACAAAGAAAATATACATTTTTATTCTAAGCCTGCTTTAATTTAAAACTTTACATGTCAAGATCGAACACAATTTGTCCTAATGAGATAGTAAATCCATATATAAATAAATAAATAAACTGTTTGTTTGTAATGTCAAAATATAATAATATATATCACGGTACTTATGAGAAATTTACAATTGTTTAAATTTTTGTCTGATACGGCCAATGTTCAAAATGGCTGAACGGATTTTGGCAAATTTTTTATAGCTGATGCAATTAGAATTAACTCAGTCAATTTTATTTTAAAAAAGAAGTGAAATTCTGCGCAAAAAATATAATCTATAAAATTGCGAACAGAATTGTGTTAGGCCACTAGTTAATACATCGACGAAAGGGTTGAAATGGAATAGGGTCTCGGTAAAATAATACAAGTGCCTGAAACTTTGAAGTTCTTGTGCCATTTCCAAATTAGTTTTGTTTTAAATTAAACTAAGTGGAGATGTAACATAATATTGAGTATAGATTTTTGAAAGCATACATAAGTTACATTCAATTTTAGATTAGTTTGTCTATTTGAACGCTATAGGTAAACACCAGTCGGATTTTTGCATTATTTGTGGTACTCGTACATACAGATCTGCCTCGGTGGTGTAGGGGCTAGCATGTACGATTATACATTGAGAGGTCCTGGGTTCGAGACCCGGGTCGGGCCATGTTTAATTATTGAGTCCTTCTGTTTAGTAAATCTCAATAATAGCCCGGAGTCGGAAAGTTGGCGGTGTGTCACCCCCGTGCCTCGGAGAGCACGTAAAGCCGTAGGTC